>CM061263.1:89228095-90673095 GCA_030848825.1 Tadarida brasiliensis
TAGTTCCTTAAAAGTGTCCCACCACACACAGCACCCAGGAGCCCACCTCCACCTGCCAGGCGCCATGCAAGGCCACTGCCTGCACGTCTAAGGAGGAACGAGGGTTTGCCTCCAGGCTCCCTGTCCTTAGTAGGACTGGGGCTGGGGGGCCGCTGCCCGCAGACAGAAGGTCACGCGCCCACTGTTATAAACCTCCCCGCCTTGGCTCAGGCTTCTGTGAGGAATAGTGCTCAAATCAGGTACTGCATCCCGAAGCCCCGGTCACTAACTCGACTGTAAAAGGATTGTTATGAGTCCACTTGCTGGGTTTGCAGCATGTGAAGTAGGAGCCTAAGTAAAAGCACAGCACAAAATCAAATACAAATCCGTGTGTTGTCTTGAGGGGAAGCTTTAGGACAGGCAGAGGGTGAGCACGGAAGCCCAGGTCTGGGCTCCACGAGGCGCCCCGGCGGGCCAGCCCTGCAGGCATGGTCTCTGCCCTGGGTTTGCAGGCTCCAGGCATATCCTCCCAGAGCCAGAAAACTCACCCAGGCAGAGCTAGGCAGCGTTGACTGGAAAAGGAGGCCTCCTTCGAAACTGTGAAGTCGCAGCGCCCCCTGCCAGCCTGTGGCCGCAATAGCTAGGGAGGTTGCTCCAGAGGAGCCAGCGCCCAGGGGCCCTGGGGCTGGGGGAGAACCTCCCACTGGCAGCAAGGAGCAGCTTTGCGCCCGTGGGAATCTGGAACTCGTCTGGAAGGTTGAGCTCCGGGCTTTGTCTCCCCCCGCCTCCGCACCTATCCAAAGAGGACCCAGGAACCAAGCGGACATAGCAGGGTCTCCCAGTGTCCTGCCTGACCCCCAGCCACGCCTCAGCCTCTGCTTATTTGGAGGCTGTCTTCAGTTGATTGGATGCTAGAATGGTGGCATCGCCATTATTATTATTATGAACATGTCAGTTATATTATTTATGATCATCTCATATTATGAGCACCTCAACTACTACTCAAAGGTCAGATGTCATAGTTTGTGTGCTTCGGATGTTTATTCTTACTTCAAGGTCTATAGCCCCGAAGAAAACAATAACAAAAGCATCGCATTGATGCCAAATTATGACAAAGTGTCAGTCAATTCCAATTTCGATAGACTGCCAAGAATCTAGACCAAGTTCTGGCTTGACCTGGACCCTTCCTTCCTCCCGGCCCCTGCACCCATGTCATTCCTAGGTCCTGTTTTTCACTTTAGCCCTTTTGCCAAAGTTAAATGCATGTCTTCCCTATCTTTACAATTGAACATTAAATTAAATGTTGGACTCATCAATCTAGAACACACTTTTCAATTTTCTTTCCTTTGTATCCTAAACATCAAAACAGTATTTCTCACTAAATGCTGTCACCAAGCGCTATTCAAACACAAGCTTGGCATCGCATGTGCCTTCCCAGAGAGCAGCGTCCATGCACGCCTTTAACACCAGTCCACTTACTGGCAGCTTCTGACTGGAGCGGGCGCTGGCAGGCCACTGTCCATCAAAGCCAGCGACCTGGGTGTCATCCACGACTCCTCCCTCTTCCCTAGCCCCACATCCCTACCTGCGTGTCCTTCTGTCCTGCCTTCAAAATATGCTCTGTATCTGGCTCCTGGCCACCCCACTGTTACACCACCTGGAAATGAGTGGCCTTCCATCCTCAGAGGAGGCTCCTGCTCCCTTCCGCCTCCCTCCCCTCTGTTATCCTCACAGCAGCCAGAGGAATCCTTTCAAAACCCACATCAGATCATGGCAACAACGAGAAACTCAGTGGCTCTCCACTGCACTCTAGGATCAGGCTCCGCGGTCTGCACCCTGCCCAGCTCTCCAACCTCCTCCAGGGTCTGTCCCCCTCGGTCCTGATGACCTAGCCACACAGCCTCCCCTGGAGTTTCCAGCAACTCCCCATCTCAGGGTCTTTGGCCAACACTTTCCACCTGCTTTACTCTTGTGTAGCCTTCAGGCTCACCTTGAATGCCTTTGTGTGAGCTCACAACCTCAGTTCTTTCTTGTGTCACGTTCCTTACACCAACACACTACAACCATTTGTGCATGTATTGGTGGACGGCGAGGCCCCTCGTTGGGTGGTAAGTTTGGTGAGTGAGGGAAGCATCTGTCATGTTCACTGGTGTATCCTCGAGCGCCAGGCCAGGGCCCAGCTGGAGCAGGCCCTCAGCTGAAGGAGTGAGTAAATGAATGGGCTTTCTGGGGCTGACATTATGTGCTCCGAGAGGCTAGTGATTTGCACGCTGCCACACGTATGTGCAGTTCCTGGGCGAAGGCACCACCTGAAACACTTCTGAAACAATGGTGAGTGGCAAAGTGTAGGGCAGGCAGGTGAGAAGACTCTAGAACAATGGTTCTGAGAGAATCCCTCTAGAGTGGGGCCCTGTAAGAATATGTGAGAGGCATATTCAACGTCTACATTTCTTGAAAAAATACGTTTTCGTAATTGAGTGTTGTAAGTAAAGCTCTCTCTACAAGACCCCTCCACACCCCCTCTGGGAGGATAACAAATAACACAGGACTTCTCTTCTAAGGACAGAGTCTGGGGTTTATCACAAGGAAGAGGCCTTAGAAGGCTCCCAGGAAACTAACCCGAGGCCTTTCTGCCGCTTCGCTGAGCAGCGCGCGGGAACTGGGGTCTCAGTGGCTCAGCAGCGGTCAGGCCGCACGTGACCCGGGGAGTCCCGCGCGCCCGCGAAGCGGCCGACTGCACAGCAGAGGGCGCCAGAGAGCCGGGCCGCGGGCCGCCTCCAAACGCGCGGGGACAGCGCGCCGCCGGGCGGGTTGGGACCTCCGCAAGCCGCGAGCCAGCCACCGCCGGCCTGAAACAGGAACTGCTCCTTCTTCCTGCCCTCCACTTGGCTGTGATTTTACTCTACTTCTGTGTGGGAAAATGCTAAATGGCCCAATGGATATCTGTCAAAGAAATGCTAGCTGTTATTGTTGTTATTATTATTACTAATCAGGTGTACAGGTGACAGGTGATCTTAAGAAAGAAGCCAAGAGTCTGGGATAAGGGCCAGAGTGGGACATGTTTCTGGGCGGTTGTTTTTTGTTTTTTGTTTGACTGTGGGGTGTTTCAGTGGGTAGTGGTTTTTGTTGGTTGGTGGGTTTTTAATGTATAGGTTAACATGACTTTCTGGGAAAAGGTGCTTTTCCCCCCAGAGTGATTAGGCATAACTCTGTGAAATGCTTTAAATTTCCTCTTTCAAAGGACTGACGGGAAGAGGATAATGGGATCAACTTCATATGTCAAAAAATGAGAAGGTGCACATAGACAGTTTATCAACTCTAAATCCCCACCTCCCCTCCCTTTGGAATGAGACTTATTAAGTCAAAGAATGTGAGAGCTGGAAGACAGTTTAGAACTTAGCATCATCTCATTGTTAGAAAGATGGCACCGGAGGAGGCCAGAGAGCAGAAGGGATTTGTCCAAGGTCACAGCACCCAAGGTAACAGGAGCGCGGGGGCTGATTTCCCGTTTGGAGCTCGGAGGGAAGACGCCTCGGTGAAAGGATGGCGTGGGCGTGGGCTAGGCGCCCCTTCCACTCTTCGTCACATGGTCATTGTAGGGAAAGAGGAAAAACAACATTATTTTAATTGCCCGGAATCCTGCCTCTTCGAGATGATCATTGTTTGAATTTTTGCTGTAATAATTTTCCTGACTTTTAAATATATTAATACTTATATCAAAACTTACATTTTACTCCAACTGGAGCGTGTTACCGTGCTGCTTTGTAACCTCTGTGTGTGCATGCACCAACATATCCCGTGTCAGTGAGTGCCCACCTACGTCAATTCTTAACAGATACGTAGCTCTTCTGTTGAGTGGCTGTATCTTCATTACTTTAATCAAATCCTTATTGATAGACACACTTTTTAAACGTTAAACTCTTATAAATGACACTGTCCTAAACCTTCCTGTTCATACATCTTTTGCACAAGTGGCGCCTACCTGCTGGTCACGTGCCGTTTTGCAGAAGGCAGTGCATCGGTGTAAGCTGGTTTGAACTCTGGCTCAGGAATCACTGTGTCACGAGTTACACCTTTCTAGGCCCCAGCTTCCCATCTCTAAGTGGAAGCATCGCAGTATTGATCTCCCAGCGTTGATGGGAGGATTTAATGAGGCCATAAAAGGAAAGAAACGATGTTGCCAAGCACATAGCAAGTCCTAAATAAACATTAACTACTACAATATGATATTACCACCACTCCTGAAGAAAAATGGATCCTCAAAATAACTTCCATGCTTTTCTCTTTCTCTTTTTTGAACCAGAGTAACCAGTTTCATTAAAAAGTTTTCAGTGCTACCCCGATACTCAAAGCAGCACTATTTACAATTGCTAAGATCTGGAAACAGCCCAAGTGCCCATCAATAGATGAGTGGATAAAAAAGCTGTGGTACATTTACACAATGGAATACTATGCAGCTGTAAGAAAGAGTGATCTCTTATCCTTTGAGACGACATGGAGGGACCTGGAGAGTATTATGCTGAGCAAAATAAGCCAATCAGAGAAAGACAAATATCACATGATCTCACTTATTTGTGGAATATAATGAACAAAACAGACCCAGAGACATAGAAGTAGGGATCAGACTGACAAACCTTAAAGGGGGGAGGGGGTGGGAAGAGATAAACCAAAGACCGTATATGCATGTATGCATAATCAATGGACATAGAAAACAGTACTGTGACGGGGGTGATCGGGAGGAGGGTGTCAATGGGGGGAAAAGGAGAAACATCTGTAACAAAAATTTTTTTAATTTTTTAAGTTTTAGGTGCTACACTTTAGTAGCTAAAAGATATTTCCCTTTTTTTAAAACGTCATTGAACTAGTTACTGTGTTCTGGTTATAATGCCTAAGCTCAGTCAAAAAAGAAGTGTCTGGTGCCGGGAAGACCCTCACGTAACCTTGACCGGACCGAGACCTCTGTGGACGTGCTGAGAGCAGAGCCTGGCTCCCAGTGTCTTCACACTAAGCTCTGCGTTCTGTGCTCTGTCCACGGGCCTCCGCTGTCTCACAGCCCTGTAGACGAGCACAGACAGAAGCAGAAGCCGATCTCTCCAGAACGTTGTTTTAATCTAGGCAGATATCCAGAAGTCACACCGGGACAGAGTTCAAGTTCATAGTCCCGTCTGAAGCTTGGAAACCAATGCCCATTCCTATGCTGGGTAACCCTACTTTGTGTCACCCATGTTTCTCCAAGGGGTGTAAAAAAATAGGGACTCTCCACCCTCTTTGAAAAGCTGGCTGGAAGAGTCCAGTCGTGGAGAGTCCATCACAGAGGTCAGAGGACAAATGACCGAAGTTCAAAGTGCCCAGAGCTTTCCAAAGTGCCGTGAGGGCCAGCTTCTCCATGCTTACGGCCATCCCTCCCCTGCTCCCCGACACAGGAGACAGGACATTGCAGGGACTGTGGTGGAGCTCCGGTGGGCTCCACACCACACACCGGGAGGCCCTGTCTGTGACCGATGCACAGGATGCACAGAATGACCCCGTGTGTCCTTCCCATGGTGTGCCACCCCTCCTTTCAGGGATGACAGTGACGCTGGACTATATTGTCTCAGAGTGTTGTGGTGACTTGTCACCTTAGCCAAGCCAGTTCGTTTCCCAGGATTTCCTTCCCTGTGTGGTTCTGAGTTGGAGCGGCCACAAGAAAAGCGTGTGCAGGATTGGAAAGGTGGAAGTAAAGCCGCAGCCATTATGTCCGGGAGGTTGGTGTGGGACCCGGCGCCACAGCTGCTTGGCCACGCTGGCACTGTGGGCTGGCACGCCTCGCTGGCGTGGGCAGCGCTGGGGCCTGGGTTGTCCAGCCCCCGCCAGGTGCCCTCCTAGAGGGTCTCCTGGCCCTGGACAGGCGAGTGTGCAGCTCTCAGCGGGCGCCCGCTCCTTCCTTCACTGTGGTAGGTGATTCAGATCCATCCTCGCAGGTCAGTTTGTCCCTGCTCTCTCCTGCTTCTCGTCCAGCTTTCCTCCCATCTGCCGGTCCTGAATATCCCAGGGACTTCAGGCCGGCCACCGAGGGCAGAGGCAGCGCCTTCCAGGGACTTCCCCGGCTCCCTTTGATAAATCCGCTGTTCCTCTGAACTCTGCTTCTCTCACGGAACTATGACTGTGTTCAGGACTCTCATTTTACATCCAAATCTGCAACCCAGATGCAGGATTAGACATATTACAGAATAATATTTGATTCTCCAAAAGGGATCTGTGCATGAAGCTTAGGTGCCCATCGATCGTCCACTTTTTTTTTTAACGTCAAACTTCTTTAAGTTGTCAGCAAAGTTTTCTGCAGCACGACCCCATCCCTCATTCTTTCTTTCAACCTTATGTCCTGCTATACTCCCACCCCCTTCCACCACTCACACAGTCCAAGGCCCTGATACAGTGGACCGTCCCACCTCCAGGACACATCTGTATGCTTCCAGCCCAGGGCCCTGGCTCTAGCCTTTTCTGCTAGAGCGATGCACTGTCTCCTAATTCTTTTTTATTGTTGTTTGTTAATCCTCACCCAAGGATATTTTTTCCATTGATTTTTTCAAGAGAGTGGGAAACATAGATGTGAGAGAGACACATTGATTGGTTGCCTCCTGCAAGCACCCTGACCAGGGCCAGGGATTGAACCTGCAACCCAGGTAAATGCCCTTGACCAGGAATTGAACCCATGACCCTTCGGTGGGCAGGCCAACGCTCTAAGCACTGAGCCACACCAGCCAAGGCAGTTGCATAATTCTTATCCAGGCTCAGCTCTTATGCCTAGCTGAATGACTTGAGTAAGTCTCTGAGTCAGAGAAGGTTCTATCACACTGAGTACTATGGATACGGTGATGGCTCCCACTGACCAAACCCTTGCTGTGGTGCCAGGCGCTGTTCTTTGCATGTGCTTTACATGTGCAATTCTTGTATAACTCCAAAGCACTCTATAATGGAGCTGCTATTAATATCCCCACTTTTCAATGTGGAAACTAAGGTCCAAAGAACGTAATAAACTTGCCCAAAGCTATCCCATCGTAGGAAGCGTAGTCAAGATTCACAGGAAAGGAAAAAATATACACAGAGAGATTCAGTGTATCTTCACTCAGTTTCTCCCAATAGTAACATTTTTGCAAAACCATAGTAAAATACTACAACCAGGAGGTTGACATTGATACAGTCAATAGACAGGACAGTTCAATCACCATAAAGATCTCTCCTGATGCCTTTTTATTACCTCCGTCCTCCCTCCCTCACCTTGTCCTTAAGTCCTGGCAACCACTAATCTGTTTTCCATTGCTGAAATGTTATAAGTTCCAGAATGTTATATCAACGGAACCATGTAGTATGTATTTTTAGCATTATTCCCTCAAGCTTCATCCAAGTTTTTCATGCATCAGCAGTTTGTTCTTCTTTATTACTGAGTAGTATTCCCTGGTGTGGACATACCAGTTAATTTAATCATTCTCCCGTTCAAGGACATCTAGATTGTTTCCAGTTTAAGGTTATAACAAGCAAAACTGCTGCAAACATTTGGGTACAGATTTTTGTGTGAACTTAGGTTTTCTATTTCTGTGGGATAAAAGCCCAAGTGGGCAGTTGCTGCTTGGTATGGTGGTTACATGTTCAGTGTTTTTCTAACCAACTGCCAAACCATTTTCCAGAGTGTGGTACTATTTTACATCCCCACGAGCAACGTAGGAGAGACTCAGTTTCTTCTTATCGTGCCCAGTATATGGTGGTGTCATTGGTTCTTATTTTAGCCATTCTGATAAGTGTGTAATGGGATTTCACTGTGGTGTGAATTTGGATTTTCCTAATGGATAATGATATTGAACATCTTGTCATGTGTTCATTTGCTATTTGTATATTTTCTTCACTGAAATATCTGTTCCTTTATCCCACTTCCTAATTGGAAAATTTGCTTTTTTTATGCTGAGTTCGTATATTCCAGATACCAGTCCTTTGTCCCATATTGGGTTTACAAATATTTTCCCCAGTCTGTAGTTTGTCTTTTCATCCTCTTAACCAGGCCCTTCACGGATCAAAAGCTTTTAATTTTGATAAGGTCCAATTGATCATTTTTTTCCTTTTATGAATCATGCTTTTGTAATCAAGTCTAAGAACTCTGCCTAGCCCTGGGTCCCAAAAATTCTCTATAGTTTTTTTCCACTAAGAGTTCAACAGATTTAGCTTTTATGTTTGAAACTATCTCGATATTGAGTTAATTTTTGTGTAAGAGATGAGACTTGTGTCCTTCTCCCCCTGAGCTGCTTCTGCACCTTTGTCGAAGATCCATTCCATCGTGTGGCTACATCTTGATTGCTGCAGCGATATGGTAGACCTTAATATGAGGTAGAGCGATTCCTCCCACTTTTTCCTTCCTTTTCAAGATTGTGTAGTTATTCTAGGGCCTTATACATTTTACCTTAAGTTGTCTGTGCCTACAAAAACCCTTCTTGGGTTGCTATAGAATTTTTATTTACTTCCACTTAATATCCAAAGTGTGATTTGACCAAGGACACCTCCAGGGTGTCATGACTTGAACAAGGACCTCTTTGAGGCAGAAATGCATCTTATTCACTTTGGAACTGCCAGAGCGCCTAGCACCATGCTTGGCACAGAGTAGGTTCTGTTGGGCGAGTACATGAGTGGTTGGATCAAAACCCATCTTCAGGCAAAGACAGACGATTTCACAACAGACAGAGTGCACTGTTTTATATGCTCTTAGGTCCATTTACACTTTCAGTTCATCTTGCTCATTTCTTCTAGGTTTCCTCCCTACAACACAGAGTTGGCCTGGACTACTGCGGTCACATCCGAGCTGAGTGTGTCACGTCCTTGCACAACACCTTTGAAAACTCCTTACTCTACACCCTGAATAAAATCCAAAGTCCTCTGTATCCTTCCCGTAAGCACACAGAGACAAGTTACATCATCCACCAGCAGGAAAATTGCTATTTTGGTCTTAGGCTGTGCTAGGGACTATAAGAAATGAGAACAGCTGCACGAAACACCTCGTGCCCTCGAGCAGTTTGGAGTGTGGGACGGTCACTTGGCTCCACGATGCACGTTCCACCCGTGCCGCCGACCTCACTGCTGCAGTGGGCAGTTTCTACAGGCCGGGGGTGGCTGCCACCTTGTCGCCAGGCTTCCAGGAGAAAGGCCCTGGCTTCTCCGCAACTCACTCCTTTTCTTTTAGGATGAAGTTAAAATATTTGCCTTCACCTGCTGCCCAAGTATATCCAAAGGACTAATAAGAGGGCTTTAAGGAGACGTGGTACATTGCCAAGGAAATCTGTGATTACTTTTTCTCGTATAGAAGCTAAAATGAGCCACAGGAAGGACTGCAGCCTTCCACCTTTACCATGTTTATCTTCGGAAACTGTTTCCCATTCAGCATTAAGAAAACAGAGTCTGGGCACTGTAAATGTTAAGGCCCATAAACCCATAAATCTTCCTCCCAGACTCAGGGTAAATAATTCTCCATGCTCCCATAACCGAGGGAGTCCGAAGGGTGCCAGTGGGTGGCTTGACAGGTTCCTTGCCCAAATCCTACCGCAGCAACACACCTGCGCTGTGGTGGGGACCCCGGGTTTTCACAGCCTCTCAGCAGCTGTCAGCACAGCCGCCTGCTCCCTCGGCCCTGAAATGTCTTCCTGTGTTTCCATAACATCCCTGTTGGTCCTTCACAGGCCCTGCCTCCAGCCCAGCCCCGCAAGTTCGGGTCCCCAGGTCTGGGTCACGCGCTCCCCGCTCCGCTCCCCGCTCTGCCGGGTCTCTAGGCGGCTCCCTGCTCCCTCAGCGGTAAACCCGCCTTGTCCGAGGGACACAACCCCGCTCCTCTTGTTGCTATGTGGAAAGCTCCAGAGTACTCTCTGCCTGGCCACGTTATGTCACTTGCTCGTGGACCGGGAGGAAGAATTGGCTTGTCCCACTTGGCACCTCACTCTGCCTTTGAAATCTGCCCTCAGCCTGTGCCACGGATGCAGGGTGGAGGGAGGAGTCCCACGATGGGCCATCTGCGCGGGGACTGGATGCGCAGGACTGTCTGGTTTGGAGAAGAGTTACGCAGCCCATCTGGACGCAGATCTAAAGCCGAAGCCTCCCATCAGCTTGATTAGTAGTAAAGCTGATACTTAATCTTCATCTGACAATTACTGTCACCAAGTAACTTATCTGTATCCCACAAAAAACTCAAGAATTTTTAGCAGAACTCGTAATTTCTGGCACTCGACAAGGTGAAATTCAGTGTTTGGCATCCAGTTCAAAATTACCAGGTGTGCAAAGAAGTAGAAAATACAACCCATGAGGACAAAATTCATTCAATAGAACAGACTCAGAAGGCACAGATGATTGAATTAGTAAATGAGGACACTGACACAATTAATAAACTTCAAAATAGTCATACTCCATGTGTTCAAGAAGGTAGAGGAAACCATGGCCATGTTAGAAAGGAGACATGGAAGATATATTTAAAAGACCCAAATTGTAATTCTAAGATGAAATCTAATGCCCGGGGTAAAAATACACTGGGTAGAATTAATAGCATGTTAGACCTTATAGAAGAAAAGATTCAATCCTCTTAAAGCAGCGGTTCTCAACCTGTGGGTCATGACCCCTTTGGGGGTCGAATGACGCTTTCACAGGGGTCGCCTAAGACATAACAGTAGCAAAATTACAGTTATGAAGCAGCAACGAAAATAATTTTAAGGTTGGAGGTCACCACAACATGAGGAACTGTATTAAAGGGTCGTGGCATTAGGAAGGTTGAGAAACACTTAAAGTCTTAAAAGTCTTAAAGGTTTAAGTCCATTTTAAGACTTAAAGGAATTTTAAATAGAAAAAAAAGACATTTTCCAAATTTTAAAAAAATTACCAAAATTTATCACTACTATAAAAAATGTTCAAGGAATTTTCTCATTCCAAAAAGAAATTATACCAAAGGGAACCTTAGATCTTCAAGAAGAAATAAAGATAATCAGAAATGGTAAATATAACTATTTTTTTCCTTTAAAAAGCAAAAATTAAACATTGTTTTTGTAAGGTTTATAATGAATCTGTACTGTTATGCATTTTTTACATTTTATATGAAGAATTACAATATTAACTCTAAACTATGAAAACACAAGGATACATATCATAATGTCTAAGGCAACCATGGAAAATGGCCAAAAAACTAATAAAGTAAAATAGACCTCAAAAAATGTTCAAAACAATCCAAAATAGGCAGGATAAAAGACAATAGAAAGAAAAATAAAGATAAACAAAAAACAAATTTTAAAAAGTCAGACCTAAATCCAACTATATCAATAATTACTTGAAATATTGATGAAATATTCCAAAAAGGCAGAGACTATCACAAACTATGTAACCGCAAGCCTAATACTGCCTATAGGACATGATTTTTTTGTTTTTTTACTGAATTTATTGGAGTGACATTGGTTAATAAAACCATACAGGTTTCAGGCGTACAACTCAATAAAACATCTGCACCATGTGCTAATCACCCAAAGTCGAGTCTCTTTCCATCCCCATTTATCCCCCTCTGCCCACTTCCACCTTCCCCCATCCCCTTTCCCTCGGGCTGTCACCATACTGTTGTTCGTGTCTATATATATATTTGCTTAATCCCTTCACTTTTTTCACCCAGCCCCTCCACCTCCACCCCTTTGACAACTGTCAGTCTGTTCTATGTATCTACGCTTCCATTTCAATTTTGTTAAATTATTTTGTTTATTAGATTCCACACATAAGTGAGATCATATGGTATTTGTCTTTCTCTGACTGGCTTATTTCACTTAGCATAATAATCTCCAGATCCACCCATACTATTGCAAAAGATAAGATTTCCTTCATTTTTATGGCTGCATAGTATTTCTTCATGTAATGTATCACAGCTTTTTTATCATTTACTGATGGGCATGGGGGCTGTTTCCAGGTCTTGGCTATTATAAATAACACTGCAATGAACATAAGGGTGCATATATTCTTTCAAAATAGCGTTTCATATTTCTTTTCATATGTCTATTGGCCATCTGAATGTCCTCTTTGGAGAAGTGTCTATTCAGATCCTTTGCCCATTTTTCAATTGAGTTGCTTGTCTGCTTGGTGTTGAGTTGTATAAGTTCTTTATATATTTTGGAAATTAACCCCGTATCAGACGTATCGTTGGTGAATATGTCCTCCCATTCAGTGGGTTCCCTTTCATTTTGGTGATGGTTTCTTTTGCTGTGCAAAGCTTTTTAGTTTGATGTAGTCCCATTTGCTAATTTTTTCCTTTATTTTCATTGACCAAGGAAATATATTGGCAAAAATATATCTGAGATTTTACTGCTTATGTTTTCTTCTTGGATTTTTATGGTTTCGTGGCTTACATTTAAGTCTTTTATCCATTTTGAGTTTATTCTTTCGTATGGTGTAAGTTTCTTTTTTTTTTTTTTTTTTTTAATGTACCTGTCAAATTTTCCCAACACCATTTATTGAAAAGACTGTCTTTACTCCATTGTATGTTCTTGCCTCCTTTGTCAAATATTAATTGACCATAAAGGTGTGGGTTTATCCCTGGACTCTCTGTTCTGTTCCATTGATCTATATGCCTGTTCTTGTGCCAGTACCAGGCTTTTTTTTTTTTTTTTTACTTTTATTTGTATTTATTTTATGTTGAATTTATTCCCAGGCCACAAGTTTTTGTTTCTTCAGGGGTAGCTTTTTCTTCTTTGCACCCCCTCTTCTGCTGTGGGAGCAACCTGCTATTTCACCCATGGGGCAGGGACAGCTCGTGTGGGGTTCATCTGCCGTGAGCTCTGCAAGTTCTGTGCCGCGTCCTGGGAGCTTCGTTCCCCTGGATGAGCTCAGTGACCAGAGAATCTCCATCTAATCCTGAAGTTCAGCATTGCTCTCTGCATTTTTAACCACGTGCAGCAAAAAGTCAGCACTCTTTCTGGGCCACCGACCCTGTGTCCAGCCCCTGTTGGGCCTGGGCCCACCTACCAACTCCACCACTGTAACCACGGAATGGCACACATTGTTCTGTAAGGTGACATCCTTCAGATACTTGGTGACTGCGGATATGCATACCCTTGATGGCCTGGGCAGTTTCAGGAGTGTTCTTAAAGAAAAAGTTGAAAGTACCTGATATAAACTATACTACAAGGCCATTATAATCAAAAGAGCCTGGTTCTGCTCTTCCTGAAAGCAGCCAGAGGTGACCTCTGAAAATGGTTCACTATTCACTTGACCCAGAAAACTCCACAAAATCATGCAAATAAAGAGGTTCAAATCTTTGTGTTCTGGTGCAGGTCAATATGAGATGTTGTGTGTAACCCACCCTGGGCTACCCATCTAGAACTACCATCTATTCACTGTTTGTGGCTGTGCCTACTGGGCCTGGGTGTATGTGGAAGGGGCCAGGCTGTGGACCAGGATCAGCCTCCTGAAGCTCTGACCTGGGAGCAGATCAATAAAAGTCCAAAGCTCCCTGAGGTCGGCATCCACCTGTCAGCTACTCCACTCCCCTGCCCCTGCGGTTGCCTGGACTTCCTCCAGAGTCTTATAAAGAAAGGTTGCAGAGTGGGTCCAAGCTGGCCACACCCCTCTCACCCTTCCACATGGCTAAAGCTCAGGAGGTAGGGTAAACAGGTTGGGAGGACAGGATTAATGTGTCCCCTACTTGGGGGCAGCATGGTCAGGCACTTAATGAGGAGCATGTGGCCCCTGCTCCAGAGCCATAGCACTCAATAGAGTCTCCAACTCTAGCTCCCCCAGGAGGAGCACGCCACAGGTTCAGGTTGGGTACAGCCAGTTGTCCCTACTGCAGGAGCAAGCTCAACATGACAGGGCCACCAGGATGTGGGCAAACAGATGAAGAAAGCCTTCCATTGGGGGTGGCACCAGCTGGACTGTGGGAGGAAGGTGAGCTGCACCCTCCCCTGAGCTCTGTGGCCCTGCCTGCTGAGCCTCTGAGGGAGATGACTCTGAATGCCCCAGCTCTGAAAGGTGCCGCCTTTCCCCCACAGAACTGAGCTCGGCAGGATGGGGCCAGCAGGACTTGTAAAAATAGATCAAGGCCATCTTCCATGGGGGTGGCACTGGCCTGTGGGAGGGGAGCAAGCTGCACACCTCCCCCTAGCTCTGCAGCTGTGCCATTAAAGACCCTGACAGATCCTCACTCCAAAGGTCCCAGCTCCAAGCTACACTCGCTTCTCCCTCGAAACTGAGCCCAGCAGGATGGGGCCAGTGGAATGTGGAAAAACAGATCAAGGCAAACTGCACCCCTGCCCCTGGCTCCATAGCCCTGGTCAGAGATCTTGATAGGAAGCTCCAGAGGAGCCACATTGATGGTTCCAGCTCTGAGTTGTGCCCTCTTCCCCCCTCACTCAGGACTCAGCTCAGCAGGACAGAGCCAGCACAATTTGAGAATACAGATCAAGGCAGCCCTCCACTGGGGGAGGGGGTGCCAGCCCACAGGAGGGGAACAGTTGCATGCTTCTCCTTAGCTTGCAGCCAGGCCTGGACAGAGACCCTCACAAGGGAGTCTTCCCTTGGGGTTGGGGCCTGATGAACCCATTGATCAGAGGGAAAGCTTGGCCCCTGTTCCAAAGCCACACAGTTCAATGACTGTCTGAGAGTCTACCTACAGCTTCTCTAGAAAAAGAGTGCACCTCAGGTCCTTGTTGGGTGCAGCCAGCTTGTGCTGAAAGAATAGGAGAGCCCAACCCTGGGAGATGGTGCCTGTGGGCTGTGTGGGATGTTGACTCAGTAGCTGATCCTCCAGATCTCTCTCGGAAGCCATACCACCCAGATCTTCTCTTTATAGCTTCCATATGGCCTGAGTCACCTTCCCTCTACCAGAGTCCCAGGTGAGTGTCCAAGAGTAAGCTCCCATGCCATGGCCCTTTAGGACAGCACCTGGGATTCTAGTAGACTACTTCCTCTTCCCAGCAGAGAGTCTCCACAGATTTTTGCTGCCAGATGCTATGCAGGCTCCTCTTCCCGGCCCTGGTGCTCTGGTTTGAGGGACCTCATGCTCCTCTTGGGGGGCGGGGTGTGCAGCTGAGATATATCTCTGGCTTCTCAGCCACCACACCTAGGTGCAAGGGCCAGCCCTCTCCACATCTTCACCCTTCTTACCAGTTTCTGTGTAGTTTCTTCTATAAATCCTTGGATATAATACTTCTGTTCAGCTGCCCTTTAGTTGGTCATTCAGGTTGATTACTCTGTAATTGAGCTATAAATCCAGTTTGGCACTGGAAGGAGGTATAGGTAGCTTCTGCTGACTCCACAACCATCTTGGATCCCTCAACACATCGTTTTGAATAAAAAGATACAGGTAAGTTGAAAGTAAGTCGATAGAAAATTATATACTATGCAAACAGTAACCATAAGAAGGTTGGAATAGTTACATTAATATCATATAAAATGACTTCAAAAAATTACCAAAGAAGAATGATATTTCATAAGGATAAAGGGGTCAATAAATCAAGAAGACAGAACACTATGTATAGTGACAGACAGTTACTAGAATTATTATGTTGTACACTTGAAACTAATGTAAAGCTGTGTGCCAATTATAATTAAAAATAATTCAATCAAATAAAAATAAAGCATGTAAAAAATAAAGTACAATTTATTAAGAGTAACTTTTTAAAAAATTTTTTTCTTTATTATTTTTAGAGAGAGAGGAAAGGAGAGGGAGAAACAGATAGAAACATCGATGAGAGAGAACATCAATTGGCCGCCTCATGCATGCCCCCCACTGGGGATTGGGCCCACAACCTGGGCATGTGTCCTGACCAGGAATTGAACCAGTGACCTCTTGGTGCATGGGTCGATACTCAACCACTGAGCCATACTGGTTGGGCAAGAGTTACATTTTTAAAAAGAAGACAAAATAGTCTTATGTGTGTATGTGCCTAGTAACAGAGCTTCAATATGCTGGAAGAAAAAGTTGACAGAAATAATCCATAATCATAGTTGAACATGAAAATGAATATGACTATCTCAGGAATTGATAGAGCCACTGGAAAGAATTCAATAAAGAGATGGAAGAACTGAGCAACACCATTAACCATTGTTATATCTTTGATGTTTATAGAACATTACACCCAAAAGGATACAACTACAGAATACTGCAAAGTACACATAGCTTTCAGTGCATGCACTTCGTTGACTAAGACTATGCTCTGGACAATAAAACTAGGCTCAATAACTTTAAAAGAACTTAAATAATACAGAGTAAATTCTCTGATCAAAACAAAATTAAATTAGAATTTAATAACAATAATTTACCTAGGAAGACTCCAAATATTTGGAAATTAAACAATTCACTTTTAAATAATCAACAGGTCAAAGAAGAAATCATAAGGGCAATTAGAAAATGCTTTCAAGTAAATGATAATTTAAAAAGTCAAAGTGTGTATAATGTAAACAAATGGTGCTTAGAGAGAAAGTTATAGCTTTAAACGCTTATTATTAGAAAGTAGAAAGCTTTAAAAACAGAAACCTCGAGTTCCACCACAAGGAATTACAAAAAAGAACAAAGTAAACCCAAAGTAACTAGAAGCGAGGAAATAGTAAAGATAAGAGCAGAAATAAAATACACAGTTAAGAAAGTTAACCATTTGATAAGAGTGCCAAGACAATTAATGGGAAAAGAATAGTCTTTCCAACAAGTGGTGCTAGAACAACTGGACATCCACATGCAAAAGAATGAAGTTGAGCCACCAACTCCCACAAAAACTAACTGAAAATGGAGCAGAGACCTAAGACCTAAAACTATAAAATTCTTAAAAGAAAATCTAGTAATAAATCCTAGTGACCTTAACAATGGTTTCTTAGATATGACACAAAAACACAAGTGATAAAAGAAAATTTAGATATATTGGTCCACATGAAAATGAAAAACTTTTGTTCTTCAAAGGATACCACCAAAAAAAAAAAGTGAAAAGACAGACCCCCAAAAAGCAGAACATATTCGCAAATCATATATTTAATAAAGAACTTGTATCCAGAATATGGAAAGAACTCTTACAATACAATAATAAAAAGACAAATAATCCTACTTAAAATTGGGCAAAGATTTGAAAAAGATATGTAAATGAGCAACAAGCACACAAAAAGATGTTAAATATCACTAGTCACTAGGGAAATGCAAACCAAAACCGCAATCAAATATTATTTTATACCTACTAGTGTTACGAGAGACAGTCAGTCAAAACACTGGGGAGTCTGCCCCATTGGCCAAGATGGCAGCAGAGGGAGGTTCTTACACTGAGTTGCCAAAAACTAGAAAGATGAATGGATAGGGCCATGAACACATGTTGGGAGCGGTGTCACTGGAACAGCAACCACCACGGTTTGACATAGTCCTGGGTGAGCTCCATGGTTTGACATAGTCCCTGGAGAAGTGGATTCACTGCGTGGCAGGAATCACAAAGAACAGTGACTGAAGATATAAAGTAAATGGGAAAATAAAAATGCAGGATGGCAACTGAAGGAGACTAATCTTTGCTTTCTCTGTCTATCTGTTAGCTGTCTGTTAGAAATTATTATAGAAGTAACATGTAGATTATTAATGATGTAGATGGTAGAAAAGATTGCAGGAAGAAAAGCAAGAAAATAATGAAGATTTAGGCTAGAAATATGGAAGCTTAGAAGGATCTTAGATAGGAGGAAAGGTCAGGAGTTTAAGAGGATGTCTGGGTGAAGGGTGAAAATAATTAGTAATTAACATGTAATATACATAAGAGTTGGGTAAACAACCAAAAGAATGTCTGTACTTATTTGCCTAAAAGGTTTGGGGGAAACAATGTAACCTGTGGATCTGTATAAATAATAAAAGATTCTGCTAGTTGGAGGCAGAAGCAGAAGCAGAAGCATTAAGACTAAGCAGAAGAAGAAAGATCAAGTATTTTCTGTCTCCCACGTTGCTCTCTCTCTCTCTCTCTCTCTCTCTCTCTCTCTCCCCGACTCCGTCCACACCTTTGGGAACTCCTGGACCTGACGAGGCTGGACCCCGGCAAACACACTAAAAGCGAACAAGATGATTGAAGGGAGATAGTCTTTGAGACAGAAGTCCACCATTCTCCTAGGTCATGTGGCTTCTGAATAAAACCTCTTTCCTTTTGCACCAGCACCTGCCTCACAAGTTTGGCTTTCGTTACAGCAGGCAGCTGAACCTCCATTTTTTGTTCAGTTACACTAGGAAGACTACATTCAAAAAGTCCTATAACAAGAGTGGGCAAGGATGTTGGGAATGCAAAGTTGTGCAGTCATTTGGATGACAGTTTGGAAGATCTTCAAAAAGTTAAACTGAGAGTTATCATATTACCCAGCAATTCTATACCCAAATTTATACCCAAGAGAACTGAAAACATATGTCCTCACAAAACTTGTACTTAAATGTTCACAGTAACACTTTTAATAACAATCAAAAAGTGGAAACAACTCAAATATCCATTAACTGATGAATGGACAGACAAATTGTAGTATATTTATCCAATGGAATAGTATTTGGCCATAAAAAATAATGAAGAACCAATACATGCTACAACATGGGAGAACCTTGAAAACATTATGCTAACTAAAGTCAGACACAAAGGGCCACATATTAATGATTACTTTATTAAAATATCCAGATTAGTCCAGCTGGTGTGGCTCAGTGGTTGAGCATTGACCCATGCACCAAGAGGTCACCAGTTCAATTCCCTGTCAGGGCATATGCCCAGGTTGTGGGCCAGATCCCCAGTGGGGGGCATGCTGGAGGTGGCCAATTGATATTCTCTCTCATTGATGTTTCTATCTCTATCTCCCTCTCCCTTCCTCTTTCTCTAAAAAATAAAGAAAGAAAACAAGTAAATAAATAAAATAATATATCCAAATTAGGCAAATCTTTAGAGATAAAATATAGCTTAGTAGTTGTCAGAGACTAGGAGAAGGAGAGAATGGGGGAGTGACTGATGATGGGTATGGATTGGAATGGGGAAGAGATGAAATGTTTTGGAATAAGATAGTGGTATGGTTGCACAACTCTTTAGATACAGAAAAAACCACTGTCTACACTTAAAAAAGTATGAACTTTACGATATGTAAATTCTATCTCAGTAAGCTATTATTGTAATCATGACAAAATAGGTTTACTCCAGGAATTCAAAGTTGGTTTAACATTAGAAAACCAATCACTGTAATTCATCATATTAATAAAATAGAAAAAAAAAATGACCATCTCAATAACTGCAGAAAAAAACATGTCAGAAAATTCAACACTCATTGATTATTTAAACACTCACAATAGCTCAAAACTGGAAAGAACCCAAATGTCCATCAGTAGGTGAGTGCATAAATAAAATACGGTACATCTATACAATGGAACACTATTCAACAATAAAAAGGAACAAACTACTGCCACACATGACAACATGGATGAATCTCAAAATCATTATACCAAGTAAAAGAAACCAGGTAAAAAAGAGTACGTTGTTTGTATAATTATTTCCAATTATATTCAATTCTAGATCAGTGGCCAGGGTGGATGGAGGGATAGATTGCAAAGAAGTACAGAGAAACTTTGAGGGTTGATGCAAATATTCTGAATGTTGATTGTGATGATCGTTTTCTGGGAAACAAAAACAAAAATAAATGAATGAGACTACATCAAAATAAAAGGCTTCTGCACTTAGTGTGATGAGTGATTTTCATTGTATCCCAGACATGTGGAGTATTATGGTATGTGACTCTAGATCTTACTTAAATCTCTACTTTAGCAGGCCTACACTGATACCAGAGGAAGGAGAAAAGAGGAGCCTTCCTCTATTTTGTCTCTTTCTATGTGGCATTTTCTTGCGTAAAATTTATCATGGAAAGGGAAGAAACCATACAGTAGTATTTTACTGCCCTGGTTATCATGCATGCCAAAACACATCAATTAAAATAAATAAAGCATTTATATACAGTGTGGAGACGATTTTTCCTTTCATTTTTAAATTATAGGCTTTATAAATTGGTCCAAATGATAGCTGTTCTCTCTTTGGAAACATTATGTTCATTATATTTCCCCCACATCTGTATACAAAAGTACTCAATCATTTCATTTTGTCATCAAAATCCTGGTGCTCCTCACTTGGAAATGATGTGTGTGCATGTGTGTGTGTGCATGTGTGTGTGTGTGTGCATGTGTGTATGTGTGTGACTTTTCCTGCTCTGCCATACATTTCTCAAGAGTGGAAGCTATGCCCCAGACAGTGGGGCTCAATTGGTTGAGCACCGTCCAGTGCACCAAAGAGTCGAAGGTTCAATCCCGTCCCCCGCGCCCCCCGCCCCCGTCAGGGCGTGTTTCTCTCTCACATTGATGTTTCTCTCTCTCTTTCCCTCTCCCTTCCTCTCTTTCTCTCTAAAGTCAATAAAAATGAAAAGAGTGGAAACTATTATTTTATCTCTAAAACCTAGCATAAGGCTTGACTCATATTAATCTCTTAAAAAACATTTCTGTTGAACTTAACACTGGGATATTTTGTGTAACTTTTTAAAATTCAAGATTTAAAACAGAAATTTAAAAGACACAAAAAAGTTTCACAATGTTCATCATTAGTACTCAAAGAGAAGTAACTATACAACAGTAAGCTGTCATTTTTCTCCTCTCATTGCCAAAGATTTAACAGACTGGTTACACTGGAGTTGATAGTCAATGGATAAACATCCATCCAGGTGGTGACCGTCGGATGGGAAGGATGCGTGTCTATCCCACTTGGCTGGATTATTCACCTGTGCTCCCACCGCGATAGTGTTCTTTGACCAGGTTGCCAGATGTTTCAAAGTCAAGCCTGGGTGTTACTTGGTTGGTAAAGGTGAGGCAAAATGTTGACAAAGTGAATTCATAATACATTTTTGAAGAGTAATTTAGCAATATCTATCAATGTACATACCCTTTGATCCAGGAACTCAACACTTGGCCTTGAAGATGGACCCACATAAATGCCCAACTATAGGTGGCAAAGGTCTCCCACGCGGCACTTCCACGCCGTGTCAGGACAACATGCTGGCAATGTCACAGAAGCTCAACAACTGGGAGGTAGGGCCAGTCACCAGCTCCATGGGCGTCTGGCACCAGCTTTCTCATCCCTGGGCTGCAGCCACGAACTCAGCAATCTTGGTGGCTGCTTTCCCACCCACTGGCCATGGCAGAGGCAGAAGCTTCCCTGAAAAGCCCGACGTCCACCAAGTTCTGCGAGTCATCCTTGGAGGCCACGCCTCCAGTCCTTCCGGTGATTTGTAAGCTTCGGAGTTCTACAACACACCTCCATAGCTGAGTCCCCGACAGGAACTTAGCTCCAGTGGTGTGTTCTTGCTGCCACTTCTGCAGCCGACTCCCAGCACCCGCTGGTGGCGGGACCCTGGAAATTCTCTCACAGCGGCAGCCTCACCCACCGCACAAAGGCCCAGATAGTCAGAGGGGCCTCTGCCTCGTGTCTGCCCTCGATGTCCCGTGCAGGTGTGTGTGGGATGTGACCTGATTCTTATTCAGCTGCCGGGGAGCCTGGAGAATAGGGTCTCCCGGCTCCGGGGTCAGAAAGGCAGCACTGGGAGACGGAACTTGATGGCGAGTGCCAACGAAACGCATCCAACACGAGCTTTCTTCATTCCTGGATACACTGGGAACCTCAAAAATTGGGCATGGCCACGCAGCCTTGAGGGGCACTATTTATAGTAATACCAAGAGACCAACTTTGAGTTTTTAATTTCTTTTCAAATTCTATTCGTTTTGGTTAAATTGTTGAATAATGTTGTCTGCCTCTCCCAGTGCTAAATTTGACTCCTCTGGACACTTCTGAAGTCACAGCCTATACTCTGCAGGCACGTGACTGTTTTTCAGGGAGGTTTTAAAAAATCCACCTCTCAAAGGAGCACAAGAACTCAAAAAGGTTGAGACACTGTGGGGAGGGAAATGGGGCCCAATCGTGATGACCCTCAGCCCCAGGGGAGAGGAAATGGGGTACTGGGGCAGTGTGGCCCCTGTGAAGACAGAAATTCCCCAGGTGTCTGCATCTGTCCCCAGCCCCCTCCATCCCAAGTTGCCTCCTGGGATCCCTTTTTACATTTCTTTAAATCAAATTTATTGGCATGACACTGGTTCAAGGAGCCCTTTTTAATTATCCTTGAGAACATTTCGTTGTGCATCACAGTCACCTGTGGAATTTGTTAACACACAGAATTCCAGTCCCAACCTAACACAGATCTCCTGAGTCAAACTATTTGAAGAAAGAAACCAGTTTGACCAGAAATTTGAATTTTTACAATACTTGAGGAATGAATCAGATACAGCATCAAGTTTGGGAACCAAGGTACAGAGAACTCTGTGCTTTTTTTCTTCTAAACCCCAGTTTTCTTCCCTGGTGCTCCCTGCCCCATGCTGATTGGGCCCCAGGGCACAGGACAGTCAGGGCACACGCTCAGGGACAGGTGAGTACTGAGTCACTCCATGACCCGTGGTGCCATTGCCCAGCGTGTGTTTCAGGCTCCTTGACTGGAAAAATGAACACTGTCACCTTCAACAAGGTATTAGGAAAGACTGACTCATGTCAAGAACTTTGAAATCTACAGATAAAAAGGCAATGCTGGTCCCCTCACGTAAATGTTGTCACAGGGGAAGTTGTCCTGTGAAGAAATCAGAGCCACTGCTTTTGCAGACCATGTCTAAGTGAAAAGGCCAGTCCCTTCTCAGCTGAGAATGACCACAGCCATCCGCTATCACAGTGTCCCTCTCTAGGCCATGTTGCAAAAAACGTGTGGCCGTACGAGGATCACGTAGCAGAGTATTTCTTCATGAGATTGATTCCAAAGGTTCCACCTGGGATCTACCCCAGCTGCGGAATCTGCTGGTTGAGTTTAACCCTATTGTCATATTCCTGTGGACCTTAAACACTGTTTATTACATCTAACAGTAGTCAGCATTCCACAGGGTAAAGGACGGGAATGACGTCTTTGTATGGCGGCCAGATGTCGCCATGGGGCCAGTGGCTTTTATCCTGTGGCTACTGAATTTCATATCTATCAATATTTATCAGCTGGAATATTGTCAGTTTTATGAATGAAAATGGAATAACCCATAAATCTTGCTCTGGAGAGGTGACTGTGGGGGACAAGGGGTGGTTCTGTCTGGAAGCTTGCCAGCCTGGTATGCTCGTTCATTCCATGAACAGGGCTGCAGGCCGTGGACCCGCCAAGACTGCTGTGGCCAGCTAGTGCCTGCATTCGTCCTGCTGGTACTACCCCCTGGCAGGCAGGGCAGAGGTGACTCACCAGCCTTAGAAGCTTCATTATTGCCTTGTTTATAAGATAATTCATATTTCTTTGTTCTTTCCGCAAGGTTCAGGGTCACAGTATAGCAGCAGGTCATGTCTCAGAGCCTGGAGACATCCCCCAACCCCACCCCTGCCCACACAACAAGCTTATGGAATGCTTTCTTTAAGATCCTATAGTAAACCCCATTTTACCCCTGGGAAAATCGAGGGTCAAGGAGGTCAGGCGATTTGCTCAGGTTCCCACAGCTGGTGAGCAGCAGAGTCAGGATTATAAATCAAATTCAGTGTTTTCAAAACCTGGATGCTTGAGTGATAGGATGACAAGGCCTTCGTTGCACTGAACTAGGGGTGAAGGTTCCCAGTAAACATCCCAGATGTGTGAGCATAAATCCAGCACCACTTTGTTTTGGTCTCTTTTCCAAGGGGAGAGCAAGTTGAAGGGCAGAGGAGAGCTGGTTAAGAAAACGGCGCCATGCGCAGGCGGTGTGGCTCAGTGGTTGAGCATTGACCCCTGCACCAAGAGGTCGCCGGTTCGATTCCCGGTCAGGGCACATGCCCAGGTTGTGGGCCAAATCCCCAGTGGGGGGCATGCAGGAGGCAGCCAATCGATGTTCTCTCTCATCGATGTTTCTATCTCTCTTCCCCTCTCCCTTCCTCTCTCTCTAAAATCAATAAAGAAAAAAAATTTTAAAGAAAAGAAAATGGCTTCGCCCTGGCCGGTTTGGCTCAGCGGTTAGAGCATCGGCCCGGGGTCCAGAGAGACCCGGGTTCGGTTCCCGCTAAGGGCATGTACCTCGGTTGCAGTTTGTCCCCGGCCCTGGTTGGGTCGTGCGGGTGGCAGCCACTCGATGTGTCCCTTTCACGTCGATGTTCTCTCTCTCTCTCTTCCTCTCTCTCCCTCCCACTCTATCTGAACAAAATGAAAAAATGTCCTCGGGTGAGGATAAGAAAAAAAAAAAGAAAAGAAAGAAAAAAGAAAATGGCTTCTCGCTTAGAGGTTCTCAGACCTCAGCATGTATCAGATCAGCAGGACAACTTGTTCAAGCCCAGATGGTCCGGCCCCACTCGAGGTCTTCTGAGGAGGCCTGGCTGGAGTCCAAGAATGTGCATTTCCAAAAAGCTCCCAGCTGATTCGCTGGCCCAGGGACCCCGCTTTGAGAACCACTATGGCATCTGTGACACTGGTCTGTGCTCTCACGTTATGGCTGTTCAGAGTTGTCCCTCAGCAACACCAGGTTTCAGCCTCTGCCCCTCTCAGCCGACACTCAGACACTCCAGGCCCTGCTGAGGGACTGTCCTCAGGTGTCTGGGTCCTGCCTGCAGACAGCTCTGCACCTCACCTTCAGCCACCATCTCTTCCTGGGGACAGGCAGCTCCTCACACAAGGGAGTGGATTTGGATGGTGGCATCTCAGGCATCAGTCGGACCTGTCTCCAGGTGACCTGGACTTTCACACGCCCCTTGAGTGGCACTGTTCACCATTTCTTCCTCACTCACCTGGGACGAACACAATGGCCTTGATGTTTGAGCTACCGCACAGATTCTCCCTGGGACACAAGGAAGTGTACACACTTTTAAAAAGAAGGTGCACGCGGGCACATTGAAGAAAACAGGCAGCGTCGCTGCAGCAGCTGAAAGAAACGACAGGGAAAGGCTGCTCTGCCCCCTTCTCCCGTCAGCACAAACGCGCAGGTGGCTTCGCCCTTCCTTTCCAGTCCAGTCCGGCCTGTGCCCTCAAGTATCCTCCTTGGGAAGGACCCTGGACCTCCCTCAGTCCCCGCTCTCCTTTCATCTCCCCAGTCCCTCACCACACCCACCTCTACTGCGACGTGACCTTTCCTCAGTACAGACTCCATTCCTGGCCGCTGCTGGCTGCTCACGTAGGCAGGAACCTGGCTGTGGTGAGCTCCCCTCCCCCTGCACCCTCCCCCTGCATCCTCCTGCAGGCAGTGAAGCTCCCTCCCCCTGCACCCTCCCCCTGCACCCTCCCCCTGCACCCTCCTGCAGGCAGTGAAGCTCCCTCCCCCTGCACCCTCCCCCTGCACCCTCCTGCAGGCAGTGAAGCTCCCTCCCCCTGCACCCTCCTCAGACAGTGAAGCTCCCCCACCTCCTCCAGGCAGTGAAGCTCCCCACCCCCTGCACCCTCCTCAGGCAGTGAAGCTCCCCACCCCCTCCCCGCCCCCTGCACCCTCCTGCAGGACAGTGGCAGTGCCTTTGTGGAAGAGTTGGGATTCCCCTGAAGCTTTATGAATGAGTACATGAATGACTTTTCAGGTCTCATACAGGACAAATAGAAACACTGCAAGTTTGCCCCAGGATAGACCTCTGTGCGCTAACCCTACTGACTGAGGTCTGTCATTCTAAAGGACCATGCTGAGCTGTACTAAACCCAAGGGCTATCTGCAAGAGGGCGAATCTGTACCCAGCTCCCTCTGTACCACTCAACCCCCTTCCTCCCTCCCTGGTTCCCTTCCTCCCTTCCCTACTTCATTCCTTCCTTTTAGAGACTTGTATGGAACATCACCATGTGCCCAGCTTTCAGCTGGGTTTTAGGAACACAGTGGTGCCCATCACTCTAATTGCGGACCCCAAAACCAGTGCTCCCTGAGGCCTCGTGCTCTGGCGTGGGCCTAAGATCCTTCATGCAGGGGAGGAAGGGGGTGACTTGTTTTCTGGTCCTGGGAGACGCTGTGCACGGGAGGAGTCTGCAGGTGGGGATGGCTGGGCAAACGCGGCCGAATGTTAATGCAAGTACAGTATACACACAGAGAAGGACACGACGATGAGCCTGAGGGACACCCACAGTCGTGGACATCAGGGAACAGAACATGACCAGCACCCACAGTAGCCACTGTTTCAGCCACTTCCCCTTCCCCTACCAGAGGTGACCGCACTCACCTCTGAGCAACATGAAACTCCGTGTTCACGGCTCACAACTTAGCCTCTTCTGCCTCTGGATTCTTTTGCTCCACAGATCGGCATGAGATCCCGCCACAGTTCTGCGGGCAGCTGCGTTTCGTCCCGTCCCCACTGCCGTGGACTGCTCCATGGCTCTCGTGGACCAGGACTGATGGAGCCCTTCTACTGGGTTTTGTTTGTTTGTTTTTTCAGTTACGGTTGATATGCAATATTGTATTCGTTTCAGGTGTATACATAGTAATAAGATATTTATACAACTTATGAGGTGCTCCCCCCATAAGTCTAGTATCCACCCGGCATCATACATGGTTATTACAATATTACTGACTACATTCCCTCTGCGGAACTTACATCCCCGTGACTGTTTTTAAAATTGCCAGTTTGTACATCCAAATCCTTTCCCTTTTTCACTCATCTCTCAACCCTGCCCCCATCTGGAGACCATCAATTTGTTTTCTGTATTTATAAGATATTTTTTGTTTTGCTTATTCATTTATTTTGTTTTTTAGACTCCACGTATAAGTGAAATTACATGGTATTTGTCTTTCTCTATCTGACTTATTTCACTCAGCATAATACCCTCTAGGTCCATCCATTTTGTTGCAAATGGCAAGATTTCATTCTTTCTTGTGGCCGAGTCATATTCCATTGTATATACGTACCACATCTTCTTTATCCGATCGTCTATTAATGGGCACCTAGATTGCTTCCAAATCTTGACTTTTGTAAATAATGCGTCGATGAACATGGGGTGAATATGTCTTTCTGTATTAGTGTTTTCAGTTTCTTCTGATAAATACCCAGAAGTGGAATCACTGGGTCATACGGTGGTTCTATTTTTAAATGTTTGAGAACCTTCCATACTATTTTTCACAATGGCTGCACCAATTTACAATCCCACCAACAGTGCACGAGGGTTCATTTTTCTCCACATCCTCAACAACTCTTGTTGTTTGTTGATTTATTGATGATAACCATTCTGACAGGTGTGAGGCAGCCATTCTACCTTTGATGGATTCTTGGATAGTTTCCACTTTGGGGCTATCACGAAGGGCGCAGCTATGCACCGTCTTGTTCATCTTTGATGAATGAGGCACACGTATCTGTTCCTATGTGCCCACGATCGGGATTCTGGGTTATGGAGTGTGCATATGTTTTGCTTTAGTGGGTACTTTCAATGGATTTTTCAAAGTGATTCCATAATTTATATTTTTATCTCAACAACTCTGGGTATTTTTTGTCTTCCTCATTGTACCTTCTCGATAGGTGATGGCTGTGTAGTGGTTTTCATTTGTGTTTCTCTGAAGATAACTGATGTTGAGCCTCTTCTCGTAAGTTTAATGGTCATTCGAATATCCTCTCTTGTTCAGGGTTCTGTCCTAATTTCTTGATTCTGGAAGAACTTTGTTTTATTTTTTACTTGCTTTATTTTTTGTGAACACGAGAGAAAATTAGTATCCATTTAATATACGTCTGGCTCATATTCACGTTCAAGGTCAATTGTCAGAGAAAATAATAACTATACCAATAACTATGAGAGTATTTTTGAATGCTTACTCTATATTATCTCATTTCATCTTCACAAAGATCTTGAGAAATAAGATGTTATCATCCCCTTGTCCATAAAAAGTAAAGGAGGCACAGAGAGGTTCAGTAATTTACACAAGATCACACAGCTACGGAAGTGCCTGCATTGGGATTTAAACTCAAGCCATGTCTCACTAGGTCTTGAAGGCCCTGCCACCCACCACGCTCTTTTCACCCACAAGAGGGATTGTGCACCTCCGCCACTTGCTAGATGGAACTTGGAGGCCGGTGACGCCTTCCTGAGGACCCGCCCACTGGGCCACCTGCTTTGTTTTCCCTGCACCATGTGTCCCCTCTGTCTCCTCTGCTTGCTCACGCCTCCTTTATGGGGTGGGCTCTTGGTTATACACTTTGATGTCACTCTTATTAAAAGAATGGAGGGAGGGAAACTGATCGTCTCATAAAAAGTTTAATTACCACCAAAATAAAAACTATTTACCACTAAGGTATTTCATAATCGCCATCAAGAGTCAGCATCTACACGGGAAGAAAACTGACTGAAAACGTTGGAAAATATCCCAGTGGAAAATGCAGGCTCCACTCTGGCCCTTAATCCCCCACCTTTGGGCTAAAACTATGGTTAACATAATAATAATGATAATAATAATAATATCATGAAGTATGTCCAATAAGCTCATAATCAGCCACCATTTGAGTAAACAGAGAGGCCTTGTATCTTGGTCCAAAGACCAACAAACCTGAACTCCACTGAGAAGAAGGAAACCAGCAGAGCCAAGAGCTACCAGCGTGAGCACACGGCTCCTGTGACTCTGACCTCCCCACCCTGCGGGGCGGGTCCCAGGGCTACAGCAACGGTGGCCCTTAGGGGACGGGCTTCTTGTCACATCCTATGGGACACTAAAGGTGCCTGGAAAACTAAGTGCTACCCATTGGACCTCACCTTCCCTGCTCCTTCTTCCCCTCTTTAGGCCTCTGTCTCTCCTGCCGTGTCCCCGAGCCCCTCCTGCTCCCACTGCTACCAGAGGACAAAATCTAAGAGGCGAACCTGGCCGCAGCACTTTGCCGGCTCCCTGCCAGCAGCGAGGGGAGCCCACGGGGGAAGGGACAGGGGCTCCTGTGCCAACCCCGGCTCCCGGGCCTCCTGCAGCTCACTGAACACCTCATTCTGTGGCATGCCCCCGTGCCTGTGCCTCTCCAGCTCCCCTTCCACTCTGTATCCCCATCTTCGCCTCACCAACTCATAGACTTTCCCCTGGCGCTGAGGGAAGCTTCCCGGTGCTGCCCCAGGCTGGGCCGAGCCACCCTGGGCTCCCCGGGCCCCTGCTCCTGTCTGTGTGCAGCACACCCGATAGCATGGTCATCAGTCTACCCCCACCCCGTTATGGTGTAGATGCCCCCAAAGCCCACACTGTGGCCTGTTATTCACCTGCAACCCCACAGCACCCAGCCCAGTGTCTAGCATATGAGAGGTGTCCGGGAAGCTGAACTTCACTGTTGGAAGCTTCCTCCCGTTAGGGCCCCTGAGAGCCTGGCTCCTGTACCCAGCTACGAGGAATCAGGCCAGGAAATGAACCCAACCCCTCCTCAGAACACGGTGCGCCAGGGCTCTGAGCATGGTAGGAATGGATAGCACTGAGAGGCTGTCTCCCGACTCACCTGACCAGACCTGACTGCAGACAGTTGCTTCTTTTCCTCTGGGGGAGTGGGTTTTATTACAGGGACACGGCCAGCTTTTGCTTCTCCTTTCCCAGATCCAGTGGGAAGGAGAAAAACTGGAAATCCAGCCAAAGGGGGAGAGAGGAGAAGGTATTTCTCCCTCCAGAGCTCCACACCGCTGGCCGTGGAGGGGCGGGCGCTGGCTGGTCAGACAGGTCCCTTCTGGCCAGCAGAGAAGGGCAGCCCGCCAGCCACAGCAGCCTCCACACGGCTGGGCACACCTGTCAACTCAGGCCACATCTGGGGAGAGGACGCTGACCCTCCCCACCTGGCCAAAGGCTTGGCTGTGGGCTGACCATTAACAAAATAAAGTCAGGAAAGGGCCGGGCAGCTTAAACACAGTGGGATGACCAGACATCCAGGGACTGAGTCCTTGAGAACTCATTGCTTGAAGCCAGCCTCCCATTTACACACATTTCATACACCACTGTGGCCCCAACTTATTTATTTATTTTCTTTATTGATTAGAGAGAGAGGAAGGGAGAAAGATAGAAACATCGATGCAAGAGAACATCAATTGGCCGCCTCCTGCACGCCCCCCACTGGGTGTCGGGCCCACAACCTGGGCATGTGCCCTGACTGGGAATAGAACCTGCGACCTCTTGGTGTGGGTGATGCTCAACCCCCAAGCCACACCGGCCGGACACTGTGGCCCCAATTCAAACGGCATTTCAGTCAGGCGGCCAGCATTCTATGAGGCCAACAGGCTTCACTGCTTCGGAAAACATTCTGGGATCCAAGAGAAATCTCGCTACAAAATGATTTTTCCCTGGAAGGGTCCAGCCTTGTTTAGAATGGGCTGTCCCTCACTCCAGGACCCCGGCTCTTTGCTCTTTGTACCTCACCCACTCTTGGCCCCTCCGGGTCCTTTTGGAGTGCTGGCAATGGCCCTGTGCTGAGCACCTCACAGTCCTGCCTCCTACAGTCCTGAGTTAGGCTCCGCACAGCCCAGCCCACCAGGGGAAAATGCAGAGGGCTCGCCCATCCCCAGGGCACTCATTAGTGAGTGAAGGGCATCCATACCACGGGGCACCGCACAGTCACTGAAAAGGCAGGAATATAGCCCTCGCCGGTGGCTCAATTGGTTGGAGCATGGTCCCATGCACGGAAAGGCCACGGGTTCAATTCCAGGTCAGGGCACATACCTAGGTTGTGGGTCCCATCTCAGGTCAGGGTGCATGTGGGAGGCAACCAATCCATGTTTCTCTCTCATCTCACATCGATGTTTCCCTTTCTCCCTCCCTCTCTCTAAAATCAATAAATACATCCTCAGATGGGATTTTTTTTTTTTTTAAAGCAGGAATGCAGAGTGATCTCCAAAATAGATCGCTGTGGAGGGCGGCGCTGGCTGCGTGGCCGAGATGCCTGCGGGTCGGGCGGTGACCGAGCGCCGGGAAGGGGAAGGAGCGACCCCCATCGGCCTGCGCCGTGGCACCTCCGCCGCCTCCTGGAGCATTTGGAGAAACCGCCCAGGTATTCCGCGGCCTCCGTGAAGACCTGCGAGGGGTGCCGGAGCGGCTCCTGGGGACTGGAGGGACAGAAGAGAAGTTGATCAGAGATTCTGATGAAAGCAACAGGAAGCAAATGAAGCGCGGGCAGAGATGGAAGAGGAGCCACGCTATGCACCCCTATCTTTCTGCACCCCTATCTTTCCGTACCCCTATGACGTCTAAGCCTCGGAACTACCGGAAGGACCCGGCCGAACTCCACCGGGAAGGGAGAAGCACACCTTCGACAGCCACCCCTGGGGGCCCAGGAGACATGAAACATGGCACGTATACTGGAGAAAATGAGCATGTGAATCAGCTACAGTCTCAAAGAGCGTGGCTTTTGCAAGGCCCTGACCGCCTGAACCGGGCCACCCAGAGCCCTGAGTGTTCTCATCCGATTGCCACAAGACTGACCAGGTGGCTCAGAAATCACAGAAGAGCTGGGGTGGAACGTCCCAAAATAGACTGGTAAACACAAGTGAAAACTTAAGCAAAAGTCGAAAGAGTCTCCGGTCAATGTCCAGAAAAATGACAACCAGCAAGCTGCTACCTTCCATTGTCGTCTTACTGGAGACAGCCTTCCTGGGAGGCCTGGTTTGTTACAAATTCTTTCACAAGCATTGAACTTCCTGCAGGGAAGGGTTTGTGGACCAGAACTTTGACCCTGTGAATGAACGGCTAGAGATGTGGAATAAGCATATGGCTTCCGTGAGCTAATGGTTCAAGGATGCACTGTGTAGCCAGACTTTGGGAAGAGGGAGGAAAGACGGAAAGCCAGTTAAATGTGAAGGAACAGCAACAAGGCCAGTGTCATATACCAAGGTAATAAATGCTGTTTATGACTTCTTTAAATTAAAAAATATAGATTGCTATGTGAAAAGACCAAAGTTACAGAACATGTAATTTATATAGCACTGTTCGTGAGAAAAGGAGGAAGATAATATTTGTAAGTATTTTCAAATTATCTCTGAAAGACTTTACAAGAAACTGATAACTTTGGCTATCTCCTACATAAGGATCTAGGAGGAACTTTTTTTCAATCTTTACCCTTCCAAATTTCAACTATGTAAATGTATTAGCTATTCATCAAAAATGTTTTTAATTTTTTTCTTTATTGATTAGAGAGTGAGGAAGGGAGAGGGAGAGAGAGATAGGAACATCAATAAGAAAGAACATCGATTCTCCACCCCCTGCATGTCCCCTACTGGGGATCAGGCCCACAACCTGGGCATGTGCCCTGACCAGGAACAGAACCAGCGACCTCCTGGTGCATGGGTTAACACTCAACCACTGAGCCACACCAGCTGGGTCATTAAAATTTTCTAAGTTAAAAATGTCAAATCACATCAGCAGGACTTAGTAATTGACAGAATAAAGACAGACAGGAGGAGGAGAGGCAGAGGTCCAAGGTAATTATGAGACCTCTAGTCTGGTGACTGGATTAGCTAAACTATGGACTCTAGGAAGAAAAGGAAGGTTTGGGGGAAGGGAAACAAATTCAAACTTGGAATGTGTTGAGGTGGAAGTGCAAGAAATACCCAAATAGAGGATGTTAGCAGGACACTGAAGCACATCAAAAGAGCTTAAGAACAAGGTAGTATTTAAAATGTGGATTTGGTAGATGATTGGCTAAAGAAGATGTGGTCCATATATACATGGAATACTACTAAGCCATAAGAAAAGATGAAATACCGCCATCTGCGACAACATGGATGCATCTTGAGGCTATTACGCTAAGCAAAATAAGTCAGATAAGAAAAGTTCAGAACCACATGATTTCACTCATATGTGGGATGTAAAGCTGAAAGCAACAAATGAACAAACAAGAAAAACCAACAAACACTCGCAGAAACAGACAACAGTGTGTTGGTTCCCAGAAGGAAGAGGGCTGGGGGTGTGTAATAAAGGGTAAAGGGGGTCAAATACAATATGATAACAGAAGAAGATTGACTTTGGGTGGTGGGCACACAATGCAATACACAGATGATGTATCATAGAATTGTACACTTGAGCCCTATATTGTTTTATTAACCAATGTCACCCCAATAAATTCAATTAAAAATAAAATGTGGTTTTGGGGTAAAAACCACAGAAGGGCTGTTTAAAGCCTTGGGAATGGATGACTGGGTAGTCTTCCAGTTGAAAGGGGCAGAAACCTAACTCAACCTGCTTTAAAAATAAAAGGGGAAGGGGAGCCTATTAGAATAAATTACTATGAAATCCAAGAAGTGGCACAGATATGCTGAATCAACGGATCCTGTTTCTTTCTCTAACAGAGTAGGAACGTTTTGCCCCCTCAAATCCTGATAATGTTTTTTGAGGCAGTTTGAGGAATTCGGCAGGGAAGGAAAGAACATGTAGGAGCAAGTGGGCTTGAGGGGAAGTTTTGACCTAGGATGGCAGAGCTGAGCCAATGGGAGAAAGAGAGTGAGGAAGCAAGAGCCCCGAGCTCGGAAGCTGGCCTGGCATCAGGTGGAGACAGCCCTGGTGGAGCAGAGATTTCTGCCCTGTCAGAGGGAAGGAGGGACAGATGGGTGTGGCTATGAAGAGGACTCAGAAGATTGCCACCAGAAGTAAGGATATTACTTCCTAAAAAAAAAAAAAATCAAACCTAGGACTTCATGTCAAGATGGACAATAGGATCAAGCTTAAAACCAACAAAAACAGCCAAATAGCCAACCCTCTGCTCCAAACACCTAACAATATTATAATACATAAGAAGAAAAAAGTAAACAAGTCACAGCTGGGCTCAAAAATCAAGATAAACATCTGTTTTCATTAGAATTTCCAAGTACCGTGTGGAAATGGCAGTGGAAGTGGGGGAGAATTGAACATGAAGACCACAAACTGTTTAAGAAGAATCCCCCCCAACCCCCACCATTCTCTCCTCCTGGCTTTGACTTGGAAAACAGTGAAGGAGACTGAAGCTACTGGGTTCCAGGTATGGAAGCAGAAGGGGCAGCCCCTCGGGGTTCTGATCCTGCAGAATAACAAGGACCTGAAATGTTACGCACCAGACGGAGGTCCCGAGCAAGCACCACTGTGTGGGATAGACGCCACCCGGGCACCGGCGCTGCCTGAGATGCCACCGTTCACGAACTGCAGGCTGCGAAAGGAGGGCTACGGACCCAGCCTGGCAGCCAGCAGCTGAGCCAAACCGCTCACTGGATCTGCGCAAAGAGCAGCGGGTGGCTGCCTCTGGCTTGAGCGAGGGCAGAGGCTCTGCAAGCAGCAGTCATAAACCTGGGCCCCGGGCATGGGGCTTGCAGGCAGTGAATGCTCTGTATCAATTTACTTTAAACCACAGGGGTGTAAGACAGTGCCAATAAATGTTTTTTTCTTGGATTTAAATCCCAAGTAAGTCCCAAGTGAATCTGTGACTTAGCATGGTTCAGTGGGGACGTCTGCTGGTGTCAGCTGGGGTGGCTCAGCTGGGGCTAAGGGACCTAGTATGGCAAACAGTCCTTTGTCGTGGGTTCCTTTCTATGTGGTCTCTTGATAGACTGGCTTCCTTGCAGCATAGTGGCTGAGTTCTGAAAACAACTATCTTAAGAAATAAGAGTAAAAGAGAAACAAAAACTCTTCTATTCCAAATGAGTCTGAAAAATACCAATCAAAATGCATGAAGAAATGGAAGACAAAGGAGCAGCCAAAAGTTTACGGTTCAGAGTTAAGATGGAGGATGGAATGCAATCACCCGATTTTCCTTCCTTCCAAACATCATTAAAATAATATATTTTTATATTGCATTTTTTAAATTAAATTTACTGGGGAGACATTGGTTTGTAAAATCATACAGGTTTCAAGTGTACAACTCAACAAAACATCATCTGCACACTGCATCATGTACTCATTGCCCCAAGAAAAATCTCTTTCTGTCCCCATTTATTCCCCTCTGCCCACCTCCATCCACCCCACCCCCTTTCCCTGCAGCTATCACCACACTGTTGTCTGTGTCTGTGCGTTACGTATATATGTTTTTTGGCTAATCCCTTCACCTTTTTCATCCCATCCCCCCACACTCCTAAAATAATATTTTAAGAACCAATAAATCCAAAAAAATGAAGAGAATAGGAGCAAAGAACAAATTTTCAGAATTTTTAAGCCAGAGAGAGATGAATGCTAAAGAGACTTTTTAAATAAAACTGAGTCCTGAGCCAATATTGGGGAAACCCCAAAACCAACATGATTTACACTACTTATTTCAAAATAATAATAATAAGGAATTGGCTGCATCAGTGACCAGTGAAAGTGGGAGTGAGCGTGGGGGAGTACTTTAAATGCAGTGGATTGGTTGAAAGTCTGTTAAAAAAGAAAGGAGGGGCATCTGAAATGTTCTCAACAATAAAGATTTTTAAAAAGAAAAGAAATAGTCACCAAAATTCTCTCCCTCATTCTACAAAGCTATCAGACTACCCTTCCCACTTCCCACTCAAAACTAGAGGTTTATTTTCTGGAAAGAATAAAACAGTCTGTCTTAGACCAAAAAACACTAGGCAGAGTTGAGGATGGGAAGACTGCATTGAAAAGAGGCAGACTGAGTGCATATTGGATGCTGAGATCTTAGGAGGAGATTGTACTATTCTTCTCTGAAGAATATGCCCAATGCAAGAAGAAAAATCTGTGGATATATATATATATATATATATATATATATATATATATAATTATAATAATTATTATTATTATTATTAATCCCTTCACCTTTTTCACCCAGCCCCACAACCCAAATCTACTGATATTGACATCTAATATTCCACAAATAAGTCATCCAGCCAGATCACACAGTGGTGAACACACTACACCAAAGTGCTTGAAGTTTCCCATTGCTACTCCTTCACTCTTCAATATGGATAGACAACCAAGTCTTGCCAGTGACCTGAGGAAATTTTCTAACCTGAAATATAGAGGCCAAAACAAATAAACAGAAAAAAATCAACTTGGAGGAAACAGAGTGTGCAGGAGGAGAAGCTTTTGAAAGCTATCACGAATACCCTCAGAGAAACAAGAAATGCTTTTATCCCCAGGAAACAAGAACAGAATGCTATTTCTAAAGGAAAATTCAGAGAACAATAAAAACTATTGGAAAGTTTCCAAATATGACAGAATAAATGAAAAACAGTAGAAGAAATGGATATACCATCGGGGAAATCTTCCTTAAAAATAAATGAAAAAAATCAAAGATATAGAAATAAGACAAAAAAAGGGTGGTTTTTAAAAATTTTTTTATTAACGCACCAGTCCAGGAGATATACATCTTACTAATGGATTTGGGGGCAGGGGGAATAGAGGGGAAATATTCAGCAATGAAATCATCCCCAAAAAATTTCCCAGAACTAAAGGATTGAAAACATTTGCCAAACACCTGGCACAAGAGAAGAAAGGTCCACACCAGGTCACATAACTGTTACATTTCAGAATAGCAGGGACAAAGTGAAGATTTCCTAAGAAATAAGTCAAAAGTAAAGGATCAGAAATCAGAATGCCTTTGGAGTTCTCAAATACTGATCGAGAAAGCAAGGAAGCAATGATTTCAAATTCTGAAATTTACTTCCAAGTGAGACTATTTCTTACTAAAGCATGAGGGTAGAATAAAGTCCTTTCAGAACGTCTCAGCCAGCTTTCGCCGCATAATGAAAACCATGAGCTCTCAAAGGCGTACACAATATGCACTGTTATTCTTGTTCACGTATCTGTGGATCAGCAGAAATGACTCTCCTTCAGGCTCTGAGGTCTGCAGGCCACCGGGTGGGCTCTGATCCGTGTGTAAATACTGACTATTGATGTAAGCAAAATTGCAATGCACTGTAACTACAATTTGAAGAACGAAGGGATGGAAGGGGTGAATATGTGTGGTGAGGCAGGAAAGGAAAGAAAACCGAATCCCTCTGGAAACAGAGTAGCAAAGTAGTTAAGAGCATAAGCTTAGAGCCAAACCACTTGGATTTAAATCCCAAGTAAGTCCCTTATAAGATATATGACCTTGGGCAAGATACTGACTATCTCTGTCCCTCGGTATCCTCATCTGTAAGGTGGTATTAATAATAACACCCACTTGCTGAGCTGTCATGACTATTAAATAGATTAACAGATGGGAATTACCCAGAAAAGTGCCTTCCACATGCTAAGTGCTATATAAGTGATTGCTCTTCTTATTTGTCATGGTGGAGAACCGATAGAAAATGCCTAAACTGAAAAAAGTCAAGAAATAAGTAGCCACTCCATTTTATTATTTATAGACATGGATATAAATGCCAATAATTAAGTAAGAGGGAAAGGAAAAAAGGAAGGAAGGGAGGCTGCTGTTTTTCAACAAACTGGTAGAAGTGATTGATTCTTATGTGCATTATAACTTTGAGAAAAATAAAAAGTAAGAATAAAGATTAAAAGTGGGAAGATGCCAAGCCATGGATGAAGAAATCAACCATTATATGAATTTAATGGTGGAAGGCCAAAATGGTGCCATGGTGTCAGAAATGGAAGGTAGAGATCAAAATAGCGAGTTCCAGAAGCACACAGAAGGTGTCTACAGAAGGAAAAACGTGCTCACTTTCACTTAATGGAAGAGACAATAATGGGTTTGTACTTACTAAAGCATCTGGGCTCAGTAACATTCTAACTGCTGCAACATATTATCACTATTATTGGATGCATTGCTCTAGCTGTCTCTCCCTTCTTCTATTCACTCATGGTACATTAGGTAATCTGTGAATATTCATAGGTAGAATTTGTTTTTTCCAAGTTAAACTATTGAATATTAAAACATCAAATAAGTTTGAGGGCCTAAAGCAAATTTATTTTACTAAAATTTTCTTTTTTTTTAAATATTGCTATTCTACAACTTTTATTTTCTGGGTAGTTTTGTTCTCACCCATTAAAATAAACAAATGAACCAACCAACCAACCAATCAATCCCTGAAAACTTGTCTTAAAGAAAAAGAAAATCAGTCAACAAAATCAGAATATGAAATCACTCTACGTAAAATTAATATTATAATATAGTCTGGCAAAAACACACACACAAATACATTTAGAATTTTTAAAAAGGGAAATGAAGGAATAACTTCACCTGGAAATTCAGAAGAAAATATAAAACAAAAACAAGCAGAAATAAAACCAAAATAGATCTATTTTTAAAAGAAAACCATCAGAAATCTTAGAAATAAAAAATACAATGATTGAAATAAAAATGCAATAGATGGGGTAAACTCTAGACATGATGTAGCAAAGATAAATCAGTGCACTAAAAAACAGTGAGAAATTAATTCAGAATGCGTACAGAGAGGCAATCAAAAAAGTAATGAGAACTAAAGAGACTTGGAGATAAGCCTGAGAGATTGTAAGGGGTGTCTAACAGGAGTGCCAAAATAAAACAATGAAGGGCATGACAGAGAAGAAACATTTTAAAAAGTAATGCAGGTAATTTTTCAGAACTGAATAAACATGTTCTCATGTACATTGAATACTAAGCAGGAAAAATCGAGGGGAAAAAAAATTCCACACAGATACATTATAGTGAAATTCGAGAACACTAAGGGTAAAGGGACAATCCTAAAAGCCATGATAGTAAAAAAGATACATTATCTTAAGGAATTTCAACAGACTTCTTACCAGAACAGTACATGCCAGAAGCATGGGGTAATATCTTCCAAAGTGCTGAGAAGTGACTGTGCAGGCACTTTAGTATCCGTGGAGGGACACACTAAGACACTGCTGGGCTCAGTAGTTGTCCAGAGAGTCCACAGGTGGGATTCAAACCAAGAGAGTCTTAGCGCCACAATCCAGGTTTCTTAGCAATGAATCTGTCCTGCATTTATAGGAATATAGGGATAATTTCCCACACAACAGCTAGGCTAAACATTTAACAACAAGAAAACGAGTAAATTATGGTATAGTCACACAACACAACACTAAACATCAGATAAAATGAATCAGTTGTGCCTACACCCATCGACAGGGATAGACCTCAAAATGATAAGATATCATCAACCAGGAACCGGCGTCCAGAACCCTTCAACTAAAAAAGAATTAAACGATTGATAAGAGGAATTAAAGGTGAGGGTAAATATTTTTTTCTGAAAAATTTCCTCCTGGGAAATTTACCTGTTACATCTTTAAAACAACTTTGAAAAAACTACCAGAATCTATTGTTTGAACTGAGAGTTTTTAAGGCACCTGAAAGTTTGACTGATGGTCCGATCATACTTTGGAGGTGATGTGAATAAATGAAACTCACAGTTAATTCAATGTCAGATGATCCTATGTATAATTCCGACTAGAATCACTTGAATATAATTCGTAATTGATTGCTGTTGATTTTTCTGTTGACTTAGGAGAGGAGTGCAAGGAAAAGTGGAAATTGAGGACCAATTTCAGTTATTCATAAGGAGTTATAGTAGGCAGCTAAAATGCTTGAGAACAACCATCCATAAGGTGACCTCACATTGGGAGACAATCCTCAGAATCGCAAGTACAATTATTTGTTTGAAATAAAGAATTTTGGTGTGAATCTCCAGTTGGCCTGAGGACAGGCGGCAGATGTCAAACACGGCAACTTTCCCCCTGTCAAACGATTGGACAAATAAATACTACTTGTGAATTTAAAAAGGGAATTTTAATGTTTAGATTGTTGAGGCTATTTTATTAACTTCCCTAATTGGTCTCCCTGTCCGGAGTCTGGTCTCCCCAGCGTCCACACGGAACAGCTGGGCTAAAATGACACCTGCACGCCCGACGTGTTCTGGCCCCACGCACCCCAAGTAACATCTGTCTTCCCGGCTACACTGAAAATGCAGTCATGGCAGGGACCGTCTCATTCATCTTCAGAGAGATGTATGCCTGACTCTATTGGAGTTCAAAAAGTGCAAACAAAACTCCGACTTGGTCATAATGTAATACTAAAGAATGCTCGTAGGTGGCGTCATGTTTTCTTTTTGAGCTGAAGAAAAAAATATCTGGATATTTGAGAAAAGAAACCGAAGAACAAAGAGGCAACCTTATTGATTGATACACTCACATGGGTACCCGGGGAAAGATACACCTGTACACCTGTGAATAAAAAGTCCCTTTCTGGGAGTTTAAAGGGCCCAGAGTTTAATTTATGCCATTGTGTGGGGTCAGCAACTCTTTTCATGGTTCATTTAAGAAAAGTAAACTTGCCCTTTATAAAAAGCTGTGTCTAAATTGCCATCTAGTAAAATTACAATAAAACTATGCACAAATCTAAAATAATCTGAGGATGAAAATTCCTTACATGTTAATATAAGAAAAATATAAATTTCTAAATTAAAGAACCTAAGTAGACAAATATCATATGATCTCACTTATTTCTGGAATATAATAAACATAACAGTCTGAGGAACAGGGTAGTCCCGGAGATGTGGAAGTAGGGTACAGACTGACAATTGCCAGAAGAGGGGGTGGGGGAGGGGAGCGATGAACCACAGAACTTGTACGCATGGACTCATAACCAATGGACATGGACAGCAAAACTGGGGACGGGCGGGGCAGGGAGGGAGGGGGGGAGGGTGAAAATGGGGGGAAAGGAGAAACATCTGTAACAAAAATAAATCAATAAAAAATAAAAAATAAAAAGAACTTAAGTAGAAGTGATTTAGAAATATTTCCAAATATATGAAAGTTTTAAAATTTGACATTGGTGCCAAGAAGACCTCTTGCTACACTGAATTCTACACTAAATTCTCTATATTTCCTGGAAAATGTAAAGCCTGGATAATTAATGAATTATTCGACTCATATGTACCCAGGGATTAAGTGTTACATGAACCAGTTTTTAAATCTCTTCTTGAAAGAGAGAATTCTAAATGGTTAAAAAAATGTGGGTGGGCTTGGTAGCCAGGCAACAATTAAATTTAACAAACATTTATTGAATGCTCCCTCTGAACCAGGCACAGGGTTAGATATTAAGTAGCCTCTATTAAAATATAGTAAGTTTTATATTTTAGCTATAACAGCACTTGTGCAGCACAGAAAAATTAAGAGAAGAAAATAAGAACACCCATAATACAATCACTGCTATTAACACTGTGCAGTACTTCAATATAAATTTCTCCCCTAAAGTTTTTTAAAACCTAAATTTATAAATCTCATTATATACAATTTTTTCCACCCAGAAATTATTTCATGTTAATAAAAACACTTCCTAAGCAAAATTTAATCTCGTGTAAGAATGTACAGCTCTGGCCAGGTGGCACAGTTGGTTGGAGCATTGTCCCGAACACCAGAAGGTGGCAGGTTCAACTCCTGCTCAGGGTACATTCCTAAGTTGTGGGTCCCATCCCCAGTAGAGGCTTGTATCAGAGGCAACCCATCAATCTCTCTCTCTCTCTCTCTCTCTCTCTCTCTCTCTCTCTCTCTCCTCTATTAAAAAAAGAATGTGCAGATTTTTAAGGCATTGCTACCTGTTGTCAAATTGATCTACAGAAAGATTGCATCAATTAACACATCCAGCAATAAAATATAAAAATGCCCACTTCTACACATCTTTATTACTGGATATAAAGATTCCTTTAAATAGTTGCCAAAATGATGTGTAAGACTTATAATCTTCAGTTTTTCCCTATTTTCTATCTTACGTTACAAGTTAACATTTTTTCATATGCTTAATGACAGTCTGTTACTCTTTTTATAAATTTCCTATTTTTAATGACATTTTCTATTACCATGAAACTTTAATATAAAAAAGAATTTGTCCCTTTTCTTTTTTATTATTTATTTTATTGTTGAGAGTATTATAGATGTCCCCCATTTTTCCCAATTTGCCCCCCTCCACCTATCTCCCATCCCACCCCAGGCTTTCATCTGACTATTGTCTGTGTCCATAGGCTATGCACATATGCATATAAGTTCTTTGATTAATCTCTTCCTGCCCTCCTTCCTTCCCTCCTTCCCTCTGAGGTCTGTCAGTCGATTCCGTGCTTCCATGTCTGTGGATCTATTTTGTTTGTCAGTTTATTTTGTTCATTATATTCCACAAATAAGCGAGATCATGTGATATTTGTCTTTCTCTTACGGGCTTGTTTCACTTAGGGTAATACTCTTCGGGTCCCTCCATGTCATCTTAAAGGGTAAGAGAGCTTTCTTTCTTACAACTGTGTAGTATTCCATTGTGTAAATGTACCAGTTTTTTTATCCACTCCTCTCCTGATGGGCACTTGGGCTGTTTCCAGATCTTAGCTATGATAAATAATGCTGCCGTGAACATAGGGGTGCATATATGCCTTCTGATTGGTGTTTCGGGGTTCTTAGGATATATTCCTAGAAGTGGGATTACTGGGTCAAATGTCAGTTCCATTTTTAATTTTTTGAGGAAATTCTGCGCTGTTTTCCACAGTGGCTGCACCAGTCTGCACTCCCACCAGCAGTGTCCTAGAGTCCCCTTATCTCCACACCCTCACCAACACTTGGCCTTTGTTGATTTATTGATGGCGGCCATTCTGGCAGGTGTGAGGTGATACCTTAATGTGGTTTTAATTTGCATCTTTCTGATGATTAGTGACGTTGAGCAGTTTTTCATATGTCCCTTGACCATCTGTATGTCCTCTTTGGATAAGTGTCTATTCAGGTCCTTTGCCCATTTTTTAATTAGTTATGTGCCCCAACCAAGAATTGAACCAGTGACCTCTTGGTACATGGGATGATGCTCAATCCACTGAGCCTCACCGACTGGATATCAATCATTTTCTTTATTGTTTCTATTTGTGGTGCCATGCTTAGGAAAGAATTCCCAACCAACATTATATTTTCTTCTAGCTTAATATTACTTTGTTTAAAACCTTTAATACTTCTGGAATTGATTTTGTGCAAGGAATGAGGAAATATCTATTTTTATTTTCTTAACAAATGCTTACCCACTTAACACACCTTTTAGTCAATAGTCATCTCCCACAAAATTAATGATCGAAGTGCCACCTGCGTCACACAGTAAATGATAACATATACTATATCTGAAATCTCTTTTATCCCACTTATCTGTTTCTCTATGTTAGCCCCAGAATCATACTGTTTGATTATAACTATATAACATGTTTTAATATCTATTAGGGCAAATTTCTCCTGATTGCGTTCTTTTCTTATTCAAAAATGTAAAAAATAGTCTCTCCCTGGCTATTTCAGTAGGTTGGAGCATCATCTAGTAAACTGAAACGTTGCAGGTTCAAATCCTGATCAGGGCACATACTTAGGTTGTGGGTTCAAGCCCCAGTCCAGGTGCATACAGGAGGCATCTAGTCGATGTTTCTCTCTCTCTCTCTCTCTCTCTCTCTCTCTCTCTCTCTCTCTCTCCCTTTTCCTTTCTCTCTAAAATCAATAAACATAGTCTCATAAATTTATTAATTAGATAAATTTTAGAAACATTTAGGCATGTTCCAAAGAAAGCATCCCACTGGAATATTTGAGTGTCATTATATGTATATATTAACTGGGAAAAATGAGAAGTTTTACAATATTGAGTCTTCTCATCCAGAAATTTCATTCAAAACTTATTTTAAGTCCTTTGACATCAAGAGTTTTATAGTTTTTTCATACAGGTCCTGCATATTTCTTATAAAATTTACCCCTTGATTATTCTATAATTATATATTGAATCATTTTTATTACATTTGATTAACTTATTGTTGGTAATGACACTTGGGGCATAAGCTTCTTTTCCTGTATTTTCAAATTTTCTCTTCTGGATAGACCCCAAGAAATGAGACAACTTACTATAATACTATTGATACCTTGAAGGACTCTTTTTTCTTTCTTTTTAAAAATTTTTATTAAATTTATTGGGGTGGCATTTGTCAATAAGATTTTATAGGTTTCAAGTGTACAAATCTATAATACATCATCTGTATATTGTACTGTGTGTTCACCACCCAAAGTCAGTCTCCTTCCATCACCATTTATCCCTCCTTTACCCCCTTCCCCCTGCCCCCATTTCCTTCTGATAATCACCATACTCTTGTCTGTTTCCATGAGTGATGGCTTTCTTTGCTTAATCCCTTCACCTATTTCACCCAGACTCCAACCCCCCCAACCCTCCTCTCTGACAGCTGTCAGTCTGTTCTCTGTATCTATGAGTGTTTCTATTTTGTTTGTTTATTTTGTTCATTAAATTCTACATATAAGTGAGACCATGTGATATCTGTCTTTCTCTGACTGGCTTATTTCACTCAGCATAATGGTCTCCAGGTCCACCGATGCTGTTGCAAAAGGTAAGATTTTCTTATTTTTTACAACCGAGTAGTATTCCACTGCGTAAATGTACAATTTTTTATCCACCCTACATTGAAGGACTCTTGCCAGATTGCTTTAAAAATTTCAAACCACAATTAAGATATTTAAGAGTAGTTATTTTATGCTACCCTGAACTATTCAGTGTTATTTTTGTAAATCGATAATTAATTTGACAGAAAGGTATATCCTTGCTTTCTAATTTTTATTTTTTACTACTTGTGAAGATGACATTTTCCCATAACTTTCAGCTATTTCTCAGTCTGCATAAAAACATTGCCATGGGTATGGATTATATTCGCAGAACTAAAATGACATCGGCTGATCCAGAGTTCATCCAGACCAGTGATAACGTAGATGAAGGCGTGACTGGTGACAGAAATAACTGGGAGTACTCATGGCATTGAATGGGTGGGTGACAGGGATGCTAGATGTCTCACAATTTATGCGGCAGTCCTGAATAATAACAAATGTCATACAGAATGTTGCTGTGGGTGAAAACTTATTTATAATTATCTGTCATAACCCACCTCTGATTTACACGCACACACACATTATTTTGATACACACAGAAATTTCTAGGCATGCAACCATGATATAAATCAGGACAAAATTTTACTATGATTTGTTTGGTTATTAAGAATTGTTCAGCAATTCAGTTTGAAAATTATGTCACTGATAGCAACATTTATATTATTGGCATTATGTGCCAATACAGACATCATTATTAGTCTGTTTCTGTTGCTGTCTCATTCACAAGGATTCTGAGAACAGTAAAAGAATCTGATTAAATAACGGAATCGTCCAGTGTAGTTATGCTCAAAGGTTTACATGTAAAAATACATGTCAGCTTATAACAAAGTGTTTACCTTTTACTTATCTATGCATTAAACTTAGGGTAACATTTTAATGTGATTATTATTCTTATTATTGAAATATAGTTAGGTTATATTGTCTATAAATTCAATTTTAAGATAGTAAAAAGGACATTGCAAAACACTGGCATAAAAAGAGGGTCTTGACATGTTAAACTACTAACACCTTATGATCACATTTATACCAGGAAATCAAAAACTGGTCAGTATTAGAAAATAGTTTAATATAATTTACAATACTAATATATCTAAGAAGAAAAATCATGTAATTATCTAGATAAATGATGAAAAGCCTTTTATAAAATATAATACACATCCCTAAAAACTGAGAAAGTAGAAATAGGTGAATACTTCTTTACCACACTATATTAACCATATCATTTTATTTTCTGTATTTTGATGTTTTGCCATCTGGGGCTTTGCTGACCCTGCAAGGACTACCTCTGCTGGGTCAGTCATTCCTTGACATAGTAAAAACGCACACTCCACGCCACTCTCTACCTACTATAACCACCCCAGAGCCCACTAAGAGACAACTAGAGACTGCCCTTTAGCTCAAGGGCCCGCTGAAATTACTCAAACTAGCCACCCTGAGCCCGCCGACCTTGCCTCGCCCCTGCCTCCTGACCAGGCTTCCCCCCCCACTCCCTCTGCCTCCCACTGACCAGGCTCCCCCCCACTCCCTCTGCCTCCCACTGACCAGGCTTCCCCCCCACTCCCTCTGCCTCCCACTGACCAGGCTCCCCTCCACTCCCTCTGCCTCCCACTGACCAGGCTTCCCCCCCACTCCCTCTGCCTCCCACTGACCAGGCTTCCCCCCTACTCCCTCTGCCTCCCACTGACCAGGCTCCCCCCCACTCCCTCTGCCTCCCACTGACCAGGCTCCCCCCCACTCCCTCTGCCTCCCACTGACCAGGCTCCCCCACGCTGCCCCTGTGCGGCATGCTCCCCTTCCTTGTGGGATCTGTGAGTAGAACAAGCCATCTTTTTAATGGAAGTTACCTCCTAATTTGTTGGCTGTCCCATACTTAAATAATAAGAAAACCTACATTTTAGAACATGTAGCAAAATACATAAAATGCCAGCCTTCTTTTTTATAGGGACACATTCCCACTAAAGTAAAAAACAAGGCAAGATGTGCATTAGCTCCACACAACTATTTAACATCCTTCTGGAGGCGCTAGCCAGTATAATTTGACTAAAGAAAACAAAGCCATAAAAAAAATAAAATAAAAAATAAAATGAACTCTATTAGCACATGACTAAATAGCATATCTGGAAAATGCTAGAAGATCCATAATAAAGCAATCCCACAGTAAAAGAATTCCATAAGATAGCAGGATAGAAAATTAACATGCAAAAATCAATAGCATGGACTTCCAGTTTCTGGTTTGATATGTAAAGAGCTTGGAATGCATCTCTCACAAGGGGGGGGGGGGTGCTGAACAAACTGAAAAACAACATTCTTTTTAGATCCATCCGAGAACGGAGGTCATAGGGCAGACTGACACCCTGAAACTGGAGGGACAGACAGGCAGACACAGAAAAGCCTAGCTTACCGGGAGCAGAGGCTGCGCCTGGAGCCTGCTAGGAATACCTGAAGGGTAAATGACTCAGTCTGGAGGCTGAGCACAGGCTAGCTTGAGAGTTAAACATTCCTGCAAGGCCAGTGTTAGGGTCCCTCACACTTCCCTGAGTTACACATCCAGGAGTCCCACCGGGTCCTCAGAGGGAAGGGAGAAAGAAATGACCCTGAAATGAGCCCAGAGCACTCTCTTCTCCTTGACAATGGTCTGCCCTCAGGAGAAGATGTTTTACCAGAGCCTAACAGACCTGGGGAAGGAAAGTACCCAACTCCAGCCCTTCTCGTTTTCCTCACCTAACAGGGGTGGGAGGGTGTGTGGGTGGCTGAGAAGTACTTAGGACTGTCACAACCCAGGCTCACTAAAAGCCTGAGACCTAATCATAGCACTGTGTGTAATGTTCCCTCCTCCCACACCTCGCCCCCACATCAATAGGGCTCCTGGAGATACAGCTGGAAGAACAGCAAACCTCAGATCTGCTTAAGAAGGAGTCTCTAGTCTAGAGGATCCCAAAGACAACAGGGAAGACAAAAACAATGACATTAGAAGAAATTTAGCCTTGGAAACCACAGCTACAGCAAAGAGTAGACGCCTGCGTCCTCACTCCAAAGGCCTATTTATCTCCATTTCTTTCTTTCTTTCTTTCTTTTTTTTAATCCTCACCCAAGGATATTTTTCCCATTGATTTTTTTAGACACAGTGGAAGGGAAGGAGCAGGAGGGAGAGAAACATCCATGTGAGAGAGACACATTGGTTGCCTCCCACATGAGCCCTGCCCAGGGCGGTGATCAAACCTCCAACCCAGGTACGTGCCCTTCATCGTGAATCGAACCCGTGACCCTCTGGTGCACCGGCTGGTGCTTTAACCCCTGAGACACGCCGGCCAGGGCTTACCTCAATTTCTTTTACCCAATACCTCACGTCTGGCTTTCAACAAAAAATTACGAGGCACACTAAAAGGCAAAAAATGGAGTCTGAAAAGACAAAGCAAGCCTCAAAACCAGACTCATATAGAGCTGGGATTTTGGGAATTATCAGACCAGGGATTTAAAATAACCATGACTAATACAGGGTGAGGCAAAAGGAGGTTTACAGTTGTGAGTACAAGAGTTTATTCTTGTATCATTATTTTTGAATTATTATATTATTTCCTACTTTTGCCCCACCCTGTATACTAAGAGTTTAATGGAAAAAGTAGGCAACATGCAAGGATAGCTGGGTAATATAAACAGTGAGGCTGAACTTTAAGAAAGAATGGAAAGGAAATGCTAGAAATCAAATACACCATAACATAAATGAAATCAAATACACCATAACATAAATGAAGAATGCCTTAGATGAGCTCATTAGTAGACTGGCATTAGTGAGTTTGAAGAGAGGTTAAAAAAAAAAAGTGAAGAAGGGCCCGGCTGGTATGGCTCCGTGGTTGAGCATCGGCCCATGCACCAAGAGGTCACCAGTTCGATTCCTGGTCAGGGCACATGCCCAGGTTGTGGGCCTGATCCCCAGTGGGGGGCATGCAGGAGGCAGCCAGTTGATGTTCTCTCTCATCAATGTTCCTATCTCTCTCTCCCTCTCCCTTCCTCTCTCTCTAAAATCAATAAAGAAAAAAACATTTTTTTTAAAGAATGAGGAAAAAGAATTCTTTTTTAAAGAATATTTATGAACCTATATCAAGTGATTTCCAGGATATATTATTAAGTTTTAAAAAAAGCAAAATAGAATACAAATAGTATGCTATCTTTCCTGTAAAAAAAAAAGGGGTGGGGGGGGAGATTAGAAAATATACATATATCTGTTTGTCATTACAAAAAGAAGCACAGGACCAGAAGACAAGGAAGTTGGTTACCAAGAGGGAAGGGAGGATAGGGTGTCAGGGATACAGGAGAGAATTGCAAATTCCTGAATATAATTTTTGTATAGGCTTGACTTTTTAGAGCATATTAATATTTCACGTATTCAAAAATACAACTACATCAACAAGAATGACTCTTTTCAGGGAAATAAAAAAGCTAAAGCTGAAGGCAAAGAAACATAATGAACCTAATCATGTATCAAATGACTACCATAATAATCAGGGGTGGGGGGAGTGGTTGAACTAACCCAAGTAACCAGTATTTAAAATTGTGGTAAAAATGTCCATAAAATAAAATATATCAACCTTCAATATGTGATAGGGTTGGGGGCGAAGCAAGAAGGAAGATAAAAAATTGCAAACAAATACTTAACTCTTGTTTTAAAATATGTTTTTAAAAAAAATTTTTTTCTTTTTTATTGATTTTTGGAGAGGAAGGGAGAGGGACAGAGAGATAGAAACATCGATGAGAAAGAACATGGACTAGCCGCCTCCTGCATGCCCCCACTGGAGATCAGGCCCACAACCCGGGCATGTGCCCTGACCGGGAATCAAACCGGTGACCTCTTGGTGCATGGGTCAACACTCAACCACTGAGTCACACTGGCTGGGCTAAATATATTTTTATTCATTTTTAGAGAGAGAGGAAGGGAAAGAGAGATAGAAACATTGATGTGAGAAACATCGATCGGCTGCCTCCTACACGCCCCCCACTGTGGATCGAGCTGCAAACCGGGCATGTGCCCTAATCAGAAATCGAACCGGGACCTCTCAGTCCATGGGACAACGCTCAGTCCACTGAGCCACACAGGCCGGGCTCCTTAACTCTTTTTAGCAGATTTATTTAGTCTTATGAGCAAAAAAACCTGGAACTATTTGAGCTACATTATAGGGTTAAGCAAATGAGCGAAAGTGTTGTTGGGAGCCAATTCTCGCTGTAGAAGGTCACACAATATGGAATGTGGGAAGCTGAAAAATAGCTCTGTGGGGATTGGACATACTGGTGTAAACTCTTTTTTCTAAAATATGTATATGTAAGTGTACATGAATGATTATGTGCACATGTATATATGTATGCACATGTATATGTGTTGTACATGTATTTGTATGTACATATATGTACAGACACTCATGTTTATATCTCCCAGGATTGTCTGCTGAAAGAGCTACGAAGCAAAGATACCCTAGTAGTAAAGAGCACCCAGAACCCAAAACTTGATCTCTAATGCCATTCCCCACTAAAAGGAAGTAGAGCATTTTGGAAAAATGGCTAATTCCAGGGCTTCACAGGATAGGTTTAAGATGAGCTTGGCATATCGTGTTATGCCAAAAAGTAAGAGAATACTTTTTTTTTTTCAATCCTCACCTGAGAATATTTTTCCATTTATCTTCAGATAGAGTGGGAGGGAGGGAGAGAGAGAGAAAAACATCGATATGAGACACATCAACTGGTTGCCTCTTGCACGACCCCAACCAGGGCCAGGGACGAACCGTGCCCTTGACCAGAATTGAACCTGTGACTCTTTGGTCCACAGGCCGACACTCTAACCACTGAGCCAAACAGGCCAGGGCAAGAGAATACTTTTTAAAATGATAAATGCATGTCATGGAAACCACATTAAAAGGGTTCCTACTGGCCAAATATGGCATAATTATTGAGCACCAAATAATTAGTATAGTAATTAATTATAAGCCATTCAAAAATAGGAATGCACAAGTCTATAACAATAAAAATAGATAAATGAATGGGGAGAAAGGAAGGGCTCTTATAGCAGAGTGCTAAGGACCAACTGGTAAAGGTGGAGGGAGCTCCCGAGTTGCAACATTGTCATTTTGAAATCAGTGGGGTAGAGATTGGATCAGTCAAGAGTTGGGATGTCAGTGGATGAATGGATACAGAAATGTGGTGTACACATATAATGGAATCTTATTCAGCCTTAAAAAGGAGGAAATTCTGACATATTGTAAGATTCCACTTATACGAAGTGTCTAACGTAGCCAAATTCATAGCAACAGAAAGTAGAAAGGTGGTTGCCAAGGCCTGGCGAGGAGGGGAACTAGGGCATTATTGTTTAATGGTATAGAGTTTCAGTTTTGCAACATAAAGCGTTCCGTTCGGTGGGTAGGTGATGGTGATGGTTGCAGAACAGTGGGAATGTACTTAATGCTACTGAACTATAGCCTTAAAAATGGGTAAAATGTAAATTTTGTATTCTATATATATACATATATATAATTTTTTTTTGAAGAATCATCACTGCATGCCAAACTCAAAAGGAAATTTTGATGAGAATCAGGATTTTCCGTTGTTTTAAAATGTTTCCCCATAGATTGATTGATTATAGTAAATAAATCTGGCTACAACATGATCAGGGAATTAAAATTAACGTTACCAATGAGAGGTAGCTGGACATCGTGTGTCTCTGGGTGTGATGCCTGAGAGGAACACAAGAAACACCAGACAAACACAAAATGAAGAATGTTCTCTTAGGAAAGCAGGAGGGAGAAGGGACTGTATTCTTTAAAACCGTCAATGTTGTAAAAGACAAGTAAAAGCTATGAAGGTGTTTCAGGTTAAAAGAGCCTAAAGAAACATGCAGTACCTAACTAAACTGGATCTGCACTGGAGAGGAGAAATGCTATAAAGGGCATTATTAGTTCAACTGACAAAATTGGAATATTAACAGTAGACTAAAATATTATATCAATAAAAAAAATATCAACACCCAATCAGAACAGCAAAAAGAAAAAAGAATCCAAAAAAATGAGGATAGTGTAAGGAGCCTCTGGGACAACTTCAGGCATGCCAACATTCGCATCATAGGGGTACCAGAAGGAGAAGAGAGAGAAAAAGAAATTGAAAACCTATTTGAAACAATAATGACAGAAAAATTTCCTAATTTGGTGAAGGAAACAGACATACAAGTCTCCAGGAAGCACAAAGAGTCCCAAACAAGATGAACACAAAGAGGACCACACCAAGACACATCATCGTCAAAATGCCAAAGGTTAAATACAGAGACAATCTTAAAAGCAGCAAGAGAAAAGCAGTCTGTAACCTACAAAGGAGCTCCCATAAGACTGTCAGATGATTTCTCAAAAGAAACTTTGCAGGTCAGAAAAGAGTGGCAAGAGGTATTCAAGGTGATGAAAAGCAACAACCTACAACCAAGATTACTTTGCTATATCCTGCAAAGCTATCATTTATTTATTTTATTTTATTTTATTTTTTTTATCCTCACCTGAGGACATTTTTTCATTTTCTGTTCAGATAGAGTGGGAGGGAGAGAGAGAGAGAGAAACATCGACATGAAAGGGACACATCGAGTGGCTGCCACCCGCACGACCAACCAAGGCCGGGGACAAACTGCAACCGAGGTACATGCCCTTAGCGGGAACCGAACCTGGGTCTCTGTGGACCGCAGGTCAACGCTCTAACCGCTGAGCCAAACCGGCCAGGGTTGCAAAGCTGTCATTTAGAATCAATGGACATATCAAGTGTTTCCCAACAAGAAGAAGTTAAAGGAGTTCATCACCACCAAACCAGTATTATATGAAATGTTGAAGGGTCTTCTTCAGGGAGAAGAACAAAAATATGACAATTAATACATATCTATCAACAATTGAATCTACAAACAAAATGAGCAAGCAGAACAGGAACAGACTCATAGATCTCATAGATACTGAGAACTTTTTTGCTTGCCAGATGGGTGGGGGCTGGGGAGATGGGTGAAAAAGATGAAGGACTTAAGAAGTACAAATTGGTTGTTAGACTGATGAACTTCAAAGGGAAGGGGGGGAGGGAGGGCGGGATGAGATAAACCAAAGAACTTCTATGCATATATGCATAACCAATGGACACTGACAATAGTGTGGGGAAGGCTGGGGGGCGGGTTGGGGAGGAAGGGGTTAATGAGGGGAAAAAAAGGGGACATCTGTAATACATTCAACTATAGAGATGAGTTAAAAAAATTAAAAAGTATCAAGTTGATAACTGTACTGTGGTTAGGTAAGAGTTTATTCCTATTCTTAAGAAATACAAACTGAAGTACTTAGGGATAAGGGGCCATTATATATGTAACTTAGCCTCAAATGATTCTAAAAAAAAAATGTGGCCCTGGCCAGTTTGGCTCAGCTGTTAGAACCTTGGCCCTCGGACCGGAGAGTCCCAGGTTTGGTTCCCGCTAAGGGCACGTACGTCAGTTGCAATTTGTCCCCAGCCCCAGTTGGGGTCATGTGGGTGGCAGCCAGTCGATGTGTCTCTCTCACATCAATGTTTCTCTCTCTCTCTTCCTCCCTCTCTCCCTCCAGCTCTATCTGAAGATAAATAAAAATAAAAAAATGTCCTCGAGTGAGGATAAAAAAAAAATTGTGTATGTGTGTGTGTGTACCCTCAGCTCCTAGCACACAATTGGTACTCAATAAACACTTACTAATGAAGAAATAAAGTAATTAAATAGCTGGTTGTCTTGGTCTGCTCAATCTACTGTAATAAAACCCCATAGACTGTGTGCTTAAACGGAAGACATGTATTTCTCACATTCTGGAGGCTGGAAGTCCAAGATCAGGTTGCCAACAGTCTCAGTTTCAGGTGAGGGCTCTCTTCCCGGCTTGCACATGGTCATCTTCTTGCTGTGTCCTCACGTGGCAGCGAGAGGGCTCTGGCCTTTTCTATAAAGACACTAATTCCATCACAGGGGCTCCACCACCATGACTTCATCTAAACCTAATTACCTCCAACTGCTCCACTGACACAATAATTACTCTTCTGAATGTTGACTCCAGTTCTACTTCCTGGTTCACTCATACATCTCCCCTCTGTTCCATGTTATTTCTTCATCATTGGGAAGTTAAGGTTCCTTCTGCCTTTACCTGCAGTCTATTTCTTGGTTCTCTGTAAGAACTGTTGTCCCTGAGGCCACCTGAGCCTGCACTTGGTGGTCTCCCTGTTTCCTCCCCACAGAATTTCCTGAACCCCACTGCCCCTTTCCCGGTCACCCCTTCCTCTAGTCAGCCCTCCCGACCTGCCTGGCTTTCAGCCTCCCAGCCCCTCATGCTTTCTGAATCCACACTTGGCATGTAAGTTTTCTCCTTTTTAATTATTAATCCTCTCCCCTAAAGAGTCAGCTCCAAGAAAACCAGGCTAGCCCCCCCGTTTTGTACTCCTGTAGGAGGACGTGCTCACATTTTCAGGCCACGCTGCTCTGGCAGAAGCATTCGAGTAAACATTGTCATAACTGAATCCCTTTCCGCATTTGTATTGCCCCTGCCGGCTAGAACTAAGTTACTCTCAGTGTACAACATTTTAAATAAAAGGAAATATTATCTTAAGGTGAAAAACAAATCACTCAGTTTTTCTATTTACAAGTAACTTAAATCTTGTTTCCAACGATTGCCTTTAGTGGGTTTGCCACCATCTTCAGAGTATTTTTGCATATTTGCTGCTCACCAATAAGCAACACCTCTAAGAATTCAAATTTTTTCACAAAGCCTGTCTATTCTGCTCAAAAATAGCCTACTAAACCTTCCGATTTGGTGCTAGAACAATTTGTATATTTATTTATTCAATAAAAATGTAGTAGAATACTATATATCCTGAACAAAGCATTATTCAAAGGGCTCTAGGGTGAGGTGTGGCTCTTGTCTTCCAGGACTTAGTATAACACAGGAGTGACCGTAACAGCTGGTCTTCTGGTCCTTCCAGGAAGCCTTCCCACCCCCTTCACGGGGGGGGGAGGGGGGGGCACGTGACCCAGACCTGGCCAGTCAGACGCTTCCATCCTGCTGGCTCCTGGATGGTACAGGAACAGGCAGGCCAACGAAAGCCGGCAGAGTCCCTCCCAGGGGCTTCTCTGTTGGAAGTAGACGGATGTGTCTCTTGCACTTGTTAGATAACAAGCTGTAAAGGTGGCATTGGGCTGAGGCCCATTGTCCTTCCACAGAGGAAACCAATTAGCCGTAGGCAAGAATTTAGCCAGTTCACGAAATGCAGTAACATTAGATGTAGAGGTTGAGAGCCCTGACGACCTCGTTGAGGGTTTGGATCTAGTTGTGTCTGAGCTTTCCTGCACATTTCAGGTTATCGGAGCTTAAAAATGGACTCTTTGCTAATTTGCTTGGAGAACTTGTCACTAGCAGCTGAGACGATTCTGATTCACACAGGGAGCTGATAAGTAATGAGTGGCACCATGAGTGACAAGAAAAATAAGACAAGCTTCTATGAAAATTAAGTGTTAGGCCCTGGTCGGTTTGGCTCAGCGGTTAGAGCATCGGCCTGTGGACCAAATGATTCCAGTCAAGGGCTCGTACCTCGGTTGCAATTCGTCCCGGGCCCTGGTTGGAGTCGTGTGGGAGGCAGCCACTCGATGTGTCCCTTTCACATGGATGTTTCTCTCTCTCTCTCTCTCCCTACTGCTCCATATGAACAAAAATGGAAAAATGTCCTCCGGTGAGGATTAAAAAAAAAAAGACAAAGAAAATTAAGAGTTAGGAGAGTTAATTTTCACTGGGGAAGATAAGGGAAAAGTGGCATTTGAGCTTGTCCTTAATGAATAGGTTAAATCTTGATATACAGAAATGGACAAGAGAACATTCCAGATGGATAAAACAAAGGGGAAGTGGTCAGAAACTGTGCCGATTGGCAAGAGTGTATTCAGAGCAGAATAGTATGGGAGCTAAGGCCAAAAAAGTCAGCTTGGCTACTCAGTGGAGGACCCTGAATTCCAACAGAATATCCGACTAGTATTGTCCAGCTGGACCTGGAAAATGTTACCCCACAGCTCTGGAGAGTGGCTGGGCCTGGAAACGTGGGCTGGGAGTCATCTGCAGAAAAACTATAGTTCAAGCCTTCAGGTGTCTGAACCACTCATTTTAATGGTAGCTAATGTATTTGGAGCACTTATTCAGGTTAGGCATTATGCTAAAGTATGATAATTATACAGTTTTATTTCATCCTTAGAGAAGCCCTATAAGGCAGAAACTTTTTTTTTTTACCCAGTTTAAGAGTTGAAGTCTGAAATAAGGCTTAGAGTTCACCTGTTCAAAGTGACCAGTTCCAAGACCCAAAACCAGTTAGTGGCAGAGCCAGGACTTGAACTTAAGTCTGTCTTCACTCTAGGGTGCAAGTTCTTAACCACCCTGCTACAGTGCCCTCCCCAGTGGAAGAACGGTGTGGGGGAGCAGATAAGGAGCCTTGGGAGACATCCGGCAGAAACAAGGTTCGTTCACTTCTGGGGCCGATGGGAACCTGGGTCCACGGCGCCACTGAAGGTGGGAGAGCCAGGCCAGGACGGTTTTGACCTGTCCCCGCTGCTGTGGTACACATTTAGCACTTCCGCTCGTCTTCCGATAACAATTGTGCCTAAAAACTCGCTCACCTAGTTTTAGGTGCCCTTTTCATGATGTCTCAATCTACCTTTTTAAACCAAATATGGACAATGTCCATGTTCCTGTCAGTGCGGGCCCCTGGATGACTGTGACAGACCCTTCTCTCCATTATGGGCCAGGAGACGTGGGAGACTACCCGTTACAGTGACTGATGTTATCTTAGTTAACTCGGAAGGAGACTCAGTTAAACGATAAAACCAGTTCTCTAGAATTCTTTTTCACTCTTCCCATCATTAAAAATTCAGTGGGTAAATAGCATGACAGAATTGCCCATCTTAAAATTAAAAAATTTGGTTTTGAAGACCCCAGGCAATAAATTATTTTAAAACCTAGAACAAAAATACAAAAAGAAGGAATATATAAAGGAAAACAAAAGACACTTGAAAGATAGATCCTGGAGACCCAATATGCAAGTAATATGAATGCTGGGAGGGGAAAATGTAAAAAACGGAGGAAAGGGTAATAAAGGAATGACCAGGGACATTTTTGCTTATTTGTGGAGTTATTTATGCAGGTTTAGGAGAGGTGATAAAAAGCACACACCTGGGCATATCCTGGTAAAATTTGAAAATTCGAAAGTTAAAGATAAATTTTGCATGCTTCCAGACCCACAGAACAAGATACTTAAAGAAGAAAAAAATCAGCTGGCAATAGGCCTTTCGTATGCAGGGCCAAAGCTAGTGGAATGGAGGGATAATGTTCACACATTACTGAAGGGGGAGGACTAGGAGCCAAGAATGCATCACATGTCAAGATACTGTCCACTTGATTGAGTGAAAATAAATCTGCTGGGATGCAAGGCTTCAGAGATCTTCATTCACATATGCCATCCGAGGAAAAGTTTCCAGAAAGGACTCTGTCGAGAAGAAGGAGGAGGGAAAGTGGGGGTGAGAAGGAGAAAAAAAGAAATGATAAAGGGAGGAAACAGAAAAGGAGCCAATGGTAGGCTAAGAACTTTGCAGTATGTATGGTTAATCGAAATGGATAATGGCTGACTGGGAATGTGTACCATGAACACTAAAGATCCTTGAAACATGAGACATATCGCAAGGGAAAGCCAAACAACAGTCTGGAACTAAAATACTTTTAATCTGAGCAATATCCAGATGGGCATATGTTAAAAAGTTATAATAAAATTTTTGTTTTGTGGAGGATGAGGAGAGCGTGGGGGTGGGGGGAAGAACATTTGGTGAAGTAATAGTGGCTATTTGTTGTCTTTCTGTCACTGGTTCTTCATTTGATTCCATTACTCCCAGGTAATTTCTGACAAAGATGCAAAAGCAATTTAATGGAGAAAGGACGGTCTTCTCAATGAAAAGTGGTTGACCAATAGCACAACCATAAGTTAAAAAAACAAAAAATGATCTAAATTTTATACCTTGTATAAAAATTAACCCAAAATGCACCATGGTCTTAAATGTAAAACTATAAAACTTTCAGAAAACATACTCTGGAAATGTACTGTGTATGATTTCAATTCCATTCAATTTGTTGAGGTTTGTTTAACGGACCAGGATATGGCCTATAATGGACTATCCCAGGGCACTTGAACAAATTGTATATTCGCTGTTGTTGGGTAAAGTGTTTTATGTATGTTGATCAGATTTCATTGGTTTATTGTGTTGTTCATATATTTTATACTTGGCTGGTTTTTCATCTAATAGCTCTAACAGCTGCTAAAAGTAGGATATATATCCCCAAATATAATTATGACTTTGTCTATTGTTCCTTTCAGTTCTCTAAGTTTTTGCTTCATGTATTTTGAGGCTCTGTTGTTTGCTCTATAGATGTTTAGATTGTTGTGTCTTCCTGGTCAATTGAGTTTTTTTTATCATGTTGTATCTGTCTTTATCTCTAATTGTCTTTACTATGAAGTCTGACTTATCTGATGTCCATAAAGCTGTTCTTTTTTGTTAAGGAGGGCATAGTCTTCTTCTGTCCTTTAGTTTTGACCTACCTAGGTTGCTAAATTTGAAGTGAGGGTCTCATAAACAGTATACAGTTCAGTGATTTTTTTTAATCCACTCTGACAATTTGTACCTTTTAACTGTTGTATTTTGACAATTTACATTTAAGGTAATTATTAATATTAGCACTTAAGTCTGGCATTTTATTATTTCTTTTGTTTGTTTTCTTGCTTTTCTTTTCATGCCTTCCAGTGTGTTACTTAAACATGTTTTAGGATTTTATCTTGACTTAGTTATAGTGCTTTTGAATGTTTCTCCTTGTACAGTTTCCTTACTGGTGCTCTGTATATCATAATATACATATGTGATTTATCATCATCTACTGCCATCAATGTTTTACCACTCTGTGCACAGCGAGGAAACCACTCTTCCATGTAAGTCCCTTTACCTTCTCCATTTTTAAATATCAGTCTTAAGTACCATATATTGTTATGTTTTTGTTTCAGTCATCAAATATGATTTCTAAACCTCATAAGAAGATTAGTCTATTGGATGTATCCATGTTTTGCTCTTCTGTTGTCCTTCCTTCCTAACAATCCAAGATTCCTTCTTTTATCATGTTATTTCTAGTTAAAGATCTTCCTTTACTATTCTTTTAGGGTCAATCTGCTAGCAACAAGTTTTTGTTTTTAGTTTTCCTTCATCTGCATATCTCTTTATTTCCCCTTCATTCCTGCAGGATAGTTTCACCAGATAGAGTATTCACAATGAACAATTCTTTGATTTCAGCACTTGAAAAATGTGTGCCAATTCCTTCGGCCTCCATAGTTTCAGATGAAAACTCTGTTGTCATTCAAACTGGCATTTTCCTATCGGTGACATCTTTTTTTTCTGACTGCTTTCAAGATATTTATCTTCAGTTTTCATAAGTGTGAATATGATATGTCTTAGCATGGGCTTCCTTAGGTTTGTCCTATTTGGGGTTCACTCAGCTTCTTGAATCTGTAGGTCTATGTCCTTCATCAAATTTGGGGCATTCCCAGCCATTATCTCTTTAAATACTATTCTCTTTTTTCAGATTGTGTAAATTCTACTGACCTGTCCTCAAGTTCATGGATTCTATCCTCTGTCATCAACACTCTCATATTGTACTACACCAGTAAGATTTTTATTTTAATTATTTTGTTTTTCAATTTTTAATTTCCATGTGGTTCTTTTTTATTACTTCTTTGCTGAGATTTTTTTTTTCACTTGTTTCAAGACAATCTGTGATTCCTTGTTGAATAGTGCTTTAAAAACATTGCCAGATAATTCCAACATCTGATTCATCATGGTGTTGGTGTCAATTGATTGTCTTTTCTTGTTCAAGTTGTGATGTTTCTGGTTCTTGGTATGGTAGGTGATTTTCATTATAGGCTCTACATTGGTTGTTATGTTAGAAATCTCTGGGTCCTATTTAAATCTTTTATTTTAGCAAACTGTCGCCCTGTTTAGATTTAGCACACAGATTGTTGCCTAAGTTTGTGGGCTCTGGTCTCAATGACAGATTAACTTTTAGAGCCCTTGAAGTGTTGTTTTGATCTGCTTGGTTTATCTTGTGCAACTGGAGCTTCTACTTTTCACTGCATGTGCTGCCTAATAGGGCAGAAGGAGCTTGTGTAGGCCAGGCCACCTGGCACCTCCAGGTGGGAGAGGGCAGTCTCAGGTCCATGAGAACAATAAGCCTTCCCAAGCTGCTCATTTGTTGGGGTGGGATCCTCCGCTCTCCCTGTCCCCCACCCCAGTGTCATCCTGCCTCCTGATATGTCTCAGTGGGAGTGGGCTCTCTGGCCTGACAGGGAAGGAGAGCATGTCCCTTGGCCACTCATTGTCAGTGTGTTTTCTGATTTAGCCCACTTGCTGATGCTACTGAATTCACCTGGTATTGTTGGTGACTCTCCTGTTTGATCCAGGACAGGAATGAGTCTCCCTTGGCTGCCTTCTGTTGCTAGATTGTTGGTCAGGAAACACCAGGCTTGGGTCATGTGTTGGTTGGGTGATTGTAAGATGTCCTAGCACAATGTGCTTCCTCCTATCCTGGGGTCCCCAACAAGTCCTCCTTCTTTGTATCTTTCAGAGCTATCCTTTTGTATCTCTTAAGTTCTTTCCAGAGTTTAGAGTTGTACTCAAGAGGGGGGCAGGGTGGGGAACAGAGAGAAATGAATCTACACCATCTCATCTAAACTGCAAGTCTGATCTCTTTTTAGTGCCTCTAATTGACTAAGTCCCACCCACCCAAAACCAGTGAGAGAGTAAAAGAGTATGTCAATACAATGCCTACAGGCTGCCCTCCGGAGCACAGGGCAGAATGGAGAAGGGTGAAAAGTGATCTGGAGAGGCAAACAAAAAACATTCAATATGACAACCACTTTTTGTGAAGAAAACAACTGAAACATTCTTAAATCTACAAAGACTATGAGTATTTACCTGCCCCATACCATCATTAAAAGAATATCATCTGAAGAAGAAAGGTAACCTCAGAGGGAAGGATGGAGACTCAGGAAAGTGAGTATAGAAATGAATAAAATATGTTGGTATATTCAGCTAAACATATATTACTTACTAAGAGATCCAAATCTGGGATTTAGAGAAGATGATACTAACTCCTTAGATAAAAATAACATGGAATACAATCAGTGGTTTAAAGAGTAGTTAAAGTGTAATACCATCCCTGTCTTGTTGAGAGGAAGACAGCAGTCTTAGATAACTTTAGACTCCGTTGGAAAATTTACAATCATAATGAATATTTTTTTAAAATTTAAGGGGCCCAGCCGGTGTGGCTCAGTGGTTGAGCATCGACCCATGCACCAAGAGGTCGCCGGTTCGATTCCCAGTCAGGGCACATGCCCAGGTTGTGGGCCAAATCCCCAGTGGGGAGCATGCAGGAGGTGGCCAATCGATGTTCTCTCTCACAGATGTTTCTATCTCTCTCTTCCTCTTTCTTCCTCTCTCTCTAAAGTCAATAAAAAAATATATTTTTTTAATTTAAGAATAGTTATTTAAACTATAGTTTCCCATCATGTATGTAAGGGAAATATAGCAATTTTTATCAATTTTTTACAAGTCAGGAAAAAAGGAGAGGGAAAGAAACAAGGCCAGAAAAATGTGGTAAAGGGGAAACACCAACTGGATTGCTCACACTATTCTAAGGTGCACAAGGCACAGAGAAGCTATGAACAAATCATTCAATTCAGCAAAGGCATATTATGTATAGCTTGCTTTGTGCTCAAGGGCTTTAGAAAGAGTAAGGCAGCTTTGTTTTCTCATGGAAATTGATAATTAACCAGCTCTGTGAAGGATGTATTGATGTGGGTTGGGGGTGTGTGTGTTAAAAATCAATCCCTGGAAAAACTGTTTCCTGCTTCTTTTCCCTGTTTCCCCAGCAAGCCTCCCCACCCACCTGAAACCTGGACCTTCAAACTCAACCCATTCCTTCACCTGCTTTGCCTTCCTTTCAGGCCTCTGAGCCTAGCACCTGTTCTACTTCAGGAAGAAAAAAAAAAATGTGTGTGGGGAAAGGAGCAATCAGTAGGCAAATCTATATTTTTACAAGAATTTTCCAAAACAATGAAACAACCACTAGCAGTCATTGTGTCTAATTTATCTTTAAATCCCCAGTACTCTGCACAAAAGCAACTGACATACTGAAGTTATGAATATAAGAAAAAAGGAAGGAAGGAGAGTGGAACGGTGCAAGGGTGGGAGAGAGGAAGAATCAATAGACATTTACTGAGCACTTGCTACGTGCTAAACATTGAGGAAACAGAATTACAAAGTCATAGCTTTTACATTTATGGGATCCGTACCTGATGGTGCTAAAGGGCCTCAGATCCATTTGCAAGAATCTAACAGATTTCACAGACAAAAGTACTCAGTCATTGTACGCCATGCACTCTTCCTGCTGGTCCTCACTACCCCTTCCCCAGCCCCACCTCCCCAGAGTGAGTGCTGTGGGCTGATGATCGCCTCATCCTGTGTCTTAGTCCATTCAGGCTACTCTATCAGAATACCACAGGTGGGTGGCTCATAAACAACAGAAATCTATTTCTCACAGTTCTGGAGGCTGGAAAGTAAAGATCTAGGCATGGGCAGATTCCGTGTCTAGTGAGAGCTCACTTCCTGGTTCATAGAAAGGTCTTCCTGCTGAGTCCTCACAGGGTGGAAGAGTTAAGGAAGCTCCCTGTGGTCTCTGCTAACGCACTAATCCCATCATGAGGGCTCCACCCTGTGACCTAAGCACCTCCCAAAGGCCCCACCTCCAAATACCCTCACATTGGCGGTTAGGATTTCAACATGCAAATGTTGGGAGAACACAGACATTCCTCTATAGCACCCTGCACTGCTCCTCCCTCTTCCCACTAAGGCAGAGCAAATTAGGTTCACCGTGAGGTTAGTCATGTGACTGAACAATCTGTGTTTGCAGAATTCTGTTTTTTTAGAGAGAAGAAGGGAGAGATAGAAATATCAATGTGAGAGAGAAACCTGGATCGGCTGCCTCCTGCACGCCCCCTACTGGGGATCAGCGGGCAACCCAGGCATGTGCCCTGACTGGGAATCAAACCAGGACCTCTCAGTCCATGGGACGACACTAATCCACTGAGCCACACCAGCTGAGCTGTGTTGTCAGAGTTCTTCAATCGCTCTTTCCTCCCCTTCCCTGCAGAGTGTGAGAGAGTTAGTATGTGGAACTTGCTGGTGTGTCCTGTCATCCCTGCTAAATCTAAGGAACCATACCTGACTGATGTGTTAGTTCTTCTGGAACCTAACCTGATGGTGCCCATTGCTGCCCAATGCTCAAAGTTCAAGCAGAGTTGCACATATTTTCATGAAATAAGCAGGAGGGTGGGGTCCTAAACCAAGGGATGCTTGTTAAAATCTGAGATCAAATCATATCAAAGGACCTAAAAATTGTGGCAATGTCAAAAACTACAAAATAAGCTGTAGGAAAAAGAAGAATTTTAAAAATCTGTGTAATAGTAAAGATCTGACATGTACATTCAGGACGCCAAAAGGTAATTTCTTGAGATAGCTCTATAACCTTAGAAAACTCATCAAAATTTTCTGGATGTCACTTTTTAGCACTTACAGTTCTAAAAACTAAGATTCTTTGAATGTCTCTTCCAAGTATGACAAAGGCTGATGGGTACATTGAAGGGCACACCTGAATCACAGAAGTGGGGCCACTGTGCTATGAAAATGAGTATTGGACTATCATGTAACTATCACAGGAACTTATTCGTCCACCTTGAAGTGGACTAGAACCTTTCAGCTCTAGGGGTTCAAAAATCTCACTCATGGCCCAAAACTCACCTAGCTACCTCTGCATAGGGAGATTTTTTCCTCATCTTTGGGTCTAATGGTGCAGTACGGAAGACTGGTGAGATAAGTCATCTGACTTTGAAATAAAACAATTTACTCAAAAATGAACAAAAAATGGCAAGAGACTATGGAAATTATATCACTGTGCCTCCATAAACAATGTCTCTTGTAATCCTCACAGCAACCCCATGAGGTATTATTACTGTTGTTGTCATTTCATGAGTAAGAAAAATGAGGTTTGCCTGCATTCATTTTCTAGGGCTGCCATTACAAATCCCCATAAACTGGGTGGCTCAAAACAACGGAAACAGATTCTCTCACAGTTCAGGAGTGTCAGCAAGGGGCCAGTAGGGTTGGTTCCTTCTGGCGGCTCCGAGGGAGAAACCATGCTCCTCCTGGCTTCTGGTGGTTACACCTGGCTTTTGTCTGAATACATCTCTTATACTCAGCCGACTTTACTGAAAGTTGGAAACGTAGCTTCAGCCCACATGTGCTCTTTTTAGCAAATCTACCTTAGCAACACATCCATGGGCAGCAGCCTTAACTGATTCTTCATGAACATCACCAGATTCTTTTTTTGTTAATTGTTTTTGTTGTTGTTGTTGTTTATTGATTTTAGAGAGCAAGGAAGGGAGAGGGAGAGAGAGATAGGAACATCGATGAGAGAGAACATCAATTGGCCGCCTCCTGCATGCCCCCCACTGGGGACCAGGCCCACAACCTGGGCATGTGCCCTGACTGGGAATCGAACTGGCGACCTCTTGGTGCATGGGTCGTTGCTCAACCACTGAGCCACACCTGCTGGACAGATCACCAGATTCTTGAGATTCAAATACTTTTTTCAGGTGTTGGGAGAGTCTTTCACCAGATGTCTTGCTAATGGCTGATCCTGCAGGTGCCACGTTGGAAGTTCCTGCTAGATTCTGTCCCAGACATTCCACCCACTTTCACTTTAAGTCACTGTCTCTTTAGACCACAGTCACCAAGGATCAGGGACAAATGTGAAGTGCAGATCTCCTGGCTCTAACTGCAATGCACCATTTCAGCTTTTCGGTTTTCTCAAGTTTTGCAAGTTCAATTCCTGTGGCATAGCATGTGTGCCGACCATCTCTGGCACCCATCCTGGGCTTTGGGAAACAGTCAAGTACAATATCTGCCTTTTCACCATCCAGGCCTTCAGGACTCACTCTGAGGGTCAGAGGATGATAAGGGCAGCCACCGCGCGAACAAAGGCCTGAGCAAAGACTAAGGAGGACAACTGCTCATGACGATACGTTGTTTTTCTCAGATGAGAGGACAGTGGAAACAAAGAGGGAAACTCTTTTGTGGATATCAACATCCCAGCAGTGAGTACAACCTTCAAAATCTAACAAGAAAGTAGAAAAATAAAGTGGATCTTCTTAGGCATTTCTCTTACAATAATCTTAGGAGCATGGATCACAGGTGCCTTGTGCCTTGGTTTTACACTTGAATCAAATACTATTTTCTGCTCTATCCCAATATCCTTTTTATGCTACTTTCCCTTTGCTGGCCTTCAAAGGGTAAACAGAAGTTTGCCAGGAACGATCATGGAGGAAGGCTAACCCAGGCAGTAGCTGTGGTCTGTGCGGGCAGATGCCTGCAGACGCTGGGCCATGTGACTGAGTATTGGGTGCTTTGTGAAAAAGGCAGCTTGAAGACAGGGTTGGTGCCAAACTGAAGGACTCATTGGGCTTTACTAAGGAGTTTCGCTTTATAGACAACGGAGAAAACAGATTGGGAAAATTATAAAATTCATATTGTAAGAAAAATAACTCTAGTGGTTAAAGCACACATCTAGTGAAGAAACAGGCAGCCAGGAGCCTTAGAGGACACCTGTCACAACAGCCCAGAAGAGACTCATCTTCACAAAGGCAGTGGCCAAGGGCACTAAGGAAAGGCCAATTAAAGAGCGATTTAAGAGACAGAGTGGATAGAAATTGGGAACCTAGTGGATATGGGTAGGAAGCAGAAGTCAAGGGTGTTAGACAAATCGTGGTCCTTGCACTGAGATTAGGTAGAGTGCTATTCTACCGAGAACTCTTAAATGACTTTCCTGAATCGTGACTGACAACTTGGGATCTGCTGTCTTGTTTCACTTTTCCATACTGAAGCATGTACTGTTTTTCTACGAAATCACAGTCCCATGAACTTGACTGACTTTACTGATTCTCCTTTCTCTTTTCTGCCTCCTACTTGGGGATATCTTCAAGAATGTATTGCCCTGGCTGGTGTGGCTCAGTGGGTTGAAGCACTGTCCTGAGCACCAAAAGATTGCGGGTTCAATTCCCGGCCAGGGCACACACCTAGGTTGCCGGTTCACCCCTGGTCAGGGCCCTATGGGAGGCAGCCCGATCAATGTTTCTCTCTCATATTGATGTTTTTCTCTCTCCCCCTCCTCCCCTCCCCCTCTCTCTATAATCAGTGAAACATGTCCTCTGGTGAGGATTAAAGGGAGAAAAAAAAACTATCCATGGCTCTCTTTCCTTTTTACATTCAATCTTTCAATAAACCGATCAATACTGAGATTTCTAGCTACCACATGCCCAGCCCTGTTCCCTCGCTTGGTGCTTCATCTCTGAATGCCTGTCAGCCCCTTGAATTTAGATTTCCCACCTTCGTCTTAAACTTGGCATATTCAAATGAGACTATGCATTGCCTTTCCCTGAAAGCTGGCCCTTCTATCAACACCCTCTTTTCATTTTTTTTAGTCTCTTAAACTATCAGCCTTGAAGCCATCTTAGAAATGAAAAAAGCATAGATTTTGGAGTCAGAAAGACTCTGGGCGAATATATGACTCAACCAACTGTTAATCACATGACCTTGCGAAAGCTAATCAACCTTGTTGAACCTCTGCTTCTTCAGTAGGAACATGGGGGTAATAATACTCAACTCGGAGGAATGTCATAAAATGTAAATGAGATCCTATGGGCCAAGGGCCCAGCCCAGGACTGGCACAAAGTCAGCTCTCCATAAATATTGGTTCCCACCTCCCACACCTTTTCCTTTACTTCTTATCCAACAGGTCACCAAGTCCTCTAGTCCCTTCCTGTTAAATTCTGGACTTTTCCTTTTTTCTCCATTTGCACAATGATTCTACACTACATGTTCTCATTTCTCAACCACTCTTTAACAGCCTCTGAACTGTTCCAACTACTTGAGTCTATTGCATTTTTGTTCATACTCCATGTTGCCAGATTTGCATTCCTAAAACAATGCTTTCACCCTGTTAGACATACTGGTATGCACAAGCTGGGCGCTCAAATAAATGTCTAAGACGTGCGTACGTGGCTGTGCTTCCTCACACACTTGTTTTCTTATAACTCACGTGAAACGATCTTTTCTGCTGCCTTCCACTCCCTTCGTACCATCCTACAAAGGTGAGCTCAGGAATCAGCAGACAGTGAGCACTCGGTCAACGCTGCCATGAGCCCAGTAATGAACAAGCCTGTTCCTAGAACACTACTCAATTCACAGCAATTTCTCTCTTAGAAGACACAAAGTTCATGAATTCATAGAATTCCAGAAAGCCATGGAAAAAGAAAAGGCGCAATGATTTTAGAGGAAAGTGTCAAGCCAGATGGAATCCAGATAGAAGATGATATTTCATTGACAGTAACTATAATGACAAAAACGTTGAGAAATTAGCATGATGACAAACATGCATGCAAGTTATAAATCCCTGTGAGGTGGTTGCCAGGCTGGGGGGAAGGTGCAATAGGGGATTGTTTAGTTGGCATAGAGCTTCAGTTTTCCAACTGTACACTTAGAAATGGTTAAGGTGGTAAATTTTATGGGGTTTTTAAAAAAATACAATTAAATCTTTTAATTTCTAAAAAAACCACCTCTGTGAGAAAAATCCTAAAGGAACTGAAGGTATGTGCCTTAACAAGAAGGAAAGCACCCCTAGAATTGGGGATGTGCCCTTGCCATGGTGTTCCCACCACAGCCTACACTTGTGTCTATCACAGAGATCATCTCACTGCATTTAAATTTCCTCTCTAGCTGCCTGACTCCCAGCAGAGATTACCACTTTACTGTGGCATCCCCTTTACCTAGCATAGTGAGTGGCACAGAGTAGGGATTCTACAGATACTTATTGAATATGAATGAATGAATGAATGAATGAATGAATGAATGAATGAATGAATATCTAGGCACTCTATATATGTGTTCTTTCTGCAGTGCTTTCCACATATTATTAACTTGTGGGGTACAACTCTATGTGGTAAATACTATCATTATCCCCATTTTACAGAAGAAAGAGCTGAGCTACAGAGAGGTTAAAGAACTCACTCAAGGTTATCCAGCTCCAGAGTCTATGCTTGTAATCATTCACTGAGCTGCCATTTGGTACATGAGAAATTTGAAGCACTGGTCAGCTGAAAGTCCAAAGTCAAACTACTAGTAAGTGATGAGGCCAGATCATACCCAGTCTGCTTTCAGGAAATAACTGAAAACTGGATCTCAAGGAAAAGCCAGGCTGTCTCCATATCAGCAATGTGTTCACAAGCTTCCATTAAGAGGTGGAAGAACACACTTTCAGGGCATCTGGAGTTCTTGCTGTGTGTGTTTATGTGCTTGCTTTCTTCCCACTCCTAGACTCTCAGACCTCCAGGGTAAAGATCATGTCTTATTCTGTTATATCCCCAAAGCCTGCCACAATACCAGGCACAGAGTAGGTAATTAGACAAGAATTTATTGAAAGGAGGAAGGGAAGAATGATCTTAAGCCAAACTACCATTATGGCAATAGATCAATGCCATGATTCAGTGTACCTGTAAGTCTATAAATTTCTAATAAATCTTAAAATTATAATTTCACCTCTTCCAAACTCACCATTTGACCTAATTATGCTTATTATCCCTCCAGAGAAGGTGCCTACATAATTACTCAATGTATAAATCCTCTGTACCTAACATGAGTATTCAATCAAATAAACAAGCAACGGTCATTGTGAATATTTATAAGGAAACAACTTTTGTAAAATTCCAGCTGGTGCAACGTACCATCAGCCCAGACTCCAGAAGTGGAGAAGTCACAAGTAGGATTAGATGCAGCGAAACTTTGCCGTGTGAAGGATGGCAACGTGTGGGCTAGGGAGCCAGGGGACTATGAATTTCCTGAAATCTCATGTAGAATTTTGTGTGTTGACATTCATGTGTGTGTTTCTGGAGAGCTCACTCATAGCATTCAAGATAACTTCAAAGAGCCATTTGACTAAAACCACAAAGAAGTATGGCTTTAGTATCACTGCTCACCTATTGTAGTACAATGTTTTCCCCCCAGGCATCAAATGAGTTAAAACTATAAAGACTCCTTGGTGTAAATTGAAGCCCTGTGCTCCAGGGCTCCTGAGGGATGGAGAAGGTGATAGACAGAGGTGTAATTTGTGAAACATCCAGTAACTTGATAGACATGAGGGTTGTGTGCAAAATTTGATGCTAAGGTGCTAGTTGCTTATATTGCCCCAATTAGTGGTTTTCTTAGAAGTTGGACAAAATTGTGTCTTTCAAGTACATTTTCGAGAAAAGGGAGATTGAATTCTATGAGGAACAAGGAACTGGCCAGGCCATGTCCCTATCTACCTCTTTTCAAGACCATTCCACCGCCCTTTACCCAACATACCAAAAACATTCATTGAAACACCACTCAACTTTGTTCAATTATTTTTTCAGCTGAAATGTACATAAATCATCTCTAGTTTTTTTTCTGCCCCCATATCAAGCTATAATAAGAACCAAAGTCCTAGAATATTATAAATAGTGGATAGAATAAGATTGGTATTCTCTTAAAAAATGGCTGTAGGGCTTGCAGGGAAGAGGTTCATAAGGAAAAGCGGGAGAAAGGGGAGAAATTGGAATGTTTCCCAGTATGCACTTTTCCTTAATGAATTTCTCTAGTTATTATATTTAAGTCTGGCTACTGGTCATATAAATACAAAAAGGTAAATAGTGTCACTCCACTCTCTTGAGAAAACTCTGAATTCTGTGTAGTTACAGGCCAGGAGACAGATAACACCAGGGTAGGGGTTAGAGACTTTTGTTTGCCTTTTTGTTATCACCTGTCACAATTTGCTGGGAAGGTAAGAAAACACTGCTGTTTATCTGGATTCATAACAATCTCTAACTCCAACTTTTAGAAACTTCAAGGCTTGACTGTGACTATGTTGGCAGAGTCTAATAAATTGCTTTGTAAATGAAGCAGACAACGCTGATTGATTATGTTTTACAATACAGCATTAGTAAAAAGAGAAAAGATTTTCTTTCCCTAAATTGAATTTTAGGTGCCTCTTTCCCAAGAAAAGCCAATGGAAATCAGGTTAGTTTATATACAAGCTGGCCATAAAGTCTGGGATGTATAGATAATAGTATTTTATTTTATATACATGGAACACAAACTATTATCCATAGCTGACTATGTTCAGACTTTAAGAACACCCTATGTAAGGTGTTAGAGTGACAATGAAATGTGAAATGATTGAGTCTATACTGGAAGCCCAGCATATAAATGACAAACTTGGGTGTAAATTGGAGCAGTAAAGACAGACTAACTTGATTTTTTCAGTTCCTCAGTTTCTACTTACCCTTCAGTTATCTAAATGAATCAAGTCAGGCAGGACAATCTCTGTGGTGTGTGTATTATCTAGTTAGTTGTTGTTATGAACACCTGCACTGTGGAGGAGATAGTTCTCTGCAAACCAAGACGTATTTCATTACTCTTGAACTAAATCATCAATATTTATATGCAAAGAAATAAACATGGAATATCCTAATCAAACCAGGCCCATTCCCTGCTGTTTTTGAGATAGATTGTTCAGTCGAGTGAGTGTTTCTTGCCTTTGCAGACTTGGGCATGCATTATGAAAGGTTTCAGAAGAGCACAGTGTGGGGTAAGTACTGATGTAGACAGATACTGATATAGGAACAAAAACCAAGTTGACCAGATGATCCAGACATTTAAATAAGAATTTCCCATTTAAGATTTTCAACATTCAAATAATTGTGCAACAGTTGATGTTCTCTTCAATAAAAAGAAGAAATAATATGTATTAGATTTAAAGACCCAAATTCTTTCCCATGTTTTAAAATATTGTGTCTAAGTGATTAGAATTTGGCCTGATTTCTACCTTAGGTGCTTTCTCTAGGAACCTAATCCAGTTAGAAACATTTTGTGAAAAACAGTTTACTATCCAGAAAGTTTTCCTGTTTCCTAGATAAGAAAGCCTGTTCTGCCATCCCAGCAGGCGAGGGTTGTTTAAGTTACTAGATAACAAAGTTGTTATTGATTCTATTATTTTTACTCTTCCTGATTCCCTGCAGTCCAAAGGGAGTTTGTCAGAACAAGAATGATTTTATAAAAAGGAGTAGCTATTATTGTTGTAACTGGCCTCATTGTGACAGATGGGATCCCAGTGTTTTCTCACTGCCCTTTACTCAGGAGCGAGGAGGACAGAAAGCAAATAACCAAGAAACCAACACACATAACAATCTGGATTTCTCAGCGCTGAGCCAGAACACTTGGAAATCAAATATTGGCCTCCTCCTGAATGCCCCTTTTAGCCTGTTGTTGTTAACCAGTTTAACATTCCCTTATCACATGCTCATGTGGGCAGAATTAAATGGAATTAGCTGCAAATTATATAAAATTCATTTACCTTTAAAGGAAGCTATTTGGTCATGTTCAGTGTAGAGAGAATATGGCATTAAGACACAAGTTAATGGTACTGCCGGGAGATGAATCAATTTGCTTTGGTTTTATTGCCTCCCTTTATTTGCCCTTATGTGTTAGCTACTGTGGCTGGAAATGCTCCGCTCAACGTCTCTGAATCTACACTGGAGCCACATTAACATCCCAAGGAGAGTCCTACTGTTTCTAAAGAGCTCAGTGAGAGTAAGCACAATAATAAAATAAGATCCTGCTGATCCTTTCTAAATCCTTAGTCACATAAAGAATGTATGTGTAAGCCATGGGTGGGTGGTTCAGTTGGTTGGAGCATAGTCCCATACACCAAAACATTGCTGGTTCGATTCCCGGTCAGGGCACATACCTAAGTTGTAAATTCAATCCCTGGTCAGGGTGCATATGTGAGGCAACCAATCAATGTTTCTCTCATATCAATGTTTCTATCTCTTTCTCCCTCCCTTCCTCTCTCTCTAAAAATCAATAAAAATACATCTTTGGATGATCAGTAAAAAAAAAAAAGAATGGATGTATAAGAGAGGAAAGAAAATCTATGAAAATGTTCAGGATTTATAACCTACTATGAAAATGTTCAGGATTTATACGTGTTTTCCCATGTAGAAACTTAAATAACATGTTTTCTAGAGTCCACCAAAAAAACTATTAGAAATAATAAATGAATTCAGTAAAATCAATATACACAATCAACATACAGAAATCTGTTGAGTTTTTCTACACCAATAATAACTGATCAGAAGTAGAAATTAATAAATAATCCCATTTACAATTGCATCAAAAAGCATAAAATGCCTTTGAATAAAACTATAAGACATTGATGAAACTATAAGACATTGATGAAACTATAAGACATTGATGAAAGAAACTGAAGAGGATACAAATAAATGGAAGGATATACCATGCTCATGGATTGAAAGAATTAATATTGTTAAAATGTCACTACTACCTAAAGCAATCTACAGATTCAATGTAATCTCCATTAAAATACCAATGGTATTCTTCTCAGAATTAAACCAATTAACCATAAAACTTATATGGAACCACAAAAGACCCCAAATAGCCAAATAAATCTTGACAAAGAACAAAATGAGAAGTTTCATGCCCCCTAATTTCAAACTATGCTACAATAATCAAAACAGTATGGTACTGGCATAAAAACAGATATAGAGATCAGTAGAATAGAATAGAGTCCAGAAATAAATCTTTGCTTATATGATCAATTAATGTACTACAAAGGGAGCAAGAATATACAGTGGGGTAAAGACAGTCTCTTCAATAAGTGGTGTTTAGGAAAACTGGACAGATACATGCAAAAAAAAATGAAACTGGACCACTTTCTTACACCCTATACAAAAATAAACTCAAAATGGATTAAAGACTTCAGTGTAAGACCTGAAGACATAAAACTCCTACAAGAAATCATAGGTAGTAAATTTTTTTACATTGGTCTTAGCAATTTTTGGATATGTCTCCTTAGGCAAGAACAACAAAAGCAAAATAAACAAATGGGACTATATCAAACTAAAAAGGTTTTACACAGTGAAGGAATCAGCAACAAAATGAAAAGACAAGCTACTGGGAGGAAAAAAAAAAAGACAACCTACTGAGTGGTAGAGGATATTCTCAAATGATGTTTTTTATAAGAGGTTAATATCCAAAATATATAAGGAAATCATACAGTTTAACACACACACAAAAATCCAATTACATAATGGGTAGAGGATCTGAATAGATATATTTCTACAAAGAGGATGTACAGATAGCCAACAGACATATGAAAAGGTGCTCACCATCACTAATCATCAGAGAAATATATATTAAAATCACAGTAAAGCTGGTGTGGCTCAGTAGGCTGGAGCATCATCTCATGCCCTGGAAGTCTGAGGATTTGATTCCCTGTTGGGGCACATACTAGGTTGCGGGTTCATTGGGGCTTACAGGAGGCAACTGATTGATATATCTCTCTCACATAGATGTTTCTTTCTCTCTTCCTTCTTCCCTTTCTAAAATTAAACACACATACAAAAAGATACAACCTCACACCTGTCAGAATAACTATCACCAAAAAAAAGAAGAGAAAAATCAACAGCCTTGGCCAGCGTGGCTCGGTTGGTTGGGCATCCTCCAGTGCACTAAAAGGTTGCCTGTTCGATTCCTGGTCAGGGTGTGTGCAGGAAGCAGTCCACTGATGTTTCTCTTTCACATCAGTCTCTCTCTCTCTCTCTCTCTCTCTCTCTCTCTCTCTCTCTATCAATTTTTAAAATAGGGTGAAAAAGGTGAAGGGATTAAGAAGTACAAATTGGTTGTTAGACTGACAAACCTCAAAGGGAAGGGGGGTTGGGGGGTGGGAAGAAATAAACCAAAGAACTTATATGTATATATGCATAACCAATGGACACAGACAACAGAGTGGGGAAAAGCAGGAGGGGGGCAGGAATGGGGAGGAGGGGAGCAATGGGGGAAAAATGAGGAACATCTGTAATACATGCAACAATAAAGATAAGTTAAAAAAATAAAATAAAATAAACCTACAAGGGAAAAAAATCAAAATAAAGTATTTTTTTAAATAAAATAACCAATGCTGGCGAGGATGTGGAGAAAGGGGAACTCTTGTGACTGTTGGTGGGATTGTAAATTGGTGCAGCCACTGTGGAAAACAGTATGGAAGGTTCTCAAATAATTAAAAATAGAACTACCGTATGAACCAGCAATTCCACTTCTGGGTATTTATCAGAAGAAATTCAAAACACTAATTCAGAAAGATATATTCACCCCATGTTCACTGCAGCATTATCTAACCAAGATATAGAAGCAACCTAGGTGTCCATCCACAGATGAATGGATAAAGAAGATGTGGTATACAATGGAATATTGCTCAGCAATAAAAAAGAATGAAATCTGCCCTGGCCAGTTTGGCTCAGCGGTTAGAGCGTCGGCCTGCGGACCAGAGAGACCCAGGTTTGGTTCCCGCTAGGGGCACGTACCTTAGTTGCAGTTTGTCCCCGGCCCTGGGGTCGTGTTGGTGGTGGCCACTCAATGTGTCTCTCTCACATCGATGTTTCTCTCTCTCTCTTCCTCCCTCTCTCCCTCCGGCTCTATCTGAAGATAAATGCAAAAGTGTCCTCAGGTGAGGATAAAAAAAAAAAAATGAATGAAATCTTACCATTTGCAACAACATGGATGAACATAGAGAGTATCATGCTAAGTAAAGTAAGTCAGACAGAGAAAGACAAATACCATGCAATTTCACTTATATGTGGAATCTAAACACACACACACACACACACACAAAACAAAACAGAAACAAATCCATAGATACAGAGAACAAGCTGATGTTTGCCAAAAATGAGGAGGTGGAGAAAAAATTAACATGTTTTCTGCACTAACTTAGGCATTTTTCCATACATTTCCTCATTTAAACCTCACAACCTTATGACATAAACATATATTTTTATTTGAATTCCCATGCTTCACATTCATTCTTTAAGAGTATCTATGAGTCTCCATATATCTAATAAATTATAGTTTAAGTGTTTATTTTGATTGTTTTTGTTGCTATTGTCAAGTTGTAGTGTGCATGAGACTGGCCGAGGTATGTTTAAAATGCATATTCCCAGGTCCCACCACACCCCACATGTGGTTATTCAGTAGGTATGGGATTAGGCTAGGAAGTTGCATGTTATGAGCATCCCATTCCTTCAGGGGGCACCTGGCAAGCTGGTTTTATTCTCAGGATGAGCCGTCCTTCCCTCCTACTGCTCTGGGATTTCCTCAGCGTTTGCTATCCAGGTCTGAGGGGGACCAAGGAAAACCTATCTCATTCAGGGAAAAGGACCTCAGATTTTCTGTATTGTGGTAAAACTGGTGTACCGTATTATATATATTTCAGGTCTACAACATTGTAATTCAATATTTGTCTATATTACATAGTACTCACCACAGCATCCTAGTGATTTTGATACACATGGGTCAACAATCACACTACTCTGGGTTATTTCATTGATATAGAGGTCTGTTCCTTTGTGAAATTTACATTTAAAGGTAAATGTGTTGTAATGTGTAATTGAAGAAAATACACAAAATAAATGTATTCAAATTCACTTTCTCTTAGCACAACAGTACACTGGTAAGAGATTTCTGCCATTGGAAGAATTACAAATAGAAAATTTCCGTGAAGTTGACGCCCAGTCCAACAATGGGCCGTCACTTAAGATCCATCCTAAGAAGTCCACAGTGAGACCCTTCAGTGGTGCCTTTCTGAGTTTGGAGCTGACTCTCCCACTTAATTCCTACAGATGTCTAATTTTAACACTTGCGTATGGTCTTACATTTGGGACACACAGAGGAGTCTCTTTGATTAAGGGGTTTCTGCATCTTCACCAGGAAAACTAGGGTTGCACATGACCACTTGCCCAAACTGGAGAAAGCAGGAATGGGGCAGGATTCCCACTGTGCTCCAACCTAGATACTGGAAGCACTCCCTTCTCTCCTGAGCTCTCTGAAGGTTTCCTCTGAGTGTATGACATTAGCTTCATCTTCAACCTGGGAATGCAAGAACCATAGAAGATGCAGTGGGCGTGACCTCTGGCTAGAAGACACGGCTCAGATGCTGGATCTCACACCTACTAGGACAGCTAATCCCAGTGGGGATGTGATCAGTTCTCCCTTCAAGTCTTTTCATCAGACTTCCCTGGGTGTAGGAAAGGTGCACCTGTTTCTCTGGTGTGTGGAGGGCTGGCTTGAGAGTGCCAGCCAGATCTCCCCACCCCCACCTCTTTAAGCACTTTGGGGCATAGTCCCCCAAAACACAGGGATATAGCCACCCAGTGCTCCTGAACATACCTTCCATGTCTGCCTGTCTAGGAATGTCCCTGGATAGGAGCTCATGTTAACAGCTCTGCAATTCTTTTGTAGGCAATGATGACCAACAGTTAAATGCTTGTAGATGCATTAAAAGTAATGCTGGGGGAGAAAGGAAGAGATAAGCATTTGGTGAGTGCCTACAGAGTGCTAAGAACATTAGACATTTTGTCTCAATGAACTCTCACAGAAACAAATTTTTTAAATATGTCTTGATTACCTACTACATAGGCAAAGTAGTATAGTCTCACATTCAAGAGAATGAATTCTAAAACCTCAGCTGAGATCTAGGCTCTGTCACTCACTAGCTGTGTGATTCTGGGCAAGTAACATCTCTGTGCCTCAGTTTCCTCCACAGCAAAGTAGGAATAAGAGTATCTGCCTCATGGCATTTTCCTGAGGATTAACAGATGTAACATGCTTGAAACACAGCCTGGCTCCATGTGTGTCATTCTTACTGTATGCAGTGGATCTACCTTATGGGAAGCATATTGTGTCCACTTTACAAATAAGGACGGGGGGGCTTAGTGGATTTATGTAACTTGCCAGGGGACACACAGCTTGTGCAGGACAGAGGGAGATGTAGAAGAGGGGTACATGCAGCTCCCAAGAGCTTTCCATTGCCCACCAAAGCCAAACCATATTTTTTCAGCTGGGTTTCTGTCTCTCAAAGAGACTGCAGACAATCACACAACAAGGGCTGTATAGGTGTTTCATCAAAAATATTATTGAGGCCCTGGCCGGTTTGGCTCAGCAGTCAGAGCATCAGCCTGCAGACCAGAGTGTCCCGGGTTCGGTTCCCACTAAGGGCACGTACCTCGGTTGCAGTTTGTCCCCAGCCCCGGTTGGGGTCATGTGGGTGGCAACCAATCAATGTGTCTCTCTCACGTCAATGTGTGTGTGTCTCTCTCTTCCTTCTTCCTCCCTCTCTTCCTCCTGCTCTATCTGAAGATAAATGCAAAAATGTCCTTGGGTGAGGATAAAAAAAATTATATATATATAATTATATATAAAAATATATATATAAATATATATAAATTTTTTATATAATATATATAAAAAATTATATATATATAAATATATATAAATATATATAAATTTTTATATAATATATATATATAAAATTATATATATATATATATATATATATATATATAAAATTGCTCCCTGACTGGTGTGACTCAGTGGTTAGAGCCTTGGCCATTACACCAAAGGGTCTCAGGTTTGATTCCCGGTCAAGGGCACATTCTCAAGGCAACCAATCGATGTGTCTCTATCATACCCATGTTTCTCTCTCACTCACTCTCTCTCCCCCTCCCTCCTTTCCGCTCTATCTAAAAAAAATAATAATGGAAAAATTACCTCAGAAATAGTATCCTCAGGTGAGGAATATATATATATATATATATATATATATATATATATATATATATATATATATATATTTGAAAATATTCGTCCTTCAACTAATAAACCCTGTGAAAGGCAGGATGGTTTAGGAAGGCGGCTGAGTGACTGGAAAGTGTAGGTCAAGTCTTCTTTGGGCTTGGGCAGGAAGTTAAGGAAAGGTTCCCAAGAGAACAAAGGATTAGTCACAGGAAACAGTGATGGGAGGAAGGTGGTAGACAAAGAAGGAAATGTCTATGGAAGCTAGGAGCTGGTTGCCCAAAAGGAGAAGGGAAACGACAAGGGCTGGGAGTTCTGGAGACTGCACACCTGGAGGGTGGGGCCAAGACGAGAGCCTGAGTGAAAGCGGGAAGGGCTGGGTCCAGAACGCAAGGGTAGGTCAGTAGTGATGCCAGAGGAGGGACTACCAGGGGTCTTTAGACCCTTCGGAGTCTCTGCTGCCTTTCACACTTTCCTTTCAGCTGCAAAGTAAACTGGGAGCCTCAGAGGATTAAACAAAAAGAAGACAAAAGGGGTGGCAGTCTAGGGGGTCCCACTCCTGGAAAGGAAGCACTAAGAGTGGAGCCGGTGGACAGCGCACAGCCCTGGGGCACCGGAGCCTCCCCTCTGCTCTGCTCTGCTCTCTCCATAGAGAAACAAGAGAAGTGCCCACATAAATGAGATTTTTTAAAATATGTTTTTATTGATTTCCGAGAGAGAGAGGAAGGGAGAGAGAGATAGAAACATCCATATGAGAAAGACTCATCAATCGGCTGCCTCCTGCTCGCCCCGCCCCCCTCTGGGGATCGAGCCCGCAACCCGGGCATGTGCCCTGACCTGAATCCAACCCGGACCTCTCAGTCCATGGGACAAGACACAATTCACTGAGCCACACCAGCCAGGCATAAATGAGATTTTTTAGGCTGCATTTATCTATGCAATTAGGGGGGCGGGGTGCTGAATTTTCTGGAACTAACTTCCACTCTCCACTTATTTTTGCTGGATTGTTTTGCCCTAGGAGTCCATGGAGAGCCTTTAACTCAAAATCTGAGGTCCTTCTTCCTGAACGAGATAGGTTTTCCTCGTTCCCTCTCAGATCTGGATAGCAGACTGAGGAAATCCCACAGCGGTAGGAGGGAAGGATGGCTCGCCCTGAGAATAAAACTGGCCTACTAGGTGCCCACTGAAGGAAAGGCTAGCATACCAAGATTCAAAGTATTAATAAATTATGAATATTCGCATTACATACTACACATTGTTTGCATTAGTGTTTCAACTCAGGATATAATCTAAGTTGTATTTTTAACAGCAAGTTAGTTATAAAAGCAAAATGCTGGCTGGGCTGGTGTGGCTCAGTGATTGAGCATCCACCCATGCACCAAGAGGTGATTGCCAGTCAGGTCACATGCCCAGGTTGTGAGCCCAATCCCCAGTGGGGGGCATGCAGGAGGCGCCAATCGCGCCAATCTATGTTCTCTCTCATCCATGTTTCTGTCTCTCTCTCCCTCTCCTTTCCTCTCTCTCTAAAATCAATAAAGAAAAAAAACAAAATGTTCTAATAAATTAAATTCCTTATGAACATATTCTTGGAGTTAAGGTTCATCTATTTTTTTTTCTTTATAAATGGGATAGGATGAATTTAAAATTCTTAACACCAAAGCAAATTCAGCCCTTGGCATGCTTTTGAAATCGCCAAGGAGGACTAGAACAAGGTAACCCGAGGAGCAGTCCAGGGCACAAACCGCATCCTGGTAAGGGCTTGAAGGGGGAAGAGGGCAGACGAGGACCTCCAATATCAGCGAGGGCTATCAGGACGTCCTGCTAATAAACGACTTTTTCACTGTCCACACTATAATTGGTTTACAGCCTTTCTTGTTTATTTATCCATAAGAGCTGCTGTTAAATGGCTCGGGAAGGCGCTCGCCTAATGGCTCAGTAACGCTCCGGGCCTGTGGGAGGCGAGAGCGGCGCAGGCGTCAGCGGGGATGCGAAGCGGAAACGCATTTCACCTGTAATGGACTTGGCGATTTTATGATACCAGGAGCTACATCCACAGGAGAAATACAACACACGACCTTGCTTAGCGGAGGGTTCTACCCTGTGAGGTTTTTCTATATAGAGGTACGTTAGTTCTTGTTAGCTCTGTCCCACATAATAATAATAATAATAATAATAATAATAAATGATCATTTGATCTTTTAGCTTCTAGGTCACTTCTTTAGGTAGCAAGCAGTAAAAAATGCTACTTGTGAAAATGAGAACGTGCACCTTCAGCACCCTGTCCCCTCTACCTCGTGCTTGTGCAGCCCGGGTGCCGGGTTTTTTGCCCTCCTGCGCGGTGAGCGGGTTTGCCTTCTGCTGAGAGCCTCTTTTCTTTCTGCAGGGCCGAGCAAAAATATTAAATGGAAGCAAATGAAGCATTGAAATGGAGACCAATTTACAGAAATGTGCAATTAGCGAGAAGTGCAAAGTAAACACTCTGGGTCGAGGGTGGCAGCTGAGGCCAACAGCAAGGGAGGGGGGCTGCCGACAAAATCCGCAGTGCGGGGGGCGGAGGGGTTGCCGAGGGGAGGAGGTGGGATGGGAGAAGAAGGAAGAAGGGGAAGGGAAAGGTGGCCGATCTTTGTCCCAAGCGGAGCTCGCCGCCGGCTCATAACCGCGTCGCCAAGTCAACCCCCGGCGACTTGGCAGATTATCTCCGAGGGTCAACACACCGCGGCCAGGCAACCCCCTCCAGCCCTGCGCTCCTGATCGATGTAGTCACTCGCGGCCCGGGTGATAGCGTCGGGTTCTCAACAATGGACTCATTGACGCGGGCGCGCAGAGATTAGGTGCGCGGGTCCCACGGCCTTTCAATCCCTGGCCCCGGAGGATCGCAGGTGGCCCTTTTCCCTAAAGAAATCCCTGAAACTCGCCACCACCACCATCACCACCACCACGGGGCATCCCGGTAGCTGCGCAAGTTCCCACACTTGCGCAGACCACTCAGCACAGAGCACACGCCTAAACGCCAGTTCTGAGATGACACCAGCACCGAAAAGAAGGGCTCTGCAGAGAAGTCAAATCCCACCGTGGCTTTTTGCTTAGTGCACTCAATCCGTATGGGTTTAAAACACAAATATGTCCACCCTGACCGGTGTGGCTCGGTTGGTTGGAGCGTCCTCCCGTATACCAAAGGGGTGGCCGGTTCGATCCCAGGTTTGGGTTCGTGGTGCAAGGGGCAACCGGTCCATGTCTCTCTCTCCCTTCCTGTCTCTAAAATAATTTTTTAAAAAAAACTATAAAACACGCCCTGGCCAGTTTGGCTCAGCAGTTAGACCATCGGCCTGCGGACCAGAGAGTCCCGGGTTCGGTCCCGCTAAGGGCACGGACCTCGGTCGCAGTTTGTCCCCGCCCTGGTTGGGGTCAGTGTGGATGGCAACCAGTCCGTGTGTCTCTCTCACGTGGATGTTTCTCTCTCTCTCTTCCCCCCTCTCCCGCTCTATCTGAAGATAATGCGAAAAAATGTCCTCGGCTGAGATTAAAAACAAAACAAAACAAAACTGCAAAACACAAATATTTCCACTTGGAGAAAATATATTAAAATCTACCTGTTAAAGGACTGGATGTAGTTTGTACTTTAGGAAAGTCAGATTGTAGTGATTTTTCCCTTGCTGGTTCCTTGTGCTTCACTCTCCCTCTTGCCTAGGATTTTCTGCGAAGATGGCCAGTTTTCCTAAAACCCTAGGTTGTAGTTCGAGGAATGTATTCATTTTGGCAGGACCCGGTCTGAGGCCGCCCAGAACGCTCAGGGCAAAATGGTAGATGGCGTTCGTCAAGCCTATGCCCGTGGGGTGGGTGCCACCAAGATCCAAAGATAATCCGCATCATCGGGTCACAGAAAGCCTCTCTGTTTAAATCAGGACCCCAGAGTGCCCAGAAGTTACCCAACCGGTGTAAGCCAAAGGTTGTCATAAAAACCCAGAGCTTTTATTTCTTTTGCAAACACTGCCCACGTCTCCAGGTCTTGCCTTCTTTCAATCCGAGGCAGGAGCAGACATCTCCAGCTGACAGACTCCACCAGATCCGGACCGGTGGAGAGCCACCAAGGGTCTGGAAACTCCGGGCCAACCCCCTGTCCCCGCCTTCCAGCTGCAAGAGAGGACAATGCTTCTTTCCCCCTTGCCACAGTAGGAAACCATTCTGAGTTGGCCAAATGAGTCCCAATTTATCAAAATCAAAATTAACAATGTCTAATGAATTTTTTTTAATTGAAAGTCCACCGTTAATGCTTCAGAAGTTACAGTTTACTCTCCAGAAGTTCTGCAGCCCAGACACAGAAAAACATACAGAGAATGCTGGATCTTTATGTGTTAGCTCACTGATATCCTTGGTGGCTGTGTGCAAAATGCAAAGATAAAATAGAACCAACTGCTTCCGACCTGTAGAGCTTGGGTTGCAAGCTTTTTTGACCGTTTTCCCTAACAGTTAAGTTTAAGTGTACAACCTCAACATGTATATTTATATATCATATTTACTAATATGTACATTATCAAACACACAAGGAAAATAGATCATTTAAAGTCCGATGGAACTGTTTCTATAAATGAATAGAAGTTCTAAGATTTTCATGCGCGACCCATTTTGGAGAGCGCTGTCAACTGCGCATACAGGTCGGTGTAGTAAACTCAGCTGAGAGAGAAAATAGAAACAAATGCGGGCGCTCGCGGGGACCTGGGCCTTGCTTCTTAAGGCAGTCAGCCAGGCCAATAATGGCCCCAGGCTGAGCCACGTGGGCCAAAGCAGAGCCTATGGCAAGGCAGCCAGCCCGCGAGTCCCCGCCAGCGGCGGGTTGCCTCTGCGAGGAGAACGAAGCTGTCAAAGCGAGTAGGGGTGGCGCCTGGAGTGGGAGACCTGCAAAGCTCCGAGTCCCGACTCCAGCTCTCCACTCTGGGTCTCCAAGCCCAGGCGGCAGCCATGAACGGCGAGGAGCAGTACTACGCGGCCACGCAGCTTTACAAGGACACGTGCGCGTTCCAGCGGGGCCCGGCGCCCGAGTTCAGCGCCAGTCCTCCTGCGTGCCTGTACATGGGCCGCCAGCCCCCGCCGCCACCGCCTCCGTTCCCCAGCGGCCTGGGCGCGCTAGAGCAAGGCAGCCCGCCAGACATCTCCCCGTACGAGGTGCCCCCCCTCGCCGAGGACCCCACGGTGGCCCACCTCCACCACCATCTCCCTGCTCAGCTGGCGCTCCCCCACCCGCCCGCCGGGCCTTTCCCGGATACAACCATGCCAGGCGCCCTGGAGGAGCCCAGCCGCGTCCAGCTGCCTTTCCCGTGGATGAAGTCTACCAAGGCTCACACGTGGAAAGGCCAGTGGGCAGGTAAGCCTGGATCCCGGCCCCTCTGTCTTCACCTTCTCTGGCCTGGCCGCCCCTACCTCCGATCACTCCTCAGGACCTCTCCTAGCTCGCGTTCCCCCGCCCCTACGGATAACCCGGGGCCGGGCTACACTACGCGGGGAGCCAACGAGCCATACCGCACTGACGCGCTTTTCTGGTCCAATTTGGAGCGTCTTTGCTTCTCAGTTCTCCTCCTTCCTCCCCTGCACACTGAACTCTGGGAGCTCCGTGCTCCCAGCGCCCCTCCTAGAGAGCCAAGGCCGGGCCGAGCGCAAGGCTTCGGACCCTCGGATCCTCCTCCAGCGGGGAATCCGCCCGTCCTGGACCTGAGAGTTCGCATGGAGGAAACCGAGCTGGGTTCGAGGTACCTCTGAGCTGCAAGAACGCGCCTTCGGAGCTCGGGCGCCCTCGCGCTCTGAGCCTGATGGCTTCACTACAGCACAGCGCAGTCGTGGACACCCAGTAGATGCAGGAAAGCAGGGGTGTCCGGAGGCCAGGGGAGAGGACAGGGACACCAGGCAGCGGCTGACGCAAAGCGGGGGGCTCACCGCAAGGCCGGGGAGGGGCCGCTCACCTCGAAGCCAAGCAGCCGGGCCAGGCGTCTGCGATGCTAATTTCACTTTTGACCAAACAGAAGCGTGTGAAGGGAAGCGTGTGACTTCCAGGAAGTCCGTTTGAGGAAGGAGATGCTCTTTCAGCACAGCCGGTCCAGGGAAGCGGGAGTCCCGGGTCTGCACGACCCTGGGCCGCGGCGGGTAACAGAAGGTCTCCCGGTACGGGAGGCGGAGAGCGCAGCAGCCCCTGGGTCCCTTCCCCGCCCCGAGCTGGCCGCGATTTCCGGCGCGGCCTGTGCCGCCCCTGCCACACAATGTTATCGCTTCCGTGCCGCAGCCACTTCTGGTCACACCTGCACTGCAAATAGTTGACTTTTCTTTCCTTCCAACTTATGATCGGGAGTAGGGGGAGCGACTCGAGCTGTGGTGTCCCCCCCCCCCCCCCCCCGCTTCCCCAACGATCCTGGGAGTTTGGCTGGCCTTGCCTGACCCTGGCACAGCCAAGCAGGGCTTTGGGGGGTCCGGGCTCGCCTGGGGTCCCCGGGGCTCGCCTCTCCTAGTTCACTTTCTCGCTAAAATTGAGTGTGAGGCAGGAATAGGGACCCACCTCAGCCGCAATTTTCACCACCTCCGGCCAAACCCGGGCCCAACTGGTCGCCACATATGCTGGCAGCTTCTGCGTACTTACTCTGCCCACGCGGCCCCGGCCCTGGCCTAAGGCCTTGGCGTCTGGGGGAGGCAGGAGGACGGCGTTCTTCTATGGGGGTGAGAGACTGTCCTGCGGGGAGCTACTGCCCCTCCAGAACTCCCTTCCCCAAGAGCGCTGGGGACGCGCGTCTCTGGTTTTCCGGGCACTCCTGGCAGCTTCCTCAGCAAAAGGCGAGGGAGGCCCTGAGGTGGGCTACATTCCCTACCCTCCTCCCGCAGACCGCTGTTACCCCAGCTGTGGTGGAGCTTGGGCTCCAGCAGACCCAAGAAGCCAGAAAGTAAAACCCGAATGAAAATCGGCAGCCTTGCCCGGGGCATGGAGGGACCCTGGAAGAGTGACATCCTCAGGCTGGGGTGTCGGGGCTGGAGGGGCCTCTGCCAGCGCCCTCTGGCCCTGGGCAGGCCTAGCCTGCCGGGAAGGGGCCCGGACCCCTCTTTCCTGGAAGCTGCTTGCGGGGCAGGGTCCTCCCTGGGAAAACTTTCCAAGGAGCCAAACTTCAAGAGTCTGTGAACCTGCCTGCCGCCTCCTAGTGGGGTTTCAGGCCCCTGGGGGAGCGAAATGACCAAAGGGCTTTTACTCATAGTACAGATATGAATACTAACAACAGCAGGAACTTCTGAAAAAGTGACTGTCTCAGCCTCACCTGGCCGGCTCTCCTCACCCACACGTTGCCGTCTTCCCAATAACGCCACCAAAAGTCTCCACCTCAACCTCCATCTCCCGCCAACACTCCTGAAAATTGGTCCCCTGTGGTAGCAGCCCCAGAGCAGCCTCTCACAGCACCTTTGTGAGGCCCACGGAAGAGGGCCAGAACCCTGGAGAGGTTGTGGGTTGAATTTAAGAACCCTGGAGGGCCTTTTTTTAATGTTTTAAATGTTCCTCCTTGCTTCTCTCTCAGGCCAAGGAAAGCCTGGATGCGTAAGACCCAGAGTTGCCCTGCAGCAAGCGGCTTCCATCACTGACTCAGACCTGAGCCTCTGCCCAGGCTGCCGGCAGCCAACATTTAGCCTGGGGGTAGTCCGGGCAGGTTCCATTGTGTAATTAACTCTGCTCCTCGAACACGCACACCAGCTTTTCAGCTCCCTAAGGCCTAGCCAACAGTCACAGGAGAAACGTTTCATACCTCTACCCCAACACGTACAGACTCTTCCCTGAGTTTTAGTAGAACTTCCCCCAGTAGAGTCCACGGCCCAGAATGCAGTCAGTATCTCGATTAGAAAGGAAAAGATCCCTACCAGGACTGGACCTCAAGGAGGGCAGCAGCAAATACCAGTTGTGAGCTAATCTACAGGGTCAGGCCTTGCTTCCCTAAGGCTGGGCTTACAGCTGGGAGCCCTTGACCCCACCCCACCCCCTCCAATCCCAAACTGGGGTCCTGGCCTCTGAGCCTCCCCTCAGCCAGGATGTGGGGCCCAGGACAGAGGCAGAGGCTGATAGCCACCTTCTTAGAGGCCCAGAATAGTTTCCCTTCTTTTCCAGGGCAGGGGCCCAGCCAAGGTTAAAATGAGGACAATTATAAAAAATTTGCTGGCTCTTGAGTTGGGGCTGATTACAATATAATTATAGAGAGAGGTAATATTGTGGCCAGATATAACAACATATGTATATTTTTATATTAGCTCTCGGTTTTTCAAACTGAAGGTTGCACCTATTAGTGAATGGTGAAATCAATTTACTGGGTTGAGACCTTCTTTTGAAAAAATGAAATAGAAAATAATAGGAAAAATTCGATAGCATCATATGTGGTAAATGTTGATTTAATGTCCAGAAATTTTTTGTGTTACTTATATATCTGTGTGAACTGGGTAGTGATCTGAAATGTATTTTTACTGTGGGTCACTGGCAGAAAGCTTTATTTTAGTTATGTATTAAAGGCATTTTATTGCCTTTGTAGAATCAAATAGGTTTAGATATCTATTATATCTATTATGTGCGTTTTAATCAGCATCAACACAACACAAGTTAAGGGAACCCATTCAAGAACCATTTGTCCATAGAGCCCACCGCAGGGTCACTGAGAGCCTTGACCTCCCAGAAAAGGGAGCCAGGGGTTGGGGGACCACACTCACGTACTGTGTGTCTCTGATAGGCGGCCCCTACTCGGCAGAACCGGAGGAGAACAAGCGGACTCGCACGGCCTACACGCGCGCGCAGCTGCTGGAGCTGGAGAAGGAGTTCCTATTCAACAAATACATCTCGCGGCCACGCAGGGTAGAGCTGGCCGTCATGCTGAACTTGACTGAGAGACACATCAAGATCTGGTTCCAAAATCGCCGCATGAAGTGGAAAAAAGAGGAGGACAAGAAGCGCGGCTGCGGAACAGCAGCTGGGGGTGTCGGGGACACAGAGCCCGAGCAGGACTGCGCGGTGACTTCGGGGGAGGAGCTGCTGGCGCTGCCACCACCGCCGCCCCCTGGGGGAGCTGTGCCACCAGCTGTCCCTGCTGCTGCCCGAGAAGGCCGTTTGCCTCCAGGCCTCAGTGCGTCACCACAGCCCTCCAGTGTCGCACCCCTGCGGCCTCAGGAACCTCGGTGAGAAGTGGGGGCTCCACCCTGCCAGCGGCTTCAACCACTCACAGAGGAGGGGGCCTAGGACCCCAGGTGTGGCCCACCCAGCGCTGGCGGTTTGATGGGGGCAGGAGCTGCGAGGCCTTCCCCAAACAGGAGGGTAGGAGCAGCGCTCTCAGGTGGCTGTGCCTACTGGGGCCAGTGGGGGAATGCTGGCTGACCTTCTAGAAGAAGGAACAGGTTTCTGTAAATCTGAGGCCTCTTCTGGTGATATTGTTGGATCAGCCACAAGTCTGCCACTGTTGTGCAGGTCCCAGCACTCCAGAACCAAGGACCTCTTTAGAGAAACCAACTCTGCAAAAGACAACAAAAACTGTACTAATTGGAATATTCTCCCATGCATGGCAGGCCAGCTAAATGGAGTGCCTTTATCTGCCCAGAAACAGCCATTTTGATTCAGGTTTCTGCCTTAACATTTAGAAATAGTTGAAAGGAAATGTCTGAGGTTCCAAGGACCCAGTGAAATAGATGCCCCTGGACTTGAATAGTGCCCCCCTTCTCCTCCTTCTCTTCCTTTTAATCCATTTAGTACAGCCACATGCTTCCCCAGCGCTTATCCTTCCTTCAGCCTGTAGCTCTCCCCTCTGAAGAAGGCATCTTGCAAGGGAAGCTGGGCAGCGGCAGGGCTGGGGTGTAGGGGCAGAGTGAAAGTCCCTGTGTACCCCCTTGGTCCAACACTTCAGAGAGAGCAGAGGGAGATGGGCCTGGAGCAAGGGGTTCAGGGGAGAAAGATGGACCTCTGAGTGAGCTTTCTATTTAAGATGTGGATTTAGTTCCTGGTCTCAGGGCAGGGAGGCTGTGTGGAAAGTAAGCAGGGTGCCACCTTGGAGTCTTTAGAAATGATAAAAACGCGTGTGGTTAAGGAGTTTGGGAAACTGATTATTTTTATTTACCTAACAGTTCTTTACAAACAAGTCTGTGGTTTCCAAGTCAGTTTTGATTTGAGGGTATGGGCCTTGCATACAGGTGATGTTTGTGGAAAATGCTTAATAAATACGAATAATGTGGAAAGATATGAAAACTGATTCCCTGGCTTTGTATCCAACCTTTGTTGTGGTGCAATGATTCCATTTCATTTTTTAAATTAATGCAACATTGCCCTGGCCGGTTTGGCTGAGCGGTTGGAGTGTCAGCCTGCAGACCAGGGAGTCCCCGGTTCGGTTCCTGCTAAGGCCATGTAACTTGGTTGCAGTTTGTCCCCAGCCCCGGTTGGGGTCAAGCGAGTGGCAGCCAGTCCATGTGTCTCTCTCACATCGATGTTTCTGTCTCTCTCTTCCTCCCTCTCTCCCACTCTATCTGAAGTAAATGCAAAAATATCCTCGGGTGAAGATAAAAAAAAATTAAAGCAGCATTTATCTTTTCAATACTAACTAGGGAATAACCTATAATTAAGAAACACCACATTTGGCCCTGGCCAGTTTGGTTCAGTGGTTAGAGCCTCCGCCCTGGAGCTGCAGGATCCTCAGGAGTTCCATTCGCTGTCAAGGTCAGGGTCCTGCGGGAGGACACCAACAGATGTGTCTCTCTCACACAGATGTTTCTCTCTCCTTCCCTCCATCCCTCCCACTCCCTCTAAAAATCAATGGGGAGAAAACACCTTCGGATGAGGATTAACAACAACAAAAATGAAACACCACATTTGGATTTAGGGTTGGGGTAAAGTATTAGCATGTGGATTCTCCGTTTTCTTTTGTTTCATTTTTAACTTAAGAGTCACTTCTCAAGGTGGATTTCCTCAGTAAGGTAGCCCAGCGGCATGGGTGTAGGAGAGCGCTGGCAACCGAACTGGTCAGAGCCTCTGCGGGGTCTCCTCTTTCTTCCCCAAGAGGTGGTCTGGGAGAGGACTTTTTCTTTGGCTCACCCGAAAGAGTACTGCTTTGGATGAGTCCCCACCCCTGGAGCCTGAGGGCCGGAGTGTCTTGTGGCTCTGGACCTGCCTGCTGCCCCTCCAGCTCCCGCCTGCGTCGTAGCCCCGCTGCGCTGGCGGGCGCCTCCTGAGGCTCTCACCCTGGGCGACCACTGGCTGGCTCCAGGAGGGCTGCTGGTACTCTCCTTTGCATAGAGACACAGAACTTGTTTGTGTTTAGTTGTTCGTTTTTGCTTTTACTTTTGTTTTGTTGTTATTGTTTATGAGAGGAATCGAATCATTCACCCCTTGGAGGAAAAGAAATTTGGTGGATCAGAAAGGGGAACTTTCTCATCAGTGATGGGGTCACAGGGAGCCAGCCCTGAACTGTGGTCTCCCCACCCCCGACCCCACCCCTTGGACTCTGGAGTCCAGGATACGTGCCTTGGCACACCTCAGGTCCCTCTAATACTGGCCCACCAGCCTGATAAAACTATTCAACTTTCCTGTGTGCCAGTTTCCTCATCTCTAAAGTGGAGGCGGATTGTTAAACCAAAGAACGCACGTGAAGCGCTTGATTCAGTACCTAGAAAGTAGTTTTCCCTCCACAACGCCACTACTGTTTTATGATCATCATTATTTTTGGAAGTGAGGGCGAGCTGCTGCAGCAGAAATTCTCCGGGTCTAACGTCACCGGAGCAGCCTTCCCTTTAACAACTCCTCACGCTGTCGCTGTTGATGTGACTCTAGTTCATAAAACCACTGATCTTTACTGCGCGCTTCCTCCTAAATAACCTCTTTGACTTCCCACAGCGACCTTCCCCAAGTAAGAGACTGCGTCTTACACAGGGAGGCCGGTGTTAAGCAGCGGGGAGGACCAGCAGGGGCTCCGTGGTCATTGGTGGAGGAGCCGAGAATTGCCCTCGAGGTGGAGGGATGGGGCCAAGGAGGTTTCCAGGGCCCAACACTCAGCCCGCCACCCTACTGGGGACTCCGGTCCCAATGTCGTGCAGTGCGCTGGCCGCTGGCCGGGCCTCTGCCTCTTCTCTGGGACTCCAGGGTCCCTCCACCCGAGGAGGAGAGGTGGTTGCCCGCGGCTGGGTTGCGGCGCGGTGCTGACCAGGGCCAGGCGCTCCGCCCCAGCTGCCCAGGGCGGGCCGCACCGCCAGGACTCGCTGAAAGCGCACTGGGCTGCTCTCTGCGCTGCCCGCGCTCGTGCCTCCCTCGGAGAAGAGCTCCCGCCCGGCGCGCCGCCCTGGACCTGAACTCCAGCCCTCTTTCCCTACGCGTGGCACTTAATTCTCCTGTTTTCTCTTCCACAAAATGGGCTCATAACAAGGATGAAATTAGATGACGTCTTTGAAGAGTTTATTACGCAACCCGTCGCAGTAGGTAGGGTAGGGCTGGTGGAGGGGAGGTGGGGTTGCCAGTAGATGCCAGCCTTCCAGGGAGAACCAGGGAGGCAGCCGTCAGCGAAGCCCAGCTGGCCAGACGGGCCTCGACGAGAGGAAGAAAGAGAAAGTAGATTAGGCTGGGACAGCCACTGTGAATCCCCAGCTTTGCGCAGCCACCCCTGGCCAACTGGACAGCGGCTGGAGCTCTAAGCCCGGGTCCCGCACAGGGCCGTCTTCCGAGGGAGGAGGCCAGAAAACCAGCCAATCGGGTGATCTTCTCCAGGTCCCAGAACTGCAGAGGTGACTTGCCTCCTCCCCTCTTCAAGCTGACCGCACTCCTCTCGAGTAGGAAACAGAGACACCGGAGACCCCCCAGGCCAGCGAGGAGGAGCAGGGTTCCGCAAGGCTGCGCGCAGTTCCCGGCGCACAGAGCGCGCCCCCGTGCTGTGCGGCCAGGCTCCTGGGACCTGCGGGCTCACAGACAGAGCGGGGAAGTCCAGAGCCGCCCCCGCCTGCACCTGCATTCCCGAAGATTCTCGGAGCTGAAGCCACAAGCCTCACTATTCCTTCCCGAGTCTTTGGCAGGAGGTGAGGTACGTTCATGGAGCGCCGCGGGGCGCTGCGAAAGATAGGGGCGCTGATTGTGCTCCAAGACCAGCCCGAGCGCGCCCCGCACCTGCGGACCGCTGCAGCAGGGGCTTGGCTCTGTGGAAGCTGCTGGTCCCGGGATATGGAGAACCCTGTAGGGGTGCACCCCCACGCACTCTCGCACAGAAGCCACTGAGAGAGTGGGAGCTGGGGAAGGAGACCCTGGAAAACACGGCGCTCTGCGGGCGGGACCCTAAGCTACGGGACTCCTGGTGAGTCGCGTCGCGTCGCACAGTGCCAGAAATGGTCGCGGCAAACACGAGCTCCTTTTCTTCTGCGATATATTTCTTCCTGTATGTTAGCTAAAGAATTTCTAAATTCAGCCCTGGTTGCTGTGGCTCAGTTGGATGGAGCGTCGTCCCATACACGGAAAGGTCGCGGAATCCTGGGTTCGATTCGGGATCAGGCCACATACCCAGGTTGCGGTTCTATCCCCGGGTCGGGTGCCTGCAGGATGTTTCTCTCTCTCCTCTCTCCTCTCTCTCTCTCTCTCTCTCTCTCTCTCTCTCTCTCTCTCTCTCTCTCTCTCTCGTCAATAAAAACATATCCTTGGATGGGGACTTAAAAAAACAACAACAACAAAAAACAACAATTCGCCCTGGCCAGTTTGGCTCAGCGGTTAGAGTGTCGGCTCGCGGACCAGAGAGTCTGGTTTGGTTCCCGCTAAGGGCACGTACCTCCTACCTCGGTTGCAGTTTGTCCCCGGCCGGGTTGAGGTTGTGTGGGTGGCAACTAGTCGATGTGTCTGATGTGTCTCTCTCACATCCATGTTTCTCTCTCTCTTTCTCCCTGTCTCTCTCCCGCTCTATCTGAAGATAAATGCAAAAATGTCCTCGGTGAGAATAAAACAAAAAAACAAAAACAATTCTGTGTTGCAATAACATCTGAGAGCTGATGATGATTTCAGGCTCTGCCTATCATTTTTTAAAGCAGGTTTGATGCCTGTAATTCCCTTGCACCTTTCAGCCCAGCGCCTGAATGGATTCAGCTGCGTTTATTGGGCTCCTGCTCTGTGCCTGGCACTGCTGGAATTCCTGCAGTGTTTGCCTGGGAAGCACTCACAATATTTAAAAGCCAGGTCATGGAGACTGGACTGGCTGTCAGTGAATTTACCGGAGTAAATCAGAGTCACCCGGGTTCCCCAAATTTCTCCTTTTGAACAACAAAGGCTGCTTTGATTTCTCAAAATAATTTTGGTCCCCTTTAGCTAATGCTGTCACCCTCTCCATATCCTCTCCTTCAACTAATTCAGTTAGTTCAACGCGTTTAAGTCTGAATGAAATCTAAGTCCTACACTGTCTTTTCAAGTTCTTATATTTCCTCATTCATTCATTCTCTCTTTCTCTCCCTGTCTCTCCAGATCTGTGTGTCTGTAGGTATGAGGTGTGTGTGTGGGGGGGTGAGTCTCTCTTTGTGTGTCTGACTATGCTTGTGGGGCTTGAGTATGTGTGTGTGCATGTGTTTAGGGTGTGTCTTATGTGTGTTGCAATGGTGACAATGATCAGTATGTGTCTAGGGACCAGGGACATGTTCCTATATACTCTTTTTTCCACCAGAACGGCCATCTCTCAGGTGTCTAATGGCATTGCTGCTGATGCAAACTGTCTACTCAGGTAATTGTCTCAATTCTTTGTGCTGACATAATGTTTAAAGCAGAGGAAGCTGTCTTTAGAAAACATAGGTTAGAACTGTGGTAGAAGTGGACATGATTGCATAAGGAATTCCACTTTTTTTTCTTTCTAAGAAAAAAGTTCAAAACTAAGGTCTTTCATACCAACAGAGTCACCTAGAAACCCTCCTGAAGAAGGGTCAGAAGAAGTTCTGGGTTGACACTCAATCAAAGTTTACTCAAACCCAATTCTGACAAGCTAGATGTGGGAGCAATAAACCTAGCGGGGAAACCGAGGCAGAGCAGAAGGAAGCCTAAGGTCCTCCCTGCAAGGAAGTAGGAGTGATGCGGACTCTCAGCTGGCAGCCAGCCTTCAGGAAACTGCTACCTACGGACAGCTGAGCAGTGGGAAAGGACCTGCAGATAACTCTGGGGAGGGAGAGGAGGTCAAGCTCTGTAAATAGTGGCTACCAATAGCTGTTTTAAGAGAGAAAGTGGCTGGCTGATATGGATCTTTGGGGCTACCTCGTGATAACTCATCAATGCCAGGTTCCCATATTAAAGTGTGCTATGTTTATAATCAAGAGCTAGAATAGGCATAATAAAATGCTATTGCTATTTGTTTCACTAAAATATTTTTCTCTATAAAATGAAATGTTGTGGCTTTTGAACACACAGGTAGCTCTAGCCTGTTATAATTTTATAAAACTTTTTATAATTCAACTTCAAGTTGAATTGCTTCAAGTCATTTCACACAGAGCACACAGACACCTTAACTGCATGCCGTATCATCAGCGTGCATGCAAGGTTCCTGTCTGCATTACAGAACACACTGGACTCTCACTTCTAGTGATAATCACACAAAAAGTGCAACAATAATTCTGCTGTAATTTCTATCATTTGAATAAGTTGTATGATTTTCCTGAATTCTAAATTTGTCTGATTTACAATGAAAAGAGAGTTTGAAAAATCATTTCTCTTATTTATAAATGCTCTAAAAAATTCAGAAGTTTCACACTTCTAGATATCTCTGGAAATACTGCCGATTTGAAATTGATATAGTACATGGAACTATTTCCACTTGAGCAGCTCTAGACCCCAATAACATGTACAAAATAATATTCAAGAGTTTTTTTATATTAAAAATACTATGTAATTGAATTTATTGCAATAAATAAGTTCATGGTTTATTTTTGTTTCATGTTGAAAGCCTAATTTTCTAGACCAGAAGTTTCTAGAGCAGATTATTTCTCCTCTGGACAAACAGGTTTGGGGAAAACACAAGCTCACATTCTGACTGCCTTTTGTCCTCAGGTCCAATGGAGGAGAGAGAGAGGATCTCTAGCCAGATATGGACATTAACACGGAACTCAGACAAGGGGCACTACACCACTCACCGCCTGCTTTGTCCATCAGGAAGCTCTAAACTAAAATTCCCATTCAGTTAGAGCTGACTTGTGTCTCTCACCGAAATGTAGCGTATCGAGGGGGGCTGAGATTTGCAATCAGAAAAATGACTTCCAGTTCTGTGGTCACCATTCATCACCCTTCTGAACTATGTGGCAAATGACCTGGTATCTTTAAGTCTCTTTTCTCATTAGTAAATCAGAGGAAATACCCACCTCACAGGATTATTATCAGGGTTAAATAAAATAATGTATGTGGAATGTACTTTTTGATAGGAAAACAGTTCCCAAATATTATATGTAATTATAAAACACTGGGCCTCCCCTTCCTATATATCAATGTTTTTCAAACAGTAGGTTACAACCTATTAGTAATTGATGAAGTCAGTTCAGTGGGTTGTTATCAGACTTTTTAAAACTTTAATAAAACAGACAACATCAGAGTGCATTATGCATAATGAGGGTAAGGATTGCTTCATGAAACTTTTTTAGTTTAGATGTGTCTATGTCTAAGAAGTCATAATATAAAATATATTTCTACGTTGGTTGCCATACAAAGCTTTGAAAACCCTGCTCTGAACAGTGTGTGATCTTTATCTATTTTAAACCTTTTTGGTGTAAATATCTTATTCAGTATGTGCCTTTCCTGGAAACCAACTCAAATCCTGTTTGGAGGAGAAAGCTGAGCCAGAAATGAAAGAGGAAGGGGAGGGTTAGGGGAGTAGAGCTCATGTCAAATACTTTTACATCCAGATATGATGGTTAAGCTCTTATTTCTCGGCCTCAAACCCACCCTCCAGAGCTCCCCTTTATTATGCTGGAGCTGAGCTAAGACTGAAAACTAGTACTTTCTCCTTTGGCAACTGGCTACTGGTTGTATTTGCCAAGGGTAGGAGGCACTGAGGGCTGCTTGAAGACTGAGGGGGAGGAAGGACCAGTTTCTTTCAGCTTCCTGTTCCCTCGGTGACAGCCAGCGGGCTTCTTCTCACAGTGGCAGTTTACTCCATTAGCAGCACAAAGTTCACATTGTTTTACATCAGAAACTTTGGGAACATACTATTTCTTATGTTGTATTTCTTTTTAAGTCACATATACATACATACATACATATATGCATGTATATACATATTCATATAATGTGTTATTTTATAATACATTTATGGAGGGAAATGTAGCATATTAAGATAAATGTCCTCATGGCCCGGCCGGTGTGGCTCAGTGGTTGAGCATGGACCCATGCACCCAAAGGTTGCCAGTTCGATTCCCAGTCAGGACACATGCCCAGGTTGTGGGCCCAATCCCTAGTGGGGGGCATGCAGGAGGCGGCCAATCGATGTTCTCTCTCATCGATGTTTCTATCTCTCTCTTTCTCACTTCCTCTCTCTCTAAAATCAACAAAGGAAAAATAAATAAATAAATAAATAAATATGATTTAACTTAAAAAAAAAAAAACAGATAAGTGTCCTTATGTGTATTCAAACCCTCTTGGTCACACCCCAAATCGTAGACTATTGGATCTGCTCATTCTCCCTTTCAGGACTCTCGATCTGCGTCCTCCTCTGCTTCCCCGCTGCCACGGCTTCCCCAAACACACTCTTGCCTCCTCACTGGGTCCGCAACAGCCCAGCTGGTCTCACGGTCTCCAGCACCATCTTCCCCAGGCCACCCCCACACTTCACTTAGGCCAGAGAGAGACCTTCCTGACTGTGAATGTGATCAGTGCCTCTCCGTTACCTAAAACTGCTCAGTAACCTCCATAGTCTGAAGGGTCAAGTCCAAATTCCCAGCCTGGACCCTCAGGCCTCTCGGTCCTTGAGCCCACAGGCACACAGGCAGGTCCTGACTCACTGTACTGCCCCTAAACAATGTCCTTTTGCCTCTGGCTCAAAGGGCCCACCAACCTATGCTTCCTATGTGTGCCTGCCTGCCTTCTTTTCTCCCATGACTCTTTACATCACAGGTATTGAGTAATAGCCTTGTGGGCTCTGGGCCAGGCTTGGGTCTCCTCATCAAGTCTGTCAGTTTCAGCCACTGGATGTTCTCCAGGAGATGTTCCAGCTTCCACAAAGTGTCCTTCTGTAGTAGCCAGATTCTAAGACCACCCCCAATGAATCATGCCTCTTAGGGTCCACATCTTGGTGTAGTCCCTACCCACGTGGAATCTGGGCTCGGCCTGTGACTCACTTTAACCAGGAAGCTGAAGCAAAACTGATGCTGTGCTAGTTCTGAGCCAGACATGTAGGGAGACCTCACAGGTTCCACCGTATGCTGGGGCAGCCCCAGACAACCATGTCAAAACCCCACCCACCTTGCTGGGAAGACTACGAAGCGCCCACAGGAAGAGGCTGCATGGAGAGGAGAGGCTCGAAGAAAACGTGGACAGGGAGAGAGGCCCGCACCCCAGTGTCTCAGATGAGCCTCTGGAAAACTCCAGCCACAGTCACCATCTTCCTGCAAGGACATGAGACCACCGGGAGAACTGCCCAGGCAAGCCCAGCCAAGCCTAGTCAATCCACAAAACTGTGAGAAGAAAGGAGCCCCTAAATGTGGGGGTGGTTTGCGCTGCAGCAGAGATAACCCTTCACCTCACTGTGCTCTCGCCCTCTACCCCCAAGCACCTTTCCATCCATGCCTTTATTAGATCCCTACCCGTTTGGTCTGTCTCCCCTAATAGTAAGTTGCATAAGGGCAACAATTGCATTCTGTTTAGTTCTTTGATCCGAAAAGATTCAGTATAGAAAATAGAAACTGCCTGGCAGGTGTGGCTTAGTGGTTGAGTGACGACACATGCACCAAGAGGTCGCCGGTTCGATTCCCGCTCAGGGCACATGCTCAGGTTGTGGGCCCAGTCCCCAGAGGGGGGCATGCAGGAGGCAGCCAATTGATGTTCTCACTCATCAATGTTTCTATTTCTCTCCCTCTCCCTTCCTCTCTCTAAAATCAATTTTTAAAAATTTTTTTAAGAAAATAGAAACCTCTTGAGGCATTTCAAGTAAAGGGTGTCTGAGTATTTACAAAATCACTGACAGGCATGCCACCTCTTTGGGGCTCAAGGTCATGTCACCGTGGTTGTAATACAGGGGTCTGGAAACTGCTGGTGCTACCACAGCTGTCCCACATCCCAGAAGGTGATGGTAAAGATATCTCCAGAAAGCAAAATCCAAGAGTAGAGCTGAGTGTGGCAAGTGTGAATTCTGTAAGTTCTCGCTGTTGTCTGTGGGGTCCGTGTCTTCCGCACTCTCATCAAAGTCAATAGGCAAATACAAAATCCATTTCAGATGTTCAGCCTGCTCTGCAAATGTAACCAATTTCTCCAGAATTCAGAAGGTTGCTTTTTCACGACCAGCTCTGCCGCTGCTTTTGGAAAGTATGCCTAGAGTATGTTTAAAGAAAATAAATCGGCCGCAACATCTATATTCTTGAAAATAGTCACAATGAAGGCCATATCGACAGTTAAACTATGGCTTCACCTTGAACTTTGTTTAACCTTGGAGGCTGAATAAAATCACTTCACACATACTATTTATTTATCCGGGCTATCACTTCCAGCGCCACACAGCTGTCATTTGAAATGAGAAGAGAGGCAGAAACCAGAAATAGGAACTGGACTCCTTTTCTTAGCTCAGCCCTTCACTATAAAGACAGGTGAAAATCTTTTTACCTTTATTATTTCCACCATTTATAAAATGCAGGCGTTATATGGGTAACCACACAGTGCTGACCAAGTGTGGGGAGAGCTCTCATCCCCCCATTATCCTCGCCCACTGTACGCTGAGTCTCTGGGAGGGGGGTGGGCCCCAGGGCTCCGGAGCCGGTACAGAGCCCGTCCCTCGCACAATTCGTTTACCTGTTCAGAGAAAACATGACTAGGGTTTTTAAAAAGAAATTGATTTTAGTAGGTGGATTTTAGGAGGATTTGTGTGTGTGTGTGTGTGGAATTTTGTTATTTGTTTCCATTACTATTGTTGAGATTTTGTGTTTTTTTTATTAGTTGTTTTATAGTTGTTTTTTAAGGCTAGACAAAACTGTAACCAAATATTAGTGGTAGTTAACTCTGGGGAGCGGAATTAGGCATCATTCCTTCCTTTATGTTTTACTTTTTCTTCTGAATTGTTTATATTTTTGACAATGGGAATGTACTAATTGCAAAATTAACAATAAACTTTCTAAAATGTTATCAATGATTAACTCTATAGAGGGATTATAGATGATTTTTTAAAAAAATTTTCCTATTAGAACTTTATGTTGAGAAAAAAATGGGCATGATTTAAAAGAACATTGACTAAATTGTCACTTTCCCTACAGAAAGTGCAGCAAGTGTATCAAGTTACAACTCAGTGTGTTCTTAGAAGTTTGTAAAACCTTCTTCACCTCATTAATCACTGGTGGACCTGGGGAGCCTCAGCAGCCAGAAATAATGGTGTGGGGTCACACCGCACAGTACCTAGGGAGGCTGTGTGACTTAGGATGCCAGCAAACCGGACAGTTCAAGGTCAGACTGGGAAGGGAACGGGAAGTCTTCCTGGGGCACTGCTTCATCCTTGTGGCTGTCAGCACGTGGCCAGAGAATGTCAGGGACTGCTGAGCGTGTTGCCTTTGTTTGCGGAACTTCATATGGTGTGATTCCTTATTGTGTTTTTCTTTGTTTTTATTCCATAAACTTGAATGGGCTGCTTGCTATTTACCAGGCCCCATGCTGATTACTGGGGATAGAATAGGCAACATATAGATTCCCTACCCTCAGGCAGTTCATCATCAACAGCAAGACTGACAAGTAACAGGGTACATTGTAATACAGGAATGTAAGTGATATGCATCGGTTTATTTTATTTATTTTGTTGTTGTTTTAATACTTTTTCTTCATTGATTTTAGAGAGAGAGGAAGGGAGAAGGAGAGAGAGATAGAAATATCGATGAGAGAGAACATCGACTGGCTGCCCCCTGCACACCCCCCCACTGGGGATCAGGCCCATAACCCCATCTCATGCCCTGACCAGGAATCAAACCGGCAACCTCTTGGGGCATGGGTCAACGCTCAACCATTGAGCCACACCGCCCGGGCTGTACTTTGGATTATACAGAGTGCTCAGGAATATAGAGGAAGGAAAAAACAAGCCTGGGGGATTCAGGAAAATCGGAGCAGAGTTTGGAGCAGGCAAGCTGAGGAGAGGGGCTGGGAGAGGGAGTCCATGGTGAGAAAACAGCGAGGCAAAGACCTGGCAGCCGGAGAGAGCTCGGGGAAAGGACCCACGCAGTTCCCGCATTTACCATATTGCTGCCATCAAATTGCCACACACTCAGTGGCTTAAAACAACACAAACTTATTCTCTTGTAGTTCTGGTGGTCAGCAGTCTGAAATCAAGGGGTCGGCAGGGGTCCTTTATTTCTGGAGACTCCAGGGTGAGTCTGCTTTCTTGCCTTTCCAGCTCCTGGGGGCCACCTGCCTCCCTTGCTCCTGCCCTTTCTCCCGTCTCTCCAACCTCTTGCTTTCAGTCATTACATCGTCTGAGGTCAAATCCCCCTCTGCCTCCCTCTTATGAGGACCCTCGTGATGACATGGGGCCCATCTGGATAATCCAGGATAATGTCCCCATCTAAAGAGCCTAATCTAATCACATCTGCAAAGTTCCTTTGGCCCTATAAGGCAACATTCCCAGGTTCCAGGGATTAGCACCTGGAGATGGTTAGGGCCATTATTTAGCCTGCCACTGTCACCCTGAGACTTCTGCACTCGAACTCACCTGCGTGGACCGCTCTTCTTCCCCGGGTCAGCTTAACTGGCTCCTTCACAGTTGCTGTGGAAACTCAGGCAGTTTACTGAATGTCTTCAATCTCCTCCTCTGGAAAGTAGGGATAATAACAGACCCAGCCTGCTAGATGTTTGTGAGAGACCATGAGTTAGGGTGTGGGAAACAGCACCTGGAGCACAACAAGCTCCAAAGTAATCCGTCTGTTGTTGTCATTGTTGCTTTTGTTTCCCAGGTCTCTGTTCCTGTCACCCCTGCAAAAATACCTTTCCTAGCCGCCCTGTCCAAAGTAGAACCACTGGTAATTCTCTACATATCTCTTTCTTTTTTTTTTTTCCCATGATCATGGTCACAATCTCAACATTACTTTGTATGTGGTATATGCTCTATTTATTTCTTGTTTTCCCTCTGTCTCCTCCACTAGAATGTAAGCATCACTGATCACTGACTCCCCAGCACCCAGCATGATGCTTGCACATAATGGGCCTGCTCTGAGCACCTGTTGAATGAACAGATCAAACTCCCTGGCCCTGAGTCATCCGGTACAGTAGCCACTAGCTACACATGGCTACTGAGACTTCAAATGTGATGATTCTGCCCAGCCAGTGTGGCTCAGTGGATTGAGCGTTGTCCCACGGACTGAGAGGTCCCGGTTTGATTCCTGGTCAGGACACATGCTGGGATTGCGGGCTGGAGGCGGCAGATCAATGTTTCTCTCTCATATCAATGTTTCTATCTCACTCTCTCTCTAAGAAATCAATAAAAGCATATTTTAAAAATATATAAATAAAAAAAATAAAATGTGGTGACTCCAAACTGAGATGCCCTGAAAGTGCAAAATACACACCAAATTTAGAAGACTCATCATGAAACAAATAACATTAAATATTTCATTAATAATTTTCATATTGCTTACATGTTTAAATGATAATAATTTAGATATATTGGGTAAAATGAAATATATTAGCATCAGTTACTAACAAATGTAAATTACATATGTGATTCAGCTTGTGTTTGTGTTGGCTAGTACTGCCCCGGAGAGCCTTACAGCATGTGCTCTAAGAGCTGGACTGTGGTGTGAATCCTTGTCCATCTTTTACTAGACGTGTGACCCTAAGAAAATTACTTCTTTCAATAAAAGTTACCTATCATTAGCTAAGTTCCAAAGAAAAACATTATTTTTTTTGTCAGAGACGTTCAGAGTTTTATAAATGTTTTCAAGTAGAAAAAAAGAATAATATGAATAAAATTTTAGAAGATACTTAATAGTAGTTGGAGTGGGGCTTTCATTTTTAATAATTTCTATTTCTGATGGTTTGTAGTTTTCACAATGACTGTCATATTTGGAAGAAAAAATTGATATATTTTTTATTTTTTAAAATAGGTTTTTATTGATTTTTCAGAGAGAGGAAGGGAGCGAGAGAGAGAAACATTGATGTGACAGAGAAACATCTATCAGCTGCCTCCTGCACGCCCCCTACTGGGGATCAAGCCCGCAGCAACCCAGGCATGTGCCCTGAATGGGAATAGAACTTTGACCTCTCAGTCCATGGGATGGAGCTCAACCACTGAGCCACACCGGCCGGGCAGATATATTTTTTACATAAATTAATAGAAGTGTGCAAAAATTCCTTAAATTTGTTTATTGTAAATGCCAGTTTTCAAGGCCTGAAACTGAACTCTGTCCCAGAGGGTTGGCGAAGATGGACATCACCGCTCTCATATCAACTCTGACAAAGGTCCTTTTGCAAACACCTGGACCACCAACCCACTGCATCCCACTCCTCTGCCTCTCTCCTGGCCTCCAATTCTGGGACATGCTAAGCCAAACAAATGTCCAAGGAACTGTACAAAGAATTTTCATACTTCTTTTCCAAAGATTTCCTTTTCCCATTCTGTCTTTTCTCTAGTAGTTTTGTCAGCATTATAATACACAGCATAGGGAATGACCCATTAGAGAAATGAACACAGGAATTAATTCAGTGTAACTAACATCTCCCTTCTTCCCATCCTGTTGTTTATACTTCTCACTGTTTTCATTATTAGTTTATAATTTTTAAACATGTTTGCTTTCTTTTTTTCTTTTCTCTCCCTGGTGCCAATAGCCATGGATTTCTTTGTTTTTTATTTTATCTACCACTTTTTCCTTCTGATCCTCTTTAATATAGTTCCTGGTTAAATTTTAGGAGACCTGCAATTCTGGCTAAGTGTTACAATCATGTTTTCAAAATAACTTTTTATATAAAGTATGTTATCATTTATCTCAGAAAGAGGAAGTATATACATATTGATGATATAATCAACAAACCAAAATGTAGACTACCCAATGGAACAAATAACCTGTTTTGTTCAACAAATAAATTGTGAGATTAAAAATACGCCCGCATCTGTAACAAAAATAAATTAATAAAAATTGGAGAGAATAAATAAATAAAAATACACCCAGCCAGTGTGGCTCAGTGGTTGAGTGTCGGTCCATGCACCAAGAGGTCGCCAGTTCGATTCCCGGTCAGGGCACATGCCCAGGTTGTGGGCCAAATCCCCAGTGGGGGGCATGCAGGAGGCAGCCGATCGATGTTGTCTCTAATGGATGTTTCTATCTCTCTCTCCCTCTCACTTCCTCTCTCTAAAATCAATAAAGGAAAAAAAATTTTTTTTTTAATAAAAAATAAAAATAAATAGAAATTGCCCTGGCCGGTTTGGCTCAGCAGTTAGAGCGTCAGCCCGCAGACCAGAGAGTCCCGGTTCGGTTTCCACTAGTGGCATGTACCTCAGTTGCGGTTCGTCCCTGGCCCCAGTTGGGGTCGTGCAGGGGACAACCAGTCGATGTGTCCCTCTCACATCAATGTTTCTCTCTCTCTCTTCCTCTCTCTCTCTCCCTCCTGCTCTGTCTGAAGATAAATGCAAAAAAAAATGTCCTCAGGTTAGGATAAAAAAAACAACAACAGAGATTAAGGGTTAATATCTACTATAGATTAGTAAAGCCATAAGAGACATATCAACTAATAATAATTTGTAAACCTTTTTTGTATTCTAGTATAAACAAACAAAACTATAAAATAAAAATGTTTAGAAGGTTTATGAGACAATTGTAACTTTGAACACAAACTAGATATTTAATGATATTAAGGAATAATTTCTATTTTTATTGAGATATAATTGACATACATTATATTAGTTGCACGTGTACAACATAATGATTCAATACAGTCGTCCCTCGCCACTTTGCACTTCGACTTTTGCGGCTTCACTCTATCGTGGTTTTTTCAAATAGATTCATTAAAAAGTTGATCAAAACAGTGAAAATGATACAGCACACAAGTGAGGAGGAGGAAGAGCAGCCAGAGGTTCCTGGGGATCAGGAGGAGGAAGCTGGCCTTACACTTGAGCGTCTCTCGCAAGTCATGAGAACTATTAAGGTAGTACAGGACATGACTGGCGAATGGGACCCACAAATGATGCGTGCATTGTGGTTCCAGAATGTACTTGATGGAGTGATAGAACCCTACAAAAGCCTCCTCAGCATATGAAAAGAGTGCCAGCAACTGCCTATCATGATGTTCTTCAGCCGTGCACCCAGACACCCACTGCCTACTCCTAGCACTCCTTCAGCGGAAGAAGACGACGATGCACCTGCTGAAGATACTGCATCCCCTGCAGACTCTCCTGCTGAGGTCGTGCCTTCAGAGGAGCAGCAACCTTGCTCTTCTTTGCTGTGCAGCACATCTCTTCATCTTCATCGCTTCATCATCAAACAAGCTGCACTATTTTCATAGGTTAGTGGTTGTGTGTAAGAACTGTGTGTGTGTGTGATTAAATGTACAATAATAATAATGTGATATTTGTAACATCTAATGTCTTATTTTCTCTTATTTTGTCTAATATATCGGGTAATACGAGTGTAATGGTGACTAAAGGGTGTTATTTCATGTCTAGAGGGCTCTAATAATGTTAAAAAACGTATTTAGAAGGTCGTAAACAGGTTTTCTATGCTCTAACTGCGAAAATATTTGATTTATAAATAAAGAATCCTACTTTGCAGAAATTCATTTATCGCGGTAGAGTCTGGAACTGACTAACCGTGATAAACGAGGGCCGACTGTATTTATATATAATGCAAAATGATCACTGTCATAAGTCCAGTTAAAATTCATCACCATACAGTTACAAAAATTTTTTTCTTGTAATGAGAACTTCAAGATCTACTCTCCTATCTACTAAAAAAATGCAACATAGTATTATAAATTATAGTCACCGTATATAACCCCATGAGTTATTCATTTTATAACTGGAAATTTGTGTCAGTTGACCCCCCTTCACCCATTTTGCCCACCCCCACCCTCAACTCGGGCAAAGATCCATCCATGTTGTCGCAAATGGTAAGATTTGCTTCTTTTTATGGCTTAATAGTATTCCATTATATATATATACACACACACACACACACACACACACACATTCCATATATATCACATCTTCTTTATTCATTCATCCATCAGTGGACATTTAGGTTGCTTTAATATCTTGGCTATTGTAAATAATGCAGTGAGCACAGGGGTGTGTATATCTATTCAAGTTAGTGTTTTTGCTTTCTTTGGATATATACCCAGAAGTGGGATTGCTAAGTAATACAGTAATTCTATTTTTTATAATTTTGAAGGACCTCCATACTGTTTTCCATAGTGGCTGCACTAATTTACATTCCCACCAACAGTGCACAAGTGTTCCCTAACCTCACCAACACTTTTTTTTTATTGTTCAAACAGCAGTGTTTGGTTGTACAACCAACACTTTTTATTTCTTGTCTTTTTTCATTTAATAAAGTTTTATTTTTCAAAATGTACAGCTGGTGGGACCTGTGGTTCATGCATCTCCACCAACCGCTGGGGCGGCCCCACCCTTGGTATTTCTGGTGTAAATTACTTGAGCTCTGAGCTTTGAAACTCGCCCTCACCATGGAACCGCAGATCTTCAGTCTCGCAGAGACAACAGCTGGGGTTATAAGCTTATAGCTGGGAACTTCCTTACAGAGTTTGCCGTGTGTTGCTTTGTCAAACAAGACTAGGTTGTAGAGCTTGTCCTGAACTTTGCCTTTGGACCATGTCTTCTCCTTGGCCTTGCCCTCGGATTTGTCCACTGTGTGTTTGTCTTTCTTGGCCAACTTTCCAGAATCTTTCTTCTTGTCATCCTTGGGGGGCACAGCGAAACCCGAAGAGCAGCTACCACTGTAGCCTCCATAAGATGTGGGACAAAAGGCTATTTCTTGTCTTTTTGATAATAGCCATTCTGACAAGTGTGAGGTGATGTCTCATTGTGGTTTTAATTTGAATTCCCCTGATGATTGGAGATATTGAGCACCTTTTCATGTCTGTAGGCCATCTGTATGTCTTCTCTGGAAAAAAATGTTTATTCAGATCCTCTACCCATTTTTAAAAAAATTTTTTTTCTTTATTGATTTTAGAGAGAGAGAAAGGGAGAGGGAGAGAGAGATAGAAACATCAGTGAGAAAGAACATTGATTGGCCGCCTCCTGCATGCGCCCCACTGGGGATCTGGCCCACAACCTGGGCATGTGACCTGACCGGGAATTGAACCAGTGACCTCTTGGGGCATGGGTCGACGGTCAACCACTGAGCCACACCGGCCTGGCTACCTATTTTTTAATTGGATTGTTTGGGGTTTTTGCTATTGAGTTGTATGAGTTTTTTATTTATTTTGGATATTAACCTCTTATCAGATATATGATCTGCAAAAAATTGTTCCTGTTCAGTAGATTGTCTTTTCATTTTGTTGATGGTTTCTTTTGCTTCACAGAAGTGCTGTTTTTAAGGTATGATAATGGTAAAAGTGTCCATATCTTTTCATGATACACTCTAAAATATTTAGAGATAAAGAACAAAAACATGAACTGTAAAATGGCAATGAATACATAGCTATCAACAATTGAATCTACAAACAAAATGAGCAAGCAGAACAGAAACAGACTCATAGATACAGAGAACTTTTTGTTGCTTGCCAGATGGGTGGGGACTGGGGAAATGGGTAAAAAAGATGAAGGATTTAAAAAGTACAAATTGGTTGTTAGACTGATGAACCTCAAAGGGAAGGGGGGAAGGAGGGCGGGATGAGATAAATCAAAGAACTTCTATGCATATATGCATAAACAATGGACACCAACAATAGTGTGGGGAAGGTAGGAGGGGGGCAGGATTGGGGAGGAAGGGGTCAATGGGGAAAAAAAGGGGGGAACATCTGTAATACATTCAACAATAAAGATGAATTAAATAAATAAATAAAATATTTAGAGATAAATGGACGTGATATTTGGCATTTTAGTTGGAATATTGGGGAGATGGGAATGAAGCAAGATTGGCTATGAGTTTATCATTATTGTAGCTGGGTGATGAGTACATGGGACTTTGGTAGACTATTTGTCTTTTCAATGTCCTTAAAATTTGTCATAACAGCCCTGGCCGGTTTGGCTCAGCAGTTAGAGCGTCGGCCTGCGGACCAGAGAGATCTGGGTCCGGTTCCCGCTAAGGGCACGTACCTCAGTTCACATCGATGCTTCTCTTTCTCTCTTCCTCCCTCTCTCCTTCTGCTCTATCTGAAGATAAATGCAAAAAAAAAAATTTTTTTTGTCATAATAAAAAAAAAATAAAATAATTGTTTATTACAAATAAATGTAATTATAGAAAATTTGAGACGAGTAGAAGAGTCTAAGGAAAAAGAAAAAATAAAATTCGCCCTGGCAGGTTTGGCTCAGCGGCTAGAGAGACCACCCACGAACTGAAGGGTCTCAGGTTCAATTCCTAGTCAAGAGCACATATCTGGGTTGCAGGCTCAATCCCCGGCCCCAGTTGGGGTGGTGCAAGAGGCAACCAGTCGATGTGTCTCTCTCACATCAATGTTTCTCTCTCTCTCCCCCTCCCTCCTTTCCTTCCATTCTATCTAAAAACCAGTAGAAAAATATCCTCAGGTGAGGATTAACAACAACAACAAAAAATTGTCCTTAATACCACAGCAGTGACCATTTCTTAATGACTCATATTTTGGTATGTTTCCTTTCAGTCTGTATTCTATGCACACATATAGATAACTACATGTGTGTGCATGTGGCTATTTTAAAGCATGACCACACTTTTGACAGTCCTCCCATCAAAAAATGAAGTCTCTATCTTCCCTCCTTGGATCTGAATGAGTGTATGGCAGCTTTGCCCAAGGTAACAGGTGGGAGTAACTCAATGTGATTAAAGGCCATCAGCTTCTGCATTGTTTCCCGGAAACACATGCTCTTGGGGCCCCCAGCCTCCCTGTAAGAAGTCTGACTACTCTGTGGCCATCAAGCTGTGAGGAAGCCCAAGCCGCACGTAGAGACCAAGTGCAGAGACTCCACGGAGAGCTCCGCTGAGCCTGGACTTTGCGTCATCTCACATGAGGTGCTGGGTCTGTGAATAAAGAAGTCTGCGAGTGATTCCAGCCCCAGCCATCCAGGAACTCCCAGCTGAGGCTTCAACATAGTAGACACAAGGAAGTTACTATTCCCTGCTTGTACTGCTGACCCACAGAATCCATGAACATATCAAAACAGTTGTTTGAGGTTTGAGGTGGTTTGTGACATATAATACGCGATAGGAACAGAATTTGATACCTGGAAAGAAGTTGCTACCTTAAAAATGCCAAAAACATGTGGTATTTGTTGGGGGACTGGTTGACAAGGCAGATAGGCATTGGGAAAGCTGACGGTAAAAAAAAAAAAAAAAAAAAGCTGATGATGAGGGCTGAAGAAAGTGAGGGAAATGTTATCGGAAGCTAAAGGAAAGAAGATATCTGTTATGTATTAGCAGAACATTTGGTAATACTCATCTTCGGTCATGTGGAAAATAGAAAATGTACTTAGTAAACTCAGTAATCTGGACAGGGTATTAAAGGTGCCTCCAACTTATTCTAGCTTCCTATGTAAAATAAAATGTAGAGGGCTCAGCTAGAACTTATCCTTAGTAAAGGATTTTCAAAATAAGAAAAAACCTCTGATCAAAGATCAAATCTAGGGCACTGTCAAGAAAATATGTTTTCAGAATAAAAAATGAAGCCAAAGGTATGATTCTAAGTCATTTGTTAGGACCTAAGAAAGGTATATACCCTTTCAAAGTCTTTGCCAGGGAGGGAAGTTGTTTCCTCTACCCTCTTTAACCGACAAAAGACAGATTAACGGGAGAAAAACAAACAAACATTTTATGAACATTTTACCTGCATGGGAGTTCACAAAAAAAAAAAAAAAGTGGAATTCAAAAGTGACTAGACTTGGGGCTTATAGACCATTTCAACAAAGGAAAGAGGGTTTGGGCTTCAAGAGATAATAAGTTGTGGGGAAGTGACTAGAAAATACACGATGGAGGTTAACAGAAGATGCAGGTTATTTCAGTAAGGTTTGTTTATGCAGACTCTTGGTGCTGACTGCCATCGTTGGTGATAACAGCTGCTCTCCTCCGGCTGCAGAAGAGGGAACCCCCTTCACAAGGGAAACGTGTGCTCTGCTAGGCAGGAAAGGGGAGGGAAAAGAACTGCCCCTGACTCTGCTCGTTTGAATTGCCTTCAACTCAAAATAATTCCTATGCCAAAGTGGCATGTTTTAAGATGGCATATTCTGGACCTTTTAGCCTTCTAAGGATTTTAGGACAAGCCTTACAATCCCTATTAAACAATAGGGTTCCTAAAAATCTTAAAGGCATTTTTGCACAGAAGCTTCATGGAAGCTGAGGAAGAGAGGGCTTATGTTTGAGATTTGTGGGTAGTTTTATCTAATGGAATGGATTTCTATAAATTGAAACATAAGAAATCCACAGAGATTTTAAAGAAATTATATCAGCTTGAATCAAAAGGAACAGAGATAGTACAAAATGAAATGAGGCCTTTGGCTCCCCCAAACTTCTAGGCAGAAATCAGGCTTTAAAAATTGCAAACAGCCTGCCCTGGCCAGTTTGGCTCAGCGGTTAGAGGCACGTACATCAGTTGCAGTTTGTCCCCGGCCCCATTGGGTTGTGTGGGTGGCAGCCAGTCGATGTGTCTCTCTCACATAGATGTTTCTCTCTCTCTTTCTCTCTCCTTCCCGCTCTATCTGAAGATAAATAAATGCAAAAATGTCCTCAAGAGAGGATTAAAAAAAAATTGCGAACAGCCAGGATGATGTGGTTCAGTGGATTGAGCATTGACCCATGTACCAAGAGGTCGCTGGTTCGATTCCCAGTCAGGGCACATGCCCAGGTTGTAGGCTCGATCCCCAGTGGGGGGCGTGCAGCAGGAAGTCGATCAATGTTTCTCTCACACATCAATGTTTCTATCTCACTCTCCCTCTCCCTTCCTCTGTCTCTAAAAAAAAACCACAATAAAAAATATATCAGAAAATAAAATAAAATAAATAAAAATTGCAAACATTGGCTACCTTTTATAGGAAATGCAATGGTGCCTCCGAGAATGGGAAGAAAGACCTATAGGGCAGAGGAAAAAGTCCCAGATAGTCACTCCCCAGGAGCAGAACAAAGTCCTAGTCAATAAATGGGTCAAATATGCTGAGATGGATTTCAGAATGAATGTAAACCAATGACTGCTGTGTTTCTATTTTCTCCATTTTAGGACAGGAGTGTCTACAGCAGTTATCTCATACCTGTCCCAACACTGTATGTTGGGTTTACTTGAGGGAGGAGTAGCAGAAAACTTGTCTCTTTAATTCATGAGTTTTCAGATTAACTAGAACCATATACCCAAGGAACTTAACTCAAGGAGCCTCACATGCACCTGGACCTGATCTGTATTATGAGATCCTGGACCCTGAGCCTAAGCCCAATGCCTTCATGAGATGAAACTTTAGGAGGAGAGAACTTGGATGTGGAGGAATGTAAGTAATCTGTGGGCATGGGACTAACTGTAAGAAGCCTGACAAGCCCATACTGTGAGGGAGCCCAAGCCACATGAAAAGGAACTGTAGTTAACAATCCAAAATGAGCTCAACTTTTGACTCATTTTATTTAGGCACCAAATACATGAGCAAAGAAACCTCTGGATGATTTCTACCCCAGACACTCAAGGGGGCCCAGCTGGGGACTAGCCCTCTTCCTAACTGAAGGGTGCAAACATTGTGGAGTGGAGACAAGACCGTGTCCAGATCCCTGACCCGCAGAATCCATGAACGTAATGACATGCTTGTTGTCTGACACTAAGTTTGGGGTTGTCTGTTATACAGCAATAAAAACACTGCTGTATTCGTTTCCTATGGCCACTATAACAAATTTTGTTGCTTAAAACAATGGAATTTTATTCTCTCACAGTTCTGGAGACCAGAGTCCAAAATTTGGGTCACTGGGTTAAAATCAAGGTGTGGGCAGAGCTACAATCTAGAGACTGTAGGGAAATATCTGTTACTTGCTTCTTCCAGCTTTTGGTCGCTGCTGACATTCCTTGGCTTGTGGCGGCATCGCTCCACTCTCCAAGGCCAACATCGAACTGCCCACTGCTCCTTCATATTGTGCACATGCGTGTGTGAGGTCCTCTGCCTCTCCCTGACAGGGACGCTTGTGATGGCATTTAGGGCCACGGATAATCCAGAATAATCTCTCCATCTCAAGATTCCTCGTTTAAACATATCTGCAAAGACTGTTGGGATGGAGGCTTTTGGTGTTTTGTTTTGGTGCTGGTGTTCGTTTGCCTTGTTTGTTTTTTTTCCATAGAAGGTAACAGTCACAGGTTCCAGGGATCGAGACATAGATGTTGTTTAAAGGGCCGTCTTTCAGCCTATCACAACTAGATAGTTACAAAAGATCATACTGTATAGATTATTTTGTATCCTGCCTTTTTTGATGTATGAACCAAAAGGAGTAAGTATTCCCCAGATCATCAAATACCCTGAAAGCGGCAGCTTTAAAGATTATATAATATTCTACGGAACGGGTATACCATAACTTAGTTTTCCCAAATCTTAATGTTAGGCACTATTTCCAACTCCCTACTTTTGATCATTTCCTTAGATTAGTTCTAGATGTGGAATTGCTGAACTCAATGCATGCATTTTAAGACTTATAAAATATATTGCCAAATTGCCATCCAAAAATATATGAATGTACAATCTTCTCATCAGTCTAAGAAGTGCTTGTTTCATGGTACCCTGTCTAGCACTGAGTATTGGATTTTAAACGTTTTGTGTTATTTCATGATATTTCTTTAGAAATCTACTGTTTTTCTTATAATTTTGCAATGAATTCTTTATATGTTAGGATAACAACCCTCTGTCATTTTTGGAGCAAATGCTTTTTTTCTTTTTTTTGCTTTTCAATTTTGAAAATGTTTTTGATAACTATCTATTGTTTTCTTTATAATGTGTTAGTTTGCCTTTATACTTTGAGAGTCTGCCACATTCAGAGATCGGTGGTGGTGAAAGCAGCATGGTGTTTGATGTCAGAAAGGCCTGGATTAGAATCTGTCTCAGAGATAAATGTTGGTTGTTAAGATTAAATGAAAATCCATTAATAATAGATTCAAGCAAATCACAGAAAATGCAAATGTCCAATAAACATGAAAATGTGTTCAACCCGCTGGATAATTATGGATGTAAAATTAAATTAATTGCCATTTTATGTCCATTAGACTAAAAGAGAACCTACAGTGCAAAGAGGCTGTGACGAAAGGGGAGCTCACTCATGCGACCTGTGATGGTATTGTGAATTACTAAACCACTTGGGAAGTAATCACTATATTTATTAAAGTGAAAAATGAGCATTTTCTTTGACGTAGCATTTCCAATTTAAGTGATCTATCCTTTAAAAGTGCAAAGATACGGGAGGGGCCCCAGCGGCCATCCTGGCGGGGCACCGGCCTTGCCTGGCAGCCCTCAGAGTCAGTTACGTAAACAAGGGGCTGTAAACCCACCAGAGGGAACCACGCGATCAGTGTAGCCACCAACTGACCCCACAGCTGCCTCCTGCCTCCCTTAGTCCCTCCCAAGAATTTCTGGGCCTTCCCTCCTCATGACTGGAGTGAGAGTGTCTCCTTGCTGGGTTGATGAAGTAAATGACCATATTGAGGAAGCCTGTGGGTTAGGGACTTTGGGGGCCTCTAGGACGCAGGGGCAGCCTTCAGCCAACAGCCAGCACATAGCGGGACCCTTGGCCACAGAGCCACAAGGAAGTTACCTCCACGAACCTGAGTGAGCCTGGAAGTGGATGTTTCCTCTGGTGGGCCCTCAGATGAGACTGGGGCCCTGGGAGACACCTGGAGCGCAGCCTGTGAGACCCCACAGAGGACCCAGCCAGGCTGTGCTCAGACTCCTGACCCACACAAACTGTGAGATAACAAAGGTATGTTGTTTTAAGCTGCTAAGTTTGTAGTAGTTTATTATGTAACAATAGAAAATGAATTGATCAGTCACAACCCACTAGATGGATTTCATGACCCTTTCATGAGTTGCAACCTGCAAGCTGAAAAACACAGACTTGCTCAAAAGCTACCAATACTTTTGGAATCTGTAGGACTGGGACTTTGTGACAACAACAATTCTCTCAAGTACACTTGTTACAGGAAATTGAATGTGTGTGCCTAAAGAAGAGAACAAAACAAAAATTGCATGTAAGTATTCAAAGCTATGATTCCATTCTTTTCTGAAATAAAAGAATTAGATCTACAGCTTTTTCAAAATACTATTATATGGGGAAAATGATATAAAAATTTTATCTTGTAGCCATACTTGGTAATTAGACTTCAAAAATAAAGGAACAAGGGTCATTCCCCGGCATTTCCACCAAAACAAAAATAATAATAAATAAATAAAAATAAAGGAACAATAATATGGGCATCTACATAAAAAAGATCAACAGTCTTAAAAGGGGTACAATAATAAGACTTGACTGAGACTTCTAACCCACCATGGCAGAGCCTGCCAGATGTTCACGAAAATCTAATTTTCTCTTCTTCCTGGGCACACAGAATTTCTGCATTTCCTAATACACTGTGTATATAGGTGAGTCACTGTCTAGATCTGGATGACGATAAGTTAGTGGGAGTGGTGGTGCCCTTTGGGGCCTGGAAGCAGCTTTGCCCCCTCCTTGTGCTCCCCTCTGCCAGCTGGATACCAGTAAAAACTAGTCCCTGAAAACTGGGGGACTCAAGCTCTGAAAGAAGCCTAAGTCACTGAATTACCACATGGAAGAGTGCTTCCCTGTCAGCCAGAACCATCCCCTGCATAGTATTTTGTGAGGAGAAATAAATTTTTATGCTATGAGAACCATAGTATCTTCGGGGGTCTATTTTCACAGGTGTGAGCATTCATGCAACTAGCACAACTGGGAGAGAGGGAAGCTGTGCTTACTGAAGAACTCAGGGAAGAAAGCATAACCCAAGAATTTTACAGAAGATACAGGCTATATAGGAAGATGATTTTTAAAAAAGAAGCTGTATATAAGAAAGTTTCATATAAAATAAGATGGCAGAGCTGAGACTGAAGATGTTTGCTCTATCAGTAAGTGCTAATGGTACAAACTTATTCATTTTTAAAAATGTCAGATGAATTTTAGGGAAATTAGATATCCACATGTAAAACCATTAAGTTGGACCCTTACCCTATACCATATATACAAAAGTTAACTCAAAATGGAACAAAGACTATTAAATTCTTAAAAGAAAACATAGGGGGAAAGCTTCATGATATTAGGTTTGACAATGACTTCTTGGATATGACACCAAAAACACAAGCAACAAAAGAAAAAATTGGTAAATTTGCTACATTAAAATAAAAAATTTCTGTGCATCAAAGAACACAATCAACAAAGGGAAAAGGCAACCAATGGAATGTGAGAAAATATTTGCAAATCAAATTCTGATAAGGGGTTAATATATAAAGAACTCCTACAATTCAACGACAACAAAAAGACAATCTGATTAATAACAGGCAAAGAACTTGAATAGACATTTTTCCAAAAAAGATAACACATGAAAAGATGCTCAACACCACTAATAATTAGGGAAATGAAAATCATTGGGATACCGTCTCAAACCCATTAAGATGGTTACTGTAAAAAAAAAAAAAAACAACCAACAATATTGTACTAAGTGTTGGCAAGTGGCAAGGATATGGAGAAATTGAAACCCTTGTGCAATGTTTATGGGAATGTACAATGGTACAACTGCTATGAAAAATAGTCTGGTGGTTCCTTAAGACATTAAACACAGAATTACCATATGATCTAACAAATCTATTTCTGGAGATTATGTATATATAGCCAAAAGAATTAGGACTTCCGGTCAAGATGGCGGCGTAGGTAAACGCGGTATCGCGTCCTCCCACAACCACATCAAAGTTACAACTAAACTACAGAACAACCATCATTCAAAACCGCCTGAAATCTAGCTGAATGGAAGTCCTACAACTACGGAATTAAAGAAGGAATTAAAGAAGAAGCCGCATCGAGACTGGTAGGAGGGCGGAGGCGGACGGGCTGGTCCCACACCTGCGTGTGGTGGATAAAAATCAGGAGGACACCTCGGCTGGGAAGGTCCTCCCTGAGGACTGAGGGGTCCCTGTCTCACACCAGGCGCCCAGCTCGGGGTTCCAGTGCCAGGAAGAGAATCCCCATCACTTCTGGCTGGAAAAACCAGCGGGACTGAGGCTGAGGCGGCTGGAGCCCCCGGCAGCTCCTCTTAAAGGGCCCGCGCACGACTCCTACCCTCCAGGCTCCAGCGTGCAGGAAGGAGCCTGAAAGGCACCAGAGTCATATGGGGAAGAACTGAGCTGTTTGGCATTGGAGCGAGGGCTGGGGAGGCAGCTTTCTCCTGGACAGACGTGCTATCAGAGGCTTTTGTTCCTTTGGTGAGCCCTTCCCTGGGTCGGCAGACGCCGCCATATCTAGGACTCCAGCAACCTGGCTCACACTGTTGGCCCCGCCCTGCTGATTCCCTGAGGCCCCGCCCCACCCAACTTTCAGACCCACCCAAGCTGTTGCCAGTTGCTTGACCATAGGATTGGCCTGTCTTGGATCCTGCTTCAGCTTTTCCTAAATTCTTTCAAACAAGCAGCATCTGGTCTCAGCTAGCCCCATACCTCTCGCTAAGTAATACATAGAAACAAACACAGGGAGGCAGCCAAAATGAGGAGACAAAGAAACAGGTCCCAAATGAAAGAACAGAACAAAACTCCAGGAAAAGAACTAAGTGAAATGGAGTTAAGCAACCTAACGGATGCTGAGTTCAAAACACTGCTTATAAGGATGCTCAATGGACTTAGTGAGAACCTCAGTGAACTTAGTGAGAACCTCAGTGAACTTAGTGAGGGCCTCAAGAGCATAAAAAAGGTGCTTCACTTCACAGTCAGAAGTGAAGGAGGCACTAACTGAACTAGAGAATAATTTACACAGATTCAATCGTAGAGTAGGTAAAGCTAAGAAGCAAACCATCGATTTGGAATATAAGGAAGCAAAAAACACCCAATCAGAACAGCAAAAAGAAAAAAGAATCCAAAAAAAATGAAGATAGTGTAAGGAGCCTCTGGGACAACTTGAAGCGTGCCAACATTCGCATCTTGGGGGTGCCAGAAGGAGAAGAGAGAGAACAAGAAATCGAAAACCTATTTGAAACAATAATGGCAGAAAACTTCCTGAACTTGGTGAAGGAAACAGACATACAAGTCCAGGAAGCACAGAGAGTGCCAAACAAGATGAACCCCAAGAGGCCCACACCAAGACACATCATCATCAAAATGCAAAAGGTTCAAGACAAAGAGAGAATCTTAAAAGCAGCAAGAGAAAAGAAGTTAGTTACCTACAAGGGAGTTCCCATAAGACTGTCAGCTGATTTCTCAAAAGAAACTTTGCGGGCCAGAAGGGAGTGGCAAGAAATATTCAGAGTGATGAAAAGCAAGAACCTACAACCAAGATTACTCTATCCTGCAAAGCTGTCATTTAGAATCGATGGCCATATAAAGAGTTTCCCAGACAAGAAAAGCTAAAGGAGTTCATCACCACCAAACCATTATTATATGAAATGTTGAAGGGTCTTCTTGAAGAAAAAGATTAAAAAAATGAACAAACAAAATGGCAATGAATACATATCTATCAACAATTGAATCTACAAACAAAATGAACAAGCAGAACAGAGACATTCTCATAGATACAGAGAACTTTTGTTGGGTACCAGATGGGTGGGGGCTGGGGGGATGGGTGAAAAAGGTGAAGGGATTAAGAAGTACAAATTGGTTGTTAGACTGACAAGCCTCAAAGGGAAGGGGGGTTGGGGGTGGGAAGAAATAAACCAAAGAACTTATATGTATATATGCATAACCAATGGGCACAGACAACAGTGTGGGGAAAGGCAGGAGGGGGGTGGGAATGGGGAGGAGGGGGGCAATGGGGGAAAAATGAGGAACATCTGTAATACATTCAACAATAAAGATAAGTTAAAAAAAATTAAAAGCAGAGTCCTGAAGAGATATCTGTACACCCATGTTCACAGTAGCATTATTCACAATAGCCAAAAGCTGGAAGAAACCCAAGTGCCCTTCAGTGGATGAATGGATAAACAAAATATGGCATAGGCATACAATGGGATATTTACTCAGCCTTAAAAAGAGAGGAAATTCTGATATGCCTCAACATGGATGAAACTTGAGGACACTATGCTAAAAGAAATGTCAGACACAAAAGACAAATACTATATGATTTCACCTGGATGAGGTACCTAAAGTATTCATAGAGACAGAAAGTAAAGTGGTGGTTGCCAGTACTTGGGAGGAGGGAGAATGGGGATTGTTGTTTAGTGGTTACAGATTTTCAGTTTTGCAAGAGAAAAATTTTCTAGTGATTGATTGCATAACTGTGAATGTTCTCTTTTTTCTCTCCAATTTTTATTAATTTATTTTTGTTACAGATGTTTCTCCTGTTCCCCCCCAGACCCCCTCCTCCCCATCCCACCCCCTGAATGTTCTTAACAGTACTGAATTGTGCACTTAAAAATAGTTAAGATGCTAAATTTATGTTATGTGTATTTAACCATAATTTAAAATAATCTGTAAAAACTCAAAAAAATACAAAGATACAAAAAGACATATGTAAAAAGATACACATTTGTACCTTTTATAATAGTAAACCATTGACAACGTGAATATCCATCAGGAAAGTAGTTAAAGAAATACTCCTCTCCCCACTAGAATGTAAGCTCCCCAAGGATACATATCTGTGCTCTTAATACTGTTTTCCCAGCACCTGAACATAAACATTCAAAGAAATTGTTGAATAAATGAATGAATAAAATTCTAGTATATCCAAATGTATAAAATATGGTGGTCATTAAAAAGAATTGGTTGAGCCCTGGCGGGTTTGGCTCAGCAGTCTGAGCGTCAGCCTGCAAACCAGAGAGTCCTGGGTTCGGTTCCCGCTAGGGACACGTACCAAAAAAAAAAGAGAGAGAGAGAGAATTGGTTGAATTTATATGTAATGACCTGGGGAAATACCCACGATATATTATTAAGTGATAAAATCAAGTCACAAAGTAAAGTATGACTTAATTTTTTTAATGCTTTTGTTTAAAGGAGAGATCAAAGAAGAACAAGGTGATATATAATATGTTTGTGTAAGCAGCAAAAATCTTGGGATGATATGGACCACAGCGTTAACATGGTAACTCAGAGGGCTGGAGTTGATAGAATGAAGGAGAAATTATTAATTGGTTTTCACTTCTCCGAATTGTTTAAATTCGTTGGAAGGAATTGTAATTTCTTAATACAATTATCTTGTATTCATAAAAGCTTAAGCCCAACCAGACTCCACTACCGGAAAGACAACAGGTTAGAAAAGGGGGTTCTTGACACTGTTACGTATTCTTTTTACAGTATTGGTTTGTTGCCTTATTTTATTAACTGTTTGTTGAACACCTGACACCGTTACAGGTACATTTTGCTCCCCGCACCCTCCCACCTTTCTCTCCTTAGTTTGCTCAGAGTGTTCCCTTACTGTGGGTCCCCCTCCCGTCACCCCGCGGACTCCTGCCGGTTTATCTCAACTCCAGCCAGAGCCAGAGCCAGAGGGCTGGCGCTGCTTCCGTGCGGCAGCTACTGTGTGCACGCTCGACCTTTGCCACTCGCCACGCTCAGTGACCTGGAGGAGATTCGCAAAGAACAGGCCCAAGGGTCCTTATTTCAGGAATGCACCCCGAAGTACAAGTCCCATCTGCAGAGGAAGGGGGCCTGGCTTGGAGGAGGAGGGCCCTGGAGCGGAAGATTAAGTGTGGGAGAAGTACGTGCACAGCGCCTCCACCGCTATTAATATTAACTTTTATTAAGACTTGGCCTTTCTGCCCCGGACCTTCACGAAGCAGGAAATCAGGGCAGTGGTGCAGGAAAGAAATTGGCAGGCCTAGAAGACCCGGAGTAAATTATTTAGCCGTGAGCCGAGATAAAGAAGGATTCCGCCCCCCCTCCCCACACACCCAAAAGCGGGCGCAGGTCGGGGACCAGCCCTCGAACCGCCGCTGATCATTTAAACTGGAACGTATCTGGAGGCTGGTGAGCGGCTGACCACGTTGACGTTTCTTTGCCGAAATGAACGTGAGAGCGACGGAATCCTCGGGCCGGCCCGGCTCTAGTGAAGGTGGCTTCCACCCCCAGCCCCCGGCCCCGATCGCGGGCCGCCTCTTTCAGTGGCCGCAAGGAGAAGGAGCTGGCGGCGAAAGGGCGACAACGCAGCCGGGAAGGTGGACAGGTGGAGGTTCGTTCGCACCGGTAGTATCAGGCTCTGCCTCCTGCGCCGATCCCCGCTCGTGCGCTCGGCCGGGGGCTGGGGAAGCAGCCGCAGGGCGGGGAGGGCGGCGGAGGTCTCCCTGGGGAGGTGCCCCGGCCGGCTGCCTCTGCTCAGCCCTTGGGCTCCCGGACCCGAGAGCGTCGTGGATGGGGAACAGAGCCATCCCTGGCGGGGCCCGGCCGCTCCGCCCTCTCCGCTGGAGCAGCAGCGCCGCCTGCCGGACACTTTGCGCGGGCTGTACCGCGGCGCAGACCCAGACTGGCGGTCACTGGTGATGTCGCTCTGAGCCGGGTTGAGCGCTCGGTCGCTCCTGTCCGCCCCCAAATCTAGTCCCTCCGGCCTGGCCGCAGCTCCCGGCGCTCTGCCCGACCGGTGGAAGCTCCGCAGAGCGCTCCTCGCCCGGGCCTGCGGGTGCCTGCGGCCTGGGTTCTCCCCACCTTCCCCTCCCGCAGCGGGGCGCGCCCTTTATTTATTTATCTTTTAATATGTTTTTATTAATTTATTCGAGAGAGAGGAAGGGAGAGATACAGAAACATTGGTGTGAGAGAGAAACATCGATCGGTACGCCCCCACTGGGGATCGAGCCAGCAACCGAGCGTGACGCTCAATCCACTGAGCCACATCGGTGGGGCGGGAGCGCCCTTTAAAATCCGAGGACGTTTAACTGCAATGACAAAAGCAACTGCTGAACCCAAGCTGTTCCAAAGAAGAAAAAGAAAGTGCCTGGAATCCTGAGGCGCGACCTCAGGTAGCGCTCGCGCCGTGGGGCGCGCGGGGTGGGGGTTGTCCCCAGGACCTCTTGCCTACAGGCGCGGCTCCGGGGCCGAGGCTCCTCGCCTGCACCCGCCCGGCGCTCCCACACCCGGGAGACTGCTGCAAGTCCGGGACCCCCCAGGCGCTAGCCGAGTCGGAGCGCGGGCGGGCCTGCTGTCACTGACCGGTGAGAGTTCGGCCTTTCCGGCCGCTAGGTGTCAGAGAGCGGAAAAGAGGACACCTGCGGTCCGACGCCCCCTGAGAGCTGGAGGCGTCAGGTAGTGCTTGGGCGGTGGCTCTGTTGGCTTTGGGGAGAGTCAGGAGCCTGAAGCCATGTGACTTGTCCATCCAGTGCGCAGGGGAAGGAGGGGAGCCCCTGCCACCTGAGCTCTATCTTCCCTAATGTTTGGACTGGGCGCAGGTGTCTTGAGGCCAGTCCCGATGCTTCTCCCAGGCCTGTGTTAGACAACTGGCCTCTGGGCATGAGCAGAGTTTTCTTCCATTTTTTCTGTCTAAAACATTCAAAGATTCAAATCCAGACAGTAGTGTCTCTGAGATAGAGAGGGGAGGTGGGAACAAATGAAAAGTTTCCTCTGAGGAAACAGCTTGCTGCTTGTCTGCTTTAGATTTGCAAACGCAGCTTAGTCAGTGCTACCAAGCCCACCTGAAAATGTACTCACTGAACAGCTGCAGACAGCACCGTCATTGGGTCATTTAGTTCATTTGGTCATTTGGCCTTTTAGCTCTTAATTCTGGCCAAGTATCCATCCCAAGGGGAGCAACCTTAACACTGGATGTACATTTCAAGACTCTAAGGGAGGAAATGAGGAATAAATGTTGATTGTTGGTTTTCTGTGGGCTTAAGATCATGAACAAGAACTGTGCCTAGTGTATATAACAATATATCACTAACAGATATCTAAAAGTATAAAGATGGCTATGCCCCGCCGGTGTGACTCAGTGGTTGACCCATGCACCAAGAGGTCGCGGTTGGATTCCTGATCAGGGCACATGCCCAGGTTGTGGGCCCAATCCCCATTGGGGGGCATGCAGGAGGCAGCCAATCTATGTTCTCTCTCATCAATATTTCTATCTCTCTCCCTCTCCCTTACTCTCTCTCTAAAATCAATAAAGGGAAAAAATTTTAATAAATAAAAGTATAAAGATGGCTATATGAAATTTATAGGTAAGGTGAAAATTATAACAGGAGCAAATAAAAATAGAGGAATTTGGATTTCTGAGGTTTACATGATTTTCAATAAAGTGGTTTGAGAGGAAATTTTTATTTTGTATATGTGTGGATTCCAGACAAGCAGTCTTTCTTTTTGTTCTGCCTGCACTCTTCTTGTGTATCACTATTTATTGGACATTGGTCTCTGTTTCTTGCTTAATTATTTCTTTTTGGCAATGCACATACACCCTTAATTATGTTTGATTTTAGCAATGCACATACACCCTTAATTATGTTTGTTTTTAGCAATGCACATACACTCTACCATAATTCTGCCTAGAAAATGGGAGGAGGGGCTGCAAATAGAATCTAGTTATGTTGAGGGGTTTTGTCTTTTTTGTGTGTTGTTTTTAATACATTAGGTACACAAAGTTAAAGAACAATATACTGTGTCTTTCATGAATAAAAGACAGAGCCTGCCCAGGTCATTCTTAACAACTTCTAATCTGTGGTTTAGGTACTTAATCTCTGTTGCTGATTCTACTAATCAACAATAAGTCAAAATTATTTAAGTGCCACACAACAAGCCATTGTATATTTGCACTTTAGCTCTTACATTGTTTTTCACTGTTTGCTGAGGTTGGAGAGGAATTTATCAACTACCGCTTGTATAAAACCTATTATTGTCATACTGCAAATACCAAGTGCTGTGATAGCAGGCTGTCAATCCTAGAAGCTCTGAGATAACACATGAATGATTAGAAAAGAAGTCCTTTCCTATAAATTAAAGCACAAGTATTAAAAATGCATGAATGCCTGGGTTCTTACTTATCAATAAAATATTGGACATATAAACCCAATACATGACCTGAATATTATTTTTAAGTAAATTTGAGTGTGTGAAGGGACAGTTTGCTTATCATTTGATCTCAGGGAACTCTTCTTTATAGAGCAAAACTGGTTATTTTCTGGTTTATGGATTAGATCTCTAGCACAGAATCTCCAGGATCCTGCAGAAAAAAAAGAACAAACTGGCCATTTAACTTTGGGGCTCTGGCAAGTTAGTTGATATTATCTATATTCTAATTCGGAAAAGCTGTTGTTAAAACAAATGCAATGTTTTGGTACTAGAAACAAAGGAGCCAAAAGGTCACCTACGCAATTACCCCCACCTTTTCTAAACTGATTCGTCAAGGTAAATGTTGGTATAATCTCTGTAACTGACAGATTCTACTTTCCTCGTTTGGAATTTGAGAGTTTCCCCCCCCCCCCCGCCAAGATCTAATTTCACAACCTTCAAAAAAGTAGTGATATGAGTATATATTTTCTCTGATTCGTAGCTAAGTAAATTTAATGATGTTTTGGCCCAGTGTCATTCAGTTCATCCCATAGTTATCAATAAAACCTGCTAGGATGGAAATTGTTTCAAAATAAAGAAATGTTTTAAAGTGTGCTGATAGATTATTAATAGGTTCCCATGTACATCTTCAACTAATCTGTCTCCTAAATATAACGGTAAGTGGGGACATATCTTCTGGTAGATAAAAGGGCAGGTAAGCTATGCAGATCAGTAACTCATCTTCAAATCTGGAATGTTAGTGCTTTGCCACTTGAAATTTTATGCAGACTCTGAGACTGTGGGAATAAGAGACAACAGACTTGAGGCTATTTTGAAGTAAGCAAATGTGAATGCATTAGAAACAATCTGGAAAAGGGTTCGTCTATCATGATTGGAGGCATTATCCTTGCTCAAAGTTTCTTAAAGTATAAGTGTATGCTTACATGACCTCACTTGTCCCCATATTACAGATGCAGAAGTGGGGCTCAGAGCTTGTGATCTCCCCAAGGTCATTAAACTAACTGGTAAACAGCGTGTCTCTAAAACCATGTGAAAACAGTGCCCCTAAAAACTATATAATCTCTTCTTAAGATTCTGCAGCTGAGATTTCCTTCATTTCAGCCTTCTTTTATTTTTTTAAATATTTTCCTTTATTGATTTTAAAGAGAGAGGAAAGAAAAGGGAGAGAGAGATAGAAACATCGATGAGAGAGAACATCCACTGGCTACCTCCTGCATGCCCCCCCCCCACCACCACTGGGGATCGGGCCCACAACCTGGGCCTGTGTCCTGACTGGGACTGAAACAGGGGACCTCTTGGTGCATGGGTCATGCTCAACCACTGAGACACACCAGCCGGGCCAGCCTTCTTTTATTTTTTCCTGAGTGTCGTGAATAACAGCAAGAATATTGCTGTTTATATATTCAGATTTCTATTTAAGATTGGTTTTCTTGACAAGTGTAGGTGACTTACTACATCTTATCAGAATGAAGTGAAACTCATTGAAACTTTTACTGCTTTCATCAGCAGTACATCTTGTTAACTTTATTGGATGAATATGTTAAAGCCATGAATTGTTCACAGAAAAAAAAAAAAAAAGACTCAGGCTGATTTCTCTCCTTATATACCATTTGTTTGTTTGGTGTGTTTTGTTTTGACATTAAGTTCCACAATGCCGGTACTTCCCTCTTCCCCTTGTTTATCCTAAGTTCTCAGTCTTTCCATATATTAGTATCATACCCAAACTACTGTAATTTTTTAAGGAAACATCTTGGGCAAAAAGACCCTTTTAGAATGATGGTTATCTCCCCTCCACCAAATGTTTTTTTCTTAAACATCAAACAGATCCAAGAATCCCCTGCTCCTGCCTTAGTTGAACTTCGTTTTCAACAGGCCGGTGGCCATAGTAGGAAAATTTTGCTGGGCCGCAGTTTGGAAGCCGCAGGGGTGGGAGAGGCGCTGGACCTTCCCCGGTGGGCTCCGGAGGCCCCGAGGAGCGCGGGCCGCGGCCCCGCTCTTCCCAGAGCGCGCGCGCCCCCTAGCGGCCCGAGCCAGGAACGGGGTGCCTGAGGACCGAGTGATTCCAGGGTCCCCCGTGCCCGCCCGGCTCCAGGGGCGCCCGCACCCGGAAGCCATCCTGCCACTATAAGCCCAGGCGCCGACCTTGTTAAGCCTCCCCAAGCCGCTCTGCCCACTCGCGCCACGTCCCCGTGTTCCGGGCTCGCTCCAGGGGAGTTGTCTTGGCGTCAGGGCGCGGTGGCCCCCCTTGGGCGGCGCGGGCCGCGTCGCTTGCTGTGGCCTGGAGACCGGCGGCGGCGGTGGCCGAGCCGGGCCGTGGCCGTCGGAGCAGCTGCGCGCCCTCCTGGCCCGGAAGCGCCCGGCGCGGGCGGACCAGCGGCGGCGGAGCCGGGCCGGCCGGGAAGGGGAAGAGCTTGTAATCGCTGGCCGCGGGACAATGACGACTTTTGAACTTCTAACCACTATGCAAACAACCCTTGGGCCCTCGCCGCGCTCCAAACAGGGTTTATTGACAGGCGTTTCACAGCAACGCATAGCAACGGCGGCGGCGAGGGGGCGGGCGTGGGGCGCGGCCCGCGCGGTCCCCTCCTGGCGCCCAGGCACCCGGGGCCGGGGACCCTCTGCTCAGCGGACCCGCGCCAGCTTCTCCCGTGGGCGAGGTGGCCGGGCACTGTCCCCCCAACTGGAGGCCCAGCCACCGGAGCCCCTTTCCCAACTCCCGAGCGGAAGGAGCCACCAGAAAGACCACGGGATTGGGGAGATGCTGCAGGGGGTTCTGTCTCGCAGCCCTGCTCGGCCTCCCTGGCCCTCGGGACACCTCGTCCCTCTGCGGAGGTGCTAAGTAGGGCTCGTGGGAAGACCGAAACGGAGGGCGAAGCCCTGCCCAGAGTGCCCAGCTCAGGGCTTCCAGGACCAAACACCTCAAGGACAGCATCTCGGTCCCCGGCGAATCAGCCGGATTGCAAGTAACCATCACTGAAAGGATCTTCTCATACTGGTTCCTGAATTCTTGTTTATGGGGCCAGGTGGGACGAGGGCGTGGGTTAAGGAAACTGTGGGACGGGGCAAGGGGTGGAGGCGAAAGGGCTCACGTCAGTACCCGGGGATTCACAAACTACATTCATGGAAATATTGCTTGAGAAAACAGAAAATAAAATATTTTTACTTAATGTTCATATTTAACTAGCTAGGCTGTGGGCATTCCTAGGAAGAAAGGAATCACTGGTGACGGGAACGTTTGCAATTACTTTGGTGTGAATATGATAAGATGTTAGGAGGGACTCCCTGACCCCCAACCCCCAAAACTCACTACAGCTGGGAATCTGTGGCCCATTCAGATGTGCATTTTGCCCAAAGGCACCCCCAGGAGTTCCACACATTTCACAATCAAGGCTGGGCTCAAGCTTGGGGGCAGGGAAGGTCTCAGAACCTGCTCTCTCTGGCTTCTGACGCTCTGGGGTAAAATGAGGTTGTCCAGATAACCTTCTCCACCCTCTCCCTGATGCTGATCATTCTCCTTGGCTAGTAGAGAAGCTTTTCCTTTCTTAAAAAATATAATTCTGGACAAAATCTGAGGACAATAAGTACAGAATCTGAAATCTGGAAAGCTCATTTATCTTTTTTTTCTTCTTCTTTTTAGAAAAAATTCAACTGTGTTCAAATACCCCCACTTCCCTTCACCATATCACTTCTCTCCCCATGGATCCAGAAGGCTTTTAAAAGACTGGCTTGGATGTTACACAGACCAACAACCCAAACAGCAGCAACAACAACTCCCCTTCTTCATCAGCCCCAAGATTGTGAAAATGACAGGAAGTCCAAGTCGGCTCTGGCATTTATAGCACTGACATACATTCAGCCCAGAGAAGCTCTGGTGACAGGCATTCTAAACAAGGCCCAGTCCTGGGCCCCCTTGTCAGGCCTGGAGTCCAAAACCACCCCCTCATACCGTCCACCACAGACACCAGCCAAGCCTTTCCTGATCTGGGGAGGGAAGAGAAGAAAGACAAAGACCTGGGGGTTCTGCAGTCTTTGGTCGGTTCAGGTTTCTATCTTAGCTGCCTCTGCCTCCTGCAGTTTAAATCGCGCTGCCCTGGAGGCTGGAGGGGCCAGCTGGTCCTCGGGTGGCAGTGGGTAGGCAGTAGCCATCTTGGCTCCGAGCGCTGGCATTCCCCTGAGTCCCTCTCTCCCCTCAGCTCCCCAGAGATGCATCCTGCCGATTTTGGAGGTAAAGAGCTCAGGAAGAGGGTGCTGAAAGCCTGGTCTGTTTAGCCATTCCAGACACTGCTTCTGCCAGTACTACATGAAGTCCCAGTGGCTGTCATTTTCCATCTCCTCATCTCACTGGCAGAAAGAGTCAGACCGAAAAAAGTCAAAATCTGGGACAATGTCTTCCTGAGGCCTTCAACCCCACTTGTCTTTACTCCTGGCCCCCATTTTTCCTCTGAGAGCTGGATAAGTTGGTGTACGTTTGTGGGTGGGCGGGGAGGGGTCTCTCCTGAAGGTTCAAGCAGAGTCCATGCTCCTCATGGCTCAGCCGAGAATTGCTCTGCTGCTGCAGGCCCCTGTAGGTCACTGGGTGACGGTGGGGTTCAACACCCCCCCAGTTGGCCCCAGAACCCCAGGGACGGAGCCTGGCACAGAGCCTTGCAGGGAAGCCACAGGACTCAGGGGCTCCGGGACGCTTCTCAGAGGGCCTGGCTGTGGCTGGGGTGGCTGAGCTGCAGGCGGCGGAGGCTGCTGCTGCTGCTGCAATTTCTTCTTGTTGATTTTCCTTTCCTTCGCTCGGCGGTTCTGAAACCAAATTTTAACCTGAAGTGGACAGGGGGAGAAAAGAGAAAATAGTGAATAAGAGGATGTGAGTGGGGGTAGAACCAGTATCAGCACTGGCATCAGTAGCTCCCTCTCCAACTAAAGAAGTGCCCTCTCTTAAGGAAGGAGCCCCAAACCTCTCTCAGCCTTTCTTGGGATATTGAGATATCTCCATAACAGCCCTCCCAAGCCCAATTCAGCATCCTGAGAGGAGAACCTCCCACCTTTCCCCCAGATGTCTTTCCAAAGCACCCTTTACCTACAACTTTAAAGGAAAAGTTCAGAGTCTCAGAACCAAGGGAAACAGAAACCACAGTCCCTTTCTGTACCAAGCAAGAGGAAGCCAGGGCTGGATAGACCTCAGATGACAACCTTTGGCCTCTCAAAGCTAAACTAAAAAGTAGTATCGCTCACTTTGGGGTGGAGAATGAGATTTAATATGGGCTTCCTGGCTGTGAATGTGGCCTGTTTTTTCTAGACCATACAGAGAGATTGTGAGCCAAGCCTCACCCCTCTAGTTTTTATGGGCAGGGATTAGCGTCTATTAATTTTTTCCAGGTACAGTGCTGGGCCCAAAGAGAATAAGTACTTAAGTTTTTATTGACCCAAATAGAAGTCTGGAATAAACTAACACTGTTTTCTTTTCTTACATCTCTCGAATCCCTCAAAATAGAAAAATAAATATTCAATATCATCAGAAAAGACAACTACAGCCCAGCCGGTGTGGCTCAGTGTTTGAGCGTCGACCCATGCACCAAGAGGTCGCTGGTTCGATTCCAGGTCAGGGCACATGCCCAGGTTGTGGGCCCGATCCCCAGTGAGGGGCATGCAGGAGGCGGCCAATCAATGTTCTCGCTCATATCAATGTTTCTATCTCTTTCTCCCTCTTCCTTACTCTCTTTCTAAAATCAATTAAAAAAAATATTTTTTAAAAAGAGACAATTACAAGTGGAAGGAGACTTTTTTTTTAGAGCATTCAGAAGGAAAAGCTCTCCATCCTGCTGCTTTAATCTGCCCACAGAACTTGGTGTATTCTGCAGCCTAGCTTCAAACTTCCCCCTCAGGAACGTCTCCTTCCCCCAGGCAGTGACCAGGTGGGGAGAGAAAAGGGCAGTTCCCACCTGCCTCTCGGAGAGCCCCAGGGTGGCGGCCAGCTCGGCTTTCCTCCGGATGGTGATGTAGCGACTGTAGTGAAACTCCTTCTCCAGTTCCAGCCGCTGGTGGTCCGTGTACACGACCCGGTATTTGTCTTTCGTCCTGGTTTTCACTAGAGGAAGGAGAAGTTAGAGCTGAGAACTATAAGGCAGCCCATCAGTCATGGGTAATGACAAACCTCCCTAACCCAAGGGCCATTTCTCTTCCTCACCGCCCTGGGGGGCCGTGGGGTTTGCCGGTTCCTGCCAGTCTGACAAGACCCCCCCCCCCAGCCCTGGGGGGAGGGTGTGGGCCTCTTCGGGACAACTAAATTAACCTTGGGGTTAAGTGTTTTTTAAAAATTAAGAAAAACGAAAACCTCTACACACAGAAGAAAGCAGAACCCAACCACCATTTTGGTGAACGAAATATGGTACCCGAGCCAGGTAGGCCCAAAAGGAAAGAGAACAGGTCAAAGTGTGCAGAGTTCTGGGAATACAGTATTCAGATTTTCAGGACTACCAGAGATGAAAGCCCACCTAAAAACAGCTAGGATCCTGAGTATGTATTGGTGGTAGTAGAGGCAACTTTCTGTTTGCTTTATTAGACGTGGAAAGGGGGGTGCAGGAGCTGACAGGTTTCCTCAAGTCACCAGAACCACCCCCCAGCACCCTAGGCCCCTCTACAGTAATTCTGAGCTGGGGCCTGGCAAGCAGAAAGCCCCGCCAGCTGGGGACACTGCGCATACCTGGTGGAACCTGGTCTGGCATTTCCCACTCTCTTTTTTAATTCCCCATTTATTTCTGCCGCAAACTCTGCAGAGCTATCCTGACCGGGGATCTATACTGACTGGATTGAGTCAACATATTAAACCTCGGATTGATTGTTTTACGGAAGGGCCTTGACAAATGGTGCCGCCGCAGTTGGAGCAGACCCGAGCCTGGCGTCTCCGCCGCGTCTGCCCTGGGTCAACCCTCGGCAGAGCCATGGCCAGGCCGGGTTCTTCTGGCAGCAGAACTGGTTCAGTCGCCCAGTGCCCAGTCCGACAGAAAGATCTAAAGGATCTGGGAGCTACTCGGAGGTGTTTAATGCCCCGCAGGCCGACTTTGTTCAGGTAAAACCCTTTGCAAACCACAACAAAAGCGCCCTGGGAAGATACAGGCTGGATCAGAGGGCGCTCCCCCAAGCCGCTGAAAGGGGAACACAGTCTCAAACAATGCCGGACAAGGCGATCTTATCAAAGAAAAGCCCTTTCAATGCCTTAATAACAACCGCATTCTGTTTGAATTACCACTACTGAGCAAATGGCGGCCGGGGCTTTCATCCCCCTCCCCGCCAGGCGCATTAACATAAACACCGCCCGGCAGGCGCATTTGAATGGGCGCTGCGGCCCCGACCCCGCGCCACCGAAGAAAGTGAAGGGAACTAACACGTCCCGAGGGTCTTCCAAGAGGTGGGCGCGTTCCCACGCGCTACCGCCTCACAGGTTACGACTCGAGGTTGCCAGTGGTAGTCGCCCCTTTTGACATATAAGGAAACTGAGAATCAGACCAGGTTAGACAGCTAGTAGACGCGCGGCTGTCACTGAGGAGGTCTGGTTGGAGCCACAAAACACACCTCCAGGGCTGCGGAGCGGGGCGCAAAGGAGTACTCCGAGCCCATCCCTAATAGAGACACTTGCCTTGGGGTGCTCGGGTGCGGCTCTTGTTCGGGTGCTAAATACCTGGGACAGGCTGGATAAACGCGGTGACCAGGACGCGCGGTGGCCCCGCGCCCAAGGGCCTTGGAGGCGCCCCGCACCCCCTGGGAACCAAGGAGGGGACTGGAAGAGGGGAGAGATGAGAGGGACTTGCCAGAATTCATTATTGACTGCGAAAGTCACCACCCTCTTTCCGGGCCCTAAAAGAGACAATGGCAAGGCTGGAGAGGTGTATATCAAAGCGGGCCGGGCCGAGTACCACCCCCTCGCCCCTTGACAGATGACGCTCCGCAGAGGAGCCGGGCTCCGGCCCGCGGGCCGTGGCCTCCCCACATTAACATCACAAGGGCTCCCGGCGCCGACGGCGGCCTTGCCACCTTGGCGCGGGACTTCACAGCAGCCTCTCATCTGCTGACCCCGCGGCCTGGGCTTCTGCTTCTCCCCTCCCTCTTCCTCCTCTCTGCGCTCACCGGGACGCGCCGCAGGTCTCCCTTAGGCCGCCGGGTCCCTGCCTGTTGCGCCCCTGGCAGGCTCTATAAAGAAAGTCTTCTTTGGGGACACGCTCTGTTCCAACCAGGGCGCCCCCTCTAGGGGAAGGGACCAAGCGGAGGTTGCGAGGCTGGCCCTGTGGCCTTCTCCCTGGGCGGCCGCATTTCCCATCCGAACGATCCGGCATGTGCCCAGGGACTCAGAAACCAATGCCCAGAGACAGCCCCCAAGGGTTGCTCTGATTTATACTGCTGTAATTGGCTATAAACCTCTGCGAAGTGGCCATAACCTACATGTGGTCTGACTGAGCCAGAAAGGAGGGAAGAGAAAAAAGCGGAAGTGCAGATGGCTGGGAAGACCTCATGAGTAAAAAGGGGACGTAAACAGGACTTTCCCCAACACACCTATTCACACTTCCTTCCCACCTTGACACACATCTTCACACTAGAAGGGATAGACCCGGAACCAATGAGCCCCACAATCCGGCAAACCTAAGACTTTTGCAGGAACAGCTCCTGAGCAACCGTCTGGACTGTTCGCGTGCGCGCGCGCGCGCGCGCACATTCACACACACACACCTAGACCCTTGATTCGGATCAAACGATCTCTGGAGAAGCGGCTGAATCCGCACCAAGGTTTCTCCTCCCTCCTGAGGCTCCTTGCCCCACCAGCTTCAGATTAAAATAACTCGTTTGCAGATCAAAAGTTCAAAGACCGCGGCGCGCCCCCTTCACCTTAGCTCCTGGAGCCAACACCTCATTTCCAGACAGCACCTCTGCCCGGTCTCCCGACTTGCTGTATCTCTGATCCCTTGAACTGGCCCGAATGGCTAGACCTGGACCCACGCGCCGCCCTCCTGGCCCCCCAGGCCACCTCTCTTCCTGAGTAGTCAGATGCGGAAGGAGGGCGCGGGGAGAGAGAGAGTAGAGATCCCGGCCGGCGAGTTCGAGGCTCCCTCTTCCTGGAGGCTGGAAGCTGCGCACCGGGTGCGAGCAGAGGCAGCAAGTGGGGAGAACGCGATCCACTCGGTACATCCATGCCTCTCCTCTGCCCTAAACTGAGCCAGGGGTGTGAAACCAAAATGTTCACCAGATCCCCTCCAGCCTAGGAGCTGGGCTAGAAAAACCTCGAGGACCCAAGCTTTCTGACGTTGTCTCCCCGACCCTTCTTCCTGGCGCGGAGCCCCCAACAACCCTGGCCACCCGGGTGCGCACGGGGCACGCGGCCCGCCCAGCAGCCGGCGCCGGGTCCGCGCCTCCCAGGACGCCCTCCCGCGGGGTGCGCCGCCGCTTACCTTGGCTTCCGAGGGACGGCTGCGCCGGCTTCCGCATCCACTCGCACAGGTTCCGCCGCTGGCCGCCGGGGGACAGCTGCTCGGCGGCGGCGGTGGCGGCGGGCCCGGGCGGGCCGGGGTTGAGAGTCTGCAGCAATCCCGAGGCACAGGACGGCGCAGCGGGCGGGTGGTGCGGGTGATGGTGCGGGTGGTGGTGCGGGTGGTAGTCGGCGGAGCTGCTGTAGCCCATGGCGGCGGCCGGTGAGCCCCCGTTGAGGCCGTGAGCCACGGCGTTGGCTGAGACCGCGGCGCCCCCCGGCGCGTAACCGTTCCAGTCCTCCCGTAGCGGGGCACCATAGGCTGCGGGCCAGGACGGTCCCGGGGACTGCGCATTGTCCAAGTTCGCGGCCGCCGCAGCCGCGGCCGCCACATGATAGCCGCCGTAGTCCGGGTACTGCGGAGGACTGACGAAGTTCTGCGGGGCCAGGTTGAGGCCGCCAGAGTGGCGCACAGAACTGGGGTACATGCTCACGTCCTTGTCCAGGAGGTAGCTCACGTACATGGTGGCGAGGGCCCGACAGCCAACCTCACCATGCTGCCTGGGGACGGACGCTGGGGGCTGCCGCGGGGAGCGAAAGGGAAAGGGTGAGGGACGCGAGGAGCCGCGGGTGGCTGCTCCCCAGCCCGCGGTGCTCCGCTGGCTCCTCGCGGCGCTTCTGCTTCTAAGGCGGTCCCTCCCACTGGCCTGTCTCCACCCTCCCTCCCTCCCTCCCTTTCTTCCTTCTTTCCTCCACCTCCTTCCCACTAGGCTGCAGAGGCGGGGAAGACCCGCCACAGGCTGGTGTGCGGAGCCCCGGGCCGACTGCCTTACGTGATTAACGAGTGTTTACAGGACTCTATTAGTAATGACACAGACACCAATGGCAGCAGACGTCGAGGCGCAGCGCGCACCCCGCGCACAACCCCCCAAAATATGATTTGCATTTTAAAAGATAAGGCGGGTGGGTGGGGGCGCTCTCGAGAAGGCGGCGACCCGATCACAGCTAAATATTCAAACCTTTATTGTTAAGAGCTTCCTCCTTCCAACCTGGTGCACTTTAACCTCCAATCACAGGTTCAAAGAATGAGTTCAAGAAACTTGCAAAAGAGAGGGGGAAAGAGCTATCTTGGTGGGAATCTGGACTTGGAGACTAAGTAGCTGTGTTTATGCATTTTCAGAAAAGCGGTGTGTGTGTGTGTGTGTGTGTGTGTGTGTGTGTGTGTGTGTGTGTGTGGAGGGGGTGTTCAAGAAGCTGCTATTCTAAGAGAAAAGAAAAGGGAAGCCATTGCTTTGATGACAACGTTTCTAACCAACCCAGGAGGTGAAGATTGGAGCCAGTAGAGATGGGCAGTTTCCTTACCGCTCTGTCCCCTGGCCAGAACGACTGTGCGCCCCAAACAACTGTCACCGCTAATCATTTATTTTCTTCCCCAACAAAACCACCCGTCCTCAGAACGAGATAAATTATGATCCTAGCTGCGGGCTGCATCTCTGAGTTCGTCTAACATTTGGGATTTAAGTTAAAGCAATTAATTTTAAGAAATTACATTTAAGACTCAAAGACTTAACTACAAACCAAGTTAGAAATTAGGCTAGTGGAGAGCAGTCATGGAGCAGCAGGAGGTTGCTAGAGTGCAGGGACTGGTTACACCGTATGTTTGTGAAAATTCAGCGAGATACACTTATATGTTTACTATACTTAAACAAGTGGTTAAAAATCAAGGAAAGGGGAGCCTAGAATGTCTGCTAATGTGTACCTAGGTCCTAAAAGCACTTTCTTCTTTACAAGGTAAAACATTCTTGGATGAAAATTGTTTTTCATCTCCCCAGGAGAGTGGGGAAGGGTTGAAAAAGGATCTTCCTTGGTTTTTGAAGCACCGTGTCTAAGGAGCCAGGGGCTGAAAGTGTCACCTACGCTGCAGGGCCTGGCTGGGGATCTGCACTGAGAGGGGCACAGGCCTAAGAGATTTGGCTCCTGCATGCGCCCCTCTCGGTTGGTTTAGCAATCACAGGAATGGGCCCGAGGTCACCCTCTGCCTTGTCTCTGAATCCAGATGACAATGCCAGGCTAGGATTCACAGGGCCAGTCTGGGCTGAGCGGGCTGATTGGGTGGTTTTGCGCCTGCCCTGGACCCGGTGGGTCACTGGCCGCTCTCCTCCAGATCTGCACTTGGTTCTCATTGTCCAGCGCTCTCTGGTATTTGTCACTTCATCTTTGTCATCTCTGGAGCCCTTTCCAGTGTCTTTTATCTCCCCTGATCCTCACCTCTCCCTAGATCTGGAACAAAGCTGGTGTTGCCATGCTCTCCATTTTACAGATGACACCCACCAAGCTTCGTGGTGCAGAGACACCAGGGCCAAACAGGCTTAGGGCTTCAGATCTCCTGCTTGCTGGTCCTTCCAGTCCTTTGTGTTTCTTAAGAAGAAGGCTAACATTCAGGATGGGGGGCGGGCAAGTTGAGCACTCAAGGGGCAGGAGAACTGAGCAGGTCATCCATGTGGATCCCCTGGGCCTGGCCCAGACAGCTGAGTGTCATCGGACCTCTCCAGAAAAAAAACAGAAAATACATTGCAAGCCCCATTACAAAACCCAAATCATTGAATGGGGTGTGCTGTGAAAGGGGTGTCTGCAGTCCTGATGGGGCAGGAATGTGAGAGGTTAAGTGATGGGCACTGCGGACTTTTGATCTAGTAAACATCTTCCTCCTCTTCCTGGAGACACTGTCCCTCCTTCCGTCCCCACACCCCCCTCCCAGGCCTCAAGCTCTGAAAGTCAGCCGAGGCCCAGGTTTGAGCCTGTGTCTTCGGAATGTGGGCATTCTTTGTAACAATCACTTTATTGGGGACAGCCGTCCCCTCCGCCCTGCGGTGGCCACTTCCTGCGTTTTTATGGCCCGGCCGCCAGCCACTGGCTAATTGTCCTGGTTTTCCAGCTGTGTCTCTGTGCTCTGCACCAGAGAAAGGGCTCTGGCCTGCCCACCCAAATGCTTTGGGGGTGGCCAGGGTTGCTCTGGCCCCAGGGGTCATGCCAGGCCCCAGAACTGGCCTGACTGCAGGGAAGCCTGAGGCTCACTTGGGCTGTGAGGGCTGGAGAAAGAAAATCATTGTGAAAACCAATTAGTTTCCTTCCTGGAAAAAAAGGGCCAGTGGAAGCAGCATGGCCCCACTATGAGCCTGGGCTCTAGGAAACCAGTAATGATGTTCTTGGACAAGCTCCTCAGTGGAAGTGTCCCTTCGTATCCTGGTTGTCCTCACATCAGGGTGCCAGTAGTGGCAAGCTGGTGGGAGAATCAGAGAGGGGAGGAGGTGGCTGATGGGAAGAGGGCCTGGGTGTCTCCACCCTGATGGGTTAGCCTCTGGCAGATCTTTTCTGGATGCCTATCCTGAGGCCTGCTGTGAGCGGGGTGGCTCCGCCAGCCTCCCGGTGCAGGTGTGTGAGGCCCCAAGCAGCGCTTTCTCAATCCTAGACCCAAAGTGGCTGGCAGTTTTCTCAAGGCCTTTGGCCTGAGCTGAAAAGCACCTTGCAAAGTCATCCTCAATCTTGCTGCTCAAGGTTCCTTTCCAGCCAGTACCCCTGGTCTCCAACCGGCCACCCCACCAAAGAAGCCTTCAGCAAATCGCTCTGGAACTTGTTTGGGAAGCTTGGGGCTGGGCTGGGGCTGGGGCTGGGCTGGGGCTGGGCTGGGCTGGGGCTGAAGCTGTGGCAGCCCATGGAGCCAGAGGTAGAGCAGGCTTTTAAAGGCAAAAGAGGGTGAGAAGAGGGATCCAGGTAAATAAAGTGTCAGGAAGACTACATGGGCAGCCACGACTCAGTTATCAAAGGAACTTCTCTTTGTCCCTGGCAGTGTAGAAGCCATTCCACATTCCTCTGAGAGGGTCGTGCCTTCCAGGATCCCGGTGGTGGCAAGGGCAGGGGCGCAGAGGGGGATGGGAAGCAGGAGGAGCCGGAAGGGGCGGGCTCCTTCTCTAGGCAGATGAGACACTCCTTGAATCCACAGATCATTGACAGGGCTCCCTCCCTGCTCAAAGGTCCCTGGTGTTTGCTCCACCTTGGGGGACCCTGCTTTCCCCCATATTTGTGGCTCCTGGAAACTGGGAAGCCTGTGACCCTTGTAACCCAGATAGGGCAAGCGGTCTCTATCCACCTTCTCATGCAAGTCTACTTTCTAAATCTCTTTTAAAATCAAGAAAATTATCCAAATAATGCACCTTTCCTGACTCCCTCTCCACCCTGGCACAGGAAACCCTCGCCCTGCGTTGACCTGAGTTCCCAGGATAATTAAAGACGAGTAAGAAGGAAGAAAATGTCTGATAAAATGTTTCGTTTGGCAATCTATATTGCTGTTGGAAAAATGACTCAATCTTCATTTCATTGGAGTTTAGGGACTCACTGGAGTTTAGTTCAGCCATTGCATTCAATCAGCATGCCCACCACCCACAAACACACTCACACATACACACAAAGGAAGGCTGGATAATGGCTGGTTTGACCCCAATATCCCACCCTGGCCTGCCACAGCCCACTCAGCTAACCTCTCTGGGAAGGAAGTGGATCACAGTGTCCTCTCTGTGGGGCCTCTCCAGAGTCCACCCCCTGCTCAGCCCCATCAAGCCACATGTTCATCTTGAAAAGCAGGGAGGGACCATGGTTGTTCAAAGCTGCCCAGGAGCAGATTCGTCTCTGCCCAGCAGAGTCAAACTTAGTATCTGGTCCTCTACCTGAGGAATGTTCCTGCATTTGTGAGAGGTCACTGGTGGACCCAGGGACAGAGTGGGGAACAGCCGCATCACTCCTCCCGCGGAGGCATCTCTGCGTCCTGATCCAAGGCAGCAATCCCTTTCTCCCTGATCTGCTATCCAAGATAATTACTCAAAGCCAGGAGATCTAGGAACATAAAGAGCCTTAGGAGAGGGGGTGGGATTTGGGGGTAGAAATCTGGTTTTGCTGACTGGGTGAAAGTTATGTAAGTAAATGGTGGGGTGGCCCATTTTTTCCCTTTATGCTGAAATCAGTCTGAGGACACTGTGTGCGTATTATATAACCCACTCTAATTCCGAGTGATGGATGGGCACAGGGAACGATTTAAAGCCCCCAGAGGGAGGGACCTGGGGTCTTACCCAGAGGAAAACGTGGTACTGGGAGACTCAGGCCCTGAGGCCAGCAACAGCTCCAGGTGATCACATGGCCTTCAGTCGCCGTTTGTTCACTTGCCAGTTCCTGGCGCTTAAAGTGACCTTTGTTTATCATATGAAAATATGTTCCTAGGAAGCCCTGCACAGTAGGCTTTATGGGACTGCGGGAAGGAGCTCCAGTACAGGTTCAGCTCTCCTTGAGTCACTGGGCCCATTGGAAAGCTACTCTCCCTAGAGAGGAGACAGGATTCAGTGTCTGTGTAGCCCTTCCATTTTACAAAGGAGAAATCTGAGGCCCAGAGAGGTTAGGTGACTTTCTCAAAATCTCATAGCTAGCTCTTCCAGGCTTTAAAATTAAATGAGCTGCTATGGTGCAGAGATTTCACCTGGTGTGCTGGGGCCCGCTTGGACGCCGCAGGAATTTTTAAGACATGCAATACCTGACTGTTTAGTCAGGGGCACTGACTTCTTTCCCCTTAGACTGTCAAGTAAAAAAATGATAACAGCCCTGGCCGGTTTGGCTCAGTGGTTGGAGCTCAGCCGGCGGATCAGAGAGTCCCGGGTTCGGTTCCCGCTAGGGGCACATACCACATACCAAAAAAAAAAAAAAAAAAAATGACAACAGCCAACGCAACACTGGTCTTCTGGTGTGAATGAATCAAAATTATACCTAATTTTTTGTCAGATGGGCAAAAAATATAATATAATTTTTGGTATGCCACAGAATTTTAGTAATTTATGTGTGCCATGAGACAAAAAAGGTTGAAAATTGCTGCTGTAATGCACTCTTTGTAATTCTGTGCACATGTTAATTATTACTGAGGCTGCCGGTGCCACCCTGGAAACACTGCCTCCCCAGCAGGAAACCAAGGAGCAGGACTCCAGGAACCCCAACTCCCACCCCCACCCCACCCCAAACTGCACCAGAACAATCAGTTTCTGCTTTGGGGACAGTTCTCAAGACTTTCCAGTCCTATTTATTTCTCCCTTTCACAGGTACCTGCTAACTGCAGTTTATTCGTTTATTGGATGGTGAATTTTCCATAAATTCCATCCCAGAGTTTTCTCCAATTGCCAAAGAAGGTATCCATCTACTTTTATCCCACAGTCAAAGTCAAATCTTTCTGAAAAGAGCTCTTTATGTATTTATTTTGTTGTTGTTGTTAATCCTCACCTGAGGATATTTTTTCCCATTGATTTTTAGAGAGAGTGGAAGGAAGGAAGGAAGGGAGGGAGAGAGAGACACACACACACACACACACACACACATTGACCCAGGTACCTGCCCTTGACCAGGAATCGAACCCGAGACCCTTCGGTGCGCTGGTCTATGCTCTAACCACTGAACCACACTGGCCAGGGCGAGCATTTTACTTTTCAATCAACATTGATATCCTGTCGCTGTTCTCTGGAAATGTGTCAAATGTAAAATAAGTAACGTTATGCAAAGAAATTTTGTTATCTTTCCCCCTTTCACTTCTTCCCACATCAGTGTCCATGGACAGCATTTGGACACAAGACCAAAAAGCCTGCCTCATGGGGGAAATGGAATGAGCCTCCATTCCGGCTCGGGTTGCGAAGGTGGAAGACAAGCTCGGTTGGGCCCGCGAACGCCTAGCGAGGGCTGTCGGGTCCCTTCACTCAGGGCACGCAGGGCTGGGCTTACACATTTTAAGAGGACGTGAAAATCCACGAAGCAGCCCCTCAGAAGGGCGCGTGTATGGAGGGGTCCAAGGTTTCAGGAAACTGAAATCAGCTCCTCGATCTCTAAGCGTTGGCAGCGTGCTTTTGTAACGAATTGGTAAGTAAAGTATTATTATTCACCCTGGCATGGGCACCAACCACTTCTGAGCCCCCGACACACGCTGGGCATGCTCTGGCCACCCAAACCGCCTGGGCTGGTGCGCAGGCAGGGGTCCAAGTCCGGCCGATCCCTGCTGTCCGGTTTGTCTCCCGCATCCTGCGCACCAGAGCGCGGAACCAAGAAAAAGTCTCCGCCAGGCCAGGCCGAGGCCGGCAGAAGCCCAGTGTGTCGCGGTTTGAGCCAAACTGTGGTCTGAGAAAACTGCCCTGCCAGATCTAGGCAGCCACAGGCCACCTGCCCGCTCCAGGAATGGCCTCTGCCTCTGCTCCTACCCGAGAAGAAAGCTGGAGCTACCAGTGGCTTTGGATAGGGCCCTTCCCAGCCCGGAGCCCAGTCCCGCGTCCGCCCTCGCGGCTGTAAAGGCTCTGGCATCTTTGAAAGAGACACCACACAGCCAGCTCTCCCTCCCTTAAACCCCCAGCTCCTTTGAAGGGGCGGGCCCATCGTCTTTCCCCACGCGTATCCCCTCCTGCAGAAATAAACAATTCCCCTTACAAGCTTTGAACCGCTGAAATGTAACTGAAATTGGAGACACCAGGTCGTGCCTGAGAGGTCCAGATCACATCCACACTCGTTCTAAAAGCACTGCTGGCAATCTCGGCCCTGGGAAGTCCTGCCTATCTTAGGGTAAGCACATTTACAGAAAGAGCCCAGACTCTGCATTTGGGGGTCCATCTATCTAAGAGCTGGACTCAGCCAGGGTTGGACAGGGTGCCTTGAATCTAGTGCATTATTCTGAGTGTCAGGCCCAGCCTGTGGCACTTGTATCGTGGGCGGGCCAAGCAGTGGGTTTCTTGTGCACCTCAGGAAAGCCCCCAAGTTACCCAGGCGGGAGAGAATCAGGCGTCTAGCCTTAGGCCCAAGGGCTCCACATTGCCTCTGGGTCCCAGAGCACTGAAACTGAGTCACTGAGTCCTCTTTGTGGTGTACACCGGGCCTTCCTACACCCAGAGAAGGCATCTGACACAGACCCAGCCTACAAAGACACTGGTGGCCACAGCTCACTTCCCTAGTACCGGCCACTACGCCTTCACCCTTGCCACTAACAGGGAACACCTGTAAGACAGAAAGGGGAATGAGGTTCCTTGATTAAAATTCCGGTGCTACCAGAATGGCTTCCTTCCGTTGAATTCAGCCTCAACCAAAGGTGCAACCACACTGATTTTTACGGAAAATTAAGATCTTGCTCCTGTTGCTGCTGCTAACCCAGATCGGTTGGTCACTAATGGAGGTTCTTGTCTCTAAAAGGGACAACTCTACCTTCATTTCTACCTCCTCATCAAGAGGATACACATGGTTAGTTTCTCCTCTGCCAACATAAACCTAAGTAGTATTTGTTGGGGTCTGTTAGACCTTCCAGTGTGTGAGGCAGAGAGGAGGGGGGCAGGGGAAGAGAGAGAGAGAATGTGGTGGGCTCCTCCTGGAGGAGGGGACATTCTGGCCGCCAGTGCAGAGAGCTGCCCAGCCAGCCAGGGTTGACACGCTCTACCCAGCCAACCTACTCCTGCCAGAGAGATTTCTATGGGCACCGACTTTCTTCCATTACCAGCTATGGTGTTCCATCTTCATCCTGGGGGCCAATATCCAGCACCGCTCAATGAGTGTTATTAAATTATTAATTTTTATTGTTAACTTTTTAAATGACTGATGTGTTTCCTGGGCAGTCTGAAGTTCTGAGGAGGCCACCTTCAGGAGAGACAACAGGCCGAGAGCCCCTGACCTCCAGGCCCATCCAGCTTAGAGACGCCCCTACTCCCAACCCTCTCTTCTGAGCGACTCCAGCAGCCGCTCGGCCTGCCCCACCGGGCGCTGGGCTGTCTCCTGCCCACCGTCCCCATGCGCGGCGTCGCTGACGCCACAGACCGAGACCAGCGCTTGCTTTCCTGGCACGGGCTTCTGTAGGTGCCCCGGAATGAGAATGTCGCTTCGGCTCACATATAAATGTCCGTGCAACAAATGAGGTGAGAGGAGAAAAAACAGACAAACCTCTATGGAATAACAGATTCCTTTTCCGTCCGTTTTGCTTGGCAACCCGGCTTAGCAAGAGAGGATGGGAGCCAGAGCTGGATAAGCGCTTTGGAAACCACAAAAGCTGGTGGTGTCAACGGGCTGCAAAACGAGTGAAGAATTGAAGCAGTGATCTGGATAAATGGGGCAAAGCACGAAACTACATAGATGTTTTGGCAAAGCGTGCGAGTGTGTGTGAGGGGGCGGTGGTGAACAAAAGAGCTCATTAATCGTCTGACTGCCTCAATTCTCCCCTCCTTTGTGCGCGCGTGTGGACGCGGGTCGGGGCCTGCGCCAGCCTCTGGCCCAGGGTGCACAGTGCGGGGTCGCGGTACCCGCGCGTCCCATGCCGGAGCGTGTGCGCCGCTACATTCGGGCGGATTGGGCGCCGAGGAGGTCAGCAAGCCGCAGGTGGCCGATCTTCTTCACCTCTCCCAGGGCTGTGCGCAGCTCCAGCGCAGGCGGGCGATGCAGCCGGCGCGCTAGCTCGCGGGGCACGGCCTCCCGGTCGCTGAGGCGCGCGGCGAGCACGAAGGGGAAGCCGAAGCGCGCACGGTACCGCGCGTTGAGCTCGGCCAGCCGGAGCCGCTCTTCCACGCCCAGGCTCGTGAGGCCCGCGGCGCTGTGCTCGCGCTGCGACTCCGCGCTTAGCGTGCCCCGCTGCAGCTCGTGGCCTGCCAGGTCCGGGTAGCAGCGCAGGATGCCCTCCTGGCCTGCAGGGAAGCACAGACAGCGGCGGGAGCGCGTTACCGAAGCGCGGTCGGGGCGCACGGGACTACCGGCTGCCCCACCCCGAGGAGGCTTCGGGAGGGAATCGAGGTCCCCAGGAGATGATGCGGGACCCAAAGGAGCAGGGGTGCCCAATGCGCTCGCCCCTCAAACACGTCCCGAACCTTGCGCCCCTCGGTCCCCGCTTCTTTCGGCCTCGGCTAGGACCCAGGGGCGGAGCGGGAAGTGACAAATTTGTCCTTTAAGACCTTGGGGCATGAAGAGCGGAGGGGGTGAGGCCGCTGAGACTCGGAATTTACGACTTGCTCGGGAGGGAGCAGGGACTCGATAAGGAGCCGGAGCATTTCGTATCTTTTCAAAGTCCTTTGCTCTCAGGGGGGCTTTGATGTCGGAGAGGGCCGGGCGAGGGCCTGAGGACTTCCTGCAAGGGCCAAGGAATGGGGTTCGTTCTGTTCCAACGGAGAAGGACGGGGAGAGTCTTCGGGGGTAACATCTATGGCGCACGGCAAATAAATGCCAGGATTTTGTGGCCCTTCTGGAATCAGGCATCCAAAGAGCCCTGCAGATGATTAACTGAAAAAAAAAAATTTTTTTTTTCCCAACCAGAATTCCACAGCCCTTTGGATGAAAGTGGTTTTCCTCCTTTTAGGAAAATAGCACCCACTCACAACCCGCCCAGTCTGAAACTCATTCCCTTTCCCCAACAGTAGATCCCAAATAGACCGCAGAGTATAACATTTTCTTGAAAGATAGCTTCTCATAATCCCCTAGGCCTAAAATGGGACACACACACACCCATGATTCCTGGGAGTTTGAGTCCTAATCCAGGGGGTTTCTTGAGCCCTGGCCAGTCTTTCTACTCAGCTCTCTAGAGAGAAATGGAATCCTCAGGGCTGGGTGAGATTTCAGCTATGGTGAGAGGAAGCCACAATATGTACAATGAGGATAATAACACCAAATTTGCTGAGTAGTTGTGAGGATTAGAGACAACTCATCTACCCAAAACACAGCACAGCAAATGTTCAACAGCCAGTATTCTCAATCATAGTGAACTCGGTGTAACTGACTGAAGTGCGCTGGAAGAATCTGACTGGGGGGCTGGGAATAGGCAGGGGGGCTCTTTTGGAAAAGGGGATCATTAAAAACCCTCCTTCAACCCTGGCCCAGTAGCTTAGCTGGTTAGAGCATCATCCCCCTAATCCGAGATCCCGTCAGGGCACATACACAAATCCACCAATGAATGCATAAATAAATGGAACAACAACAACAAATCTCTCTCTCTCCCTGAAATCAATCAATCAATAAAAATTTAAGAAAATAAAACCCTCCTTCATTGTGGTGTAAACATTCCTTTACTCAAACTTTATCATTTCTGCCCAATTAAAGGATGATTGTGATTGTACCATCTAACTCATGGGCCAGAGTCCTGAGCAGTGGGGAGAACTGTGGGGGAACATCTGCATTTTTTTTTAATCCTCGCCCGAGGACACCTTTCCACTCTTTGTTCAGATAGAGTGGGAGGGAGAGAGAGAGAGAGAGAAACATTGACCTGAAAGGGACACATCGAGTGGCTGCCTCCCGCATGACCAACCGGGGCCGGGGACTAACCACAACCGAGGTACGTGCCCTTAGCGGGAACCGAACCCGGGTCTCTCTGGACCGCAGGCCGACGCTCTAACTGCTGAGCCAAACCAGCCAGGGCGGAACATCTGCATTTAAGAGAGGATTCAGTGGAGGCTCAGAAAGGGTTTGGTAACCCCCCCAAGGTCACTTAGCCAGTAGCTGCGGGCACCTGGACTCCAAATCATGGGCATCTTCGAGCACTGGCTACCTCTATAAAGTTAAGTGGTACCACTACAGTGTTAGAACACCTCTCAAGTGAACAGGAGGTGGTTCTTTCCCACTTCCTGCATCCGGCCCATCCAGGTGGTGAAAAAATGTACATAGTAAATTCCCTACCTGGTGACGCCTCAGCCCTGAGTCAGAGCCGGCTGTGCCACGGGCCTCGGGATCCCTGCACACCCACCCAGCCCTGGAGGGCTGCAGTGTGGGGAACTTGGAATCCTGCCAGCTCTGTAGGTCCCCACCTGGCAGCACTTGCCCCCGTGTCCCCTCCTTGCATATTCAGATTTTCAAAACAGCCTTCAAGCAAGGGAGCTGACTCCCGGTCCTCTCACAGGACCCCGTCTCTCAGCTTCCCTTCCCCCTATTTCTTACTCTCCGAGGCACAGCTGAAGCTTCAGGACCGCAGTAATCAGAGGGAGGCCCTAGGTGGGGGCAGGGCCTGCCCCTAGGGCCCCTGAAGGGATTCCCTTCCTGTCCCACACGTCCCACAGTCTCTTTCCTTCTTGCCTTTGCACCTCTCTTCTCATTCCCCTGGGTCTGTGTCCTCTCTTGAAAACATCGTCTGGGGTTAATGTTTGCCTAGGATTGACTATGTGTTTTCTTTCCACTGTTTGCAGGAGGAGAGGAAGGAGGCCAAGAAAAGGGGCAGCGCAAAGAGAAGAAAAAGAGACTAAAAAATAAACTGGAGCTTACACACACTCTCCTCAGCTGCAAGAAATAGAACCTGATGTCCAGTCTCGTCCTGTCTTTATTGCCCCAAACCACTGAGCCCTTGACTGCTGCCCAAGATTGCCCTGATCCAGTCCCCAGACTTGCAGCAAAGCTTCTGTTTCCTTTCCAACATTGCACCCCTTGTAAGCACTCCCAGCCCTGGCCTTAAACCCCAGAGGGGCTTTAAACCCTGCCTCCAGTCCTGCCAGTCCTCCCACCTGGAATGCCAAAGGGCTAATCAGGACACTTGAATGTCCCATGGTTCTCAGGGCCATTTCAGTGCTGCCTATTCCTTAGTCTTTCCTAAAATCTTAGACTCACTGCCTGTGCCACTGACATCATGTGCAAAGATGTAGGTGTGGATATGTATTGTTTGCTGCTGCCACAAGTCATGAAATCTTTGCATCTAGAAGAATTCCTATTGGAACAGAGCTGATACTCTTTGTTCCGATAGGAGAAGACAGGGCGGACAATAGCGACCACTGAAGAGCAGACAATCACTTAGAACCCCATTCCAGCCCTGGCCGCTTTGGCTCAGTGGTTAGAGCGTCAGCCTGCGGACCGGAGAGTCCCGGGTTTGGTTCCCACTAAGGGCACATACCTCTGTTGCAGTTTGTCCCCAGCCCCGGTTGGGGTCATGTGGGTGGCAACCAGTCGATGTGTCTCTCTCACATCGATGTTTCTCTCTCTCTACCTCCCTCTTTCCCTCCCGCTCTATCTGAAGATAAATGCAAAAATGTCCTCGGGTGAGGATTAAAAAAAAAAAAAAAAGAACCCCATTCCAATCCACCTGTGTCCCTGCATCTGTGCCAACTAGTGTGTGCTCCCTCTTGGTACAATGGATCATCTCTTCTCTCTGCTGAAGACCAACCTCTCCACTGGTGTTCTTGGAGCCAGCCTCTCTTTATATCAAAGACTGCAGTTTCCAACATCATTTCTCTTTCTTCAACTCACGGCTTTATCGCCAACACACAAACATGCTTTAGAATCACTCGTCCCATAAACAAAATTAAATCCCTCCCTTGAGTCCCTGTTGTCCTCTAGATTGTCCCTATGTCTCTGCTCCCTCTGACAACAACTAAAAGGAGCTATCTACGGAGTATCTCCACTTCTTCACCTCCTATTCCAGGTTCACTCTACCACCCACCAACTCGTCTGCATTCAGCACGGGCACAGATGACGGGCATCTTGCCCAAGCCCATGACCAGTGCTGTCCTTTTCTCTTGAAACCTCTTTGGGAGCCTGTCACAGGGTTGAGACCCTCTCCTTCCTAAAAGATTACCATCACTTGCCTGCTCTCACCAGTGGTTCTTGCTCTGCCAGATTACTAACTCTGAAGTACTCAGGACTCGTATCTCCTCTCTTCTGTGTTTACAATGATGCCGTAAGTGTCCTCATCTAGTCCCATGGTTTGAAATGCCATCAAGTCTTTGATGACACCCAGATCTCGTCTAGCCCTCAGCTTTCCATTGAGTACCTTTGCTGCGGTCCACCTGAACACACTATATTTTCATCCAGGGGATTACCAGGTCTCGGACTTAGCAGACTCCCATTCTCCATCCTGTCCTCTAGATTCTTCAGTCTTTCTCACTGTAGAAAACAGCGCCACCACCCACCCAGTAAAAACTTAGGAATTATCCTTAATTTCTCTTCGTTTTTGACCTGCCTTCCCCCAACAAATCCCAAAAACCTGTTGGCTCTAACTCCAAAATCTATGTTGAGAACCCAGCCACACCTCTTCATCTCCCCTCCTTCGATCCTCCTTTAAAGGACCATCGACTCACTTTTACTGCCACAGCAGGCCCTCCCCCTGACCTCTCTTTCCTCATATTCCTCCACTCCTCACTACTGTCCAACCACCTTGGTCTTGTGTTTTTTTTTTTTTAATCCTCACCTGAGGATATTTTTCCATTGCTTTTTAGATAGAGTGGAAGGGAGGGAGGGAGGGAGGGAGGAGGGGGGAGAGAAAGAGAGAAACATTGATGTGAGAGGGACACATCCCCCACGACCCCAACCAGGGCCGAGGATCCAACCCACAACCCAGGCATGTGCCCTTGACCAGAATCAAACCCGTGACCCTTCGTTCGAGGGCCAGTACTCTAACCACTGAGCTAAACCGGCCAGGGCCACCTTGGTCTTTCTGTGCCACCCAAGTGCCAAAAGTCTCAGGTTCCTTTCCTCAGAGTGGCTTCTCCCAGACCTTTGACTGCTTCCTCTCATCTTTTGGTTTTAAACTCAAATGTCACTTCCTAAGAAAAACCTGTTTTATTATGTATTTTCTACAATAGTACATATTTTCTTCTAATAGTCTCTAGAATCTGAAATTATTTATTTATGTTAATTTTGTTTTGCATCACTAGAATGCAAACTCACTGAGGGCAAGGACTTGTCTTGGTCCCTGTTTCTCTCCCCAGTGCCCAGGACAATTCCTGGGGCATGGTGGGCACTGGATAAGTATTTTTCTTATTTTATTTATTGATTTTAGAGAGAAAGAGAGGAAGGGAGAGAAACATTAATTTGTTGTTCCTCTTATTTATGCATTCATTGGTTGATTTTTGCATGTGCCCTGACTGGGGATCGAACCTGCAACCTTGGCATAAGGGGATGACAGTCTAACCAACTGAGCTACCCTGCCAGGGCCACTCAATAAGTATTAATTGACTAACACATCACTCTTGGGAAGGAGTTTTATATATTCTTTGACAGAACACATTTTAAAAGCCTCATCTATCTTATAGCCTGCATTCAAGCCATTTATTTGTATCTAACTCCATTAATTCAACAACTATGTTTTGAAATAAGTATTAAATAATGAATTATGCTATTATTGCAATTCTGAAATGGGTCAAAGAGATGCACAATTAACTCTATTATAACAGTTTTATTGCTCCTTGATTTTTAACACAAATCAATACTGAACTGGTTCATTATTGACCGGCTGCGTGCGTGCAAGTGTGTGTGTGTGTGTGTGTGTGTGTGTGTGTGTGTGTGTGTGTGTGTGTGTTTCAACCTTCTTCCCTTTACTATTGCCATTCCCCTTTCCTGGAAATCAGGAGGTTGGTTGGCTTGAAAGGATACTTCGCCAATTATTGCTCAAGCCAAATATTAATCCTGGACTGCCACCTACTGGCTAATAACCATCATAGCGTAACCTAAATGGATTGTTAATGGATTGTCAACCTTGGTTTACTCTAGAAACAGGATTTTCAGTTTCCTGTTAATGGTAGAGAGTTTTCTTAAATCGTTTAAAACAAATGTTTGACGCGTAGATCACCGTAGCCCGCACATGTCTTTAAAGTCTCTCTTAGCCCCGCCGGTGTGCCTCAATTGGGTGGAGCATAGTGGGGGGCACCAAAGGTGGCAGGTTTGATTCTCTGTAGGGCACATGGTTGGGTTGCATGCGGGAGGCAGCGATCAATGTTTCTCTCTCTCTCTCCCTTCCTCTCTCTAAAAGCAATAAAATATGTAACCTCAAGTGAGAAAAAAAATAATCTAAGTCCCTTTTAGTTTTAGGATATAGACTATCATACCCAGTTTGTTGCTTACTATTTATTCAAGGACTAAAGCTAGGCTGTGCAGTCAATCCATTTTATTTGATTATTTAAACAATAAAAACAAGATCTGTGACATCAAGCATTTATGTTAATTGAATGAATTAGTAAACAAATGAATAAAACTCCTAGAAACTGTTTCTAGACTTTGCTTCTGATTCTCTGGAAAATCCTTCCAAGGCTGCTGGGTTGACCATCAGGGTTTGAATCCCAGTTCTGCCACTTTCTAGCTGTGTGTCCTTGAGCAAGTTACTTAATCTCTCTGCACTTCAGTCTTCTCCTCTTTAAAATGGGAATGAAAATAATAATACTTGCTTTATAGGGTTAGTATGAGGTTTAAATGAATTAAAAAATGCTAAGCCTTTGGGAAAGTGCCTGGAACACACTGATAATAAGGGTTGAATACCTTTTAACTATTGTTGCTATTACCACTTTGCTAACTATCTGATGTCATTAAGGTGATTAGATACACAGCAACCACCGACAGCATTGAGGCTCGGCCCCCAGCTGCCTCAGAGAAGCACAGACAGCAGCATAAGGCTGAGAAGCAGGCTCCACCAGCAGAGAGATCCCCTAACTAGACCTTAACTAACCTTAACTAGAGCGTCTGGTCAAACTGAATGGGGTGACTTCTGGTGGAAAAGAAGACAGAAATAGGGAAATTTTTATTTCATTATCTAAGCTCCTGGTACAGAGCAAACTCCAAAGAAATGTTGAATAACTGTATAAACCAGTGAATACTACATTTTAATTCTTTGTGCTCTCAATATATGTTCCTTCCCTGGCCCTACCACCCCTTTGGATATTGAGACAGATCATGGTATTTTCCTTCTTCTTCTTTTTTTTTTTCCTTTACCTGATTTTAGAAGAAAAAAAAATGTTATTCCTAAGGCATTCACACCCTTTATTTTTTCATATATATATAATTTTTTTTCCTTATTGATTTTTAGAGAGAGGAAAGGAGAGAGAGAGAGAGAGAAACATCGATGAGAGTGAACATGGATTGGCCGCCTCCTGCATGCCCCCCACTGGGGATCGGGCCCACAACCTGGGCATGTGCCCTGACCAGGAATTGAACCAGTGACCTCTTGGTGCATGGGTCGACGCTCAACCACTGAGCCATACCGGGTGGCATTCACACCCTTTAAAAATCATTTCCCCTCTAGCTTAGAAGACTTGCATTTGGCCTTGTCTATTTTCCTGCCAGACATCTTGAACATGGGCTCCCACGACTCGTGCTTTTTCCAGCTTGCTCTGCAGGCTTTGGGCCGACTGTTCTTGTGGGTCATCGGTCAGAAGGCTCCCGGATCCGTCAGTTCCCCGAAGGCCTGAGCCCAGTGGTGGAGGGGAGAGCTCAGCTTTGGAGAGGCCCTGAGAAATGGGTGTCAATGTGGCCCCAACATTTCTGTCAGTTTCATTTTATAACACTATCTTCCACTCTTCTTGGATGTGTCTAAACTGAAATAAAATGAGTTTCTTACTTGGGACACGTTCATCTGACAATGGGAAACCATCCCAGATGCTAAAGACCTGGGCAGATGGGCAAGACTGTGTTGGCCTCACTGTGGAAGAGAGGAGAGCCCCCCCATGGAGCCAGCGCCGCCCCTCCCCCACCTGGCGGCTCTGTGGAGTATCAGGACAGCGCCCTTGGCCTCTGAATCCCTATGAGGCTGTCACTTGGGGCTTGCCTAACCCCCCACCCCACACCCAGAAGTGCCTCCTTTTCTCTCTACCCAGAGGAAATCAACAATTTCTTTCCCTTTCTCCAGAGGAATTCATTCAGATTTTTGTCTTTTCTCCTCCACTCCCCTCCGGGAGAAGCTGAGCTGAATGAGTTTACTTTCCTCGGCAGTCCAGTCCAAACTGGCCCTTTCTGATAAAAATGTCAGCCATTTGCTCTTTCCCCTGGGCTCCTGAGATATTCTGATATCGACCTGTCTTCTCTCCTGCATGAAGGACATTCCCAAAGTGAACACCCTCAGCTGAGAGAGGGTAGGCCCTCAGCCTGGCCTTTGGCCTCTGAGTCCATGTGAGGCTCCATCCTCTTTCCTCATGACCTCATAGCTTTAATATTTAACAGCCCCTTTACCTGGGCCAACATACATTCTTTCATCTTACTTTTGGCTTAACACCTTGCAAGTGCCTGACTCCCATTCACTAATTTTGAGAAAACTTGGTGACCCTCACAGTAAAAGTAACTAAATAAATATATCAATTATAACCAACTAAACAATCTAAACATATTTTGATAAGAACATTTGAGCCCTGGCCAGTTTGGCTCAGCGGTTAGAGCATCCGCCCAAGGACCAAAGAGTCTCAAGTTCGATTCCGGCCAAGGGCACGTACCTCGGTTGCAGTTCCTCCCCGGCCCTGGTCAGGATCAGGTGGGAGGCAACCAGTTGATTGTTGCTCTCACATGATGTTTTTTTCTCTCTCCCTCCCTCCACTCTGTCTGAGATAAATGGGAAAATATCCTTGAGTGAGGATTAAAAAAAAAAAAAAAGAATACCTGAAACCCCTTTGTGGAGAATCTCCGAGTCTAACGCTGAAGCCTTACCTGCCTGCGGCAGAGCATCGATAAAGGCAGAAAAGTGCTGCTCTAGGTCTTCCAAGTCAGAGAATGGGCGCTGGGACCAAACAGCCGCTGCAATCAGAGGACATCTCTCAATGACATTCCCAAACACGTCCACAAACTCCCCGAAGTCCATGGAGTTGACCTTCTCCATGTCCATTGCTTGCAGGCCGCAGGACGTCCGCTCTCCTCCGCCGAGTGGGTGACAGTGACTCTGCTCCCAGGTTATATTTGCTGAACACACAAGCTTGTTTTCCATGCCACACCAGGTTGGCGTGTTTTCAGTGCCTCGGGAGAAGCAGACCCAGCGGACTTGTGTAATAAGCAAACACAGGCTGAGGATTCTAACCCAGGGAGTGAAGATCTCTGTGTGGCAAGCATTTCAGTCAAACTGTTCGCACCGTCAAAGCCAGTAGGGGCCATATTTCACTGTCAGCGTTTAAGCCGCATACAGTTGTGGTGTCACTAACATTTTAATGTCAACATTGTCCCAAGGAAGCTTTCCCTGAGAACCTCAAAGACAGGTCACAAGTCAACCCACTTGGAATTTGATTTCCCACCTGCCGCTGCTGTGGAGGATAGGAAGTATATTTTACTCTTTCTCTGTGTCTCACATGCTTAACACAATAGGAATGTAGTAAATGCTCATTAAACAGGGGACCTAGACTCGTGCCTGGGGTGAGCTGGCAGTAAATCCCGTGGGGTGAGTTAATTGACCAAATAGCCACATAGATTAGTTTTTCAGCCTCATATCTTTCACAGATACTCAAAACAAAAACACTGTGTAAGATAAAGTCAAAGAAAAGGAGGGGTCAGAACTTAAAAATAAAGAAAGAGCCCTTGCCGGTTTGGCTCAGCAGTAGAGCTTCAGCCCACAGACCAATGAGTTGCAGGTTCGATTCTGGCCAAGGGCACGTACCTCGGTTGCGATTCATCCCCGGCCCTGGTCGGGTCCTGCGGGAGGCAACCAGTCTCTCTCACACCGATATTTCTCTCTCTCTCTCTCCCCATCCCACTCTGTCTGAAGATAAATGGAAAAATATCCTCAGGTGAGGATTAAAATAATAATAATAATTTAAAAATTTTTTTAAATAAAAATGAAGATATTGCAAGTTCCCTTTAGAACCAAAAATGCAAATATATTTCCAAAAGTCATTCTAGCTACACATTTGCTTCTATCTGGATCAAATAAAAAGACAACAATCATGTTAACATTAATAAATCAGTCACGCCCTGGCCAGTTTGGCTCAGCGGTTAGAGCGTCAGCCTGCGGTCCAGAGAGACCCGGGTTCGGTTCCCGCTAAGGGCATGTACCTCGGTTGCAGTTTGTCCCTGGCCCTGGTTGGTCGTGCGGGTGGCAGCCACTCGATGTGTCCCTTTCACGTCGATGTTTCTCTCTCTCTTCCCCCCTCTCTCCCTTCCACTCTATCTGAACAAAAAAATGAAAAAATAAATAAATAAATCAGTCACATTTGTCCCTGTGGTCTGGGACAGGCAGGTGACAGTAGTACCCATGACAATCTGTCAGCTGCTACAGATTTTGTCCCATCTCTGTAGACATGTCCCAGCCCAGGTCTCATCCTGACAACCTGGGCCAAGGTCATGACTGAAGGATGACCTCATCCCTTGAAAAGAAACTGATGAAATTTGCTTTTCTAAGGGGAAAATCTGGTGCCAGAAGTACCGCCTTTATCAATCTTGTCTTCAATACGAAGGAAGTGATGTAAGATTAACAGGACATGTCACATCCCCATGCACATGTGAGCACGCAGGACCCTGCAGAGGGCACGCTGTGTGAGCCACGGTCAGTGCCGAGAGCATGGGCCCGGAGAGTCTGCTCTGCCCCTACCATCTCACATTTGGCAAGCTACTGAACTTTTCTGTACCTCAATTTCTTTGTCTGTAAAATGAAAATCATAATAGTATTTACCCCACAGGACCTTACAAAGGTTAAGTCAATTAATATACCCACGTGCCAAAACTGCTTCTTTACATAGCGCCCCCTAGGTGTTGGCTGATTCATTTCCTATTACAGCCTCTGTTGCACCGATCACAGAATTTTCTTTTCCCTCTGCCTCCAGAGTCACAAAGTCTTTTCCTTGCCACTGAGGTTTTGCCACAGACCCAGTTAAAAGCCCAGTATCCATGTTGTCCCCTTCTGCCCCCATCCCAGCCCTGAGCCGACCTGTGCAGCATCCACAGTGTAGGAGTCCCACGGGAAAGGGTCGGTGTGGTCTGTCTCGGGCTCACACTCCTGTCTGTCGGGACTCCGCAGCCTTACTCCTAGGCTCTGGGTGACAGGGGAAAAAGATGGAGCAGAAGCGAGGAAGAAAGGGGACCTGGCTCCACTGCTTTTGTCCCCCACCTCTTTTGCCTGACCCCCTTAACATTTCTTTCTCTTATCTCTGCACACGGAGAGTCTCCCGCCCTCACAGGAGCTCCTGCCTGGGGCCTGGGCTTGGAGGGCCTGTCAGTCCCTCTGAGCAGCCCAGATAGACATCTGCATTTGCAAGTGGAACGTGCTTGGGCTCCAGGAAGTGCTGCTACCCCGGGGGGGGGGGGGGGGGGGGGGGGGGCGCCTTCTGCTCTCACTGCGTTTCTGATGCAGACTGGAAAACTAACCTCTTTTTATTTTAATTTTTCATTGAATTTATTGGGGTGACATTGGTTAATAAAATTATATAGGTTTCAAGTGCACAATTCTATAATACATCATCTGCATATTGTACTGTGTTCACCACCTCACGTCCAGTCTCCTTCCGTCACTATTTGTGCCCCCTTTACCCTTTCCTACCTCCTCCATCCCCCTTTCCCTCTGGTAACCCCATACTGTTGTCTGTGTCTATGAGGTTTTGTTTGTTTTTTGCTTCATCCCTTCACCTTTTTCACCCAGCCCTCCAAACCCCCTCCCCTTCCCTCTTTTTATTTTGTTCTAGCTATCATACAATAATGGAACTCCAAGTAACCTACAACACATGAACCTTTAAGACTAAGGTTAAGGAATTAAATAGTCATGAATATAGAAACAAGTTACTAATATGGAACTAACACGGCCACCCACGCCACAGAGTCTCTCTGGGCTGCACTCTTCCTGTTTGGCTCTCCCCAGCAAATCAATCCAAGGAAGGTGGTCAGAGGTAAGGCTATTTCATCCAAGCAAAAAGCTAAGGTATTGAATTGTACACTAAAAATAAGTGAATTGTATGGTATATGAATTACATATCAAAAGCTAGTTTTAAAAAAATATGTTTTTTTATTTTTTAGAGAGGAAGGGAGAGGGAGAGAGAGATAGAAACATCGATGAGAGAGAAACATCTATTGGCTGCCTCCTGCACAGCCCCTACTGGGGGGTTGAGCCCAAAACCCAGGCTTGTGCCCTGACCGGGAATCAAGCTGGTGACCTCTTGGTACATGAAACGAAGGTCAACCAACTGAGCCACACTGGCCAAACTCAAAAACTAGTTTTGTTTTTTTAAAAGTTAATTTATATATAAATGTAGCCTCATAATTTGTGTTTAATCATATACGATATGGTTTTATGTTCTGATTACTGAATATATGATAGTTGACTTTATCATAATTTTTCTTTTGAGAGACTTTTAGCAGTACATGGAGAAAACTCCTTTTTAAATATTTTATTTATTGATTCTTTTAGAGAGAGAGAGAGAGGAAAACATCGATTGGCTGTTCTACCCATTCACTGGTTGATTCCTGCATGTGCCCTGACCAGGGATCAAACCCGAAACCGTGGTGGTGGGGATGATGCTCCGACCAACTGAGCTGTCTGGCTAGGGCTAGAGAAAAAATTTTAAATAGGCACAGTTCAATTTTTATTTCACTTCTTAGTGGAAACATTTCACGTGTCTGATCCCTTCAACTATACCTGTTAACTTTTCGTGACTGGAGCCTATGTAGGAGTGTTTTCTCAGTAAGATACCAGAAAGACAACTTGCTTCCCTACATGTACAACCATGATTTGAGGCCAATGGGAAGTTGGAAATCCAGTAATCCTGCTGTTACGAGGCTGCTTTCATTGGAAAAAACTGAGCCAAAGCAAGATGATGGGCTTCAGGAAGGCGCCCAAGGCCAGTGTGGCTGTGAGGAGACAGGTGGGGTGGGTTCCGGGCCAGGCCTGCACTTAGTACCTCTGCGTGTCTAACCTTCTTACGTCTTGGTTTCACTGTCTGTTAAAGGACCACAGAACAAGACCCTCCTTCAGTTTGTTAAATGAAACAATACATGTCAAGCCTTTAGCACAGCTCTAGGGTATGAGTGTTAGCAATAAATGCTAATATAAAGAATGCACCCAGCCCTGGACAGTGTTGCCCAGCGGTTAGAGCATCAGCCCATGGACCAAAGAGTCTCAGGTTTGATTCTGGTCAAGGGCACACACCTTGGTTGCGGTTCAGTCCCTTGCCCTGGTCAGGGTCATGTGGGAGGCAACCAATTAATGTGTCTCTCTCACATCGATGTTTCTCTCTCTCTCTCTCTCTCTCTCTCTCTCTCTCTCTCTCTCTCTCTCTCTCTTTCGCTCTCTCTCTCCCTCCCACTCTATCTGAAGATAAATGGAAAATTATGTTCAGGTGAGGCTTAAAAGAAAAAAAGAATGCATCCAAGCCAACTTTGAAGTCATTATGGTAGGTGAAATAAGCCAGTTACAAAAAGACAAATACTATATGTTCTACCTATGTGAGGTAGCTAAAGCCGAATACTTCATAGAAGCAGAAAGTAGAATGATGGGTGCCAGGGCCGGGGGGGCGGGATTAGTGTTTAATGGAGACAGAGTTTCAGTTTGTGACGATGGGAAAGTTCTGGAGACGGATGGTGGTGATGGTTGCCCAACAACATAAATGTACCTCATGCCACGGAGCTATACACCTAAAAATGGTTAAAACGAGGAGTTTTGTTTTATGTATATTTTACCACAAAAAAAAATTCATCACAGCCTTTTCTGCCTCATTAAGATAATCTGGAGTTTAATTCTGTTTGAGCCCCTAGGAGCTAAAAAGAGTCGTTTTGAGGTGAAATCTCCCCTCCTCTTTTTGTTGTTGTTGCTGATGGTGATTGTGGCATTGACTGGAACATTTATTTTTGACAAAAAGGATAGTAGGAGTGGCAGAGGAGTTAAAATAAATCTGTTACTAAGAAAGTCCTTCATGAAGGAAGGAGAAAGACGGAAAATCAGGGGAAAACACAAGTATGTGGCCGTGGTGGGGGAAGGAGGACCAAAGAGGAAGGTGGATAATTGAAGGGCTGGACTTCGATAAGAGGTCACCCAGGACATCTTCCCGCTGCAGGCCAAATGCCCCTGGGTGTTTTTCTTACTCCAAAAAATCACCAGGAAATAGACTTCTTATTTCAATATAGGAAGCCAGCCCAGGCTCAGACAACTCTTACCGTAGAAGGTGCTCCGAGAAGAAGCTCAAAAGTCAAACCCATGTGCAGATGAATGCACCTAGAACAGAGTGGTAAAAGCCAGGTCCCAGAAAAGAATCTGACATTAGGCTGCTCAGCTAATGTCAGGAATGTGGTAAATAATGCACATAAAATGCACAGTTGTCACCGAAGTCAAGAAACAGCTGAATGCTGAATCAAAGGATTGAAATTATCTTTATAGAGGGTCGTTTTTCCTTCTAATCAACTGATTGGCCTTTTCTCTAATTCTGCTTAAAGTGTGCCTTTCCAGGGGCAGGATGTAATAATGAAGTCAAGCTTGATGGCGGGATTAATTACAACCCGGTAGTCCTAGGGCGCCACCTACTGGTGAGATGATTGCAAAGGCCTGGCAGAAAATCAGTGCTTGTAAGTTGTGTCCTGACGGTGCAGTGTTGTCAGGGACACAGCTTGACCTAAACTAAAACCCAATCTGTTGTAAGAGCTGAGTTTAATAGAATTTAATTTCATTTTAAACGCCATCCTTCCTCTGAAAATGTTGCCTTTTAGAGATCATATTTGGTATAACAAATGTGATGTCATGAACGCCTGTGAACGCATTATCCCATGCAATCCAAAACACTTCAAATGTCATGTGTGAGAATGACTATATAGTGGTGACTGTGTGTGCGTGAAATGTATCACCGTGAGTGAATCTTAGAAGCATAATATTGATTTTTTTTTAAAATAAAGCGGGATCTGGAAATCTACCTAGAGTATGATGCCATTTTTATAAAGCTCATGAACAAGAGAATATGCATTTTCAAGGAAATAAAAATTTTTGGAGCCTTTAACACTGCAGCACCAAGGGGCATGCTGGGTAGGCGATGTACAAACGTGTTCATTGGCTCCGTCCACAGGGCAGTCGGGTTCAGAATGTGTGCGTCCTGACTGAAACCACTCTGGCAGAGGGAAAAGTAGAACGTCCCTATAAATGTTATCTCGTTTTTATTTTCCTTCCTGTAATCACCAACATTTTTAGATAAGCTGTTCAAGAGGGCTTACCAAATGCCTGTGACTCCACTTCCTCCAGTCCTATCGAGATGATGAAGATAAACCAGCGTGGCACTTGAAGCTAGAAAGAAGACCATTGGCCAGCCAAAACTGAGAGGACTTTCTAGAGAAGGTAAGCAGATGAAACCCTCAGCTCAGCCCAGGAGACCAAGTCCCGGCAGGTGTTTGCGCCAAGGTTCTTGGGTTGTATGCAACAGGGGCCGACCTGGGCTCCCTGCCTCAGAAAAGGATTTGCTGGTCTAACAGGAAGGCTGGGACCAAGGTTTGGGCAAGAAGAGGGACCAAATCAGCTCCAGAGATCTAGGAGTGGGAAGTGCTTGTCATTGTAGGCAGAGACTGGTCCTGTGTGCGTGATAATCTCCAACTCCTGTTTTCATTCTTGCCTGAATCCAGTCGAAGTACAAAGTTCCACAACAAGAGAGGATGTTTATTCACCTAGTTTGAGTCAAGGGTCCTCCTTGCTTAGAAGGCAAAGCCCCCTGACTGAAGTCCCACTGCACTGCGTACAGCAGGGAGAAGTGATACTTTAAATCACGGCGCTGTTACCAGAAGAAATGGGAATTGATACTGGATGGCCAAAGAAACATGATCACTACAACAGGGTCTTTAGAAATAATAAATACAACATAAGTTAAATGTAGAATTACTGTATGATTCAGCAGTCCTACTTCTGGGTGTAGATGCAACAGAATTGAAAGCAGGGTTTCAGAGATATTTTCACATCCAGGTTCATAGCATCATTATTCATAATAGCCAAGAGGTGGAGGTAAACTAAATGTCCATTAATGGACAAACGAATAAACAAAATGTGATACACACACACACCATGGAATATTACTCAGCCTTGAAAAGGAAGGAAATCCTGTCACAACGTGGATGAACCTTAAGGACATTACGCTGAGTGAAATAAGCCAGTCACAAAAGGACAAATACTGTATGAGTCCACTTATATGAGGTGCCTAGAGTACTAAAAGTCAGAGACAGACAGTAGAATGGTCATTACTAGGGGGCTGGGGAGCGGGAAAGCGGGGTTGTTGTCCAATGGGTGGAGTCTCAGTTTTACAGGATGAAAAAGCTCTGGAGATCCATTTCATAACAAAGTGAATATATTTAACAGTACTTAACTTAAAAATGGTCAAGATGGTAAGTTTTACATTATGTGTATGTTTTAACCACAACTAAAAATAATAATAAATGAATAAATAAGTAAATTAAATTAAATTAAATATTAGTAGGACCCAAGAGAAATTGCAAGGTAATTTTACAGGGACTTGATGACCATAAGTTATTAACCCATGTTTCAATTTCCTCAGAAAAAAATTAGTATAATTTTGGTACCCACTTAATAAAGTATTTATGAAGATTAAGTGAGATAACGCATATGCCATTCTTAGCGCAACGCTTGGCACATAAACTACATAGTTGGGAAAAATAGTGACACCTTGTGAGAAACAAAAAGCATGTTTGACAGTATGGCTAGTGCAACTCCATTTATGTAAAAAACAAAGAACCCTGCATGTATGTTTGTGTGTAAACACGTGTGAGTAATGTAAATATCTTTAAATGGAAAGATGGAGTAAATACACCTGAACTTTCAACAGTGGTACCCATGAAGAAGCATTTTGAGAGTTGGGTGCATAAAGGGGAAATTTCACTTATTGCCAAAAGTAAAAACATAAAATACTTGAGTTTTTAACGTCAAGCATACTCCACGCTTTGAGTAGGTTAAAGTAAGTGAATGCATACACTCTTGTCCTGACTGTACAGACAAACAGAAGGGTGTCGTACAACTTGGCACAAATCGCATCTACTTCTGCACTTATTTAAAATCCAAGTAAAAAGAAAGGGTGTTTACTTAAGAAAATAAATCATCACATAAGGTCGGTAGACTCTGTTCAGAGCCAACCGGAGTAGACACAAAGCGCATACAAGATTTCGTGGCGGAAGCCATCACTGAGGGTGGACAGAGCGGAGGAAGACCTGAGCAGAGGGCAGAGTGCCAGGCTGGTCACGAAGCAAGGGTTTAAGCAGGGAGAGGAGAAGGGAGCTGGCAGCCCAGGTAGACAGAGGGTGAAGAAAAGGAAAAAGAAGAGATGAGCATGCCTGAGATGCCCACTGAACACGGGCGGCGGCTCTGGCTGGACAGATGGCGTGTGTGGTCCAGCACCAGGAATGCAGGGGACCCAGCTGCAGGGCCCTGAGTGCTGGGATCTGACTTCAGCAGACAGACTCGGGAGCCCCGGAAAGCTCTCCAGCCCAGAAGTGGTAGATGCAGATCGATACTTTGGGAAGATAAATCTGTCAGTGGCTCAGAGAAAACACTGGGTGGTGGAGAAACGGGGAGCGGAGTTAGGTGAAGGAGAAATTAGTGTAATCCAGCCCTGGCGGGTGGCTCAGCTGGTTAGAGCATCGTCCAGATACACCAAGGTTGTGGGTTCAGTCCCCAGCCGGGCACATACAAGAAGCAACCAATGAATGCACAAATAAGTGGGACAACAAATCGATCTCTCTCTCTCTCCCTTACCCCTTCCTCTCTCTCTAAAAATCAATCAATAAAAAAAATAGAGAAAGAAATTAGTGTAATCTAAGTGAGTTTATGGGGGCCTGGTCTACAGCAAAGGATTAAAACCAGAAAGGAAAACACAAATAACATTGGATTATATCTATGGGCCAGGCATCAATCTAAGTGACTTATACGTTTACATAATACATGTATATATTTGTAACATACATATACAATATATGTAATTCATTTCTTACAACAGCCCTATAAGACAGATGCCATTATTATCCCATTTTCCAGAAGAGGAAACTGGGACCTAGAGTTCAGTCACTTGCCCCACATCGCACAGCTGAAAAGTGGTGGAGAGCTCCTGCTTGTAACCACTGTGCTGTGAGGGAGTCCAAGAAGAGAGGAAAGGCGGAGCTTCGTGTTCTTCACCAGGAACCACGCTGGGCGTGTAAGGAGGAGGACAAGTCCAAGCTTACAAGCCTGTGGGATGGAGGGTGCTCAGCTCCGAAGGACGAAGGGATTGCATCCAAGGAGTGCTGCAGAGAAGACGCAGACGGCCAAGGTCAGCGCTTCCCCTAGTCGAGGGTGTGGGGTGGGGCAGGAATCAGGGGTCCTTTTAAGAATCTGAAGAAAGCCCTGGCCGGTTTGGCTCAGCGGTTAGAGCATCGGCCCGCAGCCCAGAGAGTCCCGGGTTCAGTTCCCGCTAAGGGCATGTACCTTGGTTGCAGTTTGTCCCCAGCCCTTTGGGGTCATGTGAGTGGCAACCACTCAATGTGTCTCTCTCACATCGATGTTTCTCTCTCTCTCTTCCTCCCTCTCTCCCTCCTGCTCTATCTGAGGATGAATGCAAAAATGTCCTCAGGTGAGGATTAAAAAAAAATAAAAGAATCTGAAGAAAGAATGGGCCTTCTCAGTAGGGAAAAAAAACACAAATGCACAATCAAAGAATCACACACAATTTCAGTAGGTTCGTGAACTCCAGGTAAGTCTTGCCCTAAAGATACTGTGTAAATAATTCAATAACAAACATTTCTATAGTAGAAATTTTATTTCCATTCATAAAATATATCACTAAATAGCTGAAAAAGTTACATATTATTTTAAAACATAGATTTAAAAAATGATATCAGCTTCTCCTCAGCAAAATGCCTTTATGTATTTACAAGAATATACTATATTTCAGTACACAGTTTTCACTCAAGCTAGCCTGAGGCCTTTGGATGTAGGTAGATGCTTCAGTGAAGTTAATGATCAGCTCTTCCTGCCTTGTGCAAATTCGATTTTACAAAAGTTCCTTTGAAAACAAGAGTAAATAGAGAGAGCTTCTATAGAATAGTCCAGCAAAGCAGCAGTTGAGAATACATTTTCTTTTAGTGATGAAGTTAATCTTATTTTGGTAATCAATAAACTGTTGAAGGTGAGCGGGGTCAGGGGAAGGAGTCCTTAAGACTAAACGGTTTCTCTACGAGTCCTCAGCGTGGTCCTGCGGGGAGGGCAGCCCCGCGTCCGGCTCTCCGCTGTAAGGTCCCCTGTTCTGGTAGCCGGAAGGACGCTTTGAGACACGGCCATCCATGTTCTGATACATCTGAAACGGGAAAGAGACAGCACACTCATCATCTGGTTAAGACTTACACGTCATGTGCCTACATTGCAAATTATTACTTACTTTTACTACCCATAGGCCCTAGAGGTCATTCTACATATTAATTGACAGAGCAATTTTGGTCCTTTTATTAATGGAGAAATGAAGTCATAGTCAAATATTTAATCTCATTATTGTTTCTACTTTTAGATATAAAATGTTCATCTAGAAATCCTAAAGCTAGACAGAATAACCACGAAAGAAAAATGCCACACAAAAAAAGACATCTGTTCATTATGCAATTAATATAGGGAACTGATTCTTCAATTCTAACTTGGAAGTTTAGTGACTTTAAAATTAATTTACAAAAAATTTTACAGCTCTACTTTTTTATCTAGTTATCAAATTAATACATTCATATAGATAATTTAAGCAAAATAGAACATTCTATAGAAAAAAGCTAAAACCATCAGAGGTACCCACCATTATACACAGCTTGCTATGCACACACAACTTTGTGTCAGTCAGCTCAGACTGTAGATTGTTTCGGCACCTTATTTTGAATTATTAATATGTTGTTCATACATTAAATGTGTCCATTGTGATGTTCATATGATATGTGTGTTACATATTTTCCACTAGTTATTTTAATATAACACGTATCCTCTTTTTAATGGCAGCCTAGGGCTCTACAGTACTGATGTACCATAATTAACATTTTGATGGATTCATTATATAATATAAAGTGAAAAAGTGCACACGGGACGGCCTGTCTTTAGGAGAAGTGGGGGAAGTGATCAAGGGGGACGCACATCTGAACTGTGATGCACTCGCCCTGTGCTGCCTGCTGAAGGGGTTCCTTGTTTCTCCTCCTACCCACTGTGTCCGGGAAGACTGTTTTCAGAGCCTTTCCACCAGAGGTAAGATCCTCCACATCTCTGGCCCTTTGTCCAACAACGTGTTTTATCTCCCTCCCTATCTGTGTGTTTCACGATAAACAAAGTTAAGCATCTTTTTCTATATTCCATGGCCTTTTTAAAAAATAAGTTTTATTGATTTTTTTTTTTTTTTAAGGGAGAGAGAGAGAAACATCAATCAGTTGCCTTGACTGGGAATTGAACTGGCGACCTTTCGATGCATGGCATGACACTGAGCCACACCGGCCCGGGCTTCAGTGGCCTTTTACATTTCTTGGTGTATTGGTCCCACCCAGAAGGGGTGCCCTTTTGTAACTTACCTAAAGAAGCTACCAGAGGCTCTGATATTGGTAAGGGAAAGAACCCTTCATCACAGAGGGTCATGGAGAGAGCAGGAGAAATCGGGGGAAACTTGGAGCTGTCTCTGAGCATGGATACCCTCAGCTGAAGCATCATCTAAGGAGAGCTGGCCATCCCATCCCTGATGGCTCCCTGAACAGAGCGAAGGGGATGTGGACATCCTGTGGGTGTGGGGACATGAAAGGAGAACCGTGCACCGAGACCAAGGGGGTCCTGACCGAAGCCACGGGGTTCTTCAGCAGCAGAGGACCCTTCCCATCTGGTTATGCTACCTTCACAGTCCTGCTTCCTCCATTCCTCCTACTCTCCCCACACGAGAGCCAGTCATTTATTTCCCATTCCGATTTCTCAACTTTGACCCTTTATATTACTCATCCGTCATGGAACACACTACTAACCCTCCATTCCCCAAGGCCCAAAATACTAAGCATTCTTCACAGCGTGGCTCAAAGACCACCTCTGTGAAGCCGCACCTAACTCCCCAACAAGTATCACTCAACCCTTTTTCTTTACTCCAACAGCTCATTTCTTCTTTCTCTCTGTAACTCTTCTTTCAGTTTCTTTCACAGTGTCATTAACTGTTTACAGGTCATTTGTTCAATAGCCTGTAGTCCCTGGGGTTTTCTATCTCCCCCAACCCTTTTGACCTAATTTCCTAACAATAATTTAGTTCCCATATGTGATTTTTAAAAAATCATAGCAGGAGCCTGGCCGGTGTGGCTCACTAGTTGAGCATCGACCCATGCACCAAGAGGTCACCAGTTTAATTCTCGGTCAGGGCACATGCCCAGGTTGTGGGCCTGATCCCCAGTGGGGTGCATGCAGGAGGCGGCCAATCAATGTTCTCTCTCATTGATGTTTTTATCTCTCTTTCCCTCTCGCTTCCTCTCTTTCCAAAAATTAATAAAAGAAAAAAATATACATATACACAAAATCTCAAATCAAAAAAAAAAACAAACTACTTCAACAAATAGTCCATTTAGCAAAGTGGCAAGATACAGAGTCAATATACAAAAAAAAAAAAAAAAGAAAATTATAGCAGGAGAGGACACTCATCATCTACACAGGCCTCTAGAGAGACTACAGATGGGAAAATGGACTCTTGCCCAGCCAGAGTGGCTCGTTGGTTAAGCATTGCCCTGAACACTGAAAGGTTGCCAGTTGGATTCCTGGTCAGGGCATATCTGGGTTGTGGATTTGACCCCGAGTTGGGCGTGTACAGAAGGCAACCCATCGATTTTTCTCTAGTATCTCTCTCTCTCTCCCTCTCTCTAAGCACGTCTTCAGGTGAGGATGAAAGAAAGAAAGAAAGAGAGAGAGAGAGAGAGAGAGAGAGAGAGAGAGAGAGAGAGAGAGAGAGAAAGAAAGAAAGAAAGAAAGAAAGAAAGAAAGAAAGAAAGAAAGAAAGAAAGAAAGAAAGAAAGAAAGAAAGAAACCCAGCCAGTGTGGCTCAGTGGATTGAACATCATCCCATGGACTGAGGGGTCCCGGTTCAATTCCTGGTCAGGGCACATGCCCAAGTTTGGGGCTTGATCCCCAGTAGGGTGTGTGCAGGAGGCAGCCGATCAATGTTTCTCTCTCACATCAATGTTTCTCTCTCTCTCTCTCTCCCTTCCTCTCTCTCTAAAAAAAAAAAAAAATCAATAAAAACATATTTTAAAAAAAGAAAGAAAATGGACTCTTAATAATTTCAAAACAGGGGACAATCCATTTAAAGAATCAGATTCATATTTAACTAATATTTATTAACTACTAAGTGCCTATGTGCTAAATCTTTTCACAGATGTCATCTTAATTACTCCTTACAAGTCCATGAAGTAAGGTGTGTTAAGCCCATACTTCAGATAGGGAAAAAGACCCCACAAAAGGCTAAGTGACCTAAGTCATATAAGAAGCAAACAATGGAGCCACAATTTGAACCTAGGTAAGGGGAGTTCAAGGTGCCATCTTTGGTCACTTCACCTAGGGGACGAGGTCTCCTTTTGCTAAGCCAGGTGTTTCTGATGAGAGGAAGAATCATCAAAGTAATTCTATGTTCCCAAAGTTCAAGGATCATCTAGCTTAGCAACCCATTCTACAGGTGAGAAAACTAAGGCCCAGAGAGATAAAGTGACTTGCCATAATTCACACAGCTCTTAGGAGGTAGAGTAGTAGAGCTGGTATTAGACACTCACAGCCCCAGATCAATGTTCTTTCCATCCTACTCCTACACGATTGCATTGTACAAAGCTTCGTGTTGAATTAGAAAAAGTAGGTCAGGGATTAAGTTTTATCTAGTTGTCTCAAAAGCACCAAACACTCAAAAACATTTAATTTGTTAATCAGTTGGCTGAAATCTTCAAGAAAAAGCTCCCTCCTCACCACCAAAATCATTTTAATAAGTATGTCTCACCCATACTACTTTTTTTCTTTTTTAAATTTAATTTTTTGTAAAAGTTTTCAATTACAGTTGACACACAACATTATCTTAGTTACAGGTGTATTACCCCACACAACTCTTAAAGGGCAACACGACAAGTTGGGGTGAAGAAGGCAACCTGGTGCCTTTGAGTCTGAGGAAGCCAGCAAGGAGTGTTCTCAGCGCCCAGTCCTTTCTGGTCCCCCTCAGGAAAGTGCGCTGCCACCTACCGCTTCCTCTGCATCTGCCAGCTGGCACCCCAAACACGAAGTCAGGTTGGGGAAGGACGGCCGTTTCCTTGAGTCGAAAGCCCAGCAGGACTGCATTATAAAGTATCTGTAAAAGCGACGGAACAAGGAGCAAGATGAGGATCTGAACGGAGGAAAAGGGGACATTTTGCTCTAAAGGAGCCCCACGGATCGCCAGGGAGCTGCTCATTCGTGGCATGTTTGTTTCGTGGCAAGTACTCGACTAGATTTTGAATTCATATCAGAAAGGACAAACTCGATGATGGACAGAAATGCATTTTTAAACATACGACGTGGACCAGAAGTGAGGAGATGGGGTCTTAGCACCCTCGCAGATCCCTCAAACGAAGGAACTGAAACCCAGAAGTGAGAGTACCTTAGGGCGGGAAAGGTTCAGTTTTGTTCAGAAACAGCCCCAAAGACACAGGAGGAGTTTTCTTTTCTAAAGCGGAATCATATGAACTTCACATTAAGGAGTTGTACTTCTCCTGTCATGCACCGGGAACTAGACAGGCTGAGCATTTCTGTTCGCAGCCACTTGTCATTACGAGTGAACTTACATTTCTTCCGTAGCATAGAATGGCTGGTCCATTTTAAATCCACTCTGAATGAGTTTATAGAAGTTCGCGTCAACAGGAATGCCAGGGTAAGGATTGACACCTAAGGGACACATTGGGGAGTGTGAGCATTTGCCCATTCTTCGTGCAGTGAACAAACACGTGTGGAGCCCCCGGGCCAGGCGCTGACTGCTGGGCTGCACTGAGCGCAGCCACGGCTCCTGCTGTCAGGCGGGTGACGGGCTGAACACAGAACTGCTGACAGCAGCACTAAAACCTCAAGTGGCATGTGCTGAAACAGAAGTAAGACTCGGGAGCTCGGGGCGTGTTCGAGGTGGCATTTCGTCCACTCTGACGTAGGAGCTGAGCAGAGGCCCAGGAGCCCGGGGCCCACAGAGGGCAGCAAACCGCACAACTCACCGAGCGAGAATATCTCCCAGAGCAATATTCCGTATGACCAGACGTCACTCTTAATTGTGTAGATCCCTTCAAACAGGCTTTCGGGAGCCATCCACTTCACGGGCAGGCGGGCCTGTTTAAAATCCAAGAAGAGATCAGATGAGTTTTCCATGGACAAGCATTACTTCTTGTCTCTTGTGAGCTAGGAGCTAAATTTTATCTTCCCAAGGCCACGCTTAATGTTTTATTGAGAAAATCATATTCCTCACGCAGAAATGCTTCTTTTCAAATTAACATTTTAACATGGTAGCCTAAAAAAAAGCACACACACATATTTCTTTAAAACTTATCTTGAACAAAAACTTGTGCTTGCAATTGGGACGTTTAACAGTAGACACTTTCCCCTAAGGAGTAGCCAGTCAGTTGCCCAGAGGTGAGTGGATACTGGTGAGTTAGTGCACTATTTTGTTAAAGCATTTCTTGGAAGAATGTCAGTGAAAATGCTCCCCACAAGAATGTGGTGAAGGGAGCATATGTCATCACTTCCAGAAATGATAGCAGGCTGGCGTCTGCGGCTTCAATCATTTCCATTAGCATGAAACGGGGGTTTTGAATGAGCACAACCTCAGATGAGACTCAAGGTGGCATTGTGTAGTCGTTTCTTTTTCATGGGCTGGGGAGCCCTTTGCAGTCACGTTTATCCTGCCAAGTAAAATCAGAGCTTGAGATAGAAACCCTATCTTAAATCCTCCACAAGTCGAGGAGCTGACAGGAACAAGCAGGCTAGTCTGGCTGATTTGATCAACTGAAGGAATTCATTGTAGCTGCAAACGTGATTTCGCTTCCCACATAAGAGACCACCGCTGGTAGGGTAGAAACTGCTTGGCCACAGATGAACGTTCATCATATTCGTGGCTTCAGCTCCAATGAGGCACAGATCTAAACTCAGCTAAGGTGATTATTCGAGCCTCTTGGGAACACAGTTGAATTTGATTTTTAACATTTATTGGACGTTTGCCCTGGACAGGATCTTTCACGTGGGTTTTATTGGTTCATTCCCACAAGGATGCTGAGGTCAGTGTGTAATCCTCATGGGAAACACTGTATCATCATGGTTACACAGAGACTCCGGCTCAGACCACTCACGCTCTAGTCCTTGGGCTGTGTCATCTCGGGCAAGTCCCGGGTTTGTGCCACAAACGGGTATTTTAGGACCAACTGAATAAATGTATGTAAAGCACTTAGAACAGCACTTAGCACACAGCATTGGTTGTTATTGTTATTTCATAAGTAGGGACGATAAAAGCAGCTAGAAACCCCGAAAATGAAGAGCCCCAAAGAAGAAGATTAGGGGCTTGAATCCAGGTGTTGTAATTCTTAACAATCATACTCTCTCAACTACGTAATGTTATCATCTAGTATTTCTAATAGTTCTCTTGTAAATAACACACCTGTCCTCAGTTTTTTTAAACAAGTAGATTTAGTTACAGTCTAGGTTTCCTTGTATAATAGTAATAGGATGGCAAATATTCATTAACTAATATTTAATTTAAATATTGTGCCTTATAGAAATTTATATTTAATATTTAATTTACATGTTGTATTTTAAGTACTTCATTGTAACTATTAGCTAGTCCCATCATTGGAAACATAATTCAATAGTCACTTTATAATTAAGGGAACTGAAATAAATGCAAGGAATGAGATTTATTTTCGAGTGTGGCTTGCACTCAAAGGACCCTAACTGACCTACTCTGCCTAGCCCAAGGGTAGATATGTTGCTGTTTTGCTCAGCTTTCGTTACAGATGGAACAGTCCCTGAAGCTGCGGAAAACTTGCTAAGCATAAGAAAGCATCTGCTGTGAGCACGCGTGTGGACGTTAACCAGCACACTGTCTGAGTGTACGTGTTCGCCGTGACAAACAAAACACAGAGTGACGGTAGGAAAACGTGTCAGAAACAGCAGTCTCACGTTGCCCCTGACAATGTAGTTGGAATCACTCATGATGTCTCGAGCCAGTCCAAAGTCGCAGATCTTCACCACTTTGCCACGGGTCACCAGCACGTTCCTGGCTGCCAGGTCTCTGTGGACGCACTGTGAAGAATGACATTGCAGAGTTATTTGTTACGGGGCAGTCTCACAGGGCGCAATCTTCTCTGGCTTCGAGTCCAGCAGGAATTACAGATGACGGAATAGTGTCTTATCTTTGCTGGGCCGTGAGCAGTCACCATGAGGTATAACCCAGTCAGTCCGTGAACCCAGGGCCCAATTCTCCAGCTGCTGTGGCTACAGACATTGTTCTGCTTCTGGAACATCCCCAGAAGCAAAGGGAGATGGGTTCTCAGAAAGGAGATCACGCCCGGCCGGGGTGGCTCAGTGGCTGAGCGTCGACCCATGTACCAAGAGGTCACGGGTTTGATTCCCGGTCAGGGCACATGCCCAGGTTGTGGACCCGATCCCCAGTGGGGGGCATGCAGGAGGCAGCTAATCGATGTTCTCTCTCATTGATGTTTCTATCTCTCCCTCTCCCTCTCACTTCTACTCTCTCTCTCTTTAACATCAATAAAGAAAAATAAATAAATAAATAAATAAATAAATAAATAAAAAGAAAGAAAGGAGATCAAACTTGGTCGATATTGCATCTTGCTATAAATAAGAGACAACAGGGCCCTCTGCTGAGCTCCCAAAGGCATTTTCAGAGGCTGTCTCCCAGCACTCTTATTGAGGTGCTGGAGCAAATAATCTCTTTTCTAACTGGAAAATAGCTTTGGCAGTAAAACAGAGTAACCTCAAAGAAAATATTCAGAAAAAAAAACAACACAAAACAACAACTAGAAATAAGTTTGGGAAGTTTGACTAAAGTGGAATTAGAAGAAACGCCTGAATTGAAACATGATGTGACATTAATCCAAGTGGTCTGTCAAGAAAATTAACTCTAAGAAGTAAGATTTTTAAAGGAACAGGGCACTAGTAGCAAAGGTCCAAAGGTCTGTCTTCAATACTTAAAAAACAAAAGCAAACACATAAAGCATAAAAATAAAAAAAAATAAAAGCATAAAGCCCTACATTCCTTTAGCTCTCCTTCCTCCCTCAGTTTTCTGGGAGTGCTGTCCGCCTGCCCACCAGGCCCCTGCAGCCCGCCTCCTGCCTCCCAGGAGTCTGCCCGGCTGCTCTGGCGAAGCCCTCGGATGACCTGCATAGCGCCAGTCCAGGCGACATTTGATTTGACCTCTCAGTGGAACCAGCACTGTTGGCCGGCCCTCCTCCTTCAGGTCTTTCCTTCTGAGGGTTCTGCAGGTCATTTACCCCTCTTTTCTTCCTACTACTCTGGTGGGTCCACATCCTTCCCTGAGTCGTTTCAACCAAACCCAGGGCTACAACTACCATCATCCAAACCTCTAGTTCCAGCCCAAACGGTTCCCTGGAGCTTCAGATAGGCACAGCCAAGTGTCTACGTTGTTGCCCAATGACTCTCACACTCAAATGTTTAAGTCATGATCTTTCTCAACAAACTTCCTTCCTATTCCGTATTCCTGACCCCATCCCATGTTCCCTGCTGGATTTCCTTCAGAAAGGCTTTTCTGCACCACCTCCCCTTCCCCAGGTCTGACGTTCCTGTCCCTCCCCTGGGTTCCCAGATCTTACTGGAACACGATATTTATCATGCTACAATATAACAATTGATTTGCCTGTCTCTTTCTCCCTTAACAATGATGAGTTCTGACTATATCTCAGTACTTATCATGGTGCTTAGCACTAGCCAGAGCTCAAGTAATGTTTGAGGTAGTCGCCGAGCCCACAGAGCAACTAGAGGGGGAAAAACAGGAGACGGTGCCATCATGATTCAGGAGAAGGCCTCCAGGGAAAGCAAGGGGATCGGGCCTAAGACACCGGATAGTCTTCAAAAACTTCTTCTTACAAGCCCAGAGGGGGAAAAGCAGTGCTCTTTGACCTCCAACTGTGAGCAGTTTGAGTATTTACTTAACTACAGGCAGCCAACTGGGCCAGGCGATCCAGGTGGATAACGCTCCGATGTCTACGAAGATCCCTGTGAAAGCACTACTGCAGACGTGCAGGTGAACATACAGATAAAGAAACTGGACGAGGGGAATCCAGCGGCAGGTAGGAAGGGGAAGACAGGACTGTGCCTCAGAGCTGAAGGGTGGGAAAATACCATGCGACAGTCATTTTTAAAAACTATTGAGCAAGGATGCCCAACTTTGGAAAAGACAAACAAAGAAGGTAACAGGCACTTTTAATATCCCTGAGGAAAAAAATCCTTGCACTTCTAATTGAGGTTGTGCTAAATACAGGCTGGGCAAAAGTAGGTTTACAGTTGCGAGTAGGCGGGAGAGTTAATGAGGCTACTGTAGTCAACATAACCTGCATGTCATTTTCCATACAAACAACTGTAAGCCCACTTTTGCCCACCCCTGTATACAGATTAATTTGGAGAAAAGTGACTTTTCTTTCTTTCTTTATGTTTTTAAAGAAAACTTTTATTTATTATTTTTAGTTTTGTTTTTCTTTATTGATTTTAGAGAGAGAGGGAGAGAGAGATAGAAACATTGATGAGAGAGAACATTGAATGGCCGCCTCCTGCATGCCCCCCACTGGGGATCGGGCCCACAACCTGGGCATGTGCCCTGACCGGGAATCGAACTGGCGACCTCTTGGTGCGTGGGTCGACGCTCAACCACTGAGCCACACCAGCCAGGCTGATTTTTCTTTCAAACATTAATTCTCTCCTATGAACATAGCAGAGTTCCTTTATGTGGAGTTTGTTGTTTGCCCTTTAGTAAAATTTCACAGGTTTCTTTCATATAAGAACTTTCCTTGTTATGTTCATCTCAAGATGTTTTGTAGGTTTAGTTGCTGTTATGAATATAATTTTTTCTAGTCTTCAAAGCTATTGGTTTATTTCATGTTAATTTTTTTAAAAATTGAGATATAACTGACATGTAACATTGTATTCAGAAAACTTCCCTAATTTGATGAAGGAAAAAGTTACACAAGTCCAGGAAACACAGAGAGTCCCAATCAAGATGAACCCAGAGAGACCCACAGCTAGACACATCATAATTAAAATGGCAAACATTAAAGACGAAGAAAGAATCTTAAAGGAAGCAAGAGAGAGACAGAAAGTTACCAACAAGGGAGCTCCCATTAGTCTGTCAGCTGATTTCTCAATAGAAACACTGCAGGCCTGACAGGAGTGGCATGAAGGGTACAAAGTAATGAAATACAAGGGTCTGAATCCAAGACAACTCTATTCAGTAAGGCTATCATTTAAAATTGAAGGAGAAATAAAGAGCTTCACAGACAAAAAAAAAAAAGCTAAAGGAATTTACCACCACCAAACCAGTACTGTAAGAAATGCTAAAGGGACTGTTGGAAGAAGAAGAAATATATATAGAGAGAGGAACACAGGCATAAAATAAAAATGGCTGCCCAGTCAGTGTGGTTCAGTGGTTGAGCGTCGACCTATGCACCAAGAGGTCGCCAGTTTGATTCCCGGGCAGGGCACATGCCCAGGTTGTGGGCCTGATCCCCAGTGGGGGGCATGCAGGAGGCGGCCATTCAATGTTCTCTCTCATCAATGTTTCCATTTCTTTCTCCCTCTCTCTTCCTCTCTCTCTAAAAATCAATAAAGAAAACAAACAAAAAATGGCAACTAATAAGTATCTATCAATAATAACCTTAAATGTAAATGGCTTAAGACATTTAGGTAGTTGATTGGATAAGAAAGACATAAGGTAGCTGATTGGATAAGAAAACATGACCCATATATATGCTGTCTACAAGAGACCCACCTCACAACAAAAGACTCACACAGGATGAAAGTGAAGGTATGGAAAAAATTTTTCCAGGCAAATGGAAATGAAAAAAAAAGCTGGTATAGCAATACTCATATCTGATAAGATAGACTTCAATGCAAGGGTCATAATAAGAGACAAAGAAGGTCACTACGTAGTATTAACGGGATCAATCCAACAAGAGGATATAGCCCTGGTAAACATATATGCACCAAATATAGGAGCACCAAAATACATTAAAAAACTTCTGGAGGACTTCAAGGGAGAGATCAATAGCAACACGATCATAGTGGGTGACTTTAACACCCCACTGACACCACTGGATAGATCTTCTAGACAAAAAATTAACAAGGAAACAGAGTCCTTAAATGACAAACTAGATCAGTTAGACTTAATTGATATTTACAGAACATTTCACCCAAAGCTGCAGAATATACATTCTTCTCAAGTGCACACGGGACATTCTCGAAGATAGACTGCATGTTAGGACACAAAGTAAGTCTCTACAAATTCAAGAAGACTGAAATCATATCAAGCATCTTCTCAAATCACAATGGCATGAAACTAGAAATCAATGGCAATAAAAACACTCAAAAACATTCAAACACATGGAGGCTAAATAGCATGTTATTAAACAACAAATGGGTTACCAAGGAGATCAAGAAAGAAATAAAAAACTTCTTGGAAACTAATGAAAATGAACACACAACAATACAAAATCAATGGGACACAGCAAAAGCAGTCCTGAGAGGGAAGTTCATAGCAGTACAGGCTTACCTCAAGAAAGAAGAAACATTTCTAATAAACTATCTAACCCAACAACTTAAAGATTTAGAGAACAAAAAGAAAAACCCAGAGTTAGTAGAAGGAAGGAACTAATGAAAATCAGACCAGAAATAAATGACATAGAGACTGAAATATCAATACAAAAGATCAATGAAACCAAGAGCTGGTTCTTTGAAAAGATAAACAAGATTGATCAACCTTTAGCCAGACCCACCAAGTAACAGAGAGAACCCAAATTAATAAAATTAGAACTGAAAGAAGTGAAGTAACAATGGACACCATAGAAATACAAAGGATTGTAAGAAAATACTATGAACAATTATATGCCAACAAATTTGACAACCTAGGCAAAATGGACAAATTCTTAGAATCATGTACTATGACAAAACTCAACTGGGAAGAGTCAGAAAACCTAAACAGACCAATAACAATTAAGGAAATAGAAGAAGTAATCAATAAAATTCCAGCAAACAAAAGCCCTGGTCCGGACGGCTACACAGGGGAGTTTTACCAAACATTCAAAGAACTATCACCTATTCTCCTTAAACTATTCCAAAAAATTCAAAAGGAAGCTCTTTTGATGAGGCCAGCATAATCCTATTCCCAAAACCAGATAAAGACACAACAAAGAAAGAAAATTACAGGCCAATATCCCTGGTGAACATAGATGCCAAAATCCTCAAGAAAATCTTAGAAAATTGAATCCAGCAATATATTTTAAAAATTATAATACACCACGACCAAGTGGGATTTATCCCAGGGATGCAAGGCTGATACAATATTCATAAATCGATAAATGTGATACACCACATAAACACAATGAAAGATAAAAATCATGTGATCGTATCAATAGATGCTGAGACTAATTTTTTAAAGGAAAAAAATAATTCAAATGATTCCAAATTCAAAGAGAATGAGGAGAGAGGAAGCAAAGTGAGAGAAGTGGAGGAGAGAATGAGGAAGAAAATAAAAGACTCAAAGTAAAAAGAGGAGAAAATGCTTGGGAAATAAACAGAAGGTGATGGAAAGTGAGCAAACGAGGACAGCAAGTCGCTGGAGGAACAGCTTGAACCTGCTTGTAGGCAGGAGACACTTGAGATGTCAGAGAACAGCAGGGCTGAAAGGCAATTATAGACCAATGCAAAACTGAGGTAGAGACCGTGGGTGGAGGCAGGCTCCAGGACCTTCTCATCACAGCCCTGAAGGATAATGGATTAGCAGCCGAGGAGGTAGTAGGCAGGCCCCCAGGGCTGCTGCCATCACAGGACACTAGATAAAGGCACCAGGGTGGCTGGCATGGAATGCAGGGCACTCTGTGTCTGAGCCTCCTCTCACCCCCTGGGTCAAATGCCCACACGCAAGGCACAGCCTGTCCTTCCTGTCTAAGGAAGGACAGACACTGTCATGCCTTGTTGTGAAGAGGGATTCCTGAGGACTTCCTGTCTGGACACGCCAGGGTAGTCTTTGAGAGCTACAGTAACCATTATCAGTGAGGCTTTATAATCTAATTAGCCAAGAGCCAGGTAACATTCTCAGTGACTCCAACAGTGGACAAAGCTGGGAAAGATAGACTAAGGAATATACGTTAAAATAAACAAGAAAAAAAAGCCCCTCTCTTTTTCAAAATTATCTTTTGTTGTTGTTAGTTTCTTCTTTAAGGAGCTTACCGACTTAAATTCCAGAAATTCCATTCCTTTGGCCACTTGATAAGCGAAACAAAGAAGATCTTCAAATGTAAGCACATTCAGGTCCTCTTCTTCCTCCAGCCTGTTTTGGTTTTCATATTCAATTTCATCTGCAAAATAGAACGGGTCCTCATTTTTGCCAAAACTCTAAGAAGTTGCCTTATTACATCTCTATGAGGGGTTATTAAAGCCACCGTTAGGTGAGGTGCCAAGACGTGCCAGTGTGGCCCTCACATCATTGTCCTGGTAGCATGAGGGCTATTGATGCTGAGAGCTGTGCAGCCCATGAAGTCACCTGAAGACTGCTTGGTCAGAGGGCTCAATGGATTCTCCGGCTGCTTTGCTGACAAATGGCCTCTGGATCAGCCAGGACTCTCAGAGGCTCTTCTTTTGCACGAGGTAGTTTTGTCACATTGGGAAAATAATTCACATCAATCTAATACACATTTTGGGACCCGTATTGTACACTTAATGTTCTTCCATTTAATCCTTTTAATAGCCTGATGAGGGAAGTATCATTAGGCCCATTTTACAAATGAGAATGGTGACACAGATGGTTAAATAATTTATCCAAAGTCATCCAGCCAGAAAGTGGAGCCAGAGGTTAACCCAACATCTGTCTGACCCCAGAACTCAACACCTTTTCCACTTACCAGGTAATGGCGTGGCTCTAATGAATTTATGCCTTTAAAAAGAATAATCTGACCAAATAAAATAGACCTCAGTGTTTATTAGTTAAACATTGACATAAGATTCACAATATATAAACTGTTGGTTTTTAACTATTACTTTTAAAGCAAATATGCATTCATCAAGTCTATAGATAACAGTAGCAAAGTAAAACATGCTTTTGTATTTATACATTAAAAAAAAGATAACTAACAGAACTCCTGTATCAGTTTCTATTTTTAAGTGCTACTAATTAGAATAAAATATTACCTTTGGGTTGAAATGAATTCCCATTGAGCTCTGAGATGTGATCCGAGTCCTGGTGTATTTGAACTTCTTGTGAACCAAGCATACTATTAAAAAAAAATTATTTCACTATTTATGTTCTTCTTCTGAGTAGACATTTTTTTAATGCAATTCATCAAATAAATTAATTCCAATTATAAATGGGCTTTTAGATTAGAAGCATAGCATCAGCTTTATGTGGAATTAAAAACATGTGTGTAATTGAGCCAGTCTAACTAGGGAGGAGTGGGCCTGGCATCCGCATGGAGTCTTACAGTTCGAAGACAACTTCACTCCGTCCTTACAAGTCTACAAGCTGGTGTCAATGTCACATTTTATAAAAGAGGATTTAGGCTTGGGGAGATGAATATGATTTGCCGAAATCATGGAGCAGGTCGAGAGCGACTGCACCCCAGCCTTTTGTTTCTTTTTTTTTTTTTAATCCTCACCCCAGGACATTTTTGCATTTGTCTTCAGATAGAGCAGAAGGGGAGGGGGGGAGAAACATTGATGTGAGAGAGGCACATCGAGTGGTCGCCACCCACACGACCCGAAGAGGGGCCGGGGACAAACTGCAGCCGAGGTACGTGCCCTTAGCGGAACCGAACTGGGGACTCTCTGGTCCGCGGGCAGACGCTCTACTGCTGAGCCAAACTGGCCAGGGCCAGCCTTCCGTTTGTAAACCCAGCTCCCTTTCCCCGTAATGGCTCAAACAATACAGATCCTCCACAGGGAATTTACAGTCTACCGTCCTCCTCTGTTCAAGGTGACCCTTGCAAAGCTTGTTTCCTTGTGGAATTAATAATAGTAATAATGCCAATCTCTTTTGTGGTATTTAATATAGAACTCTTCACTGAGGAACTTTCTACGTATTATATACAGACAGTGATTCAATTTACTCCAGCATACAAGTTTACCCAACTTATGGTTTCCGTATTTTTGAAAATGACTGAAAGCTTTTAGGCTACAAATATTCCAAAAGTAACTGCTTCGGTGCATTTCATAGCCCAGTGACTGATTAAATCAAAGGCACCGAGTCCACCAGCCTCCGTTATTACTAACCAGGGACTGCTGGTCACACATATCTGACTTATCAGGGAAGACTCTCTGTTCTAGAGTGCAGGTGACATTAGAATTTGCTCAGTTTTAGAACACGAACTGAGAAATGAGCACAAGAGGGAGGACCTGTGTGACAGGCAGAAATCGGGGAAGGGCGTCTGCACCGCGCCTGGGGATCCCCACGGGGCCCTACGGCTTCAGATGCTGGGTCTGTCTCAGACCTCAGAAGGCCAAACGCCTGCACTGAAACATCTGCTAAGAAAGCAAAGCTGGACCGCAAATGCACCTCCCAAAGTCCCCCGGTAAAGATCAAAGCTCTGACAAGTGTGCCTTTAGCATAATGGAGAGTTTCCCGTATGCGGGGGAAATAGGAAAGTACCGTGGATTGCGGAAGGATTCCATCAGCTTGCCCATGAATTCGTTCAGAGAAGGGTGCTCTAGAGCTACGATGTTCAAGTAATTAGCAAGACATTTCCACGGATAAGGACCAGCATCCCACCCAACTTCTCCGGCCCACATGCATGCACACCACATCAAGGGATCTGTCTGGGCCGAGTCACTCGGGAGTCCCGTGCAGGGAGGAATGTGCAACGCAGAGCACAGGGACAAATGCTACCACGACTTTATTCTGTCCCCAGTCACGTGATGTCAATGGATCTACCCTGTTTTTTTTTAATACAAATTATGAGTTTAGAGCTCTTTTGTGCAATACTCCCAAAGACCTCCATGAACATGTCTGGGACTTTGGAAAAAGTGTTCATTTTTTTACCAATACCTACGTGTCAACCAGCAGGCCTGAAGGACTGAAGAACTCACCCTTCCCCAAAATAAATATGTGTGTAGGGTGTGATTTAGGCACAGGTGGGCAGAGACTGGCCCAGCTACAGTGCCTGTAGTGTAGGAAAGGTCTCATTGATCCAAATCAACAGGGAAACTCTAGCAAAGATAAGTGATTTTTCTAGGTCTGAGAGGCCAGGGACCCCCAGTGCTGGAGGAGGCCTTTAGAAGCCGGCCAGTGGGTGGGAGGTGTAACCAGCACACTTGGTATGTGTCCTAGAATGCACAGTCATGACACCTGGACATCTTCTCTTACCTGGAATTTGGATGTGACTGGAAAGTGGGGTAAAAACTGAAATTGTGTTCCTTGAAAATCTCCGTCCATGTCCTGTGAAATTTTTCTCTTTTACTTCTTAGATAGTTGAGAAGATCACCATAGCAACAATATTCAAAAATCAAGTAAACTGGCCCTGAAATAGTGACAGTTTTAATTATAAGTAGACGAATACCAAGTAGTTTTTTCAGATGTCTGTGTAGAGGGAACATGTTATGCTCTATAAGAGCTCACCTCCCCCTGACTGTGGGAGACTACAACTTTTTCTGAGCCTGTCTCTTCTTATACTTTAAATTTAATTTCAGCTTTTCGCTCACACTCCTGTGTAAAGCAGTGCCTTCTTGCCTTCCACTTTGGCCGTGGTACATGCGGCCTCACCAGTAACCACTGTCCACCTAGATTCTCCAGTTTGCAATTGTAAATAATGTGCCAGCTACGTGATGAGCACTTGGCGAATACATGTTCATCTGTGGTTTGCCTGGAGAGGGAGAAACACATCCCTAGTCCCCTCTGAGATGCCTTTGCTCTTTTGTTTTTCTTTTAGTCCCAGTCCCTGGCCAGCTGTCCCAGAAAAAAATGACCCTGGGACACATCGTTCAGGTATTTCTAGGCAGAAGTGAAAGAATCAGAGCACATGTTCCAGTGCATTCTAGAAAAATAACGTTTGAAATCCCGCCTTGGCTGTGCTTCTTTGAAGCAGCCCACTGGGGCAGCAGCCAAGCTCAGCAGCCCTTCGGAGCTGGGGAGAAGGTAGAGGAAAAACCCCCAAATGTACTTGCAGTGTGGTGACTGTTTTTAAGTGAGTTGGAATCACAGGGCGTAGCCCCACAAAGAGAGGCATCCTCTGCACTGGGCCACCTGCTCATGGCACACACTGTCTCACTCCGCCTGGGTTTGAGCACCCACACTGTCACGGTGAGAAGAGGCAACCTGGGAACAGATGCCCTCTTTGTCTTCAGGCTACCCTGTGCTTGACTGGGAGTTTTCGTCGGGAATGATTACCTGACTGTGTGCACGCCCCCAGCAGATTCACGATATTCTCATGGTTCCCCAGGTGAGTCATCATCTTGAGTTCAGACATGAGAGCTTCCCTTTCAGAGCTGTCTGCTTTCTCTGTCACGGAGGAGCATAAAAGGAAACCAAAGTGAAATGGGAATGCTAGGTCATTTAATAAGTTAAAACTTTCCTCGGTTCAGAGCATAAAGAAAATTTAACAATATGTAAAATACTACATTTGCATAAAGAAAATTTAACAATATGTAAAATACTACATGCATTTTGAATAATATTCTGTGTTTTAAGACAGATTTCAAAGATTATGAAAGTATAAAAGTTGAATCTAATAACATGCCTGTCTATTGGATGTTCCTCTACTAAAATAAAAATCCCTAATATTGACCCTCAAAAAGCAAAATAAAACAAAACAAAATAGTAACAATAGCTTTTCCTCCACAGAAATTAATACATACGATGAAGGGGAAAACTTTTTTTTTTTTTTTTTTTTTTTGACTCTTGAATTTGTTGAATTCATACACGAAAGAGTAATGTCAGTGAAGGTGGCTGGGTCCAGCCTGTTGGCCCCCAGGTCTACAACCTTAAATTTATAAGTGGGTCCAATGTTGAGAAGGTCAAAAGGACCAATTCCCCTAAACAAGTTCTCAAGAGACTCATTAATTGATAGTGAGGAATATAACTGATGAATAGGCTACAATGTATCCACTGGCTTATGCATTCTCTCCCTGGAGAAAAGCCTAGATAGCTTGGCAAATCATATTCAGCCTTGCTTAGAAGCATAGCGTGAGGGTAATTACTGAGGAACTCAAAGGTCTTGTATCTCTGAGGCTGATGTGCCAGCTGCTAAGGGCACCCTTGCCCAGGTAGGTGCTGGAGCCTCAGAGGCAATGACAGGGTCTTTGGACTTCCCTCTCCAGGTTCCAGGCACCAGGCACTAGGCACCCACCCCTGTGTTAATTTATTATTTCTTACAAACATAGTAACTTTTCTTCACATTCAATGAAGATTTTATTTGATATTTCCAGGTCTTTTTATTTTGTCCTGAAGACATCCTAGCCTTTATGGTGGCTTTTGATGAGCATCGATGCCATCAGGTATTCTTATTTCCAACATCTCGGCTCAGGCATGAGATCCCTCACTTGTGCCTTGTGACCCACTAGCACCTCATGTCTTCTGCTGCTTCGTGTTGTATAAGGACCTGTCTGTGTCTCATTCCTCATCACCAACATAAAACATTTTATGGTGAGATTAACTTTTTCAAAGCACTTTCATATACCATTACCTGACATTCATTCATCTATTCATTCATTCACTGAACAAGTATTTATTGAGTGCCTACTGTGTATGAAGCAACGTGTCAAGCATTGTGGAGAATAAATGACAGACAAGACACAGCCCCTGCCTTCCTGGAGCTTAGAGTCTCCTGGAAAAGGGAGACACGTGAGCAAACAATTACAATATAGTGTGATAAATGCGATGCAGCAAATGAGTGTAAGGGTGCTGTGGGGTCAAAGGGACAGCTAACCTAACCTTTGGAGGGATGGGGAAAGGGACACCAAGTGTCTGTGTTGAGACTTGAGGAAAACTAGGAATTAGTCAGGTGAATACACAGTGAGGAGGTACAGAGAAGAACATTTTACATTGAAAGAACAAAACAGGCAAAGACCAAGGAAGAAGAGACCATAGCAAAACAGATACAGACCCCACACTCATGAGGCTTACAGACTAATGTGGCAAATAAGACATTAGTTGAGTAATTAAACAAAGATATAATTACATATTGTGATAAAATCTATGGGGGGTGGGGAACATCCTACAGAGAGCTAAGACAGTATCTAGCAAGAAACTTGGTCTGGTCTTTGGTGTGATAGCAAGTTTCCCTGAGGAAGTGGTGTTTACGCTGCGATCTGAAGGGGTGGGTGAGAACCCCGTGGAAGGGGAAGGGTGAGCAGACAGGGTCAGCCTGCGCAGGGCTCGGGGACGGGAGGCAGCACTGTGCTCTAGAGGAACTGAAAGAAGGCCCAGGGTGCGGGCGGGGCAGCGAGCAGATGGCAAGCCACACAGGGCTGGGTAGTGTATTTCGAGAGTAATTGAAAGCAACTGGAAATGTTAGGTAGGAAAATAACAAGATCTGCTTTGCATTTCATAACCATCACTTGGGCTTCAGTATAGAGAATCTGAAAGGAAGTAGCAGTGCATATACAGTAGCTGCTCGGAAGGCTATGGCAGCTATTCAGAAGGGACGAACTTGGACTAGGGTGGTAGCAATAGAGATCAGAGAGAGGATGGACTAAAAGGACACTAAGCAGAAACCTGACGGAGAGAATCAGGAGAAGCAAGATAATGCAGAAAACGGAGAGTCAGGAGAGCATCGTGAGAATGCAGATAAAGGAGAGAACCAGGAGGAAAAAGAGAGAATGTGGAAAGGGTAAAATATCAGGACAGAAAAGAGAGAATGCAGAAATCATTGAGATTCAGGAGAGAATCCGGAGAATGACTTAAACAGAGAGAATCAGGAGAAAACAGATGATACAGAAGACGGAGAAAATCATGAGAGGAACGAGAGAATGCACAGAGCAGAGAGACTCGATGGGCTGGTTTCCAGGACGAGTCCCAGGTTTCTGGTTTGCCCAACTGTGTGGAAAGCATTGGAGGAGTTCAGTTTGGATGAGCTGAATAAGGGACTTTTGAGACAATCAAGCATTGGACACATGATCCTGAAGCTTAGAAGAAAGATGCAATCGTGAGAACCACTGGTGTACAGGATAAATCCCAGGTGTGGTTGCGATGGCCTATGGTGAGCACGTGTAGTGAAATGGAAAGGGATCTGGGAGCGAGCATTCCAGAATCTCCACATAAAGAACTGGGCCATTGTCCTGGCTGGTGTTGCTCAGTGGTTAGAGCATCAGTTTGTGCAGCGAAGGGTCACGGGTTTGATTCCTGGCTAGGGAGGTTATGTGCAGGAGGCAACCAATTGATGTGTCTCTCTTGCATTGATGTTTCTCTCTCTCTCTCCCTCCCTTCCACTCTCTCTAAAAATCAATGGAAAAAATATCCTCAAGTGAGGATTACCTAAAAAAAAAGAAATAACTGGGCAGAAGACAGCCAGCAAATGGCTATGAAGCAGTCAGCGAGGTAGGAGGAAAACCAGAAAACATGGTGACATGGATGGAACCAAAAGAAAAAAGGCATTTAAAGATGGAGAAGAGCCAAACCTGCTGATTCATGTTAAAAATTCAAGTCACACCCTGGCCGGTTTGGCTCAGCTGTTACAGCATTGGTCTTCTGACCGAAGGGCCTCAGGTTCAATTCCCGGTCAAGGGCACATACCTGGGTTCTGGATTCGATCCCTGGCCCCGGTCAGGGTCATGCAAGAGGCAACCAATCGATATGTTTCTCTCTTTCTCCTTCCCTCCCTTCTATTCTATGTAAAAATCAATGGAAAAATATCCTCCATGAGGATTAACACAAAAAAAATTTTTTTTTTAAATTCAAGTCATTGCCCAGCCAGTGTGGCTCAGTGGATTGAGCGTCGTCCCATGGACTGAGAGGTCCTGGTTTGATTCCTGGTCAGCGCACCTGCCGGTGTTGCAGGTTTGATCCCCAGTGGGGGGTGTGCAGGAGGCAGCTGATCAATGTTTCCCTCTCACATTGATGTTTCTATCTTTCACTCCCTTCCTCTCTCTCTAAAAACTCAATAAAAACATTAAAAAAAATCCAAGTCACACGAGGACTGAAAAATGCCCATTAGACTTAGCAAAAGCCAGTGGGGTGGGGAAGGAGGATCTTGCAAAGTGAGCAAGGCTAAGGGAAGGGGTGGAGGTGGGAGCCAGATGGGAGTGGATGGAGCAAGGAGTGAGAAAAGATACAGAGAGCTCCAATTTGCTCTTATACCCAGAGTCAATGTCAAAATAGCAGAAACGACATTTGCCTATAGCAACAGTATTCCAAAATACTGAAGCCCCACCCCACCCCCAAAAAACTAAACAGAGAAGAGGAAGAAGAGGTGGAGTTTTGGATATGACTTGCATTTTATATTCATAATTTGGTTGACACTAACCCCAACTCACTTCCTTTTCCGCTTTGAAGAATGGCAAGCAGTACCCACAAAAATGATGGGAAAGATGGGGGGAGGTGGGAGCCTGCACCGCCCATCTTGGTGGCTATCATTCCACTGTACCTTTCAGCATTTTGACAGCAACCTGGATGGAGACTTCTGTTTTACTAATTCCATAAGCTGTTGCATTCATCACTTTTCCAAAAGCACCCGATCCTAGCACCTTCCCTGAAAGAGAAATGGTGAATGAGTGCAGGCTCAAGATTTTCCCACAGAAAGGAAACGCTACAGAAACATCTGGAACATTGGATTCTTACCAAATTCTAAATTTTCTCTTGGAAACTCCCATTTGAGATCATATTCATATTCTCTGAAATCAATGTAGAAGTACTCATTGTCCAAAGAACCGGTCACCTGTATCATCTGCAGTTGGCTTTCATACCTTAATTGCTTCAGAGATGAAATAACGAGTCCATTAGCAACAGGCAACTCTTCAGAAATAGGAAACCATGATAAATGTTTACCTTTGAGTGCTTGTTCTGTTTTGTTTTTACCTTTTTGTACTTGTGACAAACTAGCATGGTTAAAACGGCAATGAAGGGGAGACAGAGCCCGATGGTTGCATAGAATGAGATGTTGTCCTGGAAGAAAGGGAAGGGGCCTGCAACAAAAAAGTGTCAGTGAGCAATGACAGGATTCCTGGTTGATATTATAGTGTGCTCATCATGGTCTCACATCCTGTTTGAGCCACCAGGACTTGCGACCTTACAAGCTGTCTGCAAATATTCCACTCCCCTGGAAAATCAGGTGATGGCCATGTAAAGGAAGTTTCCTTCCTAAAAAATTTTAAATGATCCTGAACCCATTCTTAAGGATTGCAAGAATTACAGTAAACCCTCGATTTTTTGGACCTTGATTTAATGGACTTTGGATTTAACCGACAAAATTTCCGGTCTGTATGTCATATGTGAAAATTAACACCCTGTTAATTTTAAAATGCTTTTAACCAAGATTTGCTTATAATTAAATTAACAGGGTGTTTTTTGTTGTTGTTATGAATTCACTGTTATTTTTAACAAATTTTAGCAAATAGGCCATATGTTGGAAAAAACACTGTAGTAATTTTGCAGACATAAATAAATATTACATATCTACAACTATAGTCTATATATATATTCTCGTCTGAGGACATTTTTGCATTTATCTTCAGATAGAGCAGGAGGGAGGGAGGGAGGGAGGGAGGAAGGGAGAGAGAGAGAGAAACATCGATGTGAGAGAGACACATCGATTGGTTGCCACCCGTACGACCCCAATCGGGGCCAGGGATGAACCGCAACTGAGGTAGTACCCTTAGCGGGAATTGAACCCAGGACTCTCTGGTCTGCAGGCTGATGCTCTAACCACTGAGCCAAACCAGCCAGGGCATACATATTTAAATCCAACAGTCACCATTCATAAACAATGTTTGAGCCCTGGCCAGTTTGATTCAGCGGTTAGAGCGTCGGCCTGCGGTCCAGAGAGACCTGGGTTCGGTTCCCGCTAAGGGCACGTACCTCGGTTGCAGTTTGTCCCCGGCAGGGCCCTGCGGGTAGCAGCCACTCGATGTGTCCCTTTCACGTCAATGTTTCTCTCTCTCTCTCTCTCTCTCTTCCTCTCTCTCCCTCCCACTCTGTCTGAACAAAAAAATGAAAAAATGTCCTCAGGTGAGGATAAAAAAAAAAAAAAAAAAAAAAAAAACAATGCTTGACGAATGATTAGCACGTGATCACACTGCATCACTCGAGGTAATTGGTTCCGCTGTTGAGTGGTGTGACTTTCTGCAGCAGTTTTAATGTGAGATGTTCCCACGTGCACTGAGCCACGTCCCAGCTGTGGGCATTTGTTTACTCTCAGTGACTGGTGACTGCACACATTCACTAGATCTATTCAGTATCAATTAAAATTACAGTTAATAAGTAGCCTTGGCCAAAGTGGCTCAGCGGTTGGAGTGTCAGTCCGTGCACCGAACTGTCACAGGTTTGATTTCCGTCAAGGCAGGTACCTGGGTTGCAGGTTCGTTCCCTGGCCTGGTCTCGGAGAGTGCAGGAGGCAACCAATCAGTGTTTCTCTCTCACATCGATGTTTCTCTTTCTCTCTTCCTCTCTCTCTCCCCCTTCCTCCCCTCTCTAAAAATCAATGGAAAAAATATCCTCAGGTGAGGATTAACCAAAAAACATATATATATATATATAGTAATACATATAGAAAACTTTTCTGTGAAATTAAACTTTTCATACATACTTAATTTGAATTGCACAAACGTGTCTACATAAGTAAAAACAGGTAAACTAACTAATTTGTCAATTTTTTAACATACGTATTCAGAAAACCTACTTTATTATATAAAGGACTTTCGGCTTTAACGGACACCCCTCAACCAAACTGTCCGTTATCTGGAGGTTTTACTGTACATCTATTTAAACCCACAGGATAAACAAGTCAGATTTTTAAAAGATATTGAAGATATTACATTGTATGAATGTGGAGAAGTTAGTTAAAGGATGCTAATGATTCTGAACAATAAGTGTAAGCGGCCAGGTTTCAGAATTAACTTAGGATGGCTCTAAAAAAACAAAACTAAAAATTATTAAACAGCAAGCTAAAGGCAAATAAGGAGATTAAGCCAAAGGGAAAATGGTAGCAACTCCGAATTACTCAATCTGTTTTTCTAAAACTGAGTCTTTGCGGAGTTGTTCACTGTTCTGGGAGTTTACGGTTCTACCTACACCACTTGTGAGTCATAATAACGTTACGCAGAGGTCACTGTGCCCCCGAACTACACACCCGTGTACTGCCGGACTCAAAAAGCCTTCTTGTATCACACCCTGAACCTATACGTTCTTGCAAAATTCCCCAAATAAAAATGAACAACAGGACCTAACTTCTAGTGGGGAATTCCAGAAGGGGTCCATTACAATAGCAGCTGCTGCGTACCTGGCGCGTTTAAAAGGATCGTCTCACAAGATGTGCCCAGGGAATTGTACGCACAGCACTTCACCAGGGCCCCTTTGACAGCCTCACTCATGTTCAGAGTACTGCTCGATATCCACTGTCCAAATACTTTTCTGGTAGCCTTTCTACTCCAAATCCCTTCTGTGATTTCTTCTGTGCAGCTGAAAAGAAACGGCAGACAGAGAAGTCAGATAGGTGGGGCTGTCCTCAGACTGGAAGTTAGGGTTTCTCTAGTGAGCTAGAAAAGAGACTCATCTATCTCCTAAGTTATCAGAAATAATCTATGACCGTGTAGAAATTATGGGGGACTCAGAAGGTAAGCAATTTAAACACTTCATCCTAAGAAAGGGCCAATGTGTCAGGGAGAGTGCGTTTCACGTTCTTCCAATGTAAGAGACGCCAGTGTCTTTATTACTTGGGAGACTCGTCTGAACATTTCTTCCAGCTCCAAGATGGTAATGGATAGCCATCCGAGGAACAAGAGGCCTGGCTTGCTGACGCCTCGGCCAGCACTTGAGGTTTCCCTGTAGAAAATAACATGAAAAATAAGTTCATGTGGTACTGCATTTTCCAGAAGTGGTTTCAAAGTCAGCTTCATGTAGGCTGCCCATTCACTCCAAGCAGTTGGTGTTTCTGGGAGGGTGTCTCACGCAAGATGACACCAGACCTCTGGTTACTGCTTCTTTTCCCGCATCTAACCTTCCGCCCAGGCAGCCCTGCCCCCGACCTGCAGAACCCATCACTGCTGGGCTCCGTGGGCGGCTAAGGCGGAGCCCTCTAGCTACCTGAACACCTCAAAGTGATTCTTAGCTTCAGAAGCATCTGCAAAACTGCCATCTTTTTGTAGATCAGAGAAACAAAAATTATTAGAACAAGTGAATGGCTCTTGGGCTTTCTTTAATATGACCTTTCAAAGTACTGGAGTCAACAGTCACAACACTAAACACATTTGCAGAGCACGTGGAGTAAGTCTCTTAGCTTCAAAAGATGAACACAGAAAGAGAAATATGTATAAACAAAGCCAGTAGGTATGAAAGTGAAATTTCAAAACGCTTTGATATATACAGTCGTCCCTCGCCACTTCACGCTTGGACGTTCGCGGCTTCCCTCTATCGCGGTTTTTTCAAATATATTCATTAAAAAGTTGATCGAGACAGTGAAAATGATACAGCATGTGCTCGGTTGTCTGAGTCAATTATACATCCCTGTATTACAATTAAAATTAAAATTACTGTACGTATGGACTGCAGGCCTATGTATTCGAGCACCCCAGGAACCCTTCAACGCCAGGTGCAACTGCTAGAGTTTGGAACGGATTAACCTCGATAAACAAGGGACAACTGTAAAGAGTTTTACAGCATTGCTTCTAGGCCATTACTTAGCTCTTTCTGGTCATAGTTAATAAATAGTTAAGGAGTTATAAGACTGAAATTAAATTTCTTGATGATTTAACTTACTTCTTATATTCAGCGTGAACGTTTTTGTGAACTGGGCGTCATCATTTTCTGCATGGAATATGTATTCTCCTGGCTGGTGTTTGTGGTTGCAAAACTTAGATATGCTGTTTAAAAAAGAGAGACAGACTTAGCGCAGTTCTTACAGGGGGTGCTGAAGTCAAGATGGTGTGCATGGGAGGAATCTTTCTTGAGAGACTCACTCTCTAAAGTTCAATGGACAAGGAGGTGTCTGTATGCTAGGTCCTTGCTACTCAAAGTGGGGTCCGTGGATAGGCAGTATCAGCACCTGTGTTCTCTGGGAGCTTGTTAGAAACACAAAATACCAGGCCCTGACCCAAACCTGCTGACTCAGAGTCTGCATTTTAAGATTATCTCCATGTGGTTCATATGCAAATTAAAAATTGAGACACACTGATCTAGGCCAGGCCTTCTCAGAGAGACAAGAAGTTTCCCAACCCTCCTGTTCTACACATTCTGGATTTAGCCCAACTTTCCAGAAATATGGAAAAAAACCTCTGTAGGTGAAGGAGCCCGTAACTCCCTTACTTCCTAAAAGAATAGCTCTCTGACATTGGTCCAAAGCAAGACCTATTACCAACCCTTGACTTAAATAGTAATTAACAGTATTAGTAATGAACTCAAATCAATTGAGTTTGTACAAAATCTTGGACAGACCCAGCAGGCTCTAGTATCCACTTGGCGTGCTCATCAACCACTCAACACGTTTTGACATGGATAACGTGATCTTGGGGGTTATCCACCACGTCTACCATGTGTATGGGATGCTGGCTATTGTAGTGGGATGTGGGACAGTTAATGTAGGAGAAGTAGGGGAGTGAAGACCTGTTGAATATGGTTTCATGCATTGAAGAAATAAAAAAAGTTTCGACCCTGGCTGGGTAGCTCAGTTGGTTAGAGCATTGGCCAGAGGCACTAAGGTGGCGTGTTCAGTCTCCAGTCAGGGCACATAAGAAGCAACCATGAATGCATAAATAAGTGGAACAACAAATAGATGTTTCTCTCTATATATAATCTTTTTTTTTTAAGTTTGTTCACAGAAAAAAAAGTTTCCCTTAAGATTAAAAAAAAATAAGGCTTTTTCAGAGGTTATTTAATTAGGCTTCCTCTATAAAGACTACTTGAAGTTAAAAAAAAAAAAAAGACTTTGTATGGGCAGGGTAGAGATGTAAATGGGAGGACTCAGAGTGGAGGACAGTCATAAATTAGAATCTATATAGGATACAAAAAAATAAAATATGGCTCCTGTCCTCAAAGATATCATATCCAGGTAGGTGGACAAAACCTACATAAACAGAATAGTTATAACATTAAACAATATAATAAGGGCCAGGAGAAGATGAATGGATCAGAGGCCAGTACAGGTGAGCCAAGTTCCAATGCCTTCACAGAAGTGGGACTTGAGCTAGGTCTTCAGAGATGAGTTAGTTTTAATGAGAGGACAAAAGCATAGACCTCTGAGGAGGAGACAAGGGCAGGACTTAAGACATGAGATGGAAATTCATACGGCCATAAAGGAGAGTATTGGGGAGGCCAATGGACTGAGCAGAGGTGCTTGGTGGGATGTGGTTAAAAAGAGGGTTAAATGGGTGGGGAAGAGTCATTGATCAAGGACCTTGAAAACCCAGCTGAATTATTTAGACCTCGTGGAGAAAGCAGATGATGCCATGGACTCCTGAGCAGGGGAGGATGATCAGGAACAGTATTTTAATTTAGACCGATGGCAGTAGAAAAAGTTTATTGGAGGGAAATCTGGAGGCAGTTGTTATAACCCAGGAATTCATTCATTCATTCATTCGTTCGTTCATTCATTCACTCATTCTACCATCATTGGTAGAGCCTATTTGTGGGAGGAATCAGAACTACAACAGTGAGTTAGAAAAAATAGTCAAAAAGCAGTTACTGTATAATGTGGGAAGTCCTAGGAGAGAAGAAGTAAAAGTTCAGATTTGAACAGAGCATAAAAAGATGAGTGTAGCCTAAGAAAGGGAAAATGGGAAAGGAGAGGAAAGAGCAAACCCAAGATGCAACTGGAAAAAAAGAGGAAGCAGGTGCTCCACTGGATATGGAGATGACATGGACTAGAACACCAGGTGATGCCTGAGATTGAAGCCACTGCTGAGCGCTGTGAGCCCGTGTTATCTGATGCCAATGTTTTGCACCCTTAACTCCGAAGCTAAAAGGTAATTCTGACTGTGTGTAGCTATGACAGAACTGCTTGCTCTGACCTGTCAAGTGAGCATTGAACACGTTTTTTGTCTGCCTTGGTAACAAGGAGGCTGAAGAAGTAAAAAGAGGGTGGGAGCAGCCCTGGCCAGGTAGCTCAGTTGGTTAGAGCATCGTCCTGACATGCCAAGCTTGAGGGTTCAATCCTCAGTCAGGGCACATACAAAAATCAACCAATGAATGCATAAATAAGTGGAACAACAAATTGATGTTTCTCTCTCTAAAAAAAACTCAATTAAAAAAAAAGGGTGGGAAAACAGAAAAGGGGGAAGGGGATTGAGAAGTACAAACTGACTTCCGGTCAAGATGGCGGCGTAGGTAAATGCAGTATCGCGTCCTCCCACAACCACATCAAAGTTACAACTAAACTACAGAATAACTATCATTCAAAACCGCCTGAAATCAAGCTGAAAGGAAGTCCTACAACTACGAAATTAAAGCAGCAGCCGCAGGATCGAGACTGGTAGGAGGGGCGGAGGCGCGACGGGCTGGTCCCACACCCACATGTGCCGGATAAAAATTAAGAGGACACCCGGCTGGGAAGGTCCTCCCTGAGGACTGAGGGGTCCCCGTCCCACACCAGGCGCCCAGCTGGGGTTCCAGTGCCAGGAAGAGAATCCCCATAACTTCTGGCTGTAAAACCAGCGGGAACTGAGGCTGAGGTGGCTGGAGCCCCCGGCAGCTCCTCTTAAAGGGCCCGCGCACGGACTTACTCGGACTCCCACCCTCCAGGCTCCAGCGTGGGGGAGGGAGCCTGAAAGGCACCAGAGTCATATGGGGAAGAACTGAGCTGTTTGGCATTGGAGCGAGGGCTGGAGAGGCAGCTTTCTCCTGGACAGACGTGCTATTAGAGGCTTTTGTTCCTCTGGTGAGCCCTTCCCTGGGCTGGCAGACGCCGCCATATCTGGGACTCCAGCAACCTGGCTCACACTGTTGGCCCCGCCCTGGTGATTCCCTGAGGCCCCGCCCCACCCAACTTCCAGGCCCACCCAAGCTGTTGCCTGTTGCTTTACCATAGCATTGGCCTGTCTTGGATCCTGCTTCAGCTTTTCCTAAATTCTTTCAAACAAGCAGCATCTGGTCTCAGCTAGCCCTATACCTCTTGCTAAGTAATACATAGAAACAAACACAGGGAGGCAGCCAAAATGAGGAGACAAAGAAACAGGTCCCAAATGAAAGAACAGAACAGAACTCCAGGAAAAGAACTAAGTGAAATAGAGTTAAGCAGCCTAACAGACGCTGAGTTCAAAACACTGCTTATAAGGATGCTCAATGGACTTAGTGAGAACCTCAGTGAACTTAGAGAGGGCATCAAGGGCATAAAAAAAGACCAGTCAGAAATGAAGGAGGCACTAACTGAAATAAAGAATAATTTACACAGATTCAATAGTAGAGTAGGTAAATCCAAGAAGCAAACCATCGATTTGGAATATAAGGAAGCAAAAAACACCCAATCAGAACAGCAAAAAGAAAAAAGAATCCAAAGAAATGAGGATAGTGTAAGGAGCCTCTGGGACAACTTCAAGCGTGCCAACATTCGTATCTTGGGGGTGCCAGAAGGAGAAGAGAGAGAACAAGAAATCGAAAACCTATTTGAAACAATAATTGCAGAAAACTTCCCTAACTTGGTGAAGGAAACAGACGTACAAGTCCAGGAAGCACAGAGAGTCCCAAACAAGATGAACCCCAAGAGGCCCACACCAAGACATATCATCATCAAAATGCAAAAGGTTCAAGACAAAGAGAGAATCTTAAAAGCAGCAAGAGAAAAGAAATTAGTTACCTACAAGGGAGTTCCCATCAGACTATCAGCTGATTTCTCAAAAGAAACTTTGCAGGCCAGAAGGGAGTGGCAAGAAATATTCAGAGTGATGAAAAGCAAGAACCTACAACCAAGATTACTCTATCCTGCAAAGCTGTCATTTAGAATCGATGGCCATACAAAGAGTTTCCCAGACAAGGAAAAGCTAAAGGAGTTCATCACCACCAAACCATTATTATATGAAATGTTGAAGGGTCTTCTTGAAGAAAAAGATAAAAAAATATGAACAAACAAAATGGCAATAAATTCATATCTATCAACAATTGAATCTACAAACAAAATGAACAAGCAGAACAGAAACATTCTCATAGATACAGAGAACTTTTGTTGGGTACCAGATGGGTGGGGGCTGGGGGGAGGGGTGAAAAAGGTGAAGGGATTAAGAAGTACAAATTGGTTGTTAGACTGACAAACCTCAAAGGGAAGGAGGGTTGGGGGGTGGGAAGAAATAAACCAAAGAACTTATATGTATATATGCATAACTAATGGACACAGACAACAGTGTGGGGAAAAGCAGGAGGGGGGCAGGAATGGGAGGAGGGGGGCAATGGGGGAAAAATGAGGAACATCTGTAATACCTTCAACAATAAAGATAAGTTAAAAAAAAAAAGAGAAGTACAAACTGCCAATTATAAAATAAATCACAAGGATGTAAAGCACAGCACAGGGAATAGAATCAATAGTATGTAATAACTATGTACGGTGTCAGATGAGTACTTGGACTTATCGTGGTGATCACCTCATAAGGCATATAAATGTCGAAGCACTGATGTACACCTGAAACTAATATAATATTGTATATCGACTGGAATTTAAAAATAAATTTTAAAAAAGAAGCAAAATGGGAATTTCTTATCCTGACCTACTTCTGGACAACAAGGAGGAAATGACTGGCAAAGTGGAAGTGGTAGAAAGATTGGAGGAAAGCCAAACTGTAATAGTAGGGAGAAGAGTAAATATGTGATTTCCAGACTTTAGGAAGACAGACTTGAAGTGGTCCAAGAAGAGAAGGATGTGAGCCGCTGTAAGGGAAACGGTAATTCTCACTGGACAGTAGCCAAAGACCCTGGAAAGGAATGAGAGGGGAGATCAAAAGGAAGCCGTATAGCTGACCAGGGACCACGACAAAAGCAACAATCAATTTGATCGAAAAAGAAATTACCAATACAACTATCGACTGTCATGTGGCCCATAGGAAAATGTTTTGTAAATTCTTTCCCTCCTAAGGCTTTTGTGCTATCTTCATGGAAAAGCACTGGCCATGGTGTCAAGCAGATATCATCTCAAATGTTCACTCTTCCAGGTAGGAAAGTGGTCACAGAAACAGCCTGAACACAAAGGTGAACATCCAGGTCATTTTAAACTGCTTGTCCTCTGTTTATGACAGTCAATCCTAGCAATAGAAATAACTGCATCACTGAACCTCCTCCGTAAATTCCAAAGGGACTAACCGATTAGGTGACCGAGAGTCACAGCTTCCTCTTTCCCTAGTGTTTTTCTAAAAATGGTCAGCTGGCATGAGACGGGGGCTGAGGGGATTGGAATTTACACTGACATAATATCTTGGTGACTAAGATGTATTCTCATCACAACTATGAAAAGGGTTTTCCCCTCTGTACAATTAAAACGCAGGTAATTTTATTTTCCATTTAGTGCCTAGAGGGAGGAGTTGAGAAAGGCAGGATCTTTCTAGTGGCTCAGGGAGTAATTAGACTATAAAGTAAAAACCACTTTACTCGAAGAAGAAATTATCAAAGTCAAATCAGAATGCAGAGAATAATACAGGGGGTCCTGGGGAAGCCGGGAGCTTCTGAAACAGGAGAGCGGAGAGCTGACCAGACTGAGAGACACCCACCAGGAAGGGGGGACCCCATCTTCCTCAGACCCAAGTTTCTGAGGAGGTCGAAGGAGAGTCTTTCAGGAAATTACTAAATAATTATAAAATTCTAATAATTTGGGGTATTTTTTCCCATCAAAGTCAGAAAAGCGAAGGTAGATTTGTTTGTAATTCAGTCTATAGAGATAAGAAATTATGCAGACTAACAGATGAAATAGCCCAGAACCTGTTCTCAAGACCAGGATATCAGGACTGAGGAAAATTACAGTGTAATGAAGGGAAAACACATCCAGGCAAGCCCTCATCGGCTTGGGGTGTTTGAGGAAGTCAGTTGGAGAAGAAGCTGCGACTGCTGGCCCACACACGCTATGACCACATCACAGTTTTTTCAGCAGCCAAGTTATGACACAGACCTTTCAGTCACATAGAAGAACTTGCACAATCTCTCGCAACACTCAAATACTGTACTTCAGAAACAAAACCCAGTTTGATTACATTGCTGAATCCAGGTGGTGGGAAGGGGATGCTCACAATGCCATTCTTTCAGTTTATTGGTACATTTGAAACTTTTTATGACAAAAAGTTGAAAAGAACTCAGATTATAATTTAGGCTGCCATCCCCTTTCTCAAAACAGAGCCTCGTGGGAACAGCAGAAGACATGTAGAGCACCAGTGTCGCAGGTTTTGTCGTTCGTTTTTATGCAGCACTGTGACTACCCTTTCTGTGAAGGAGGAGGCGCCGTCTCCCTTCGCATTTGTATTAAGTAGCCAACAAACACTATAGCTCTTCAAGAACTTTTTAAAATGAAATGAACACTGAGTGCTGGGTGCTGTGTAAGTGCCATGTGTGTGGTCCTTGCTGTGCAGAGGATGCACTGACTCATCTTTGGCCCAGGCTATGCACTTTGAGTTGCTTTCCAGGAGTGACAACGATTCATTCATTCATTAAACACCTTTTGACTGAAGGAGGCATTATACAAAGATGGAGAAATGATGGGGAACCTATCCTTATGAAGCTTTTATAAACTCACTGTGAGATTCAGCACACAAGGAGCTTAACTATATCACCAGGTCACGAGAAATGAGAGGCACACAACACTATGGGAATCAGGATCTGGCCCTGATTCGTTCATTTGGCTGGGTAGTTATAACCACTTGGGATCAGGAATGTAGACTGTGATCCTGGAATGAAATCAATTTAACTAGCCTACTAGATTGGCCCATGTCCCATATATCAGAAACATGGTCCTCTAATCAATGAATCTGTAAAATCTTGAGGTTGTACCTGATGTCACCCAGCACAGTAGCAGTGATCCACGTGGCCTCTGGCACTTAAAAGTGCCTGTGTAAATTTGAGGGGGAGGGGAGAGAAACATTACCTTATTCACCCTGGTAGCCCCGCACAGCATCAAGCCCATCTGAAGATATTAAGGAAATATTCATTGAACTAAACTGAATGGGTATTTTTATCTCTTTGAATAGGGTTAAAAAGAGAATCCCATAGTGCCAAGTGCTCCTCTGACACTGGGTCACAATACAGAGGGAGGGAAAGTGGTAGCCCTGATATTCTTCTGAACACAGGCCTGTGGTGGTCAATTCAACTAGGAAGAGCGGGGCTGACCTACTTTCCTGTTTGATGATTCAGAATAATGGGATGATCCCTCTAGGGCAGTGTTTTTCAAACACAGGCAATTTTTTCCTCACCAGGGTATGTGTGGCAATGTCTGGAGATAATTTTGGTTGTCATAATCGGGGTGGTGGTGTTACGGACATCCAGTGCGTGGAGAGCAGGGATGCTGTTAAACACCCTACAGTGCACAGGAGAGGCCCCCAGAACAAATCGTCATGCAGCCCAAGATGGCAAGAGCGCTGCTGCTGAGAAAGCCCGAGTTAGAGGCTGTTTGTCCGTCAGCGTCAGCCAGGGGCCTGGGGAGAACACAGTGCCTCTCGGTCAGTCTGGCCTGAAACCAAGTTGCATAGGATTCCTTTTGAGAGATAAGAGGTGTCATAGCTATAGGAAAACAAGGGGGGGAAGTTCTTTGTTTTCCAAAGAAGGAATGAAGAATTTGTCCCATAAGAGAACCCTGAGTACAGCTGTACAAATCCCAGGAAAACAAAAGTTTTCTTTAGCGTCAATTATTGGGCAATTTCTGAACTTATGTTTTTTTTATTTTTTTTTTTTATCCTCACCTGAGGACATTTTTTCATTTTTTGTTCAGATAGAGTGGGGGGGGGGGAGAGAGAGGAAGAGAGAGAGAGAGAGAAAGAGAAACATCGACGTGAAAGGGACACATCGAGTGGCTGCCACCCGCACGACCAACCAGGGCCGGGGACAAACTGCAACCGAGGTACGTGCCCCTAGCGGGAACCGAACCCGGGTCTCTCTGGACCACAGGCTGACGCTCTAACCGCTGAGCCAAACCGGCCAGGGCTGCACTTATGTTTTGAGAACAAATCAATACAGTGACAGGTAATGCTTTCCTGTTGTTAAGGGGCTTTACTTCCTCATCCTCTGCGAACGCGCTGTGGAGAGTGGCGGCCTGGCTACAGTACTCTGACAGGCAGCAGCCATCTGACTCAGAAAATGCCACGGAAACGTGCTCAGAGCGGATTCTCGCCGTTTTCCCTGCAGCGGGTTACGCTCTCTGAACTGCCCATAACGCTCTCTGGCTCTGTGTCCTCACATGAGCTGTCTTCAGTGTCACCTCGGTGACACCGAGCTCATCGCACACAACTGCTCCTGAAGGGTGTGGGAAGGTGATGCAGAGCCCTGGAGCTCTGTGCTGCCTCACCTGGACCCGTCCGCAAGGCCACTCTGTTCGCAAGGAAATGACTTTCGAGAGAAGGTCCATGTACATCTGCTGATTTGTGGGTATGCTTTAAACCTGACAGAAAAACAAAACTCTTCATACTGGTCAATTTCATAGTCTTCATTTGTTTTGGAAGCGTTTATAAATCCCTTTTCTGTTAAAAAAAAAAAAAGCATTTATGGAAACATATTGAGAAGATAAATACATTTTTATTCATCAGTTTAATGCAAGAAAACTCATGCCGCAGGTCAGATTTGCTCATCTAAGAAAGGCAGGAGGCCTATCCAGTTATAAGCCCGAGCTCATCACCTTCCGAAGTCAAGATTCCTCTAAGAAGTGAATGTAAATAATTGACTCTCCTCCTCCCCAAAATGTACAATAAACCTATAGATTTTTGCAGACAATTTCAAAAGGTTGCAAGGGCTCCCCCAGGCCAGCAGACCATGTACAGAGTAGGGCTCCTCAGTCGGACTGGCTCTCTCAGTGACACATGCCACATAAAGTAACCTGGGGCACAAGTAAAAAAGAACAATCTAGCCAGCAATATTCACAAGGCTTCCCTGTGGAACACTTCTTTATCAGTGTGATAACAGAATCACCTCATTTCTCAGCATTTTCATTACGGCTGAAGGCTGACATGCCACCTAATCTGAAATTACTTAAAAAGCATGATTATTTTCAAATCCTCCATATTGCCCTGGCAGGTTTGGCTCTGCAGTTAGATAGTCAGCCTTTGGACCTAAGAGTCTCGAGTTCCATTCCCAGCACAGGGTTCAATCCCTGACCCCATGTGTGGGAGGCAACCAATCAATGTGTCTCTTTCACATCGATGTTTCTCTCTCTCTCTCTCTCTCTCTCTCTCTCTCTCTCTCTCTCTCTCTCTCTGTGTGTGTGTGTGTGTGTGTGTGTGTGTTTCTCCCTCCCTTTCACTCTATCTAAAAATCAATGGAAAATTATCCTCAGTTGAGGATTAACAACAACAACAACAACAAAAATTCTCCATCTTCCACCCAAATTTCAATGCATCTAGGTGCTTGCCCAGATCTCCCAGTCCTTATTTACTGCCCTCTTAGTTCTTAGAACAAGCATTTATTAACTGCCTGTTTTGTGTCAGGTTCTCTTCCAGGTTCTGGGACTACAAGAATAGAAGGAATATTCCTGTCCTTAAGAAACTTCTACTGGAAGACAAAATTCCACAAAGAGACAGTCACATTAGAATGGGGTAAGTATGAAGACAGTGACACTCAAGTGGGATTGGTTTAACTGGAAAAGGAAGAGAGTGAGCAGCTTATGTTTGCAAAGCTATTCTGACTGTGTCCTCAGCTTTTTGACACTGACATTATATTGAAATCAGAATTCGCAGCACATACCTCAGAGTTCACATCAAAGCAACTAAAAATATGAATAAAGGTTGCATAAGCAGCCTGCATTACCTACGATGGTAACCAAAGCTGACTGACTGGGATGCTTGGAAGAGTAACAAGTGTAATATCCAGTGTCGTTTCTTCCCACTGATGATACAAAAGCAAACAGAATCCGTATCATAGTTCTGTTTGTGGAATAGGTACTCATCTCAAAGTAGCTGCCCTAGGTTTTAATAAAACAAAATGGATTTAATGATTTCAGCCTGGACTGTCAGGTGGCTGTTCTGCATTTTCAGAAGCAAGCGTGTCATAGTACCTCCTCTAGTGCTTCAGTTCCTAACTTCAGAGTGAGCCCGAATCCGTGGTTCACGTGAACAGCTTTGCACCTGATCCACAAGGGTTCCCCCACTTTAAGAAATAACTGTGGCAGTGTGGTCTGAGGCCTCTGATTTAGATCTAGAAGACAAAAACATCCCAAGAAAAAGGTGATTAATTGCAAAAGACATGCCGAACATTCTGAAGAACAAAGATTTTAACGCTGTCGCACATGTCATAAACCTTTCATTATTTCATTCATCTTTAAAAATGAATAAATTAATAAACATCTTTTATTTTGTATTAAATCTTGTAGCACTTACAGAATCCATAATATTACATTTACAGTGGTCCGAAGGGATCATAGAATTTCCGAAGTCCAGATCGTTTCCTAGGAATGGTTACTGAAGACAGAAATATATACCATTGTGGTCTTACCTATAGTGAAAAGCTTGGTACATTCCCTGCCCAGCTCATTTCTTGCACAACACGTTATGTCCGTTCCAAATAACTCATGAAGTACGCTTTCCTCCTTTGTAACAACAGCTGGACTTTCTCCTTTGCAGCTACAATTAGAAAATAAATGTCATTTGACTAAACATGTTTTAAAATTGCAAATGAATGTTCAGGAGAAGAATAAAGTGACAGGTTCTAGAGCCTGTTTTATTAAGAGGCTGTTTCAGAGTGCAAAGAAGGGAGCAGGTCAAAGGGCAAACAAAAACCCACATCTGTGATTACATCAGAGTTCATAGGGAACTAGCTATTATCTCAACAATGACAATTACACTAGAGAGAATTACATAATAAAATAGTCTCACATTTTTTGTGTTTGGTGACTTCTTTGTAGTTATTTAAAGAGAGAGAGAGAGAGAGAGAGAGAGAGAATTGAGGAAGAAGACAAAAGTGAGCCCGGCTGGTTGAGCTTGGACCCATGCACCAAGAGGTCACCAGTTCAATTCCCGGTCAGGGCACATGCCCAGGTTGTGGGCCAAATCCCCATTAGGGGGCATGCAGGAGGTGGCCAATCGATGTTCTCTCTCATCAACGTTTCTATCTCTCGCTCCCTCCCAATTCCTCTCTAAAATCAATAAAGAAAAAAAAATTAAAAAAAAAAAAAAGACAAAAGTGGGGGAGGAAAAGAGAAAAGAAAAGCATGATTAAGCTTTATAATACAGCTTAACAAAGGTAGGTCTTTTCTTTGAAGCACAGTAAGGGCCAACCAGTGAGAGGGAGAGTAGCAAAAGTCATCAGTTCTCAGAGCTATCAGGGGAAAGCCAAGGTGTCCCTTCCAGGGGACCCCAGCCAGCTTGAGGATTTGGAGGAGCCCCTTCCCTCTTCTCCCTCAGTAGAGGATGGACTTTGGTCCTCCTGAGAGCTTCCCAAAGCAGATACACTCTTGGAGTCTGTAAAGTCACTTTTCTCTTCTTTATCACTTTAGTCAGGTGTATTCTTTTCTTTGCTTACGCATCATTCCTTGAGGGCTTTTTTCTTATTATTATTATAATGACACAGGATAGTGAGAAGCTAGGAAAATTCCTTGGCAAGTGGAATGGGGAAAACGAGACAGAAAGCTGAACAAACTGGCCAAGCAATTTACAGCCAGATGATAAATTTCAAGGTCTTATCTTTCCTAACCAAGGATACTTAGGAGCCAATGGTTTACACATTCCAGACCAGGCGCCGGAGGGCAGACCCGCCTGGGTCAAGTCCCTCTTCAGTGACATTCTTCGAAGGTGAAACTGACCAGAGAATGACCCTGACCCCTCAATATACTCATTTTGACAAATCAGCATGTTGAAGGACACGCCGGAGAGCTGATGAATATTCTATTGAGATCCTCCTCTGAGATTTCCCCTAAAACTTCTGCCTTTAGAAAACAGCTATAAAAACCCTCAAGATAAAGGAAGCCTGTGTGTGCTCTCCTTGGAGTATGCCCACGCCCCTCCTTTCTTCATGTATTTTTGCTCTCTTTCTCCTAAACAATAAGAGTCCCCATGAGACTTGCAACCAGGGAAGCAATGGCCAGCAGCAGCTCGTCTGGGACTATCCCCCTGAACCTGTCTCCAAGGCTCCTTTTTTCTGACTTCTCAGTGAGTTGAAAGCAGCCCACCCTTGACCCACTTCTGTCACTGTGACTTTTACTTCTCAGTGAGTCCATGCGGCCCTGTGTGGCTCACTTCTTTCCTATAACCTTTCTAGAGAGCCAAAGCAGCCCCGCCTAGGCTCTCCTGTTGCTTCTACACTAAGCCTTTCCTTTGTTTCCTTTCCTGTTCCCAGCTTTAATAAACATATTCGCAAATCACCTGGACTCCTGTTGTGAAATCTGTCAAGAACCCACATGCTACTGGCCAGCCCAAGGCAGATCCGCTCTGGGCCCCAGGCCCTTTCCAGTGACAATAAACAATAGTTTGGGTTCAGTGTAGGAATTTTGGAGATTTTAGAGAAAAAAGAAAAAGAGAGTTTTAAATTACCCAGATTTTGGTGTGTAGCTTTCTAATTGTTTTTGTTGTCTATACAAAACCACATTACATGTATCTGTACAGGTAATCTCTTTTTCTTTTCCATCTAAAATTTGGGATCACATGTATATCATTTCTTTTTCTCCTCTTTAGTCCCATTTTTCAATACAAGTAGTTTATTAAATTTTAATTAGTTAACATTGCATAAATTCTTACTTAATGAAAATTTAGCTATTGCCCATTCAAAAACCAAAAGTAAGCAGTGATATGGTACTTACTATCTGCCAGGCACAGTTCTTTGTGTTTCAAAAGTTTCAATTCATTTAATCACCATAGCAATCTTATAAGGTAAGTACTGTTACTGTCCCCATTCTTCTGATGACAAAGGAGATTAAGTAACATGCACAAGGCCACACAGGTAGTAAGCAAACAAGGGTTCAAATTAAGGCTAGATTCTGTGTCCTTAAACAATCAGATTAAACTGCTCTTCCAAAATAAACAGAATGATCACAAATTATGCATTTATTCACAGGGAATTACTTATGGGGAACGACACACTAAAATCCACACCTTTCTTTTTCCCCAACCAGGTGCTCAGGGAGCTAACAATCCTGTAACTTAAAAGGCTTTTATTTGTGTTGTGTCCTGTCCTGGGAGGACCCTACAGCTTAGTGATGTGACATGGGAGAGCACCAAAAGGCCTCCTGACTAACACGGCAACTCCCACACTCCCTGGAAAGTCCGCGCTAACCATTCTTTAAGGAGCTCAAGTTTCCTGTTAACATGGTAACAAGTTCAATTGTATATCCAGTATGATGTCAACTGTATTAGAAAATGACCAAATAAGTATAGGAATCATAGCAGTTACCTCTGTATACATGTCGTACCTTTCACTCTGTGAATCACAAAACACCCATTCCACAGTTGGTTCTGGAATGCTCTCAGATATGCAGACCAGGGCGTCCTGATTTTCCATTTTTCTAAAGTATGGTCTCCTTAACGTGTAAAGCAGTGTATCTAAAGCATCACAAATTATTAACATTTTAATATTTTAAAAATAATTGTCTTAGCAGCCTCCTCAAAAAAAATCTATATCATTAAGAAAAGCTAGTATTTTATAACATAGCAGTGTCTTCTGCTCCACTCCAAATATATATAAAAATATAACCCCTCCTCACCAACATATTAAATTCAACTCTGGCAGAGACACCAACTTTAGCATTTATGCTCTTAGCCAGTTTCCTTGGGCATTTCATAAATCCACAGACAAAGAAAGACAAGTGGGGTGAAGCCATTGTGAAAATACAAATAGTGATACACATAGGAAAAAAAACTGAAGATAACACAAAGTTTAAAACCCATACTTATATAGTTTAAGACCCAAACTTCTTCCCATAATTTTATCTAGATCTAGGCAGAAATACACAAATTTAGAAATGCAGAAGTATGATAAGATGGAGTTAGAACTGGAACTCAATAAAATATCACTTGTAATTGAAAAATAAGATGTTTAAAAAAGAACTGGAACTGAATTGAGAGGTTGGGTTTAACCTCCTGTTTACACTGGACCATTACACCTCACCCTTCCCCCATCTGCCACTCCCACGATGCCCAAAATATATAAACTTTCTTTCTACTTCTGCTTAGACGTCTCTAAGAACAGGAGTTTGCTATCTCCCTGAGTAGGTCCTTACATTTTTCAACAAACTTTTTTTCAAAAGAAATTTTCCCTATGCAAAATTCCAATCTCCCATCCTATAATAAATTTTACTTTAAAGTATTATATAATACTTTGTGTGTGTGTGTGTGTGTGTGTGTGTGTGTGTGTGTGTGTGTGTACATATATACACAAAATAATATATGAAGTTTAAATTTTGGAGCATAATAATAAAAACTAATACCCATGGACCCATACTCAGCTTAATAACCAGAATTTTTTCTTTTTAATCCTCACCCAAGGATATTTTTCCACTGATTTTTAGAGAGTGGAAGCAGGAGAGAGAGAGAGAGAGAGAGAGAGAGAGAGAGAGAGAGAGCGAGCAACATCAATGTGAGAGAGACACATCGACTGGTTGTCTCGACTGGAGCCAGGAATCGAACATGTGACCCTTCAGTGCTCGGGCTGAGCTCTAACCACTGAACCACACCAGCCAGGTCAATAACCAGAATATTAATAAACACCTTTGAATCTATTTTTGTGCTCTTCTTATCTCTCAACCCTAAGTAAGCTTAATCCTGAATTTTGTGTTTATTATTCCAGTACTTTTTAAAATGTTGTAACCACCCTGCTCGGTGGGGTGGGACATCTTCCCGTACACCAAAACGCGGGTTTAATTCCCAGTGAGGGCAGGTACCTACTGTCCTGGTGTCTGTTGCAGGTCTGAACCCCAGTCCAGGCTCCTACGGGAGGCAACAGATCAATGTTTCTCTCTCACATTGATTCTCTCTCTCTCTCTCAAAAAAAAAAAAAATAACAATAAAATAAAGTAAATGTTTTCACCACATAGACATGTGGCCCTAAACAATATATTAGTTTCTTTTATTTGTTTTTTAGTTTCAACAGAAGGTATCATTCAATATGTAGTCTCCCACTTCAATTTTAATCCAATCTTATGTTTTTAGTTCATCCATGGTTCTGCATGTAGCTACACTTGATTCTTTTTTAATTTCACTACTACATCGTATTCCATTGGTGAATATATCACAATCTGTGATTCTATTTCCTTGCAGTGGACATTTGGGTGGTTTCCAGTTTTTTTGTATTACCAGCAATGGTGCTATGAACACTCTGTGCATTCCTGCTGAGGCAGAGTGTAAGTTTCTCAGTAATACCCCCGGAGCAAACTCTTGGTTTATATGGTATGAGCACGTTCAGTTCTACATGATGACAATCTGTTTTCCAAAGTGGTTGTACTAATTTCCACTTGCACAGCAGGATGTGAGATTGCCTCGTGCTCTACAGACTCACCAGTACTTCTGAATTTTCAACAGTCTTGTGGGTATAAAATGGTATCTTGTTGTGGTATTAATTTACATGTTTTATTATTAATTTAACATATTTAGTTTTCATATTCTGAAAAGAAATGACCACTTATGTCTTCTGTTCATTTTTCTACTGTTTTTTTTCTTCTTATTGATTTATAGGAGCTCTCTAGCTATTATGATTATTAATCCTTTGTTGATTATGTGAGTTGCAAATATTCCATTTTCTGGCAGTTTTTACATTCTCCCCCTGTAATTTCTCACCATTGGTCCCAATTCTACCCTCTAGAACAATTTTTTTTAAATGTAGCTTTGCTTTCACATGAAAATATTTTATATATTTAAAATCAGAAACCAATCACTTCATAAGTTATATAAATGTTTAACCACTATGCTGTATATCTGAAGCTAATATAATATTATATGTCAACTGTAATTGAAAAATAAAACAATAAAAATATTTTCTACTAAAAGAAAAAAAATCAGAAACCAAGGGCAAGGGTGATCATTACCATCCAAGGTACTCTGACTAGTTAGACCAGGTTTCCCGGCCCAGATGCCAGCAGAATGTTCTCTGCATCACCCGCAACAATCTTCTCCTCCCTTCAGAACACTTCCTTCTCCATGCTAACCACTCCCAATTCCTTCCACTGCGCCTGACTTACGAATTCCAAGTTCTTCACTATCCTGATTGCTCTGTTTTGTCAATATTCATCTGGGGAAAAAAGAGAACTGAAGATAATAATTTCCTTAACCTCAACATTATACTTTCACGAACACTGCCAAGGTTCAGATTTCCTTTTTTTAGCAAACATGCCATAGTGTCGGTTAGCACAGAACCTGTGGTTCACTGAACTGTTTTCTCTTTTTCACCAACTCTGGCCAAGTCTCTCCCACCTGATTTTTTTGAAACTCACCACCCAGCAGAATGCTAAAAACAATTTACAAGTTACTTGAATGATTGTTGTTAATATTTTTTATACTGTAAATCTTAATTGAAAAGAATATATTCTAAATATAGCCCTGGCCGGTTTGGCTCAGTAGAGTATCAGCCCTCAGACCGAAGGGTCGCAGGTCCGATTCCTGGTCAAGGGCATGTACCTGGGTTGCAGGTTCCATCTCTGGCCCAGGCGGGGTCATGAAGGATGCAACCAATCGATGTGGCTCTCTCATATCGACGTTTCTCTCTCTCTCCCTCTCTTTCTCAATCTCTTCCTCCCTCCTACTTTATCTTAAAAAAAAAAAAAATCAATGGGAAAATATCCTCAGGTGAGGATTAAAAAAAACTACAGCTTTGGTTCCTCAGTCACATGGGTCACATTTCAAGTGTTCAGCAGCCACACGTGGCCAGTGGCTACCACATTGGAAAGAGCAGACATTTGCATAGTCTCCGAGATGATGAATAGTGCTGAGATCTTACAATCCGTGAGGTATGTGTTTGTATGCCTGTTTTACAGGTACAGAAACTGAGGCTCAGAGTGATTAAGTGACCTGCCAGAGGTGGTAACAGATCCAGAATAAGAACCCAGGTCTTCTGATTCCAAGATCAAATGTTTTCCATTTCTTCCCTGTCAGCCATCTGTCACTGAAAACAATGGGGGCCTCAATAGAGGATGTCCCGGGTTTTTCAGAGCACTAATTCTGACAGTCCATGGGTCAGGTCAGATGGTCTCCACAGGTCATACAGATGGTTGAAGTGAATTCAGTCGGTCCAACTACACCTGAGGGAAACCTGTGTGCTGCGTCCAGAGCAGCTGGGAAGAGCTCCCGAGTCCTAAGCAATGTCGTGGTCGGTTGCGAAGACCTGGTAGCAAGGTGCACTTACTTCTTATACTCACTGTAAACAATACGGTGTAATTGGTCACTTCACTCTGAATAAAAAGTAGGTATTCTCCAGCTTGGGTTTCTGTCATTTTCAAAATGAACAAGGAAACAACTCCTCTGGAAAACAAGAAAGAGAACTGATTGTTTTGAAAAATGTGTGAAACTAAAACCATAAAATTTCATACTGAGTCAGAAGGCGGTTCGGAGTCTCCCGTGTTGCATCCCCGACCGTGGCACAGACACTGCTCTGTGGCGAACACAGCCTCTGTCATGTGCCCAGCACTCAGCCTGGGCCTTGTTAGTTTGACCTTGACTTTGACCAGTCCCTTGAGAGTGAAGGACCTCCATTCCAGCACCTTCACCTCGTGCTTCCCAAGCCCCGTGGAGGGAAACCTTCCATCCCAAAACACACAGGCGTGGTGCTGTGCTCCTGCAGACAACCACAAAGCCCCTTCCACGGTCACGTCGGCTCCGTCACATGGCCACCAGCCTCAGTTCCCATTTCCAGAACCAGATCACTGTACAAGCAAGAGATACTGAGATCAAAAAAAAAAAAATCTGTTTGTGCCTCTCTAGATGAGAGAATTCAAGCAAAAGCTAACACAAGACATTTTCCTACGAAGTAATATTGATACCGACATATCATATAGATGTAAGGAAGATGTCTCGATGTTTGCATTCGCAATTTTTTGGATATTCAGTAAAGATAAATTTGGCTAGGGGCATGCACTTCAAAGAAACAACTTTGATGTATGTTTGGCGATACTCATTCTCATTAAAACTTAAAATATTCTCTAGCAGTCTACTGAGTAATATTGGATTTAAATGCACACTTTCTGGTGTTTAGACCCTTACTACTCAAAGTGTGGTCTTTCCCAAAGTGGAAGTTGATGGGAGTTGATGGAGGTGCAGAATCTCAGGCACCACCCCGACCTACTGAACCAAAATCCACATTTTAACAAGATCCCCCAGGGCAGCCAGATGCATATTATATTGGAGAAGTCGTGCTTCAGAGCTCCAAGCAGCAGAGTTCAAGAGTATTTGTGCTTGCAGTCATATTGACAGCAAATTACTGGGTTATATATGCATTTGATGGGTTTCTGCAGATATTTTGGTGATGCGCCTTCTTTCTCTGAACTATTTATTCCCTCTCCTTGTATGATTTGTGAAAAAGTTGCTAAAAACCATTTTGGTACTAAGTTAACTAATCCACACAAACCTATCTATGACTTTGGCTAACAAACGGGGCTGCTTATTTATTCTAAAGCAAAAAAGGCTGCTCTCATGGAGTGAAAAGAACTCTACATTTTTACTTTGCTTTTCGGTCTCAATCCAGTGAGAACTGTTGTGGCATTAAATTTTAATAAAATCAGCAGGACATTTCTTGATGCCAAAATTCTTAAAACAAGTGTTTTGGTTTAACCCAAAGATAAAGGTAACCGAAAAACAGAAGTGAGTATAATACAGTTTCAAAAGAGGAAAAGAAAATGAATGTGTTCCAAAGATTTAGAACCCAAACTTCAGAATTATAGCCACTGTCCTGAAAATTACTTAAGAGTTTGTTTGAACTTAAAGAAACAAATAGAAATACTTGGTACAAGTCCAAGATGTAGGGAGAGATGTTCTCCCATATCTCAGTCAAGCGGCCTGATACCCTATTGGTCATTCGAGTGCCTTTTAGTCTTTCTGTTCTGGAAAGACAATACCTCTTCTACAGCTCCTGGACACCAGAACTCCCCCAGGAATTAGAGAGAAAGGCAGCCTTAGAATTATTAAGTGGTCATTTAAATGGTCTGTGCCCCTTGCTTTCTGCCCCCATCTGGTCTCAGCAAGAGGACAGAGACAACATGTGACAGCAATCAGGACAGAGTTAGATTGGATGTCAATCCACAAATACTGGCTAAGATACTTTTCTGGGTCATGAGACCAATGTTCTTCACACACAGAGCAAGTTCTTACTAAAATATTTTGTGGATACCACGTTTCAATTCTGCTCATCATACTATGAAATGAAACAGACAAAACCAAATGTTCTTTCCCCAAGCATTTCCCAGGAAGAAGCTTCTTGCTACTTTAACTGGAATGTAATGAAAACTTTCTAACTTTGTATCTTTAAGACAATTAAAACACAAGACACCTTAAAAATTCCATATGGTCTTTTCACTGTTTGTTTTTGTTTGTTTGTTTGTTTTTATCACTATTTGTTTTATATTTTACCAGCTACTCACTGCTTTCTTAGGCCCTAACTTTACCTGTATATCTATTTATAATTTTTGAAATTAATAGATTTCAAATGTTAGATTTACAGAAATAATGAGCAGAAAGTAAAGAGAAATTCTACATACATCCTTCTCCCCACCCCCAGTTTGCTACAACTGATGAACCAATATTTATATTAGTTAAAGTTCATAGTTTACATTAGGCTTTACTTTTTGTTCTGTACATCCTATGAATTTTGACAAATATCTAATGTCATGTGTCCATGCCCTAACTATATTTTTAGTTCATTATTTCACTGGAGGTAAGAGTTACAATGGACATGTCCAGAAATTTGAAAATCAACTCTAAATGAAGCAAAACGTATTTTTACAGCAAAAACAAGTGTTCTTCCAAAAATTCGTATGGGTGCACATCCACCCTCTTCCCTTACCTGTTTTGTAAATCAAAGCGTGGCTGGCAATTCAGGGAGCTGCGTTTAAAGACCCAGAGACAGGAAATGTTCCCCGGGGCCGTGAGCAGCACCTGCAGGGAGACGGACGCGGACTCGTCCACTTGGACCGCGGCCGCTCTGTAGACCCCGTCGGCGCTCGCAGGCCCCGCGGCGCAGCCCAGGTCTTCTGGGGATTCTGATGCCTGTGTCACAGACGAAACAAGGTGAACTTTACAAGTGCATGCTTAATACGGCATCTTAGCTGGAACCTTTACCAAATACATACATGGTGACATACTGCACCTGTTGAGAACTTATCACTGACTGAAAATCCCAATAATTATACTTCTCTAAAAAAAAAAAAAGCCGGGTGGTGTGGCTCAGTGGTTGAGCATCAACCCATGCACCAGGAGGTCGCCAGTTCGACCCAGGTTGTGGGCCTGATCCCCAGGCGGCCAACATCGATATGTTTCTCTCTCTCCCTCCCTCTCCTTTCCTCTCTAAAAATCAATTAAAAAAGAAAAAAGGTAGATCACTTTAAACTGCATTTCTAAAATGTTTTACAGGCTGTTATGGGCTGAATTGTGTCCCCCACCCAAATTCATATGTTGAAGTCCTAACCCCCAGTACCTCCGAAGGTGACCTTATTTTGTGATCAAGTCTTTACAGAGATAATCTGGTTAAAATGAGGCCATTAGGGAGGTCTCTGATCCAATATGACTGGTGTCTTTATAAAAAGAGGAAATTTGGAGAAGACATACATACAGGGAGAATGCCATGTTAACATGAAAATGGTCACCTAGGAGCCAGGGAGAGAGGCCTGGAACAGCTCCTTCCCTCACAGCCTCACAAACAACCAACCCTGCTGACATCTAGATTTTAGACTTCCAGCCTCCAGAGCTGTGAAACAATGAATTTCTGTTGTTGACATCACCCAGTCTGTGACACTTAGTTGTGACAGCTCTAGCAAATTAATATACAGATAATAATCACAACATTTGTAATACATATGTAAATGTTTTTGTGGTTATTGGTATGCAGATAAGAATCTACATAGTAATAGTAAATGGGTATCTGTGTTTAGAGGGGATTTTCTTTTTAATCCTCACCTGAGTATATTTTTTCCATTTATTTTATTTTATTTTTAGATAGAGTGGGATGGAAAGAGAGAGAGAGACATCAATCTGAGAGAGACACATCGATTGGCATGACCCAGACTGTGGCCAGGGATCAAACTTGCAACCCAGGTATGTGCCCTTAACCGAGAATCGAACCTGCAACCCTTTAGTCTGTGGGCCGATGCTCTAACCACTGAGCCAAACCGGCCAGGGCTATTAGAGGGAATTTAAAAACCAAAATATTGCCCTAGCCAGTTTGGCTCAGCAGTTAGAGGGTTGGCCCTCGGATCAATGAATCATGAGTTTGATTCTGGTCAAGGGCGTGCCTTGGTTGTGGTTCGTCCCCAGCCCTGATGGGGTCATGCAGGAGGCAACCAGTCGATGTGTCTCTCTCATGTTGATGTTTCTCTCTCTCCTTCTCTCTCCTCCCTCTCACTCTATCTGATGATAAATAGAAAAAATATCATCAGGTGAGGATTTAAAAAAAAATTTTTTTAATAAAAACCAAAATATTTTCTGGGCAGATATTCCCCAGAGGCTCATTGCCACCCTCACACTCTTTGCCTGCTTCAAAAAATTGGGATACATTGAGAAGAGGGTGTGGTAGCAAATTCTGCTGCTGGAACCCTCACCTCCTACCCTCTAACATGTAGTGTAGTTAATGCATACACATGTGCACATGCACACACACACACACACACACACACACACCACACAAGCTTCTTCAGGTGAAGATCTGGGTATCTCTTCTGCTACTCATCATAAGTCATATTTCTGATTTTACTTGTTCACTTACACAGTTAGTATCAGGTAAGTTCATTTAATCAATATCTGCGAAGTACTCGACCATCTGCTGGGCACTATGACACCAGAAAGAAAGACACTCATCTTGTTCTCAAAGAGTTTTGAATCCAGTCATAAGAAGTAAGTAAAACTGAAACAGAATGTGACCCATAAAAAGGTGTCAACTACTTTGACAGGTAAATTTAAGTGCTCTGGAAATTCAGAGGAGGGATAGGCAACTTCCAAGCTGGGGTGGTGGGCATGTCTCACTGAAGTCCAGCAATGGAGCTGGATCTTAATGGGCATAGAATTGCCCTGGCCAGTTTGGCTCAGCAGTTAGAGCATCAGCCTGCGGACCAGAGAGTCCGGGTTCAGTTCCCGCTAAGGGTACATACCTCAGTTGTGGTTCATCCCCGACCCCAAGGTCATGAGGGTGGCAACCAGTAGATGTGTCTCTCTCACATCAATGTTTCTCTCTCTCTCTTCCTCCTTCTTTCCCTCCCGCTCTATCTGAAGATAAATGTAAAAATGTCCTCGGGTGAGGATTAAAAAAAAGATGGGCATAGAATCAAGTTTTATTTTTTATTTAAAAATTTTTTTTTCTTTATTGAGTTTTAGAAAGAGAGGAAGGGAGAGGGAGAGAGAGATTGAAACATCGATGAGAGAAAATATCGATTGGCCACCTCCAGCATGCCCCCCACTGGGGATCAGGCCCACAACCTGGGTATGTGCCCTGACCAGGAATCCGACCGGCGACCTCTTGGTGCATGAGTCGACGCTCAACCACTGAGCCACACGGACCAGGCTAGAATCAAGTTTTTAAAAACCTGACACACTTGAAAATATTTGCAATATATATTACAAATAAAGGACTAATACCCCTAATATATAAATGTTTTAAAAATTGAGGGACACAGTAGAATAATGGGGAAATGAAACAAATAGACAGTTCATACACAAAAATACATATATATAGAGTGGCCCTTGAACATAAAAGAAAATGTTCAACCTTGCTTATAATTAGAGAAGCCTAAATTAAAACAACACTGAAATGTCACTTCTCATCTATCAGACTGGCTCAAATTTTAAAGTATGACAACACATTTTGTTGGTGAGGCTGTGAGGAAAGATCTACTTTCTTTTTTTTTTCCGGATGAACCAAGCATTTTATTTAATTACAACAAGGAAGCGCTCACCTAGTCTCTACTTAAAAAAACAACATTCAGGCCTGTACTGAAAACACTGCCTCGATAGTGTCCAGAACATCATTTGCACCCAATCCTGGAGCTACCAAGCTCTGAAATCAAGTCTGTCCTGTGCACTGCAGGAAGCCAAAGGAGACTCCACCCACGTCACTGTATTTCTTGATCCCTTATGTTTTCCATCATCACCCATCAGGACAATGAGTCCAACTTCGCAGATAAACATTTGAAAAATCGACCTTTGCGCAACAACCCAAAGGTTTTAAGAGTGAAGAATGTTACTTGTGCAAGTCAGAATCTGATAGCAATTAAATGGTGACAGCTTTGCCAATAAACAAGAAAATGTTCTTCCATGGCTAGGAAGGGAGACTGCCACAGCCGGCAGGTCCCAAAGACACATGGAGGGAAAGATCTACTTTCATACATTACTGGGGGAATGCAAACTGGTACAACCTTTCTCAAGGGGAATTTGGCAACACCTACTAAAATTATACGTGTACTCACTGTTTAAACTAGCAACCCTACTTCTAGGACCTCCAACAAGTAACTATAGCATCATTTGTAATTGGAAACAACCTAAATATTCATACATAGGAAAATAGTCAAATAAACTATGGTATATCCACACAACAAAGTACTATGCAGCTGTAAAGAAGAAAAAGAAGAGTCTCTGTGCCCTGGCCGGTTTGGCTCAGCGGTTAGAGCATTGGCCTGCGGACCAGAGAGTCCTGGGTTCAGTTCCTGCTAAGGGCACGTACTTTGGCTGCAGTTTGGCCCCAGTCCCAGTTGGGGTCGTATGGGTGCCACTCGATGTGTCTCTCTCACGTCAATGTTTCTCTCTCTCTCTTCCCACCTCTCTCCCTCCCGCTCTATCTGAAGATAAATGCGAAAGTGTCCTCTGGTGAGGATAAAAAAAAAGAAGAGTCTCTGTGCACTGACTTGAAGTGATTTCCTGGATATACTGCTAGGTGAAGAAAGCTACGTGCAAAAAATCTACCTTCGCCTGACCAATGTGGCTCAGTGGTTAAGCATCAACCCATGCACCAAGAGGTCACCAGTTCGATTCCCAGTCAGGGCACAAATCCCCAGTGGAGGGACAAGCTGGAAGCGGCCAATCAATGTTCTCTCTCATCAGTGTTTCTCTCTCTCTCCTTCTCCCTTCCACTCTCTCTAAAAATCAATAAGAAAAAAAGTATCTATCTTCAAGTATGTATGCTACACTTCATATAAAAAAGAAGAGAATATAAGAAAATACATATGTATCTGTTCATTTGTGCACAAGAAATACAGGAATAGTATTGAAAATCTGAAGTACAGGAGGTAAGTAGGAAAAGGATGGAAACTTGGTAATAGAGACAAGGAGAAAGTGATACCTCTTTGAGTATACCTTTAAAAAAAAACTTTTTATTGATTGATTTTAGAGAAAAAGAGAAAGAGAGAAACATCAATTTGTTGTTCAATTTATTTATGCATTCATTGGTTGTTTCTTGTGTGTGCCCTGACCAAGGATCAAACCCTAAACTTTGTTGCATCAGGATGACAGTCTAACCAACTGAGCTCCCCTGCCAGGGCTGAGTACACCTTTTTATATTGCTTTGGTTTTTAGGACCATACTCATGTTTCATATACTCAAAAAATAAATAATTAAAACCAAGTGGGATAAGGAAGACTAAAAATGGAACACAAACCAAATGAACTTAATGTCTAACAAATAAATAACATAACCATAGTGAAGGGGGTGGGAAAGTAAAGAACTTTGAGAAATATTACTTTGGATACAATAAGGTTAAAGACAAAAATAATTATAACACAAATACAGTATTCCACTTAGTACACCTCTTTCTCACTGGGGTGTGGATTAACAATTCTGAAACTACTTTATGTATTTACTAGGATTGAATACATAGGTAAATTGTTATAGATAATGACAGCCAGGTTTCCTGCTGTCAGAGAGAGAACTACTAATAAGGAAAGATGGAAAGCTAGAATGACTCCTTTGGTGTCAAATTAAAATCAGAGTTGTCATCTTGAACTTAGGATGATAGATAGATGACAGACAGATAGATGTAAGATGTAAAGATGATAGCGATATAGTGTGTGGTGGGTTAGTACACGTGCATACATTTCCTAGCTCTGTCTGCTGACAGGGCCTACGAGCAATGGCATCCCAATGGCAATGAGCACATCCAGCTCTCAGATCTTAGTTTCTAAATTATGTTCTCCAAGAAGTCAGTGTTCTTTGCAGAAGGGGTTAATTCCAGGGCTGAGGCAAGAAAAACACAAGATGAGCCTGTACTATGTTGTTGTGCCAAAAAGTAAGTGCCTGAAAAAAGATGGGGACCTGTTGAAGGGACACAGGAGTCAACCTGAAGTAGCTCCCAATGGCCAATGCTGGAACCATTTGTACAACAAAATAAATATGATACTTTGGGGTTAGAACCCACAGAATAAAATAAATATCCGTGAGTCTATACTAATACAAATAAATAATTGAGTAAATAAATAAAATAGCCCTGGCTGGTTTGGCTCAGTGGTTAGGGCATAGGCCCTTGGACCAAAGGGTCTCGGGTTCGATACCCGGGCAAGTGCACATGCCTGGGTTGCAGGTTCGTCCCTGGCCCTGGTTGGGGTTGTGCGGGAGGCACTCAATCAATGTGTCTCTCTCAAGTCAATGTTTCTCCCTCTCTCCCCCTCCCTCCCTTCCACTCTATCTAAAAAAATCAATGGAAAAATATAATCGGGTGAGAATTAACAATAAATAAATAAATAAAACAGAGAGAAGGGATAGCTCTTCCTCACAGAAGAATGCCAATGAATTAATGTAGAGGGAATGAGGGAAAAGGAAAAATCACCATTAGGCAAACATCAAATTAATAATTTGTAGACAAAGTTCACTAACGGAAGCTAAAATCAGCAGGTGATAATTAGAGGAGAAAAAGGATATTTGCATCTCCCCCAAAATATTTGTTAATTATTAAGGAAAAGTAATAACTGTGCAGTGGAGAAACCCAGCACACAGCAACTTAACCTTCAAACAGAAATGAAAAATGATGGATATATTAAGATTTTAAACAACAATTAAGTGGATGTAGGAACAGTAAAATCATCTTATTTGGGGTCCAGGATATACTGGTAATATAGTGAAGGTAGAAGCTTATTTATCAGGGCTTCATAGATAAGCTGTGTCTACTAAAGAGTGCTTGGTTATTCAAAACACCCCTGGACTATAAAATTTCCAGAAAGATGTCTCATCTGAGAACTGTGAACTGTGGAAGAAATGAAAATCTTTTTTTCCAAAACCTTTTTTTAGAAAAGCCACAGACATCCTAACAATCCACTTCACACTGAAGAGGGAAAATGCAGCTTCAAGGGGATGAGCGTGCACGATGAGGAATGCTCACCTCGGCCACGGAATTCCTACACTTGTTTGTGTAATGCTCTTTAAGAACTACTGGGTCTTACCATAATCCTGAATATTGATTAAGAATATAATTTATACTTTATGAAAAAATAATGCAGTACTTAATACTAGGAACCAAGACTAATCATCAATTTTGTTTTTTGAAAATTTTTTTTTCTTTATTGATGTTAGAGAGAAAGAGGAAGCAAGAAGGAGAGGTAGAAACATCGATGAGAGAGAACATCGACTGGCCGCCTCCTGCATGCCCCCCACTGGGGATCAGGCCCACAACCTGGGCATGTGCCCTGACCGGTAATCGAACCAGCGACCTCTTAGAGCATGGGTCGATGCTCAACCACTGAGCCACCCTGGCCAGGCTAATCATCAGTTTTTTTAAGATTGTGTTTTATAAGAAAACACTTAAATGTATGCAATTATTTTCTTATGATGAAAAGACACTAAGCCCTGGCTGGGTAGCTCAGCTGGTTAGAGCATTGTCCCAGGATATGCCAAGGTTTCAGGTTCAATCCCTGGTCAGGGCACAGAGAAGAATCAATCAATGAATGCATAAATAAGTGGAACAACAAATCAATGTTTCTCTCTCTTTCTCTCAAATCAATAAAAAAAAAATGAAAAAAATACACTGAAAGTTTAAAACATTATAGAAATAGTATTCATTTCTTTTGTCTGCACTGAAATACTATGTATGCAAATACTATTATTAATAAGTCAATGTGTTATGACACCATAACGATTAACAAAAAAATTCATGCATTAGCCCTGGCAGGTTTGGCTCAGCGGTTAGAGTGTTGGCCCACGGACCAAAGAGTTGCAGGTTCAATTCCAGTCAAGGGCACGTACCTTGGTTCCAGTTCGGTCCCGGCCCTGGTTGGGGTCGTGCAGGAGGCAACCAGCCAATGTGTTTCTCTCACATTGATGTTTCTCTCTCTCTCTCTCTCTCTCTCTCTCTCTCTCTCTCCCTCCCTCCCTCCCTCCCACTCTATCTGAAGATAAATGGAAAAATATCCTCAGGTGAGGATTAAAAAAAAATCATGAATTAAATTGGTGTTTTCATTCATGTAGAATGTTGTCATTAAAACCTATTTCATGTTGATTTTAAGATTTGAGACTATTTCTAATATTTCTGATTTAGGGGGTCACACAGGATATCATGCCATGTTTTTATTTGTTATATCAATGCAAAAGAAAATAGTGGCTATATATTTGTATCCATTCCTAACTGAAAATGTCCATGGAATTAGCTAATTTAGGTTTGCTTTTCAATGTACATAGATTTCTAACATTTAGGCTTCCTTTATTCACACAAATACCTAGGCTCTGTTAGATGAATAGCAAGAAGGAGAAGAACAATGAAAATCATGGTTGGAACCTGAAGGAGCCAGAGCCAGATTATGGAGCAATTTGCATGTCAGCCTCAGTGAGGTCACTGAAGGTCTCAAGGCAGGCAGTCAGGTTGGAGCTCGGCTTCAGGAAGAATGGTCTGATAGCCTACCTGAGATGAGCTGCAGAAGGAAGAAGCCACATAGGATATTACTGTGATTATGACGGAGTTAATGAGGGCTTGAATCAGGGAAGTGGCAGCGAGACTAGAGAATCGGAGGTGATTATATGAGAATTAGTAAAGAAAGGAAATTGATGAGACTTGGTAACTCAGTGAATGTGAAGGCAAAGGAGGGTAAGTACTCCAAAATGATGCTGAGCTTGCAAGCCTGGGAACAAGAGAAAGCCATACACAGAAATCAGTTAATACAAGAATGGGAGCAGGTTTGAGGAAATAGAAGTGGAATGAATTATGGAGGGAAATGTTAACGAGAAAATGGAAATTTTCTCTATCTATATCCAGGAGGTAGTTAGAAAGTGGGGACTCAGGCTTGAGACAGAAGTCTGGATTCTCTTTAAGGAGAAAGGGAAATTCCCGTTACTTGTTCATGCTGAGGATCAGTGTCCTTCCTGAAACCGAACCCAAAGACAGCATGACTCTTGAGGGAATGGAGTGCCAGGTAGCAATGCGTATAGATGCTTATGTGCACCAGATATGAATATATAATATACTTAAATCCATAAAAAGAAAGATCCATATAACCATGGTAGGTCTCAATAGTTTCCAGAGAAAATAACTAAACTTATACTATTAATATTACTTTACCGTGGGATACGATGAAGATATCCCCACTGATGAATCGTTCCTATGATTGATTAAAACACACTTGATCACAGGTAGATCTTGATTTGTAATAGTCTCAAATATCATTGCTGAAAAAACAACTGTAAAACAAAATAAAAACAGTAACGTTTATACATGCACACCTTAAAAAGAAAACAGGTATTCATCTTGCAACAATACAACAAAGCAAAAGGTAATCAAGGAAAAGTGGCCAGCAGGAAAGTATGCAGGAAATATAACTTCATAAAGGGCCAGTCCCACTTTAAACCAGGAGCAGTGGTACTTAGAGCACTGTTGTTCAATAGAATGCTCTGCAGTGATGGAAATAGCCACCTGTGCTGTTCCATATGGTAGTCATTAGCTATATGTGGCTCTTGAGCACCTGAAATGAGGTTAGTGCAACTGCAGAGCTGATTATTTGTATACAGGCCATTTCTTCTTCTTAATGGATGCTTGTAGAATCTTTTCTTTGTGCACTAAAACTTTCAAAAGTGTGTGCTTTTTTTGAGAGTCTATTTTCATCCATGGTGTTAGATACTCAGTGGGCCTTTTCTTTTTTTTACTTTTTTTTAAAACATTATTTTATTTTTCAATTATAGTTGACATACAATATTATATCAATTTTAGGTATACACCCTAATGATTAGACATTATAAAACTTATTAAGTGATCATCCTGAAAAATCTCATATCCATCTGACACCAAGCATAGTTATTAGATTATTGACTATATTCCCTATGCTGTACTTTCTACCCCATGACTACATTTTAACTATTAATTTGTACTTCTAAGTTCCTTCACCTTTTTCACCCACCCCCCTAGCCCCCCTCCCCCCCATCTGGCTACCGTCAAAATGTTCTCTGTATCTATAAGTCTGTTTCTATTCTGCTTGTTTGTTTTGATTTTTAGATTCAATTACTGATAGATATGTATTTATTGCCATTTTACTGTTTACATTTTTTATCTTTTTTTCCTTCTTACAGAAGACCCTTTAACATTTCATGTAATACTGGTTTGGTGGTGATGAAACAATTTTAGCTTTTTCTTGTCTGGGAAGCTCTTTATTTGATCTTCAATTCTAAGTGATAGCTTTGCTGGATAGAGTAATCTTGGCTGTAGGTCCTTGCTTTTCATCACTTTGAATATTTCTTGCCACTCCCTTCTGGCCTGCAAAGTTTCAGCTGACAGTCTTATGGTGCTCCCTTGTAGGTAACTAACTGCTTTTCTCTTGCTGCTTTTAAGATTCTCTCTTTGTCTTTAACCTTTGGCATTTTAATTATGATGTGTCTTGGTGTGAGCCTCTTTGGATTCATCTTGTTTTGGACTCTCTGGGCTTCCTGGACTTATATATCTATTTCTTTTACCAGGTAAGGGAAGTTTTCTGTCATTATTTTTTCAAACAGGTTTTCAATTTCTTGCTCCCTTCCTTCTCCTTCCGGGACTCAGTGGGCCTTTTCAATCTAGAAACTCATAGTCTTCTCTTCAGAGAAGTATTCTTGAATTATTTCTTTGATTCTTTCTCTCTCTTTCACTTTCTTTCTCCTATTAATGGGATGTTTGTCCCAAGTGAGTGATAATCCTTGATAGTTTGCTCATATATAATATAAGAATGAAGCACAAAATGATCATGGAATCTCCGTGCACATGGTTTGACCTGCTGCCTAATCTTCTTTGTATGGTTATCTGTAGGTTTTCTCATGGGCTGGTCAGATTCCCCAAAGAAGACTCTTCTCTCTCTTGCCTGCTGCCCATATTGTGGGAGCTTGAGCTGTGCCCATATCCGGGGTCCTGCAGTGGAAATCGGATTGCTTCTCAACCTTCTCAACCCACCTTACGATTCAGCTATCTTCATGTGCTTTAAAGCTCTCAAAATTTTATTTTCTCCTTCCCCATTATCTTTGTCCTTATATTTTGTCTTAAAATTTTTGTTTACTGTCATTTGAGTGGACTATTTGTAGACAAGAGGTAAATGTATGTGTTCAGCCACCTTCGTACCTTGTAATCTGCTTTAAAATCTCAATATTGCAGCTATGGGAACTACATATTAAGACACATTCACTGGTTTGTTTTAATCTGTCTCTATTATTTTATTATTTGTTAAAGAAGCCACATTATACCAATAGTAGTAGTGCGACTAGAAGTGAAAATCCACTCTAAATCCTTACATCCTAACAAATAAACCATTTTCATTTCTCTGGAACCTTTCCCAACTGTGTATATAGTTTTCAATTAATTGTATTGATAGAGTAGAAATCATTTTATATTCTGATTTGAACACAATATAAGCATTTTTTATGATGCTACATATAATTGATTTGCATTCCTTTAGTGGATATAAAATGACCCAGACATTCCCTTGCTTATTACACATTTGACAACTTTCCCCTGCCTTTCAAAATACTTCACTAAGCCTTTCACTTTAAAAATATTATTTTTTGCCCTGGCCGGTTTGTCTCAGCGGTTAGAGCATCGGCCTGCAGACCAAAGAGTCCCAGGTTCACTTCCCGCTAAGGGCACGTACCTCGGTTGCAGTTTGTTCCCAGTTGGGGTCGTGTGGGTGGCAGCCAATCGATGTGTCTCTCTCACGTCGATGTTTCTCTCTCTCTCTTTCTTCATCCTTCTCTCCCTCCCGCTCTATCTGAAGATAAGTGCAAAAAAAAAAAAAATGTCCCCGGGTGAGGATAAAAAAATAAAAATATTATTTTCTTAGGATAAATCTCCAGAAGAGGAAGTAGTGGATCAAAGGATAAAAATATATTTATATGGTTCTGGATATGCATTGCCATCTTGTTTTCCGAAGGTGCTATATCATTTCACGTTGCCACATAGAAGGTGAGAATGTAACAATTTTACTACAACCACATTAGCATTAGTCATTATGTATTTTTTATTTCCTTTAAGGTAGTTTCCAGTATTCTAAAGGACAGTAAATGAGCACAGCTGCAAGAGCAAGGGGAGAAAGAAAGAAGGAGGAGGAGGAGAAAAATAAGACTAAAAAGAGTTTAAGATACGTTCCTACCTTATTCCCAAATATATTTTCTCCCTAAAGTTTTAAAGAAGTTTTATTCAGTATAACTGACATACAATGAATTGAACATATTTAAAGTGTATAATTTGATGTTTGACATAAATACACACATGCACATATATCTGTAAAACCATTACCACAGTCAAAATAATGAACTTATCCATCATCACCCAGAAAGTTTCCACATGCCTCTTTGTAATCCCTCTCTCCTACCCACCCTGCTCACTCATGCCCAACCTTCCATCTCTTTTCTGTCACTATAGATTAGTTTCCATTTTCTAGAATTTCATATACATGGAATCATATAGTATGAACTCCTTTTCTTAGGGGGAGGCTCTGGCTTCTTTCACTCACTCTTTTTGTTTGTTTGTTTGTTTAGCTTGGTCCATATTGTAGTATCAGTAGTTCATTCCTTTCAATTGCTGAGTACTAGTCTATTATTATACAGATATAATACAATATTTTAATTCATTCACCTGTGGACAGAATTTGGATTGTTTCTATTTTGGGCTTTTACAAATAAAGCTGCTATGAACATTTGTATAAAAGTCTTGGTATGGGCATATACTTTCATTTTTCTTGAGTAAATACTAAGGAGTAGAATACCTAACTCATATGCAAGGTAATTTTTTAAGAAAGTACCAAACTGTTCTCCAAAGAGGTTGCATGATTTTCTATTTCTATTGGCAGCTTCTGGGAATTCCAGTGGTGCTACATACTCACCAACATTTGGTATGATGAGAATTGTTCATTTTTAGCTGATCTAATAGGTAGATTAGATCTCATTGTGGTTCTAATTTGCATTTTCTACCAATGATGTTAAGCATCCTTTCAGATGCTCACATGACATCCTGTATATGCTTTCGTGGTGTGCTTGTTCACATCTTTTGCCCAAGTCAAGTCCTTTTAAATTGAGTTATTTTCTTATTACTGAGTTTGAGAGTCCCCCTCCCAGTTTTATTGAGATATTATCAACATGTAATGCTGTATAAAGTTAAGGTATGTAAAACATAATAATGATAGCTGTATATTTGTGACACAGTTACACAGTAAGTTTAATTAACATCCATCACCTCACAGTTACAATTTCTTCTTGTGATGAGAACTTTTAAGAGCTACTCTTAGCAATTTTCAAATATATAATAAAGTATTCATAATTATAGTCACCATGTTGTACATTACATTGTGAATTTTACCTGATGGCAGACATTTTTATACTCTATTAAATATCCTTGAACTTTTTTCTGAGGTTCAGTTAAGTTCATTGTAAATACTTTGTTCCTCGCTTTTAAGCTTAGTTAGGTGGGATCAGAGCAGTATTTAGTCTAGAGCTAATTTTTTTTCCACTAGTGGGCTTTATCAAAGTTAATAATTTATGCTCTTCAAAAGACACTGTTTAAAAATTGAAAAGACAAGCCACAGATTGGAAGAAAATATTTTCAAAATACATATCTGATAAAGGTCTTGCCTGAAGAATATACAAAGAACAACTAAAACCTACTAATAAGAAAACAAACATCTGTATTTTATTTTTTTATCCTCACCTGAGGACATTTTTGCACTTATCTTCAGATAGAGCAGGAGGGAGAGAGGGAGGAAGAGAGAGAGAGAAACATCAACGTGAGTGAGACACATCAAGTGGTTGTCACTCACACAACCCCAACTGGGGCCGGGACAAACTGCAACTAAGGTATGTGCCCTTAGCGGGAATTGAACCCAGACTCTCTGGTTTGCAGGCTGACGCTCTAACCCCTGAGCCAAACCGGCCAGGGCTTTTTTTATTTTTTAAATGAGCAAAAGATTTTAGTAGACACTTCACCAAACAAAATATAGGATGGCAATTAAGCAAGCACACAAAAAGATGGTCAACATCATTAGTCATTAGGAAAATGCAAATTAAAACCACAATGACAAAGCTATATATAGATTCAATGCAATTCCCATCAAAATACCAATGACATACTTCACAGAACTAGAACAAATACTCCAAAAGTTCATATGGAACCAAAAAAGGCCCCGAATAGCCACAGCAATCTTGAAAAAGAAGAACAAAGCAGGAGGGATCACATTATCAGACATCAGGTTATACTACAAAGCCACTGTAATCAAAACAGCCTGGTATTGGCACAAGAACAGGCACATAGATCAATGGAACAGAATAGAGAACCCAGAAATTGACCCAAGACAATATGCTCAATTAATATTTGACAAAGGTGGCAAGAGCATACAGTGGAGTCAAGACAGCCTCTTTAATAAATGGTGTTGGGAAAATTGGACAGCTACATGCAAAAAAAATGAAGCTAGACCACCAACTTACACCATACACATGAATAAACTCAAAATGGATAAAAGACTTAAATGTGACTCATGATTCCATAAAAATCCTAGAAGAAAAGGCAGGCAACAAAATTTCAGACATCATACACTGCAGAATTTTCACTGATACATCACCTAAGGCAACAGAAACAAAGGAAAAAATGAACACATGGGACTACATCAAACTCAAAAGCTTCTACACAGCAAAAGAAACAACGATCAAAGTGGAAAGGGAAACCACTATATGGGAGAGCATAATTGCCAATGATACATAAGATAAGGGGTTAATTTCCAAAATATATAGAGTACTCACACAACTCAACAAAAGGAAGACAAAGAACCCAATTAAAAAATGGGCAGAGGACCTAAAGAGACACCTCTCCAAACAGGACATACAAATAGCCAAGAGACATATGAAAAAATGCTCAACATCACTAATCACCAAAGAGATGCAAATTAAAACTACAATGAGGTACGACTTCACACCTGTCAGAATGGCCGCCATCAACAAATCATCAAACAACAAGTGCTGGCAAGGGTATGGAGAAAAGGGGACTCTAGTACACTGCTGGTGGGAATGCAGACTGGTGCAGCCACTGTGGAAAACACTATGGTGTTACCTCAAAAAATTAAAAATTGAACTGCCATTTGACCCAATGATCCCACTCCTAAGAATATACCCTAAGAAGCCTGAAACACCAATCAGAAAGAAAATATGTACCCCTATGTTCATAACAGCACTATTTACAATAGCTAAGATCTGGAAACAGCCCAAGTGTCTGTCAGTAGATGAGTGGATAAAAAAAGCTGTGGAACATATACACAATGGAGTACTATGCAGCTGTAAGAAAGAAAGATCTCTTATCCTTTGAGACAACATGGAGGGACCTGGAAAGTATTATGCTAAGCGAAACAAGCCAAGCAGAGAAAGACAGATATCACATGATCTCACTTATTTGTGGAATATAATGAACTAAACAAACTGAGGAACAAAGTAGACCCAGAGTCATGGAAGTAGGGCACAGACTGACAGTCCTCAGAAGGGGCAGGGGGAGGGGGAGGGAGGGGATAAACCACAGAATTTATATGCATGTATGCATAACCGATGGACATAGACAACAAAGCTGAGGACAGGGTGGGAGGGGATGAGGAGGAGGGAGTCAATGGGGGAAAAAGGAGTAACATCTGTAACAAAAATAAATTAATAAAAAGAAAAGAAAAAAAACACAATGACATATTACTACCCCCTTTTAGAATGGTTAAAAAACAAAACCAGCTCAGCCCATGTGGCTCAGTGGATTGAGGTCGTCCCATGCACCAAGAGGTCAAGGGTTCAATTTCCGGTCAGGGCACATGTCCAGATTGTGGGCTCGACCCCCAGTAAGGGGCGTGCAGGAGGCAGCCCATGGATGTTTCTATCTCCCTCTCCAGTCCTCTCTCTCTAAAAAAAAAAAAAAAAAAAAAAAAAAAAAAAAAATCAATAAAAACATTACAAAAACCCAGCCCTGGCTGGGTAGCTCAGTTGATTAGAGCATTATCCCAATATGTCAAGGTTGTGGGTCCAATCCCAGGTCAGTGCACATACAAGAATCAACCGATACAATGCTAGGGGGGTGAGGGGGTGGGATGGGGAGGTAGGGGTCTATGGGGGGAAAAGGAGAAATATCTGTAACAAAAATAAATTAATAAAAATTGGAGAGAGAAAAAGAATCAACCGATGAATACATAAATAAGTGGAACAATAAATCTCTCTCTCTCTCTCTCTTCCCCTTCCTCTCTCTCTAAAATCAATAAATAAAATTAAAAACACAAAAACAAAACCTGACCACACTAAGTGATGACATTGATGCCGAGCAACAGCAACTCTCAGACATTGGGGGGATGAAAAATGGTACAATCACTTTGAAAAACTGGCAGTTTCTCATAATGTTGAACAATCACTTAGCATCCAGTCCAGCAATACAATACCATTCCTGGATATTTACCCGAGAGAAATTAAAGCCCATGCTTGCACCAAAACCTATATTCAGATATGTATAGCTGTTTTATTCATAACTGCCAGAAACCAGATGCAAACAAATGAACATCAGCCAGTTGATGGATAAACATCCACACAATGGAATACTGCTAAGCAATAGAAAGGAAACACATACTGATATACATAAAATATACTGATATACATAACAACATGGATAAATCTCAAATAACTGTGCTATGTAAAAGAAACATACTCAAAAGGCATATTGTAAAATTTCACGTATAGACATTCTGGAAAAAGAAACGTGATAAGGACTGGTTATCAGGGGTTGAGGGTGAACATTGGGGTTGACTAAAAAAGGGCATAAGAGAAGTTTGGGGGAAAATGGAAATGTCCTGTATCTTGCTAGTGGTGGTAGGTATGTGACTGCGTATGTTAGTTAAACAAATGGAATCATACACTAAGAAGGCTGAGACTTGCTATATGAACATTGTACCTCAATAAACCCGCCTTTACAAAAAGCCAAAGGAAGAATTTGCCACCATTGATAGCAAGATTCTTTCTGAGAATGCATTCCCAAACCCTAGAGGCACTTCCCAGAGTCTGTTCCAAACTCATCCTGAACAAGGAGGACGAGTGTAGAATTGGGAAAAGATTCCCTAAGTCGTCTCTATGAAGGGGCCGTACTGGGGTGGGGGGAGGGTAGGTGGAGAAAAATATTTGGCACGAATTTAAAATTAAATTTCAGGTATAAGTAAAATCTACTCCACTGAAAAGACTGAGAGATTTCGACATTACAAAACAAATCATGGAAAGTCAGGGCATCTCATGGACAGATCCTCCCTCCCAGCCACATCTGTGAGGCAAAGATAATTGGGTAAGACGTGAAGACCTGCGTCTCAAGTCCCTCTTCTGGAGGTGATTTGTTTTGATAACTTCCCATTTCAGCAAGTCCTTTCACCTCTTTGGGGCCCCTTTTGGTAGGAGAGCAGTAGACTGGGGAGGTACATTTGGTCTCAGTCCTGGTTCTTGGCCCAGAGCTCCTAAAGCCCTGGGAATTTCCTGAGTGGTAGGAATGTCTTTTGTTATTCATAAGAGGTCCCTTTTAGCACAATGGAGTTTATGCTAATGAGGTGGCTTAGGGTGGGGCCCCTAGACAGTCTTAAAATGGGGCTGGTCACCAGAAAGACCGAAAGATTAGAAAGTGAGAGCTTTCAGCCCAACCACTGACCACAGGAAAGGAGCAGGGGCTGCAGGTTCTTAAAGGGAAACCTGTGATGCGTTTCTGGGTTGGGGAACATGAGGAGGTGCTGGAAGCCAGGCTGCCGAGAGGGTATGGAGAGTCCACACCCCTTCCCACATACCTAGTCCCCTGCATCTCTTCCATCTGGGCCTTCCCGAGTTATATCCTTTTACAATAAACCACTAATCTAGCAAATAAAATGTTTCTCTGAGTTCTGTGAGCTGTTCTAGCAAATTAATCAAATCCCAGGAGTGGGTTAATGGAACCTCTGGTTACAGCCTGTCGTCTGGGTGACACTTGGACTTGCAATTGGCAACCGAAGTGGAGAGGGTCCCTGAACCTTTAGTTTGTTGGCTCTGACACTATTTCCAGTAAAATAGTGTCTGAGTAGAGTCAAATCATAGGACATTCAGCTGGTCTTGCAAACTCCACATACACTGGTGGCCAGAGTGTCAGAGTGTCAGTAGTGACGTGTGCAGAGAGGAGACACGTGAGTGTTTTGCCTTAGAACTGGGTAGCCCTAAGGTCTCATCCTCTTCACGTATCCTCTGTATATTCTCATGGTTTTAACTACTGTCTACTTGCTCATGAGTTTCTCATTCATACCTGCTGTGTGTCTAGTTATATATCTGAGTGGCCTCCAGGAAACTTGCCTTTTTCCTTCTTAAACCTCCTCCTTCCTCGTCTTCTCTTCCTCTCAGTTAGCGGCAACACATCCACTGTCACCAAAGCCAGAAACGCAGAAATCATTTTGACTCCTCCCTCTCGCTCACTTTCCATCATCCAGGCAGTGGCCCGGCCTTGGCATTGTAGCTCTTCATGGTTCCCAATTCTATAAGCAGTCCCACCTTGCTGTCACCATGGCCCTAATTCAGCCCTCGTTGTCTCGGGCCTGGACTACTGCCAACAACTTCCCAGCTGTCTCTTTGCCACGGTCATGTCTGCCTGACATCCTTCCATCAGAGAGTGTCGCTCCTCTGCTCAAAACCACACAACCAACAGCACTGCACCTTACCCTTTCTTGAGTTACAGAGCCCTTTGAAAATCTGATGAAAGCAATTAACCCTCTTTCCAAAAAAATAACATATACATGCACGCGTGCGCACACACACAAACACACACACACACACACACACACACACACACACTCACACACCCTGAGGGATACAATGAGCCCCTGAATTCCATCCAGAGACTCTAGATCTACCTGATAAAGTCCAAGTCCCTCATTACATCACTATGACATTCCGTACACATGACACACTGAGCCTCTGGCAACTCGGAATTCTTTAAAAAGCTAACAATCTTCAGATGATTTTCTGAGTTACAACTTTGTAAATGATAGTTACTCTATTCCTAGAGGCCTTATACATCATGTCCCAGCAACCCGAGAGGGAATTACAGTCTTCCATCTACTCCATGTTTCCTTCTTACCTCTGTATCTTTTTCTTTGCTGTCCTATTTGCCTGGAATGTCCATCTCCTTCCTTTCCCCTGTTAACTCTTCCTTACCTTTCTAGTGCTGGCTCTGGCATCACCACCTCCTCTTGGGAGCCTTGCCTTATTCTCCTACTCTGGGGCAGAAGCTCTACCTCTGTGCATACATTTAACATTGCACTGCCATTTTCCTTTTGTATTCCTGACCCTTCCCCGTCAACATCCCCATTAAACTGTGAGTTCTTGGAGGGAAGGAACCAGTCTCATGGGGCACTTGACACAGTCCTGGGCATGGTCGGTGCTCAAAAAGTGTCTAAGAAGGGAAGGAGGAAAATCCTGTGACTCCTAATGATTTCTCCAGACTTTGTACATTTCTCTTTCTGCAAAACACTTGCCTGATGAGGAACACAGCTGCACCTTATAGGTATTATCTGATGAAGGACTAAAATACAGCTTATCTCCTTTTTACAAATGAGGAACTTGGGTGCAGAGAAATCCCCTGCCAGAGGAAAGAACACATTTCCCATGTGTTAGTCCTACCTGCATCCCTCCAAAAACAGAGTCCCTCGCATTAGAAAAATCTCAACTCAGATGGCAAGGCATGTGAAAACGGAATTTAGTAGATATCTTATAACCAAAACACAATCTTTTAAAGAAATAATAACAATATCCTATTGTAGTGGAGACTGTAAATAATTGTATGGAGGATTCTTGGCTACCAATTGACTTATAATGACAGCAGTGAAAAAAATATTTTTACTGTTTAACCTAAAAAAAAAATAACAATAGTTCCTCTTTTAGGGTCTTATGCAATTTCTCTAGCCACAAAAGAACACTGTGTGTGTGTACTTTATATTATTTTTAAATTTCCTCCGCATGTGTTGGTACCCATAGAAAAGAATTGCATGATTCAGATTAACGACCATCAGCAAGTGCAACCAAAGTTTTCATCCCTGGAGGACCACTAATGATATAGCACTGCCATTTTCCTTTTGTATTCCTGATCCTTTCCCGTCAACATCCCCATTAAACTGTATCAACCAAAGGTAATGAAATTACCTACGTGTAAAACTCATAGACCCCAAAAAGACAGAAAGACCTTCGGCCACACACTGTGGCTACCTAACAGAGAAGTGGTGAAAGCTTCTTTGGAAGTCAGGGTAACAGTCTTAAGATCACAAAGTCACCTGATGAAAAGGAAAAGGTCTACTCAAACAAACCACCTACTGTGAGAGTCACAAGAGTCTGCTGTCTCAGAGTGAATGACAGATACAGCATAGAGGCTGAGCAAATGATAAAGCAGGCGCAGCTCATTTTAAGCTCCTCTATTTCCCCTCTCCAGTTTCTTACTCCTCTTACTCCTATATTTTGCCCAGTCCCTTTCAACATCAAGAAAAATGATAAAATATAATACTTTTAAGATTATTTGCTTTTTGTCAAATCAGAATCTTGACCCAAAGGTTAAGGCAATATCTGTTGGGTATTTGAGGAGTAAGCAAGATTGGAATCTTCAACACTGATTGTAAGGACTTTGTCACATGCTTTCTTTCTTTCTTTAAAAAAAAAAATTAATCATACAAATAATATGTAAATTCATTAGTTTTTAAAGTAACTTTACAGATGTGTTTAATATTTTTTTATTGACTTTTAAAAATGTTTATTGATTTTTTAGAAAGAGAGGAAGGGAGACAGAGATAGAAACATCGATGCGAAGGAGACACGTTGATCTTATTGACTTTTGTAGAGAGAGAGAAAGAGAGAAACATCGGTTGTGTTCCACTTATTTATGCACTCATTGGTTGATTCTTGTATGTGCCCTGACGGGGGATCAAATCCAAAACCATGGCATGTGGGGATGACGCTCTAACCAACTGAGCTGCCTGGCCAGGGCTGTCACACGCTTTCTGAGTTTCATTAGAGAATGATGAGATAAGGGGAAGAAGAAGAAATGTGCGTAAAGTTATAAGGCTGAGCCATCCTATGGGCTTCTCGAGTGAGCAGACCCACCCCTGGGAGTAAATTGTACTCAACAAATTTATTCCAAGAACCATTTAGAAACGTCTTCCCAAAACCTAAAAGACGGTCATACTTAACTCTGGAAGAGTCCATTTGTCTCATTAGAAGTGGAAGAGAGGTTTCTGCCCCACAACCATCAAATCAGTCTTCACTGAAGCGGGATATGTTTATGTGTAGTTTTAGGGGACAAAAACCTGGATTCCTATTCTGACCTTATTGAAGCTTCCTTCACTAAAGCATATTTTCATCTATGGATACTGAGTGATCCCAAGAACTGTGTTGGAAGGTTGAACTAACTGAAAGCAAGCTTCAGGCTCAAACGCTTTTCCTAGGGAAAGGCAATGTCCACGCATTTACTTAAATAGAATGGAATTCATTATTTCTATTAAGTTCCCCCCCTCCCCCTCCCTTCCATCTCTGTACCCCTTGTGCCTAGCACAGAAATAGGTATTCAATAAAAATTTGTCAAAGAAAACATTTCTTTCTCATGCAAGCTTCCTCCTTATCTGAAATCTTATCTGAAGTCTTCCCTTGAATATAAGGAAGTGGTCCTCCTGCACACTTAATATCTCATTACCTGGCCGCTTTTCAGTTGAACAACAGGAGAATTCAAGAACAACAAAAATCTTTACTGATACCTAAGAGTTACTGAAAGTGTCTTTTTAGTTGTAAAAATTAGAGCCCTTCTCTAATGGAAGGCAAGTAGTTCACAATTAAACTGAAGAGGACCGCCCAACTGGTGTGGCTCAGTGGTTGAGCATCGACCCAGCACCAAGAGGTCGCCAATTCGATTCCTGGTCAGGGCACATGCCCAGGTTGTGGGCCTGATCCCCAGTGGGAGGCATGAAGGAGGCGGCCAATCAATGTTCTCTCTCATCAGTGTTTCTATCTCTCTTTCCCTCTCCCTTCCATTCTGTCTAAAATCAATAAAGAAAAAAAAAATTAAACCAAAGAGGATCACTTTCTATACAGATGTGAAGTACCTAGGGAGAAATGAACAGCAATCTAAACTTGTATGAGGGTGACAATTCAAACCAAACTTTTAGAATTGAAGGGACCTCAACATCAGATCACCAGTTCTGGTGTCTTATCCAATCCAAACCAATCTTTGCCTAGCATCTCTTCCCTCTATCTCCTAAATCAAACCTCCCTCAGGCTAGCAGTTCACAAGAAGGCAAATAAAGGTAAGCAACAAGAACAAAGGGTGGCAACTAAAATGTGTAATTCAAGGCGCTGAATATGAATTTTCTGACACCAGTGAAAGAAATTATATCATAGTTATTGAAATATTGAATTTCTCCCCCTCTTATCCAGTATCAACACACAATACAGTTAAGGTAATGGTGAGTATGGTTCCATTCTTTTTTAAAATTTTTTCTTCTTTATTAATTTTAGAGAGAGAGGAAGGGAGAGGGAGAGAGATAGAAACATCGATGAAAGAGAACCTCGATTGGCTGCCTCCTGCATTCCCCACAACCTGGGTATATGCCCTGACCAGGAATCGAACCAGCAACCTCTTGGTGCATGGGTCGATGCTCAGCCGCTGAGCCACACCGGTCAGGATATGGTTCCATTCTTTACAGACTACTTAAAAAATGTCATCATTATTCATAAAATGTACAGTTTACAATATAATGGAAATGGGGATTCCATCTTATAATTCAAGAAATTTAAAGCTTTTAAATATTTTAAAGCCCTCATTTTTTAACTTCTCACTTTGTGCTTGTTTATTCAAGAAAATCTGTAATACTGAGTGCTGGCAAAGATGTGAGGAATTGAAACTCCCATAGGCTTTGACCACTATGTAAATTGGTATGACCACTATGGAAAACTGTTGACAGTATCTATACCTTCCCCTCTAATCCAGGAATTATACTCATGGGTATCATCCTAGGAGAAATGGGTGTTGTGCACACCAAAAACGTAAAAAATGTTCACAGCAGTATTATTCATATTACACAAAATTGAAAACAACCTACATGTTCTTCAACAATAGAACGAATAAGCAAATTGTACTATATATTTATACTAAGAAATAGCACCCAGCAATTTTAAAAAATGACCATTGCTACTGAGAATAAGGTTGAATCTTATAATCACATTGTTGAGGGAAAGAAGTTGGACATAAAAGAGCATATAATGATGGTCTGGTTTACATGACATTCAAAAATAAGTGAACTGATGATACTGGAAATCAAAATAGTGGCTACCTTTTCGGTGTAGTGACTGAGACAGGGCTATATTTGACCCAATAATGATTATGAGTACATACATATACAAAAGCTAATGCAGTTGCACTGTTAAAACTCGTGCATATTTCATGTATGCAAATTATACCTCATTTACAAAAATCTTTAGAGAGATGTAGAAATTTGGGGGATCTTTCTTAAATAAAGAACTCAATGCAGCTTAAATATAGTTGTAAACACTGATCTTTATACTTTTTGAAAGCCTTTATATGCCACTAAAAAACTTACTAGTGTCATACTTAATAGAAAGTTAATTTTTTGTATTCATAGGCTGAAAAACATATTGTACTATGCATTTGAAGTGTACAGATTTACCAACTAGTAAAAATGTTTGACATGCAACTGTCTTTGCTTTTCCAAGCCTTTCCTCATTATGTTACATTTCTTACTCTGTAATTCCGAGTGATTTGTAACCAAAATTCTTGGAAATAATTCCTGAACGTCTATACTGGAAATCTTTCCTGTATATACCACAGACACTTCCTGTTAGAATCCTGGAATTTGGGAGTAGTGAGTGCCGGTTCAAGATTGCAGAACAAGGACTGGGACCTGAGGGTCCCCGGCTCCCAGAACTCTGTCTCCTTCACCTGAAACTCGAGTCAACCCTCTCATCTTTCCAAACAGATGAAGTGCATCGAAAGGATTTTTTTTTTCTTTCAGTAACAACTATGTTACCCAGCAGACTATTTGGGAACCGTCAGCTGAGTCTTTGAAAACTCCCTTGGGGTGTAATGCCAGGATAAAAATTGAGTAGAGAAAGCAGGGGCAGCTAGTGTTTTAACATGTAAATCCTGTTTGCATAATATTCCCAAAGTAATTTATTCGTTAATCCAACCGAAATTCGGCGGGGGTGGGGGTCGTTATTCGCAATGACTCGCTTTCGGGGAGAACGCGGGCGCATTTGCCAATCAGAGTTCACTTCATACATAAAAACCCCAAAAGAGTTAAAGACGCCACCCAGAAGCCCACAGTATCCAGGGTCGGTCGCGGCAAGGTCCGGAGGCACCTGGTGCCACCCTCGGGCGCAGACGCGGGCGGAGGGCCCAGCACCGGTGTGCGCGGGCCGAGCGGGCAGCGGGAGGGAGCGCAAGCGGCGGGCCGGCCCGGCCCTGGACAGAGCCTCGACGAGCACGCCGTGGACTACGGGCCGGCGCTCGGGAAGCGGCCCGAAGTGGACAGCGACTTTAGAGAAGAGACAGGAGGACACGGGGTGTGCAGGGCCGGGTCCAGCGGCCAGTCCGGGGCGAGTGCGGAGGGCGCGCAGAGGGGAGGGGCGCGAGAGCGAGGGAAGGCGCGCGGAGGAGCGCGGCGGCGGGGACGGGGAGGCGGGCGCCGGCCACCGTGCGGGCTGGGGGCGAGGCCGCGCCGGGGGCTGCGGGGGCTGAGAGCGGGCGAGCGGGGCCTTACCGAGCAGCGGCAGCCGGCCGCCGAGGCGCGCCAACGCCGGCATGGCCTCCGGAGCCCGGAGTCCCAGGCCGCACCGGCCCAGCCCTGCGATGCCGCCCAGAGCGGCGCGCCCCGCGCTGCAGGTGGCTCGCTTAAGGATGCGCGTCACCGACCGCAAATTCCCTCGGACTGGTGCAAAGTGAAAGGGGGGAGGATCTCTCCGCACGGGCAGGGGCCGAGGCAGGCGCGCAGAGGTTGATCCGAGCCGGGCGCACAGAGGTTGGGCCGAGCCGGCAGCGGGTGCCTGGCGCGGCGCAGCGCGGCGGCCGAGCCCACGTGCCCGCCGTGTCCGCAGCCAGCACTCCGGGGCTCCTCGGCGGTGGCCGTGGGGATTGGGCACTGCGTCGCCGGGCAGTCGCCTGGGTTCGGCGGCTCTGGCTGAGGAGGAGGCACGGCAAGAGCTGCCTTGCTCCTGAGAATCCCTGAACACCTCCGTTTGGATCCTGGAGCGTGGGGACATCAGAGAGCCAGAAAGCGCCCTCCTCGCGCACGGGGTCTTTGAGGCCCCAGAATGGGAGCTAAATCTCGCTATACCAGCGACCCGGGCCTGCGCTCAGGCCAGGAGAGGGTCGCGGTCCACGCTCCGAGATCCTGACTGCCCACACTGGTCTTCTGTCTTCCCCTCCATCTTCCAGGATGCCCAGGACCCAGTCAGCAGTGGCAGCAAGAAAAACAGGCTCGGCTTCAATGTCAACCCAGGCAATCAGGGAACCCGAGAAGCAGCCAAAGAAACAAAAGCAAAACACAAGGCAGTGCATCCCAGACGATGTTTTGAATTATCCACTCCATAATTTTTGTTCTTCATTGCATAATATTTCAAGTTGAAAATAATTTTATTTGCAGTAAGTTGAAGGTGGGAAACCCCTGATGCCAGTTCTGACTCCTCAGTTAATTAGCCTTTTGACCTTCACAAGCCATTGACCTTCACAAGCAATTTTTCTTTTGAGTCCCATTTTACTTACCTTCAAATGAGGGGAGTGGACCAAATGGTTTATAATGTGTCCCCAAATTCTAGGAATTTCATGCTTTTAATAATTTTCTAATAAAGTGTGATACTGACAGTGTTCATTCTTGGACATATAATCCTTTTCCTTGGCTGTGAACTATAGTAAAATAACCCCTCCATCCAGAGCATGACAGAAACTTTAAAAGTGTCTACTCCAGTGCATCCACTATGGAAAACAGTATGGCAGTTTCTCAAAAAATCAAAAATAAAATTGCCATATGATCCAGCAGTTCCACTTATGGGTACATACCCAAAAGAATTAAAAGCAGGGTCATGAAGAGCTATTTGTGCACCCCTGTTCATAGCAACATCATTCACAATAGCCAAAAGGTGCAAGCAACCCAGATGTCCATCCACAGATAAATGAATAAACAAAATAGAATGAATGGATAAACAAAATGTAGTATATATATTCAATGGGATATTATTCAGACTTAAAAAGGGAGGAGATTCTGCCCTGACAGATATAGCTCAGATGGTTGGAGTGTCCTCTCCTGCATTGAGAGGTCATTGGTTCAGTTCTGGTCAGGGCACATACCCAGGCTGTGGTTTCCATCCCTAGTCAGGATTCCTATAGGAGAAAACCAATCAATGTTTCTCTCTCTCTCTCTCTCTCTCTCTCTCTCTCTCTCTCTCTCTCTCTCTTTCTTCTCTCTCTCTCTCTCCCCCCCTTCCTCTCTCTCTGAAATCTGACACATGCTACAACATGGATGAACCTTGAGTACATGCTAAGTGAAGTAAGCCAGTCACCAAAACCATATGAGGCACCTAGAATAGTCACACTCATAGAGACAGAAACAAGAATAGTGATTTCCAGAGGCTAGCAGAGGGGGAACAGAGAGTTGTTGTTTAATGGGGACAGGATTTCAGTTTTGCAAGATGAAAAGCGGTCTGGAGATGGATGGTGGTGATGGTTGCACAACAATGTGCGTGTACATAACATTACTGAACCGTACACTTAACATGGTTAAGATGGTGAATTCTATGTTACGTAGATTTTACCACAGTTAAAAGTTAAAAAAATTTTAAGTGTTTATCTTCAATCAGAACTAGAGGAAGAAACATGAGTTAAGTGAGACGTGAAGCAGGCTGGTGATAGGAAGAAAAGTGCGCGAGCGAACCTTTCCATTGCCCAAATCTAATGTATTACCTTTCATTTATAGCCTGATTGTTGCAAGCTTTGAAAAAAAAACCTTATGATTCTAAGTTTGCAAAATACCAGCATGGGTGAGGCACTGTTCAAGGACACAAAATCATGAAGCTACTGCTGTTCTTTCAAAGAATCTTAGACACAAGGAAGAAATCTCTGAGAAGCGATGGTAAGAGGGGAGAAATTAGGAATGGTTTCTAAGCGCAACTGATTTTCTCTGGAAATTGGTGGAGAAAAATCATTCTAGAAAAAGTAAATTTTATGGACTGAAACATTTTGGAGTATGAGGTATAGTCTACCATTTAGAAGGTGAAATAGCACCCATGATTCTTTGAAGTGTGCCAAGAGTCTTGCCTACTATGGTACCTAATTTATTCTTCATGACAACACTCTAAGGAGGGTAGCCTTACATTGTCTAGAGCCCTAGATTGCAGAGCTAGTTATGAACATCCAAGTGTAAAATTTTGTTTCTAGAGCTCATGATATGAATGATGGCTGTTATAAAAAAGCTGCTAGCCCTGGCCAGTGTTGCTCAGTGGTTAGAGCGTCAGCCCTTGCACTGGAGGGTCTTGGGTTTGATTCCCGGTCAAGGGCATATACCTGGGTTGCAGGTTCGATCTCTTGGGCAGAAGGCAACCAATTGGTGTCTCTCTTTCACATCGACATTTCTCTCTCTCCTTCCCGCTTTCCTTCCCACTCTCTCTAAAAATAAATGGAAAAATACCCTTGGGTGAAGATTAACAATAACAGCAACAACAATAAATGCCCACTAACATAACAAACTGTAGTATATTCATGTAATGAAAACCTATATAACCGTGGAAATGAATGGTCTACAGTTAACTGAAACAACACAGATGAATTTCAAAAACAAAATGTGGAAGGGGCAAAAAACAAATCATAGAATAATAGAGGTAAAGGCAAAACCAAACAATATTCTCTTTAGGAAGATATTCATAATAGGCATAAAGAAAGCAAAGGAATAATTATCGCAAAACTCAGGATAGTTCTTACCTCTAGAATGGGGTAGAAACAGAAGGAGACTTAGAGAAAGCAAACAGGATTTCTAAGGCACTGGCAATACTCGATTGACTTTTAACTTCTGTGATGGGGGCTGGATGTTCATTTTATTATTAGTCTATAATTATAGTAGTTTTATATACTACTGTGAGTATGATGTATTTCACAATCAAAGAAAATGTAAGCAGAAGCTTGACATAATACTTCTACTTCTGAAGTAGTCTTATCTAAGCAAACAGTATTTGAATCTGATTAAGATCCCAGATCCAACTACTAATTTATAGGAAATACATGGGACAGTAGAGCAGGGTTAACAATGACACAATAATAAAATCAGAAAATTCCAGACCCCAGGAAACGTCATAGAACAAATAACCTAGTTTCTTCCAAAAATTTGTAAGAAAAAAAGGAAGTGTTGGAGGGATAACCTATAGATTAAAAGAAATCTATATTTCAAGAAATATATATCAAGAAATTCCAATGTGCAATTTAAAGATTTTACTTGGAGCCCGGCCGGTGTGGCTCAGTGGTTGAGCATCGACCCATGCACCAAGAGGTCACCAGTCGATTCCCAGTCAGGGCACATGCCCAGGTTGTGGGCCCAATCCCCAGTGGGGGGCATGCACAAGGCAGCCAATCAATGTTCTCTCTTGTCAATGTTTCTATCTCTCTCTCCCTCTACCTTCCTCTCTCTCTAACACTTCTGTCTGGGAGAAATTTGCCCCTCCAGCTCTTGCCCTGATGCCAGACAATTCAGTCTCTCCCTATATATCCCTGGTGCGTTTCGAACTGCTGCCTGAATGCTAGAGCTCAGAGTGAGTGCGTCTGAGCAGTCCCTGCACAGGCCCTTTAAGAGAAACTCCTGGGACTCCAGAAGTCCTCTGTCTCATTCAGCCACACAATCCCCACTGCATTTCATAGCCAGAAGTTTTGGGGATTTCTCTTCCCGGCACTGGAACCCTGCACTGGGGGGCTTGGTGTGGGGCTAGAACCCCCTCACTCCTTGGGGGGAACTTCCACAGCCAAGAAATCTTGATTTTTATCCACCAACGTGGGTGTGGGATCAGCCCCTTCTGCTTCTCGGTCCCTCCTACCAGTCTCCATGTGGCTTCTTCTTTTTTTTTTAACCAATCCTCATTTATTGACTATTTACAGTACAGTGATTTTGTATCTTAGCTGATAATCAAAGATGGTTATGTATTGAGTAAGAGAAGACAGATATAATCTCTCTTCCAGATATCACCTCTCAGAAATCTGGGATAATTTGATTTTAAGAACTAGAATTGCATCTCCTGGTAACTACATAACAGTCATCACTCTGAGAACAGGAACAAGGCAAAGAAAGTATACAGGACTTTGATTCTCCAACACAGATGCACATAAGATTTGTTTATTAATGACCACATTTTGAACTCAGCCATTTTGATTTAATATTTAAATAACAAGCTGTTTAATATTAAAGCAGAAGGTACTGCCACAATGTGACAGAACTTTAGCTTTATCCATAAACCCTTCATACAATTATACATTAAATGTTTTGTTTTTTGTTTTTCAATTCTCACCTGAGGATATTTTTCCATTTATCTTCAGATAGAGCGGGAGGAAGGGAGTGAGAAAGAGAGAGAAACATCTGCTGGTCGCCTCCTGCATGACCCAACCAGGGCCAGGGATGAACCACAAAGTATGTGCCCTTGACCAGAATTGAACCTGTGACTCTTTGGTCATGATGCTCTACCTCTGAGCCAAACCGGCCAGGGCATTAAATGCTATTTTTATTTAAACAAGTCACCCCTACTTGTTCTAAAATATGAGATGTGCTACACTACTGAAAAGCAAATGAGAGGACTTAGATTTTTTTTCCTATCTAGTGCTGGTTTAAACTCAAGTGAAGCCACTAATGTCCTTACTAGTAAGGACTGTTTTGACATGTCACTTCACAGTTTTGAGACTAACACCCCTAATGTTTACTCAAAACCAAAATAAGGGAGGGGGAATGTGTTCAGACAACTTTTTAAAAAATATATGTTTTTATTGATTTTTTAGAGAGAGAGGAAGGGAGAGAGGTAGAAACATCGATGTGAGAGAGAAACATCAATTAGCTGCCTCCTGCATGCCCTCCACCAGGGATCGCATGTGCCCTGACCAGGAATCAAACTGGGACCTCTCAGTCCATGGGAGGATGCTCAATCCACTGAGCCACACCAGCCGGGCTGTTCAGACAACTTTTTTTTTTTTTTTTTTTTAATCCTCACCCGAGGACATTTTTCCACTTTTTGTTCAGATAGAGTGGGGAAGGAGAGAGAGGAAGAGAGAGAAATATCGACGTGAAAGGGACACATCGAGTGGCTGCCTCCCGCACGACCCAACCAGGGGCCGGGGACAAACTGCAACCAAAGTACGTGCCCTTAGCGGGAACCGAACCCGGGTCTCTCTGGACCACAGGCCGACACTCTAACTGCTGAGCCAAACCGGCCAGGGCTTGTTTTGAATCTTTAAAAAAAAAATTCCTACCCCTAAGTCATCAAATACACCTAAATGGTTCAAACCATAATGATTCAAAGTTCTGAAACTTTCCTTGTTTTGGTGAGTATTTAATGAAAATAAATCAGTATTTTATTCCATAGGAAGTTTTATATCAGAACTCTCAAACAAATCATTTTTAAAAAATCTTCACCCAAGGATATTTTTTTATTGATTTTTTTTTTTTAATTCCTCACCCAGGGATATTTTTCCATTTATCCTCAGCTAGAGTGGGAGGGGGAGAGAGAAAGAGAGAGAGACAAGGATGTGAGAGAAGCACATCGATTGGCTGCCTCCTGCACGACCCCGACCAGGGCTGTGGACGAACCGCAACCAAGGTACGTGCCCTTGGCCCGAATAGAACCTGTGACTCTGGTCCGAGGGCCAATGCTCTAACCGATTGGTTGTCTCCTGTAGTCGACCTGACCAGGGTTGAACTTGCAACCTCGCTATGTGCCCTGACCAGGAATCAAACCAGCAACCTTTTGGTGTACGGGATGACGCTCCAACCAATTGAGCCACCCAGCCAAGGCTAGTTGTAATTTTGATGTGATTGTGGGAGGATTTGAGTACCTGTTTACCTATGCTGCCATCTTAACCAGAAACAATCCTCTTATTTCTCATGTCTGCGTATTGCACCATATGCTTGCCCCACTCTGAGCCACACCCCTAACTTTGATTCCCACTGTATTCCTAGACCTTAACACAATGACTAGCACAGAGTATGCTCTCATAATTCATTAAATATTTGTTGCATGACTTGTTAATTTCTTGACAGGTTTCTAAAACACTTTTTAATATAGAGATTTTCAAACATACAGAGAAGTAGGGGGAATAATACAATGATACCTGTTTCCATCACTCATGATCATTTTGCCTTTCCTAGGGATGGACAGAGTTCAAGAGCAGAGTGTTTGGAGATAGAGCTCTAATTTTAAAAGTTTGCTTCACTGAGGAGAATGTCAATCACTGTGGCAAGCTGGTAAGGAGATACTTTGGAGCAAGCTGGGTTTTTTTTTTGGGGGGGTGTCTTCAAATCAGAGCCGGCATTTTCAAATGAAGAGGCAATAAAAGAAATAGTTATTCTTCATTTCCTCTTTCAAGCAACACTTATCAAATGCCTTCTATGTGCTAGGCACTGGAGTTACATAGATGAGAAAGATAATGCCTATGTTCAAAGAAGTGTGTAATCTACTATGGTTTGACAGTAACATAAACAAATACTTACACCAAAGTGTTATGAGGACTTGGATGGAAACATGTGCCAGGTCCCGATGGACAGTATGGTCCTGATGGACAGGATGGTCAAGTCTCTACAAAACATTCCCTCCACCCCTGAGCCTTAGAGCCCTGGCTTTGCTTCCCTGTGCCCCTCTCCAGTGCTACTTATTTCCCCAACTCCACATATGGGGGAGCCTGGAATGTGGGCATCCTTCAAGCTCTTCATTGCTACTTACACACCATTCCCTCTTTTTTTTTCCCCTGGAAGAAAAAATAAAGAGAAAAATATTTTAAATAAATACCAAAAAAATAAAAATAAGGAACCTAATTCAAAGACCCAAAAACATACTTTTCAATTTCAAAGATTTAAAATTCATAAAACTCAAATTGTATGCAGATTAGTATAAAGGTCCAACATTTGTGAAAGATTATTTTCAAGTATGAAAATTTGGAAAATATTGCTAAACCTTATTAATTGGAACCTACACTATATCTATTTTAGTTGAGAAAAAAAGACAGTTCACTTTTATTAGCACAAAAGTTGGGGAAGGGCCCTGGCTGGTGTGGCTCCATGGTTAGAGCATCAGCCCACAGACCAAAGGGTCTTGGGTTCGATTCCCAGCCAAGGAATACACTCGGGTTATGGGTTCCATCTCTGGTCAGAGAGGCAACTGATCGATGTTTCTTTCTCACATCAATGTTCCTCTCTCCCTTTCTCTCTCTCTCTCTCTCTCTCTCTCTCTCTCTCTCTCTCTCCCTCCCTCCCTCCCTCCCTCTCTCCCTCTCTCTCTCTCTCTCTCTCTCTCTCTCTCTCCCTCCTCCTCCTCCTCCTCCTCCTTCTTCTTCTTCTTCTTCTCTCTCTCCTCTCTCTCTCTCTCTCTCTCTCTCTCTCTCTCTCTCTCTCTCTCTCTCTCTCTCCTTCTCCCTCTCCCTCTCCCTTTCTCTTACTCTAAAATCAGATCCTCAAGTGAGAATTTTAAAAAGATTAAAATTCTTGCCCTGCCAGTGTGGTTCAGTGGATGGAGCGTCATCTCATGGAGTGAGAGGTCCTGGTTCAATTCCAGTCAGGGCACATGCCCGGGTTGCAGGTTCGATCCCCAGTAGTGGGCGTGCAGGAGGCAGCCGATCCATGTTTCTCTCTCTCATCGATGCTTCTATCTCTCTCTCTCTCTCCTTTCCTCTTTCTCTAAAAGATAAATCAATGAAAACATATTAAAAATATATATTAAAATTCTTAACCTGACCTACAAGGACTCCCTACCACACTTCTCACCCCTTTGTGATTTTGCCATGCTGACCAGTCAGTGTGTAAAAACTCCCATGTTCCCCTCAATATGGGAAGCCACATGCTGTTCTTTCTGCCTACAACAGCTTTACTTCCTCCTCCACCTAGCTAACTTGCATCCATCCTTTGCATCAGTTCAAAGTTCACTTCCTCAGGGTAGTCTTCCTCTCTAATTCCCTAGGAGAAATAAGTTCCCTCTGCTATGTGCTGTCAGAGGGAGCTCCATTACACTTTTTATGGAATGACCACAATTGTGATTTTACATTTATTAGGGTGCCACCTGATTTTAAGTAAATGGAGAACAGGGAGCATGTCTGTCGTAGCTCAACATAACATGCTGAGCCTGGCATAACGCTTGGCAAATCATAGATACAGGAGATCCTTCCCTGAAAGGAACAGGAAAGGCCACATAAATAGAGACCAAATTTTGTTTTAATTAGTGAAAAGGAGTTTGATTGGGAGTTCATCTTTAAGAATAAAATTTTAAATTATGTAAATAAATTTTACATTAGTTAAATAAGCTAGGTTGTGACCAAATCTATATACATACTAAGTTTTAGAATAAATAATTAATCAAATATTTTGTTTTCAACAAACTCGTATAACTTAATAATACAGCAACCTTCATTTTTCCTTTTACCTTCACAAATCATAGGGGATAATTTTGGCTAAAATATTAGAAACCTTCATCAAAATTTTCCCAAGACCTCCCTTAATCCTCTGATACTCAAATAATTCTTTCTTGAAACACTATCCTTTCTGGGCCTTGTCAACTTTTTTTTAACATGAGCGATAGCATTTTCTTTTCCATGTACCTGTCTCTGTGAATTGAAGAAAGTAGCCAAAGTACCTACCTGCCTTTTTTTTTTTTTTTTAATTTTTTAGTTGATTTTTTAGAGAGAGAAGGGAGTGAGAGAAATATTGATGTGAGAGAGAAACATTGATCAGCCGCCTCCCGCACATCCCCCACTGGAGATCAAGCCTACAACCCGGGCATATGCCCTGATGGGGAATCGAACTGGGACTGCTCAGTCCATGGGATGATGCTCAATCCACTGAGCCACACCAGCCAGGCCCTGCCTTTTTTTTTTTTTTTTTAATAGACTTTATTTTTTAGAGTAGATCTCAGATTTTTTTTTTCTTTCTTTTCTATTTTTTTTTTTAATCCTCACCTGAGGACATTTTTGCATTTATCTTCAGATAGAGCAGGAGGGAGAGAGGGAGGAAGAGAGAGAGAGAGAAACATTGATGCGAGAGAGACACATCGAGTGGTTGCCACCCACACGACCCCAACCGGGGCCAGGGACAAACTGCAACCAAGGTACGTGCCCTTAGTGGGAACTGAACCCGGGACTCTCTGGTCTGTGGGCTGACGTTCTAACCGCTGAGCCAAACCGGCCAGGGCTCAGTTTTTTTTTTCTTTTTGAGAGCAGATGTAAGTTTACAGCAAAACTGAGTGGAAAGTAGAGTTCCTTTATAGCCCCACCCTCACCCCAACACACACAGAGCCTCCCTCATAATCAACATGCCCCACCAGAGGAGTACATTTGTTTCAATAGATGCGCCTACATTCACATCATTATCACCCAAAGTCCAGAGTTTATATTAGGATTTATTCTTGGTGTTAATACATTCTATTGGTTTAGACAAATGTATAATATGTATCAGCCGTTACAGTATCATACAGAGTAGTTTCACAGCCCTATAATATCCTCTGAGCTCTACCAGTTCATTTCTACCTGCCCTCCCTACAACCCCTGGCAGCCATGAATATCATTACCTCTTTTCTTGCTTAAAAAAAAAAAAAAGTGTACATGCTTAATACAAAAAAAATGAAAAGTAAACAAACACCTGTGGGTACCAACTAGTAATTATTTCCAGTTTGTTGTCCATCCAGATTTCTCTCTCTCTCGCTCTCTCTCTCTCTCTCTCTCTCTCTCTCTCTCTCTCTATATATATATATATATATATATACACACACACACATAGATTTTTAAAAATTAATATTAAAAAATAGGATCATCTTATACGTGCTCTTTTATTTATTTTTATTTTATTTATTCATTTTAGAGAGAGAGGAAGGAGGAGAGAGATAGAAACATCAATGTGAGAAACATGGATTGCCTGCCTCCTGCACGCCCCCTACTGGGGATCAAGCCCACAACGCGGGGAACGTGCCCTGACCGGGAATCAATCTGGGACCTCTCAGTCCATGGGAGGACGCTCAATCCACTGAGCCACACCAGCTGGGCTATATGTATTCTTTTATAGCTTTCAAAAAATCAAGTGACCATGTTGATTCTTCTACAAAGTTATTCTTTTTTTTCTTTATTGATTTTTAGAGAGAGAGGAAGGGAGAGGGAGAGAGAGATAGAAACATCGATGGGAGAGAATTTCAGTTGGCCACCTCCTTTATGCCTCCCACTGGGGATCGGGCCCACAACCTGGGTATGTGCCCTGACCAGGAATCCGACCAGCGACCTCTTGGTGCATGGGTCAACGCTCAACCGCTGAGCCACACTGGCTGGATGACAAAGTTATTCTTTTTTTTTTTATTAATTTATTTTTGTTACAGATGTTTCTCCTTTTTCCCCCATTGACACCCTCCTCCCCCTCCCTCCCTGCCCCATCCCCAGTTTTGTTGTCCATGTCCATTGGTTATGAGTACATGCGTACAAGTTCTGTGGTTCATCGCTCCCCTCCCCCACCCCCTCTTCTGGCAATTGTCAGTCTGTACCCTACTTCCACGTCTCTGGGACCACCCTGTTCCTCAGACTGTTATGTTCATTATATTCCAGAAATAAGTGAGATCATATGATATTTGTCTTTCTCTGCTTGGCTTGTTTCACTTAGGATAATACTCTCGAGGTCCCTCCATGTTGTCTCAAAGGATAAGAGATCTTTCTTTCTTACAGCTGCATAGTATTCCATTGTGTATATGTACTACAGCTTTTTTATCCATTCATCTACTGATGGACACTTGGGCTTTTTCCAGATCTTAGCTATTGTAAATAGCGCTGCTATGAACATGGGGGTACATATATTCTTTCTGATTGGTGTTTCAGGCTTCTTAGGGTATATTCCTAGGAGGGGGATCACTGGGTCAAATGGTAATTCAATTTTTAATTTTTTGAGGTAACACTATAGTGTTTTCCATAGTGGCTGCACCTGTCTGCATTCCCACCAGCAGTGTACTAGAGTCCCCTTTTCTCCACACCCTCACCAACACTTGCTGTTTGATGCTTTGTTGATGGCGGCCATTCTGACAGGTGTGAGGTGATACCTCATTGTTGTTTTAATTTACATCTCTCTGATGATTAGTGATGTTGAGCATTTCTTCATATGTCTCTTGGACATTTGTATGTCCTGTTTGGAGAGGTCTCTCTTTAGTTCCTCTGCCCATTTTTTAATTGGGTTCTTTGTCTTCCTTTTGTTGAGCTGTATGAGCACTCTATATATTTTGGAGATTAACCCCTTATCTGATGTATCATTGGCAATTATGCTCTCCCATACAGTGGGTTGCCTTTCCACTTTGATGGTTGTTTCTTTTGCTGTGCAGAAGCTTTTGAGTTTGATGTAGTCCCATGTGTTCATTTTTTCTTTTGTTTCTCTTGCCTTAGGTAATATATCAGTGAAAATAATGCTGAGTATGATGTCTGAAATTTTGTTGCCTACATTTTCTTCTAGGATTTTTATGGATTCATGAGTCACATTTAAGTCTTTTATCCATTTTGAGTTTATTCTTGTGTATGGGGCAAGTTGATGGTCTAGTTTCATTTTTTTGCATGTAGCTGTCCAATTTTCCCAACACCATTTATTAAAGAGGCTGTCTTTACTTCATTGTATGCTCTTGCCACCTTTGTCAAATATTAATTGAGCATAATGTTTTGGGTCAATTTCTGGGTTCTCTGTTCTATTCCATTGATCTATGTGCCTGTTCTTGTGCCAGTACCAGGCTGTTTTGATTACAGTAGCTTTGTAGTATAACCTGATGTCCGGTATTGTGATCCCGCCTACTTTGTCCTTCTTTTTCAAAATTGCTGTAGCTATTTGGGGTCTTTTTAGTTCCATATGAACTTCTGAAGCATTTGTTCTAGTTCTGTGAAATATGTCATTGGTATTTTGATGGGGATTGCGTTAAATCTATAGATTTCTTTGGGTAATATGGACATTTTAATGATGTTAATTCTTCCAATCCATGAACAAGGTATGTGCTTCCACTTTTTTTTATATCTTCCTCTATTTCTTTTTTCAATGTCTTGTAGTTTTCTGCAAATAGGTCCTTTACTTCTTTGGTTAAGTTTATTCCTAGGTATCTTAATTTTTTTGCAGTGATAGTAAATGGGATTGTTTTTTAAGTTTCTCTTTCTATGAATTTATCATTGGTGTATAAGAATGCCGTCGATTTCTTGATGTTAATTTTGTATCCTGCTACTTTGCCAAATTCATTTATTAAGTCTATTAGATTTTTGATGGAGTCTTTATGGTTTTCTATGTATAATATCATGTCATCTGCAAATAATGACAGTTTCACTTCCTCCTTTCCAATTTGGATCCCTTTTATTTTTTCTTCATGTTTGATTGCTGTGGCTAAGACTTCCAGTACTATGTTAAATAAGAGTGGTGAGAGTGGGCATCCTTGTCTTGTTCCTGTTCTTAAGGGAAATGCTTTTAGTTTTTGTCCATTGAGTATGATGTTGGCTGTAGGTCTTCTATATATGGCCTTTATAATGTTGAGATATGACCCCTCTATTCCCAAATTGCTGAGGGTTTTTATCAGAAATGGGTGCTGGATTTTGTCAAATGCTTTTTCAACGTCTATTGATATGATCATATGGTTTTTATCTTTCATTTTGTTTTTTTGATGTATCACATTTATTGATTTGCGAATATTGTACCAGCCTTGCATCCCTGGGATGAATCCCACTTGGTCATGGTGAATAATTTTTTTGATGTATTGCTGGATCCAATTTGCTAGTATTTTGTTCAGGATTTTGGCATCTATGTTCATCAGGGATATTGGCCTGTAGTTTTCTTTTTTTGTAGTGTCTTTTTCTGGTTTTGGAATTAGAATTATGCTGGCCTCATAAAACGAGTTTGGAAGTCTTCCTTCTTAAATTTTTTGGAATAGTTTGAGGAGAGTGGGTGTTAGTTCTTCTTTGAATGTTTGGTAAAACTCCCCCGTGAAGCCATCAGGGCCTGGGCTTTTGTTTGCTGGGAGGGTCTTGATTACATCTTCAATTTCCTTTGTTGTTATTGGCCTGTTCAAGTTTTCTATCTCTTCCCGGTTCAGTTTTGGGAGACTATGTGTTTCTAGAAATGTGTCCATTTCGCTTAGATTGTCGAATTTGTTGCCATATAAATGTTCATAGTATTTGTTAACGATCCTTTGTATTTCTGTGGTGTCAGTTGTTACTTCTCCTCTTTCATTTCTGATTTTGTGTATTTGGGTTCTCTCTCTTTGTTTCTTGGTGAGTCTAGCTAAGGGTCCATCAATCTTGTTTATCTTTTCAAAAAACCAGCTCTTTGTTTCATTGATCCTTTGAATTGTTTTTTTGGTCTCCATGTCATTTATTTCTGCTCTGATCTTTACTATTTCCTTCCTTCTACTTGCTCTAGGGTTTTCTTTTTGTTTGCTTTCCAGTTCTTTAAGTTGTGAGGTTAGGTAGTCAATTAGAAATTTTTCTTCTTTCTTGAGGTGGGCCTGTAGTGCTATGAACTTCCCTCTCAGAACTGCTTTCGCTGCATCCCATAGATTTTGTGCTGTTGTGTGTTCATTTTCATTGGTTTCCAGGAAGTTTTTAAATTCTTCCTTGATCTCCATGGTAACCCATTCATTGTTCAGTAACATGCTATTTAGCCTCCATGTGTTCAAATGTCTTTGCATGTTCTTGTTGCAATTGATTTCTAGTTTCATGCCATTGTGATCTGAAAAGATGCTTGAAATGATTTCAATCTTCTTGAACTTGTAGAGACTTAGTTTGTGTCCTAACATATGGTTTATCTTTGAGAATGTCCCATGTGCACTTGAGAAGAATGTGAATTCTGCAGTTTTAGGGTGTAATTCTCTGTATATATCTATTAAATCCATTTGATCTAGTGCTTCATTTAGAATTTCTGTTTCCTTGTTAATTTTTTGTCTAGATGATCTATCCAGTGATGTCAGTGGGGTGTTGAAGTCTCCTGCTATGATTGTATTGGTGTCAATTTCTCCTTTGAAGTCCTCCAGAAGATTTCTTAATATATTTTGGTGCTCCTATATTGGGTGCATATATGTTCACCAAGGTTATATCTTCCTGTTGGATAGACCCTTTCAATATTATGTAGTGGCCTTCTTTGTCTCTAGTTATGGTCTTCAATTTGAAATCTAATTTATCAGATATGAGTATTGCTACCCCAGCTTTTTTTTTCCTTTCTGTTTGCTTGGAAGATTTTTTTCCATCCCTTTACTTTCAACCTATGTGAGTCTTTTGTTGTGAGGTGGGTCTCTTGTAAACAACATATATGTGAATCATGCTTTCTTATCCAGTCAGCTACTCTGTGTCTTTTTATTGGAGCATTCAATCCATTTACATTTAAGGTGATTATTGATATGTACTTATTTATTGCCATTTTTGTTCAGTGTGGTTATATTTTTCTTCCTATTTCTCCTACTAATTACAGCAGTCCTTTTAACATTTCTTGCAGTGCTGGTTTGGTGATAATATATTCCTTTTGCCTTTTTTTGTCTGGGAAGCTCTTTATTTGACCTTCTATTTTGAATGATAGCCTTGCTGGATAGAGTAGTCTTGGATTCAGATCCTTGTTTTTCATGACCTTGATTACTTCATGCCATTCCCTTCTGGCCTGTAGTGTTTCTGTTGAGAAGTCAGCTGATAGCCTTATGTGGGTTCCTTTGTAGGTAACCTGTTGCTTATCTCTTGCTGCCTTTAGGATTCTCTCTTTGTAATTTTTGGCATTTTAATTATTATGTGTCTTGGTGTGGGCCTGTTTGGGTTCTTCTTACTTGGGGCTCTCTGTGCTTCTTGAACTTGAATGCCTTCTTCCTTCACCAGTTTAGGAAAGTTTTCTGTCACTATTTTTTCAAATATATTCTCTAACCCTTGCTCATTTTCTTCTTCTTCGGCAACTGCTATGATGCGAATGTTATTACATTTCCAGTTGTCCCACAGTTCTCTTAAGCTATCTACCTGTTGTTTAATTGTTTTTTCCTTTTGGTTTTCTGATTGAATGATTTTTTCTACTCTGTCTTCTAATTCACTGATCCCGTCCTCTGCTTCCTCTACTCTGCTGGTCAGTCCTTCCAATGTGTTCTTTATTTCTGCTATGTCATTCTTCATTTCCACTTGGTTGGTTTTCAGTGTTCTATATCTTTAATCATAGTGTTGATGTCCTTACTCATGCTGGTTAGTTTCCTCAAGATCATGGCTCTGAACTCTACCTCTGATAATTTGCTTAACTGCATTTCATTTATCTCATCTTCGGGAGAGTTCTCTTGTTCTTTCATTTGGGATCTGTTTCTTTGTTTCACCATTTTGGCTATCTCAGTGGGTTTTGGAGCCTGCCAAATTTTCCTTATGGGTGTTGGTGTTCTGCTATTTGTGGCTCCCTCTACTGGGTTTGGATGAGCATGGAGGGCCCTCCTTAAACACCACTGTAAAGTCTCACTTTCCTGGGTAGATTTGCAAGCTCAGGAAAGGTTCCGTTATGCTCTAGCTTTTTCCCTGGAGGCTATTAGCCTCAGTTACTTGAAAAGCCTTGGGATCTCAGTTGAATGAGCAACTCCCTCAGGTGTTTATAGTGTAAGAGGATTTCCCGAGGGTGGGGCCAATGCTGGTTGTTAATGAGCCTCAATTTGCATTTCTTTGCCTCACCTGGGAATCTCCGAGGGATGGGCTGCCACAGCTCCAGGAAGGAGCAAGCTTGGCTGCCGTTCTGTGTAACCGGGAAGGAGCAAGCTGGCCACCGTCCTTTGTGGCCGCGACTTAGCACAAACTCTGAGTGTCCTCCAAATCCCAGGTGTCCCCACAGAGTTCCAGTCCAGTCTCTGTAGCATCTGGTCTCAGTAAGTAATACATAGAAACAAACACAGGGAGGCAGCCAAAATTAGGAGACAAAGAAACAGGTTCCAAATTAAAGAACAGAACAAAACTCCAGGAAAAGAACTAAGCGAAATGGAGATAAGCAACCTATCAGATGCAGAGTTCAAAACACTGCTTATAAGGATGCTCAATGAACTTAGTGAGAACCTCAATGAACTTAGTGAGGGCCTCAAGAGCATAAAAAAGGAGTAGTCAGAAATGAAGGATGCACAGTCAGAAATGAAGGAGGCACTAACTGAAATAAAGACTAATTTACACGGATTCAATAGTAGAGTAGGTAAAGCCAAGAAGCAAACCATAGATTTGGAATATAAGGAAGCAAAAAACACCCAATCAGAACAGCAAAAAGAAAAAAGCATCCAAAAAAATGAGGATAGTGTAAGGAGCCTCTGGGACAACTTTAAGTGTGCCAACATTCACATCTTGGGGGTGCCAGAAGGAAAAGAGAGAGAACAAGAAATCAAAAACCTATTTGAAACAATAATGGCAGAAAACTTCCCGAACTTGGTGAAGGAAACAGACATACAAGTCCAGGAAGCACAGAGAGTCCCAAACAAAATGAACCCCAAGAGGCCCACACCAAGACACATCATCATCAAAATGCAAAAAGTTCAAGACAAAGAGAGAATCTTAAAAGCAGCAAGAGAAAAGCAGTTAGTTACCTACAAGGGAGTTCCCATAAGACTGTCAGCTGATTTATTAAAAGAAACTTTGCAGGCCAGAAGGGGGTGGCAAGAAATATTCAGAGTGATGAAAAGCAAGAACCTACAACCAAGATTACTCTATCCTGCAAAGCTGTCATTTAGAATCGATGGCCATATAAAGAGTTTCCCAGACAAGAAATGCTAAAGGAGTTCATCACCACCAAACCAGTATTATATGAAATGTTGAAGGGTCTTCTTGAAGAAAAAGATAAAAAATATGAACAAACAAAATGGCAATGAATATATATCTATCGACAATTGAATCTACAAACAAAATGAACAGGCAGAACAGAAGCATTGTCATAGATACAGAGAACATTTTATTGGTTGCCAGATGGGAGGAGGGTTGGGGGAATGGGTGAAAAAGGTGAAGGGATTAGGAAGTACAAATTGTTAGACTGACAAACCTCAAAGGGAGGGGGGAATGGGGGATGAGAAGAGATAAACCAAAGAACTTATATGTGTATATGCATAACCAGTGGACACAGACAACAGTGTGAGGAAAGAGAGGAGGGGGCCAGGAGTGGGGAGGAGGAGGTCAATAGGGGAAAAATGAGGGACATCTGTAATACATTCAACAATAAAGATAAATTTTTAAAAAATTTCATCATATGGATGAATCATAATTTATGTAACCAATCTATGTTGTTAGGTATTTTACTGCTCTTTTTATTTTAGTTAATATTCAGTTATGGTTGCAAATTTTAGAATTTAGTTTTTTGAAGCTTTTGAGCTCAACTTACAAATATTATTTTATTCCTAAATCTAATATAGTTTTTAAAAATATGTTTTTTTTATTAATTTTTAGAGGGGGGGGAGAAGAGAGAGAGAGAAACATCAATTTGAGAGCGAAACATTGATTGGCTGCATCCTGCACGCCCCCTCCACTGGGGATGGAGCCCACAATCCAGCCATGTGCCCTGACTGGGTATCTAACCAGTAATCTCTTGGTACACGGGATGACACTCAACCAACTGAGCCACACAAGCCAGGACAAATCTAGTATAGTTTGTCCTGAGATTTAAAAGACTCATTTTCACTTGTACTTGATTAATACTTATACATTTAAATTATTAATTTTAAATTTACTATTAAATCTCCCTAAACATTCAACACTTTTACCAAATTCTCTTAGACATTTCAAACTGTAAGTCACACATTCAGTGAGTATATTCCTCAATAGCTCTTCAAATACCTAATCAAGTCTAATTAAACTCCCTCAGCATTTAAGGAGTATTTACACCCATAATAAGGCAAAACTTGTAGATTTAATTATCAGATTCCCTTAAATAAACATTGATTATAAATTTAATTAGTTAAATATGACTAAGTATTTATTTTAAAATATAAGTTTAATATGTAAGATTCTCTTACAAATCAAACATCTCAAATCAAGAATAAAACAAACCGTAACAATGATTACAATACATATACAATAACTGTATAAAAACATTCACATTGTACTTTGACATCAATTTTTAAATCATCTAAAAACTTATTTTTGTGCTTTCCCAGACTTGCAAGTTTACTTATCTAAGAGAAGCTCAGGGTGACTGTGTCATGTATTTAAGATAATAGATTATAATTTTGGCATCAGGAGATGAGAATCTGCGTATACCTTCCAGAATAATTCACACAGGCCAGTCTTTATTTGGCCGATCACTTCTTCAAACCATTTGAAAAATTAAAATCCAGTACATTATGTATTCCTCTTAGCCACTGCCAACTTTTTTCACAATTTACCAGTTCATTTCTATGGTTACACCTTGAAAATCCTTTACCTATGAAATCTTAAATTTCATACACCAACCTATCAGCAACTCTCAACCCCTCCCTGGTCTGCACCTTAATTCAAGTCTACTTAGATTTGTGTGATTAACAATCTGCTGGGGTTAGTCTGGAAGGTGAGCCTCAGCAGACTTTAAAGGAAGGAGAGAGTCAAATGTGGATTGATAGAGAGAAATGTAAAGGCTCTATTATCAATCAAGATGACTTCTATGTGACAGCCCTTTAGGGAGCGTGCAGTGGAGGAGTCTGGTCATAGCGGAAAACTCCTGTTGGGGTAGAGTGAGGGATGAGTTAGTTAACAAAAGGAGGAGGGTTGATTTTATATGAGGGCTTTATTTTGAAATGGGAATTGAGTGTCATTCTCAGAACAGCACAAGTTTTCATGCTAGGGAAAAGCAGCAGGAATGCATAATCCTTGCCAGTTACATGGAAAAGTCTTGAAGGATGACTAACTGTCACCTGCCTACAAAAAAAACCTATTTCTGAGCACTTCAGGCTATAGACTTTTGAAATACAAGTTTCAGAGAATTAAAAAAAAATTTTTTTCTTTATTGATTTTAGAGAGAAAGGAAATGAGAGGGAGAGAGAGATAGAAACATCGCTGAGAGAGAACATCGACCAGCTGCCTCCTGCATGCCTCCCACTGGGGATCTGGCCCACAACCTGGGCATATGCCCTGACCGGGAATCGAACTGGTAACCTCTTGGTGCATGGGTCGACGCTCAACCACTGATTCACACCGGCCGGGCTCAGATAATTTTTATAAGATTTAATTTATTGGGGTACCATTGGTTAATAAAACCATACTGGTGCCCGGCCCGTGTGGCTCAGTGGATTGAGCGTCATCCCACGGATTTAGAGGTCCCGGTTCGATTCCTAGTCAGGGCACATGCCGGGGTTGTGGGCTCCATCCCCAGTAGGGGGCATGCAGGAGGCAGCCGATTGATGTTTCTCACATCAATGTTTCTATCTCTCTCCCCCTGCCTCTCTCTCTAAAAAAATCTATGAAAATATATTATAAATTAATTAATTAATTAATTTAAAAAACCATACAGGTTTCAAGTATACAACTTGAATACAGTACTGCATCCTGCACTCACTGCCCAAAGTCTCTTTCTGTCTCCATTTATCCCCCTTCACCTTCTTCCACCTCCCAAGTTTCAGAGAATTTTAATGACACAATTATGATTTTAGGGATGGACCATATTTCCTACATTTTGGGTTTTGTTTTGTTTGTCTTTTTCTCAAAAGTTATGAACATAATCCTCGCCCTGGCAGGGTGCCTCAGTTGGTTGGAGCCTTGTCCCATACACCAAAGGTTCGATTCCGGTCAAGGCACATACCTAGGTTTCGGATTTGATCTCTGGTCCTGGTGTGTATGGAAGGCGACCAATTGATGTTTCTCTCTCACATTGATGTTTCTCTCTCTCTCTCTCTCTCTCCCCCCTCCCTTCCTCTCTCTCCAAAATCAATAATCATATCCTCAAGTGAAGATTTAAAAAAATTATTAATATAATCTTAAAAGTCCCAGCATTCCTCCAAACAATAACCCGATGTCTTCAGTTAGTATTACAATATACACATATATAGGTATCAAAACATTTGAGTACATCTCTAGATTCATTGGTAACCCTTTAAAAAGAGTTATTTTAATTAAAGATCATCTTTGCTTTGGTCTCAATTATTAAAGGGATCATTAACTGATTTTGGTTAAAGTTAAAATGGTTCACGACTAGCTTATACCCTGTGATAGGCAGCCTTTAAGATGGTCCCAAAGACCCCACCTCCTGTATTCATGCTCTTGTGTAATAACCTCTCCTACTATGGGCTAGACTTAATGAATCAATTGTAACACACAGAAAATGGCAAAGGTGACAGTATGCCATTTCTGAGGTCAGCTTCAAAAAGATGGAGGCTTTTATCTTGCTCGTCCTCTATCTTCTCATTCACTTGCTCTGAGGGAAGTCTGATACCACATTGTGAACTTCCCCATGAAGAGGTCCACGTGGCAGAAAACTAATGTCTCTGGCCAACAGCGAGTGAGGCCATGAGGTCTAACAACAGCCACGTAATGTGAGTTAGAAGGTGGTCCTCCCCAGTCACTCTTGCAGGCCTGGCTTTCATTGAAGCCTGTGGGAAACTCTGAGCCAGATGAACCCACCTAAGCCACAGCCAGAGTCCTACCCAGAGAAACTATGAGATAACAACTGCTTCTTGTTTTAAGCTGCTAAATTTGGGGGTAATCTGTTAAGCAGCAATAGATAACTAATAAACTCCCCTTTCTTTAAACCATATTCAAATCTTAATTAAAAAAACTGAGAAATGTATGGAACTTGAGTCAAGCAGGAAATCATTGAATTCTATGACAGGATGAAAGTTGGAGTGTGTTGAAAATAAAGAACAAAGAGAATTTACTAGTAATCATGTGTAAAAAAATATGTTGTTATTCTAGCATCAGTATACATTTCCTTTGGGTTGACGTTTTTTAGTAGGATAAACATTTCTGTTGATCCATCCACACACAGTCTTCAGGCTCAATGGCACATATGTGTGCACTGTTTGGGGTGTGTGGGGTGACTAATGGCTAAAGAAAATGGTGAGAACAAATGGCTTGGGCTAATTAAAACTGAGGTCATAGGCTTCTTGAGGTCAAGGAATACATAAAAACCATTTTTTACTATCTCTGGCCTCTAGCACAGAGCCGTCCAGTAGAAATATAATGCAAGCCACATATGTAATTTAAAATTTCGAGTAGCCACATTTTTAAAAGATAAAAAGAAACAGGTAAAATTAATTTTAATATTATATTTTATTTAACCTCAAATATCAAAAATATTATCATTTCAGTATGTAATCAATATATTAATTAGCTATATCAGTGATTTTTGCGGTGAGTCTTCAAAAGTTAGTGCCTATTTTACAATTATAGCCCATCTTAATTTGGAAAAAATGTTAACACCCGAGGATACTTTTCTATTTATCATCAGATAGAGTGGGAGAGAGGGAGAGAGAGACAGAGAGAAACATCAACGTGATAGAGCCACATTGACTGGTTGCCTCCCGCACGATCCAACCAGGGCCAGGGATGAACCGCAATCGAGGTACATGCCCTTGGCCGGAATCAAACTCGCGACTCATTGGTCTATGGGCCGACGCTCTAACCACTGAGCCTAACTGGCCAGGGCTCGAAGGCATTTTTTTTTGTTTTGTTTATCCTCATCTGAGGACATTTTCACATTTATCTTCAGATAGGGAAGGAGAGAGGGAGGAAGAGAGAGAGAAACATCGACGTGAGAGAGACACATCAACTGGTTGCCATCCACACAACCCCAACCAGTGCTGGGGACAAACTGCAACCGAGGTACGTGCCCTTAGCAGGAACCGAACCTGGGGCTCTCTGGTCCATGGGCCAACACTCCAACCGCTGAGCCAAACCGGCCAGAGCTCCAAGGCATTCTGATACACCAATAATGAACACTCAGAAAGGGAAACTAAAAAAACAATTCCAGCCTGGCTGGTGTGGCTTAGTGAATTGAGCATTGTCCCATGGACTGGGAGATACCGGTTCAATTCCTGGTCAGGGCACATGCCCAGGTTGCAGGCTCAATCCCTGGTGGGGCACGTGCAGGAGGCAGCCAATTGATGTTTTTCTCTCCCATCGATGTTTCTCTCTCTCTCTCTCCCTTCCTCTCTCTCTAAAAAATCAATAAAGACATATATTTTTTTAAATTTTTATTTTTTTATTGATATTAGAGAAAGAGGAAGGGAGAGGGAGAGAGAGATAGAAACACCGATGAGAGAGAACATCCATTGGCCACCTCCTGCATGCCCCCCACTGAGGATTTGGCCCACAACCTGGGCATGTGCCCTAATCCGAATGGTACCGGCAACCTCTTGGTGCATGGGTCAATGCTGGACCACTGAGCCACACCAGCCGGCCTCACTTTCTCAATTCTTTCTCTCTCTCTTTATTTGTTTTTATTTTTATTTTTTTGGGTTTTTTTGTTTGTTTGTTTTTTGACGTCCGAAGTGGTCTTTATTCTACCTTCTTTCTCTCTCCTCAATACTTAAAATCTAGTAGCTTCACATTTAAAAAATAATAATACTCAATACAGACGTGTGAACTTGACAAACAAGTCCCCAGGAAGCCTCTGTAACATTCCGAAATGTCATGAGAAGGTCTGGCTTAAAATACGGACAGCCTGGACATCACTTCCCACCATGCGCTGTGGCTATTAAATATAACTAGCACTCTGGACCCTTTCTCCTGGGGGGAGGGCAACAGGGCGGGGGGCAGGAGCAGCAATGCAAATGGCCTGGCAGAGAGCTGTACAGAGAGGACTTCGGCCTGACAAATTATATTTTCCAAACACCCCAGTGGAAGGTGGCTGCTAGGCCTCAGGCGTGTCAACATTGAAACTGCAGTAACTCCCTGTCTGAGGGGAAGAGCCGCTCCCACTCGGCTCCCAGGAGGCACGGAGCGTGGAGGAATCAGCTGGTTATGCGACGAGGAAGCGCTGTCTCAGCTCCGGACGGTGCCGTCTTTTCCACCTCCTGCAGTGGGCTGCCCAGGGTCCCTGGGAGGAATGGCAGGCCACCTCCACAGCCCCGGCAGGGGACTCAGAGCTGGCTGGTGGCGTCCTTGGGGAAGGTGTAGCTCAGCGGTGCCTCGTAGAGGCTGCCCCCGTCGGTGCTGAGGTCGTCGTCATCGTTCATGTCATCCAGCACTTTCCTGGGCAGCTGCTTCAGTCTGAAGTTCTTCTTCATGGAGTTGAGCTGTCCCTGCAGCTGCTCGTTCAGGTCCATCTGCTCCTCCAGCTCCCTCTGCAGCTTCTTTCTAGCGCTTTCCAGTCTGTCGATCTCCTCGGCCGCCTTCACCTGGAGCTTCATTGCTTTAAAGCGCAAGCTCCGCTGGTCCTTCTGATCCGTCAGTGACAGGTGCTCATCGTCCACCTGCATCACCAGCTCCTTCACTTCTCTCTCTCTTTAAACAACTACCATTCCATTTACCATTGCAACAACAACAAAAAAATAAGATACCTAGGAATAAACTTGACCAAGGAGGTAAAAGACATGTTCTCAGAAAACTACAGGACATTGAAAAAAGAAACAGAGGAAGATATAAAAAAAGTGGAAGCATATACCATGTTCATGTATTGGAAGAATCTAAACCACTAAAATGTCCGTACTACTCAAAGCAATCCATAGATTCAATGCAATCCTTATTAAAGTACCAATGGCATATCTCACATATTTCACAGAGTATTTCACAGAACAAATACTCCAAAAGTTTATATGGAACCAAAAAAAGACCCTGTATAGCCACAGCAATCTTGAAAAAGAAGAACAAAGTTGGAGGGATCACAATACCAGATATCAAGTTATACTACAAAGCCATCATAATCAAAACAGCCTGGTACTGGCACAAGAACAGGCATATGGCTCAATGGAACAGAACGGAGAACCCAGAAATCTACCCAAAACAGTATGCACAATTAATATTCGACAAAGGAGGCAAGAGCATACAGTGGAGAAAAGATAGTTTCTTCAATAAATGGTGTTGGGAAAATTGAACAGATACATGCAAAAAAATGAAACTAGACCACCAACTTACATCATACACAAGAATAAACTCAAAATCAATAAAAGACATAGCCCGGCCAGTATGGCTCAGTGGTTGAGCATGGACCCATGCACCAAGAGGTCGCCAGTTCAATTCCCGGTCAGGGCACATGCACAGGTTGTGGGCCAAATCTTCAGTGGGGGGCATGCAGGAGGTGGCCAATCGATGTTCTCTCTCATCGATGTTTCTATCTCTCTCTGCCTAAAATCAATAAAGAAAAAACATTTTTTAAATGAATAAAAGACTTAAATGTAAGTCATGAAACCATAAAAATTGTAGAAGAAAATGTAGGCAGCAAAATCTCAGATATCACACATAGCAGAATTTTCACTGATACAGCACCTAGGGCAAGAGAAACAAAAGAAAAAAATGAATAAATGGGACTACATCAAACTAAAAAGCTTCTGCATGGCAAAAGAAACCAGCATCAGAATGAAAAGGGAACCCACTCTCTGGGAGAACATATTTGTCAATGATACATCAGATAAAGGGTTAATATCCAAAATACATAGAGTGCTCATACAACTCAACAAAAGGAAGACAAACAATACAATTAAAAAATGGGTAGAGGACCTGAATAAACACTTCTCCAAACAAGACATACAAATGGCCAAGAGACATATGAAAAAATACTCAATGTCACTAATCATCAGAGAGCTATAAATTGAAATGACTATGAGATATCACCTCACACTTGCCAGAATGGCTGCCATCAACAAATCCTCAAACAACAAGTGCTGGTGAGGGTGTGGAGAAAAGGGGACTCTAGTACACTGCTGGTGGGAATGCAGATGGGTGCAGCCACTATGGAAAACAATATGGTGTTTCCACAAAAAATTAAAAATGGAATTGCCATTTGACCCAGTGATTCCAGTTCTAGGAATATATCCTAAGAATCCTGAAACACCAATCAGAAAGACTATATGCACCCCTATGTTCATAGCAGGACTATTTACAATAGCTAAGATCTGGAAACAGCCCAAGTGCCCATCAGTAGATGAGTGGATAAAAAAGCTGTGGTACATATACACAATGGAATACTATGCAGCTGTAAGCAAGAGAGATCTCTTACCCTTTGAGACAATATGGAAGGACCTGGAGAGTATTATACTGAGTGAAATAAGCCAGTCAGAGAAAGAAAGTACCACATGATCTCACTTATTTATGGAATATCATGAACAAAATAAGCTGACAATCAAAATAGATCCAGAGACATGGAAGTAGGGAACAGACTGACAAACCTCAGAGGGAAGGGGGGTAGGGGGGTTGGGAAGAGATAAACCAAAGAACTTACATGCACATATGCACAACCAATGGACACAGGCGATAGTTTGGGGAAAGCAGGAGGGGGTGGGAGCGGGGAGGAGGGGGTCAATGGGGGGAAAAGGGGAGACATCTGTAATACTTTCAACAATAAAGATAACATAAAATAAATAAATATGGGGATGAACATCAAAATGACTAATGAATCACGAATGGCAAAAAAAACCATCATTTTAAGAGCTGAAATGACAAGTAAATTTTCAAAAACATTTCAGCCAATGTTACCTTCACACCAAAACATTGATTTTGGATATTTCTGAAATCACATAGATTCCCCCGCCACACACACACACACACACACTTTCAATCTTCCATAGCTTTACTGAAATAGATCAGAAGTTTGTATTTTAAATTGGGGCACAGTGTTCACCTTGAAAGACTGCAGAAGACTGACAGTGAACACATGCCATTTCTGGATAAAATGTTTGTGTTATCCTTTACATTATCTTTCTGAAACTAAAGCCGTTTCTGTCCCTTTGATAATAGGGGAAGAGGACTGTACAAGTATTAATAGGATGTTAACATGCTTAGGCTGAGTTTCTAAATCTAAGGGGAAGGCTAAGGCTTAAAAAATGTAGTGGTGGACCTTGGAGAGCCCGGGACCCACATTAGCTGACTGCGCCGGCGCAGCTGTGCCCACTGCGAGTTTTTGAAACGTGAATCCTTCACTCTTTCTGACTGAGCTTTACTTGCAAGTAGCCTCAGTTGCTCCAAAAGTTAACAGAAGTTTAGATGCATAATAGTACCACTGGATAGCAACACACAGGGAACATTATGGAGCGAATGAAGAAGTACAGAGGTGAGCACTGTGGGAAAATATGGAAAAGACTGAACTGCACAATCAGAAATATAACCAAGGAAAGCAGCTTCACCACAGCAATGAATGCCTTCAGTGACATGGGCAGTGAAAATTTTAGGTAGGAGATGAATGGTCTTCAAAACTAGAAGCACAAGAAGGGTAATGCATTCTGACCTCTCCTTGCAGAGATCTCATCTGTGGACTGGAGAGAGAAAGGCTGTGTAACTCCTATGAAGGATTGCGGGCTGTGTGATTTTTGTTGGGCTCATAGCACAACTAGTGTCCTAGAAGGACAGATGTTCTGGAAAACTGGCAAACTTATTCTACTGAGTGAGTAGAACTTGGTGGACTGCTCTTGGCCTCAAGGCAGCGAAGGCTGCAATGGTGGCTATATGGATAATGCCTTCCATAACGGACAAGAGGAATTTCTCTTCCTGGACTAAGAGGAGTCCTAGCATCATACATAGATTGAATCCTGCAAATACAAACCCCAGTATTCTGCTGCCAATGACACTGACTTAGTGGACACCTATAAGTGGGAGAAGTCCCTTATAAAGGCAGTAGCAATTGTGGACTCCGTCTGTTGGTATAGATACAGGCCAGGATACCTCCCAATTCTATAAAGAAGGCATTTATTATGATCCAGACTACAGCAGCAAAGACCTGGATCGTGGTGTTCAGGTGGTTGGCTTTCACTTTGAAGGAGCAGATTGGATAACAATAAATATCAGCTTGTCAAGAAAAAGTTGGGTATAGACTGGGCCATGAATAGCTACATAAAGGTGGTCAAAGAATGGAACAACTTGTGGTGTCACCACCATAGCCAGCTATCCTATCACACCTGTGGTGATAAAGAAAAACTTAATTGAGGATAGAATATCCAGAGGCAGAATTTCATCTTAAAACGGACCAGACCTTGCCCTGGCCAGTGTGGCTCAGTGGATAGAGTGTCAGCCTGCGCACGGAAGAGTCAAGGGCACAAGCCTGGGTTGCAGGTTCGATCCCTGATCCCCAGGCCTGGTCCGGGCATGTGCGGAAGGCAACAAATGGATGTGTCTTTCTCACATTGATGTTTCTCTCTCCCCCTCCCTCACTCCCTTTGACTCGCTCTAAAAATCAATGGAAAAAATATTCTCAGGTGAGGATTAACAAAACAAACAAACAAACAAAAAACCTGACCAGACCTTATTGTATGGGATAAATCATTGAAGATCCAAGTTGTGATTTGAATTCTGTGACATTTTACATGGGTAAAATGTTACCATTTTAGTTACTGCTGCAAACAGCTTTGTGTGGTTGACTTGCCTAATAACTTTGGAATTTTCATGTTTTAAAGGATGTATAAAGTTTTAGCTTTTAAAATAAAACTTAATTTCAAAGTAAAAAAAAAAGAAAAAGTAGTGGGTCTTTGTCCTCTTTTGTTCCTCCCTCCCTCCCTCCCTCCCTTCCTTCCTTCCTTCCTTTCTTCCTTCCTTCCTTCCTTCCTTCCTTCCTTCCTTCCTTCCTTCCTTCCTTTCTTCCTTCCTTCCTTCCTCTCTCTCTCTTTCTTCTTTCCTCTTTCTTCTTTTCTTCCTATCTATAAATTAAAAACCAACTATTTAAAGCTAAGTTGATCCTGAAAGTTGAGGGTACATACATGTCATAGTATAATTACAAGCACCAAACACTTTTTCCCTCAATGATAGAAACTCCCAGCCACCCCCCTCCTCACTTACCTGATCATTATGCAGTTTTCATTTTTGACTTTTAAATTTCGTTTAGACAGATACATTTTCTTAGTTTCAGCAGGTAATTTATATATTTTTTGAAGAAAATATTTGTTGGTTGGGAGATCAAATCAAAAGGCAGGGAAGCCCTGGCCAGTCTGGGTCAGCAGTTGGAGCATCGGCCCGTGGACCAAATTGTCGCAGCTTGGACTCCCTGTCAAGGGCACCCACCTTGGTTTGGGGGGTCAGGGTCATGTGGTCGAGACACATCAATGTTTCTCTCTCTCTCCCTCCCACTCTATCTAAAAAAAAAAAAAATCAATAGAAAAATATCCTTGGGTGAGGATTAAAAAATAAATTAATTAAATGTGAAGAAATTTAAGAAAAATTAGCCAATTAATTTTTTTTATTTTTTTGATGTTTTACAGGTATTTAATTTCCCATAAATATATTCTAATAAGATACTATCACAAACAGATTAAAGCTTTAATTTTTTAATGTGGAAAATATTGATTTATTGATTTATACAGATATTCTAAATATTGACACATTTCATTATATAATATAAAACATCATACTAATTAAAATTACCATTGATCTTATCAGAAGTCTTTAAAAGTTGTCAAGTTTGCCCGCTAGTGTGGCTCAGTGGATTGAGAATCATCCCATGGACTGAGAGGTCCAGATTTGATTCCTGGTCAGGGCACATGCGATCCCTGGTGGAGGGCGTGCAGGAGGCAGCTAATTGATGTTTCTCTCTCACATCGATCTTTTTATCTCTCCCTTCCTCTCTCTCTAAAAAAATCAATAAAAACATACTTACAACATAAAAATAAAAGATGCCAAGTTCCACCCGGCCAGTGTGGCTCAGTGGTTGAGCATCGACCTATGCTCCAAGCAGTCTCCAGTTTGATTCCCGGTCAGGGCACGTGCCCAGGTTGTGGGCCAAATCCCCAGTGGGGATATGCAGGAGGCGGCCAATCAATGTTCTCTTTCATCGGTGTTTCTATCTCTCTCCCTCTCCCTTCCTCTTTCTCTGAAATCAATGAAGAAAAAAAAAAGATGTCAAGTTCCTAGTGATTGATACAAATTTTCTAAAATCCCAATTTTTGCTTGAAAGCTTGAGTTTTATCTTTGGTAACAAATACTGTCAATTGTTTTCCTTGCAGTGACGGACTCCTTTCATTCATTAGAAAAAAATTTGCAACATACTAAGGTTCGAATAACCATAGTTTTTCTTTTCTTTTTTTTAAGTCTCTTTTTTTACTTATTTATTATTATTATTTTTCTAAAATTATTTTTCCTTTATTGATTTTAGAGAGAAAAAGTGAGAGGGAGAGAGAGATAGAAACATCGATGAGAGAGAACATCAACTGGCCGCCTCCTGCATGCCCCCCTCTGAGGATTTACCCCACAACCTGGGCATGTGTCTTGACCAGAAATCGAACCAGCGACTTCTTGGTGTATGGGTCGACGCTCAACCACTGAGCCACACCGGCTGGACTATTATTATTATTTTTCAATTACAGTTTACATTCAATATTATTCTGTATTAGTGTCAGATGCATAGCAAAATGGTTAGAAAACCATGTACTTTACAGAGTGGTTTCCCTGCTGCTTCAAGTACTCACCTGGCCTCATACATATTTATCTTGATATTATTGACTATATTCCCTATGCTGTAATCTACATCTCTGTGACTATTCTGCTACCACCAATTTGTACTGCTTAATCCCTTCACTTTTTTTGTGTGTGATATATATATATTGTTTCTTTTATTTATTTATTTTTTATTAATTTATTTTTATTACAGATGTTTCTCCTTTTCCCCCCATTGACACCCTCCTCCCCATCCCCCCATCCCGTCCCCAGCTTTGTTGTCCATGTCCATCAGTTATGCATACATGCATATAAGTTCTGTGGTTTATCTCCCCCCCCCACCCCTCTTCTGAGGGTTGTCAGTCTGTACCCTACTTCCACATCTCTGGGTCTACCCTGTTCCTCAGACTGTTATGTTTATTATATTCCACAAATAAGTGAGATTATGTGATATTTGTCTTTCTCTGCTTGGCTTGTTTCGCTTAGGATAATACTCTTGAGGTCCCTCCATGTCGTCTCAAAGGATAAGAAATCTTTCTTTCTTACAGCTGCATAGTACTCCATTGTGTATATGTACCACAGCTTTTTTATCCATTCATCCACTGATGGACACTGGGCTGTTTCTAGATCTTAGCTCTTGTAAATAGTGCTGCTATGAACATGGGGGTACATGTATTCTTTCTGATTGGTGTTTCAGGCTTCTTAGGGTATATTCCTAGAAGTGGGATCACTGGGTCAAATAGCAATTCAATTTTTAATTTTTTGAGGTAACAACAACAGGTGTTGGCGAGGGTGTGGAGAAAAGGGGACTCTAGTACACTGCTGGTGGGAATGCAGACTGGTGCAGCCACTGTGGAAAACACTATGGAGTTACCTTCACCTTTTTCATACAGCTCCCCAACTCCCTCCCCTCTGACAGCTGTCAGTCTGTTCTCTGTGTCCATGAGTCTGTTTCTATTTTGTTTATTTTGTTCATTAGATTCCACATATAAGTGAATTCATATGGTATTTATCTTTCTCTGACTGGCTTATTTCACTGAACATAATACTCTCTAGGTCCATCCATGCTGTCACAAAAAATAAGATTTCCTTTTTTTTATGGCAGAGTAGTATACCATTGTGTATTTTTTATCCACTCATCTATTGATGGGCACTTGAACTGCTTCCAAATCTTGGCTATTGTAAATAATGCTGCAATGAACATAGGGGTGCATATATTCTTTCAAATTAGTGTTTCAGGTTTCTTCTGATATATTGCCAGAAGTGACATCTGTGGCTCATAAGGCAGTTCCACTTTTAATTTCTTGAGGAGCCTCCACACTGTTTTTCATAGTGGTTGCACCAGTCTGCATTTCCACCAACAGTGCACTAGGGTTTCCTTTTCTCCACCTCCTTGCCAACATTTGTTTGTTGATTTATTGGTGATAGTCATTCTGACAGGTGTGAGGTGGTATCTTATTGTGGTTTTAATTTGCGTTTCTCTGATGACTAGTGATGTTGAGCAAATTTTCATAAGTCTATTGGCCATCTATATGTCTTCCTTGAAGAAGTGTCTATTCAGGTCTTCTGCCCACTTTTTAATTGGGTTATTTTTTTGGTGTTAGATTTTCTGAGTTCATTATAAATTTTGGATATTAACCCCTTATGAGACATTTCATTGGCAAATATGTTTCTCCCATTCAGTAGGTTGCCTTTTCATTGGTTGATGGTTTCCTTTCTGTGCAAAAACTTTTTAATTTGATATAGTCCCATTGGCTTATTTTTTCTTTTGTTTCCCTTGCCCAATGAAATATATCAGAAAAAATATTGCTATGAGAAATGCACAGGATTTTATTGCCTATGTTTTCTCCTAGGAGTTTTATGGTTTCGAGTCTTATATTTAAGTTTTTAATCCATTTTGAGTTTATTCTTGTATATAGTGTAAGTTGGTGGTCTAGTTTCATTTTTTTGTACATATCTGTCCAATTTTCCCAACACCATTTATTGAATACTGTCTTTATTCCGTTGTATGTTCTTGCCTCCTTTGTCAAATACTAATTGACCATATATATAGGCATGGGTTTATTTCTGGGGACTCTGTTCTGTTCTATTGATCTATATGTCTGTTTTTATGCCGGTACCAGACTGTTTTGATTACTATGACATTGTAGTATAGTTTGATATCAGGTAGCATGATACCATCAACTTTGTTCTTCTTTCTCAAGATTGCTGAGGCTAGTCAGGGTCTTTTATGGTTTTATATAAATGTATGGATTATTTATTCTAGTTCTGTGAAATATGCCACAGAACTGGTATTTTGATAGGAATTGCATTGAATCTATAGATTGCTTTGGGTAGTATGGACATTCTAATGATGTTAATTCTTCCTATTCACAAACACAGTATATGCTTCCACTTATTTGTAGCTTCTTCAATTTCTTTCTTCAATACCTTACAATTTCATGAGTACAGGTCCTTTACTCTCTTGGTTAAATTTATTCCTAGGTACCTAATTTTTAAATTTTTTTTATTCCCCAACCAAGGATATATGTGTGTGTGTATATATTTATAAAAAATATATAAATATATATAAATCTTATAAAAATATATACATTTATATATATATATATATATAATTGATTTTTAGAGAGAGAGGAATGGGAGAGACAGAGAAACAGATGTGAAAGAGAAACATTGATCAGTTGCCTCCCACACATGCCCCAACCGGGTATTGAACTCGAAACTTATGTATGTGCCCTGATGGGGAATCAAACTCACAACCATTTTTGTGTATTGGACTACACTCCAGTCAACTTAGTCACCTGGCTAGGGTTATTTACCTTATTTTATTTTTATTTTTTTATTGATTTTTTTAGAGAGACAGAAAGGGAGAGAGAGAGAGAAACATCGATGTGAGAGAGAAACATGGATCGGCTGCCTCCTGCATACCCCTTACTGGGGATTGAGCCCAAAACCTGGGCATATGCCCTGACCGGGAATTGAACCAGGAATGCTCAGTCCATGGGGATGCTCAATCCACTGAGCCACACCAGCTGGGCTACCTTATTTTTTAATGCAATTGTAAATGAGATTGTTTTCTTTTTTTTGTTCAACACATTTAAAAATTTTTAAAGATTGAATTTATTGGGGTGACATTGGTTAATAAAATTATACAGGTTTCAGGTATACAATTCTATAATACATCATCTGCATTGTATTATATGTTTACCACCACAGGGATTGTTTTCTTAGTTTCTTTTTCTGATAGTTAATTCATTATTGATGTATTAAAATGCTACCAATTTCTGAATATTACGTTGTATCCTGCTATTTTACTGAATTCATTTATCAGTTCCAGTAGTTTTTTTGGTTGAATCTTTAAGGTTTTCAATATACAGTACCATGTCATCAGCAAATAATGTCAGTTTTACTTCTTCCTTCCTAATTTGGATGCCTTTTACGGTATTTCTTCTTCTTGCCTAATTGCTGTGGCTGGGACTTCTTGTATTATGTTGAATAACAGTGGTAAAAGCAGACACCCGTGTTTTGTTCCTGATCATAGGGGAAATATTTTTAATTTTTGCCTATTGAGGATGACGTTGGCTGTGGGTTTGTCACATATGACCTTTATTATGTTGAGGTATGATTCCTCTTCCCACTTTCCTCAGAGTTTATCATAAATGGGTGCTAGGTTTGCTTTTATTTTCCTTTTTATGTAGGCCAAGAGTATATATAATTTAAAGAAAAACATGTCTAAATAAGTATAAAAGAGCTCTTATGATGAGTATAAAATAAAAAATTTAAATGATAAGACTTTTTTCTTAGAAGTACATAGAATAACTGTGTATGTTATAATCAATGGCTCCTTATATTTGATGGAATATAATAATCCAATCCATGTAGTCATTTTGAATATAAAAATGTTCTAAAATATATAAATAAAGTTGTTATATATTCCTATAGGTAGTTTAAAAATACTAAAATGCTCAATTATTATTATTATTATTATTTTAGATAGAGTAGAAGGGGGAGAGGAAGGGAGGGAGGGAAGGAGATAGAGAAGGAAACATCAATGTGGGAAAGACACATCGATTAGTTGCCTCCCACACGAACCCTTGGGGTTAGGGATCGAACTTGCAGTCTAGGTACATGACCTTGACAAGGAATCAAACCCATGACCCCTCGGTCCACGGTTCAGCACTCTAACCACTGAGCCAAATCAGCCAGGGCTAAAATGCTCAATTATGACAGAATAATATCCAAAAGATTTTTCTTTGGAAAGTTGATATTTACTAAACAGACTTGAAAATAGTTTGAAATGTTATAAGGGTAAAAATTGTGTCCTAAAATATTTTTATTTGTTGACTTGGTATTTACCATTTCATGCTCTCTCCCTTTTCCTGTAGCTCATTGCTATCTCCTAGTGAAAAAAATCACTGGTATGGCCATTATTACAAGACCTGGTGTCCTGTCCAAGCTGTGTCATTCACACACTGTATAACATTAGCAGGCCACAGCTTCCCTGTTTTTTCACCCATAAAGCTACTTCTAGCTCTGAACATGTTTTGTAACTCTAAAAAGTCTATAATTCCACTGATAGTAATTATTATTAGGCTGAGAAAAGGCAAAATATTTGGCATTGAGATACTTCACAAACAATACTGACCTGAAAACCATACCAAAAGATAATAGTAGGAGCAGAGATTATTTTCTTCTAATATACACCATAATTTTAGTAGGCTTGCCTAATTTTAATTAGGCATTATACTGTTTACTCATTCATTCAACAAATACTTATGGAAAGCTTTTTGTGCACCAAGCACTGAGCTAAATAGAAACAGTCCTTGCCCTCATGCCCTCATGAAGCTTTTAGGATAGAGTCTATCCGACAGACAAACATTAAACAAACAGCTTATAATTATAAATTATGATGCATGCTAAAAGGAGGAAAGTGTAGGGTGCTAATGAAAGACTGTATAATGGAGACCTTATTTAAATTGGATGGTAAGGGAAGGCCTCTCTGAGGAGATTTAAACTGAGACCTAGGATTTGTACAGGTTAGTTAGACAAAGTGTGTGTGTTGGGGTGGGGGGCTGTATTCCAGGCAGAGGAAATGGTGTGTACAAAAACCTTGAAGTATAAAAGAGTTTAGTGTGCCAAGGAACTCAAATAAGGCCAGTGGGGCTGTACGAACAGGAAATGAGCTAGAGAGATATATCATATTGTTCAGGGCTTTAAAGGTCATGCCAAGGAATTTAGATATATATTGAATTCAATGGGAAATGAATGAAGGTTTTAATGGGGTGGGGTGGGGTGTGATTTGATCTTCCAGTTACAATTTTTAAAAAATCCTCACCTGAGGACATGTTTTTCATTAATTTTAGAGAGCAGGGAAGACACACAGAGAGAGAAACATTGATCTGTATCTTCCCACAGGCGCCCTGACTGGGGATTGAACCTGAAATCTAGGTATGTGTATTGACTGAGAATTGAACCTGCCACCTTTTGGTGTAGGGGACGATGCTCCAACCGAGCCACACTGGCCAGGACTCCAGTTACAATTTTTACTTTTTATTTCTCCCCAGCTGTATTGAGATATAATTGACATGTGAGATTATGTAAATGTAATGTGATGATTTGATACATGCATATACAGTATTGCAAAATGATTACTGGAATTAGGTTAGTTAACACATCCATCACCTCATATAATTACATTTTTTGTGTGTGTGTTGTGAGAACATTTAAGAGCTACTTTTTTTTTTTCTTTATTGATTTTAGAGAGAGAAGAAGGGAGAGAGAGAGAGAGAGGAAGGGAGAGGGAAAGTTAAAAACATTGATGAGAGAGAACATTGATTGGCCACTTCGTGCATGCACCCCACTAGGATCAGGCCCACAACCTGGGCATGTGCCCTGACCAGGAATCAAACTGGTGACCTCTTGGTGCATGGGTCAACGCTCAACCACTGAGCCACACTGGTTGGGCAAGAGCTACTTTCTTAGCAGTTTTCAAACATGTAACAAAGTATTATTAACTATAGTTACCACATTGAATATTAGATCCCCAGAACTTATTCATTTTATAACTGTATGTTTGTACCCTTCAACAATTTATATTTTTTAAATGTTGATTGGCTGCTCTTTGGAGAATGGATTGCACAAGATAAAGTAGGAGGCTAACACAATCCTCTAGGAGAGAGGTGATGGTGATATGAACAAAGGCCATGGCAGTGGAGGGGAAGAGAAGAGAGTGGATGTATTTTGAAGGTAGGGTGAAGGGAGTTAGGGAGAAGGGGTACTCAGGATGACTCTCAGGTTTCTGCTTTAAGAAACTGGGTGTTTGGAGATGCCCTTTACTAAGATGGGAAAGGCTGGCAGAGGAAGAAGTTTGGGGAAATAGTAAGAATGCAGTTTTAGACATGGTGCAGTTGAAATATCTGTGAAAATTCAATAATGACATATACATCGAGATCTCAGACTGAAGGTATACATTTGGGTTACCAGTTTACAGATGTTGTGATTGATTTCTAGTTTAATTCCACTGTAATTAGAGACTATATATGATTTCAATCCTTTGAAATTCAGTGAAACCTGCTTTATGGCTCAGCATATGGTCAGTCTTATAAATGTTCTGTATGCACTTGAGAAGGATATGTATTCTGGTATTGCAGGTGAAGTGTGTAACAGGGCAAGTTGGTTCGTCATGTTTGCATTTTCTGTATCGTTACTGATTTTTTCTGCTTAGTCTATCGCTTAATAAGATATGTGTTCAAACTCCCTCTCTTAGGAATAGTTTATTGATTTTCAGAGAGAGAGGAAGGGAGAGAGAGAAATCAATGTCATGGATTGGCTGCCTCCTGCACACCCCGTACTGGGGATCGAGCCTGCAACTGCAGCATGTGTCCTTGACCAGAGTTGAACCTGCAACCTCCTAGTGCACAGAATAATACCCAACCAACTGAGCCCCACCAGCCAGGGCAAAAATTTCCCATTTTGAATGTGTATCTATTTTCTCCTTTCGGTTTGGATAATTTTACATTACATATTTTGAATATATATTATATACACAGAAATTTGGAACTATTAAATCTTTTTGGTGACTGTAACTCTCAGTATGGATTATCCTGCTTTAATTCTGGAAGTACTTCTTGCCGTGTAGTTATACATATTTTACCATCCTTTTACTTGTAATTTTTTGATTCCTGATTTTAAAGTAGCATATTGTAGCAGATTATATTTTCCAAAGATGGCTTCAACAGTATCTCCCATTCCACATGCTCTTCTAGAAACCACCTCCTCATCAAAATGTAAAGTAATTCCCTACACCTTGAATCTGGGTGAGTGGGTACCTGTTTCCATGATTAGGCTGTAGTGGAAGTGATGCTGTGTGAATTCCTAGGCTCAGTTAGGAAAGACCACGCAGTTGCTGCCTGATTCACATTAGACACATACTCTGGGAACCCAGCGACCAGGCTGGGAGGAAGCCCAAGCAACCCATATTGAAGATCAGGTGGAGCAGAGTGGAGACTCTTGGCTCACAGTCTTGGGTGGTTTCCCATATGACAACTAGCATCAACTTGCCAGCCATATGAGTGAGACATTTTGAAAGTGGATCCCCAGCTCTCAGACAAGTTGTCCCAGCTGTCGACATGAGGCAGAGATGAGTCATTCCTGACAAACACTACCAAAATTGTGGATTCATGAGGAGAAATCAGTGGTTTTCAGCCACTAAGTTTTGGGTGTAGTTTGCTAAGCAGAAGTGGAACGGAACCTTATGGAATGGTTAGCTGCATTGTTCTGGATTATAGTATTTGGATTTAGTTCTCTCATCTGATTAGGTTTAATGATATTAATTACGATTTCCACTGGTAATGGGGCACATGTTAACTGATCTATTGAATTAGGGGTTGAGACTGCACCTGGCCATATTTAGCTTTTCATGCTTGTAATCAAAAGGAATTATTGTAGTAGCTTGGGTTCTGATCCTAACGATCAAGAGAAAATTGCATTGCTACTATACAAACAAGTAGGGACGATGACTGGAATGCAGGAGATACCCTGGGGCATTTCATAGTACTCCCCCGCCCAGTGATTAAAGTCCAGGGCAAACTACAACTACCCAATACTGGCAGGACTACTAAAGGTCCAGACAGACCCCTTAGGAATTAAGGTTTGGGTTGGGTCACCTCAACAGATAAGGGTGCTTGCTGAGGCCAGGGGAATAAGAAATGGGTAGTGGAAGATTACATATATATATGTAATTTATATATATATATATATTTGATTTGAGAAAGCAGAAGAGAGAGAGAGAGCGAGAGAGACATTAATTGGTTGCCTCCTGCACGTGCCCCGACTGGGAATTGAATCAGAAACCTGGGTAGGTGCCCTGACTGATTATTGAACCCATCACCCTTGGGTGTACCAGACGACGCTCCAGCCAACTGAACCACACCGGCCAGGGCAGGAAGGTAGTAATATAAATAGCCATGACCATGTGATTAAGTTGAAGAAACAGGGTTGGAATAGACTTCTTCTTTTGATTTGAATATATGTATTTGTGTATATTAAACAATCTTTTCCTCTCCTCTCTGATTTCCTTGCCATTTAACACAATTTGTGTTAATAGTAAGTTACAGGAAAGATATCAATAGGAGAGTGGGAAATTCAGTTAGGAGTGAATATCACCCAAACATGGACAAAGAAACTTTGTATCCTCCTTTGGGGTGTATGGTTGCTTGTTTTAAGTTTATGAAGGTTAACTGATCATTTTAGGTGGAACCATACTTTGCTATTATCTTTATCTTCAAGTTAAAGATATTTAAAGAAAAAGCATGCACAGATAACAAGTTGACAAGTCAAGGGCTGTGGTGACTTCGGGCTATGCCAAACTAGCTAAACTGGAACTTATATTTAGCAGAATTTATTTCCCAGTGTGGTTCTTAATTAATGCTGAGCACAAGAGGAATGTGTGTGTAATTTGGAAGGTGGAGGGCACCAGACATTATGACCACTGATCTACATGCTGCCCTTATTGGTGTGGGGAAGCACCAGGGCCTGAAGTTCCTTCAGTTTCTTTCAGCTTTTATGATTCCTGGGCCATGGGCGTGGGCAACACCATAACAACCACTGAACTCAGTGAGAAACAGATGGGGGTTCCAGTTCATCCTCAAGGGTTACAGTTGTCCTTTTAGGCTCCAGTTTGTTCTATTCTTATTCACATCCAGCACTCCTTCCACATTATTGGACAGGCCAATCCATAGCGGCTTCAGCTCTGCACCAGCTGCAGACACCAGCAACTGCACAGATGCCCCCAATTGTAGAAAATCTAATCTTTAAAAAAAAAACAACCTTATTCTTCATTACTCATAGTGGTTGTGCTTCTCTGATTGAACCCTGATACAAATATAGCCCTTTTTTCTTAATCTAACCTGAAAATTTCTTTTTTTAAAGAAACCATTTATTTTCCACCATCCTTATTTCCATTTCCTGTTTAAGGGTCTGTTGAACAGCTTAAGAGCACTCAGTGGTTGTTCCTACCCATTCAGTGGCCTGAGCAGTGGGAGCTGCAGACCAGCCTCCAGTGGCTGAGTGCTCCAGACCTCAGTAGGGAACTGCTGAGTGGGCACAGAGGGCGCCAGGGCACCTTCATGATTGAGTAGCAGTAAACTTTCTTCTTGTTTGCATTTAGGCAAACTTAAAAATCTTAAATAAACTGTATTACCTAGGTCCTTGCTCAATACTAGGTAATATGAGGGGGTTAACAGACTATAAAAAACAAAGTTTCTTGCTTCCAGGAGCATCATTTTAATTTTACTAATAGCACATCTTATTAAGGTTCTTGTTTTAATACATTTTTTCCCCCAGCAAGTCTTCTGATTTGAAGCTTTTCATCATAGAGTATAAACTAGAAAATGTGCACTGAAAACAAATATATGATCTTTGAAATAGTAAAATCAATGATTAATAATGAACTATCAGATTTAAGGGGCTCATATTATTAAATATAACATTACAGCATATTACACATGGTGGAAATATTAAAGTGATTTTCTGGAGTAGTGTGCTTAACCAACAGAAATGGTGGCCGTGGGCTTTGCTGAGTTAAAAGTACTTCTGTAAGGCTGGTGGTAGCTGTATGGGAGGATAACAATGATATACTTGATTATCAGGGTAATTTCCAAAGTACAGTTAATATTAAAATCATACAATCTCACAGGAATATAATAAATGAGAGTCTTTAAGTCCTTTGAAAACTTTAAGGTAGCACATTGCTTTTTCTACCACAAAGACTGAACAATATATACAAGTACACAAGTACAACAGTGATAAAAGACTATCTAGTCTAGCAGAATGTCACAGATACACTTAAAAAAAAATCTTTCAACATAGCAGTTATTTATAACTACCACAAATAGGAAGGTTTTTGTTTTTGGTGCACCCAAAATTTGTCAAAACAAGATTAACACTAGGCAGCTGCAAATAACCTTATATAGAATTATAGAGCATAACTTGGAGCATAAGATGACATACAACTTCATGAATACAAGTTTTAAACTTTATTTCTGAGACTTGAAAAGAGTCAACCTTTGCCCAGCTGGTATGGCTTAGTGGATTGAGCATTATCCCATGGACTGAGAGGTCCCAGTTCGATTCCCGGTCAGGACACATGCCTGGGTTGGGGGCTTGATCCCCAGTAGGGGGCATGCAGGAAGCAGCTGATGGATATTCTCTCTCTCATATTGATGTTTCTATCTCTCTCTCCCTTCCTCTCGCTCTAAAAAATCAATAAAAACATATTTTAAAAAAGAAAATGGTCAACCCTCACTTATTCACGTGTAGTTTCCACTCTTGATTGTCTTGGGGAAGAATTTTAAACTCAGGCTACCATCACTAACACAATCACCAATCATTCAGAAAATGTGAAGTTTCCCCCCAATTATTGGTACTTAATACAAATTAATACTAACATTAACATTCAGCAATCTGTTGCTGAGGGAATGTTGCTGGAAGCCACTCAGACAAAAATTAATTCTCATACTATATCCCAAAGTAAATATAATTGATGGATTATTTGCAGTTTGGGATGTAATCTTCACTAGCATGACTTAAGAGTTGACTAAATAATTATTTTTAGTTAAGGACACTCAAGAATGAACCCTGCCTCAAAAGACACCCCTACTATAGAGGTAGGCAGAAATAAAATGTGAGATACAAAATGCGTGAGAAGACACTTAGATAAATTTTATCTGCATCATGCCTTTATCATTCAACAATAGATCTTAGAGAATAATGGCACATATAATTCCATCTCACTATGAACATTTAGGTTATTTCCCATTTGACTTATTATCAACAATGTCTCAAATGAATATTGTTACACATGCCTCCTTGAGCACAAGTGTTCATCTAGGATGGATACCAAGAATGGCATTGTTGGGTGATAGGGTATGAATATTTAAACATTTTATAGATATTGCCAATTACACTCCTATCAGCAGTGTTTGCTCCTGGGATTTTTAAAAACAAGAACATTTTTGGTTTTGATTACAAAAGGTTCAGTCCAGCTGGTGTAGCTCAGTGGTGTGAGCACTGACCCATGCACCAAGAGGTTGCTGGTTAGATTCCCTGTCAGGGCACATGCCTAGGTTGTGGGCCAAATCCCCAGTTGGGGGCATGCAGGAGGCGGCCAATCAGTGTTCTTTCTCATCGATGTTTCTGTCTCTTTCTCCTCCCTTTCTCTCTCTCTAAAAATCAATAAAGAAAAAAAATTAGCCCTGGCCAACCGGCTCAGTGGTTAGAGCGTCAGCTCGTGGACCAAAGAGTCGTGGGTTCGATTCTGGCCAAGGGTACATACCTCGGTTGCACTTCAGTCCCTGGCCCTGGTCAGGGTCGTGCAGGAGGTTACCAATTGATGTGACTCTCTCACATGGATGTTTCTCTCCCTCTCTCCCTTCCTCCCACTCTATCTGAGGATAAATGGAAAAAATATCATTAGGTGAAGATTAAAAAAAAAAAAAGAAAAGAAAATTAAAGGAAAAAAAATGGTTCACAATAGAAAGGAATGAATGCCTTAAAATTATTTAAGTATGAGACTTTTCATATTCACATATTAAAAGGAGAGCCAGAGTGCTTGCTTTGGCAGCACATATACTAAAAGGAGTCAGAAAAGATAAGATGGAGAATGACTGGATTACTGAAGAAATGTTAGGGGAAGTTCAGAGCAAGAGAAAAGATTAGTTCTGCTCCTGTTCTAATAAGCTAGGACAGTGGTTTGTTTTGTTTTTAGTGGACGTATGAACTAGAAAGCAAGGTAGAAGGGTTGTGATGGAGGCGGATTAAGAAATGCGGACAGCCCTGGTGGGGTAGCTCAGTTGGTTAGAATGCTGTCCTGATACTCCAAGATTGTGGGTTTGATCCTTGTTCAGGGCACATGTAAGAATCAACCAATGAATGCATAAATAAGTGGAACAACAAATCAATGTGGTTTTCTCTCTCTCTCTCTCTCTCTCTCTCTCTCTCTCTCTAAAATCAATTAAAAAAAGAATGTGGACAAATTTTAAAATAGGTTATATAGTGAAAATGAAAGGCATGTGACTAGGACAGGGTTTCTCAAAATATGTTCAAGGAACACCAATTCTACATGGTGACTAGAGAAAAAAGTGTCCTGTGGCAAAACATTTTTTAAAATTCTGCATACTATATCCTGCTTTTAGAGAATTACAACACATCATGAACATATTAAAGGCTCAGAAAAAAACTTGAATAAAGTTGTTCAGCATTTTCCAAACTTCCTCAACAATATAACCTTTTTCTTTGTGTAATACCAATTAATATACTGTTGAACCAGTCTTTCACAAAATATACCTTGAGAAACATTGGACTAGTGAAAATTTGAAGAAATGGCCAACAATGAGTGTCCAATTGTCTTCATAAAATTTATTTGAAAAAAAAATACAGAGAACAATTTAACAAACATTCATGTACTCCTCAGAATTAAAAGGTTAAGTTACAGTAAGTTTTAATGCTTATTTTTCTATAATAGAAATAATATATGTTCATGATACAAATTTGGGAAGTAGAGAAGAAATAGGAAAACCCCACTCTGTCATCTTCCCACCTTACTAAAACCACTGTTAATGTTTTGAGGCACTTACTTTAATCTTTATTTTGATTAGTTTTGTTATGGCTTATATCATTATAACAATACAGCATATATAATTTTGTATTATGTTAAATATTTATACTGCATCATAAGCACTGTTGTACATTTTCAATGCCATCATTTTTAATGGCTGTATAATATTCCAAGTGGATAGTCCACCATTTAACCATTCCCCCTTGTTTTAGAATTTAGGTTGTTTACAACTTTTTCTCTTTTGCATTAAGCACAATGGAGCATAAAACTTCTTGTAGCTATTTTCTTAGAAATTATTTTCCAAGTAGAATAATATTTCAAAGGGCTTAAAAAAAAACAAAAAACTGCTAGCTTGCCTGGGGTGGGGGAAGAGACTATCATCAACAATGTATTAAAGTGACTGTTTGCTGTGTTTTCCCAATTTAATTCAGGTATTGTTCGTTAGCACTGGTCAATTTTTCTAGCTGATGGAGATTTACAAATCCTAACCTTTCATTTATTGAATTATCTATCCTCACTGGTTTTGCAACATATTGCAGATCTGCTAAATATGCTATATATTTCTTCATCTAAGCAGTAGATAACATCCCCCCCCACCTCTCCCCCCCCCCCACCATAAATGTAGGCTAAGGACAGAGTCCAAAGGAGGACTAAGTAAATACTATGTTGAAACATACCAATTTACTAATACTCTTTGAATATTGTTCAAGGAGCTCCAAAGCCAGCTTTATCAACACTTGAATTATGACTAATCAGAGTACTGAAGTCACCTAGCTCTAGTATCTCAGCCTACTTTCTTCCATCTTGTTCACAGGACTTAATAGAAAACTTTGTCAAATGTGGTTTTAAGGATGATTTACTTATCTTTGGCATTTCTCTCATGGTTCCCAGTAACTCTTTTTAAAAAAAAAAAAGTGTTTATTAATTTTTGAGAGAGAGAGAAACATCAATTGGCTGCCTCCTGCACGCTCCCTACTGGTGATTGAGCCCGAAACCCCTGGAATCCAACAGAGACCTCTCAGTTCATGGGACTACGCTCAATCCACTGAGCCACAATGGCTGGGTATTCCCAGTAACTCTTGATGACAATTTATGTCTTAAACATTTTTGTATATTAGAGTCTAGCACAGAACTTGATTGGTACATAGTATATAGTAGATTCTCAATAAAGGTTTGAATTAATGAACCTCTGTTGTCTCACCATAAGACACCACTTTCTAAGCCATCAATAGGCATATACATTCACTTAGAAATGGCAAAATGTGTAATGAATGGAAAGAGCACATGTTTTGTAATTGGAAGTTCTGAGTTAAAGTCCTGGCTTTGCAATTTACAGTTAGTAATTTTGTATAACTCCAGGTCTTAGTTTGTTCATCTATAAAATGGTGATAACCCACCTTCTTTACTTTCTTCATAGGGTTCTTAGAATCAAAAATGTTATTTTCTAAAGGGAAATCTGATGTCATTACTTCACTTTTTGATACTCTGTAATAAGTTTCCATTGCCCTCAAGAAAAAGTCTAATCATGTAACATGTCTTTTTTTTTTTTTTAATCCTCATCGGAGGACATTTTTTTTGCATTTATCTTCAGATAGAGCGGGAGGGAGAGAGAGAGAAACATCGATGTGAGAGAAACACGTGGCTGCCACCCACACAACCCTAACCAGGGCCAGGACAAACTGCAACCGAGGTACGTGCCCTTAAGCAGGAACCAAACCCGGGACTCGGACCGCTGAGCAAAACCGGCCAGGGCCTTTAACACGTCTTATAAGGACTTTTGTGATATGGTCCCTAGTCAATTCTGCATGATCACTCTTCTAACACTCTAATCTCTCTCCTCAGGGCTTTTTGTATTAGCTGTTTGTTTTGCTTGGAATGCTCTTTCTTGCACTCTCATATGTTGCCTACTACCAGCCAAGATACTACCAATAGCAATAGATACAACTTACTGAATTATTACTAAGCATGGGACACTTTATATACATTCCTTTATACTTTTTAAAGTAGGTACTATTCTTATCTGCTTTACAGATAAGGCACAGAGAAGTGAAGCAACTTACCCAGTGTAACAGAGCTATTAAGTATAGATACTAAATTACAAACTCAGATCTCTCTGAACTGAAAGCAGATGTTCTCAACTCCTCTACTATTAAGGTATCAATTTTCTCCAAGAAGTATAACATCTGTACGATCCCTTAACAGCCAGTGTGACAAGGTTAGCACTTAAGACACTGGTTTATAATTGCCTGTGTATTTTCTGCCTCCCCAACCAGAGGATAAACTAACCATTTAACTCAGACAAGACTGCACCTTGTTTGCTTTAATTCCTCAGCTCCTAGCACAGTTCCTTGTACATGTAATGGGCATTAATAAATATATGGTGAATAAATATGGGAAAATGTTTTAAAACAAAGACATAATACAATGTTGTTATTTTCGAATTTAGCTAAGGGACATCACCAGGCTTACTAGTTTGTGGTCTATGGAATTCACTTTTCCCCTTGTTGCAGTGTGGCACACTTGCTTATGTCTGTTCTTCTGTGACCTCTTTTGATTACCACAATTGCTTAACTATTACCAACAACCCCCCCCCCCTTAATAACTGCCATACTGCTTTTTGAGAAAATATTTTACAGAGAAGAAAAACGAAAATGTTAAAATTATTTTTCCCTTCACAGCGATTCTTTAAAATTCCTGAAAACTTTTTAATATAGCACAGCAAAGCATCAGAGATCTCTATGGGGAAAAAGTATCTTTTATAAAATGAATTTCAGATCAAGGCTAGGCTGAAAATAAAGCAACCTAATATATTTATAAATGTAAACTTCCGGTGCTGCCTAGGCAGTTGTCCCCAGGTGGCATCTTATTTTTCATATTTTGCTGAAACCTTTCAGTAACATACATTCAGAGAAAACAGGTGCTGCACTGAGCAGGGGGTTTGTCGAAATCAACCTTTTTCGGTTCAGTTTTTTTCTTTTTTTTTTTAATAAAACGCCCAGAATTTAATTAGTCCTGCAGTTGTCATCACCTTCAAGGGGAAAGAAAAAAAGCAGGGTGGTGAAAAAAGAGGGAGAGGAAGTGTGGCAAGCAGGATGAAACTATTCAAATTGAGCAAGGGCTTGGGCTGCGGCCCCTCCAAATGATCGTTTGCATTTTGTTAATTTTGTCCTTTCCACTAAAAAATGACACCTGGCTTTATAAGTAAGAGGATATACAAAAAGTTCGTCTCGTGAGAACTTCACCACCCGGAACGGCGAGTGGGAACGCCACCACGGACCACCCGTCCAACCGCCGCCAGCTCGCGGATGCCCCCAGGGCAGGACGCCAGGCGAGGCTTCCCCTCGCGCTCCCGCTACCCACAAGGCCCCGCGCCTCGGCGCGCATGCGCAGTGCCGACGGCCGTCTCAGGAAGAGGAAAATGGAATAAACAACTCGGAGGAACCAGAGCGCGAGAGAGCGAGTGGAGGCAGAATTTAAAAATAAACCGGCACCTCCGCCCTCCCCACCTGTTCGCGGCTGCCGCTCCCCCTCCCCTAGCCCGCGCCCTCGAAGTCCCTGTCTGCCCGCGCGCTCACCCCGTCGTCCCGCACGGCCCCTTTAAGAAAAGAGAACGAGAGAGTGAGTGAGAGAATCCCAACTCTCCCCCTCCCCTCCGCGCCCTCCTACCCCGTCCTCCCTCCCCTCTCCCCTCCCCCTCTCCCCGGGCGGCTAGGGCTCCCGCAGCGGGACAGACCCACCCGCTCAGGCTTTATCCGGCACCGGCAGCGTCCTTCTTCCCTCCCCAGTTTATGGTGGCGGCGGCTCCTCGGGCAGCAGCGGAAGAAGAGGCTGCGGCGTTGCCATGAACAGTGGCGGCGGCCTCCCGCCCCCCTCGGCCGCCGCCTCCTCCTCCTCCTCCTCCTCGCTGGCGGCGGCAGTGGCGGTGGTGGCCCCGCCGGGGGTCGGGGGTGTCCCCGGCGGGGCGGCCGCGGGAGTAAAGCTGAAGTACTGCCGCTACTACGCTAAGGATAAGACTTGCTTCTACGGGGAGGAGTGTCAGTTCCTGCATGAGGACCCGGCCGCCGGAGCTGCCCCGGGCCTCGGCCTCCATAGCAACAGCGTCCCCCTGGCTCTGGCGGGCGCGCCCGTGGCCGGCTTTCCGCCCGGAGCGGTCCCGGGCGGGGGAGCCGGGCCGCCCCCGGGGCCCAAGAAGCCGGACCTGGGGGTCCCGGGGGCAGGAGCCGCAGCTGGCGGAGGAGGCAGCAGCGGAGTACTCGATGGACCGCGGCTGGCAAGTGAGTGTGGTCCGGGCAGGGAGGGCGGCCTCGGGGCGGCGCGGACGGAAGGCCTAGGGCTGGAGGAGGCCGGATGAAGCCCTGCAGACGAGCCTGGCCCGCCGGCTCGCCCCTCGCTTCCCTAGGCGGTCTGAGAGGCCTAGACCAGACCGGACTCTTCCTCTTTCCTGCGTCCCCTCCCCGCGGCCTTGGGCGAGCCGGGGAGTGAGGGGAGGCTGGGTTCCCCGGAACGTGGGTGGGTGGACTGGGGTGGGGAGTGGGGGCGGGGAGGAAGGGGGATGGGCTGTGGTGTGCGGTGTGTGAGAAAGGGGGTGTCGTTTCCGGGGGTGTGGAAAGGGGCTGGGTTTCGCAGGCACATGTGTTTTGCGTGTCCGTGTGGAGTGGTGTCTGCCGAGTGTTGAGGTTTCCTAGTGGGTGTGTGTGGGTAGGGGGGCGGGAGGTGAGGGCGGGCTTAAGGCTTCCTGGAGTAGGTTGAAAGAACGGAAGGGTTTGTCTACGGTTTATGGGAGAACAGTTTTCCAGGCAGGAAATGCTTTCTAAGGATTAGGAGTGAACGAACAGCAGCTTTTATAGTGTGTTTAGGGTTAGTTGAGAGTTTAGAGTAGGAATTTCAAAAGACTTGCATTTCAACGTAGTTTTCTTCAAAGCTGGAATAAGTTTGCTGGGTGTCAATAAGGGGATCGTGTCTTCTACAACTATATCCATCAAACTCTCAGCATGGAGCCTTGAAAGCATGACAAGTGTAGGGAACATTTGAGTGTGACTTAGCACTTGAGTTCAGAAATTTTATGGCTGTTTGTATTTTTTACAATCATTTGATAGCATCTATTGACTTACATCTTTTTAGTTGTTTGTGAATAGAGTTTACAATTATAATAAGTGTTTAAATGTAATCTATTTTACAGAATGCTGCCTTTAAGGAAAAAGTAGAGCAGGTCTCAGATTTTCCGTTTTTGTTTCTGAAATATCGAGCATTTCTAAACCAAATGGGAAAGTCCTACTTTTGGGGGGAATTCTAAACAGTTTTTGGATCTTAAAATAGTTTGATAGTAACTTAACTTGGATGTCAGAACGTTTTTTACTATTTTGAGAAACTGCAAATGAATTTGATGTTGTAGCACTTACTTGCTATATAAGGATTATTCAGTGTCTTCCCAGAGATTTGTGTGTGTGTTTGTGTTTTACAATTGTGTTTCTTTTGCTACGATGGGCTTGACTTTAATGCAGATATATTTGTTTGGTAAGATTGATATGCTAAGAAGATTAATTTTGTAACTTAAAGTGTTTTGTAAGAAATAGTTTCTTTATTGGTGGAATTTTATCACTTTTGAGAAGCAACTTTGCATTTTCAAGATAAACTTTTGCTGGATGTGAGTTGAGGCTCAAATTAATTTAAGAGTAATGTTTAGTAAGCAATGAAACTGAACAGTAGTTTTGTTATCTACAGAAAGAGGTATTAAAAATGCTGGTGTTTGATTTAATCTGTAATTTTTCTAGGATTTTCTAATACATAGAAGTAGTAGATTTGGGACATGAAAGCTAGGTGAAGATGGGAGGTGGAGAAAAAAACACTAGCAATGGCTCAGAGGTGGGGAACATTTCATATCTCAAAAAAAGGAACATAATTAGCTGGGATATAGGGTCAGACACTTAATGCTAAGAAGGCTTTTTTGTTGTTGTTGTTAATTCTCACCTGAGGATATTTTTCCATTGATTTTTAGATAAGAGTGAAGGGAGGGAGGGAGGGCGGGCAGGCAAGAGAGAGAAACATTGAGGTGAGAGAGACATATGGATTCGTTACCTTCCCCATGATACTACTGGGGCTGGGAATTGAACCTGCAACTCAGTTACGTGATCTTGACTCCTCTGTCCACAGGCTGACGCTCTAACCGCTATGCCAAACTGGCCAGAGCAAAGAAGGCATTTTAAAATTAATATTTAGTCATGTAACAGTTATTTGATTAAATAGCTGAGTTGTGTGTTTGGATTCAGTAGGCTTGCTTTAACTTGACTGGGTGAAGCCTGAGGCTCCTCTTTTCTGCTGTAGGTTTTTTGGTAACTCTGAGTAGTACGTAGGTTGTGACTCCTTATGGATAAGATGAAATTGCTTCATACCAGTGAGCGGCAAGTAAAGTTGCTCAGGAATCAGAGAAGAGGATTGTATTGTTGATTTAATGGCTGCTTTGAATTTTTGCAATTTATTATGTTTTTTGTTTACTTTCTATCTTTAATGTATTATACTGTATCTTTTGAGACAGGCTTGACTTGTTAAATAACTATGACTGAGGCAATAGGAGAGGGTCCAAGGTGGCAGCCTAGGAGGATGCTGAGCTCACCCCCTCCCATGAACATACTGAATATACATCTATATATAGAGCAGTTTTTCCTGAGAGAAAACAGGGCCAGTTGAACAGCTTCTACAGCTTCTGCACATCAAATGGGGGAGTGGGGAGACAGATAGATAGATAGATAGATAGATAGATAGATAGATATTGAGATCGCACAGAGAAGATTGAGGAACTGCCCAAGAGCTCTCTGGGATCTGAGGGAAATTTCCAGGATCAGAGAAGCCAGTGAGCGCCATTGTTTACATTCTCCCAACACCTGGATAGTGCAAGCAGGAGTTCTATCCAGGTGCACTGGCCAACCTGCAAGACAGCAGTAGTGCCTTCCTGGCCACTCCAGGAGCTAGCTCTACCAGGAGCAACAGGGTGCTGTAGAGTGTGTATATAGGGTCCTCCCACCCTGGAGCTTGATCCAATGGGTCAAACAGGGCACTGCAGTGTATGCATCAGGCTGCTTCACTCAGATCAGCAGGGTGCTGAAGTATGGGGACACCAGTCAGCTCTGCCTAGACCCTGTTCTGGCTGTCGACAGCCAGAACAACAGGAAGCTAGCACATGTGCATGCATACTAGGCTGCTCCACCCTCAACCTGTTTCTTCTGGCCAGGCAGCACCTCAGGCATCAGATGTGCCCACCCCTACTCCAACTAGCCTGCTAAAACCACCTGGCACACAGTTTACACAGAGGCCACTTCTGTACAAGATCACTTTTTTAAGATTGGGAGAGAATTATTTCATCTAATTCATGGGAACAAACACAGAAAGTTAAACAAAATGAGAAGACAGAGGAATATATTCCAAGAACAAGAATAAAACCCTAATGAAATGAAGATAAGTAATTTGCCTCATAAAGAATTCAAATAGCCCTGGCCGGTGTGTCTCAGTTGGTTGAGCATAGTTGCACCAAAAGGTCCCCTGTTCAATTCCCCGTCAGGGTGCATACCCCAGGTTGTAGGTTCAATCCCTGGTTGGAGTGTGTATGGGAGGCAACCGATCGATGTTTCTCTCTCACGTCTGTGTTTCTCTTATTCTCTCCCTCTCCCCTCCTCTCTCTCTCAAATCAATAAAAACATTAAAAAAAAAGAATTCATATGAACAGTCATAACATGCTCATCAAATTTGAGTGTCGAATAGAGGAATTCAGAGAGAACTTCAACAAAGAAGAGTTACCAAATTAATAAAGAATCGATCAGCTGAAGAGTACAATAACTGAAATGAAAAATACAGGACTTCTGGTCAAGATGGTGGCGTAGGTAAACGTGGTACTCGCCTCCTCCCACAATCACATCAAAATTGCAACTAGACTTCAGAACAACAATCATTCAGAACAACCTGAAATCGAGCTGAATGGAAGTCCTACAATTATGAAATTAAAGAAGCGGCTACATTGAGACTTGGTAGGAGGGGCAGAGGTGTGGATGGTCTGGTCCCACACCCACGTGTGGCGGATAAAAATCAGGAGGGATGCCTCACTTGTGAAGGTCCTCCTCCCCAGGAGTAAGAGGTCACCGTCTCACACCACGACCCCCAGCTCAGGGTTCCAGAGCCAGGAAGAGAACTCACCCATAACTTCTGGCTGTAAAAACCAGTGGGGATTGAGGCTGAGGGAGGCTGAGGCTCCTGGAGTCCCAGGCAGTTCCTCTTAAAGAGCCCATGCACAGACTTCCTCAGACTAGCTTCCTCTGGGCTTCAGTGTGGGGGAGTTAGCTTGAAAGGCACCAGAGACATACAGGGAAGAACTGAGTTGTTTGGCATTGGGGTGAGAGTTGTAGGGCAGCTTTCTCCCAGACCTGTTGGCAGAGGCCGTTATTCCTTTGGCGATCCCTTCCCCTATGGGGTTGGCAGACAGGCGCCATATCTGGGACTCCAGAAACCTGACTCACACTGTTTGCCCCACCTTGGTGATTTCCTGAGGCCCTGCCCCACCCAGCTTTTGGGCCCACCCAAACTGTTTCCACTGGCTTTACCATAGGATTGGCTTGTCTTGGCTCCTGCTTCAGATTTTCCTAAATTCTCCCAAACAAGCAGCACCTGGCATCATTGAGCCCCATACCTCTCGTTAGGTGGCCCCAGGCCTGGCACTAGAAGCAGCCAGTCTTGGTTCACAGCTTGACTTTTCCTGGGCACCTCCAAGCCCAGCACAAGAAGCAGCCATCTGCAGATCTCTTTGTAGCTTATGCCTGGTGGCCCTGGGTAGAACACAGGCAGTGGCTGACCTTGGCCTGCACTGCCCCAGAGGCAGTACACCCAATGGACAGCTTCAGACCACATTGAAGCAGCACACTCAAGGAGTGGACTGAGTGGGTACCAGAGCCCTGCTGAAGTAAGTCTTGCTTTGTATGGTGGGCCTCTGCACAGCTGATCCTCCAAGGTAGTCAGAGGTCAGTGGTCAGTGGGCACAGCTAGTCCTTGCAGCTAATCAGCCTCAGTAAATCCCTTCCATTGACATGCCAACAGCAGTCAAGACTCAATTACAACAGAAGGGTGTACAGTCCACACGAAGGGTGCACCTTGAGGGTCCAGCTGAGGTGATCGGGGAGGCTGTGCCACTGAACCCTACAGGACACATACTACAATAGGCCACCCTACCAAGCGTAGGAGACGTAGCAGCTCTACCTCATATATAGAAACAAACACAGGGAGGCAGCCAAAACGAGGAGACAAAGAAACATGTCCCAAATGAAAGAACAAAACTCCAGGAAAACAACTAAACAAAATGGAGATGTGCAATCTAACAGAAGCAGAGTTAAAAACACTGGTTATAAGGATGCTCGGTGAACTTAGTGAGGATAAAAAAGAGCATAAAAAAAGACCAGTCAGAAATAAAGGATGCACTAACTGAAATAAAGAATAATTTACAGGGATTCAATAGTAGAGTAAGTGAAGATGAGAAGCAGATCATCGATTTGGAATATAAGGAAGCAAAAAAAAAAAAAAAACCCATCCAATCAGAACAGCAAAAAGAAAAAAAGAATCTAGCCCCACTGGTGTGACTCAGTGGTTGAGCATTGACCATGCACTAAGAGGTTGCTGGTTCGATTCTCGGCCAGAGCACATGCCCAGGTTGTGGGCCAAATCCCCAGTGGGGGGCATGTAGGAGGCGGCCAATCGATGTTGTCTCTCATCAGTGTTCTCTCTCATTGGTGTTTCTTCTTCTTTTTTTTAATCCTCACCCGAGGACGTTTTTCCATTTTTTGTTCAGATAGAATGGGAGGGAGAGAGAGGAAGAGAGAGAGAGAGAGAGAAACATCGATGTGAAAGGGACACATCGAGTGGCTGCCTCCTGCATGACCAACCAGGGCCGGGGACAAATTGCAACCGAGGTACGTACCCTTAGTGGAAACCGAACCCGGGTCTCTCTGGACCACAGGCCGACACTCTAACCGCTGAGCCAAACCGGCCAGGGCTTTCATCAATGTTTCTCTTTCTCCCTCTCCCTTCCTGTCTCTTAAATCAATAAAGAAAAAAAAATAAAAAAAAACAGGGATTGTGTAAGGACCCTCTGGGACAACTTCAAGCGTACCAACATTCACATCATGGGGGTGCCAGAAGAAGAGAGAAAGCAAGAAATTGAAAACCTATTTGAAAAAAATAATGACAGAAAACTTCCCTAACTTGGTGAAGGAAACAGACATAGAAGTTCAGGAAGCACAGAGTCTCAAGCAAGATGAACCCCAAGAGGCCCACACCAAGACACATCATCATCAAAATGCAAAAGGTTAAAGACAAAGAGACAATCTTAAAAGCAGCAAGAGAAAAGCACTTACTTACCTACAAGGGAGTTCCCATAAGACTGTCAGCTGATTTCTCAAAAGAAACTGCAGGCCAGAAGGGAGTGACAAAAAATATTCAAAGTGATGAAAAGCATGGACCTATCTCCAACTGCATACGAGAACAACCTGGAGAGACTTTGACAGCTCGGGTCAGCCTAATACCTGCAGCTGCCACTCGCCTTTCCTATAATATAAAAAATAAAAATAAATAAAATAAAATAAAATAAAAAAATAGAAAAGAAAAAGAAAAGCATGGTCCTACAACCAAGATTACTCTATCCTGCAAAGGTATCATTTAGAATCGATGGATATATAAAGAATTTCCCAGACAAGAAAAAGCCAAAGGAGTTCACCACCACCAAACCAGTATTGTATGAAATGTTGAAGGGTCTTCTTGAAGAAGAAGATAAAAAATATGAATAAGAGAATGGCAATAAATGCATAGCTATCAACAATTGAATCTTGAAACAAAATGAACAAGCAGAACAGAAACAGACTCATAGATACAGAAAACTTTCTGTTTGTTGCCAGATGGGAGGGGGGTTGAGAGGATGGGTGAAAAAGGTGAAGGGATTAAGAAGTACAAATTGGTTGTTAGACTGATGAACCTCAAAGGGAAGGGGGAAGGGGGGAAGAGATAAACCAAAGAATTTATATGCATCTATGCATAACCAGTGGACACAGATAATAGTGGGGGAAAGCAGGAGGGGGGAGGAGGGGTCAGTGGGGGAAAAAGGGGGGGATATCTGTAATACTTTCAATAATAAAAGTTAAAAAAAATGAAAAATACACTGAAAGAATCAACAGTAGATTGGATAATACAGAAGAACAGATTAGCCACCTGGAAAATAGAATGGTAGAAATTAACCAATCGGAACAGCAAAAAGAAAAAAGAATGAGAAAAAAAAAAAACGGGGCGGGGAATAGTTTAAGGGATTTCTGGGACAGTATCAACTGCACTAACATTCGCATTGTAGGGATCCCAGAAGAAGAGAGAGAGAAGAAAGGATATTTGAAGAAATATGACTGAAAACTTCCCTAATCTGAGAAAGGAAACAGACATCTAGTACCAGGAAGTACAGTTCCAAACAAGGTGAACCCAAAAAGGCCCACACCAAGACATTTTGTAATTAAAATGGCAAAAGTTAAGGATAAAGAGATTATCTTTAAGGCACAAAGAGGAAAACAAGTCATATACAAAGGAACTCTGTCCTCTCCCAAATCCCCATAAGGCTAATAGGTGATTTCTCAGCAGAAACTTTATAGGCTAGAAGGGAGTGGCAGGAAATATTTGAAGTGCTGAAAGAAAGGAACCTACAATCTAGAGTACTCTACCCTGCAAGTATTTCATTCAGAATTGAAGGAGAGATAAAGAGTTTCCCAGACAAACAAAAACTAAAGGAGTTTATTACCACTAAACTGGCTTTACAAGAAATGTTAGAGGGTCTTCTTTAAGCAGAAAAGAAAAGGCCATAACCAGAAATAAGAAAATACATGGAAGAAAAATATCTCACAGGTACTTAACATTGTGAATCAGCTATTTAAAAAGTTAGTATGAAGATTAAATTAACTACAATAAATAGAAGATACACAAAACAAAAAGATTTAAAACATATCAAAGACGAAGTGTGAAAGGGGAATTGAAAATGTAATGCTTTTAGAATGTTTGAATTTAAATGCCTGTCACCTTAGAATAGACTACTATTGCTGTAGTTGGGTATTTATGAACCTCATGCTAACCACAAATAAAAAACCTACCAAAAAATACACACAAAAATAAGAGAAAGGAACCCAAACAAAACACTAAAAAAACAAGCAAACCAAAAGGAAAGAAATGAACACAGAACTACAAAACAACCAAAAAACAATGAACAAAAAGGCAATAAGTACATATCTATCAATAATTACTTTAAATATGAATGGACTAAATGCTCCAATCAAAAGATACAGGATGGCCCTGGCCAGTTTGGCTCAATGGTTGGAGCGTTGGCCCTCGGACTGAAGGGTCATGGGCTTGATTCCAGTCAAGGGCATGTACCTGGGTTGCATCTCTCACATCGATGTCTCCCCCCCCCCCCAGTCCCTCCCCCACTTCCTCCCTCCCTTTCATTCTCTAAAGATCAGTGGAAAAATATCCTCGTAAGGATTAACAACAAGATACAGGATGGCTAAATGGAGGAAAAACAAACAAACAAACAAGACCCATTTATATACTGCCTATAAGAGATTGATTTCAGATGGAAATACACACACACACACACACACACACACACACACACACACACAGAAAGTGAAGGGATGAAAAAACAGATGTATAGATTATTGGAATAGAATAGAGAGCCCAGAAGTAAACCTTGCCTGGCTGGTCAATTAATCTGTAACAAAGGAAGCAAGATTATAAACGGCAGAAATGACGGTCTCTTTAATAAGTGGTCTTGGGTAAACTGGCAGAGATACATGTAAAAACGAAAGTAGACCACTTTCTTACACCATGTACAAAGAGAAACTCAAAATAGATTAAAAACTTAAATGTAAGACCTGAAACTATAAAACTCCTAGAAGAAAATATAGGTAGTAAACTCCTTGACATCAGTCTTCACAATATCTTTCTGGATAAGTCTCCTCAAGCAAAGGAAACAAAAGCAAAACTAAACAATGGGACTACATCAAACTTAAAGGCTTCTGCACAGTGACAAGAACCATCAACAAAACAAAAAGACAGCCTACTGAATGAGAGAATGTATTTGCAAATGATATATCCAGTAAGGGTTAATAATCAAAATATATGAAAACCTCATATAAATCAACATAAAAAAAATGAGCAGAAACCATGAATAGACATTTCGTCAAAAAAGACATACAGATGGCAAACAAACATAAGAAAAGATGCTCAACATCTCTAATCATCAGGGAAATGTAAATGAAAGGTACAGTGAGTTATCCACCTCATACCTGTTGGCAAGGATGTGGAGAAAAGGGAATCCTGGTAGCCTATTGGTGGGAATGTAAAATGGTGCAGCCACTATGGAAAATAGTATGGAGGTTCTTAAATAAATTAAAAACAGAACTGTCATACAACCCAGAAATTCCACTTATGGGTATTTATCTGAAGAAAATGAGAACACTGCATTCCAAAAGATATATGTATCCCTATGTTCGTTGTAGCATTATTTACAGTAGCCAAGATATAGAAGCAACCTAGGTATCTATCAGTAGGTGAATGGATCAGAAAAGAGTAAGTGGTACTATGGCATATTACTCAGCAATAATAAAGAAGGAATCTCGCCATTTGTGACAGCCTGGAGGGTATCATGCTAAATGAAATAAGTTAAACAGAGAAAAACAAATACTGTATGACTTCACTTATGTGTGGACTCTAAAAAAACAAATGAACAAACAAAAAACAAAAACAGACTTGTAGAAACAGAAGACAAGCTGATGGTTGCCAGAAGGGAGGTGGTGGGTGGTGGATGGATGAAAAAGATGAAGGGGAGTAAGAGGTACAAACATACAGAAAAGGAAAGGTTTGCCTTTCAAAAAACCAAAAAAAACAAAAACAAAAAAAGGGTATGAGGCAATTAAAATGCCACAATCTAAGAGGTATTGTTATTAAAAGAAATTTAAATGTTAGTTGCTGACCTGATCATGTAGCCTCACTGAGACAATTATATTTTGCTTTTATTTTTTTCTTTGATCTTCTTTAAATATAAGATTGTACAGTATTTCTTTAGCTGAGAGGTCATAAACTGATCTGTTCTGATTAGCTGGATCTGCCTGCAGAAATAATTTGTTTGGGAATCTTTGCGTGTGTATGTGTTTTAAACGTTTTTATTGAAGTATACATACATTAGGAGAAATTTTCAAATCCTAAGTTCTTGTGATTTTCACAAGATGAGCACATAACTAGCATTCAGGAAAAAAAAAAGACATAATCAGTACCCCCATAAATCTTGCTCTTGCCCCCCTCCCAGTTACTACCTTTTCCCAAAGGTAACTTCTGATTTCTGACATTACTTTCTAACACTATAAATAAATGTTTTTACTTTTTTGTCCTTTTTTTTTTTAACTTTATAGGAATGGAATCATATAGTCGTACTCTTTTTGTGGGCTGTTTTCTTTCAGCATGTTACTGAGATCCATCCGTGTTATGTAGGAATAGCCTCTAGTCTCATTCCTGTATAGTGTTATATGACTATGCCACATTTTATTTTCTCATTTTACTGTTGGTGGGCAAGGAAATTTTTTCCATTTTTGTCTGTTAAGAAAAGCACTTGTTTTGAACATTCTTGAGTATTTTTTTTGGTGAACAAATCTATGCATTTCTGTTGGATCACCTAGGAGTGGAATTGCTGGGTATATATATATAGGGTATACTAACTATACGTATGTTCAGTTTTAATAGATGCCATCAATCAGTTTTCTGAAGTGATTGTACCATGTTTACATTCCTTCCAGCAGTGTGTAAGAGTTCCATTTGCTTCACATTCTCCCCCAGACTAGGATTAGCCATGTTATAATTTTAATCATTTTGGTGGCTAAAATTTATGGTATTTTTTGTTTTTAATTTGTATGTGTGTGGATTGTAGTTTAATTAGTTGACAGCATTAAAGAAATCAAAAATACAGATTTTTGGCTTCCTTTGAAGGGCAACTCTTACTTGTATTGGAGTTAGGCCTGTTGATGGGGCAAGCCTCTCCGTTTTGTCTTACTTCTTGAGTGGGTGGTTTCTTTTAATCCTCACCCTAGGACATGTTTATTTATTTGAGAGAGAGTGGGTGGGATGGAAATCGATGTGAGAGAGAACATTGATCTGTTGCCTCCTGTATGCACCAGCACTGGGATCGAACCCGAAACCTTTTTGTGTACCGTATGACACACTACAGTCGGCCCTTGTTTATTGCGGTTAATCAGTTCCAGACTCTACCGGGATAAATGAATTTCCGCGAAGTAGGGTTGTTTATTTATAGAGTCGTTCCTCAGCCGCTTGGCCCTTCGACTTTGGCGGCTCCACTCTATCACGGTTTTTTCAAATATATTTGAAAAATATATAGAGTGAAGCCGGGAAATCGAAGTGAGAAGTGGCGAAGGACGACTGTAATAAGCTAAGCCAACAGGCCAGGGCCTGACTTGGTGACTTTGATATACCGACATACCTGGGGTAGATAACCGATGATCTGCTTCTCATCTTCACTTACTCTACTATTGAATCCCTGTAAATCATTTGAGTCTTTGACTCTGCTTTATTACTTTACATTTGAAGAATTGTTTTGTGTTTCAGATCCTGTTAAATTTTTAGAGGTAAATGCACGAGAAAATTTTATTTTTGTTTTTCAAGCATTCAAAAACTGAAGCACAAAGGCTTTTTCCAATTTTTTTTTTTTTTATCCTCACCTGAGGACATTTTTCCATTTTTTGTTCGGATAGAGTGGGAGGGAGAGAGAGGAAGAGAGAGAGAGAGAGAAACATCGATGTGAAAGGGACACATCGAGTGGCTGCCTCCTGCACGACCCAACCAGGGCCGGGGACAAACCGCAACCAAGGTACATGCCCTTAGCAGGAACCGAACCCGGGTCTCTCTGGACCGCAGGCCGATGCTCTGACCGCTGAGCCAAACTGGCCAGGGCACAAAGGCTTTTTCTTAGTACACTTAGTTACAATGATGTTTTAGTCTTGTAAAGGAACCACATTTCATTTGTTGCTTACTTTGTATGTGTACAGAGTATTATATTTTCTTACTCTATCCAGCTCTTCTGTGGACCTGGAATTGTTCTGGCATGCAAGATTGTTGTTTGGGACATAACAATTTATTAATTTTTTTGAAAAGCATTTACTTTGTTTTTGACATGTCATATTTCTTTCGGACTTGGGCTCTTCTAAGGCTTCAATGTGGTTTTATTTGGGGTCAATTGAATTACTAATTCTTGATATTTTAATGATGTAATTACTACCAACTAGCTAGAATTTTAATTTTTAAGGTGTTCAATTTTTAGTTTTTATTACTATTATTTTATAATCCTCACCCCAGGATATTTTTCCATTGATTTCTAGAGAGAATAGGAATGGGGAGAGGGAGAGGGAGAGAGGGAAGAGAGAGAGAGAAACATTGAGGTGTGAGAGATTCACATTGATTGGGTGCCTCTACACGTGTACCCACTGGGGCCAGGAATTGAACCTGCAATCCAGGTACGTGCCCTTGATTGGGAATCAAACCTGTGACCCTTTGGTGTGTGGGCTAGGGCTGACCAGGGGTAAGGTGCTCAATTTTTAGCAGCTAAAAGTATTTATTATACCACAATTTGTATTTTATGTACATTACTTTATTTGAAACCCAGTAGATTTGTTTATCAAAATAAACTTAGTTTTCATTTCTACTAATTTAGTTAGTAGTGCAGTTTTGGTGTAAGACATATCTAAGGTGGAATCCTGGCTCTCTCACTAACTTTGTGATCTTGTGCAAAATTTTAATCTTGAACTTCAGTTTTTTTCATTTAAAAAAATGAAGGTAATAGTAGTACCTACTTTATGGGATTGCATGTGACACTATCAGTGCATTGCCTGACTTGTAGTGAGGTGTATCAGTCTTAGTTGCTGCTGTTACTGAATATTATTAATAGTAACTCTATAATTAACCTGTACATCCTCCTCACCCTCCCACTCACCACTAGTCTTTGAGAGTATACGGTTGGCCCTCCTCCTTAGCTATAGATTTCGTATCTGCAGATACTACCAAATGTGGATGGAAAATATTTGAAAAAAAATGTTATGTTGTTGCTGACATGCACTATGTAGTTAGGCCTGTGATGGTTGTGTCTGTAGTGAACACGTACAGACTATTTTTCTTGGCATTATTACCCGAACAATATAGTATAACAATTATTTATGTAGTATTTACATTGTATTAAGTATTATAAATAATCTAGAAGTAATTCCAAGTATAGAGGAGGACGTGGGCATGGGTTATATATATATTTTACTTTTATTTATTTATTTATTTTTTATTATTATTATTTTAATCTTTATTGTTGAAAGTATTACAGATGTCCCCCATTTCCCCCCCCCCCCCAAGGTTATATGTATTTTATATAATGGACTTGGGTATCCTCGGATTTTGGTATCCACAGGGGTCCAAAAACCAGTCCCTTGTGATACTGAGGGACAACTATACTTTTAAGACCAATAAAATTGCTACAGATTATTGAACTGTGTTTGTCTGTCCGATCACAGGAAGAGAGCAGTGGATACCCTGACTTTGGAATGTATAATGTGTGTGGCAAACTGTTTTTGTTTAAGCCAGGATTACCTTTTTCTTTCCATAAACTTGTATCATCTGACAGGAAAGTGAGTACTGGAATTTGCCATTAGGATAGCTGCTATAGGTTTAAATATTTTTATTGGACAATACACATAGACTTCATAGTACCATACATTTCACTCATTTAATACTGTGCTTGCAATGTGGCAGGCTTTGATCTGGGTGATGGGAATACAACATTGAATGAAACGAAATTCTGCCCTAGTGCAGTTTACCTTTTAGTAGGGTATACAAACACATGCATAAATTAATATTAGATCTTAATAAGTTTTATGAGGAAAACTCAGAGGTTTATGAGGAATACTCAAAGAGGGATATATCAATATAAGTCTAGGTAAGATTAAATTAATGAGTAAACCACTTCTTTACATGAAAGTTCATTTGAATGACCCTGTAAGAAAAATGATTGCCAAAATAAAATATCTTCCTCTTTTCAACCTTTTATAGATTATTATTATTATTATTTTTTTGATGCCCTTGACTGGAATTGAACCCGCAACTCTTTGGTCTGCAGGCCGATGCTCTAACCGCTGAGCAAAACCAGCCAGGGTGATGTAGATTTTATTTAAAAAAAAAATTATTATTTTTTTATCTTCACCCTAGGATATTTTTTCATTGATTTTCAGATAGAGTGGAAGGGAGAGAGAGAGAGAGAGAGAGAAATATTAATGTGAGAGAGACACATTGACTGGTTGCCTCCCCAACGACCTCAACCAGGGCCGGGGAACATTCATGCAACCCAAGTGTGTGCCCTTGACCAGTAATTGAACCTGAGACCCTTTGGTCTGTGGGCTGATGCCCTAACCGTTGACCCAAACTGTCCAGGGCCTTTTTGATGGATATATTTAGATTATTTATAGTCTTCTAAAAAAAATTTGTTTTTATTGATTTTTTTTTGAGAGAGAGGAAGGGAGAGAAAGAGAAACATTGATGTGAGAGAGAAACATTGATCAGCTGCCTCCTGCACGCCTCCTACTGGGGATTGAGCCTGCAGTCCCGGCATGTGCCCTGACTGGGAATCGAACTGGGACCTCTCAGTCCATGGGACAACACTCAGTCCACTGAGCCACACTGCTGTGCTGTCTATAGTCTTTTACTATTACAAATGATGGCACTAAACTATTATATCTTAGTGTGTTATGTATAATTTATACATGAGTTTAATATAAAATATTATGCATATGTTAAGGAGCATATAGAATCGTCAGTGATCTCGTTCAAACTTGGTACATTAAAAAAGTTATGTAGCCCTGGCCGGTTTGGCTCAGCGGTTAGAGTGTCGGCCTGCGGTCCAGAGAGACCCGGGTTCGGTTCCTGCTAAGGGCATGTACTTCGGTTGCAGTTTGTCCCCGGCCCTGGTTGGTCGTGCGGGTGGCAGCCACTCGATGTGTCCCTTTCACGTTGATGTTTCTCTCTCTCTCTCTTCCTCTTTCTCCCTCCCACTCTATCTGAACAACAACAACAACAAAAAGTTATGTAGATAAATACCATGTCATCTCACTTGCATGTGGAATCTACAAAAAACCCGAACTGGTAGATACAGATAACAGATTGGTGGTTGCCAGAGGCTGGGTGTGTGTATTGGGGATGGAGGGGTGGGTGAAATGGGTGGAGGTGGTCAAAAGCCACTAACTTCCAGTTATAAAATAAATAAGTCCTGGAATTATGATGTACCGAAATGTGGTTATAGTTAACAATACTATATTGTATATTTGAAAGTGTCTAAGAGAATAGATCTTTTTTTTCCTTTATCCTCACCCGAGGACATTTTTTGCATTTATCTTTAGCTACAGCAGGAGGGAGGGGGGGGGGAGAGAGAAAAACATCGATGTGAGAGAGACACATCAACTGGTTGCCACCCACACAACCCCAACCGGGGCCAGGGACAAACTAAGGCACGTGCCCTTAGCGGGAACTGAACCCAGGACTCTCTGGTCTGCGGGCTGACGCTCCAACCGCTGAGCCAAACCGGCCAGGGCTAAGAGAATAGATCTTAAAAGTTCCCATCATAAGAAAAGAAATTGTAACTGCGTGGTGATGGATGTTAACTAAACTCATTGTAGCAATCATTTTGCAATATATACATATATCAAATTATTTTGTTGTACACCTAAAACTAATAGTGTTTTATGCCAGTTATATCTCATCTTAACTAGTTATGTCTGTAATGACTCTGTAACCAGATAAGGTCACATTCTGAGGTACTGGGACATCAACATATGAATATTAGAAGGACACAGTTTAATTTATAACAGTTGTTGAGTAGATAAAAAATGAGATAATGCACATAGAATGCCTAATACATTCAACTTATTATTATTATTATTACAATTTTTTAAATCCTCACTTGAGGACATTTTTTCCATTTATCTTCAGATAGAGTGGGAGGGAGAGAGAGAGAAACATCAATGTGAGAGAGACATATCAATTGGTTGCCTCCCGCACGACCCCAGCCAGGGCCAGGGACCAAATTGCAACCGAGGTACGTGTCCTTGAGTGGAATCGAACCTGTGACTCTTCAGTTCGTGGGCCGATGCTCTAACTGCTGAACCAAACCGGCCAGGGCATCAACTTATGATTGGTGCTCTGTGCTACTAAGTAAGGCCTCACTTCTCCTGGTTATCATCAATGTTGGTTAAAGATGCTTTGAATTTAGGTGGATATTTTAAGTGTAGAACTGATCTCTTTATGGCTCTGTACAGAACTTGATCACAGGCTAGAAATAGTGTTTGTAGTCATTAATTACTGTTTTCTCCTGGTTCCCTTGGCCTTTTTTAGTTTGTGAGCTTTTGAGAGAAGTTCAGTCCTCAGACCAATATTTTTAAAATTTTTCCTTTATTGATTTTAGAGAGAGAGGAGTGAGAGAGAGAGATAGAAACATTGATGAGAGAGAACATTGATTGGCTGCCTCCTTCATGCCCCCACTGGGGATTGGGCCCACAACCTGGACGTGTGTCCTGACTGAACCCGCGACCTTTTCGGTGCATGGGTCGCTGCTCAACCACTGAGCCATACCAGCCGGACCTTGGACCAATATTTTTCAATTTTTTCTTCCAGATGACTCCTGTGGGTTTTGTAAGAGATGTGTTAAATATTCCAAGCTAACTTTTCATATATTAAAATGTAAAAAGGACTACATGAAAAATTTTTCTTAATGCATTCTATACAAGAACACATTAGTGTTTCATCAGAAAGAGCAGGCTAACTTTTTTTGTTGTTGTTAATCCTCACCTGAGTATATTTTTCCATTGATTTTTTTTTTAGATGGAGTGGAAGGGAAGGAGGGAAGAGTGGGAGAAACATTGATGTGAGAGAGACACATTGATTTGGTTGCCTCCCACACAACCACGGCTAGGGCTGGGGATCAAACCTGCAACCCAGATATGTGACCCTGACCGGGAATCGAACCCAAGACCCTCCGGTCTGCAGGCTGATGCTGTAACCGCTGAGCCAAAATGACCAGAGCGAGCAAGCTAACTTTTACAAATAAATTTATAAATGGATACAAATGATAACCACACAAAGTAAGCATAGACACCAAATGTTATCCAGGCATGCCAGTATACTGAATTATTGTCACAACAACCCTGGAAAGTACATTATCATCTGTATTTTACAGAGGAGGAATCTGAGACTTAGATTACATCTATGTCAAAGGTCAGTAGTTGGCAGCTGGCTGAAGCAGACCTCATAGGCTTAGTGTGTGCTCATCCCACAGATCCAACAGAGAAAAGGATGGGAGTTCTGAGTGCATGGAGGAGCCTGTTTCTTGGGCCTACAACCAGTGCATTGTCACCTAGCATCTCTGAGTCTCAATCGCCTCATCAGAAAAATGGAGGCGACAATACCATTTGCATGGGGTGTTTTATAAAGTTTGGACGTGAAAACCTATTGCATATTTTGTCAACTTTAAAAAATTCCTACTCTGAAAAAGGGTTTAATTGTAAGTAAGTGTTTATACAAATGTGCTAATAGATTAGGGAATACCAAGAAGTATAAGGACTAGTTCAAAATCTCAGTTTACAGATAATTTAGATGGGTAGGTATATAGTACAAAAACATGTGAGAGCTTAAAGGTTTAAATAGTTTAAGATAGCAATAAAAGATAGGTTAAAGGAACAAAATTTTTTAATTATTAAAAAAATATTTTTACTTTATTGATTTTAGAGAGAGAGGGAGAGAGAGAGATAGAAACATCAAAGAGAGAGAACATAGATTGGCTGCCTACTGCATGCCCCTCCACTGGGGATTTGGCCCACAACCTGGGCGTGTGCCCTGACCAGGAATCGAACCAGCGACCTCTTGGTGCATGGGTCGATGCTCAGCCACTGAGCCACACCGGCTGGGCAAAAGGAAATTTTTTATAAATAGTATCTTAAGAGTTAGAGGTTTTAACAGCTTGAGATAATTAGGTAATATACTCTATAGATGGAAGAAGAAGAAATTAACATTTGTAATTACCTGTGAGACAGAATGCTGGGCACTTTGAGTAGTTACTTAACACTTGAGTCTTTACCATACCCTGTGAGTGAGATGGTATTACCTTTTATTTTCAGATGAAGAAGTGTAACTTAAAGGGTTATTTGCTCAAGGCCATAACAGCTAGTAAGTGGCAAAAATGTGATTAGAACTCAATGTTTAACTCTAATTATTTTTTTTATTTATTTTTCATCATATCTGCGTCTTGAACATAGAGCTGTGGGTGTATATGTGTAGGAATTGATGGTACTCCATATTGTAAAGTTTAGACTTTCAAAATATACAATGAGTATATCATTTTGAATGGAGGAGAATTCAATAATGTTATTATTATAAAGATTTTTTTATAATACATGTATTTTTTTATTATTTTACACTATATTCCTTGATCTTTTGGAAATAATTTGTGTAAAGTATTTATTTTTTTCTCCACTGATTTAAAAAAATAGCTTTATAGAAATATAAATTACATACTATAAAATTAACCCATTATAAGTATACAATTCACTTTAGTAAATCTGTATTGTGCGACCATCAAGATTTTTGAAGGAACTTGTAAGATATTGTTTCATTGTTTATCATAACTTTCATTGAAGTTTGCAGGGTAGGTGGCACGATTCTCATTTTACAAGTAATGGAATAATCTTAATTTTGTAAGCATCTTGCCCAAAGACTTTGTGACTATTAAGTGGCAGAACTGAGACTCAAACCCAGCACTTTAAGGAACTATTAGAATGATAGATTGAGAAAAGATTGTTGAGGTTTGTTTGTTTTTAATTTTTTCTTTATTGATTTTAGAGAGAGAGAGGAATGGAGAGGGAAAGAGAGATAGAAACCTTGATGAGAGAGAACATTGATTGGCCACCTCCTACATGCCCTTCACTGGGGACCAGGCCCTCAACCCGGGCTTTGTGCCCTGACCAGAAATTGAACTGTCGACCTTTTGGTGCATGGGTTGATGCTCAACCACTGAGCCATACCGGCTGGGCTATTTTTTTTTTTTTTTTAAGAAACTATTTATTTTCCATCAACCTTATTTCCATTCTGTTGAAGAGTTTTAGGAAAAAGAGCTTAAGCCCAGCCAGTGTGGCTCAGTAGTTGAGCGGCGACCCTTGGACCAAGAGGTTGCCGGTTCGATTCCCAGTCAGGGCATGTGCTCGGGTTGTGGGCTCAATCTCCATCGGGGGTGTGCAGGAGGCAGCCAATCAATGTTTCTCTCTCATCAGTGTTTCTATCTCTCTCTCTCTCTCCCTTCCTCTCTCTCTAAAAATCAATAAAGATGTATTTTTTTTTAAAAAGGAAAAACAGCTTAAGACCACTCAATAGTTATTCCTACCCATTCAGAGGCCTGAGCAGTGGGGGCTACAGACCAATCTTTTTTTTTATTTTTATCCTCACCCAAGGATATTTTTCCATTTATCTTCAGGTAGAGTGGGAGGGAGGGACAGAGAGAGAAAGAGAAACACCGATGTGAGAGGGACACATCGACTGGTTGCCTCCTGCACGACTCCAACCAGGGCCGGGGACGAACTGCAACCAAAGTATGTGCCCTTAACCGGAATCGAACCTGTGACTCATTGGTCCGCAGGCCAGCACTCTAACTGCTGAGCCAAACAGGCCAGGGCCAAACCAGCCTTAATTGGCAGGCTGAGCTCTCCAGGCTTCAGTAGGAAACTATTGAATAGGCACAGAGGACATCTGTACATCTTCAGATCAGTCTGTGCTCTCAGGTTGGGCAGCAGTGGACTTGGGGGCTGGTGCAGTTCATCCACCCTGAAATTTCTTCTTGGTCACAACCTTTTCAGCAGCGGCCTGCTCTTCCTTTTCAATCTCCTCAGATTCTCTGTAGAAGTAGAGATCAGACATGACCTCCCATGGGTGTTCATGGGAGATGGTGCTATGCATGCACAGAACTTCCCGTGCCAGCATCCACCACATCAAACTCACTGAGTGAGCCCCCTTGTTGTTGCCAGGGATGGCAATGCCTAGAGGAGACTCTGTTACACAGAGTAATGGTAGGCAGGTTAACATAAAACACTTCTGTGAGAGGCTAGTAGTGATCAATAACTACCAGAAGTCTTGGCTCCATGAAGGCTACCTGGGTCTGGTTAGTGATGGTTCCAAGAGTGAGATGACCAGCAATAGGAGTGGCTTCAATGGCAGCACCAAACTTCAGCACAGCTGGATGGCCAGTATTCCTGGAGGATTGGACACTGATATCAGCGGGGTTTTCAATGGCAGCAATGGCACGAGCTGCTGCAGAAGTTTCTCCCAGGTTCTCTTCAGATTTATAATGTTTACATGCCATTACTTTTCCTTTCGTAGATGGACTGTTCCATTTGGAAGTCAAGGTTGGTGCCACCTCAGTGGGTTCCTGCTGTAAGGAATTTGAGGACATTCTCCTTCATTAGCAGGACATCAAGGGCTCCAGATGTTGTGAAAGGTTTCCTTTAAGTTATGTGGGAACTGAGAACAATGCCCTATGCACTCTTCTCTGGGTTATTGCGGCAAGAATGAGGGCTTTTTAAATATGTTTTTATTGATTTTTAGAGAGAAAGGAAGAGAGAGGGAGATAGAAATATCGATGAGAAAGAGACACATCAATTGGCTGCCTCCTACACATCCCCACTGGGGATCAAGCCCACAACCTAGGCATGTGCCCTGACTAGGAATCAAACCAGCGACCTCTTGGTCCATGGGTCAGTGCTCAACCATTGAGCCACACCGGCTAGGCAAGGATGAGGGCTTTTTGTTGTCAGACTAAGAAGAAGTTTGGATTTTATCCCTTGGGATAAGCATCACCAGCATCTTGTCTGTGATGTCTTTGTGGGCAGAGGAAAACCACTGGGTACTTTTTGTACACTGTGTCCCTCAAGATGTTCTATGTAGAAAGGGTTCTGTAGTCAAGTAAATTTGGGAAGTATTCTATTTCCTTTTCAGGTTGTTACAGTCCACATTGTATACGCAGGCTCAGAGAAAGTTGTTCAGTAAAGAAATGGTTTACCTCCCCACCCCCCCATGCCCAAGCATTTACCAAATTTACTTGACTTTAGATTTCCTTTGGGTAACATTGATCTATTGTGATGTTTTGGGAAACTGAACTCATTTCATCCAGAGGGGATGAGACTAATGATGAAGGAGAAATATGTATTTAGTTAAGCTGTGGGGTAGACTTTTTTTTTGGTAGATTATTACCATATACATTTATATGTTAATAGTTGCAGTGTAACTGCTGACCAGTGTAGAAGTTCTAATTCTTTAGGTATATAAGACCCTTTGGTTTAAAGTTGGAATGTCTCATGATCATTTGAAAACTGAAGGTTTGAAATTTTATCTTTTAATTTCTAATTCTCTCTCTTAAAAATTGAAAGGCAGTTTACGGCAATAAAGAAGTTGCTTTGCTATCCCAGTCTGTCATTTACTAGCTTTGTGACTTTGGGTAAGCTATTTAATCTCTCTGAATCACAGTCACTTAACTGCAAAATAAAAGGAATATCAGCCTTTCCATAGTTGTTGTTCGGAGTAAGTGAGATTCAATCTGTACAGTGATTGTTTTATTACTATTGCATAGAGATATAATAGTTATGATAATAGAGATTATAACAGATCTTTCATAGAAATAGTAAACCTTATTTAAAGTGGATTGCAAATTATTACACAGAGATGGTGTAAAGTTTACTTGAAGTGGATTGTAAAAATAAGGGGTAGAAGAAATGAAAAGTTCTGGATTCTCTAGTCTTGGTAATTGAGGTCTCTAACAAATCTTATGCTCATGCAGTTTAAACTTGAAAGTACTCTATATGCCTTTTCTCTTTGAATATCCTATGATGTAAGTAGGACATGTATCTATTCTTAGTAACTTTTAAGAAAATTAATATTTTTGTGATCTCTATAGAATGGAGTAATATACCATACATTAGTGATTTTTCTAACTACTCTTGAAATACCAGTTCCTATTCTCTTCCTTCCCAAACTGTAACTTTGTAAAAGTATGGAATGTATTTTTTACTCCCAGCTTTAGTGAGATATTATTAACATCTAACATACATAAGTTTAGGGTGTATAACATGATGATTTGACATATATTTATTGCAAAATGATGACCACAATAAAGGTAGTTAACACCTCCACCCATCTCACATAATTACCTTTTTTCTTTTTTTTTAGTGATAGTTTTTAGGATCTACTGTCTTATACAGTGCAATCGGCCCTCGTTTATCGTGGCTAATCAGTTCCAGACTCTACCGCGATAAATGAATTTCCGCGAAATAGGATTCTTTATTTATATACAGTCATCCCTCCCACTTCCCGCTTTGACTTTCGCAGCTTGGGATAGAGTGAAGCCACGCAAGTCAAAGCGCGAAGTGGCGAGGGAAGACTATTGTTAATTATGGTCACCGTGCTCTAAATTAGATCTCCAGAACTTATTCACGTTATAGTTGGAAGTTTGTATCCTTTGACCAACTTCTCCCCATTTCTCCCATTCCCCAGCCCCTGGAAACCACTGTTTTGCTCTGTTTCTTTCAATTTGGCTTTTTTAGATTCCACATAAAAGTGAGATCATACAGTATTTAACTTTTTCTGTCTGACTTATTTTACTTAGTATATTGCCATCCATGTTGTCACAGATTACAGGATTTCCTTCTTTATTTTTTTAATGGCTGAATAATATTCCTCTGTGTGTGTGTGTGTATAGTTGACATTTTCTTTATCTATTCATCTCTCCATAGATACTTAGGTTGTTTCCCTGTCTTGACTATTATGAATAATGCTGCAGTGAACATGGGAGATGCAGATATATCTCTTTGAGATAGTAATTTCATTTCCTTAGGATATGTATCCAGAATTAAGATTGCTGGATCATGTGGTAGTTCTGTTTTTAATTTTTTGAGGGACCTCCGTACTGTACCATAGTGGCTATACCAATCTGCATTCCTACCAGCAGTGCACATGGTTCCCTTTTTTCCATATCTTCACCAAAACTTGTTGTCTCTTGTCTTTATGATAATAACCATTTTAACTGGTGTGAGGTGATATATCATTGTGGTTTTGACTTGCATTTCTCTGATGATTAGTGATGTTGAACACCTTTTCATGTACCTGTTTGCCATTTGAATATCTTCTTTGGGAAAATGTCTTGTTCAAGTCCTTTGCCCACTTTTTTAATCAGATTGGATTTTTTTTTTTTTTTTGCTATTGAGTTGTATGAGTTCCTTATATATTTTGTTTTTGTTTTTTTTTTTAATAATTTATTTTATTATTAATTTGTTTTTGTTACAGATGTTTTTCCTTTTTTTCCCCCATTGACACCCTCCCCCCCCTCCCCTTCTTCTCCTCCCTATCCCTGTTGTCCATGTCCATTGGTTATGCACCCATGCACATAGGCTCTGTGATTTATCTCTTTCCCCCGCCTCTCCCCCTCCTGAGGCCCGTCATCCCATACTCCACCTCCATGTCTCTGGGTCAATTTCATTGTTCATTTTACTCAGTTCTCCTGTGTGTTGCCGGCTTCCTCCGTTGGTGTGGGGGTCGCTCGGCACCCCCGCTCCGCCTGGGATCCCCCGTGGTGGGGGGTCGCCCGGCACCCCCGCTCCGCCTGGGCTCCTCCATGGTGGGGGGGTGTCGCCCGGCTCCCTCGCTCCGCCTGGGTTCCTCCGTGGTGGGGGGTCGCTCGGCTCCCTCGTTCCTGGGTTCCTCCGTGGTGGGGGTTCGCTCAGCTTCCACAGGCGCCCCTGGCTGCAGGATCTCGTTTCCTTTCAGGCGACAAGGAGGGTCCTGGAGGGCAGTATGCCGTCTCCATTCTGTTGCTTCTTTAATTTCGTAGTTGCAGGGCTTCTATTCAGCTTGATTTCATGCGGTCTTTAAGTGATAGTTATTCTGTGATTTAGTTGTAACTTTGATGTGGTTGTGGGAGGACGCGATTCCGCGTCCACCTAGGCCGCCATCTTGACCGGAAGTCCTACACTATTCTTTATTTCAGTTAGTGCCTCCTTCATTTCTAACTGTGTATCCATCATTTCTGACTGGTCCCTTTTTATGCTCTTGAGGCCCTCACTAAGATCACCGTGGTTCTCACTAAGTCCATTGAGCATCCTTATAAGCAGTATTTTGAACTCTGCATCTGTTAGGTTGCTTAACTCCATTTCACTTAGTTCTTTTCCTGGAGTTTTGTTCTGTTTTTTCATTTGGGACCTGTTTCTTTGTCTCTTCATTTTGGCTGCCTCCCTGTGTTTGTTTGTATGTATTACTTAGCGAGAGGTTTGGGGCTAGCTGAGACCAGATGCTGCTTGTTTGAAAGAATTTAGGAAAAGCTGAAGCAGGATCCAAGACAGGCCAATCCTGTGGTAAAGCAACTGGCAACAGCTTGGGTGGGCCTGAAAGCTGGGTGGGGCGGGGCCTCAGGGAATCACCAGGGCGGGGCCAACAGTGTGAGCCAGGTTGCTGGAGTCCCAGAAATGGCGGAGTCTACCGCCCCAGGGAAGGCCTCACCAAAGGAACAAAAGCCTCTGATAGCATGTCTGTCCAGGAGAAAGCTGCCTCTCCAGCCCCCGCGCCAATGCCAAACAGCTCAGTTCTTCCCCATATGACTCTGGTGCCTTTCAGGCTGCCTCCCCCACACTGGAGCCCGGAGGGAGCGAGTACGAGTAAGTCTGTGCGCGGGCCCTTTAAGAGGAGCTGCCGGGGGCTCCAGCCGCCTCAGCCTCAGTTCCCGCTGGTTTCTCCAGCCAGAAGTTATGGGGACTTCTCTTCCTGGCTCTGGAACCCTCAGCTGGGCGCCTGGTGTGGGACGGGGACCCCTCAGTCCTCAGGGAGGACCTTCCCAGCTGAGGTGTCCTCCTAATTTTTTTCCGCCACACGTGGGTGTGGGACCAGCCCATCATGCCTCCGCCCTCCTACCAGTCTCGATGTGGCTTCTTCTTTAATTTCGTAGTTGTCAGACTTCCATTCAGCTTGATTTCAGGTGGTTTTGAATGATGGTTGTTCTGTAGTTTAGTTGTAACTTTGATGTGGTTGTGGGAGGACGCGATACTGCGTCTACCTATGCCGCCATCTTGACCGGAAGTCCCGAGTTCCTTATATATTTTGGATATTAACCCCTTATCAGATAGATGGTTCGAAAATATTTTCTTTTAAAAAAATTTCTTTTTACATTGATATTTTATTTTATTTTTTTAGAGAGTGGAAGGGGGGAAGGTAGAAAGAGAGAGAGAAGGAAAGAAACATCAGTGTTGAGAGAGACACATCGATTGGTTGCCTCCCACACAGCCCTGGTCAGGGCCAGGGAAAACCTGCAACCCAACCACGTGCCCTTGACCAGAATCAAACCCTTGACCATTTTGTCCTCGGGCCAATGTTCTAACCACTAAGCCAAACCAGCCAGAGCTCGAAAATATTTTCTACCTTTCCATAGGTTGCCTTTCTGTTGTGCTGTTTTTTTTTTTTTTTTCCTGTGCTTTTTATTTATAGTTCGATGTAGTCCCACTTGTTTATTTTTGCTTTTGTTCTTGTGCTTTCGGTGTCATATTCAGAAAATTGTTGGCAATACCAGTGTCAAGGAGCTTTCCCCCTATGCTATGTTTTTTTCTAGTTGTTTTAGAGTTTTGGGTCTTTGTGTGGAATGTTTAATTTAAAAAGAATTAACCCTTAATATTTGGCCATACTCAGTCCCCACCCCCACCCCCTTTTTATTTTTTTGTTAGGCTTAGTCAAATGATCCTCTGTTAGGGAGCATAATGTTTCTTCTTTCAAAGTTGTGCATCCTAAAGGAATATAAACCAATTTTAATGTAGTGAAAATCACTACCAGAAAATTGATAATATATTAGGATAAATTCTGTTTATTTTTTTAAAATATGTTTTTATTGATTTTTTTTTTAAGAGAGAGGAAAGGAGAGAGATAAAAACATCAATTGAGAGAGAAACATTGATTGGCTGTCTCCTGCACACCCCCCTATTTGAGCCCACAACCCAGGCATGTGCCCTGACTGGGAATTGAACAGTCCCTGGGACGACGCTCAATCCACTGAGCCACACCAGCCAGGTCAAATTCTGTCTAATGATAAGGAATTATTAAAGGATAGGACGTTTATAAGATTGTTTTAGTGTCTTCTGACAGCAATTTAACATTCATTTATTTTACAAGTATTTTGTTATTCTGGCATGTTCAGTAATAGTTTTCTTTATATTTTATATCAGCTGATACAATAAGAGAGAAAGTTGGATATAAATTTTTAAAATGCATTTGAAGTAAACATTCTGTTTTAAAAAATAATTTGACTCTGGTATTGTACTCTGTTTTTGAAAACCATTCTATTTTATTAGGAAAACATAAAGAGTAGATGACATAAGGATTTTGGTTGAATAGAGGAACTTCTCCCCTTATGAATTTTTGTGTCATCATGATCATCATCATAAAAATAACTACATTATAAAAAAGTTACAGGAGAAAAGACTTAACCTCTCTCATTCAATCAACCAGATAACACAAGATTAACATTTTGGCATATTTCATTCAGTCTTATATTCTATGTGTGTATATACACACAATTATCATGCTATAAATAAAAACGTGTTCTCTGCCCTGGCTGGTTTGGATCAGTGATTAGAGCGTCGGCCTGTGGACCAAAGAGTCCTGGGTTCGATTCCGGCCAAGGGCACGTACCAGTTGCGGTTAGTCCCCAGCGCCAAGCAGGTGGCAACCAATCGATGTGTCTCTCTCACATCGATGTTTATCTCTCACTCTCTTCCCTGCCCACTCTGTCTGAAGATAAATGTAAAAATATCCTCGCGTGAGGATTAAAAAAAAGAAAATGTGTTCCCTTTTCACTTCACATTGTAAATAGTTAGAACGCCATTATTTAATATTTATTATTCTCATTCTCTACAACCTTTTATTATGGAAAATAATTTAAAAAAAATTTTTAAAGATTTTTAAAAAATATATTTTTTCTTCATTGATTTTAGAGAGAGAGGAAGGGAGAAGGAGAGAGAAATAGAAGCATTGATGAGAGAGAACATCAATTGGCCACCTCCTGCATGCCCCCCACTGGGAATCTGGCCCACAACCTGGGCATGTGCCCTGACAGGGAATCCAACCCATGACCTCTTGGTGCATGGGTTGAAACTCAACCAGTGAGCCACACCGGCTGGTCTTTAAAGATTTTTTAATTAATTTTTTTTTTTAAGAGAGAGAGGAAGGAAGAGGGAGAGAGAGAAACATTGATTGGCTGCCTCCTTGCATGCTCCTCTACTGGGGATTGAGCCTGAAACTCGGGCATGTGCCCTGACCAGAAATCGAACCCAGGAACCTTTTGGTGAATGAGAGGATGCCCAGCCAACTGAGCCACATTGGCTAGGGCTTGCTAGTCTCATTTTGTTTGTTCCTCTTCTCAGTTTTTGTCTTGATTTTTCTAGAGAATTAAATAAACCACAGAATTAATTACCATAATTTAAAATTATTTCATAGTATTCAGAATTTAATCATTCTGCTGTTGGGCATTTCACATTGTTTCTAATTTTTTGTTATTAAAATAACGCTTTTAATATACTTGTACATAAAGGAAGATTATGATGACCATCTTTGCATATAAATCTTAAAGTGTTTCTGATTATTTTCTAAAGCCACATTTGAAATTATAATCACTAATTTAAAAGATAAGAGCCATTAAAGATCATCTTTTTGTAATTATAAAAGTAATACACTTTAATTGTGAACATTTTGAGAAATACATTTTAAAAATAGAAAATAAAAGTGACATCAGATTGTTTCCAAAGAATCTCTGTGCCCTAGTCTGTGTTGCTCTAACAAAATACCACGGAGTGGGTGGCTTATAAACAGCAAGAATTGATTTCTTACAGTTCTGAAAGCTAGGAAGTCCAAGATCACGGCACTGGCCAATTTTGTGTGGTGGTTGGACCCACTTCCTGGTTCATAGATGGGCACCTTCCTGCTGTGTCCTCACATGGTGGAAGGGTCTAGGGATCTCTGTAGGGTCTCTTTTATAAGAACACTAATGTCATGCATGAGGGCTGCACTCTCATGACCTAATAAGCACCTCCAGAAAGCCCATATTCTAATGCCATCATCTTTGGGGGTTAGGATTTCAATATATGAATTTTGGGGGTATATAAAAATTCATATTAACTAGCAGCTTAAAAATAGCAATATTTCAAGTACTTACCAGGAAGTAGTATCTAAAACATATTGTCCGTGACTTTTCTGGTGTATGATGGATTGTTCTATTCGGTAAAGTCATTCTGTATTATCCTATCTTAAAATCCACAGAGAGGTTGTCATTCCTGAACTCTATTCCTTTTCTACCTCTGCAGAATTGTTTTTACTGATCTATGAGTTAATGTGAGTTTGCTGATCTTTTTTATAATATGTTTATGAGAAACAGACCTGAAAAACTTGCCTCTCTTTACCATATGAATATTCCCAGGAGAAATTGCAGTGGTTTATATTCTCTACTGGCCTCTTACAAAGTTAAAGAGAGATAACTGGAAATGCAAGTGTGGTTTGTTTCTTCATGTTGTGCTTGGTAGCTCTCAGGTGACTGATACAAAATAAATTACTATCTCTGTGGAAAAAAACCCAGTGAACTTGAGTATTGTTTAACAAATTTTTAGAGCTGAGCCAATTTTATTTGGTCCCGCCTTTTGTTATGAATAGGTAAATAAAAATAGCTGTGACAGAGATTGATACTTTAAAAGTTAGTTAGGAACACAGAAACTACATCAATGTTTGTGTTTTTAAATAATCAAATACTTGAATTTTCCTTCTCTTTCAGTTCCTGGAATAGATGGAGGTGCTTTAACTGATACCAGTCTCACAGATTCCTATTTTAGCACCAGCTTTATTGGAGTCAATGGATTTGGAAGCCCTGTAGAAACAAAGTATCCCTTGCTGCAGGTATCATTAATATGAGTTTTATATGGCACTAACCAGTGAAGTTTATTCTGGGGGTGGGGAGCATCTAGAGTCTTCATTTATTCCTAATTTTTTTTTTTTTATTAGGAGATGGGATTTTTTTATTTTATTTATTTTTTATTTTTTTTATCCTCACCCGAGGACATTTTTTCATTTTTTGTTCAGATAGAGTGGGAGGGAGGGAGAGGGAGAGAGAGAGAGAAACATCGACGTGAAAGGGACACATCGAGTGGCTGCCACCCACACGACCAACCAGGGCCGGGGACAAACTGCAACCGAAGTACATGCCCTTAGCGGGAACCGAACCCGGGTCTCTCTGGACCGCAGGCCGACACTCTAACCGCTGAGCCAAACCGGCCAGGGCAGGAGATGGGATTTTAGATGATGAGGTAGGTGAGATATAGTTAAGCCATCTCATCTCCTTGTAGGGTTGGAGTCAGGGTGAGCTTTCAAGGGTGGAGTTGGGGTTGGGATGACCATGGAGTATATAGTGATAGATAGAAAGAGACTAGTTTCACTACTCTATATATTTTGTTGCTATGGAATGAAGACCTTTCAGGATGGAGAGACACCATAGAGGTTATATAGTATGTTGAGAAACCATGAAACTTGTTTAAGGAACAGAGAATAGCCTGATTTTGTAGAATCTATAAGGTACACAGAGGATAATATGCATTGGAGAAGAGAGAATTTCTTGCCCTGGCCAGTTTGGCCTCACAGTTAGAGCATCGACCCACAACCAAAGGGTCTCTGGTTCAATTCCCAGTCAAGGGCACATACCTGGGTTGCAGATTCGGTCCCTGGCCCTGGTCAGGGATGTGCGGGAGGCAACCAGTTGATGTGTCTCTCTCACATCAATGTTTTTTTCTCTCTCTCTCTCTCCCCCTCCTACCCTCCCTCCCTTCCATTCTATCTAAAAATCAATGGAAAAATATCTTTGGGTAAGGATTACAAAATAAAAATAAAAATAGAGAGCGTTTCTTGACTTTATACATAGTCACTTTACATGTTGGATGGATATTGGAATTTAAATTTTATGGACAAGGCAACTTAGTAGTTATACATGTCTTGCCCAGGCTGATAAGTTACAGAAATGCAATTCAAAATAGGTCTGCAACTTTGATTTTAAATACTTGACTAGCCCTGGCCAGTGTGGCATAGTGGTTAGAGTGTTAGCCCACACACAGAAGGGTCACAGGTTTGAATTCCTAGCCCACTCAGGGCACATGCGGGAGGCAGCCAATTGATGTGTCTCTCTCACATCAATGTTTCTCTGTCTGTCTCTTCTTTCTCACTCTCTCTCTTTCTCTTTCTCCCTTCCCCCCTCTTAAAATTAATGAAAAAATATCCTTGGATAAGGATTAGCAACAACAAAATACCTGATTAGTGAGTAAAATTTTCATTTGCTGTGTTATAGAGAGTATTTAGAAGTTTTTACATATATTATTATAATCCAAGCAGCAGTGATTAGAGTGTTAGTAATGTGAAAGATGGATAGGAAGGGAAGAAGCAAAGAGGGTCAGTCTTTGATTGAATGTTCTTCATTCTAGTGTTATTATATATCTATATTTTCTTTTTCAGAGAATGACTAATAGTAGCAGTTCCCCAAGCCTTCTAAATGACAGTGCCAAGCCATATGCAGGCCATGGTAAGACTTGATCCCTTTTCCTCTTTTATATGTATGTTTCTGACACTAAAAACAATGTACATTGTAGGAATTTAGAAAATTATGGAGGTATAAGGAAGAAAATAAAAAATGATTTATTATTTTATGTTCAGGACCTATTAAGATCTTTCTTCGTCATATAAACATAATATATAGTAATGCTTAAGTACATACATAATATTTAATTTTAAGATTACATTAAATATATATGTATATATATTTTTTTGTTAAACCCGAGGACATTTTTTTTTTTTTTTTTAAGAGAGAGTGGAAGGAAGGGGGAGGGGAGAGAAAAAGAGAGAGAAACATCAATGTGAGACACATTGATTGGTTACCTCCTGCTCAAGTCTCCGGCCAGGGCCAGGGATCGAACCTGCAACCCAGGCACCGAACCTGCAACTCAGGCATGTGCTGTTGACCAGGAATTGAACCTGAGACCCTTCAGTGCTCAGCCTGATGCTCTAACCACTGAGCAACACCAGCCAGGGCTAAATATATTTTTAATGGGTATTTCTCAATCATTATAAATTGAAATCTATTGTATATTTTCACAATTTTCGAATTATTTTTGTCTCTATTCTTTAAAAAAAACCAATTAATTATACTACAATATTTGATGATGTGTATGAATCTGTATTCATATTTTGGGTTATTTCTTTTGGAAACATTCTTAGATATAGAATTATTGTTTCAAAGATTATGGACATTTTTAAGACTTTTTATATAGAAATTCCAGACATCTTTCTTTATCCTTTTTAAAAAATAAATGTTCAAGGATGATTTAAAAAAAAAATATGTAACAAGCCCTGGCTGGTTTGGTGCAGCTGTTAGTGTCAGTCTACAGACTGAAGGGTCTTGGGTTCGATTTCTGGTCAAGGGCATGTATACCTGGGTTGCAGGTTCGACCCCCGCCCTGGTTGGGGTTGTGCGAGAGGCATCCAAAGGATGTGTCTTTCTCACATCGACATTTCTCTCTCCCTCCTTCCCTTCCACTCTCTAAAAATCAATGGAAAAATATCCTTGGGTGAGGATTAACAAAACAAAACAAAAATTAAAAAACATGTAAGAATTGAGTGTTAATACTCTATGTCAGTAAAATGTTAACAATTATTAATAATGGTGACAATAAGAATTTGCATGTGGATTATTTCCTGTGATAGACATTTTGTGTTTGTGTTTCAGATCTCTGTCACTATTTGGAAATTTCACTTTTTGTTTCTTTTGCTGTAGAAAACTATAGCAACATTTAAATATTGAAAAAAATTGTTAGAAACAAATTTGTAGCATTATATTTTTTAGCATTCTCGATGAGTTTATATGCCAAATTTTAGACTCTATTAAAGGTAGCATGAAGGATGAATATTACCTATTTTTAAGTGCCTTGAATGTGTAAGTTACATTGAAATGTTTGTGTCTTGCTATTTTATTAGCTTCTTTCTCTTTGCATTATTAATTATATTAAATAAATGTTAATGCTAACAAAGGACTACCTTAGGAAAATTCAAGCATAAGAAGCCAGATATATTAAGCAGCAATCTATATGTACCGCATTGTGAAGAGATTTAAGGTTTCTTTAAATGAGAGTATTTACTATGTTTTTTAGGATTTCACAGATAATTTAATGAGAAACATAAGACTAGCCCAAAGCTCAGAAATGAAGATAAAATATTTTAATGTTTGCACACCTTTTCAGAAACTTTTCTGATTTGTTCAGTGAAAAACAGAGTTTTATTTTTGTTTGTAACTTCTGGCCATAGAGTAATAGAACTCTGAATCTATAAAATTTCTGGACTTCATGATTGTGTTTTGAAACTTAACTGTTTTTAGTAAGAATATAAAATATCTGGTGATAAACTTAAAAATATGGAATATTTTACAGAGTAGATGGTTTAGGGCCTTGCCGAGGTGTTAAAATGGAGTCTGATCACATGGAGTATAGGTTACTACCTTTCCCTCACCACGCGCCACCCTTTTTATTTTTTTTCATGATTTGGTCTTTAAATAAACATTTATGACAAGTAGACTTCCTTCATAAACACTTTCCTAATGACATGACTAAGAGTCATCTTTTTTTTTTTTTAATTTGATTTTTCTTTTCGTTTTAAGCAAAAACAATGTCCACAGAAGCATCCTAATCTGCATAACTTCTTGAATAAAGTATTGGCTGAATGCAGTATTCTCCAATTTGTGTTTCATTCACTCAGAAAATATTTGAACATCCACATTATGTGAGGCATTGAGTTTAACTATTAGGGTAGTATGTGATTTTCATTACTTTTGTAAGCATTGCCAAGTTAAACATTAATTATTAAATTTGTGGGTTACTGGAGTTGTCTGTGTGGAAACTTATGTAACTTACTTTCCAGATCCTCTAACTTCACCTGCTTCATCCTTGTTTAATGACTTTGGTGCCCTCAGCATCTCTCAGAGAAGAAAGGTAGGTGAAATTGAAACTTACTTGAAGCTAAATGGAATGTAGAGGTGATATTGGTCATTACCTACATCATGCAATATTTTCTTAAGTAGGGAGAGGGCTTTTTATGGACTAGTGTTTTTCTTGCTTTTTGTTTACCCTTTTCCTTGTTATCTATTTCCTGTATGTAGAATTTTATTTCATCTCTGTGCATGGATTAGAAACATTTTATGTAAAGGCTTGAAGTCCTTTTGCTTATTTTTGTTCATTTTTGGTATGTATTAAGATACATTAGTAGTCTGTTTTTAAGATAACATCTAAGTTAATGTTGTAGTTGCTATAGTATAGATGTGAATCATTTTAGGTATATTGATCGTGCTTTAACTTTATTTTCTGACTGCTTTGTCTAACTTTCAAAGTTTTCTCCCCTAATTTAAACTCTTTGTTACAAGGCAAACTTAAAATCTCTAACTTTTCATAATTGGCCCAACTGTTTAAAAACAGTTTAAAATCTTTTCTTTCTATACATGTTCATTTTATTTTATTGATTTTATTGGGGTGATGTTGGTTAATAAAATTAAAATCTCTTCATATTAGAAATTTAATTTAGTTTTATTTGGAATTGAGGTTGACAGACCTTGCATAGATTTTGAGGTATGTTGTAGGGACTGATTCTGTGACAAGTAGAAATGAAAACCTTATTATAGTTTGATGCCTTTGAGTCTTAATGAGAATCGTTATGTTAATATTAATAATCTAGAAAGTTTTTTTTTGTTTGTTTTGTTTTGGTTAGGATCAGTAGCAGTGAAAGATATTGAGGAGGTTGTAAATCTTGGTGGAAATTACTATAAAGTTATAACTAATTCATTTTCCTAAGTAATGAAAGAAAGACCCAGAAGAAAAGAATATTAATTTTAGAAAATTGATATAAGCTTAAGATACTTTTAGGAAGTATCTGATTAGAATGTAGTATAAAATGAAATTCAAGAAGACTAGATGTTGACAAGATAAATTTATGGGGTCGAATATGAATTATATCGGTACCTCATGTACTTATACTATCTCCATTTTGAAACAGATGAGAACAAGGAAGTAATTCATTACAAAATGCTTTTAAACATCTAGAATTGATAGACTAAAATGCATTGGTTTGATTTTTTAGACTTTCTTATAGGCTCACACCAAGAACACATTTACTCTTGCTTTATACACAATTTATATCAGTTGGAATATGTAGTTTCTAAATCCATATGGTATAAGTGGAATAGAGTTGGATACAGGCAGGCTCATTGTCAGTAGTAAAAAGTAACAATAGACAAAGCCAGACAATGTGGAAGGAAACAGTAAAATGCTGAAAAGCAGAAATAACCAGAATCAAGTTATCTGGACCTATTTAGTGTAGGGGAAAATAAAAAGCCCTTAAATGGTCTTAGGCGTCCCTCCAATGGCCTTTTTACATCCTTGAACTGTGAAGTAGCCTTGTTGATGTATGAATAGAAAGTTAAAGCAGAATGGCAAATACATACAAGTATTCCTAAAATGAGGATTTGGTGCACTACATCTTATACTTAAAATATATGACTTAGAGGTACTGATGTTTATTTTAGAGAAAATAATAAAAATCCATGGAGACTCAAAAAAGGAAGATAGAGTGCCCGTCCTTTTAAATTTTACTTTAGTAAAGAAAAATAATAAAAGAATATGTTACTACAAATGTGACCTCAATATTTGGAGAGATTAAACTATATCCTAATGGAAGCAGATTAATATAGCTATGAATTTTGAGGTCCTGGATCTCTAGCTTTGTTTCCTTGGGCCAACTTTCTAGACTGTAATCTTTACATCTGTGAAGTGATGAGCATGGCCTGGATAATTGCTTTCTTTCATCTCTAAAATTAAATGTCTGTCTAAACTGAAAGGACCTATGTGTCAGTCTACTTACAAATTTAGGGTTCACAGAGTATATCTTAGAAGAACCATATTTTCCTTCTGCTTATATTTAAAATAGTATGTAGGGACATAGAGATTTTATTCAATGGTGGGCTATGTATACTTAGTAATCTATGAGGGTATAGGTTGCATATATTTTTAAATTATTAAAAAAATTTTTTTCTATTTTGATGTTAGAGAGAGAGAGAGAGAGGAAGGGAGAGGGAGAGATAGAAACATCGATGAGAGAGAACATCGATTGGCCCTCCTGCATGCCCCCCACTGGGGATCCCGCCCACAACCTGGGCACGTGCCCTGACCGGGAATCAAACTGGTGACCTCTTCGTGCATGGGTCGACGCTCAACCACTGAGCCACACCGGCCGGTTTATTTTTAAATTATTAATGGTTCAGTTGAGAAGGTTTAAAATCTCTTTGTATTAGAAATACTCTTGGCATAAGGATATTGCATGCTACACATTGTGAATTGAAGGCATATGGAGACTGGTTTGTTTAGTAATTCATAATGTCTGTTTAATGATGTAATTTTAGTGGAAGTAACTCAAATTTATGTAAACATTTAATTATAATTCTATGTTGACCTAATCAGGCTATCATGATTGCTCAGTGACATTTTATTTCATAATGATATCAGAGAACAGGTAGTTTAGGCCATACTTACTACTATTTCATAGCTAGTTAGTTAAATTGTTTTCAGAAAGTCTCAGATGGGCCAGTCCCTGGGCCAGGTATGTTGCTTTTTTGGGGGTTGCTCATCAGTATGTGAATTATTGGGATCAGATTAGTTAAGTATTTTAACTGTAGGCAGCCTTACATATGCTATGTGGGGAATTTAAGAATGGACTGAGATTTTTCCTGCTTTCCTCAAATCTAATTGAAGAGACAGTACATGAACCTACTAGAGAACATTTATATAGCAGCAGCATATCAATTAGTGCTGATTTAGATATCTGATGATTGCGAAGTAACAGCGAATTCTCTAGGTTCATAAAAGTATATGGAAAACTCTATAACAGTTTGATAATACAGCAGCGTTCAGTTATGTGATCATCTTTTTTTTTTAGCAATTCTTCTTAATTTTATCAAAGTATAGGACCATAATATACAGGAAAATTTTAAAAATATATTTCACAATGTTTGAGAAGCAATGATTTTTTCTTTATTTTTCACATTAGGAACACATAATTTTATAGATAGAACAAGTAACTATTATTTAAAAAGGCATATAATTATTGTTGGCCAAGGGTGGTGGTAGAAAACATTGAATTATGGGCATATACTCTGTGGGGGAATTAAGACCCAACACACTGGAGATGGAGTTTTGTTGAAAATAGAAATTAATATATTAGATCAACACATGAGGAGAACTTAATAGCAGGATAGATAAGGTTGAGAACTGATATGATAGGAAAAGACTTGAGAGTGAATCACAAATGTGATCTAGTCAGCAGTAAAAGTTTGGTACGAAATCTTTTGGGAACAAAGAATCTTTATAGCAAAGTTAGATGTTGAAATACAATTTTTTTATTTATTGATTGATTTGAGAGAGAGAGATACCATTTTGTTGTCCCACTTATTTATGCATTCATTGGTTGATTCTTGTAAGTGCCCTGATACCAGCGATCGAACCCACAACCTTGGCATATTAGGATGATGCTCTAACCAACAGAGCTACTCAGCCAGGGCCTGCAAATATTCTTAAATAAAGTGATTCAGTATGACATTTTGCTAACTATTCTTGCTAAGCTGGGGATTTTTATGCAGGGTAACCCCAGTGAGACAAATCCTAGGCAAAGTTTGAAAATTATGTCTGGCATTCTTGGCTTCTGCTTCTATGTCTTTCTTGGCCCTTCTCTGCCCTCTTTTTCAGTCATCTCATTATCTTATTCCGCTCCCCCCCACCCCCCTTTAAGTAAAAAGGGCTCTGGTGCCTGTCATTTACTTTCCTGGTTTTAGTTGTGCTTTAGGATACTATTTCCATCAATATTCAGCTTTACCTAGGCATTTGCTTTTTATTTTTAATAGTGGGGTAACAGATTTTCACTTTTGTAAAATTTTAAGCTTTTCATAACAAGCTAAATTCTTTTGGATTAGGGGACAAAAATATCTGAAGTATCATGCTTATTTCTTCTATTCTTGATTTTAAAGCTTTTTGTTAGGATAAGGAAAGGGCAGTCAGAGGGGCTGACTTATCTCATGGTGTCTTATTTGTGAAGAGATTTAGGTGGTGGAGGCCTAGTTCTGGATTATTCTGCTTGAGAGGAAAGTTCACTATTGGCAGGACTTTCTCTGCTTCCTTTCTTGTTTGATCTCAGTTTTTTACTTCCCATTGTTCTCTATCTTAAGAGCACACCTCCCTCTTTCTACCATCTCTATTACAAAATTTACTGATGATATATATGGTATGTTTTCTGATTAATTTGACATTTAAAAATTTTCTTGTAGCATTTCTGTTCTAATGTCTTCAAAAGATGATTTTATATTATTTCTACTCTAGGGAACAAAATATGGAATAGCAAAAAAACTGGAGAGTACTTATGGTAGAGTTCTTTTATGGAGAAAGCTAAAGTAATAGGCAATCTGGAATGTAAATCCTTCCTTAATCCTTCTGATTGATGGTTAGGCCTATTTTGGAACATCTAACCAAGTATATTTTCTCAAATACTATTTCACTTAGTATTTAGATTTCCAGGTCAGGCATATCAGTATCTTTTACCATGGGTATTATGAAGTAAGTTTCTCTGAAAATATTGTATTCAGAATTCCAAATTAGTATACTCAGAGATATTCTTCTTTTAGTGGAATAACTTCCAATTCTATTCGTCTGCATTTGCCAAACTGTGGGAAGTACTATCCCAACTTTGGCCATGTGTAGGGGGCGTTTTATTTTATTTTTTTTTATCCTCACCTGAGGACATTTTTGCATTTATCTTCAGATAGAGTGGGAGGGAGAGAAGGAGGAAGAGAGAGAGAGAAACATCAATGTGAGAGAGACACATCGACTGGTTGCCACTCACACGACCCCAACCAGGGTTGGGAACAAACTGTAATTGAGGTACATGCCCTTAGCGGACACCGAACCCGGGTCTCTCTGGTCCGCAGGCCAGTGCTCTAACCGCTGAGCCAAACCGGCCAGGGCTGTAGATTAGGAGACACATATGGGCCCCTTATGGAAATTGGTAGAGTTTGGAGTCTTTAAGTTCCCATAGGCAGGGGAGCACCTGTGGTTTCTGTTTATAGTTTGCTCAAAGTTTCTCGGTGAGTTTTGATTTCTCTCAAAGAGCAGACAGTAAGAATAGTAATGACCCAGTAGTATTAGGTTTTAGGGTTTGGAGTTGGATGCCAGGCAATCTGAATTGAATCTCAGTTTCTTCACTGAGTGTGTTTTTAAGCTTAAACCTTTCTGTTCCTTTATTTGCAGAATAAGAATAATAATACTTAGTACCTACTATGGAGAGTTGCTATATGACATTTCTGGTCACAGAAGTGCCTAATAAATGGTAGCTATTACTGGTAGTAATATGTGGTGTTAGCCAAACCTTTCTAGCATTACTGGGAATTGTTAACTATTATTAAATAAGCATCTGTTGCTATTCATTCTGGATGAGGTTGTATTAGATTGTCCACTGGAAAAACAGTTCTCCAATAACTGCTCTGAGGATGTCCATCTTTTCTTTGAGGTGTTTAGGCCCCTGCTCCCACAACATTAATTTTTTGCCTCTTCCCCATGTAGCTGCTAGCTTTTCAAACATATCCTTCAAATTTGGTGAAAATCCATCTTGGGTTTTCTCACAACGTAGCGACAGACAAAAACTTGATTTTATTTATGTTGACAGTGGTTTTCTGTATCTGTTCCAGGTAATATGATAAACTTAATTCTTTTGTAAATGAAGTGTTTTATATTTTATTATATCATTTATCATCCCAGCAATTCTTTGAGAGATAATTATTTCCATTTTACAGATTTGGAAATGGAAATTTTGAGAGATCAAGTAATTTACCTAGAATAATATAGATGGTATATATTTACATTTCAGAGAAAAAAATCTCTCGAGGGCAATATGAGAAGGGTAAGATGATTGAGTCTTCTATAAGGTAAAAAATGGAGAGGTAATAGAGATACTGGTAATATGCCGAGGAGATAAAACATTGATTGACCTTATGCCTACTTCTTTTTCGATTTATGTGTTTATCTCAGTGTAAATTTCCATAAACACAATTCCTAGGGGAAGAATACATAGTTAAACTTTTAATAATTACCAGATAACCTTTCAGAAATGCTGCACAAATTTATATTCCTACTCATAGGTCTGGTTTTTCTATAGCTTTCAAAATAGAGATGTTAAAATTTTCATATCTACCTCATTTTATAGACAAAAATCCCTTATTGTTTAAATTGATTACTGGTGCTGTTGAACTTCTCTTTTGTGTTTTATGTTGGTATTTCTTTCATGTCCTTTGCTTATTTTCTATTGGGCTATCCTTTTTTAATTAATTGTAAGCTCTTTGTGTATTAGATTTAAGCCACTTCTGCCAGATGTTTCAATCTCTCCCTCCATTTTGTTCTTTGTCTTGAATTTCACAAGTAATGTATGTTGTCAGTTTTGAATGTCATACTTATTCTGATTATTTTTTATTAAGAGCAAAACATTAAGCTTTTTTGTTAAAATAACATCATACTTGTCTGATTAGTTTGTTATTTTAAATTGAAAGGACTGTCATTGTTTTAATGTAAATGAATCCACTATCATTTTTATTGCTAATGATCTATAGCAATCAACTTCCCTTAGCAAATGGATATGTTCTCTTTTTTGCATTTTCGTTTTCAGAGTTTAATGTAACATTCTTCCTATTGTTTACCTCCACTCAGACTATTCTTTTCTTAAAATACTATGCAAGTAACAGTAGTTGGAAACTTGTTTAAAAATATGATAGTTCCTATAGAAAAGGATTTAACTTTGAATGAGTTAATTTTATTTTCCTACTAAATAAAAATTACTCCATGTTGAACTAACAGGATTATGTTGAGATAAAGATGTGCTTTGGAAATTGAAGATTAAATTTTATTATAACAAATTAGGAGTTCAACCATGTACTTTCTGTACTTTATTTTAATTGGCACTTTTGTGCAGTGACCTCGCTTTTGTTGAATCAAGAAAGGATCCTCCAAATTTATAATTGAAGAGGAATTTTGTTCTGTTGATTTTAAAAAAGAGAATGATTTTTGCTTTGGAGTTTTTTTTGTTGTTTTGTTCTTTGTTTTTATCCTCACCCAAGGACATTTTTGCATTCATTTTCAGACAGAGCGGGAGGGAAAGATGGGGAAGAGAGAGAGAGAAACATTGATGTGAGAGAGACACATCAACTGGTTGCCACCCACACGACCCCAACTGGGGTGGGGACAAACTGCAACCGGGGTGGGGACAAACTGCAACTGAGGTACGTGCCTTTAGCGGGAACTGAACCCGGGACTCTGGTCCGCAGACTGATGCTCTAACCGCTGAGCCAAACTGGCCAGGGCTGCTTTGGAGGTTTTTAAAAAATATATTTAGGTGTGTGTGGTGGTTTGGTGTTTGACGCTTTACCATATTTAAACACCTGAAGTGAAACAGCATGACTTTTATATGTAATATGTGATATTTTTGGCTATAGTCATTATCTCATTTTATCTTTGGGGATTTTGATTTCTACCAAACTAGCATTATTACCTGGTTGGCTCCTTTACACTCTGCTCTGGTCATTGTATTTAGAAAATGTAGTAGCTGATATGAAAAGCTTAGCATTACTGGTAGTTCTTTCCCATTTTCCTAGGAAGTATAGGGATCAGGAATGAATTTTTAAAGATGAGATTAGAATTCTTATCCACAAACATGCTAGCTTGAGTTTTAAGCTCAATTTAACCAGAACTATGTAATTTTCCCCAACTCTATCTAATTCCCAAGATTTGTTCTCCTTGCATTTTGACAATGGGGAGGGAGAGCTGCTTGAGTTTATTTCTTTGAATGAAATCTCTGTAGCTGTTGTTTTTCAGTTATCCCATCCATGCCGATTAGATTCAAAGAGAGATTAATTCATTTAGAAATTTGTTTTAGGATTAACTAGAATAATGTTAAGATAGTAATAGGTTAAGGAATTCCATAGTTAAGAGTACCAGCTCTAGAGCCTGATCTTATGTTGTGAGATTATAGACAAGTTATTTTAACCTCGTTTAAGCGTCATTTTTCTCGTCTGTAAAGTTGGTATTATAATAGTGCCTATCTCACAGAATTATGAGTATTAAATACATTAATGGGTGAGAAATGCTTGTCATAGTGTCTTATGCTTGTCAAATGGTAGTTGTTACACTCTTCTATTGCTTATGTGTGCAATTTAAAAACAGGTTTATCTGTTTCTGAATGTGAGATTAACTTTGATTAACCACTACCTTAGTTTAAGTTCAACTATATTAAAGATGATTTCTGAAGATATTAAACTTTATTTCAAGATTGAATTTAAGTCAAGGATACACATAAAGAAATAGAAGGGAACCTATTCCTAATTATCGGCTAGGCATTTTAGCATGATGGTTGGTTTTGAGAAGGGACTGCAATTCATATAAAAACTTTTATGATTATTACAGTTGATAGTTTACTGTGGAAATAACTTTCGTGGCTTAGAAATACACTTGTACTCACTTTCACTTAAAATATTTTAATAATTTGGCATGGTATTTTATTTCGCCACATCTTGTATTCTGATTCTATTCTAAAGCAGAAGAACAAAATAATTTGCAGTTTGGTGTTTCAGTTCTTTAGAAATTGAATGTGGTCTTGCTTATTTAGGAAGGGTATTTCAACTAATCTCGTTTTTGGTGACATAAAACTCCATTGTAATATTGAAGTTTTAAGAACAGAAATAATGACTGTTTTGTAGGCTTTCTTAGATTTATGTAGATAATATTGAAGGACTCCTCTCCTAGGATCTGGCTCTAAGTAGAGCTTAAAAATATGTTTGTGTGAATATGTATATCCTGTTTTGCTATATATGATATAATTTATATCAGTTTTTACTTAGCAGCATCCTCTGTTTTCATTCTTTCATCCTATATGTGATTTGTGTATTAGCTACACAAATTAAAAGGTCTTTTTCAATTACAGATGTTTACCTATCCATGAATCTTTAACAGGGACAGTCTGTTTTTCTATAGACCTACTTTTTGTAGACCTAGTCACCCATCCAGTGCTGTTATTTTTATTTAAACAGTGAAAATGTAAAGAACTTAATATTTTCGTGAAAAGCCCACAGTTAATGATAATGAATGACAGGACAAAATACAATGTAATTTTTGAGGCTGACTTGTTTTATTTTTGATTTTTGATTTTTATGTCTTTTACCCAAGGAAAAATTGATTGGAACTTGACCTGTAGTGATTTGCAGGTCTGGATTTACTATTCTAAATTAATTAGGTGTAGGAGCCTTTAAAATCCTGGTGTATTAACACATCTAGTTAACTAATAATTAGGTAGAGGTAGTTCCTATGTTGATAATTATATGGGAATTAATTTATTTGATTTTAAAAATTCTAATGGATTTAATCAGTTTGGGGTCTTTTTTTTTCCCAGTGAGTTTACATTGACCGCTGATGGTTAATGGAATTATAATCTTATATTTACTTTTCATCATTACAAATATGATAAAATATTAGGATATTTACTTAATTTAGGGAAGACCATTGTGAACCAGGAGAGGTTGTAAAAGAAATGCAGGTTTATTTTCAAATAAATATATAGTAAATTATAGGCCGGAGGTTCCTATTAGTGGACCCTCAGGAATGGCAGGAAGTAGGTTGATGAGTTGTTACAGCAAAAGGTAATAAATTAATATATTCATTAAGCATTATCTGAAGGGAGATAATATTTCATATATTGGCACTACTATTTTCCAAGTATGTGAAGATGTTCTGATTAATAAAATGTAAAACATTTAAAAGTATTATTCATAGCAACTTTAAATCATTTATTGTTTTAGAGTACAATTAGTGAAAGCAGTTACTGTGTTTTTGATGTTCAAAGGGGGTTCTTAAAACTTAGGACATTAGAAACTTTTTGTTGTAGGATAACAGTTTGATTTCTCTCATTTATTACTAACGATTAGATCATATATAGTAAAATATGGTTGGTGGCATGAAGCATTGTAGAGATGAGGATGTTTTGCAATTTTACCGAAAGAATTGTTCACTGAAAATTGGTCTGTTACTTGGTAGCTTTAATTACCGTTCTAAACAAGCAGTGGTTATTTATATATAGACTTTTCTTTTGCTAGACTGTGACGTTTTTGGGGAAGAGAATAGAGCTTATTGTTTTTCTAGGAAGAACAAATAACCTTATGCTAAAAAGTTGAGTGAATGAATGAAAAAATGTTGTGGAATTAGAACAGTTTTTAAAACTAACTTTTACTGTTCTTTGACATAGTCTAGAGACTTAGTTTTTTGTTGTTGTTGTTTTTTTAGGAATGAGAGTAGACTTCCCTCAGTCCTAAACCATTGGAATGTACGTTTATGGATTAGGGCAAAGATTTTTGAAGAGCTAGGGCTTTGGGGCTATGAGTAATGGTCTTGAAGGCTCTAAGTTTCTTGGTCAAGCTATAAGGAGTTGGGTTGTTGAACTATTGAACCTCTAATCCTTTTTATCTTAAAGAGTGACCCCAATTTCTGTTGGCACCACTAGTTGTTTCTTATCCAGGTCCTTTCTTTGACATTCTCTAGATCTCTGCTTCTCAAAGTGTGGTTCCCAGACCAGCATCACTAGCAGTCTTGGGAGCATTTTTGGAAATGCAGAATCTTGGGCTTCACTTTTGGCCTACTGAATTGGAACCTTTATTTTAACAAGATCCATAGACGATTATTCACGTGCTCATTACAGTTTGAGAAGTGCATCTAGAATGCATTAAACTTTTTCTTACCCTTGAAAACTTTTGTTCAAGCCCTATATTTTTAAAATGCCCAATAAAAAGGGTAACACTATTTTAAACTACTACCTAATTATGCTATTTATTTAGAGTTTGTGAAGAGTGATAAAAATCAGTCACTTTTGTAGTGAATCTTGAGGTTTGTATGTATGAGCGAGAGACAGAGAGAGAGAGAGAGAGAGAGAGAGAGAGAGAGAGCCAGAGAGAGAGCCAGTTAGTTACAGGCTCTGCTGGATATTTTGCCACAGAAGCAAAAAGAGATTGGGACTTTTGATGTACAATATTGACTTACTAGGAGGTGGAACAGAAAAGCTGATTATCTACCAATGAGGCATGGCATTTTAAAATGCTTCCACTCCATAATAACCAACAGGCTGGACTGACAAGTCTATGAAGAAGGAAGGATCAATCAACAAGGGAACTTATTTATTTGACCATCACATTCTCAAGATTGGTCTAGAAAAGGATTGCTGCAAGTTAAGGGAAAGAGAAGAGGGGTGGTTGCTTTTATTGGTTCTGGAGGAGGGGTTTGGATCTTGCAGAACTCAGAAAACTTTAGAGGATTAACTTCAGGGGTAAACAAACATTTCCCATAAAATTTTGTTTGCCGCTTTTATTTTCTCATCTTTCATTTGACTTCTGCATTTCCCTCAGCCCCCGATCGTTGTTTTTAACCTAACAGATCTTTCTTCAGCCAGGCCTTAGCTCTCTCTTCCCATTTCAATCTCCTGCGTTCACATCCTTTACTAAGTCCAGTGGTTCTCAAATGGAGGCAATTAAAAAAAAATGTTTTTATTGATTTTAGAGAGAGAGGAAGTGGGGGGAGGAGAGAAACATCGATATGAGAAACATTGATCAGTTAGTTGCCTACTGTACGCCCCCCAACCAGGGATTAAACCCGCAACCTGGGCATGTGCCCTGACCAGGAATCAAACCTGTGACCTTTAGGTGCATTGGATGACACTCAGTCAACTGAGCCACACTAGCCAGGGCTCAAATGGGGACAGTTTTTGATCTCCTTCTTCTAGGGGACATTGAAGATATTTTTAGTTGTCAAAACAGGGCCTGTGGTACTACTGACATAGTGGGTAGATGCCAGGGATGCTGCTAGACATCTTACAATGCACAGTGCAGCCCCTACAACAAGTAATTATTCAAAGTCTATTGCTGAGGTTGAGAAACTCTCACTTGGATTACTGCCAGAGTACAGTAATTTGTCTACCTGCTTCTAGTTTAATTCTCATTCTTAAGTTTTCAAGAGTTCCTCAGGGTCCATGGAATGAAGTCCAAACTTCTTGCCATAGGATACACAACAATTCATGTTTGTTTGTTTTTTAATTGCTTTCAAGCCTCATCTTTTGCTCTTAAGGTTGTCCCTCTACCAATAGTAGACTAATAATTATGGTTTTCCCTTAACACCATAGTGCCTGTATGCCTCTACATACACCTTTTGCCTAGCCTATAACACAGCTCTATCATCTGTCTGTCTATCTATCTATATCATCTATCTATCTATCTATCTATCTATCTATCTATCTATCTATCTATCTATCTATCTACCTATCTACCTACCTACCTACCTACCTACCTACCTACCTACCTACCTACCTACCAATCTATCCAGCTATCCAGCTATCTATCTATCTATCTATCTATCTATCTATCTATCTATCTATCTATCTATCTATCTGTCATGACTCATTTAGTACTCCTTGAAAACTGCTCAGGCATTCACTTTCTCTGTGAAGTCTTTGTCTCTGCCCTGTTGGTACCTTGATTATATATGCATTTATTATGTCACAGTGAATATGTTCTGTTTGCATGACTTTGTTACCTACTAGATTATGTACTCTTTTTGAGAGAAAGGTGAGTGCTTTATTTTATTCATCATTGTATTCCAAGTACTTAGAACAGTTCCGGATACAAAGTAGGCTCTTAAATGTTTAGTTGAAAGTACATTTTTTTCTCCAAGGAATTTGTAGTTCAAATAATTTAGAAATTAGTTTACAAATGAGATTTTACTATAACGGACTTTCTATGCAATGAGACTTCTATATTTAATCTTTTTGCCTTCCGTCATACTTTCTGTTGCCTGCCCTCTCTTTTCAGATGTCATTTTGTCTTCTGTTGCTTATAATGGTATTTTAAATGCTATTGATACCTTAGGTCATATCATTCAGTATCACATTAGATTAGACTTTAATTGCTGGCTATTTATTGAAGAAACTTAAATCTGTAATGGTACATGTTTGGAGATTTCTTTTTATCTAAGAGGAAAAAAATCTTAGGCTAATTACAGGTTTTGGGGGGAATTGGAAAGAGGGGGAGGAGTGATGAATCCCTCTTTGGAAAAACAAAAAACATGTAATGAGAGCTGTTAGGGAGGGAGAATGACCCATTGGATTTATTTAAAACCTGTTTTCTATGTTGCTATGCCCTACTATAAGAAAATGAGTTGCTTTAATTGCACAAATTTTAATTTTTGGGTCAAAAGCAAGCCTGAATTTGTGAAGGATCTTGATAACACAAGAATATTTAAAGCAATAATTTTCTTGCTTTCAAATATATTACTGGAATTTAGGTGTCTTTGTATAAGTCCTATTTGACAGGTTGTGATTTTGTTAAATAAATATCCTTTGATATGTTGAGCTTTTCTGATAGGATAATCTTTAGCCCAGATGTTTTCTAAAATATAAATTTTAGATTATTGAAGGCTTAATTAAGGTTATATTATTTTTGCTGTATATCAGATCTTTATAGTTGTGAACTATGACATTAGAAATAACTTACTTTAAAATTTTCATTTGTAATATGGTTCCGAAGGCCATGTTTTTATTCTCATCTACAAGAGTTGCCTATGATGTAGACATAGAGGATAATTGAATTGGTCTACGATTGTGTAGAGGTGGAAGTATTTTACCCTCATGAAACTTTATCCACCGCTATAATTATTGGTAGTCTAGTTGCCTTTCTTATCCAAGTTTAATTTTTTTCCTCCTCCTTAAACCAAAGACAGCATAGTGGAGGGCCATTTGTGGAGTGGAAAATCTAAATTATGTAGAATTATTTTCATAGGCATAATTTACAAGGTCATTTTGAAATTTAGAAAGCAAGTGTTTTTCTTCAACTTGGTTGTTTTTATACTGGAAAAAATATTTTTTATATATTTTATATATTTGTCTGGTTATGACACATTTTATGAAGAAAGTTAATTTAATTATTTGCTTCAGCAGTCTTATGACAGAACAATGAGTAAACATAGATTTTTAAAATTTCAGGTCTTACATTACATACCTTCCCAAGAATGTATCATTATTCCTTAAAGGGCAAAAATACATATACAAATTCCCTTTAAGATTCAATTCAGTGCAAATTTGCTACAATTAAGAGAAGTAAGATGGTGGAAACTATCATTAACTTTCACATAATAGAAACCCTGCCGCCCAGCCGGTGTGGCTCTGGTTGAGTGTCGACCCATGCACCAAGAGGTCGCCGGTTCGATTCTTGGTCAGGGCATATGCCCAGGTTGTGGGCCTGATCCCCAGTGGGGGTGTGTGGGGGGGGCAGCCAATCGATGTTCTCTCTCACTGACGTTTCTATCTCTCTCTCCCTCTCCCTTCCTCTCTAAAAATCAATGAAAAAAAATAAAAAATAAAAAACCCTGCCAACCACTAAGATTGTTTACTAACTTTATTTTTTAAAATATATTTTTATTTATTTTAGAGAGGAAGGGAGAGAGAGAGAGAGAGAGAGACATAGAGAGAGAGAGATACAAACATCAATGAGGAGAAACATTGATTGGCTGCCTCCATGCCCCCTACTGGAGATCAAGCCCCAAACCCTGCAACCCTGGGCTGATGGGGGGAATTGAACTGGAGACCTCTTGGTGCGTGGGACGATGCTGAACCAACTGAGCCACACCGGCCGGACTTTACTAACTTTATTATATATAATGTTAGCCAGTGAATTCATGCTTTTATTAGACAGTTTATTTAGTATCAATCTGTTCAAATTACTGAGATTTATAAGACAGTGATATTTGTGTATTTTTATTTAAAGTCTGAGATTATTTCTTTTCACTGAGTACCTTAAGTTGAATGCTCACATCAGATTGAATGACTTGTAGTCTGGTCTAATGTGCACAGAATTTAAAAATTACAAAAAAAAGCCCATTCTTTAGGATTCTTTTAAGTGGGGTAGTCCTTAGTAGCAAATAAGGCAGTGAGATGGGAAGCAGAGTAAAGGTATGGTTTGGAGAAATTTTTTTTACCTGTATTTTGTGCCCTTGAAGCCAGTTCTTCATATTGCAATGAGAATAGGTAAGTGCCAGTGGAAAAAATTTTTGCAAAGCATTTCTTTGCTGATAAGTTAATTTCTATTTATTAAGGTCTTACCAACTCAGATTATAATGTATTTCTCTAAAATATCTGTTGTTTTATATAATATTGCTGTTCAGCCTTTTAAGACTATGGGTTATTTTGGAGGTATTGGGGGTGGGGTGGGAAATGCTGGGTGGTGATAAGGACATTAGAGGGAGTGTCTTATAAATTTTACTTGTTTTCTATTCCACCATTCCTGATATCTTCTCTGTTAGTTATACTAGTTTAGATTAGTGTGGGGGATGTTAGGAGTGGCCTGGTTTCTTTCCTTCTTTTTCCTAGCCAAGGAAGTATCGCCTGGGGATGCTGGAGGAGAGGCTAGTTCCGATGGGATCAAAGGCACGAAAAGCAAAGAACCCTATTGGCTGCCTTGCTGACAGGTGTAAATCAGGAGTACCCATCAATATGGTTTGGTGGAACAGAGTCACAGAAAACAATTTACAGGTAAAAATAATTTTACTAGACATTTTTTGAAAGTGAATATCTTGGCTGCTTTCTGTGTCTGTGGGGTGGTGGATATGAGATTGGGTGGCTTAGATGATATACTTAGGTGGTATTTTTTAATGAAAGTGAGGCTAGTGGCCCATTAACTAACTAAATGATTTTGTTTGTTGACTTTTTGAGCTTTCTCTGCTTGTATATGTTCCTATCCTTTTATTAAATTTAGTATTTTCTTTTTGCATCTTTTTAACAGTTAAGTTTAATTATTACTATTTTTAATTGATTTTAGAGAGAAGGAGAGAGAGGAACATTAATTATTTGCCTCGCACTTCCACCCCACCCTGGGATCAAACCTGTAACCTGGGTATGTGCCCATACCGGGAATTGAACCCACTGCCTTTTGGTGTATGGAATGATTCTCTGACCAACTGAGCCACACTGGCCAGGGGAAGTTTAAATTAAAAAAATTTTTTTTTAATTTTAGAGAGAGAGTAAGGCAGAGGGAGAAATATGGAAACATCTGTCTGTGGCCTCCCACTCACCCCTACTGGGATCAAGCCTGAAACCTGGGTATGCGCCCTAGCCGGGAATCAAACCAGTAACCTCTTGGTGCATGGGATGATGCTCAACCAACTGAGCCACACCAGCTGGGCAAGTTTAGTTATTATTATTATTTTGATACAGCGGGAGGGAGAGAGGGAGGAAGAGAGAGAGAGAGAAACATTGATGTGAGAGACACACATCAAGTGGTTGCCACCCACATGACCCCAACCGGGGCCGGGGACAAACTGCAACCGAGGTACGTGCCCTTAGCGGAAACCGAACCCGGGTCTCTCTGGTCCGCGGGCTGACGCTCTAACTACTGAGCAAAACCGGCCAGGGCTAGTTTAATTATTTTTAATATACAAAGTTATTCAAGGTACTACATTGAAAAATCATATCAAATTTATTATAGGAAATCTTATTTATTTGAAATTTGAACAGGAAGCTTTGTGTGTGTGTGTGTGTTTATATATATGGTATATTTTTACTAGGAAATAAAAACTGTATGTGAACAAACTTGTCAAGTGTTTGCTCTAAAACCACCTTCAGTAGTATGTTGTCGTAGAGTTATTATAGATACATTTCAGTGTTTGACTCTGCCTTATCAGTGTTGAACAATGAAAATGAATTTTTATGACTCAGAGGCTAGCTTTGGTATAAAATTCTGAAGTAACTACAAAATAATCAATTTGGATTATAATTATTATAGTCTTATTTTAAAAAATTGATAATTGTATATAATATAGATCTATTAATCAAAATTTCAATTTAGCTGGAAGTAGAATATGTTTCCTCTCTGAGTAAATTGGTATTTTTAATATATTGCTAGCCAAAAGCCTGTAATACCACATACACATACTATATACATCAAAAAGATAAACAGAGTTAACAACTTGGTTTTATTTTTGTCACCAAACTTGTATTATGAAGGGGTTCCACAGTATTTTTGTCTGTTTAATATTACTACCTTAGCAATACCCATATTGCTTTGGACAAAGAAATAAAGAAGTTATTTTGAATATTGCAAAATGTGGTATTTACCCAACTGAAGTTTTGGTGGTAAATACAAAGATAAACTGGTGTGAGTGGGGGGATCCATATAATGATATACTTAAATTTAAATGTCAAGTTTTGGATATGTCATTGTGAATAGCAATACTATTCACTGAAGTTTTGTCTGAAATCAGAAGGAGAGAGATTTGATGTGGATTGTTAGAATTATTTTTCAGTTTATAAAAGAAAGTCTGAAAATAAATTGGACCTGAAATATTTAAGAATAGATATAAGTGGAACTGGAATTGCTTGTAGGTTGTAGAGTGAAACACTGCTAAATACAGAGGTATAGCCGTTCAACCTCTCACAACTGCCTCTGCACCCCCTTATCCCAATGGCAGTTTTCAGATACCTCTTTTTAGCACAGCTTGAAAAATTATTAGGCTAGTGTAAGAATATATGCTAGAATTATGCTTTATTTTTAATTAAAACAGCTATTAATACATTGCTTTCAGTGTGAGAAAGAAGGAATTGGTGTTATCTGAATCTAATATTTCCAATACTACTATTATGCTTCAGATAGTTCTTTTCCTTTAAGGACATAAGGAATGCCTTAATTAGCTTGTTTTAATATTGAAGGGGCAATAATACCTCATATTGTGAGTCTCATGTTGAAGTACTGAAAATACCCATCTGCTTTGGTCTCCATTACTATCTTTGTGGATTCCTAAGTTGGGTATCTGGTAGTGTTTATGCAGAACAAAGATTCTGTCAGAACATGTTTTTTTTTACCATTGGGCGTTTTATCTTTTTGTTGTGTAAGAAAAATAATTTATATAAATCAGTTCTCTACCAATATATGTTTTTAGTTTTGTGTGATGTTTACTTTTCAGTATTGTATGTTTTTCACATAATTTTTTTTTTTTTAATCCTCACCTGAGGATATTTTTCTGTTTATCTTCAGATAGAGTGGGAGGGAGAGGGAGAAAGAGAGAAACATCTACATGAGAGGGACACATCGACTGGTTGCCTCCCGCATGACCCTGACCAGGGCCGGGGACGAACTGCAGCTGAGGTACGTGCCCTTGACTGGAATCAAACCCGTGACTCATTGGTCCGCGGGCTGATGCTATAACCACTGAGCCAGACCGGCCAGGGCTCATACATTTTAAAAGGATTGTATAGCTAGATATAGTAATCTTTCCTGTTTCATTTGTTTCCTTTCATTTAAAACTGAGGTCTTCTCAATCCTAAAGTCAGAGAGATATCTGTCTATATTTTACTTTAGTAATTACAGCTATGTTTATTAAATAGTTACTTTGTGCTAGCCACTGTGCTAAGCTCTTTACATATATTGTCTCTTTTGATCTTCCTAATAGTTTATGGAACAAAAGATATTGTTAAATGAAGTATTTTCAGAGAAGCTAGATAACATTAAAGCTAAGCAGTAGTTAGTAGAAGAGTAGAAATTTGAACCCATGTTTGTCAGACTTCGAAATTCTACATTTCTATGTGATATAGCTGTAGTTGTACTAGAACTTGAGTTGGTTTAATTATCTAACTGGTTAACTGAACTTTTTTTGAGGATGAGAATGCATACATAATTTTCCAGGTATTTGTGACTCATGCATGACTTTGCAATATTTGTAAGGTCAGTGCTTTTTCCTTCTGAGGCATCTTTTTCTCAGTGACCTTTAACTATCTTTCTGGAACTTTAAACATTTCTTTATATTGATTTCTTATTCTTGACCTAACATCTTTAGAAGTTATTTTTACTGCTGAAAACAAAACAAAACAAAGAAACCATTCAAACAAACAAAAACCTAAAAATGGTAACAACAATAACAAAGAAAACTTTCTCTGAAGGTTTCTACCTGTATTATTCATAATTGCATTTATTCTCTTTAGTGCTGGATTCCTTTCAAGAGCCATGATTCCCAATCTTTTAGTGCTTAATAATCTTTTTATTTATTTTCTACCAAGAATCGCATGATATGAAAGAACCTGTCTACCAAACACACATTTGTAAAATAGTGACGCATGCTTTTGTTCTAAAAATCTATAACATGCTAATAAGAGAATCAAAGAAACTTAATATTTCTCTTAGTCTTTTGTAGCTTGGTGGAAACTAATTTAGTTTTCATATGGCTGTTTGAAATATTGATAATATGCATCTGGTCTCCATTACTATATTTGTGAATTTGCTACTTGAGGACCCTTTGAATAGATTCAATCTTTTCCCTGTTGTCTTTGCCACCCATTTATTCCTTCAGTGCCTGCAGTATGCCATCAACATTTTGCTGAAACAGCTCTCAAAGTTTGTCAGAGATCTTTTTAATTAGCAAATCCAGTTTTACTCAATACTTAATATTCTGGCTACCTTTTTATTTTTGAAACTTTCCTCTTTGCATCCTTGACTTGTTTCATCCTGGCTCTTTGTGAACTGTTCTTGTCTTACTTGTTCTTTGCTTTCCTTTGTATGCCTAAGTTTCTTAAAATTTTATTTCTATTAGCTCTGTCTTTTGAGTTCAAGACCCACATTTTTCCTGCCTTCTGATACCTTTGCATATAGATATACTCTCCCACTATCACTGCAAATTTGGCCTGTAAGCTTTCTGTTCTCCAAATGTACTGCTTTATACATTTTCTCTTATATTCCTTCCTCAGTTAATGGCTTTATCTTCCCAGTCACTGAGGCTATGTATCTTTACTTTTCCCCTGTCATCTCTCACACTCTATCTTTTATTATGAGAAGGAATTGAAAGATAATACATCGGACAGGTTACATTTGCCATCACATTAAGGCTTTTCCACAATAATGACATTATCCACATTTGACAAATATGGAAATGACATTTTTCTAAATCTTCATTATTAATAAGTGATAGAGCTGGGATTCTAGCCTAGATCTATTTAATTCTAAATCCTAAGATCTTCCTACTATATCATCTGCCTCTAATCCTATTCTTTAAAATTTGCAGTATCTTTCTCTTTCTTCCTTTTTTAACACTATTGACTAGTTTTTATATGTTAAGTGTATCTTCTAAATAATTTTTGTCAGATCCTTTCAGGATATCTTCTGCCTTTCTAGGGCTATCTCTCTTTAACCATCCATACATATTAAATTCTAATGATGGAATCTTTCATACCTCATGTAATATGAAATACATTGTCAGTTCTCTGTACCTTTGGATCTCTATCATTGTTAACTGAGCCTCCCTTTTCCCTTCAGGAGTTCACTCAAATGCTACCTTCTCTGTGAATACTTCCTCAAACATTTCAGATACTTTTTTTTTTTTTTTTTTTACTGTTTCCACTATACTTGGTGTTGTTTAACAGTTATTTTATTGTGTTTTATATTGTTTGCTTACCTGTTTGTCTTTTCCCACTGGATTGTAAATATTTGAAACTAGGCATGTATTTATTTGATTATTTTTGTACCCTTAAAGTCTTTTTTTTTAATTCTCACCTGAGGATATGTTTTTATTGATTTTTAGAGAGAGAGAAGGGGAGAGAGAAAGAGGGAAATATCAATGTGAGAGAGAAATATCGACTGGTTGCCTCCCGTTTGCACCCTGACAGGGTATCAAACCCGAAACCTAGGTATATTCCCTGATGGGAATCGACCTCACAGCCTTTTGGTGTATGAGATGATGCGCCAACCAAACTAGCCACCTAGCCAGGGCCCCTTAGGTATTTTGCTTGTCTCTAAATGTTGCTGTTTAATTTTATTTTATTAGGTAATATATGCAATTTGTAGTAATTTATTCTAAGACTTTTATATATTTTAAAAAATTGATCATAGGTTTTCTGGGATTTATAGCCTCCATATAGATTGCTTAGTTTTATTATCACAACTGATTTAGAACATAGGGTGGTGATTTCTTTTGAAATGTTGGAGGATCTTTTATTCTTTTAAAATTCTAAGTTTAACGTTGTCCAAGTATTCTTGATAATTTTCAATTTTTTGAGCCTGGTAGTAGTCTTAATTACTTCTTGACAGTGTTGTTAAGTGACAGACCTTCTCCATTTTGTATTTTTCCATGATCTTAGCCCAAACACCAAGGAAATAGTAAATGGAAAGTCACCTGAGACTTCACGTCAGCAATACTTTATTTCACCTAATTGCAAATTCACTTTTATCTTTTCTCAGTCTCTGCCTAGGATGTTTACCCATCCCTCTGTCTCATCAATCTGTAAATGAGTTCAAGATTTTTCATTTCTCTAAAGTTCAAATGCTGTTGTTCAGGTTTGAAATATTTTATCCACCTACCTTTCAGAATTGTGAGGATTCAAATTTCCAAGCACACAGTAGATGTTAAATAAATGTCCATTCCTCTGGTTTTACCTGATCACTCCTAAAGTTGGTCTTTGTTTATATTTATTTAGGGTGCTTTCTGTCAGTAAGTTATATTGAGATACATGTGGCATGGCATATATAGGGTGAGGCAGTGGCATTAATTGCCTTTTAGGGACTCACATTTCAATGTTGATGCACTTGAATATTTTTAAAAATTAGTTTAAAATGCCTTTTTCGAGGGAATATCAGTGTGTTCCCATCTTTCACATAGAAATTAGGTGTCAACTTGAATGAAAGGATAGAAAATGAGTGATTTTTGTAATCGCCTTAGGGTCTTTCAGGTTAAGATTTACCTAAAAGTAATGAACTGTTAAATAAAATTATTTTTTGTCTCATCTTTGAAAATATTGGGGTTATAAATAATAAATTATTAGTATTACTCTTGGTTTCCCCCCTTGTGGTCTGATTAAATGGCCTTTCTTATAAGCAATATTTAATTATAAGAATGCTCACATTAAAATCTCTTGGCCCAAAAATTCTCCTGTGAATTCTGATTGCTTGTTACGGGTGCTTTTAAGATCCCAGAGAAGTTTTGTAAACTTAACTGGATATACTTGAATCTTTAATTACTCCTGAGTTTTGGTATTTTTTCAGCTGATTTGTAGCCTCTAGCCCCCAAGAAATGGAATTTTTCGGGCTCTAGATAGAATGGATTGGGATATATACGAGTGAAGCTTCAGCCTCTCAGGACTTTGAAGAGCTGTAGAACTATGGTACGGCTAAATAATGGCGTTACCATATGTGTACTACTTTCTGACCCCCATCCCAGACCCTCTTCTTTTCTCTTGTTCTCTATAGCTGCTATTCTAAACCTTTAACATTCTCCTAAAACCTGCTCTCGCCCCCCCCCCCCTCCAATCCCTTTGAGTACATGGGTTGTGTTCTTCAGAGGGGTGGAAAGGTCATTGGGGATGAATTACCTCATGTGTCAGCTTTCTACCTATGTACAATACCTGTGTACAACAATTTCTTTTTTTTGGTTTGTTTTTGTTTTTGTTAATCCTCACCTGAGGATATCTTTTCCATTGATTCTTAGAGAGAGTGGAGGGAGAGGGAGAGAAAGAGAAACATTGATGTGAGAGAGAAACATTGATTGGTTGTCTCCTGTGTGTGCCCTGACCAGGGCCAGGGATCCAACCTGCAATCCAGGTATGTGCCCTTGATCTGGAATTGAGCCCACAACACTTCAGTCTGCGGACCAGTGCTCTAACCACTGGGAAAAACTGGTCAGGGCTATACAACATTTTCAGTTGTACCTTTGCTCACTATTTTTCTTCCTGACCAAACAGGTGCTTCTTTACTATATGCTTCAGAAGCTGTCTTTATTCCTTCGAGCGATTTATTCCATTATTTATCACTTTTCAGTTTTAGACAGTCTCTCCCTTGACATCAGTTTCTTCCTCCTAGCTTATAAACATGTCATGTTAAAGTCTCTCCTGTTCTGGAAGCACCAGAATCAAGGAATGTTTCATGAGGAAATGTTCTGTGTTCAGTGCATTTGGGAAACTGATACAGTTTGAGAAAGGCTTCCTACTTATTGTTCCTACTTTTTCATCTTTCATTTATCCCTTGATTCCTAGCATTTTGCCTTTCACCATGACCACTTATTGAAACTCTTTTCGATAAGGTTACCTAACTACCAAAAGTAACAGTTCTTACTTGACTGCTGCTACGTTTGACATTGCTGACCATTCCTGTCTCCTTGAAACTTTTGTTTTCTTAGTTCTTAGACTGTTCTTAGTCTCTTTTGGGGACCTCTTGACCGCTTTGCCCTGCCCTCGGGAGCTCTCCCAAGCTCTGTCCTTGATCCTCTTCTCTTTTACTCCACACAGTAACCCTTGGTAATCTCATATATATCTTCATTACTTCAGCTACTACCTATTCACATTGGACTCCAGGATATATTTTATTATTCTCCCAGTCCATTATACTTACTCTAAATACTAATTTCTCCTGAACATCTTTATTTGTATGGCATAGGACTTTAAATTCAACGTGTGTACCATGAACACCACATCTTTTCTTTCAGACCTGTTCTTTCATTTACACACAACTGTATACACTCATTCACAAGTATATGCCCACTGTTTGTCTTGGTTATTGATATTACACAGTTGTTTAATTTGTGAGCTTTTGACTCTTCTGTCTTCCTTATCAGCCACACCCTTCAGCCACTGATATCTCTTGATTGTGCTACTTTGAAATTGTCTTTACTTTTAATAATCACTGAGTTATAATTTAGGCCTACTTTTATTTTTTACCTGGACTATTATTATTGTAGTCTGTAATCTGGTTTTCTTTTACTGGTCTTATCTTTCAAGCTACCCACTGCCAGGGTGATTATCTGAATTTATTTCTAGTTTTGGTCATCTGTTCTTTCTCATTAGAACAAAATCCATACCTTTTAGAAAGATATGTAAGGTTATCTCCCTCTTGATTACTGCTGCAGACCTACTGAACTATTTGCACTAGCATGAAGAGTACCATGCTCTTTCTGCCTCTGCTTTTGAGTATTTGCTTTGCTTGGTGTGCCCTTCTCTCTGTTTTGACTCAGCTAACTTGTCTTTTAGGATTTAGTTCAAACATATGATCTTGTGATCTAATTAGACAGCTTTAATCATTAAGAATATAGCTTACCCCCAGAATTTATATTCCTCTAAATAAATGTATATGCAACTTTTATCAGCTAACAGTTTAAGGCACACTGTAGATAATTGGTATTTTTTGATATGTGGATGTTCTGAGCTCTTTGGGGTGTGGAATTGGGTTCACGGCACATTCTATACCTGTGAAATGCCGGTCTGTGAACTTCTAGAACACAGCGGCTATGTTTTGTATATCATTTTTCTCTGCAGTGCCTAGCACAGTGTCTTATGTGTTAGCTATTGAAATAATTGAATGAATGTACTTGGCTTAAAGATTAGCTGGCAAGATGAGTTCTTTGGCCTAATACTAGTTCTGAAATTTAATATTTTACACATTTTCTTAAAGTTAAAAAAATTTTTTTAATCGTCACCCGAGGATATGTTTTTTTATTGATTTTAGAAAGAGAGGGAGTAAGGGAGAGAGCAAGAGAATGCCTCTAGGTAAATCTTTCTTACTATTAAATGTAACAAATAGGTTTTACTATTATATTGCTAGAGATAGAAGATGTACATAAGAATGGAAGATAGTTATAGCTGTATAAGTAATTCTTGCCTCTCTGGAATGCTGTGATAGTTTCACTCTCCTGGGCTACTTATTATCTGACCTAAATGGATATTTTTTTCTCTTTTTAGGGAGGGTAATATTTTCCCCCCAGTTTTACTGAGAGAATTGACCTATAAATAGGGAGAGTAATATTGAGAATGAACTAGGTGTTATGCCTCATGAGCATTAATGATTACTGTTACTGAAGGACTTTGATATGTAATTAACTTTTAAGTAGAAGAGGAGTTCATCTGTTTTTGTTTTAAAATGTCATTTGTCCTTCAGATACAGACTTTGCTTTTTGATATACATTGGTTCTACTGGTCTCAATTGAAATACTGCATATTTTATGTGAATTCATATACTAATACTAGTCCATTCAGTGATGATAATATGGAGAAAAGGGAAAGATAGGTGTAACTGGCTTCATGCTTTACAAATCTTAACAAACTTTCCTAAAACCTTTTTGTAAAAATTACATATACTTACTGGGGGGAAATCAGATGCTACAGAGAAGTACAAAGAAGGGAGCAGAAATGTCCCCAGTTTCTTCACCACCTAGAGATAACATCTCTCTTGACATTATTGTAGTGTGCATCTTTTTTTTTTTTTTTAAGAGAGAGGGGAAGGGAAAGGTGGGGAGAGGAGAAAAACATGGATATGAGAGCGAAACATTGGTCGGCTGCCTCCTGCGCTCCTCCACTGGGGACTGAGTCCACAACCCAGGCATGTGCCCTGACTGGGAATTGAACAGGCAACCTTTTGCTGCACAGGATGTCACCCAACCAACTGAGCCACATTGGCCAGAGCTTTAGTGAGCATCTCTAGTTAGCATCCTTTACATACATGCACACGCACATTCTTCTCCTCCCCTCCTTTCTCTTAGACATGATAAACACACCATTTTATAGAAATAGCAATTTAATATAATTGCTGTGTTGTGGCCTAATTTTTATTTTATTTTATTTTATTTTATTTTATTTTATTTTATTTTATTTTATTTTATTTTATTTTATTTTATTTTATTTTATCTTTACTCAGTGGTATGTGTCTCTGCATTGCACATGATTTTTTAAAATTTACTTTCATTTACAGTTTACATTCAATATTATTTTGTTTTAGTTTCAAGTGTATATAGCACAATGCTTAGATAATCATATACTTTACAAAGTGTGCCCCCTGACATTTCCTGTACCCACCTGGCACCAGTAATTATTACAATATTATTGACTATATTCCCTATGCTGTACTTTACATCCCTGTGACTATTTTGTAACTACCATTTTGTACTTCTTAATCCCTTTACCCAGTTCCCTAACCTCCCTTCTCTCTGGCAACCATCTGTCTGTTCTCTGTATCTATGAGTCTGTTTCAATTTTGTTTATTTTGTTCTTCAGATTCCACATATAAGTGAAATCATATGATATTTGTCTTTCTCTGACTTATTATACTTAATGTAATACCCACTAGGTTCATTTATGCTGTTGCAAATGGTAAGATTTCATTCTTTTTTATGGTGAGTCATATTGCATTGTATATATGTACCACAACTTTTTTTTATCCACTCGTTTATTAATGGGCACTTGGGTTGTTTCCATATCTTGTCTATTGTAAATAATGCTGCAGTAAACATAGGTGTGTATATATTCCTTCAAATTAATGTTTCAGGTTTCTTCAGAAATATTCCCAGAACTGGAATCACTGGGTCATAAGGACCCTCCATATTGTTTTAATTTTTGAGGTCCCTCCACACTGCTTTCCAGAGTGGCCGCACCAGTCTGCATTCCCACCAACAGTACACAAGGATTCCTTTTTGTCCACATCTTTGCCAATACTTATTGTTTATTGATTTATTGATAATAACCATTCTGACAGGTGTGAGGTGATATCTCATTGTGGTTTTAATTTGCATTTCTCTGATGTCAATCCACATGATCCTTAATGGCTACACACCATTGTATGTACCATGACCCACATAACCGTTTTCCTACTAATAGATATTTTAGTTACTTTTTTAAAAAAAATGATAAATAAATAAATATGATAAACTTAATCTTTTTTACTTGGGTAATTTTCTCCTTAGTTGTAATTCCTAGATGTAGGAGTACTAGGTTAAAGAGCATGTTTATTTTTCATTTTGATACATATTATCAAACTATTATCAAGAATAGTGTTCACAGTATTACTTATTTCTGACAAACTTTGTAAAGGGTGAACTAATGAGTATCTTTGGAAATTTATGTGCCAAAAATTTTAAGCTATTATATATCAAGAATTGCTTTATGTTGAGTTCATGAAAGTTTTTCTGTTTAATTCTACTATAATATAAAGTTTATTACTAATTGATTTTCATTTGGTAGGTTCTGGTATTACACATGCTACTTAAGAGTCAAATTATAGATAGGAGAACTTGCATTTAAAATAACACTGATGTGAGTTTCTTGGAAGCACTTGTAATCAACTCTCTTTCACTGGTCTCATTAATTTGATTGTGATTTATTTATAATATATTTTCTTTATTGGAGTGTGTATCAGAGGACCCATTTTGCTTCAGGAAATTTGTAAATTGTGATACTAATTTCAAAATGGTAGTGGTATTTAGATGTGAACTTTTATAAGATGAACCTTGATGGGTCTTAAATAGGTCGGTTTCTGAATGAGTCAGAAGTTAAGTATATTTAGATAATAAATTTTAAATTGACCATATTTGGATATGCTTGAAATATGGGGAAATAACCCATTAAATTTTTAAAAATCTTGTGGAAATGTGAACTTGGAGGTTCTGGTTAGCCATTTGACTTCTCCTTTTCATCTCATCCTGTTCCTCTTTCTTCTGTGTTATTTATGAACACTGAAGTATAGTAAAAATAGCTCTGAATAGGGCTGTTCTTTATGCCCATGTGTCTCATCTTTTTATACCTTTTTAGATCATTTTGTCAAGGCAAAATATTTATCTATTTCTCCCTTGTCAGTCACCCCTCTTTTACCTTCCCAAATCACCGCTCTTTGCCATTGTCAAGACCCCCCCCCCCACACACACCCACACACACCCACACCCATACACCCATATGACACCTGCCTGCCTATTTTGGACATGAACTTTTTGAGTCAGTCTCAACTAGGCTTTGTTACTCCAAAGAGGGAAGACCAGTAGTGAAGATGGGAGATTGGAGTTGTAGGTTTTGGAAAAAAGGAAGATAAGGTTAAGATTAATATTAACATTTTTTCTCCTGTTTTTTATTCTTTTTATTGGCTTAATACAGTTAAGGACGGTGGAGACTTGACCTAGTCAATCTAATTGGATTTCAGCAATAAAGTCATAAATAAAACTTTTCTTCTCTTCCTTTTTCCCCCCTTTCCTTTCCTCTTTTTCCTTCTCCTCTTCCTCTCTTTTTCTAGTTTTCTTTCTTATTCTCTTTTCTTGTGGCTGAAAAGTGAAAGATGGATTGGACTTGAGCAAGACGAGTCAAGTTGGTCTTTTGAGGTGATGTTGCAGTTAATCTGAGTAGAGATGATGGTGGACTAGACTCTATGGCAGTGACAGTGTAATAAGTAGAAATAGTTGAATTTGAGAAATATTTAGGAGGTAGAATAGAGTCTGTGACTTGATGCTGCAAAGATATCTGCATTGTCAAAAGGATAGTTAGTTGTAACATAATTTATCTGTTCTGGAAAGATGATATAGAAAGTAAAACAAGACTTGAAAAGAAGAAAGAACTTTATAGGAAAGTAATTGATTCAAATTATTTAAATGATAATTGCAGAGTAATTCTTTACTTTTCACTGGTGTCTGATCTAACTAAAATTAGGAGTTGGCTAATTTTTATATATTGATAGCAAGATCAAATCAGGAATACCTTATGATTTGAAAACATCACCATTACATTTGTCTTATGGCCAAGATGGAAGAACAGGGATTGGATTTATCTTCTCTCCAGAAATAGTAAACAAACTGAACAAAATATATGAAAGAACAGTTTTCAAGACATTAGATATCAGGCAGTGGCAGGTGGGAAACAAATGAGGTGAGGTGAGCTCTATGATTACTCTAGCTTACTCCCTACAGGGAGTTTCCAGGCCTGGTGCCTAAAGAAGGAACTCAGGTGGAGCCTCTCTAATTGAGGATACCAAACTGGAAGTTCACAGAAGCCAAGGTGATTATAGTTCGCAAGGGAAAGTACTGGAGAGGGGAGAGCTGTTACTCAGAGAGAACTTTGGACATGTTTCCCTTGAATCTGTGGTTGAGTACTTACCAGAAGATATGAGTGACCAGGCTACTTGAGCTAGAAGAACAACTTATGAAAAGATCATGGGAAATAATTCTCAGAGCTTATACAACGCCAAGAGTAGTTCCTATTCTCACCAGCTAACATGGGAAACATAATTCATGAAACATCAAGTAGGTTATGGGAATTATTTTGCCTCAGTATTGGGGCCAACTTAGCCTAAGATAAATGCTGCGCTAGTCCTCCCTAATAAAGCTTAAAAGCAGTACCTGAAAGGATCAGACTAATTTTTAAGCAGTTTGACTACAATGGAGAACAAAGCTGAAGAATATTTATAGGAATAAAGAAAATTCAGCATCCAACAAGCTAAAAATAACAATATTTGGCATCTAATAAAAAATTAGCAGATATTCAAAGAAGTAGTAAAATAGTAGTCATGAAGAGAAGAAAATATCATCAATCAAAATTGACCTATAAATGTCACATCAATCATATATAAGAACATCAAAGCAGTTATTATAACTGTTTTCCATATGCTCAGATAACTACAGGAAAGATTAAACATGTCAGTACAGACATGAAAGATATTTAAAATCCAAATCAAACTTCTAAAATTTAAAACTACAATATCTGAAATGAAAAATATATTGGATGGAATTAAAGGCAGAAAGTGAGCTGTGGGATAACTTGAAGCATTCTAACACACTTGTATTTGGAGTCGCTGAACCAGGGCAGAGGAGGTGTGGGTGTGCAGAAAGAATATCTTAAGAAATAATGGGAAAATATTTTTCAAATTGAATGAAAACTGTATACTAACAAATCCAAGAAGCCAAAAAAAAAAAAAAAAAAAAATACAAGCACAAAAGAATCATGGGGGAAAAAAAACTATACCAAGGCATACCAAATACGAGCAAGAGGAAAAATACTCATTTTTGAGGAACAAAGATACAAATGGCAGTATATTACTTGTTGCAAGCAGTGCAAGCCAGAAGACCATGGAGCAATAACTTTAAAATACAGGAAGTAAAATATGTCAACTTAGAATTCTATTCTTGGGGAAAATATCTTACAAGAATGAAATCAAATGAGTGCAGGTAAAATCTGGTGAAATTCAGATAAGAAATGTAGTTTAGTTAAACTTTTACTGCACCAATGTTAATTATATGGTTTTGCAAATATACTGTGGTTATGTGAGATATTAATCTTTGGGGAAAGATGGTGAGTGCTACCACTTAGTTTGAATCTTAAATTATTTCAAAATAAAAAAAATTTAAAAATGCTTTTTAAAAACAAATACTTTTTGGATATGTATACAAGAGTTGAAAGTATTCACCATCAGCAGAAGTATACTTCAGTAGATGTTAAAGGAAGTACTTCAGGCAGAAAGAAAATAATACCCTATGGAAATCTGGATCTATACAAAGAAATGAAGAGTATCAGAAGTAGTAACTACATGAGTAAATAGTCATGCACTATTTAACGATGGGAATACATTCTGACAAATGAGTTGTTAGATGATTTTGTAGTTGTGTGAACATTAATGAGTGCACTTACAGAAACCTAGATGGTATAGCTGCTACACATGTAGGCTATATGGTGTAGACTATTACTCCTAGGCTACAAACCTATACAGCATGTTACTGTACAATACAACAGGAGATTAAGTCAAGTACAAGAGAAAATTTTGTAATCAACAGACGGTAAACACTAGATGTAAGAGACTGCTGCTGGTGTAACACAGCAAACTGTTTTACAGCACACTTTTTTTTATAGGTAGAAAGGAGTACACTCTAGCCATAAAATGTAGCATAGTAAATTACATAAAATAGTAAGAGTTGTTTATTATCACGTATTAAATTCTGTGCATAATTAAACATGCTACACTTTTATATGAATGACAGCACAGTAGGTTTGTTTACTCCAACATTGCCACAAACACGTACATGAGCAATGTGTTGTGCTATGACATTATAACATTAACTAGGTGATAGGAATTTTTCAGCCCAATTATAATCTTATGGGAATGCCATCAGATAAGCAGTTGTTTGTTGACCAGAATGGTGTATAACTGTATAAGAAACTTTCCTTATTATTATTTAAGTCTCTTTGAAAGATAATTGTCTCTTCAAAACAAAAATAGTAAGTGTATTGTAGGGTTTATAACATATGTAGAAATAAAATATATGATGACAGTAGCACAAAGTCTGGGAGGGGAGATACGCAAGTATTATATTGTGAGCTTGTTATACTATATCTGCAGTAGTTTAAGACTATGATAGTGGGTATTATGGACTGATCTGTCTCTCCCAAATTTATATGATTAAGCACTAGCCCTTAATGTGACGGTATTCTCAGAAGATTATAATTCGGCTGAAAAATTTCTGTCACCTGCCCTGGTCGGTTTGGCTCAGCGGTGGCCCACGAACCAAAGGGTCACGGGTTCGATGCCCGGTCCAGAGCATGTACCTGGGTTGCAGGTTAGATTCCTGGCCCTGGTCCGGGTCGTGTGGTAGGCAACCAATCGATGTGTCTCTCTCACATTGATCTCTCTCTGTGTCTCTCTTCCTCTCCCCCTCTCTCTCTCTTACTCTCCCCCTCTCCCCTTCCCTCCATCCCTCCCACTCTATCTAAAAAAAATCAATGGAAAAAGAATCCTGGGTGAGGATTAACAAAAAAAAAAATTAAAATAATTCCTATTACCTAGTTATGTCATAATGTACATAACTGTCTCAAACATTACTCACGTGCATGTTTGTGGCAATGCTGGAATAAACAAACCTGTGCTGTCAGTCATGAAAGTGTGGCATGTACAATTATGTACAGTATATAATACATGATCATAATAAGCAACTCTTACTGGTTTATGTATTTACTGTAGTTCAATGTAGACTTAAGGATGGGGCACTAATCCCATATGATTGGTATCCTTAGAAGATGACAAATACCAGGGATACACATGCACTGGAAAAGACCTGTTGCTTTGAGGACACAGCAGGAAGATGGCTGTCTGCAAGCCAAGGAGAGAGGCCTCAGAAGAAACCAACACTACTGGCACCTTGATCTTGGACTCTCACCTTCAGTTTCTGTTGTTTAAGCCACTGAGTGTGTGGTATTTTGTTATGGCCCCAGCAGACTAAGACAGTTGGTGATGTTTTAAATACATGTACTATAAAACCTAAGGCAACTACTACAGTAATACAACAGAAAGTTACAGCTCATAAGAGAGGGGATAAAATAAAAGTATCAGTTGATTCCAAAGAAGACAAAAAGGAAAAGGGGAACAAAGAACAGATGAAACAAATAGAAAACAAATAGCAAGATGGTAGATAGATTTAAACCCAACTATTATAATAATCATATTAAATGTAAGTAGTGTAAACATCCCAAGAAAAAGGAGATTTTCAGATTGGATTAAAAACAAATTAACAAGATCCAACTATATGAAGCTGACAGGGAACCTACTTTAAGCATAAAGATGAAAATAGATTAATAGTTATACCATGCACTAGTCAAAAGAAAGCTGGGATAGCTATATGCATATTATACAAAGTAGATTTCAGAGCAGGGAATATTACTCCAGACAAAGAGTATCATTTGATAAAGATAAAGGGGACATGGATATACCATTTTTTTTTTTTTTTTTTTTAAATCTTCACCCGAGGACATTTTTTTCCACTTTTTTGTTCAGATAGAGTGGGAGGGAGAGAGAGGAAGAGAGAGAGAGAGAAACATCGATGTGAAAGGGACACATCGAGTGGCTGCCTCCCACACGACCCACCAGGGGCCAGGGACAAACTGCATCCGAGGTACGCGCCCTTAGCGGGAACTGAACCTGGGTCTCTCTGGACCACAGGCTGACGCTCTAACCGCTGAGCCAAACCGGCCAGGGCGGATATACCATTTTTAAATGTTTATGCACCTAGTAACAGAGTTAAAATATATGATTCAAAGACTAATAGAATTGCAAGGAGAAATAAACGATAGGGATTTCAATACTCTTCTTTCATTAATAGAAGAAAGAGACAGAAAATCAGTAAGGAAATGGAAGACTTGAACAACTCTGCCAGTTTATATATCTAGAACATTGCCCTACACAGCTGAATGCATGTTCTTATCAGGTAACATGGGGCATTGACCAAGACAGACCAATTATGGGTCAGGAACAGACTCAATAAATTTAAAGGGATTCAAGCCATACAAATATGTTTTCTGACTGCAATGAAACTAAATTAGAAATCAATAACAGAAAGCTCTTTGGAAAATCTTCAAGTATTTAGAGACTGAATAACATAGTTCTAAATTACTCATGTGTCAGAGAAGAAATAGAAAGGGAAATTAGAAATTATTTGAACTGAATGAAAATGAAAACATGTCAAAAGTTGTAGGATGCCACTAACGCAGTAATCAGAGGGGAATTTTTTAAAGCACTAAATGCCTGTGTTAGAAAAGAACAGATGTTCCCAAGTCAGTGCTCTTAGCTTCTACCTGAAGAAACTACCTAGGAAAAGAAAAACAAATTAAACCCAAAGAAAGCATAAGGAAAGAAATACTTAAAGTCAGAGCAGAAATCAATAGAAAACAAAAACAATGGGAAAAATTAATAAAACCAAAAGTTGGTTCTTTGAAAAGATCCATAAAATTGGTAAATAGCCAGAATGATTAAGAAAAAAAGATAAAAGACACAAATTACCATTATCAGAAATGAAATAGGTGACATCATTAGGTTGTACAGATACTATAAGGACACTAAGGAAATACTATGAATTAGTTTATGGCAATACATTTGACAAGGGATGAAATGGACAAATCTGAAAGACACAAACTACCCAGGTTTGCTCAAGAAGTACTAAAGCTAAATATTTTAATCAAATTGATTGTGTAGTTAAAAACCTTCCCACAGAAAAGGTCCAGATGGCTTCACTGGTGAATTCTACCATATATTTAAGGAAAAAATAGTATGAATTCTTTTTAAACTTTTTCAAAAAATTGAAAAGGAAGGAATACTTCCCAACTCATTCCATGATGTGAGCATTACTGATAGCAAAACCAGATGAAGACTGTACAGAAAGAAGCCCTGGCTGGTGTGGCTCAGTTGGTTGGGTGTTGTCCTGTGCACTGAAAGGTTCTCAGGCTTGATTCTTGGTCAGGGCACATGCCTGGGTTGCGGGCTCGATCCTTGGTAGAGAGCGTGCAGGAGGCAGCCGAAGAGTGATGTTTTGCTGCCCCATCAATATTTCTCTTTCTCCCTCTCCCTTTCTTTCTCTCTAAAAATCAGTAAAACATCTTAAAAAAAAAGCCTTTCATGTACATAGGTGTACAGATTCTTAACAAATTGTAGCAGGTTGAATCCTAATGGTACATAAAAAGGATAATACACTACAAAGTATTGGATTGTTCCAATAATGTAAAGTTGCTTTGATATTTAAAAACCCATCAATGTAATTAATCATAATACTAAAACCATATGATCATCTCAATAGATAGGGTGAAGAAAACATTTGACAAAATTCAGCATCTATTTCTGATAAAATCTCTCAGCAAACTAGAAATACAAGGGAACATCCTTTATTATTATTTTCTTTTATCCTCACCCGAGAACATTTTTTCATCCTTTGTCCAGATAGAGTGGGAGGGAGAAAGAGGAAGAGAGAGAGAGAGAAACATCGACGTGAAAGGGACACATCGAGTGGCTGCCACCCGCACGACCAACCAGGGCCGGGGACAAACTGCAACCGAGGTACATGCCCTTAGCGGGAACTGAACCCGGGTCTCTCTGGACCGCAGGCCGACGCTCTAACCCCTGAGCCAAACTGGCCAGGGCACAAGGGAACATCCTTAACCTGAAAAAAGGAGAATCTATGCAAAAACTCCAGCAAATATACTTAATGATGAAAAACTAAATGCGTTTCTCTTAAGATCAGAAGTAAGGCAAGAATGTCTGCTTTCACTAGTTCTGTTTTTACTGGATATTTTAGTACAGTAAGGCCAGTACAAGTATAAGACAGGAAAGAAATAAGGAAAAATGTCTTTTTTACAGAGACATAATCATCTGTAGTTAAAATATAAACACCTATAGCTAATAAGATGGAATCTATAAGAAAAGCTATTAGGATAAATGAGTTCTGTAAAGTTGCATGGTGCAGAATCAACACACCCAGCTCAATTTTATTTCTCTATTATAGTGTGCTGAATGGTGGCCCCCAAAAGATAGGTTCATGTCCTAATCCCTGGATCTTGTGAATTTTACTTCATTTAGAAAGAATCTCTGCAGGTGTGATAAGTTAAAGATCTTGAGATGCGATCATCCTGAATTATTCAAGTGAGTCCTGAATTCAATGACAAGTGTCCTTGTAAGATTGAGGCAGAGGATGGTAACACACAGAGGAGGTGATGTGAGGTTAGGGGCAGAAATTGAAGTGATGTGGATGCCAAGGAATGCCAGAGAATGCAGGCAGTAACCAGAAGCTAGGAGAGAAGCATAGAATGTATTCTGCTCCTGTCCTTCTGGAGAGAGTGCCAGCACCCTGATTTTGGACTTTGGGCCTCCAAAAACTGAGAGAGAATAAATTTCTGTTGTTTTAAGCCATCAAGTTTGTGGTAATTTGTTATAGCAGCCACAGGAAACTGATACATATATACTAGCAAAATTTTAAAAATTACACAACTTATATCAGAAATATAAAATAGACACCAATCTGATAAAAAGGTCTGAAGGCCTATACATTGAAAAATTGAAAATATTTGTGAGAGTTATTATTATTAATATTATTGTTATTTGTTAATCTTCACCTGAGGATATTTTTCCATTGATTTTTTTTTTTTTTTTTAAGATATGAAAGAGTGGGGGGAAGGGGGAGAGAGAGAGAGAGAGAGATATGAGAGAGACACATATTAATCAGTTGCCTCCCACACAACCCCAACCAGTGCTGGGGATCGAACCTGCAACCCAGGTATATGCCCTTGACCGGGAACTGAACCTATGACCCTTCGATCTGAGGGCTGATGCTCTAACCACTGAACAAAACCAGGGTTTGTGAGAGGAATTAAAGACCTAAGTAATTGGAGATATATATCACATTTGTGGAGCTGAAGACTGAATTATAAGATGTCAGTCCTCCCCAAATTTATCTATAGATTTAGTGTAATCTCAATTAAAATTCAGTAAGCTGTTTAATAGGACTTGACATGCTTAGCCTAATATTCATGTGAAAATGACGAGAACCTACAAACCAAACTAAATTAAAAAAGAAAAAGAAAAAGATGCAAGACTTAAACAACCTGACTTTAAGACTTATACTGTAAAGCTGCAATAATCAAGATAAAGTGCTATTGGCATGAAGATTGATTGGTATCAGTGGAATAGATTAGAGAACCCAGAAATTAACTCACTAATATATAGTTTATTTGCATCAAAATAGTAAAGGCTATTCAGTGGAGACCAAATGATGTTTTTAGCAAGCAGTGCTAGAACAAGCACTAGTTAAAGTGTTGGCCCACTCACGGAAGGGTCGAGGGTTCAATTCCTGGTCAAAGGCACATACCTGGTTTGCAAATTTGATCCCTGGCCCCAGTTGAGGCACCTCCCCCAAATCAATGGAAAAAATATCCTCGAGTAAGGATTAACAAAAAAAAGAACAAAAAACTAATGAAATACTCATAGAGGCAATGACATGGATGAATATTAATGATGCCAAGTGAAAGAATATAAGGTTCTTATATTTTCATGAAGTCTAGTTTATCACATTCTTCTTTAATGGGTCATATAGTTAAAAAATCAGCATGTACATATGTATGTAAGATTCATTTGTATTAAATGCTAGAAAATGCACATTAATCTTTACTGACAGAAGGCCGGATTGATTAGTGGTTGCATGGTGATCAAAGTAGTGGAGCAAAGAGAAACCGGAGGGAGGGATTTAAAAGAGGCTTGTGGAAACTTTTTGGGCATAATAGAGGTATTCATTATCTTGATTTGGGTAATGGTTTCATGATTGTCTACCTATGTCAAGAGTTATCCATGTTTAAATATGTACAGTTTATTATATGTTAATTACATCTAAATAAAGCTGAAAGAATAAGGCACCAGGTCATGTTTCATTCAGAGAGTGGAAAGATTACTGATAACCACTGAAGTCATTAAGACAGGCAAAGCAAGTAGAGGTCATTATAAGGAGCTATACCATGGAAGGTATTTTATGGTTTTATACATTTACTGTGTGAATAAAAATAAACCTGACCAATACTCAGGAATATAGTGGTTTCTCATCATTCATCGTATCACCTTAAGACAAATCTTTTTCTTATATACCTTTTTGACATATTTATAATGAAATATTACATAATATTTTGTGTTCCGTTTTCATTTAGTATAAACCTCTTGCTGTCCTTTCTGTCTAATTAAAAAATTTAATGGCTGCACTTTAAATTTTGTTGCTCTAATTAAATTAGTTTTTTAATTTATGGGATAATTTATTGTGGACTTAAGTATTCTGTTTGTAGTGGAATTCAGCAGAGTATTAAATACTGTTGCTTTAAAAGCAACAGTTTCCATGGAATCAAATGATAGTAGAAAATCATAAATTTGTGTTATAAACCTTTGTTAGAAACCTCATCAGAAAATATCTTCATTTAGCCCTGGCCGGTTTGGCTCAGCGGTTAGAGCATCGGCCTGCGGTCCAGAGAGACCCGGGTTCGGTTCCCGCTAAGGGCATGTACTTCGGTTGCAGTTTGTCCCCGGCCCTGGTTGGTCGTGCGGGTGGCAGCCACTCGATGTGTCTCTTTCACATCGATGTTTCTCTCTCTCTCTCTTCCTCCCACTCTATCTGAACAAAAAATGAAAAAAATGTCCTCGGGTGAGGATAAAAAAAAAAAAGAAAAAAAAAAAAGAAAATATCTTCATTTATAAAAAACAACAACAAAAAAAACAACCTTTATTGATCATTTGTAGATAGGAAATACCGTATCATTTTGGCTGGGTAGGATATGTGGATTGAAACATTATTTCATATGAAGTGTAATGATAAAATTATTAGAGTGCTTTTATTTTTTATTTTTTTATCCTTACCTGAGGACATTTTCTTTGCATTCATCTTCAGATAGAGTGAGAGGGAGAGAGGGAGGAAGACAGAGAGAGAAACATCGACATGAGAGAGACACATCGACTGGTTGCCATCCACACGACCCCAACCAGGGCCCGGGACAAACTGCAACTTAGGTATGTGCCCTTAGCGGGAACCGAACCCAGGTCTCTCTGGTCCGCAGGCTGACGCTCTAACCACTGAGCCAAACCGGCCAGGGCTATTAGAGTACTTTTAAAGCTGAAGGTCAGGACTATTGGTTTAGTGTATTTCTGTCTAGAGAGGACAGGTAGGTGCCATTCACATGTTTGGGAGATGATGTCAGTTTGGAGAATTCACTATATAAAAAGTATTTGGTTGCTCTTGGCATGAAAGATGCAGTATTAATTTAAGTATATGAGAATCCAAAACTCAATTTTTATTGGTAAATTCTCACAAAGTGAATGTCTGTTATTTAACTTGAATAAACATTGATTTTTTTTCAAATATGCATTTATAGCTGTTTATATAAATATGCACTTATATAAATAAAAAGTAGGGTTTAAAATATGAATATAAATAAAAATTATAGTAGAAATATAATTATGTGTGTATTAAAAATACAAATTTAGGAACATACTTAGGTAGTTATGAAGGCATTATCTTCTAAGTCATAGGGCAGGAAAATAAAACTGATTTTCTTTTTCACTATTCCTTTTCCAATTTATTTAATTCTCTTTAGTTTTGTAGATGTTAGACTAATAATTTATATATCTCAAGTTTGAGTTTTCTTTTTAGATAAAACTTTCACTTCCTATAGCTAAGATAAATTGTTTATTTTCTGATGGATACTTCATTTTAATGTGATTTGTTTTAGTTACCAGTTTTGCCTTGTCTTTTTAAAAATTCTTAACGTGTTAAATGTGTGTGCACATGCTATTTTACTTTATAAACCACTTATTTGTATTTTAAAACAGTAATATTAAAGCAGTTTTAAGAGTTCATATTTTTATTGTTATTTTAACTAATTTTATTATAAAAAAGAGTTCATTATTATAATTATCATTATTACATTAAATATTTCTGATAGTTCTCAATCTGGCTATAAGAATTTATATTATCTGTTAGTATTAGTAGCTCTTACTCTCTTATTCCTAGATTTTGTTTTTTTGTGTTATATTTAAATCCTATATAATCCATTTTTCTGCTATTTAAATCCTTTTACTCAAATACTCAGAGTTGGATAAAACAAACTTTCAAACCACCATTCAAGGGAAATGCCTTGCCATCTTAAAGCAGGACTTAAACAAAGGAGGGAGGATTTTAGGCTCTTTTTTTCCGCTTCTTAATTAAAATTACCTTTGGGCAAGTTTTTTACATTTGTTATTGTTGGATCTCTAGAAGTTGCAATTTAGTGTGCAAATTTTCAGTTATGTTATTTTAATAACTTTCATTATAACAAATTTTGAGATCCTTTTCACTGTGTTAGAATGACATTTTATGGTGATTTGTTTGGCAAAGTAGACTTTCTCCTCCTATTTCTCATTTATAGGATCCCTTAAAAGTAGGCTTTCAAATTAATTTAAATACGTTTAATTAGGAGAAACTCTGCTTTGAAATCAGATAGACTGTTATTCACAGTAAATGTAGGATATACATGAAATAGAAACTGGGTAATACCTATTTCTTAGGGACATGCTACTAAAAAGTTTTGTATGCATATATAATTTTCTTTGTCTAAATTTGCTGTTTATTAGTAATCTTGTAATCCTAAGTACCCACATTTCATAGACATTTTGAACTCTTTTACCAAGGTACCTGATTGCTTTTATCTTGACTCCATCTTCTAAAATAGGTTTAGAATTAACTGGTCCACACAGATTTAGCTCCAAAGTGATCCTATTATTAGCCATTTGTTCCCTATAACTAGGGATTAACACATCAGTAAAATGCGTTGGCTTATTTTCTACTCCACAAATTAAGAAATTGACCATACTTCCTTTTTTTTATTTTTTATTTTTTATATCCTCACCTGAGGATATTTTTCTGTTTATCTTCAGATAGAGTGGGAGGGAGGGAGGGAGAGAGAGAGAGACATCGATGTGAGAGAAACACATCAACTGGTTACCTCCTGCACTACCCGACCAGGGCTGGGGAGAAACCACAACTGAGCTACGTGCCCCTGACCAAATCGAACTCGAGACTCATTGGTCCTCGGGCTGAGGCTCTAACTGCTGAGCCAAGCTGGCCAGGGCAACCATACTTCTTTTTAAATTCTCACCCAAGGATATTTTCCATTGATTTTCAGACAGAGTGGGAGAGGGAGAGAGAGAGGGAGAGACATCAACCCGAGAAGGACACATTGATTGCTTGCCTCCTGCACAACCCCAACCAGGGCTGGGGATTGCCCTTGACCAGAAATATATTTTGGCACAGGCCTGATCCCCTCCCCTCCACCCCTCACCCCCCCCCCGAATTTCATGTCTTAGATGTGGTAGTAAAAGAGGTTCATTCTAAATATATAGTATATTTTAATTAAGCTCGGATTAACATTTATTCTATATTTTGTCACTTTGTGTTTAATTTTTCCTGGCATGCAACTGGTAAAATATTGTTTTAGAGTTCAAAATCAGGTTAACCTGTTGACTTATCTTTTAAATTTAATATTTTGAAGTCTAACTTGACAGTTTAAAGTGTCCTTCATGTCAAATAGGGAAGTTTTCTTGGGTTGTACAGTAATTAGTCCATCTTCTGATTTTTCTGCCTTCTTAGTTCTAATGATTAGTTCCAAAATACTTATGAGTGATTAAATTCTTTGTGTCGTGATTCGGTGCTTTTAACGTAGTTTATATGTATACATAAAATGTGGGCTGAAGTATGAACATACTGAATTATTTCCTTGGTTGACCCTGTTGGAAGCTGAATTCAAATGGTATCATTCATGTTAACGGTCGTTGGGTCTTTATTACACTTAAGCATGTAGAATTTAAAATTATCACCATTTCAGAAAAATATTTAGGATATTTATTTGTTTCACATGGACAAAAATATAGGCCATTTAGGGATTTGAAATACAATCTCATATGTTCTAGTAGTTCTTTTTAAAAAATCCTCACCGAAGGATATGTTTTCACTAGTTTTAAGAGAGAGAGAAACACTAATGTGAGAGAGAAACATGGATTGGATGCCTCTGGTACGCACCCTGACTCAAGATCAAAACTGCAACCTTTTGGTGTACAGGACGATGCTCCAACTAACTGAGCCATCTGGCCAGGGCTGTACTAATAGCTCTTAAAGCCAAAAGTATTATGTCACTTGAATATATAAAATGTGACATACTACCAAGGTGAAGAAATTTTTAATGTAATCTTATGGTAAAATATTTTTAATACAATATAAAGTACATGTGAAACTGCAGGTATTGGGGCCTCTATTATGTTTTTCTTCTATCTTGATTTTTCCCATGTTTGCCTTGTTTATAAGTGTTTTTCTTGTCTTTACTCTGTTACTTAAATACATAGCACCATATTATTGAGAAAATGTCTTAAGTGCTTACAAAAAAGGAAGTGATTAATTTTGGAATAAAGGCAGTTTTGACCTTTATATTGGTAGAAGTGGTTAAAGATATTAAATTTGAAACTGTTGCTCAGTTTTGAGGTAGTCTCAACCTCCCAGTTCTCTAAAATGTGTTAGGATAGTTTGGTAATGATGCATATTTGACAATAAAGGCAAATTTTACATGTTTCTGAGGTTAAACCCTGCAAATAAAATGATTAAAATTCAAATTTGATTTAAAAATTTCCTCAAGAAATTTATTTATACCACCCCAAAATATGGAAACTAAAAAACACTAAATTTCTTCAGTAAACTATTTTACTCAGTAAATAAAACACTGTGGAATAATGCCTAGTAGATTCAATGTCTTTTTTGGGCTTAAAGTGTGTTAACTTACTATATTTGATTTTTAAATAGACACCAAATCCTACTGCAAGCGAGTTTATTCCTAAAGGAGGATCAACCTCCAGGCTGAGTAACGTGTCCCAGTCAAATATGTCTGCCTTCTCTCAAGTGTTCTCTCACCCATCCATGGGAAGTCCTGCTGCTGCTGGATTAGCACCAGGTAAGTTGAGTAACTATTTCCAGTGAGTTCCAGGTACCAAATCTGTAAGCACCATTTTCTGTTAGTGTATCAGAACTGAAATTGTATACTTGAATGATTCACATTGAACACAGTATGAATTTTATGTTCTAGATTTTGGTACCAGAATTGAAAAACTGAAAGCAAAATTTAAATATGAACAAAAAATATATATAAGCATGATTAAAAGCACAGAAATAAATTTTAAGAAGAAAATAGTTATTTAGGAAAAACATTATCTGGACTTTAATATTTCCCTTTTTTTAAAAAGTCAATGCTATTTCACTCAAAAACTTCTGTAAGAGCATAAGAAATAAAATATTGATATGTGTATATATGCTTGAAAGTCCTTTTGTACTAAATATCTAAAGAATAACTTATTCTGCATCCTTCAAAATATAAGTTTAGATGTATTTATTACCTTTCAGATGTTTGACAATAAATCTGTAATAGTAATTTTTTTTTAATCCTTACTTGAGAATATGTGTTTTTAAAAAATTTTATTTGAGAGAGAGAGAGAGATTTAAAAAACATTGATATGAGAGAAAAATATCTGTTGGTTGCCTCCTGTACATGCCTGCAACCTGGGTATATGCCCTGACTGGGAATTGAACCCGCAACCTTCTGGTGTATGGGACAGCCCTCCAACCAACTGAGCCACCCAGCCAAGTCAGTAAGAGTAACTTTTAATTGGGTAAAGTATTACAAACAATAGTGGGAAATAAATAGTAGGAAAGAAAGTATTAGGGGTCATTGAAGTAGGCAAAACAGTATTTCTCAATCATTTTCTTCTAAGTTTACCCATAATGATGGAATAATTTGAAAAAATGTACTTACACCCCAGGGGTCCTGGTTCAAAGTGACCCTTTGAGAACTTTTTTATTTTTTTGAAGTTCTCTCTTTTATCTTAAAAATTCATTCAAATTTTTCCTTATAGTTTGTGACATAAATATTTATTATAATGTAAAAATATGAAAAATTTCTTAGATAATTAACATCACCCATCTCTATTGCTGTGTAACGTAATCAGAAAAGTAAGGTATGTGAAATTATATTGACTTAATCTTAAGTGCTGAGCAGGTTATCTTGTGTCTGCAAAATGTTTGAGCTCCCCACACAAATTATGTTTCTAGAACCTGTACTGGACAATCATCACTTGGTCTTGAATGTTTCAAAAAAACAGAAACAAAATGAAATATACGCACACTAACTGGCCAAAATATCTATCTAGATCAGCTTGGAACTAGTACTGCCTCCAGGGCTTAATCAAATTAGTAAGAGAAATCATTGGTTTTGATACTGATATGGAATCAAGGACCTTTTGGGGAAGAATGAGAAAAGGTAATGGTAACTTTATGAAACAGAGCATCTGGTTTAGCTTGTAAAGTATCAAAGACTAAATAACTTTGTGTTGCCAAGAGTTTTATCAGTGTTTCCTTCCCCTACCTTTCTCTCTCAGTGTTCCTCTCCACTCATGTCCCCCATCCTTTCAATCCCCTTCCCCTCACTTGTCTTACCTTTTCTTCTGCTTTGGCTCTTTTCAGGTTTAGTTAAATTTGTAAACATTTTCCCTTCTTCCCTAGAGAGCAGTATCAGAATTGAATATCTCTGGTAGCCTAAAAGTTTTACTTGTAAGTAATATGCTACTGTGATTTTTCTCCCATTGAGGTGTGTTCACATTGTGTACATTAGCATAATCTCCATGTCAGCTATACATCTAAAATTTCTTAAAGGTTGTCCAGACTTCTGAGCAGTGTTTATAAAACAACCACAGTAATGGTATCTGTATACCAGTTAGAAAACATTGGCTTCTGTAATTAAGTACCAATTTATTTTGGCATAACAACACATCTTCCCTTGTTTCAAAAATAAATATTTTGTTCACTTTTTTGATCAGACGTGTTCAAGCTTGCCATAAAAAAGAAAAAAGGCTTTATAAATATTGGGGGAGTTAAAAAATGTCAAAGGGAATTTTAGATCTTGAAAATGTTTACTTAAGAAATCTATTAATACTGTGGTATTTAAGCTTTTCAATAGGTATTAACTTGTGTGTAGGTAGGTGTTTCATTGGCCGCCATTGGGTATTATAACCTAAATTTGGGATGGAATTAATTAATTTAAAAATTAAATTAAATGAGAAACTACTTACTCATCTACATAGTTCTAATGTTAAAATGGTCTTTTACTTCCTATTGATGAGAGTAATTACTGTCTGGAACCATTGGAAATAGGTCAGTATATCATATTAAATATGTTCCTAAAATTTTTATACATGTTATTTAAAAAATTTTCTTCATTAAAATGATAATCAACTAAGCTAAAATAGTTTCTAAAAATACAGGAATGATGAATGATTTTGCATTTATTATTCTTATTTTGTCCTTAACATTCTCTGGAGGTGCGCAAAGGAAAAATTAAGTCTGATTTACTTTCAGAAAACTATTTACCCCTTCAGTGTCTTCCATTACTTCTTAACCACAAATGCTATTTTTTCAAAGACCTAGGAAAGGTTATGAAATTTCTACTTTAAGGTTGTAGAATAAGAAAGGTCATAAAGTTTACTTTGGTGATGATATAATTTATCAGTAATGCTTCTTATCTACTATAGGTATAAGCTATTGATAATTTTCATTTATAAAGTTTCATTTTATTTTTTTCAATTTCTATTCCAGATTATTACCCTTGAAAATATATCAGATTACTGTTTTTCTAAATAAAAAAATGAAACAAATATTTTGACACTCAAAGTAAATTAGAGTAATGTCATTTTCATTACATATGAAAAAATACATACTTAAATACATCTCTTGACCAAAATGCAAAGTTGAGTAGATGTTAAGATTTTGAATTTCCTCTCATTGTAAGAACAAAAGCATAATTCTGGGAACACAGTAGATCCTGAGTGAATCAAGTCTCTTTTTTAAAAACTTGTTTTGATCCCTTTTAAAATGTGATTTGTATTTTTTTAAAAGTTTTAATGCAATGAGTAAAACTTTACACACAAGTTATTTGAATTTATTTATAGCTAATTAGGTTTAAAAGGTGTTTACAAGTATTAAAAATATGCAGCCTATGTTATGTTTCCATTGAATTGTATACACAACCATTTTATTCTATTTTAGTTTAAGAAATCAAGGATTTATAGGTTTACTTGTTTTATGCACATTTAACCTAAGAACAATAGCAAAATTTCAAGTATCTTCTGTGAAGGTAGTTGTTATATGAGTATGGGTTATGGCATTTAACTTGGGCACTTTTCTCTGGTCACAGCTTGAAGGCTGAGGTTCACAACCTTCAAAAGTTCAGAATCACTGGTTTAATACAGCCTTAGCAAAATTTATTTTAATTTCTTTCCAGAGCATGTTATAGTAAGAATACTTTTAAAGTAATGCATAAGTCTAAAGATAACACTTTTCTAATAGTTTTTGCTTTAGGCAAATAGTTTTTGAATAGATCTTTAGGAATGAAAATATGACTATGCTAAGTATATGAAATGATAGTTTATGCTTTAATTTTTATGCCATGAAAAATAATTTTATTATGAGAACCAGTTGCTGAACATTTTCTTTTTTTGTTAATCCTTACCCGAGGATATTTTTCCATTGAATTTTAGATAGAGTGGAAGGGGAAGGGGGGGGGGGGTGAGAAACATCGACGTGAGAGAGACACATTGATTGATTGCTTCCCACATGACCCCGACCAAGGCCAGGAATCGAACCTACAACCCAGGTACATGTCCTTGACTGGGAATCGAACATGTGACCCTTTGGTCCGAGGGCTGACACTCTCACCGCTGAGCCAAACCGGCCAGGGCCTGAACATTTTTCTTAATGAGAATTTTTCCTAAGAGTGTTTTGATTTGGTAGTAGACTTAATAAACTAAATCTTGATGTGGTTTAATTATTATCTCAATATTAGCCACAGTCTGTTTAAAAGTGTTTAAGAGAGGTAGTAACAGGAGCATACAGTTCTGCATGGTGTTATATCATCTGGTGGTTTTATTTATTTATTTATTTAATCCTCACCCAAGGATATTTTTCCATTGATATTGAGATAGAGTGGGGAGGGAGGGGGAGAGAGAGATAGAGACAGAGAAAGAGACGGAGAGAAACATCGATGTGAAAGAGACGGAGGGAGAGAGAGAGACAGAGAGAAACATCGATGTGAAAGAGACACATGGATTGGTTGCCTCCTGCATGGCCCCGACTGAGGCCCTGGGCTAGAATCAGAAACCAAGATACATGCCTTTGAACAGGAATTGAATCTGATACCCTTTGATCCGAGGGCTGATGCTCTGACCACTGAGCCACACCGGCCAGGGCTCAGCTGGTGTTCTAATGTGCAATTCTGACTCAGGAATTGAGTGTCTCTTGTTCTGCTTAATTGTGTGTGGACACTTGGGAGGGGTAGAAGGGAGTTCTTGGACTTGAAAATGCCATCATTAATAAATGAGAAAGCTATAAGTGACTTTCAATATTTTCAAACATTCTTTCAAGATAGGGTGGTGCAAATATTTGGACCATTTGATATACTTTATTGTAAATTATTATGGCAAATCTCAGGTGACTGATTTAGGGAAAATCATTTATTTATACTAAACTTACTGTTATTAAATAATTGTATTTATTTATTATGCTTTTAGATCCAGATTTTGAACATTTAGTCATTTCTTATATATTCCTGAGGGTACCAAATTGATGGGTAAAATTGGCTAGTATTCTTTAATGTATTTTTTTGGCTTGGTCAAGGTGTGGGGAAAAGGGGAAATTTATATTGATTCATTATTCTTGTTCAAAAATATTAAAGTATTAAACTTTTTATATATATGATACACTATTTAAAATAGAGTTATTTGTTGAGGAACTGTTGAAAGGTTTGGGTTAGGAAATCCCTTTTACTTTTATAGTTCAATGCTAAAAAATAATGTTTTGTGATTCATTAGCTCTATGGCATTTCATGTCGTAGATGAATAAAATGCAGGCCTAATTCAATTCAGTTGAATAGTGAGTTGGCTTATGTGATAATCTGGTGTTGGTCTTTGATCAAGATGAAACCTTTGGGGTTTACATAGTTCAGCCTTGTGCCAGTTTAGAGGTGGCATTCCTGACAGATTGTCATCTAACTTCTGCTTTGTCACTTATAGAAGCAATAAGGCATTCATTGGCTAACCAAGGCAGCCCAGTGTACATTTTTATAGTTTGAATAAAAAAGAAAATTGTATCTTATCTGAACTAAACTCTCTTGTCTTTTACCCACTAGTCCTAGTTCTTTCCCTTTGTATTGAATGGAATAAATCAAAATCTTTTCTGTATGATAGTCCTTTCAATTTTTTTTTTTTTTAGGTTAGTTGTTTGTATATGTGTGTGTCCATGTAACTGAACTGTTTGTAAAACGAGAGAGGGCAAACTGGAAAAATATTGCTAAAATTAACAAACTGTATAGGTCCAAAATCATGAACTGTTGGAAGTTATAATGACTGGAACACTAGTGTGGACAAAATTAAATCCATAGATCTGTCTATCTCTCTGTATTACTACTCTGATATCCAGCTAGGGAGTGTACGTATCATTAGGAAACTAGGCTAACAGTCTTGCAGATGGTGAATATCTAAATTCATTTTTAAAATTTCACTGTGTATCTTAGATTCTACATTTAAATCACTAAAGGCATAAACATTTCATCAGCTATTATTTTAGATTGTTTTATGTTTCACTAAATGGTGTAATTACTGAAAATAAAATTATAAAAATAGTTACGTAATTCTTAAACATTATCATGTTTTATCGGATGTAACTCTAAACATATTTTCCTTATAATTATTTTTCAAAAGTCTACTGGATTTTGTGAAACTGTCAAGTAATTCTATCGTGAGTTTATTTTGTTATTTCAGTTTCAACTGATTTCTCTGAATTATTTTTACACTTAATAGCAATAGAGGTAGTTTAGCATGAAAATGTTCTTCTAATTGTTTTAAATACCAGTCTAGATTTCCTGAGAATATTACAAATTCCTTAAGAAGAAAGGATCTTTTCATTTCTTATCTTGTACAAATTTAGGCATATCGGTGGTACCTAGTGGATGTTTACTCATTTAACTAAGCTTCATTTCTGTCTTGGAAAGTAATTTTTAATTGGTGGGTTTCTCTTAAGTACAGTGAATTTTAATGATTCAGTAAACATCTCTAATGAACTGGAAATGCAAATGTTCAAGGGGATATAGATGAATAGTCATATGAGGAACAGAAATATTCCTATTGAAAGTTTAACTGCATCAGAACTAGAGTTACTGTGTTTTGAGGTGCTAAAACATTCTTAAAACCAGTTAAAATATTTGTAAGTATTATGTTTAAATTGCATGTTTCCATTTTTTGTAACTACTTTGTTTTTCAGGTATATTCAGCAGAATCATTCAAACCTTTCCAGGTTTTCTAATTGGGGATTGCTTTCTACATTAAAAACAACAACAAACAAAAAAATAAAAATGTATAGTTAAGATCAGGGATCTCTGAGGTTTTGTGAAGAGGACCTTTTCACTGCCCTGTAATATTGAGCTTATCCTAGATGGGGGCTGCTCTGTGTATGCATGTATATGGATACGGATGTTGATGTCCCAGGGAAGCTTACTAACAGTTGAACTGTAGAGCCATAACTGGGTTGGGAGTGCCTGCTCGCTATATTTCCTTCCCAGTTGGGAATTTCAAGAAACTGAGGCGAGACGTTAATGCCACAGAGAGGGATGTGGCTGCTGCAGCTGGCTTGGAGACCTGTCAGGTAAGGCTTAAATAGCTTCCAGTAGATATTGTTCTACTGGTTGGGGAATCCCTGGTTAATGTGTCCTGTTAGGTTTGAGAGTTCCTGTTGTGGACTTCCTGTTTAAATCTCATATATTGGCTAACTTGTCCCTTAATTAAAGGGTAGGGGCTAGATGGGTGGGTAGGACTCTCTTTGACTATAGGTTCAGTGGTCTACACCTTCAGCAACATCTCTTGCTGCTCTTGAGACAGTTTCACTGGACTCCATTGACTTTAGAACATGGTACCAGTTTTTCTACTAAAGTAGCTGTGGCATTTGGGACACTCTTTGATCCCTATGTTTAGCATCTTTATTTCTATAATATAATATATGATGAATTTGAAAGTCTTTCTAATCTAAAATTCTGTTGTTTTGTGATTTGTTGATCTATAGGAGATAGATACACCAAAAGGAGACAGAAATGAAGCAGTGATGAGAGATAGCAAGAAGGAGAGAAGAGTTTGATTTTTGTACTAGATTTTAAAAGGACTTTCAAAGGCATTTGGGCTTCCTGTGTAAATAGGAAATCCCACCAAGGCTGCCTTTGTATCCTAGGTGGAGATGAGGGGAGTTTTGTTTCCACAGTATAAGATTAGAGTCTGGGGTAACTGAGAGTGTTGTAGTGGTTTTGTATGAACTCACAGACAGAAAGAACACAATGCTGAATCTTAGCTGATATGGAGAGTTAGAAGTCAGTCTTTTTCTTTCCTTTTAATTGGATAGACTGAGAGCTCCAGGGATCATTTTTTCTTTAACTGTTTGGCTCAGTGGTGCCTGGTGCATTGTAGGTACTCAGTGGAGAGACTGAGAGTGTTTGTGTGAATAAAAGTTCTGTGCTTTGTGTAATATGTCTGGTTAGGAGGGGTCTTATAATTCTGTAGGAATAAATTCAATGGTGGCAGCCTCTTCTGTTTCTTGATTTTTTTCTGATTCTTCTCAGCTTGACTGGTCATATTCATATATGAAAGTCATCTTTTTTATTCTTTTTACCTTCAGATGTGCAGTTACCCTGAGTAGGGAATGTGGGAAAGGTCTTAGTAAAAGGAGAAGAATTAAGAGATATATCCCTTTTAAAACCCCAGTGTACACAGACATGTAAAACCTACCTTGAATACTCATATGTGGACCACATGTTTATATGGTGATAATGTTTAGTTCTGGGTTTTTTAGTTACGAATCTCTTACCTATTGATATATCTTTTTATTTATTTATTTATTATTTTTTATTAATTTATTTTTGTTACAGATGTTTTTACTTCCCCCCCAAGACACCCTCCTCCCAATCCCGCTCCCCCTCCCCAGCATTGTTGTCTATATCTGTTGGTTACGCATACATGCATATACGTTCTTTGATTTATCTTATCTCTGCCCCCGCTCCTCTCCTCTGAGGTTTGTCAGTCTGAACCGTACTCCTTTCTGTGTCTCTGGGTCTATTTTGTTCATCAGCTTATTTTGTTCATTATATTCCACAAGTAAGTCAGATCATGTATTTGTCTTTTTCTGATTGGCTTATTTCGCTTAGCATAATACTCTCCAGGTCCCTCCATGTCGCCTGAAAGGATAAGAGATCTCTCTTTGTTGCAGTTGCATAGTGTTTCATTGTGTAAATGTACCACAACCTTTTTATCCACTCATATATTGATGGACAATTGGGCTGTTTCCAGATCTTAGCTCTTGTAAATAGTGCTGCTATGAACATAGGGGTACATATATTCTTTCTGATTGGTGTTTCAGGCTTCTTAGGATATATTCCTAGAAGTGGGATCACTGGGTCAAATGGCAGTTCCATTTTTAAATTTTTGAGGAAACACCATATTGTTTTCCATAGTGGCTGCACCTGTCTGCATTCCCACCAGCAGTGTACTAGAGTCCCCTTTTCTCTACACTCTTGCCAGCACTTGTTGTTTGATGATTCCTGTTGATATCTTAAGTGAGATGTTTTCTTATGATTTTACAATGGTTTTCTTATGATTTTCTTATGATTTGTTATATTTTAGATGTGGTTATCCAGATTTTAGATTGATATTCCTGTAAATTCTTTTTTTAAAAAAAATTGTTTTTAAATATATTTTTATTGATTTTTTTAAAGAAAGAGGGGGAGAGAGAAGCATCCATGTGAGCGAGAAACATCTATCAGCTGACTCCTTCACGTCCCCTGCTGGGGATTGAGCCCCAAACCTGGGCATGTGCCCTGACTGGGAATGGAACCAGGACCTCTCAGTCCATGGATGACGCTCAATCCACTGAGCCACACTGGCTGGGCTAGGTTGATATTCCTTTAAATTCTAACTAGTAACTAAAAGTCCCTTTTGGGGTGGGGTTGTACTTTTTAGAAAAAGTAAGATCAATAGAATATTAATATTAATTATAGTAATCAAACTGCCAAGCCTTAATTTCTGTGGACCGTAATCTTTTTTTTTAATATGTTCTTTTTATTGATTTTAAAGAAAGAAGAAGGGAGAGTGAGAGGGAAAGAGAGAGAGAGAAACATCGATTGGCTGTCTCCTGAAGGCCCCCCCCCCCCCCTACTGGGGATCGAGCCCGCAACCCAGGCATGTGCCCTGACCAGGAATGGAACTGGCGACCTTTTGGTTCATGGGATGACAACCAACTGAGCCACACTGGCCAGGGCTGGACCATGATCTTATTGCCCACTGTTTATGATGTTAAGAAATAGATCCAAAATGTAATAGCTTCATAGGACAGAAATGTATTTCTTGCTTTGTAACAGGCCAGACAGGTGTTCAGTTGTCAGGGATGCACTCCTCTACATAGTCAGTTAGGGACCCAGGTCACGTGGCTTTTAGGTATTTCTCTAGTCATCTGGAAGGGGGAAAGCATGGAGGAACATGAGTGCGAAGTTGTTATGGACATGTCTGGAAATTGGAAGCTTCTCCAATTATGGTCTACCAAAATCCAAACTTTTTTTAAGCAGGTTAGCTACATTTCCCAGGTGTTTCTGGATGCAAAAGTTTAACAGTTCAATTATGTATATACATTTTTGGGCATTATCTTACTTGCGTTTTTTGTATCTGCAGCTGCAGTAATTGATTTATCCAGCATTATAAGAAACGAAGCTTTCTAGCATACCTGACTCTTGGATATCAGAAACTTTATAGCTTTATCCAAACTTGACATTTCCAGCCATTTTTCAAAGAAAGATTTCTAAAATTTGCAGTACTCTGTTGCTTCAAACAAAATATAACTATTTTTAATGACTTGTGTTCAACTTAATGTACCTCAGTTTTGAACCAGAATACAATTGATACCCTTTAGATATCAGAGTTTATAGAGCAATTTGTAATTATTTAGATTCTTTACCCTTTCCATTGTCCTCCTGCTCCAGTATATTAGATTATAACTCCTTGAAGGTAAGGCCTTTCTCTCTTGCACTCTGAATCTGTTCAGTGATGCTGACGAGATAATTTTTCCTAGGATACCGTTTTGCGAACCACTGCTCTACTTAGGTGCTTTGTGCTGTCTTCTCCCCTCTTTATTTTCTTGTAACTCTTTTCTTCTCCTCCTCCCAATCTGCTTAGGACCAAGAATACAAATACATCTTTAATACCTTTTAAAAATATATAAGAAAAATACTTTGAGTCAATTGTTGCCTGTGAATAAGGTACATGGGCTTTAAATTATCCTTTGGCTGAGGTTTGTTGCACTTTTTTTTGTTCCTGTCTATGTTCTGGATAAGTGACGATATCAGACAAGTAACCACTGAATTGTTTGTTATAGGGGTTACTGAAACTCAGGTCAAGATCACAAATACAATTTTAATAGAACTGGGCAACAGGGATTTTTTTCTACCTTAGTTAATGAATCAAAAATAGTGTAATTTAATTATTGTAATACATCTAATCAAATTTTTAGAACACTTAAAACATGAATAGCATAAGTACCTTGGGTGTTTAAAATGTAAAAGGCCATGGGTCTAGAACTAGTAATCAAATATCTTATTTGCACATTCCATTTCAATATGTTTGTTTTAAAATTTTTATGTAGAAACCCAAAGTTAAAATTAGTGTTAACTAATATTAATCTTACATTATTTTTTGTGAATATCTATACTTTTTAAAAAGTGGGGTAGATCCTTAGCGCTACTATTTTTTTATTTTTATTTATATTTTTGGTTAATCCTCACTTGAGGATATTTTTCCATTGATTTTTAGATAGAGTGGAAGGGAGGGAGGGGGAGAGAGAGAGAAGGAAAAACATCAATATGAGAGAGACACATTGATTGGTTGCCTCCCACATGACCCCTACTGAGCCAGGGATTGAACCTGCAACCAGGATACATGCCCTTGACCGAGAATTGAACCCGAGACCCCTGTGTCCGAGGGCCGATGCTTTAACTGCTGAGCCAAACCAGCCAGGGCTCTACTATATTTTTAAATGTTTTTATTGATTTTTTAGAGAGAGAGGAAGGGATAGGGAGAGAGAGATAGAAACATTGATGAAAGAGAGAAACATCAACATTTGTCAGCTGCCTCCTCCACGCCCCCTACTGGGGATAGATCGCACAACCTGGGCATGTGCCCTGACTGGGAATTCATCAAGTGATCTCTTGGTGCATAGGTTGACACTCAACCTATTCACACCGGCTGGGTAAACATCTATAATTTTTTATAATCAGGCACACTTGTCTTGGAGTGAGTTTCTGGTTTATGGGCAATACAATATAATTTATCACTATTAATGAAGGATACCATTAACTCATAGATATTCACTGTCACTTGAGAAGAAAAAATGGTTCTTTTGATCCAAAGAGTTGGGTAGCTAACATCTGTCATCTTCCCATTGTGTTTTGTCCTTTAATTTTAAATAACCTATGTGTTATGATTTAAAAGATTGCCAGCATTACAGATGCTAGGGAAGATCCTATCATTTCAAATCATTTGGCCAAGTTTGGGGGCAAGCAGATCAGTGTTCTCTTTCTTCAAATATTATAGTGATCAAAGTAAGTTACCTACTATACAGGCCAGAGGGCTCTTAAAATGTAATTCAAAGCCTAAAAGTGTTTTGTTTTTAATATGGACAACTTAACATTTTTAGGGGTTTAGGCACTGTTGTTTACACATGGTCAATATTCTAATAATATTTGTTGAATTATTTAATGAAAACGCATATGGAAATGAGGCTATTGATAGAGTATGTCTAAAGTTAGATCAAAGGGAAGATTACTGTGTGTAGATATGGAAGGCAGATAGTTGTGCAGGCTGTGGTCCCCATCAAATATTATGTAAGAGTATGTGGTTGATAAAATTCAGGTTACATTCATAATATGAACTCATTTGCCTAAATTTGGTCAGTGAGATCTATTAAATTTTGTGTGGAAGCTTTACGTTTCTTAATGGTTTTATTAATGCCTAACAGTGTTTCTAATATCTAGGTAGTCCAAAGACCTTTTATCACAGATAGATATTCAGCCAAAATGAAGTATGATTATATAAATCAGTTGCTGAAATTCTCTAGATATTGAAGGGAAAACCAAAGATGGAAACCAAGTTGCATTTATTTTGGCCAGATCTACATGCTTCTATTAAAGGTTATTTACATGTAAAAAAAAAAAAAAAAGTAAATACATAAAGCTTTTTTGAGCATGTTGAAACTTGTCATTTTTATTGTGTAATGTAATGAGGAGAGAAAATATTTGTACTTTTAATCAAATACAATTTTTATAACTGAAATGTTACTTTAATTCAGTAGTTAAGCATTTCATACTTTTTCTTTATATTTTCATAAAAGAAAAAATAATACTGGTTTTTATATTTCTTAAAAGAATGAGAAAGAATATTTATTTGTGATATCTTCATTGTCCTATTTATATAATTTTTAATTCAGTTTTTTCTTGATGGAGGCTTTGAAAACAGGATTCAGATATCTTCTACTCACCACTATATTAGAAGCTTTGAAATCGAATGATGGCAAAATAAGAGTAGAATGGCATATTCCACAAATACTGGAGGGATTTTGAATTCAAGGTTCAGTTTACCATGAATGTAGATTTTGGAGACTTCAAGAATAGAAAATTGTTCTACAGCGTCTTAGAAAAAGCATTGTTTCAATGGTAGCTGATGATTGGATTCTGTACATGGGAAATATTTGCATGTAGAATGTCCACTACAAAAAAATCTATGAAATGCATACTTCATTGAGAATTTAATATTCATAGGCATAAGAACAAATAATATCCACAAATTTAGATATATATATATATTAAGATTTAAAGTAAGTATTTAGGTAAGATATTTATATTAGAGTTCTGGCATGACTAATTTTTATCCACAAAATTTAAAAAAATGTTCTTTTATCATGTTTAGTAAAAACTTTAATCTGTTAACAGGAAAATAACTTATATTTAAGATCTGTGGTGAAATCGTGCCTCTATTAAATGATGATCTTGAGTGCACATGTTCCCTGTTATTTTTACAGAATAAATTCTTAGTTTAAGCCAGTCTAAAATTTTTACCTGAATTTTCATATTAGTATACTATTTTCTTACTTTGTTTTTTTTTTGAGTAGATTAACAGATATCTAGCATGCATATTGTTAAACTAGAAAAAGAATTTTATATCAGTAATTTCAAATAAAGGCAAATATATTAGTATAATTGAAAGAATCATAGTAGCATTGGATGATTGCTTTTAGTCCTTTTTAAATAAAATCAATGGGAGAAATTCTATTAACTTCATATACCTTTTCTTAAATTATTAATGATGAAAATAAATCTTAAAACATTATGAATAAAAAACATAAATAGAGGTTTTTTTCTTGTTTAATACACTTCTCTAGAGTCTTGCATGTTAATTATATTACATTTTATTATTCATCTTATTCACATAGTCTTTTAAAATTATTTACGCATTTTTATTTTTTTTAAATCCTTACCTGAGGATATTTTTCCATCTATTCCAGTCATAGTGGGAGGGAGAGAGAGAGAAAGAATCATCGATGTGAGCGAGACATCGATTGGTTGCCTCCCGACATCGATTGGTTGCCTCCCTCATGACCCGGACCAGGGCCAGGGACGAACCACAACCAAGGCACGTGCCCTTGACCGGAATCTAAACAGTGACTCTTTGGTCCGAGGGCCGATGCTCTGACTGCTGAGCCAAACCAGCCAGGGCTATTTATGCATTTTAATCTCTTCTACAGAGAGGCAAGGATTTTGTGATTTGCTCAATTTCATTGTTTCTTAAAATTTTGGAAATTACGACAATTAAATTTTTGGAGTTGTGACTGACTTTATTTATTTATTGATTGATTGATTGATTGATTGATTTTAAATCCTCACCTGAGGATACTTTTTCCATTAATTTTTTTTTCAGATAGAGTAGGAGGGAGGAAAAGAGACAGAGAGAGAGAGAGAAAGAGAAACATTGATATGAGAGAGACATATTTGTCTCCCACATGACCCCGACTGGGGCCAGGGATCAAACCTGCAACCAAGGTTTGTGCCCTTGACTGAGAATCAAACTCGAGACTCTTCTGTCTGCGGTCCGATTCTCTAACCGTGGAGCAAAACTGGCCAGGGCTGGAGTTGTGACTTTTTTCTTTTGAAGGAAAAGTATATTGTGTGGTTTGTGTGCATTTTTTACTGTGAACTAATTTTGTTTGTGAATATTTTATCTATTTCTTGAGGAAGATTTAGTAGTATCTGAAGATGTCATAACATCAGGGTAGAGGTGTAGTTGGTTTTCATCATTTCACTGGCAAAAATCAGGGTTATAGTCTCTTTCTCATCTACCTACTTGTCCTGATGAGAGAGCTGAGTTTTTAATCTTTATTTGTATAAAAAGAATATATTTGTAATTAAAAATTTTTATCTAATGAAAAGTAATTTCTAGAGAAATTTTTAGTTTTGTTGCATTAAATAAAATAACTTGGTGAAATAAAGATTAGTGCATCTCCATATATTTTTTTAATTTTTATTTATTTATTTGTTTATTTATTTATTTATTTATTTATATTAAGCCTCACCTGAGGATATGTTTTCCATTGATTTTTAGAGAGAGTGGAAGGATGGGAGGGAGGGAGGGAGGGAGGGGGGAGAGAGAGACACAGAGAGAAAAACATTGAAGTGAGAGAGACATATTGATTAATTGCCTCTTGAGTGCTCTCCACCCAGGGCCGGGGTATGTGCCCTTGTCTGGGAAGCAAACCCACAATCCTTCAATGCTGGGGCCGATGCTCTAACCACTCTGCCACACTGGCCAGGGCCAATGTTAATCTTCTAAAGATTAACCAAGGATGTGCATCAACATTTCCTAGGGTGCTTTTAAAATATGTGCATATTCCTGACCAGGATCCATCCCAAACCTGCCATTCCATTTTCTCACCCAGATCCTTCCTTTTTCCTCCAGTTCTGCAGATGTCTATTTTTTGAGAGCCTTTCTGGTAATATTGATGTCCATTTCTGGTTAAGAACCAGAGCTGAAGGAGGTTTGGGGCAGTGGAAAAAGACTAGTCTTGTGAGTTAGAGAAGGACTTTTTCTTGTCTCATACTTCCAATTCCATATGTTTATAATTTTTAAAAAGTGTTATATTGTCTCAAAATTTTTAATATTTTGGAGTATTTTATTATTATGGAGCTATTGTATGTGTGCATGTGGATGTATACTTTCTATATATTTTTAAACAGGTATAGATATTGAGGATTCTGAACTGCTGAATTCCTTTTCCAGCTTCATTTCCCTCTTACGCTAGCTAAGCCATATGAAAATCTCCTCATTATCTTAGAAGAATATATCCTGATTTCCCTTGGTAATTCACTTCATTTTAAAATTCAATAATTATTTTTCTAATTCTGCATTCCATTTGCTGAATTAAGGCTTTTTCTCATCTGGTCTTTAAACTTTATGAAGTTGAGTAAACCTATCATCGCCCTCTGAAAGATATTTGAGCAAGAAACAAGACTCTTTTTCCTTCATTCTCCACAGCCAGTCTCTGAGTAATCTTGTCAATTCAACCTTTGTATTATATCTCTAGGATATGCAGCCTCCATCCTAGACCAAGCCACCATTGCCTCTTTTGTGTCCTGTTTAAACAGTCTAATTGTTCTACCCCTGCAGTTCATGTTTCATGTAAAAGCAAAAGTAATCAATTATAAATAAGATCATGGCTTTCTAATTGTCATTGGAACACAACCCAAGCCTCTTACATAGTCTGTGTCTCTGGTACACCTCTCCAGTCTCACCCGTTCACTCTTTTCATTGTGTATTCTGTTATAGTCATACTGGTCCTCCCCAAATATGTCAGGCTCCTTTCTGGCTCATGCTCTTTGCCTATAATGTTCTACCCGTTCTTTCCTTGGCTGGTTCCTTCCCATCTCTTATGTGTCAGCTGAAATGTCACTTATGAAGCCTTTGAGTGATGTAAAGGAAAAAATTTTCTAGCACTAGTTTCCATCACATTATCCTGTTTATTTCCTTTGGGAATGTATTACAATTTGAAGTGTTTTTGGTTTTGTTTAAATTAGGATGAATGGTCCTCCTCACTGCCACTGGAATATAACCTCCCTTGTGGCAGGAACCATGTCTAGATGCTCAGTAAATATTTTTAGAATGAAAATAATTGAAGATTACCATTAAAAGACTACCAGCTTTCTTTTCTGATTAAATAAGTCTAGTCCTTTCTACTTTATCTCATAGAGGAACTACTCTGTTATAAAATACATATCCTTCTTGAGAATTAATATTTCCTTTCTCTGTGCTTCTGTAGTGTTTTGAGTATCATAATGTTTTTTAAAATTTCATCTGTATGTTTTTTTGTTTTAAATCCTCACCCGAGGATATTTTTCCATTTTATTTTCAGATAGAGTGAGAGGGAGAGGGAGAGAGAGAGAGAGAGAGACATCTATGTGAGAGAGACACATTGATTGGTTGCCTCCCTCACAACCCTGACCAGGGCTGGGGATGAACCACAACCGAGGTACATGTCCTTGACTGGAACTGAACCCGCGACTCTTTGGTCCGCAGGCCGATGCTCTAACCGCTAAGCCAGACCAGCCACGGCTCATCTGTATGTTCTGTACACATTTATTTCTTCCACTAAAGTTAATGCTTCTAGAGGCATTTTTATCATTTTATCCATTATTATGATCACACATGGAGACCTGGAGTAAATATTAAAATTGAAAAAATTTAAGCACTTTAGTGGGCTTTATGATGGTGTGTGAACTCTGTGAGATGAGGACTAGATCTTATTTTTTGAATTCCTGGAACTGTACTCAGTGTCTGATCTCTGCTGTGGCCCCAGTAGGCTTTCCTTTGTAATTACAGATAAGAATCACCTGTGGTGCTTTGCCATTCCAGTTCTCCTCTGAGACCTAATATATCAGAAACTCCACATTCAGAACATTGACCTTTGTTTTTTACAGATTTCACAGGTGATTCTAACATCTAGAGGGAAAAAATATCAAAATGTCAGAATAAAAAAACAAAACAGGCAATACCCTTAAATGCTGATTGTGGGGAAGTCCATGGAGTTCCCTTGGAGGGGCTAGAGTAGGGCAGGTTTATTGTTGTTTTTAAGCCAACCTGGTACTTTTTGTTTTCTTAAAACTATGTGTGATACCAGTGTGCAATGATTCCACAAGACAGTTTAAATTACTATCATTAGTTACCTCATATGGATAGTTCTGTTTTTCTACCTTAGGCTCTTAGTCATGTGGAGTTTCTTTTTCATTAATCTTTTCAAAGAAATATTTTTGAAGACTGATATTTCTGTATGTGGAGAGCTACCACCTCTGAAATATCAGAAGAGTAGGATTTCAAAAATTAAAATTTTCTAGGAAAGTAGAAAAGGTTAGATTGGGCAGGAATTTAGGGAAATTAATAAAAAATGGCACTGAGACAGATAAAGTTTTGGTATATTTAAAGTACCTGGTAACTCTCTCAGAATCTGTTCCAGTTTTATTTACCATTAGCACCTCAGAGATTGGCACATTGTGTTGTAAGGGTTGTCAGAATGTAGGGGGACGAGACTTAGTAGGAGATAAGACTGGAAATGTGGTTTAGATTTTATTATTGATTGAGTAAATAGTGAAAAATAGATAAAAGAAATTCAGATCAAGAATTTGCAGAACACTGAAGCATGTTTGGGAGCCTACAGTTCTGCTTAATACAGATTTAAAACCACTGGCACAGAAGTCCTATGGGAGGGAACTTACTGGTACACACAGCTTAAGGAAGCTGGGAGGGTTGCAGCTTTTCTCAGCTGAGATTCCTCATCTGGACCACAAAAGACAGAAAATTTTTTGAGTGACTATTTTGTGAATTTTTCCGAGGATGGTATATAACAGGGACCATTCATTATGTACAATAGGCTGCTTTGTTTTAGCTCTTTTAAGACTGAACTCTCCTTTCTCTGAGAAAGGCTGGGAAAGTGGGAAATCAGTAAAGTTTTAAAATCAACCAATTCAAAAAACCCACAAATTACCGAAGTGTCAGATACCTAAATCAAATGAGTGTAATTTTCAAGACAATGTGTAGTCATTACTAGTTTTATTTTCCATAATCTGAGCTCTAAGGCATTGAGATTCTTGGTTGAGAATCAAGAATGTTCCATATTACAACTTGGAAATGACGAGGAAAATTATTTTTAAAAAATAATGATTTCAGGTCTTTAAAAAAAATTTTGTTGATTGATTTTAGAGAGAGAGAGGAAGGGAAAGAGATAGAGAGAGAGAGAAAGAGAAAGATATGGATTGATTTGTTGTTCCACTTATTTACTCATTCATTGGTTGATTCTTGTATGTGCTCTGACTGGGAATTGAACCCACAACCTTGATGTATTGGGATGACATTCTAACCAACTGCTACCCGGCCAGGGCCGGAAATATTTTTTATTAGAATTTTCCCCCACACTTGAATAAATAATAGAATTAATAAATTGTTTAAAATAAAAAGTTATATCAGTGACCTTCATGATTCTCTCTGGAGGCATTCTTCAGTAACCTGTTTGTTTTATGAAAACCCTTTAACTTAATTCACGTGAAGGGACAAAATGGTATTTCATTGTTCTGAAATTAGCTTGAGCTTTTGGGTTGCCTCTCATTGAGTTTTTCCTTCCCATTTCCATAATAACATATTGTAGACAAAACCCTTAACTCATGAAATGGAAAGGCCCTTTGTTTCGTTATGATATATCTTAAAGCTCAAAGGCTGTGCACGTTGACATGTAGAGTACTTCTGGATGGAAACATTTAATCATCCCCCCGCCACACTCCACACACATGCACATTGGGAAAGCTGCTTTTCAAAGATTAAAACAAAACAACAGCTTTGGCCCTGGGAATATTTTCCATTTATATTCTCTGCAGTTTCTTGAATGAGATACCCTATGATTTGTGTGGTAGCTTTTCTTGTAGGCTTTTTAAAGCTATTTAACATTTGTTTTAATTGAGTGAAAGCTTGAAACAAGAACTGGTGATGGCATATAGATGCCTTCAATTTATTGGCTACTTTTGCAGTTGAAAGGAAGTTGAACTATTTTTTTTGGACCCAATAAGTTGTCCTTTCCACTTGGGTGTTGAAAGAGCATATGAGCAGTAGCTGTTCTGATTTTTGTTGGTTGTTTTCTCTAGGGAACAAGCTACCCTCTGAGTCAGCACTGGACTTGAAGATAAATCCTACAATTCATGAAAACTGACTGATTCGACTAAAGGATGAATAGTTTGGGCAGCGTTGGACAGCTCTGTGAGGGGTCTGTTTGTTCAACTGAAGGGATTGTTTAGTTCAGCAACTTTTAACTCCCCAATCATAAGGGGTAGCTGTTGTAAAAACAGGATTGTGAAGCAATGAGTTCTGGCAATTAACATCAGTATTCTTATTGACTCCGTTTTCGTTTTCTCACCACACTTCATGGTACAGTTACTTAAAGTACAGACATTTTGCTGCTGTTTGTGATCAGCAAGAAGTAGTCTGCCCCTGAGAAGTCAACCTAGAAATTTTGCAGTCTACTTATGAATCTGAGTTGCCCCTTTGTCACATGGGGTTATAAACATTTCTCTCAAGTAAACCTTTTGGCATTTGGATTGTTTCATCTTTGCAAAGGGGGTTTGGATTTGTGGCCTGAAACTTCAGGGTTAAATTGGACTTAGTTTGATTAGTGTATATTTTACTAGATCAATTAATACTTTATATTTTGGCTTATGGCTAATACTATAATATGATCACTAGTAATTTTTACCTTCAAAAATTACAGTATTTTTTAGTAATTATCTTTGAGAAAATGAGAATAATGTTTAATTAAATGGATTTTTAAATCTGGAACATGAAGAATTTAAGCAACAGAAAGAAAAAATATCTTATCCTAAATAGTCTAGGCCGTAATAAATTGTGTAGGAATATTGTGGTTGTCTTTTTGCAGGCTTTTAAAAACTGTGTGGCGTGACATAGGTACATCTGTATGGTAACACATATATCTTTGTGGTGTAAGAGTAAAAGTGTTTTTTAAATATATTAATTTTATTTTAATTGTCTGAAAGGTAGTTTTATTTAAAATACATAGGAATAATGGGAATTTTATCTAGCCAGTATTTACCTTTATTATTAAATACCTTTTATTGTTTATGCTAAAAGGGCTAGTGATCATTCACATCAGAGTTTCACAAATTGGGCTTTAGACAAGGGAGCTTTATGTAGTTCAACCTTAGGTTCATAATTGCATGATTATTGTTGTGTTAAGTGTGCTATTTTCGATTAAGAACATTTTTAGCCAGTTTTGATAATTATCTGCAAAGCTGAATTTGATTGAACGATCAAATTATTATGGGCAAAGAAGTAAAGGCTAGTATTTATCTTAGCTTCTACTTCCTAATTTTGTTGCATTTTGGATGATGGTTGTTTTGTTTTGTAGTCTGTTTGAGGATTAGGTCCACATTCAAAATACACACATGTCTATATGATGATTGTCTCAGTCATGTCTTTATTTGAGTCTACTTTTTGAAGTTTCTTGTTCTTACCTGTTTGTGGCTTAAAAGGGATGGTAAAATGTTCCCAAGTTAAAGTTTAGTAAAATATTGACTTTTCCCCCTTGATGTCAAGATCTTGAAGAACAGTTTTCATTAGTCCTCTTGTTAGTGAAAAAGTGATCAAATCATAATCAAGATTTATCATACTCCTGGACTCTATCACGCCATCTATTATAAAATGCATCCCAACAATTTAATAATAGCTTTTTGTGGGGGAAAAAAATTATTGCTAGATATAGAAATTTAAAAACAAACTTTAATAAAGAAAATAGTCCAAATATCCATATTGCTAAGATTCTTCAGAAACACAAAATTTTAATTCAGTCTTTAAATTCAAGGCTCTTCCGAATCACACTAATCTGTAGCAGTTGTACATAGATTCATAGGACTGCTTTCTTTTCACAGTACCCGAATCTTTAGGATTGACAGTATTTTAGACTTATTGTAGAATTTCTTAAACTTGAACAGATAAATATTTTGAACTGGTTGTATAATCTTTCTTTTGACATTTTATATGTTCTGAAATTTGATAATTCTGCCTTTAATCACATTTCTTTTTATACTTTTTTTCTTCTGGAGGCGTTATTTTTTATGGCTGTTGGGGATTTAAATTTAGGTTAAATTCAGTAGCATGGCAGTGCTACAGTGGGCTGTATTAGCACTCAAGGGACCTAGATTCTAGTTTGATTTCTCTCATCACTGAGTTTATTTGACTGAACAAATCACTGAGCTATGTTGAGCCCCAGTTGTCTAATGTATAAAAAGAAGAGAAGTGTTGCTTACTTCTGGCTTAAAATTTTGAAATTGTAAAACATTTTTTAAAACTATTTATGAAGTAGATTCTTATTTATCTTTAAATTTAAGTAGATAAATTGATTCTTAAGTATCTTTAAAAAGAGTTCAAAGGTAACTCGATGGGGTAATTATCATCAGGCAAAAATACTAACCAAGGATTTCTAAATGTAGGGTTTTAAAATTTATATACAGTGAGTCCTCTCTTAACGTCATTGATGTGTTCTGCGACTTTAAGCTAAAATGCATGTAACGAAACCAGTTTTACCATAGGCTAATTGATATAAACAGGGTTAAGTTCTTACAGCATCTCATCAATAGTAATGAAACGATAATGAACAAAACTATGTTTCAAGGACCTGCTGTATTCTTTTATTATAAGGCAGTAAAGATATTTTCAATATTTCTGCACACTTATGCTTAAGGTTAAAATGTACACTTAAAGAAAATTGATTTTATTTTAGGTAAAGTTATTAAGTATTCAAATAGCTTTTCTATATTTCCTATTTGAATCAAAACTGTATCATAAGAAGAAATTTAATGTACATCGAAGGACTTCACTTATTAGCAGCTTTTTCCCCCTAAAACCATTCTTACCACTTTTATAGACGTCAGTTGATTGACAGTGTGTTCTTTAACCTTCATATTGCCTTTGCTTTTTAAAACTTAATTTCTTTATTAAAAATTGAATCTCTGTGTTACCTTTTAAAAAGCAACATATATGTATATACCTTAACTATAAATATCTTTCAGGATTTAGGACTATTTCTTTAGGATTCTTTCCAGAACTAGATTTTCAAAGGCCATGAATAGTTTTTTAAACTGTCAAAATAGAAAGCAGCTATTTTTATGATGTATATGCCAAATCATAGCCTAGATGATCCTCTTTGGGATTGATCTAAAAGTTTGATACTAAGAAAAAAGGTTTGTTTAATATATTTCTAATACTTAAGTAAACCTTTTGAATGGCTTCTATAATTTTAGTATGGTAGTAGCTAAAATATGACTCAGATAATGATCTTACAGAGCCTTTTCTATTTAATGTTAGTAGCTGATATCTTATTATAAGCCATAACATATATATTTAGTTAGTGTATATATTTAGGTAGTTCAGATACTAGGGATAGGAGCTGGTGAAACCTAACTTTACTTCCTTTTTATATGGACTATATTTAATTTTTCTTTGCTATATTTCCTAGCCATGGAATGTATATCACTAATACATGTCATTTTTCTCAATGTGTAGGGACAAAAAGTAGTGGAATCAACACAAATCTATTGCCTTAATTTAAGGCTTACTTTTTTCTCCTCCCCCTTGTGTGAGGCCCATGTATGTTTATATAAGAAAAATAAAACATTTGCCCTTGTATTTCTTTCTTTTTTCTTTTCTTTTTTTTTTAATTCCTCACCCGAGGATATTTTTCTATGTATCATCAGATAGAGTGGGAGGGAGGGGGAGAGAGAGAGACAGAGAGACAGAGAGAAACATCGATGTGATAGAGCCACATCGACTGGTTGCTTTCATGTCACATCACCCGACCAGAGCTGAGGACCGAACTGCAACTGAGGTACGTGCCCTTGACCAGAATCGAACCTGTGACTCATTGGTCCTTGGGCTGATGCTCTAACCACTGAGCAAAATTGGCCAGGGCCCTTGTATTTTCTTTATTAACAAAATTCACTATGCTACAGAGCAGAATTATGAAACAGTGGTAGCTGTAGTGGAGGCAATTTGAGGTATTTATGCAGAAATTAAGTTAATAGAGCATGCTGAAGACTGCTGTTCTTATAAAAGCCTGCTTGCAAGGTTGGCCCTCGGCTGATGTCTGGGAACTTGGAGTTGGGGGGTGTTTCCATTGTTCACTAACTGGGTAGGGAGGTTTACTGTCCCTAGACTCTTTGTGCCAGCAGTGTGGTTTATGCTGTACACCTACTCCTTTGGGGAGTTTGGAATTCTGAGTTGTGCTAGGCATAGGGTGCCTATCTGACCCGTTCCCTGTAAAAACATTGGGCAGTGAGTCTCTAATGAGCTTCTCCGAGCATATGTTACTGGAAGAAGAGTGAGCTGTATGATCTCCCATGAGAGGAAGAGAGTGTAAGGAATCTTACACATGATTTCTTTAGACTCCTGTGTCTTTTCCGCCTTGAGATCTGATGTAATGCTTACCACATTGCTGTGATCAATCTTAGTCATGAGTGCCACTCTATGCTGAGTCCTTTGGGTTCCATTGAATTTCTGAACATAGGGGTGGGCTTGGGAACCACCATCAGGTATCTTTGTTACTAAATTTATTGAGAAACTCTGAGTCATATATTAAAGAAGTTTTATTTGTACAGTACCATCAACATCATGTGGAGAGTTTAGGGCATTTCTGATGTTATTCTGTAAGTTTTAACATTTTATTTTAGAAAGTTCTAGTCAGTAGAAATCTGTATGCATACAGTTGCCTAGAGTATCTTAGAGATTTGCTTGACAGGTTGCATCAAATTGCTAATAACTCCATGACATATAAACTTTTAATTGTTAAAATGATTGTAACTAAATACTTTTTACAAACTCACTTCTTCTAAGAACAGCTAGTGATAGAAATGGACTAAGAAATAAATATTATTTCTAAAGCACTGAAAGAGCAAATGGGGAGAGAAAAATGTTTTGAACTGAACTTTGGGGTGGACCTTTTATACTCACCCTTTACATCATTAATGCTCATACCATTACGTGATTAATTCTTAATATGTTTAAGACTCTGTTAGAAATTAAGAGTACCATATAAACTTAGTGTCTGTTTTTTGGGCTGTAACAGAGCATTGTTTTATTTGGGGGGAGATGGGTATGATTGGGGAATTTGGTTCAAAATGGAAAGGTAAGAAATGTATTCTTAGTAGTAATTTGGCTTTTGTATTTCTGAATATGCTTATATAAATTACTTAGCACGATTTTTCTCTTGGATGAAGCCCCAACTATTGGCCCTGTAAGAAGATTATGCTTCCTCTATTTGTCTTCAGTTCAGGTTCTGTCTTCAGTTCAGGTTCATCTGTTCAATGTGAGATATAGTTTGGTAATTTCTAATCTAAACCATTCTCTTTAATATAGTCATACATGACAATTTATTATTGGGGATTTAGTTTGGTTATTGGAACGTTATTAAAATCATTAGTGCAACCTAAATATACCTGGGCTACATTGACCTGGAAAGAGTAATACTAGAATAATCAGACTGCTCTGTTAGAAGAATGTCATTTACCCCAAATGTTTTTAAATTCCTCTCTTTCTTTCACAATGGCTCATGGCTTGTTTCACATTTGCTTTTAAAATGCACAGTAGAACCTCAGTTCTTGAATTTAATTCGTTCTGGAAGGCTGTTAGAAATGAAGCATTTTTTCCCATTAGAAATAATGTAAGTTGAATTAATCTGTTCCACATCCCCGAATGATTCCCTGTTTTAACCTTTATTATATACAGTATATGTCTAATGTACTCTTTAATCTATAAATAAACACTTTAAAAACAAAAAGGAAATGAAATGTACATTAAAAAATGAAAATTTAAAAATAATAGGCAGCAACAAAAGCAAAAAAAAGAAAATACAGCACAATTTCCTGAGCTGTTAACAGCTGTAAACTGGCTCATACTCATGTATTCTCTCTCCTTTGTCCCCTGAGAGACACGTGACTGATCACACAGGTATCATCAGCATGAAAGGGTTGTTGGGTTGAGAAGCGAATTGTTAGAGATGGTAGATGTTTGAAAACTGACGTTTGACTGTAATGATAACTGACATCTATGCCATTTGATAGTATGACTATTTACTTTTCTTCTCCTAACTTCTTGTGTTACTCAGGTAACTCTCGTGATGGCATGCTCCATTTTCTGATCATAGCTGTTAGTATACTTAGCATCTTGATTGTTGGCACCAAACCAGGGACCTTCATCTCTATATCTCCTCGTTTCAACAAAGTTATCATGTGCTGATACTGTGCCATTACATATATAGTTGAGGATGGTTGGGAACATAGAGAGTATTAAGGCACAGTTCTTCCCTACAAAAAGATAATTTCAGTTGTGTAGTATTTGCAGCAAAAGATCAAATATAGAATGATGAGAATTTTAAAATATAGGCATCAAAAGTTTTATAGAGTAAGAAGATTTTTCGGAAGGATGAATTGGAATTTTCTGTGAGGAAGGGGTTTAGAGAATTTGCAAGGAGGGTTGTTGATGAACACACTAGAGGAGTTTATTCAGTAAAGCCTGTGGGCCACAATTTGGAGACTTGTAGACCTATGAAGCAGCATGGTGTCTTCGGGGAAGCTGTATGGCATCTTTAGGTGAATTGAAGAAAATCATCATTTTAGTTACCGCCTTCCTATCCATGAACATGGGCTTTCTCTCCATTTCTTTTTTCTTAAATGTCTTCATAAAGTCTTATAATTTTCTGTGCTCATGTTTTATACATATTTTGTTAGCTATTTTGAGATCTATTCTGAGTATTTGTTGGCATTACAATTGGTGTCTTTATAAAGTAAAATTTTTCAATTATTTCTAGTGTGTATATATCTTAAGTTAACCACATATCTTTACAAACGTTGGTAACTTTGATAAATTCTATCATTTCTGACATTTTCTGGATTTTTATATTTGAACAGTTACCTGCACATAATGATAGTTTTAAAACTCTTCCTACTTTGTAATCTGTTTTCTGTTGTTGCATTGGTTTAGGCCTTTAGTGTTATATAGTCGGAGTTGACAAACAAACAAGGAGTGTTTCTAATGTTTTCATATTTGGGAGTATCTTCACTCTGGCATCTCAGATGCATTTGTATCTGAGAGGACTTTTTTGAATTCTCTGAGAAAAGAAAACATTACTTTTGTTTTTTCCTGGAAGGGATTTAAAAGTAACCTAAGCACTTGTTCCTGTGGGCCACAAAGATGAACAAGACAAAAACATCCACTTTTATGAAGTTTATAGCTTTTATTTTTTATATTATGAATTTTTTGTTTAAATTGTTTACCATTGTTATGTCAATTAAAAAGTTTTAGTTAATAGATGTTGCCAAATTTTCTTCCAAAAGAAATTGTAACAGTCGGTACTAAAAGTGTATGGCAATATTTATATGCTATGCACCCTTTTACTAATTGTCTAAATAAACTTTTAAATCTATGCCAATCCACAAAGAAGTTGATGTTATACTGGTTTTAATTTGCATCATTGTCAGTGAAAATTAGCATCTTTTTCTATACTTGATTCATTTAATTTTTTTCTATGCACTGGTCAGTTGTATAATTTCTTTATTTTCTGTTGGTTAATTTCTATTTTCTTAATGATTTTAAGAACTAATTTAAAGCAAATTAGCCTTTTGTTGTGTTACAAACAATCTTTTTTTGTTGTGTAGAAATATTTATTTTTTTAAGAAGTCAAATAGACTTTTTGACCTTTACATTTTTTGTCTTTATAAAATATATTTTTTATAAATATTTTTGAGATATTTTTTGTTTTAACTTTTAAATATTTAATCTATTAGAAATTTATGTGGGTATAATGAATGAAAGGATGAGTTGCTTTTATTTATTTTGTCTAAAATAAATCTGTTTGTTCATATCTTTTTTCGTTCCGTTATTTAGTGATAGCTATTACTGTAGCTTTTAATCCTTTTTATTATCTAGTAGTCTTACATGATACTTTTTTCTTCCTTTTTATGTTTTAATTCTTCTTTCTTGTCTTTTGTTCTTCCTCAGTGTACTGGCTTTTCTTTAATAATTTTTCTGGCTCTTCTTAATGTTTATTTTTCTACATGGCTATTATAATTGGTTTGGCTAATTAAAAAAATTCTGTTGTTATTTTTGTTGAACTAACATTATTATGTTTTTATATTAGTTACGGATACATTTGACATCTTTATAGCAAATAAATACGGGTATTTATTTTCTTTTGTTCAAGTTATCTTTTGTTTTTGTCAGTAGAGTTTAACCTTTTCTTCATATAAGTCCTACACATTTCTAGTTAAGTTTATGCCTAAGTATTTTATCTTTTTATTGCTAAAAATGTAAGTGAATTTTTTTGCAGTTTATTCATTGCCTATTCCCCTTCCTGTTGGTTTAATGGAGTTTTCTTGATCCTTCTCCCTCATCCCAGCAATGATTTAGATATCAACTATTTTTGGTTAAGATACAATTCACATATCAGAAAATTCATTCTTTTAAAGTATACAATTCAGTGGTTTTCAATGTATTCACAAGATTGTGTAACCATCATCACTATCTAATTCCACAACATACTTATCACCCCAAAAAGAAACTTTATACCTATTAGTAGTTACTCTGAACTGTCCCTTCTCCCCAGTCCCTGGAAACCACTAATCTGCTTTATGTCTTTGTAGATTGGTCTATTTTGGACATTTCATATAATTAGAATCATATAATATGTGGCTTTTTGGTATTTGGCTTCTTTCACTTGTTTTCCAGGTTCATCTATGTAGCATATATCAGTATTTTCCTTTTTACTGGTGAATATATTTTCATTTTATGTATAGATCACATTTTGTTTACCTGTTTATCAGTTGATAGACATTTAGGTTGTTTCCACTTTCTGACTATTATGAATAATGCTGAACATTCATGTACAAGTTATTGTGTAAACATATATTTTCAATTTTGGGGGATAACATACTTAGGAGTGGAATTGTAAGTCATATGGTAACTCTATGTTTAATAATTTGAGGAATTGCCAAACTATTTTCCAAAATGCATCCTTTTACATTCTCACTAGCGGTGTATGAGGATTTAAATTTCTTTTGTTTCCTTGCTAACACTTGTTATTGCCCTTGCTTTTTTTTTTTTTTTTTTTTGGTTAATCCTCACCCGAAGATATTTTTCCATTGATTTTTACACAGAGTGGAAAGAGGAATGGGGGAGAGGGAGAGAGAGAAACATCCATTGGTTGCCTCCTGCATGACCCAGACCGTGGCCAGGGATCAACCCTGCAACCCAGTCTGTGCTCTTGACTGGGAATTGAACCCAAGACCCTTCGATCCACAGACTGACTCTCTAACCACTGAGCCAAACTGGCCAGGGCTTTGCCCTTGATTTTGATTGTACCCATCATAGTGGATATGAAGTGGTATTGTAGTTTTGATGTGCATGTCTCTAGTGACTAATGATGTTGAACTTCTTTTATGTGTTTATCTAGAAAAATGTCTATTCATATCTTTTTGCCCATTTTTAAATTTGGTTATTTCTTTTAGGAGTTCTTTATATGTTCTGCATACTAGACCATTATCGAATATATGATTTGTAAATATTTACATCCATTCTGTAGGTTGCCTTTTCACATACTTGATAGTTTCCTGTGAAGTATAAAAAATTTTAAATTTTGATGTTCATTTTATTTTTCCTTTGGTTATGTATACTTTAGGTGTCATATTTTAAGAAAATATTGCTTGGCTAAAGGTTATGAAGTTTTATACTTGTTTTCTTCTTAGAATGCTATAGTTTAGCTCCTACATTGAGATTTTGATCTGTTTTAAGATCATTTTTGTATGTGGTGTGAGGTAGAGATAGGATATTATATATTTATGTTTCTGTTTTATGTAGTGGTCACCCCTAGAATTTTACCATTCATGCTTTACTAAGTATAAAATAGTTGAAGAGGAAGGAAGATACTAATACAAGGGTTTTTAATGACTTTGTTCCTTCCTGCCCTTTTTCAGTGTTGTAGTTATCTTGAGTTTTAATTATAGTTTGACTTTAACTTTAATTATTCTTCTCTTACTGTTAATGCTTATTCAGTTTTACCCAAGCAGTCTTATATTTTGTGCCTTTTGGGAAAGGAGTTTTCTCTCTACAGAATTTGATCTGTTAATTGTTTGAAGGAGATATTTGTGACAAACCCTGAAAATGGCTTATTTTTCTCTTTATTTGAAAATTGTATAAACTTTAGGATGATAGTTATTTTTCTCTTTACTTTGAATATATTATTTCATTGTCTAGCGTTGCTGATGCAGTCTCCTGTTAATGTAATTGTTCCTTTATTTTAGATAATTTGTCTCTTTTCTGGTAGCTTTTTAGATTTTTTTCTCTTTCATTTTTGGCATCCTAGTATTTCACCTGATTGATTGAAAGGTATTTATTTTTATTTGTTCTGTTCAGAACTCTTGTTCATGACTTCTTGAATGAGGATTTACATGGTAAATTAGTCCTTGAAAATCTCAAATCTTTCCTTTGAATATAGCTTCTCTAATATTATTTCTTTTTTTTCTCCTGGAAATTTCCTTCTCATTCTACCTTTTGTGTGTCTTATTCACTCTTTCATATTTTCCAAGTTTTATTTCTAGTTAATTTTCTCAGATCCTTTTCTTTCTTGTTTTTTTCTTTGTGTCTACTCTGCTTTTTAGCTCATCCATTGAGTTTTTTCTCTTTAATATTAATGATTATATTTTTCAGTCTTATAGAGCCTAGTTTATTCTGTTCAAGTAGAACAAATGTTTTCTTTTTTGTGATATTTATCACTTCTTTCATTTCCCTAATTATTTTGTGCTTATTTTATATCATTTACAGGGTTCCATTATCTGGGATTCATGGTTCTCAGGGTGCTAATTCTGAAGTGTATTGTGCATCTTGATTCTCATTTTGGGAATTCTTTTAAGTGGGATTATTTTCTGGAGTGAGATCCTAAATGTTCTGGTTGTAGAAGTCTTCATCAAAATAGTTGGCGTTTGCTTCATCTAGGTGTCCAGTGCCAGTGCAGTTCAAGTTTTATGTTAATCTCTTACTGGAATTCCTATAACATGGAATCTACTGGGAATTTTCTCATGTCACTGTATGGTACAGGCATGGGGTTTCCATTCTCTTGACCACCACCCCAGCTCTCTTCCTTTCTTCCACCGCTTTCACAAATAAGGTTACCTTTTGCCTCTGTGGGCTGATAGGTTGAAAATTTTTTATCCTACATTCACTGATGTGCAGCTTTTCAAGATGCCTGGCTTTACACTGGGACTTGAGTTCCATTTATCACATTTAATGGGCTGAAGACCATGTTTAATATGCCCACATGGGCATTAAAGCCTCAAGTTGTAGACACTATATCTGATTTAGGTTGTGATTTTCCAAACTTCCCACAATATGACCTCTTAATTCCAAAACCTGCCTTGGTTTTATGCTTAGAATTTTTTGTTTTGTTGTTGGTCTTTGTATCTCAGCTGTATTTTAAAATTTGGGTATTGTATTTCATCTTATAGTTCTAAGTATCTATAACATTGATGGGGGGTTGAAGGAGAGTACCCCTGTTAGCTTAGTCTCTAATTTCCCAGAAACCGTATTGCCCTAACTGGTTGGTTGTATTTAGGAAGGCTGTTCACTTTGTATGTACCAAGTGGGGCAAAAGTAGGTTTACAGTGTTCATATGGAAAATAATATAATAATTAATAAATAATATAGGAATAAACTGTTTCATGTACTCACAACTGTAAACCTACTTTTGTCCCACCCTTTATTAGTATTGTAAACATTTACTATAATGAATTATGTCATATTTACAACTCTTTTTTTGTTGGTTTTCATGGATTTTTCAGGTAGAGAAAAAAATCATGTCATCCAAAAACACTGATACTTTTGCCTCCGTAAATTAGACTTGAAAATTTTATATATCATTTCTTTAGTTGCTCTGGTTAATTTCTCCAGTGAGCATTTCTATATTGTTCCTCACTTTTATTTGAATTGCATACTTTTTAGAAGAATTTTTTAAATGTTCTAAAGCAATTTATCATACATGACTTAAATATCTCAGTTTGTATATTCACATCCTAAGAAATTATACTGCAATTATTGTATATGATGTCATCAAAATGTTATTCTAAGAGTACCCATTACCTCTCTCCAAGCAGATATGTGCATATTTTACTCAGTTCTTTAACATGTTTTTAAAATATTCTGGTGGTACAAAGCTGCCTTTTGTGACGATTTGATTTTTCTGTTAATTTAAGGGTTAATTTCATTTCTGGCTCCCTATACAGTTTAAATTTCCTGTTACTGTTTAGGGTGGTGATACTATTTTACATATTTTGTTTTGAATGTATTTAACTCCAACCACCTTCAGCTCAGATACATGAACTCATATTTCAGTGTTGAAATTTTGTATTAGAATAGCTACAAAATTAAACATTTTTTTCATTATTGATTTTAGAGAGAGAGGGAGGGAGAAGGGGAGAGAGATGGAAACATCAGTGAGAGAGAACATCAATTGGCTGCTTCCTGCATGTCCCCCACTGGGGGTTTGGCCCACAACCTGGGCATGTGCCCTGACCGGAAATCAAACTGGCTACCTCTTGGTTCATGGGTTGACGCTCAACCACTGAGCCACACTGGCCGGGCCAAAATTAAAATTTTTTTAAATCATTTTTTATTTTTTAATTACAGTTGACATACAATATTATATTCATTTTAGATGTATACCCCAGTGATTAGATATGACTTCAGATTTTTTTTTTGGTAACTTTTTCCATGCATTCAGTCTTAAAGAGAGATTCTCCTGTTATCTCACACACCTACTTTGATGTCAGAATCTCTTCTTTTACCCCATTTTACACCTTCCCCTCCCCGCATAGCTCAGGTAGTCCCATTCACTGAGTATAAGACCTGGGAATTGGGCAACTGGAGAGCATATTAGCTAAGAGCACAGGTTTTGGAATCAAATAGACCTGAGTTTGAATCTTGATTGTTTTGTTTAATAACCTATACAATAAGTTTAAAAATATTTTTAAGTTAGTTTCTTCCTCTGAGAGGTGAATGTGATATACCCACCTCACAGGTTTGTTGTGAGGACTAAGTAGACTAATACACGTGAATCACTTTTATTAGTGCCTGACACATGGAATGTATTTAAGAATTGGTAACTAACTGGGCCGGTGTGGCTCAGTGGTTGAGCGTGGACCCATGCACCAAGAGGTCACTGGTTCGATTACCAGTCAGGGCACATGCCCAGGTTGTGGGCCAAATCCCCAGTGGGGGGCATGCAGGAGGCCACCATTGATGTTCTCTCTCATCGATGTTTCTGTCTCTCTCCTTCTCCCTTGCTCTCTCTCTAAAATCAATAAAGGAAAAAAAATTTTTTTTTTAAATTGGTAACTATATTTGTTGCTGTTATTTAATTTAAATGTAGTAAATTTATTGATCTTTGGTGACTTGGCCCTTTGTCTTACAAAGGCTTAGAGACTAGTTTTAGGAAAATTATCTAAATGCATTTCATATTAAGTATTGAAATATAAAATATTTCAATATATAAAATATTGAAAATATTTTAATAATCCTCCCAATTTTTGCTATATGGATTAACCTGAAATTAAATGTGTAATATAGAGTTAGAAAAACAGAGAATTCTGGAACAATTCTTTTTTTAAAATTAGGCTTATATCTTAATATAGTAGTTTGGCTTTCTTATAAATGTTTTTTTAAGGGGGTTTTAGATTGTTAAAATTTCTCTTAGATATATTTAATACCCACTTGAGAATTCCTGGCCTATTTTAATGTCAGTGCAGGAGACATTGTGTTATAGTAGTAGGAATATTAAATTGGATGTGTGGAGACTTGGGTTTGAGGCCTCGCTTTGCTGTTGACTTTGCACATATTCTCTTTTTATCTCAGTTCTGATCTGTACTGTGGTGCTTATAACCTGATCTACCTTACCTATCTATTCACTTAGTTGCTTAGAAAATCAGATGAAACAGTTATGTAAAGATAAGTGTTATCTTAGTTCTCACCTTATTTTTGTTCACTTACATCGTTTCAGAAAACAGTTTTGGTGTCTTAGGAATTCTTAGAAATTGAAATTTATATCCCTGTTAATCCTATTTCTGTGACGAGAGGCATTTTGGTAACTTTTCTGTTTTTTGAATTGTGAGATGCACATTACTTTAAAGGTAAACGATTTTAGTCCATTTCCCAAGTAGCCAGAAAACAGTTCCTGGATAAGTTAATTTTTTACAGGAAGTGTAACTGTATGTAGCTCTAGAAACTCTTTTCAATCTCTGCTCAGAACTAATCACTTCTGTTAAGCCTTTATTAATTAACTGTATCTGGTTTTGATTAATTTGCATCCATCTGCATTTATGCATGTGGTTTACAGTATATTAATTTATATTTGAGTGTTTTTGTAAGTCATTTTATGTCTTTTACACGTGACCCGGTCTTGTTTTCTCAGCTAGCTTGGGATCTCCTGAAGGGTAAAGACAATTGTCCTTTGCCGGTCTTCAGTACAGATTCATTCATAATAGAGATGCTCTGCATATAATGGTTTCTTACTAGTTGAGTTTAGCTAAAGCATTCCCTAGAACATAGTGAATCAGTTGGTCTGATTTTTAAAAAGTACGCATCTGTAGAAAATTTCCATTGTCCTAGTGTATGCTTATTTAGAGTTAAAGACAAAAGGCATTGAAACAGTATACTGCTTGATTTAAAAAATATGTTATCCCCCCCCCCCCAAATATTTGAACTAAGACTTAATTTTTTTGCTTTTTCAAATCATTCTGTTAATTGTATTTGGCCAAAACAAATCCAGTAAATCTCATTAAATAGCTTGATTTTTAGAAAAAAATACTGTAATATTTTAGGGGGGTATGGTATTTCTATTGTTACTCTCCATAGTTGTAAATGATTTTTAACAAAAAAGGAATTATACCATCTATAAAAGAAAGGCTTTTATAGAAGGCATACTTTTATAAAGCATTCAAGTTATTTGTCATTTTTTCATTAAATTAATTTATTAAAGTATTGGTGAGCCTTACTGTTGAAATTTCTCGTGTAAACCTTGATGTGGAGGAGACTTGTTGCAATAAATTTGCTAATTTATTTGGAAATGGCTATATTTGAAAACAAACTTCTTTACATTTGCTTTAATCAGAGCTTTTTCTAATCAAAAGATTAAATTACATCTTTTATCTTTGCACTTAAAGAATTTGCTGAAGATGATGTTTCTTCCAAATGAATGTTTGCATTTTATTTTTCTTTTTTTCCCCTTCTATAACCAGTTTTGTTCCCTAAGAAATGTTTTTATATCTTCTTTAGGAATGTCACTGTCTGCTGGGTCTTCCCCTCTTCATTCTCCCAAGATCACTCCACATACTTCTCCTGCCCCCAGAAGAAGAAGTCACACTCCAAATCCAGCAAATTACATGGTGCCTTCTAGTGCCTCTACACCTGTTAATAATCCTGTTTCTCAGACTCCGTCCTCTGGTCAGGTGATTCAAAAGGAAACTGTTGGTGGGACGACGTACTTCTATACAGACCCAGCTCCAGCCCCTTTGCCCGGAATGGTATGTTTGCATTAAAGGGAAGTAATAGTTCCTTCTAATTGATGACACTCATGAGGAGGTTTCCCCCTCTTGTGTCTTTTAATTTTGATGTGAAGAAGTGTTTAATTTTCTAATTTAGATGATAATTCTGATCTTTTCAAAGTAATCTGTTTTTGCATCAATAAGAACTTTAGTTTTGGACGAATCTGGTTTTAATTAGAAATTAGATTATATTCAATCTCTAGTTTAGTACTTTATGGCATGTTTTGCTTACGGGGTTAACTAGTACTTGTCCTAGCTGTAGTTGATGTTTGCTGACATTTATTTATAAGTAGTTTTACCTCTAGTAAGAAGTCAGAGAAAGGAGATTTTTTTATCAGTACTTACTGAAAGCAAACTGATGATGAACTTTTGCCTTAGGTTAGGCAGCAATTTAATAGCGAGACCTTTGGATAGTGGAGGACACAGAGAACGGAAACCTCTGATATTATTCATTGTTAAGGAGGGGGGAGGCTTAGGGAGCCCTGATGAGGAAAGAGCCCACAAGGGACTGTCAGGAGAAGGAGGGGGAGAAAGGGGATAAGGGAAGCATTGTAATGTTCCATAAATTGTACCTTTTGTTTATTTTTAAAGGGAAATAAGATCACTTTTCCACTATGAGACCAATTAAATTTTTTAAAATATGTTTTTATTGATTTTTTTTAGAGAGGAAGGGAGTGTGTGTGGGGGGAGAACATTGATAGGCCGTCTCCTGCACACACACACACACACCCCGCCCCCACTGGGGATAGAGCCTGCAACCGGGGCATGTGCCCGGGACCTCTTGGTGCATGGGACAACGCTCAACCAACTGAGCCACGCCAGCCAGGGAAAATTGTACCTTTTTAGCTTCATTATTTTGTCCCTGTTCAAAAATTGTTTTTTAACTATGGAAAAATAAGTGGCAGATGAAGGGCTCATGAGTAAAAAAGCTAAATTCCATTAAATATGAAAGCTAATATAGACTATAGACAGTGGACATGTTCATAGATGAGATGCTTAGATGAAAAGTATAGTTGGATTTTAGTAAACAGGAAGACTTTGATCCCACAAATTAAATTAATGATTTATTCTGATTAAATTTAATATTTTACTAAAAGGCAATTTGAGTAGAAAGATGACAGATTTTTTTGTTATTTATTTTTAAGAGTCCCAGTTCTGCCATTGTTTTGTGACTCTTGAATCTTAGTACCTCTGAGATTGTTTCCCCAGTTGTACATTGGGTAATACCTAACCATCTTATGAGAAATAAATGTGAAAACATTTATAGAAGTACTTGTAAATCATGCAAAATGCTTTTTAAGAAATAATGAAATAGCTAATAGTTTTTTGTTTTGTTTTGTTTTTGATCAGAGATCTTTCAAAAATTATCACAGAACAGCTTGCCGAACAGAAGGTCAAATAATTGAGGTAGAGTAGAGACTTTTTCCTTGGTTCTTTCAAATAAGAATTCCATCAGTGTTTTACCTTTTGGGGGTTTATTATATTTTATAATTTACATTTTTATTATATTTTATTTTATCATATTTGAAGAAAGAAGAAATTTAATTTATAAAGAGGTTCTTTTGTCACAAAACTGTCTCAGCTATTTTTGTAGAAATTATATATGGCACATTTTAATGTTTTTACCTTTCAAATACTCTTAAAAATATGCTCATGGTAAGCCTGAGGTAAGCCAAACTATGCTATCTGATGTAAGGAAACCAAGGCAAGAAAAAAGGCATTATTCTCTCTGTAGATATAGATTAAAGGAAACCTTTAAGTATTGCAAAGTCGGTTCTGGTTGAGATCCAGAACAGAATAATTATCTAAGAGGAACAGAAATTGGCTGAATTAATTTTTAAAGGAGGAAAAAAAATGTTTGTTTCAGCTTTTATAATGAAAGAATAAAGCAAAAGAAAATATATTTTAGAATGTACTTTGATTTTGATTCATGGGCCAATGAAGGGAAGGAGAGACAGAGGAAAAAGAAGAAAGCAGGGTGGTGGGGAGAGTCCAATTGGAAGATTGAAAGACTGGAAGCTGAAAGCAGATTTAGTAACTCTGTTGTAGTTTGCTCGGAACATAAATACATTGCTGCATCTTTCTGTTCACTTAAGCTGTTAACCCACAGTAAATCAGCCCTCTTTACTATTGCAGTTTGAAGTGTTTAACAAGTATTTAGGTAACACTTTGTTTAGGTTGGTCACAAAAAGCCCACAAGAGGGCAGTTCTTTGGTGGCCAGGGCAGTGAGTGTTGTTACTTCATTATCTGACTGTGCCCCAACACCTTTAATATCTGCTTTCTTCCTTTCTTCCGGTTGCTTTTTGTGTAATATTTCATCCAAAGAGCTACTTTTGTCTCTTATTGGAACTTATATTTAACTGTATATGAAAAAATGTTTCCTTTCTCATTAGATTTTTCAAATTGATTATTAAATATAAGGTTACTTTTAAAATGAATTCAGAACGATACTGATAACAGTTATTCTCTGAGTTGTTTAATTCACTATCATTTAAAGATTTAAAAATGTATCAATTTATCACTGTCATTTAAAGGTGAAAACTTTGTCAAAACAAAGCTTATCAGTTGAGAAAAATTGATCGTTACATTTTCTCCCTCCCTCCCTTTTTAGGTATTTCCAAACTATCATATATATCCTCCAACTGCACCTCATGTTGCTTACATGCAACCAAAAGCAAATGCACCTTCCTTCTTCATGGCCGATGAGCTCCGACAGGTACGTGTTCAGAATTCCCAGTAGGGATGCTTAATATCTACAGTGCTTTTAGCAAAGAACTAGAGAAACAACAACAGAAACAAATTACATTATTTAATCAAATATACTGTACTAAAACAGATAGATAGAATTTGGAATTTATGAGTTCAAAGTGACATTTAAGGAAAGAAAATTGCAGGTAATTATGTGTACAGATATAAAACATGGAATAGCTATTTAAATGGGCCACCTTTCTCCACGTCATATCCTGTGCATTGAAAGTTCTCTCTGAAGTATATATATAAATAATTTAAATGGTTTCTAACCTTCAGACAACGTTTTGCTAATATCTACAGGTTCAGACTAGGTAGGTTGGCCCAGAAATAAACCTCACATTAAGAGAGTTCAGTATTTTCTATAAAGTAGATTTTATAAAAGAATTTTTTGTTAGATAGGTAGGTATTATTTGATATGTTGACTTTCATTTTACACTTATATTCTCAGAAATATTTTTGTTTCACAGAAGTATGTTGCACCTGTATAATGTTCATAGAGTGAATTATTGACAAACGTTGCATAGATCTTGAGTTTTCAGCCACAGAGTTACTTACATGCTTTGGGTTATAGCATAGTTACTAGAACCCAACCTACCCAACCGTAATTAGGGACAGGTATATCTGGGACTGGAATTTTGGCATTATACCATTATTAGAAATGTTATTTCAGCATATCAACATTGAAAAGTACACATACCCAAAATGTTAATACTCATGCTATTTAATTACAGTAGAAAATCCAGATTTCAGAAGCTATGTTTAGATGTAAATATACTTGTTTTCTTTTCTTAGGAGCTCATTAACAGACATTTAATAACAATGGCTCAAATTGATCAAGGAGATATGCCAGGTAAAATTTGAGTTGATTTATTCTTCCTTTTAAAGGATATTATAATTTTTATGTAGTCCTACATGTGTTTATGTCTTAAACTAGCTAATTACTATTTTATGAATATATTTATTTGAAATCTACTTCAGAAGTATTCTAGGAAACCACAGATCATCTAGTTTATTTAAATTAATTCTACATGTGACCATATTCTAGTTCATTAAAAAATTAGATTTAGAATCCATGGTGATTTACCTCACTGTGCATTAGAATGTTATTGTCTTCTGAAATTTGATAAACTATAGGTTCTTAAATAGAGGGGAAAGGTGATTATTATTATTTCTGAGACTTGAGTTGTGCTAGGCAGTGTGATGTTAAAAGCTTTATGACTTTCTTACAAAAATCCTGTAACAGATACTAATATTATCAACTCCATTAAAATAAAATAAAAAGTAGTTTATTGAATTTTAGAGAAAGAAGAAGGGAGAGGGAGAGGGAGAGAGAGAGAAACGTCGATGTGAAAGCATAACAATGATTGGCTGCCTCCTGCATGTTCCCTACCGGGGTTCCAGCCTGCATCGTGGGCATGTGCCCTGACCAGGAATTGAACTAGCAACCTTTTGGTGCATGGGATGACACCCAACCCACTGAGTCACACCTGCCAGGGCTATCATCTCCATTTTGCATATGAGGAAAACTGAATTTGACAGACATGTTTAGTAATTTGCCTTTAAGACCAGTGGCTAGTAATTGGCTGGCTGAGTCAGGATTTAAATCTAGGTTTTATTGACCGAATCACAGTGTTTCTAAGAGAGCATTAAAATATCTTTCCCTAGCTAATTCTGTTTATAGCAAGATAAATATGGTATAATTTAACAAAACTATAAATAGTACAGTAGGAATACATTTGCCACAGAGATCGTCTTAAAATACCTGGTTGCTATCAAGGATTCAGCCCTGTCTATTATGCGTCTTCTTGACTGCTGAAGAATTAAAAAGAGTGTGTCTGGCTGTTATTGTCTTAAGACTGATCATTCCACTTTAGATGGGCAGGGAACTTATCTGTCATAATCTTTGAAGTGTTCAGGTTGGGATTTTCCTTAATTATTTAGCAGTGCCTTTGAGGCCCTAGTGAGGGTAGAAGGAAAAAAGAAAAATAGGTTTATTTATCATTCCAGTCTTTTTAAAAAAATTTTTTCCCCCTTTATTGATTTTAGAGAGAAAGGAAGGGAGAGGGAGAGAGAGATAGAAACATCGATGAGAGAGAACATCGATTGGCCACCTTCTGCATGCCCCTCACTGGGGATCAGGCCCACAACCTGGTTATGTGCCCTGACCAGGAATCGAACCAGCGATCTCTTGGTGCATGGGTTGATGCTCAACCAGTGAGCCACACTGGCCGGGCTACCATTCCAGTGTTTATGACTCCATTAGTTGTAATTTGAAATTATAATAGAGTTTAGGAAATAGCTGTATATAAGATTACTACATGTCAGTTGCATTTCTATAGACCTGTAGCCAATAACCTCAAAATATAACTAAAAGAGAAGATGCTGTTTGCAGTAGTTTCAGAATATCAGTACCTAGGTGTAAATACAACTGAAGATGTGTAAGTTCTCATTGGGGGAGATTTATTAAGATGTAGTAAATAAATAAATAGAGTGAAATACTTTATTCATGACTAGGAATACATAATGCATTAGATGTCAATATTTCTAAAGTGATCCATAGATTGACTAGAATACCAATCAAAGCATATGAGCTTTTTAAACTCAAAATACTTCTGACATCTAATTTTTATCCTAACAATTTAATTGTTAAGGGCTCAGTCCCACAAGATTACTCCCACTTCAGATGCCTGCTGAAATGGGGTACTTAGGCTACCCACACTTTCCTCTGGCCAACTACAAATGTGAGTTGTTTTCACCACTACCCTTGGAACTCTCAGACCTCCCCTCCCCTCAAAGTCCAAGGAGAGGAGAGGGGCCTGGAGACTGAGTAATCATCAGTAGCCAAAGATTTAATCAACCATTCCCACAAAATGAAATTTCCATAAAAACTCCTAAACACTACCCTCAACTTCATTAATTTAAAATGACTCACAGAACTCCGGAAAGCACTTTAAGTATTATTATTGGTTTATTATAAAGGATACAACTCTGGAACAACCAAGTGGAAGGGATGTATAGCGCAAGGTATTGGTGGAGGGTGGAGTGGGGAACTTCTTACCCTCTCTGAGTGTGCCACCCTCCCAGCACCTCAGTGTGTTCACCAACTTGTAAGCTCTCTGAATCTTGCTGTTTAGGAGTTTTAATGGAAATTTCATTTTGTGGGAATGGTTGATTAAATCTTTGGCTACTGATGATTACTCAGTCTCCAGCCCCCTCTCCTCTCCTTGGACTTTGAGGGGAGGGTAGGTCTGAGAGTTCCAAGTTTCTAATCAAAGTTGGTCTTTTAAAAAAAAAAAAAGATATTACAGCATAACAGAATTTTTTATATTATATGATAAAATTCATCAAACAGAAAAGGGCCAAGACATTTTGAAGATTATGATTAAGAATCTGGGTGTATTGTGGGAGGGGAGGCTTGGTTTGCATCCATAGTAACTAACGATGTGGTAAATGGCACTGGGTTAGACAAATTGATTAATGGAACAGACTGGGGAGAGCCCAGGCCCATTCTGTGAGAGAGGTGGCATATTAATGGGAAAAAGAAGGCATCGCAAAAATGGTTGTCTTTACGGTAAAATATAAAATTGGATTACCTTAAACCACATCCAAAAAGGCAACTCAAAATAGATTGAGAACTTAAATGTCTAAAACAAAACTCTAAACTCATACTATAAAATGTAAATGAATAATTTTAACATTTCAGTAGGGAAAGAGTTCCTGTACAGGAGACAGATATTGTTGGCTCAAAGAAAATACTGATAAATTTCATTAAATTAAAATTTAAAACAATCCAAAGGTACCTATAGTAAAGTAAAACCTTGGGAAAAGATATTTACAAAACTGAAAAAGAATATTAAAAATCATATCAGTAAGAGCCTAAACAACCCAATTAAAAAAGAATGACCAAAGGATAGGAATAGGCAATTCAAGAAACTGGAAATTCATGACTAATAAATATAAGAAAAGATACTGAACATCACCGATGATTGAGTAAATACAAATAAAATACCATTTTGAAGTCTTATCTTATAAAATGTGAGGATTTGGATCCATAGGTTCTTCAGTACATTGTTGTTGGTAAACTTGTTACCACTTTGGGAAACTAAAGTTGAATATCTATGTCTCCTGTGATCCAGCTGTTCTCCTCCTAGATTTAGGTACACTCCTACACATTTTCAACCGGAAAATGTATAAAGTAGCCACAAATTGCTGCTCACAATAGCAGAAACCTTCATTAATTCAAATGCCCATCTGAAGGACAGGGGATGAATTAACTGTGATAGTGTCAGACAATGGAATATTATACAGCAGTTAAAATGAAAATAATATGCTGACATGCAGCAATACAGAAGAATTTTTTTTTTTTAGTCTTCACCTGAGGATATTTTTCTATTTATCTTCAGGTAGAATGGGAGGGAGGGAGAGAGGGAGAAAGAGAAACATTGACATAAGAGGTACACACCAACTGGTTGCCTCCCACACAACCCTGACCAGGGACAGGGACGAACCACAACTGAGGTACATGCTCTTGACCAGAATCGAACCCACAACTCTTTGGTCCGCGGGCTGACACTGTAACCACTAGGCCAAACCGGCCAGGGCAAGAAGAATCTTTTTTTAATCTTCACCCGAGGATGTGCTTTTATTGATTTTGGGAGAGTGAGAGAGACAAAAAGAAACAGGGATATGAGAGAGTAACATCAGTTGGCTGCCTCCCATACACGCCCTGCAACCTTGGTATGCACCCTGATTGGTGCAAAGGAGGACGCTCCAACCAATTGAGCCATCCAACTAGAACTAGAAGAATCTTTGTAATGTAATATTAAGTAAAAAATGTGAGTTGCAAGAGATTATATATAGCATGATAGCTTTTTATAAATTTAACTAAAATGTTTGTGTGATTGCATTAAGTACATGTGTATATCATATACATGCATAAACATATACATATATACATACATAATAAACTTTTGAGGAGTATATATAGGTGTAATAAACGGGAAGGAAGAGAAAGAGAAGGAAGGCAGAGGTTGGTAGAGAGAATCATGTATTTAGATGTAAATTGAAGTCAAGGTCTGCTTTTGTGTGGCATGTTTGCAGATGCTTATTAGTAAGAATAATTAAATAAAAGCAGGCTATGCATAGACATGACCAGCAATTTGAGTGTCACAAACTAAAGATCATGTTTAATTCAATTCTGTGCACCTGGGTTTAAACAAGGTTTAAAAAGTGGGTTTTTCTATCACTGCTTTAATTCTGGTCTTTTTCATGTTTCATATTTACTATTAACCTGTGTTCCATATTGACTTATTTATTAATCTTTGTTCTTGCTGCTTTTTTCTTTGTTTCCATTCCATACGTTATACTTCTATCAAATTAGTACTTCTAAACTTTGAAATCATAATTCATTTTCTATACATCAGTGATTCTCAAACAAGAATGATTTTATCTCTCATGGGTCATTTGGCAATGTCTGGAACATTTTCCACTGGCTACAAGTGGGTTGGGTTTAGGGATGCTGCTAAACACCTTACAATGTACAGAACAGTACCTGACAACAGAGAATGATCTGGTGCAATATGTCATTAGTGCTGAGGTTCAGAAACTGCCATAGATTTACTATAGTGACTCTTGGTATCTTCGATCCAACTTATCATCCTGTGTGTTCTTTGAGGGCAGGTAGGGTTGAATAGAGGAAAGAAACTAAAATTTTAAAATATTATTTGGTGGAACTGGGTCCTAGACTCAAAATTGAGGTAAACTAAAGAATGCACCTCTAAACTTCTAAGTTGATTTTCTTTACTTTGATGTTTTTGATGCCTAACAATGATTAAGGCACCCCTATTTCCTTTATTCATACTTAATTTTGTGCATTTATTAAATTGAGCTGCAAATGAAAAAGAGAACTACAAGGAGTATTCCTGTCTATTAGTGGAAACGTTCATTTTTAAAGTTAATATTAGGCCACATATGATGATTTCAGGATAGGCTGGGAAATATAGTGTGAAAAGATGACTTCCTGGAAAAAAACGTAGTCATGATGTACAGATCTAAAAATGAGCACATATTAAAGATTTTCTTTAAGTCATGAGGGAGCCAGTCACATAAGACATATTATAGATCAAGAATAATGAAACGAGTGTGCAGACTGGCTTTTTCAAGGGAGAAGAGGGAAGACATTTGAACCCCACCAGGCAGAACAGAATACACATGTCTGTAGACAAGAATTATTTTGCAGTGCTCTCAGTTATCTACAGCTTGCAGAGGTGTAAAATATCTTCCATAGAATCTGAATCAGACACTGGAGGGAGGGATAACCTTTAAATAATGAATAGTTTTCCGCTGAAGCACCATTTTCTTCCTCTTCACTGTTTGGAATTCAGCATGACTTCCTTGAAAGGAGACATAGGGATGAAGGAATTAAGAGCATAAGATTTTTAGTTCATTGTGTCCCTCATGCAAGTACCACTGCTTGGCATAGTAAGTTTCAGGTCCTTAGTATAGCATGTAAATTTTCCTCGGGTTGAATCCCAACATATACCTTGCTCAGGTTTATGTCCACTCTGCAAACTCCTCTGTGGTACCACACCCCGTTTCTCCCACCACATGAGATTTCACCATCCTGGCCACCTGTGTACATTCATGCCTTGTTTGTTATTGTTGTTCTGTTTACTCCCTCAGCCGAAAGCACTCATTTTAGCTCATTGATTTGTAGTAAACATGCCAAATCAGCTGTAAGGTCTTTCCTAATATCCTTGAGACTGGCTCCCTCTCTGTGTTTCCATGTGTAGTGGTTCTCAAAGTGTGGTCCCTTGACCACCCGCAGTGTCCTTTCATTATCACCTGGAAACTTGTTAGAATTGTAACTTCTTGGGTCCTATTTTTGATTTACTGAGTCAAAAACTCTGGGCATGGGGCTCAGCAAACTGTTTTTACAAGATTCTGAAGGGTGCTAAAGTTTAAGAACCAGTGCCATGGTGAACTGCACTTTTTAATAGCTATTCTGCCTTGTACTGTATTTCACATAAGTCTTTAAGCCTCTTGATAAGAACTCATATTTCATTAATATGGGTTCACTAATACATAGTAGGTACTCAATATATTTTTACTAATTTGAAATTAATTCCCTTATATGAAATAGCTAGAAAACAAAATTTATCAGTCGTTTGTGGAAATTACATTGATCATTCAAATAAATAATAAATGGGCAGAAACTTACAGCTACATTCACTTGTGTGTATATTTTTCTTTATACTGCCTTTATTTCAGTAGAACTTGCCACTTGACCTTGATTTGAAAGTTATATTGAATCCATGTTTTACGATATTGCCAAAATGCTGTGTAAGAGTCCTGGGTTTGCCTCCCTACTCCCTCCCTAGAGGGGTAATCCTAAGTAGGAAATTTTATCTCATAGACTTGTTTCAAGAACTAAGAGTTAATGAGTGTGAGTATTTGGCAAAGGCAGAGGGGTCCTTTTGCGTCTATTTTCTGGAGTTAGAGTTTTCTTAATAGGGTTTCACTCGGATTTCTTAACAGTCAGAGGTAAAACATTTTTAGTTGTTTTTGTTTGTGAGAGTTTTTTAAATGAGATTTATTGCCATGTTTCAAAATAGTGTTAAATGTGTTTATTGCAAATACAGAATAGTATTAAAAAAAGAGAAAATCCTCCCACTCAGTGGTTAACCATTAAAGTTTTGCTGTGTTCCTTACTAGATACTTGTCTATAATATTTGTGCATGTTCACTCATCTGCTTTTCAGTTGAGATACGGTGTGCATTCCTAAGTCATTGAAGACATTTCACCAATGGAAGCTGTCCAGTTGGAAAATATAGTTGATTATATTTGAAGCATTAAAAACTATTTGTCTTTTTGGACTGTAAAACTGACATGTTTATTCTAGATAATAGGGAGCAGTAAGAAGGGAAAATAAATGGCTTATACTCTATAGAGAAAGGAACCGCTGAATATATTTTCATGTTCAACTTTCTAGTCTTTTTTTTTTTTTATCCTCACCCGAGGACATTTTTCCATTTTTTGTTCAGATAGAGTGGGAGCGAGAGAGAGGAAGAGAGAGAGAGAGAGAGAAACATCGACGTGAAAGGTACACATCGAGTGGCTGCTTCCCGCACGACCCAACAAGGGCGGGAGACAAACTGCAACCAAGATATGTGCCCCTAGCGGGAACCAAACCTGGGTCTCTCTGGACCACAGGCCGACGCTCCAACTGCTGAGCCAAACCGGCCAGGGCAACTTTCTAGCCTTTATAAGAAACAACAAACTGGGATTCAAGATAAATAGTTTTTAATGCCGAATGGTATCACAAGCAAATCCCAATGCATTTATATATCCTTAAACATACTTTTTCTTTCTTTGAGGAACATGGCAGGCATGGTGGTAAAGTTTTTAGTTTTCTTTCTTTTGTTTTTTATGAGAGATTAAAACTGTGCTGTTCCATTTTGAAAAAGATTGCCTTATTTATATATACATAGACATACTACATAAACACACTCTCCAATTTAATGTTAATTTTGAATTTCTTTATGCTTTAAAAACAAGAATTCATAGCTTAACACCATTGTCTAAATATATTTAGTACAAAATAAAATGTTTAAAGAAACAAAATCTATCTTGATTTTTATTCAACATCAGAATCAGAAATGTTTAATATTTCTAAGTGATAACACAGATTGTTTCTGATGTTTGTTGTATTGTGCTATAAAAGATAAGAAATATTTTGGATGTATGAAATTTAGTTCTATGGTTGTTTTATAATGTCTGTTTGTATTGATAATGAAACCAGTTGTTTTATAGAATTATTATAAATGTTGACACTGTTCTTGAATACAAAGTATGTTTTGATACCAGTTATTTATAGTAGGTTTGATTTCTTCTTTATTGCTCTGAGAGATTTATGAATGTCTGCAAGTTAAGTCATCTGTCTTCCTATGACTTACTCTAGCAGTCCCTGCAGAAGTCGACAGCTACCATAGCCTATTCCCTCTAGAACCACTGCCACCACCCAACCGGATACAGAAATCAAGTAATTTTGGCTACATTACATCTTGCTATAAAGCTGTAAATAGCAAAGATGATCTGCCATATTGCCTTCGGAGGATACATGGTAAGAAGGATAAATTATCCTCTTTTAGAAGCATATTTATTGAGGCTAAGATTATTCAAATATTCCTCAATATATTTATTTAATATATGAATTTAAAGACTAATAAATAAGTTTCATTTCATTTGATAATTAGTAACTCCTAGTAATGTATAACTTTTTCCCTCACATTTCTGATGGAATAAGGGGAGATGTCATTGACAGTTTAGTAGAAAATTTTTTCTTTTTCAGGTTTTCGTCTTGTTAACACAAAGTGCATGGTGTTGGTCGATATGTGGAAAAAAATTCAGCACTCGAATATTGTAACTTTGCGTGAGGTATTTACCACTAAAGCATTTGCAGAGCCTTGTGAGTAACTTGTAATTGTCTTTCTGCTTGTGAGCCTCACTGGTCGAAGCCAGATTGCAGTAATGAATGTTTGTGTTTTATTTTAAGCTCTTGTGTTTGCATATGATTTCCATGCTGGAGGAGAAACTATGATGAGCAGACACTTTAATGACCCCAATGCTGATGCCTATTTCACAAAGAGAAAATGGGGTAAGGGAAAGATGCAACCAAGCTGTATGTTGAAAATGCTTTTGCTCTGTGGGAGAGTAGTTTGTATTTTAAAATACATGCAAATTGATCCCTGTAGTCATTCCACTTACGGACCCTATTACATTTTTAAAAGAAATGGGGTCAATCTCTAACAAGTTAGGAAATAATGTATTATGTGTATAGACTGAGATGAAGATGGGTTGTGAAAGATGTAAATATCTGAAATTTAAATAACTGAGAATATGATAGAAGTTTTATCCTCTTAACAGTTTTTTACTTTTAAAAATACAATGCTTTCTGAGTAGAGATGATTTGGAAAATTCAGTAAATTGAATATCCCTGTAGCTTCACCATGCAAAACACCATTATGAGTCTCTTGATGTATTTTTTTCCAGCCTTGGTGTTTTGTTTTGGTTTATTTGGTTTCCTTTTGCATTGTTTTTATTTTATTTTGTATCAAATTACATTTTCCATTTATTATAAGTATTTCCCCTTAATTTATATATTTTCTGAGTGTAATTTAATGACTCCCTCAGAATCCAATGTGACTATATATCATTTGTGAAATTATTTTCCTAAACAAATGCTTTTGTTTAAAGGTAGGGATTCCATGTTACTTAATGAACTAGTCTTCAAAGTAAATTTACAGGTAACTTTTACTTGGTCTGGTAATATTTTCTTTTGTTGCCCCTTTCTAATATTGCAAAGAACCAAAATATTTTAATTATATTCTGATAAATGTTCATTAAAGGATAAATCGTTTCAGAGTAAAAGTGAATTCATTTTGAGATGTCTGTTAGTTTATATATTTGGGAAGGGAAAAGTATGATTCATTTTCTTGTTTGGGGGTAGGAAAGAACATTGTATTCTTTACCATGATTTTTAATATTTTAAAGATTTTGTTAAATACATGCTGAGAGAAACTAAAGAGGGAGAAAGATTTTGAGTCACATGACAGGGTCTTTTGCATTGTGACTCCATTAAGGACTCTAAATAGGAATAAAAGCATGTCACTTCTGTTTACTTTTAACTTTGCTTTCTGACAGTTACAAGAAGAAATCTGTGGTTACATGGCTGTCTCACATTAAAAATCTGGTCATACAGTGTGGTCTTTTTTTTCCTTTTGCCGTGTCATCTGTAGACACACAATTTTGTTGAAGGGGATGTGGTATGACTTTCCCTATAGATGAACATAGCTGTAGTCGTTCAAGTTTATTTTCGTAATACCACCTGTGAAATGACTGTTGGCTATAATTTATAGCTAGGTTTCTCAACATGAGCCCTGTTGACATGTGGGGCTGAACAGTTATTTTCATAGGAGCCGTCTGTGCATTGCAGGATGTCAGCAGCAGCCCTGGCCTCTACCCACTAGATTCTAGTAGCAACCCCCCCCCCCCACTCCAGTTGTGGCACCAAAAATATCTCTAGACATTGCCAAATGTCCTCTAGGGTGGACAAAATTGACCCGTTGAGAACCATTGATTCATTGAACTTCTTTCCAGCTTTTTTTTAAATCTTAATTATTCTGTTTTTGGTGTTGACTTATTATTTGCTATGTTTATGTTTTCACAGGAATCAGTCCTTTTTCTAATATTTGAAAGTATCATTTAAATGGTAGTAACATCTCTAAACGCACTATGTATACTTTAATTTACAGTAACTTTTCTATTACAGGGAAATCTTCTATTTTCCTAATGTAAATATAAAAAGAAGAAAATAAAGGTCATCATTTATATAAACTTATAGAGACATAGATGGAAGTCTAATGTTTTGTTATACTATTTAATTTATTAACTTAGCACAAAAAATCATATATTGTAAGAAATATGCTAATTTAGAAAATGGGAATAATAATAATACCATACCATATAGGAGTTTTGATAGAGGTTTAAAATGAGAAAATGTGGGTATAGTACCTAGACAAAATCTGGCATACTGTAAGCACTTGTTTGTTGTAAATATTCCTTTTCCTTATTACCACATTTTTTTTTAATTTTTTTAATTTTTCATTTTTTTATCCTCACCCGAGGACATTTTTGCATTTATCTTCAGATAGACCGGGAGGGAGAGAGGTGGGAAGAGAGAGAGAGAGAGAAACATCGATGTGGGAGAGACACATCGAGTAGTTGCCACCCACACGGCCCCGGGCCGGGGACAAACCGCAACCGAGGCATGCGCCCTCAGCGGACACCAAACCCGGGTCTCTCTGGACTGCAGGCCGACGCTCTAACTGCCAAGCCAAACTGGCCAGGGTGTACCACATTTATTAAATAGCTTTATTTCAATTCTTTAATGTTGCCTTGGACATTTTCTTGGCATTTATCACTAGAGTCACATTTTGAATCATCTAATATTGTTTTCCAGATTTCTTTCATTCATTCATTCATTTGGTTAATACTCACCTGAGGATATTTTTTCCATTGATTTTTAGAGAAAGTGGAGGAGGGGTGGAGAGAGAGAGATCAATTGGTAGCCTCCTGCACATAACCCTATCGGGGCTAGGGATCGAAACTGCAACCCAGGTATTTGCCCTTGACTGAGAGTTGAACCTGCGACTCTTTGGTCCTCGGGCCGGCACTCTAACCACTGGGCTACACCAACCAGGGCTAGATTTTATTACTTTTAGTTCTGTCTAAATTGAGGGATAGCAGTTTTTTGTTTTTTTGTTTTTATCTTCATCCGAGGATATTCTTCCATTTTTTGTTCAGAGAGAGAGAGAGAGAGAGAAACATCGACGTGAAAGGGACACATCGAGTGGCTGCCTCCCACACAACCAACCAGGGCCGGGGACAAACTGCAACCGAGGTACGTGCCCCTAGCAGGAACCGAACCCGGGTCTCTCTGGACCGCAGACCGACGCTCCAACTGCTGAGCCAAACCAGCCAGGGCGAGGGATAGCAGTTTTTGACGCAGGGGCCATGCTAATCTTTCCTGTATCGTTCCAATTTTAGTATATATGCTGCCGAAGCGAGCAGGAGGGATAGCAGTTTTTGAATTTTATATTTGCTTTTTCCTGGAAATTTTAATATAAGTCATAAGTACCTATTTGCTATTTATCATCTCCACAATTAACGATTTAACTGTTGTTTTTATATTTGATTCACAAAAGGTTTGTTTACAACCCAGGTTTTGTGTTTGATCCCTGATTGGGGCTTGTGCAGGAGACAACCGATCAATGTTTTTCTCTCACATTGATGTTTCTCTGTCTCTCTCTTTCTCTCAGTCCCTCTCTGCCTTTCTCTAAAAATCAATAATAAAAAGAAAGATTTCCTCCTTCCTTAAAAAAAGAAAGAAATACAGTAGTCCTCCTTTATCCGCAGGAGATAGATACATTCTAAGACCCCCCAGTGGATGCCTGAAACTGGGAGTAGTACCAAATTGTGTGTGTGAGTGTGTGTGATGTTATATGATGTTTTCTCCTATACATACATAATGATAGTTTAATTTATAAATTAGGCACAGTAAGAGATTAAAAACAATAACCAATAATAAAATATAACAGTTATATAACAATATACTGTAATAAAAGTTATGTGAATGTGGTCTCTTCTCTCTCAAAATATATTATTGTGCTTACCCCTTCTTGTAATGATGTGAGATGATAAAATGCCTATGTGATGAGATGAAGTGAGGTGAATGACATAGGCATTGTGACATAGTATTAAGCAACTATTGACCTTCTTGATGATACATCAGGAGAATCCTCTGCTTCGAGAGATCCTGGATCATTGAGCCATGACGATGTCGATGGCTGGATGTCAGGAGCAGATGATGTTGATGGTTGGGGCAATTTATTATTTTCTGACTGCGGTTGACTTCAGGTAACTGAAATCACAGAAAATGAAACTGCAGGTAAGGGAGAACTACTGTAATTACAAATTCTGGATTAAATTTTATATGGCTCCTTTTCTGCTGATTTAAGGATTTAACAGTGACCCGGAAAATAGTATCAGGAGGCACTTAAAAGAATTAATAGAATCAAAATGATGACTTTTCATGGTAGACCAGATTTTTTGGGTTTCATCTTTACATGTAAATGACATTTAGTGTTTTACCTTCGGGTTTCTGTGAATTGTATGTCATCATATCTAACTGACATGGCTGTAATAGAGGAGGCTGAACAGTACAAAAAGAATAAGAAAACATTCAACATAAATGATGGTAGAGATTTTTATTTCCTTCAAGCCACAAGAATGAACAGGTCTCACATGCCAGAACAATAATATAGGCTAGGATTATCCACATTTTAAGTAAAATATCAATCTCTACAATTTCTGTTTTTAATCAGAATTTATATGTATTTGGTTCACAATTAAATAGATTCTTTTTTAAAAATATGTTTTTACTGATTTTTAGAGCAAGAGGAAGGGAGAGGGAGAGAAGAGAGATAGAAACATCAATGAGAAACATCGACCGGCTGCCTCCTCAATGCCCCACACTGGGGATGGAGCCCGCAATCCGGGCATGTGCACTGGGAGTTGAACTGGCGACCTCTTAGTGCATAGGTTGATGCTCAACCATGGAGCCACACCTGCTGGGCTAAATATAGATTCTTTAAATAATTTTTGTTTATTGTTCAATAATTACAGTGGTCACAGAAAAGAACAGTTTAGTGAGAACTATACTGCTGCTAATAATATAAAGGTGTAATCCCAAAATGGGAAATTTTGGGTTTGTCCTTTAAATTCTTACAGACTAAACTTAAATTTTACATATAAACATGTATAAATTGACAAATTATGCTATGAATATAAATGAATTTTCTGTTAATTTTGGTTTGAATGGTTTTGTCTTTTAGTTCATTACTTAAATAAGTTTTTGTTGTTATTTGTTTTATAGGTCAACACGATGGACCATTGCCCAGACAGCATGCTGGATTATTGCCAGAATCTCTTATTTGGGCATATATTGTCCAGTTGAGTTCTGCATTGCGTACCATTCATACAGCAGGTTTGGCATGTCGAGTTATGGACCCAACAAAGATTCTGATAACTGGCAAAACGAGGTACTAGCATTTTGAGTTTGGGCTTCTTTATTGAGCATTTAACCTATGACAGCTTTTAAACAAAGCATGATGATTTGTTTTAATTTTACCTTTTCATATATTCCATCCAGAAGAACTGCTGTGACTTTGAGTTCATTTGTAAGTTAAAAAAAAAAAGTTGAATTCTTAAATAAAACAAACAAACAAACAAAAAACCCTGGTTATTAACCAAGAATCTTGTAAGGGTTTGGAGGTATGTATGGTTAGGGTTGGGGGGATATATAAGTAATATCAGTACAACTTTTCTGTGTACAACAGTGGTTCTCAAATTTTAGCATGAATCAGAATTGCCTGGGGGGCTTATTGAGCACAGATTGCTGAACTCCAACCCTAGAGTTCTCATTCAGTAAATCTGGAGTGGGACCTGAGAGTTTGCATTCCCAACAAGTTCCTCAGTGATGCTGTTGCTGTTGATTGGGTCCCATGCTTTGAGAACCACTGACAGAGTTAAGTACACAGACCTGACTTGAGCAGAATTACGTTTGAATTGTCATTTTGAGAATTGTTTTGGGTAGTGTATCATGAAGACCTCAAGATGTCGTACCAGGTGACCTGGCTTCATATCCTGGCTCAGTTACTGTCTTTATGACCCTGATGAAGTTCCTTAACTTCTGTGTTCAATAACCTTATGAGACAGGTACTGTTCTCTGAATTTTCTACATTTATAAAGTACCTGTCTCATACGATTATTGAGAGGATTGTATGAGTTAATACATGTAAAATGCTTCCATTGTCACCTAGTACATCTTCAAGTGTTATGAAGCTAACTAGTTCTCTTTACATGAATGAAGCAGCTTGGGACAGTGGAAGGACCACTGGGCTGGTAGTCAGAGATGTGAGTTGTAGTCCTGGCTTTATTAGTTACTGACTTTTATAACTTCAGGTCTATCACTTGATATCTTTGAGCCTTAATTTTCTCATCTCTAAAATGGTGATTGGTAGAGGCTATATGGGGATAGGATAGAAGGTTAGAGTAGATAATATTCTGAGATCCTTCCAAATATTATAGGAAATGATAAGTTTCCACTACTATTTAATTTTTAAAATCTTATTTTAATTATTTTCTTTAAATTCTCTGATCTTTAAAGGTTGCGAGTAAATTGTGTTGGCGTATTTGATGTTTTAACATTTGATAACAGCCAGAATAATAACCCATTGGCATTAATGGCTCAATACCAGGTGAGTAAGAATTAACATGAATACTTAATAACTTAATAACTTTGTTTATTTTAAAGTGCTTCAGGGTTTTAAGTATAGATTTTAGTTTATTCTGGGTGGTCTTTGTGCAAACTTTGAACACATATTTCTTAATCACTGTGGTGTATTTAGTGTAGAGCCCTTATATGTTGGAATATACAGAATTAATGACTCCAGCTATTTAAATGAAGATGTATTTATGTGATTAGGAAATTTGTCCTCAGTAGAGATTAAAACAGATTAATTGGTCAGCTGAATGAAGTATATTGAATGATATTTTACTTTCTCACTTTTTTACTTTTAGAACAGTTGTCCCACTACCAAAATTTTAGAAATATTTTCAAAGGAATAATGTTGTAGTGCCATTTTTTAAGTAATTTTCTTCTTTTGCTTAATCAAAGCCCATCACGTTTTGTACATTGTCAGAATTTGCTTATAGTCTGATTTCGTAATAAAAGTGTGGATTTAGGTCCCACTATGTACTTAGCTATTTATTTCTTATTTCTTGATTAATCCTAAGGTGTAGAATAAGACTCTCTATCTCTGCAAGGAGCATTAAGTGTAGCTGATTACTCTGTGCAAGTGATGTAGCTATTTAAAGTAGGTTTCAGATCATTCAATTTATATTACAATACACTTTTTGGAGGCCATGCAGCTGTCATTTTAAGGCAGTGTTCTTGTGTAAAAACCTTTTTGTGTTTCTGAACATTTATTAATTTACAGAAGTTGATGTAAGGCAGAATATCTTCTCCGTGTTACATGGAAAAACAAGAACACCTCCCCTTCCCATTGCCCTTGTCATTTCAACATTTTTTGTTTAAATCTTGAAAGAAGATTTTAGTTTACTTTATCATAAGACAAAATTTCAGAACAAAAAAGGAAAGAACAGACTGAGAAGTAGAGTCTAAATAGTGTGTAGCATTCCAATTCATGCATAAACTTCTCTTACCACAGGCAGTACAGTCCCAAAGAGTTGGAGCCACTCATCACATTCAGTTAGTTGTATGCAGACTTTCCATGTCCTGCTCTGCTTGTGCCCACCTAACCTCAGCAGAGCTAAGCTGTCCTGGTTGGTCGCACCACCTAGTGGCCACTACGTGGAAGAATCTGGCTACTTCCCCCTAGTGGCAGCAGCTTCCTTTCTGCCTTAAGGAGATTTGCTCCCTCTTTTATATCTAGGGTGGTTGTTTCTTACCTACTTTTCTTTTTATCTTCTGTCTTACATGTATTGACTAACTGTATTGAAAATTTTTTTTCATGGTCATTGTGCTCCTAAAAGTGACTGATTATTGACTGTTAAAAAATACTATTGATTTTCATATATTCAGGAAAATAATATTAAACGTGTGAAGAGAAATTTAGAGCTGGTGCCAACCTCTATTGCAAATATCTGGAAACCTCTTGTCTACATTAAAAAACAGCCTTATAATATCTCCTTATTTTTCCCTATTCTGAATAGAATTCCTTTTTATTTAATTACTAGTATAAAATAAGTCTAGGTTGATTTTTTTCCCCCATGAGTGTCACAGCAGTATTATTTTCCATTTTTGTCTTTGCAAATGTACATTATTTCAGTTATGTTATGAGTTGTGAAGTTTACGTTGAAAAACAATTTTTCATAAGAAAAAGTAATCTCAGAGTTCCAAACAAACAGCTTTTAAGTAAGCATTTGGGGCAACTGATTGGTAAGTTAGCAACTGCCTTAATTCACAAACTCAGACTACTTCCAACCCGTTGTCACCATTCCTTTATTTTTCAGCCCTAAAGGATATATCAGGTTTTCTTTTTTTCTTTATTTTTTGGGTGGTGAGTATATATGTGTGGAAGATTTTCCATATAGCTTATAGTAAAGTAATGGAGAGAATTAAAGATAGTTTCAAAGAGGGGTTGTGATTTTATAGAGAAGAGGGCACATGAGAAAGGAGTACATTGTTTCTTGTAGTCTATTTTTCATAGTCTGTTTCAGACACGTGAATAGAGACTGACTTTCAGTAAAATGGACATAAGTAGAGCCATAGATAGAATCAGAAAAATCAAGAAATCAAGAATCAGGAAGAAACTGAAAATGAGTTGGGGGGAAAACCTCCAGAATTCAACAAATGGGGGGAAAAAACCAGATGGAGGTAAGAAGCAAAATAACAACTGGAAAATTATTTAGCTGGGAAATAAGGAAGGGAGAGCTACTGAGTTTTTATGATGTTAAACTCTCTTAATTAAGCAGGACTTGATTAACCTCTTTTATTTAAAAAATTAGTTCTAATTTAATCTGGATTATGTGACATGTATATTTTATTTCTAAAGTGAGTACTCGCACCTTGAATCAGCTTTAGAAAGGTGGTAGGAAGTACTTGAGTCAGATGCTTCTATTCTTTAAATCCATCAGTCCTTCAATTCTCTTGGACTTTTGTTTTCCTGTCTTGTGATAGGGACTAAATGGGATGTTCTAAGTGGGAGGTTTAGTTACAGCATCAATTCAGGGTGGAGCCAGCCTGCAAATTCTACTGCTGGGAGGCTGTGTGTTGGTACATGCTGCTCATATACTTGATAAATAATAACCTTCAGTTTGCTTTGCTGACGACAGTGGATTGCAACACTTAGAAAAATTTCTAGTTAGCATTTACTTGCACTGACTTATTATTTCATTTAATGTAACTTGGAATGTTTACTTAATCTTGAGAATGACTGAGGGGGATCTTTCTTGAATGTGTTCATGGAAGTGCCCTCCAGAGAAAGTAACGATGGCAGCAGTGACTTTTCCCATGCCACCTTCCCTTCTGCCTCTGGCTCCTAACTGTACCTCTAATGAAGTTTTAAACAGTTTCTCTGATATGAATTCTTGGTTATCTCTTGTCCTGATATTCAAAGTAGCTTGTTTTTCTAATCAGTTTTCCCACTAATTATGAGATCTTTTGTTCAGTGTCAGATTCATAAATGCTAGTTTGGGATAAATTTTTTAATTTGAACTTTTTCATGTTGTTTGGAGTTTGACTTCCTCTTAGACTTTATTGTTTGGGTAGAATGTTGTTAAGGATAGCTACATAGTGCTAAAGTTTTGTTAGTGGTTGCCTTGAAATACTCCCCTGATGTCGCAAATATACCATTATAAACATTCCATAAAACCAGTAGGTTTCAACCCCGGCTGCAGATCAAAATCTCTTGTGGAAGCTTTGAAAAATACCAATGCCTAGATCTTACCCCAGACTAATAACACCAGAACTGAGATGAGAGGGTGGCACTGGGTGATTTTTTGTTTGTTTGTTTTTTAAGCACCTCATATGATTTTAATGTATAGGTAGGTTTGAAAACTCCTTATACTAAACCAATATTCAGTAAATGAACATGTATCCAATAATTCAGATGAGATCTCAGATTTTGAAGAGTTACAGAAAACTTCTATAGAAATTACTTTAGATGATTTCACTTAACTCTGAGCTGTTCCATTCTTCCAGGCATGTGCTTATTAATAGTTACCTGCCAAACAGGGCCACTTGGGGTGACCATTTTGTTTCCTGGAGTTATAATTGGTAATGGAGAGCTCACCTCAATTCACCTAGCTTTCTTTTGAAAATCCTTTTATTTTTTTTCTTTATTGATTTTAGAGAGAGAAGAAGGGAGAGGGAGAGAGAGATAGAAACATCGATGAGAGAGAACATTGTTTGGCCGCCTCCTGCATGCCCCCCACTGGGGATTGGGCCCACAACCTGGGCATGTGCCCTGACTAGGATCGAACTAGCAACTTCTTGGTGCATGGGTCAATGCTCAACCACTGAGCTACACCGGCTGGGCTGTAAATATTTTCAGAAGGAAGGCCTCAGACTGGTAAATCTTTAAAAAAAAAAGTAGAAAACCAGATGGTTACAGAGCTCAAAGATCTTTTACAGTGGGAATACAATTGTCTGTTTAGAACCTCAACAGATGGAATATCACTGGGTTGGCAGCATTTTGTTTTCTTTTTTTTCTAACATGTTTTTATTGATTTTTTTTTTTTTTTTTTTTTTAGAGAGAAGGAGGAAAGGAGAGAGAGATAAAAACATCCATGTGAGAGAGAAACATCGATCGGCTGCTTCCTGCACGTCCCCTACTGGGGATCCAGCCCGAAACCCGGGCATGTGCCCTGACCGGAAATTGAACCGGGACCTCTCAGTCCATGGGATGGTGCTCAGTCCACTGAGCCACACTGGTTGGGCTAGGTTGGCAGCATTTTCAATGTTCTAGAGAACATACTTGAAATCAGATAATGGCTGATGTTGTGTTTGGAATAATGGAATAAGTTTTCTTCAAATGAATTTTCAAATGCCTGCTGTATTTTAGGCATCATGGAAAATGAGAAAGTGTGTATCATAAATTGTAATGATCATAGTAAAGCAAGTATGTAGTAATCAGCCTTAAATTTCTTGTAAGAGTATCAGCTCTATTTAAAAAAAAATTTTTTTTTTTTAATTTAAGGCAGCAGTTGTGAAGTTGGCATGTGAATTTTTTAGAGTAACGTTTCTTAAAGTATAGCCCTAGAACTACCTTCATCAGAATTACCAGGGCACTTTAAAAATGTTGGGCCTGTTTCCAGACCTACTGAATTGAGACTCTCTGGTGGAGAGGTTTAGAAATTCTTTTTGATAAACTGCCATCTGATTCTGATGATCACCAATATTTGAGATCCCTGTACTGAGCTCTGTAGCTTCTTTGTATAAATGTTTTTTCCATGCAGGCAATAGTGTCAGTGTATTAAATTTGTACCGATAAAATAAAAATTAAAAGTTGTATTTATTCTTTCATGTCAGCAAGCAGATCTGATATCATTAGGAAAAGTTGTGTTGGCTTTGGCTTGCAACTCTTTGGCAGGAATTCAGCGAGAGAATTTACAGAAAGCCATGGAACTGGTGACAATCAACTACTCATCTGACCTGAAGAATCTGATTTTGTAAGTTTTAACATATGATTAAACATGCATAGTGATCATATGAAATAAGACAGCTGTTTCATAAGGGCCTTTTAACAGTGATATTATTTATTTTAGTTTCTGCTATTTAAAATCAGGCAAAACACAATTAAGCAACTTGTAATTTATTTTTATTGCTAAGTATTATTTCTTGGAATAAATTTATAAACCAGTGTGTTTAAATCAGTTACTGATGTTTTTTAAACATTTTGCCAAAGGGTACCCTCTAAGGCTGCATTGATATCTACTAGCTACATATGACCTTTTAAGTTTAAACTAGTTAAAATGAAATAAAATTTAAAATTTAGTTCTTCAGTTTCACTAGCCATTTCTCAAGAGCTCAAAAGCCACATTAGCTCCTGGCTAATATTGGACAGTGTAGACTGTCCATCATCTCAGAAAGTTCTATTAGTGCTGCTCTAGAGAGTGGTCAGTATCTTCGTGAAAGCAGCCATAAATAAACCTCAGGTGCAGTTCAGTTATATACTGCATGCCAGAACATCCGTTCCAGAAAGCATAGGTCTCTATGCTTCTACTCTAGTACCTTCAAACTCCAAGGCATCCTTGTATGCAGGTTTGAAATGAATGTGGCTTAAGAAAAACCCACTGTGTCACCACAGGAGGACTTCTCCCTGTCCAAGATACCTCTAACATTCGGAAATTCCAGAACAGATGCTAAGAACACCCTTTTGTAATTTATCCTATTATGTTCTAGAAGCAATTAGAGCTTACTGATCCTTTTCAGTCTCTCTTTAGCTTCCAGCTGTTTCTTCTGATTTTTCTTGTAGCCCTGAATGATCCCATTTCTTTTTGGACTAGCTTGGAGTATGGAATTGAGGGATGGAGGATGGGGCCGGCCGCCTGTGCTTTGTTACGTTAGTATAAGTGTCCTTTTTGTGACAGAGCACGTGAAGCCAGTGGTACCTGGTTTCTATTAGTAATCAAATATGATTTCTCTTTTAAGTGAAAATATTTGTTTCATGTATTATCACAACAGGGATTCCTAGCCTTAGTTTGTAACACATAGGATGTCTCTAATCTCAAGTTACAGTCTCCAAAGTTACCTTTTAAAAAAGAGAGAGTAAAGGATATAAATGTAACAAAGTTGGCTATACATTAATAATTATTGAAACTGGGTGATAGGTACATGGAGGTTTAGTATATAATTTTCTCTACTCGTATAAATGTTGGAAATTTTCCTTAATAAAAGTGAGTCAGCAAAAAAGTCATCCTTTAATACTAACCAGTATTTAAAATTTACAGAGCAGTGAACCATGTATCAGGTACTTTTGAACTGATTGATATAAATTCTCTTAGTTCTCCCCAAAACCCTAGAAATTAGGTACCATTATTAGCTCCATTTTAAAGGTGGCAAAACTGAGGCATAGAGAGGTAAAGTAACTTGCCAAAGTCACATAGCTTGTAAAACTGTGAGTATGAGTAGTTAGATGTAAATATGTCAGTAATTACAGATGAATGGCTAAGATCTCAATTATCCACATGAACATAACCATTCGTTTGTTCAACGAAAGAATGCCTGCTATATGCCAGATGCTGAAGATGCTTTGAACTGATGCACAAAATTCCCATCTTCTGGAGCTTCCACCCTAATGGGGAGGAGTTAATAGACATGTGAACAAGTAAGATGTTTGCAGATAACGATAAGTCCTATGAAGAAAATAAGATAATTATAAGCAGAGAGTGAAAGAGTGGGAGGCTGCTTTAATGAGAATGGTTAGGAATGGCTTATCTATCAGAATGAGCAATGATAGGTGATTAATAATTATTGTGTTCTAGAAGGTAGCCCTTTGAAACATGTAACCTTTTTCTGCCTTAACTGTAATGATAGAAAAAGTTTCATTGGTCTCTTCTGATGTGTATTAGTGCATGAAGATTTCTCAGAAATAAATATGCCATGACAGCTGGTAAATGAAGTCACAGAGCAGAGGACAGCTTCCTAAAAAGCTGAAATTTATTTGATTTATCAGAATTGAAGATCCAGTTTTAGTTTTAGAAATTATTTTTGAGGAGCAATGGAAAATTTCCCCACCTACAACCACCCCCTATTTTACCTCTCCAAAAAAAGTGTGTAGCAATCTTTTCATCTCCCACTATTTTAAAGGAGGGTTTGAGAATGGAAATGGTAATAGTAAAAATGTAGAGAAAAAGACACATTTACAGTTTTCTCCATTGGCTCTTAAGATTTTCCAGAGAAAAGAAGTACAATCATTAAGCTTTAAAAGTTAACTTGACTTGCATGAAAAAATGTTTTCAAAATTGTGCGCACTTTTATGGTAGCAGCAATGATAGCTACGTGCTTATGGGTTATGTTGTTTTCAAATTGCATGTTTGGCATTCAAGTGATTCTTCTGTATGTTGGGTAGATATCTGTTGACTGATCAAAACAGGATGCGAAGTGTCAATGACATCATGCCCATGATCGGTGCTCGATTTTATACTCAATTGGATGCTGCTCAAATGAGAAATGATGTCATAGAGGAGGACCTTGCAAAGGTAAAGAGTGCATGTAAGAGCCTGTATATAAGCTTGCATCTGTGTGTATAAATAGATACAAAACATAGTAACTATTGTGGGTAATATAGTGCATAGTTGGCTAAGATTGTTTGCAGATATTTTTGTGCAAACTCAGTGTTTGGTATTTTAATTTCCTCTGTGGTGTTTGTTTTCTTATTGTTCATGGCCTTGCTATAGTCATGTGACAAAAATCTTGATTTTTTTTTCCCACATGAATTACTTTAACAATTCTTAAAAATGGTCAGCTGTATATAATCTTGAGTATTACTATTGAATGACATGAACACATTGTATTTAAAAGTATAACCAAAAGGTTGGAATATTAGGATTTATTGCTTAAATGTAATGTTGGTGCAGGATACCAGTTTTTGTAAACTTTTGCTTTTATATTGAGTTAGGTAGAACATTAATATTCTGTCTCTTTTTAAAATGTTTTATAGGAGGTTCAAAATGGAAGACTGTTTAGGCTTCTAGCAAAATTGGGAACAATCAATGAGAGGCCGGAGTAAGGATTTACAGTATTTTACAACATGTTTTCAATCAAGGGCATGATTTTGCATAACAAGAATGAGTATACCTTATCCTTATTGGTTTTATTTGGAAAAAGAAAAATTCTCATGTGAAGTGACCTGTTGTTAGTCATTGATTAGAGTGCTGTTTTTTAGCTACAGCCTAGGCATGGTTGTCCTTAAGGATTTGACACACATATGTACATACAGGAAATGTAATACAGAAAATAGAGCTCCAGTGTGATTTGCACATGAGTGAACATTTTATGATGATCAGTACTACCTTTACCCTGTCTCCTTTTTTAAAGAAGCCTGGTCAATTCAGTTTATCTGGTCAGATTAGAGATTTCAGAAATCTCTAATTGTTGCATGCCGCCTTCTTCTTCTTTTTTTTTTTAAATTTTATTGATTTTTTTTTTTTAGAGAGAGAGGAAGGAAGAGGGAGATAGAAACATCAATGAGAGAGAGAAATATTGATCTGCTGCCTCCTGCACACCCTCTACTGGGGATTGAGCCCACAACCCGGGCATGTGCCCTGACTGGGAATCGAACCAGGGCCTCTCAGTCCATGGGATGATGCTCAATCCACTGAGCCAATGCATGTCTTTTATCTTCTATTTCATATCAGTGACATTGGAAAGGCATCACCATCTTACATTATTTGTCTTTTTGTTCTGCCTTGTTTGTAAGTTAAAGTTAATCATCTGTTCAAGAAAGAAGCAGAATTGATGTTTGAACTGAGTAACTGTCAAAGAGGTAGAGCAGTATCGCAGCTACTGTGACTATAGTCTAAGTTACAGTTCAGGAATGTCCTCTCTGTTCATAGAGATCGATAAATGTCATTGCTTGAGGGATTTTTTGACCACAGAATTCAGTTCCACTTGTTCTTCAAACTTAAAAGACTCAATTAGTATTTTTCCTAATAATTTTTTGAAATAAAAATAACCTGACTATGTGTTGAACCAGATTTTAGAAACTTTTATATTTCTTCTGGCATTTATCTCTTTATTTTTAAATGTATGCTTATAATACTTTTTCTTGATTTTGTTCACTATTTAACTCCACTAGTGATTTTTTACTGTGAAAGATGCTTTATATTTCACACCCCTTCCCTTAACTGTAAACACATACACACAACCAGTTAACCCATAAATTTTGAGTTAAGTCTTTATTCAGTGTTGACATTATTATAGCAAGGTAAATGTTGTTCATAGCTGCACCGCATAGTAAATCATAACTAGTTCTTTTCTTTTGTTTTTTAATTTTTGTTTTCATGTTGTTAATAATTATCTTATATTAAAAACTACTGAACAAATGAAAAACTACTTACCACCAGTTTATTCCAAATTCTTCTGCCAGAGTTATAAAACACCTTTCCATGTGGTCAAAAATAGGTACCTTACTATTAGTTTCTCTTTTTTTCTCCGACTTAGGAAAATTGCCCCTGGACCCTCTGTCCTTCTGTTCCTGTCTGGCCTGGTTAAGATTTAAGCCTGCTGATACTCACACTTCAGAACTGGAGCTTCCCTATACTTTTATCCTTTTATCTCCCTTTGTGTTGGTTATCCCATTTCTTGCTTTTTTCCTTGGTTTATACTTTTTTGATTTAATGAAGGACATCCTCCTCCAGTAGCTTCCTGAGAAAGGTTGAGTTTTTTGAGTTTCTGCCAGTCTGAAAATATCTTTATTCTACTTTCATACTTTATTAATAGTATAATTGGGTATAAAATTCTAGATTGTCCTGAGAAAGTTCTTGTTGTTAATGAAATCTTTTGAATAGATTATACATAAACACATTTTTTTAAAAAAAGTAGTAAAGGCTTTGCAATAAAATAATCAAATCTCTCTTTTATACCTGACGTACCCGATCTCTCCAGTTTCTCCCACCAACCTTTATAGTTTGTTATACATACTTCCCAGCCTATGACTATATATTCTCACTTACCCCCCATCCACACTCCCTCACCCACTGATTTTAAATATATACAAATTGTGAACCATATAATTGCTTTTTTTGTATATTGCTTATTTTCTGCTGACAATATATTTGGAAATCATTTTGTTCAGATGTGTTTAGTATATTTCAAACACTACTGTTAGTGGTTTACAAATATGGCCTAAAATAATACTCATAACAACCCTGTGATGCAGATTTTGTTAGTATTCCCATTTAACAGAGAACTGAGGCATAGAAAGGTAAACACCTTGTCCAAGATCACATAATTAGTAAGTATATGAGCCAGGTTTGAATCTAGGCAGTATGGTTCCAGAGTCTGTGCTCTTAACCAAACATGTTGTGCTTCCTCATTATTTATGATCATTTAATAGTCCATCCTATGGATGCACTGTTTCTCCAGTTTCTTATTGACGGCATTTGAGTTATTTTCGGTCTTTTGCTAGTATTAACAATGGTGCAGGGACTGACTTAAATACTTTATTTTTTGTGAGCATAAATATAGGCCCAATTGTGATTGATAGGTCAGTGGGAATGTCACTTTAATTTGATAGTTTTACAGAAGGGTTTACAATGCATGAGGATCTTTCACCAACAATACTTTTTTCAAACTTTTGGATTTTTGTCAACCTGATAGATGCAGTTTTATTTTGTATTTATTCTGGTGTGTGTGTGTGGGTGTGTGTGTGGTTAATCCTCACCCGAGGATATTTTTTCCATTGATTTTTAGAGAGAGTAAAAGGTGGGGGGGTGGGGGAGAAAACATCAGTGTGAGAGAGACCCGTTGACTGGTTGACTCCTGCACGCACCCTAAGTGGGGCCAGGGATTGAACCTGCCACCCAGGTACATGCTCTTGACTGGGAATCTAACCTGCAACCGTTCGGTGCTTGGGGTGGATACTCTAATCACTGAGCTAAACTGGCCAGGGCTGTATTTGTTCTTAATGAGCATGTTGCCTGTTTTATTATTTTTTTTTTATTCTTTTATGTCCTTTTCTGTCAGTTTATTTCCTTTGCTCATTTTTATTTTTGGTTGGGTTGTTTTTCTTTTTGATACGTAGGAGCTAGAGAGATTTACCCTTTGTGATCTTTCTTCTTCTTCTTTTTGCTTTTCATTTTTCTTTTGACTGCTTAATTTTTTCCCATGCAGACCTTTATATATGTAGTCTAATTGATGAAACTTCCTTTATGTCTTTAGATTTTAATGTATAGTTAGGAAGTTAGAAAGGCCTTTTCCATTGCAAGATTATGAAGAAATTATCTGATGGTTTCTTCTAGAATATTTATGATTTCTTTTTTTATATTAAATGTTTTTATGTATTTGGAATTTCTATAGGATGTGTAAGGTATGAATCCCAAAAGACTACCCACTGGTTCTAAAACTACTAGTTTAAGACAGCATCTTTCACACTGTTTTATTTTTATTTTTTTAATCCTCACCTGAAGATATTTTTCCATTTATCTTCAGATAGAGTAGGAGGGAGGGAGGGGGAGAGAGAAAGAGAAAGAAACATCCATATGAGAGAGACACATTGACTGGTTGGCCCCCACACAACCCCAGCCAGGGCCGGGGATGAACTGCAACTGAGGTGTGTGCCCTTGGCCAGAATCGAACCCCGGGTCTCATTGGTCCTCTGTCCAATGCTCTAACCGCTGAGCCAAACCGGCCAAGGCTTTCACGCTGTTTTAATAATTGACATTTTAAAATTTAGTAGTCTTAGTTCTTTCTTATGTCCATTTTATTTTGTGTTCTTTTTGTTTTTTTCTTAAAACCGTTTAATATTGTGTATAAATTTTATAATCATCTTGTTTTAGTTAAAAAAAACACACACAACAAATCAGTAAACTGGATGGTCTTTTTATTGAGAAGATAACATGTTAGGTTTATTAATAAACTTAAGGAGCATTTGTGTTTTTAGATCTCGAATTCTCTTAACCAAGATAATGGCATGTCATTGTATTTGTTGACTTCTGCTTTTAGTATTCTTCAGTGTTTAAGTTGTTCTTTATATAGTTCTAGCACACCAAGTTTATTCTTAGGTATTTTTTCTTACTGCTATTATAAATGGGAGTGTGTCTCCCCCCCCCCCCATTTTGTCTTCTGGACTGCTTGTTACCAGTGTATATGAAAATTATAGATTTATGTAAATTTTGTACCGTTACCTTTCAGTAGATTCTCTTGGGTTTTCTGGTATATAGTCATATATTCAAATATTGTTAGTTGTATTTTCTCCTTTTTAATTTCTATACTTTTAATTCCTCTTGAGTGATTGTGTTGGCTAGTACCTCTAGTAGTACATAGCCAAGTAATAGTAATGATGGTTTCATTCAAAATTTGAGGCATTACTCCATTGTTCTTTTATCTTCCAGACAGATTTAAAGCCATTTTCTTTTCAAATCCTTCCTTTCCCCCCATGCTTTTAGGGTCTTTTCTTTATTACTAATATTCAGAAGTTCATAATGATTGATGTGCCTTGGTATGGGTTTTTAATTCATTCTGTGGAATCACCACGTGAGCCCTTTTCATCTTGGAAACCTGGGAAGTTGTGGTCATTGTTTCTTTTCTAACTTCTTTCTTTCTGGAATTCCTATTGTTCAGATATTAGACTTTGCAACTGATTTTCCAATAATTCTCTTCTATTTATTGTATAATATATTTTTGTTCTACTTTTTAGGCAATTGTCTCAACTTATTTTGTCTAAAATGAAAGGTTTTTCTACTTTTTCTTTGAATTTTAAATTTTCTGCTATCATATTTTTAATTTTCAAGAACTTTCTGTTCTCTGTTTCTCTCATACAGCCTCTAATTTTGTTTCTCTGAGGCTGTCAGAGATTTTTGATTTTTAGTTTTGTTCTGTTTCCAGTAATATCTCATAGGAAACAAGAATTTGCTTTGTTTCGTTTTATTCTCCAAAGCATTTGTGATTTTTGGCTGTCCATTTCTATTAAAAATGAAGTCCTTGCCCTGGCCAGGGCGGCTCAGTTGGATTCGTCCCATGCCAGTTGGATTCTCGGTCAGGGCACATGCCTGGATTTCGAGCTCAGTCCCCAGTGGGGGGGCGTGCAGGAGGCAGCCCATTGATTTCTCTCTCTCACTCTCTCTCCCCCTCCCCCCCTCTCTAAAATTATAACATACATGTGTACATGCTTACACACACACACACACACGCATATTTTTTTAATGAGGTCCTAAAAAGATAAGCTCCTTGTGGGGGAGAAATTGGGAGAAAGCAGAATGTGATAAAGCAGTGTGATACTGTTAGGTATGAGTTTTGTTTGTTTTTGGTAGACTTCCAAATATCAGTATTTCTGTTGGGCAGATCAGCATCTCCAGAAAAGAATCTTCCAACCTTCTCTGTGTAGTATAAACCCCATAGCCAAGCTTTGGAAAGCCAAGGAGGGTGAATGTGTTGGTTGAATAGTCTCACCCACCACTCCTCAGCTCCTGAGCTCCTGCTTTGCCTTGCATACCAGAGGCTGGAGATTCTCTGTTCACCCTGTCTAGAAAGATTTCTGGTTGAGAGCTGGGTTATCTGTTTGCTGTTTATGGAAACTTTTATTACTCTGCTGTTTCCAGCCTCAGTTCACACTGGCACCTTTAGTGTGGTACCTAATGACGTCAGCCCCTGAACCTCACTGTTATGGCTGGCTTCTTGTGATCTCCCCTTTTTGTGCCCCCTATAGCATTAGAGTTCAGTTTTGTTCAGTTCTAAGTCATACCACTTACCTGTCTGATTTCTACCTTCCAAATTTTTGTGATTTTTTTTTTTTTTTGGTCTGTTGCTGTTGCTTCTGATTCCTTAGTCTTTGTGTGTTTATACCCTTTTAAAGATGTTTAATGTTGATTTAGTGGGGGTTTGAAAGGGAACAGATAAATGGGTGTGTTTAATCAATTTTAATTGGAACTCCCTGGAGTGATCTTTGCAAAGCACACCTGTAGTTGTGTTTAACCATATGGTGGGCTCCCCCCTTGTTCTTAGAATGCAGACTAATGTTTTAAAATGACCTAAGGTTCCATAATCTGACATCTCTCTTCTTATCCTTGCTTCATATCTGCCTTTTTTTCCCTTTAATTTTCTCCTCTCCTTTCTGTCATTCACTGTGCTTGTCTTTTCTTTCTCCTCCTCGCCCTTACACTCTCAACCTCCCTTTGTACTCCTTTTTTTCCTCTAGTCTTTTCTCATCCAACCCCATCCAACCACACTGACCTATCTTATGTTTCTTAAGTGATCCATGCTCTGTCATTTGCAAACACTGATGCCTTTGACAAATGAGCATCCTTCCTCTGGAAAGAGCATCCACTACTTCCTGTGAAAAGCCGTCCTTCCAGATTAATTCATGTTTCTATTCTGTACTATATCTCTTTCTTAATAGCATTATTTAAATATGCAATTACAACTTTCTTTGGTTATTTGAATGTCTGTTTTCCCTACTAGAGCATAAGTTCCAAAGTTTGCTGAAAATGAACTGGTAATCTGGTCAGTTCTTCAGTTCTTCACAGCACTCTTTCATATCATCACATAAGAGTAGGAAACCCAAATCTACCCCCTTTTTGTGCTCACCAGTAAATACATGCCTGACCATGTCTCTACTCTGTAACCTGAAGGGTGGGAGGGGGAAAGGATAATCTCTTTAACCTATTTCTAAAGATATCCAAAGACTTTTTTTTCTTCCCCATTTTATCTGATGGCAGGGGCCTAAATAAAGAAGTGATTCTAAAATAGGGATGTATAAGGGTGATTGGCCTTGAGAACTGGACACTGGTAATCATATACTTGCATGTTAAATGAAATTATTAGTTTTTAAATAAACCTGGGCAATATGAGCATAAAATGTAAAAAAAAAATTAGCCTCCCTATAACTTTTGGAGGCAAAAAAATCTACATAAGAACCCCTTTATTTATTGGAGAAAATAAAATTAAACTAGTTTTGAGTCTGAAGAATAAACATATGGCCATGTGGCATATAGCATGAGTTATTGAGGTAAAATATTACCTTCTCCAGGTTTCAGAAGGATCCGACCTGGTCAGAGACTGGAGACCGTTACCTGTTGAAACTCTTTAGGGATCATCTTTTTCATCAGGTGACAGAAGCAGGTGCTCCTTGGATTGACCTCAGTCATATCATTTCTTGTCTTAACAAGGTAATTTGTGTCTGGATTTTTAAGACATAATGCTATCTACAGTTTGTAGAGTTGCATTTTCTACAAATACTAAGAGACTTAAGAAATTAAGGTGTACTGTACTGTAGACTACAAGAGATTTTATTAATAATTATTAGATGTCTCTACTTGTTTTTAAAATCCTCATCTGAGGATGTGTTTTCATTGATTTTAGAGAGAGAGAAGAGGGGGAGGGCGGGAGAGAAAAACATTGATGTAAGAGAGAAGCATTAGGTAGGTTGCCTCCTGTACCCACCCTGGGGATTGAACCCACAACCTAGGTATGTGCCCTTACTGGGAATCAAAACCACATCCTCTCAGTATATGGGATGATGCTCCAACCAACTAAGCCACACTGGCCAGGGCTCTACTTAAATTTTAGAATAGGACTTTTTAAACACCTAAACGTTTATTGTGGATCTTTTTATTGTGGTAAATGTCACAAAATGACTGCCTCCCCAACCCCGTTATACTGTGTTTTATTTACATGTTATTTTGCTATACCAATAAAACAATGAGTGGGAAAACAGCAAAACAATTCTGTGCTTAAGTATTTTTTTAAAGTTGAATTCCTTTCTTCTCAGTCATTCTGAGTCATGTTGAAGGTTCTGCATGTTATTAGTTAATTTACTGTTAACTACGGGTATGCTAATCAAGTATTACAATCGTAAAAGCACAGTATTAGTAATGTCAGTAGGCTCAGCATTGTAAATGGAAAATTAGGGGAAAGATACGTCATAAATTCACTTGAGAGGCAAACTTTGTGTTTTTTGAAAGGGCTGAGAGAGATACAATTTACAGAGTAATGAAGGAATGCATTTTCCTTATAGATTACGTACTTAGAATTACAGAGCCTAGAATGGGTCTCCAGAAGTAAATCCTAGTCTTTGTATAGGTTTATATCTAAACTGGGTTGACAGACTGTGGCCCTGGGCCAAATTCATTCAATGGCCTGTTTTTTGTACAGCCTGCAAGCTAAGAATAATTTTTCTATTTTTAAAAGATTGTTTTAAAAAACAAAAAACTAAGAAGGGATATGTAACAGAGGCTGTATGTAGCCCTGAAATTTAAAGCATTTACTAATGGATCTTTATAGAAAATACTTGTCCCCTGGTCTCAACTGTCCCTAAGTGACAGCACTAGAGGAGAAAATACTGGCTCTGTCACACAACTGAGAACTGTTATTGTATATTGTTAACCCTCCAGGGAAAATACATGGTGTTTTGTTTTTTTAAGCACTACTTTGTCTTGTTTGAATTTCCTTAAAACTCTTTAGTAAAGAGTATTGTCAATAACCTACATTAGGATAGAACAAAACTGGATGTACCAGTATGATTTATATAATCATTTGCCCTTTTCCCTTAAGGGGAAACTTTTTTTCTTGAGCAATGAGAGGAGAATAATTCTATCAGATTTTAGATAATAGTACCCATAGTATCAAAGTACCAGTAACTAAAACTGTGTAGAACTGGTATAAACACTGACAGGTAGATCTGATGGAATAAGGTGGGGACAGGTGTCATTTAGAGAAGATTTTTAAATGAATATTAGGATAATTGAAAATTTGAAGAGAGTTCTATTCATTTCATAAAATAACTAGTACAAATAAAATCTATCTCAAACCTGAAAGTGTGACAATTTTCTAAATTTAGAAAAGAAAGCAATACATTTAAAAAGAGGGATGGCCATATTGATGATACAAAAATTAAAATTTAACATAGCTTATTTTGGTGGAAATGATGACTGAAATTAACTGGTAAAATGATTTTGAAAGTTTGAGTCTTCAGAATTAGTTTTAAACATGTTTTAATGAATTAATGAAAAGAGAAGAAAAATGGACATTGAAAACTAAAAAAATAAAGGGAAAACCATAACAAAATAAGTTATTTGATGGACTAAGGGTTAGTATTTATACTTTATAGAGACCTCATTAAAATACTGCTGCTGAATCCTTGTGGATCAGTGGGTAAAGGCAGTAAACTGGCATTCACACAGGTGGAAATAACAAAAGTGAATGTGTGAGCACATTTGGTAATGTTAATAACACTGTAAATTAAAACAGCAAGACACTCATTGCTGCTAAATTAGTACAACTTATAAATCAGTGGTATCTGATATCCTTTGGAAAGCAATTTGACTATATGTAATAAGCTGTAAAATTTCTCATACTTTCTGATTCAGTGTACTTTTTAAGTCTAAGGAAGTAATTCTACAGGGAAAAAAAGTAGATGAATAAGTTCATTGCACTGTAATTTGTGATTAAAAAACATGGGAGATACTGGGGGAATAATTAAATTATGGTATATAATGCAAGCAATTAGGAAAAGCATGAAAGATAGGGAGAAACATAGGGCAGCGTTTGTGTGAATAGCATCTAAGCTGAAAGTGTGTACCTACTGATGAGTGATGTATGAAATATTTGTGTGTGTCCAGAAGCGAATGTAACAAAACATTTAAATTCTTTATATCATCATTGCAAGTGTTGTCTTAAAATAGATAAAGTAGATAATCATCTGCATGGTATAAATTTTATATTTTATGTATCTGTTTCAGTTAGATGCTGGTGTGCCAGAAAAAATAAGCCTCATTTCCAGAGATGAGAAGAGTGTGCTTGTGGTGACTTATAGTGACTTAAAGCGCTGCTTTGAAAACACTTTTCAGGAACTGATTGCAGCTGCCAATGGTCAGTTGTAGTATTTGCTAACAGCACGCAGGACATGACTAAGGAACTGAACCAATAGAGAATTGCACTACAGCTGAACTGTTTTGATCATCTCATTTCACATCTGGGAAACTAATAGAAGATGAGCAAAGCTGCTTGCATTTCAGTCAGGTACACTGTTACTTGAAAGGAAGAATGTTTCAATCATCCTAGAGCTATGGCTGCCACTGGGGCCATATCTGTGAAGAATTTATTTTAGATTAAGGAGCACCATTAGGCAAATGATGTTCCAGCTTTGGTTTTTATCACTTGTATATGCACTAATTTTAATTTTTTAAAGACTTTTTTCTGATCTTTGAACTTCTGCCACATTGTATACTTATTAAGGGAATCTATTTGCAAGGACATTTTGGGGAAACAATGCTGGGCAGCATTTTTGTCACTGAGGGTTGCAGAATTTGCTCTTTTGGGGATGGGTTGCCCTGAATAATGTAATGGACCAGGTAAATAATTTCACAGAAGTTCAGTATAGTGCATCATTCCTGTAAGAGTATTGTATGCAAGCTCTGTGTGCCACACACTGTTAGTTCAAATGGAGATTTGGGGTTTTTTTGTTTTGTTTTAAGAACACACGAAGAGAAATATCAGTTAATTGTTAGATATGAATTCTCCTGTTACTTGATTGAAATCCTTTCTGTGAGGATTGAATAAACAGTAACTGAAGGAGTACATAGAGCTCTTTGCTCCAAATTCAACCAGAGCCTTTTGTGAAAAAGGTGTCTCCCTGCTAGTCAGATACATTTTCATTTATGCAGTCTTTTTTAAATAGAAAAAAAAAAAAAAGAAATTGTGTTGAAGGCCTGGAATTCAGCAGTATATTTGCTTTTGCTTCTTTCCAGTTTTCTTTTTTTGTATAAAGTTTTGTTCTTTGAACCACAGCTTTATTATGGTACTTTACACTGGATACAGACACAGAGACACTGTTCAGAAGATGAACTAAACACAGCAGTGGTCTGGCATCGAGAGCTTCCAGAGTCTTACAGCCTGAGATGGAGGGAAACAATCTGCTGTGCCTTTGCAGTCACTGCTTAGCCCAAAGTCGTAGTCCTTTTCATACTCACTGTGGGGTATTCCTGAGTTAAGTCAATATCAGAAGTTCGGAATTTTCCTCCTCTTACCTTTCTGAATATTTGGACGTGCAGTTGTCGCCAAACTTGGTTATTCGTGGAATTTCTAGTTAATGAAATACTTATACTTTGATACCGAAGACTGCCAAATACATAGGAATTTTCTTTCTTACGCACAGTCGCGAGGACTGTATCTCCTTTCCCAGCACTGAATGTTTTACTAGCACTGGGTGCTCTCCATGCAACTCTGAAGAAATGTGGAAACTCGAGATCAGGAAAGACTTCCAGGCACTTGCAACTGATGTCATGGTCTTCAATTTTAATAATTATACATATTTGTAGTTTTCAGAGAAGTTTTTAATATTTCTCTGTCCACTTTTTATAAGCTTTAAAATGATTTTCTCTGCCTTGAGATTTGCATCAAGAACAAGCACCTCTCTCACCTGAAAGCTTTGAAGACGAGAGACACGTCCCACGTTGTAACGAGTGTGTTTGAGGCCACGTGTGGTAGCATCAGTTGTTCAAAAGAAAATCAATGATTGCATTTGATCTGGACGGATTTTAAAAGAACATAATGTTCAATATTCAAAGGATAATTAACGTTTGCCACCGTGATGTTCTTTTTATATAAAAGGAACAGGAACTTGGAGACATTAACATGCAAAAGTCTTTTATCATTAGCTCATGTATTTGAGGAAGAGCAGCTGTCTTTTTATATGTTTTTTGACAAATCATATTGTAATTCTTTTGTATAAAAAAGAACTACTTGTATTCTAGAAGAAATATGAAATGCTTAATTTATAAGCGGGCTGGAGATTTTTTCCAATATTGTTTTCTTTGAAAATGAAAGGGGATCATCTATTTTAGTTTTGGGGTCTGGGAACTTTTTGAAAATTTAATTTGTGGACCAATGTTTTACGAAAGCTAAGGAAGGGCAGGGGTAAAATATAGGGCTTGAATTTCTCATTCTGTATAGACCAGCAAACTTCCCTCTGCAAGGCAGGTTCCGATCACAAACCCAGAGTGTTTGTGTCAGTCTGTGCTAGTTTGCTTCAGCCCGAGCAACCTCAGGACTCGGTTTGAATTATAAAAGGTATACAGCTGATATGTTTTCATGAGTAAGTATTGTCAGCCTGGAAACAGCTGGTGTCAGGTAATACATATTTTTTTAAGCTTTGTTTTATATTTATTTTTCATTTAGTTTTTACTGGGAATGGTTTTCAATAGAACTCTTAGTTCTGCTTAGGTGTTTTTTTGGGGAAGCCCTCTTTTCCATAGTATAAGTCCATTGAAGAGGTTGTCTAAAAGTTAGTCTTTTAAATTAATAGGAAGATCTTAATATCTGAGAATAGTCAAATTAAGGATGTGAACTTCCCACACCTTCCTGTTACAGTAGATGAAGCACAGAAGGACAACCCTGGATCATGTCACGGTGGCCATTCCAGTCTTCTGTACCTGTTTTAAATTCTGTTCGTGGATTTACTTCATTGTAGATATTTTTGAGGGTACCTTTGTATTTTGCTTTTGACCTTGGTTCTGTGATTTGGATGTCAACAACTTCCCTAAAAAGCACCAGTATGTTAAGTTCTAATGTCACGATCCCAATATGGGTTATTCATCTTTAATCCTGTTTTCAGTCTCTATGTGTACAGCAGTATTTTTAATAAAGAATTACAGAGAGAAATTCGTCTTTTTTGTTGTTTTTACCAGTTTATTTAAAAAGATAATTTGTTGAATGATAGGAATTTAAAAGGCTATTTCCTGCCTATCTTGGAGGAATTTTTGGTCTTTGGATGAAATTGTGGCAGATGTGTTGATTTATCAAGTATCTATTAAATGTCTGCTTGGATCTGTTCTAGGCACTAAAAATACAAATATGAGTACTTGTTACTTACAAAATGTATAGTTGTACCCAAACATGCTTATATACAACATGGCTTACAGCGAAGTTTAGGAGAGAATACCTGCTTATGGGAAAGGATGGAGTAACACAGAGCTGGCCTTCCCAGTACTCGTTGATTTACTGTGTAGGTGAAGGGTGCCCTTCCCCAGGTCCTTCAGAAGCACTGTGCAGAAGATAAGGGTGGATAAAGAAAACACGGCAAAATGTTAACATCTGTTGGCTCTGAGTATTTATTGTGGGTTTTGTTTGTTTGGTACGTTTGAAATGAAAAGTTGAAAAAATACAGAAAAAGTAATAAGGGACTTTAGGCATAGGTGAAGGGGAACTAGGGTAAAGAAGGAGGGATTATTTTCAGCTGAAGAAACTGGTGAGTTGGTTTTAGGAATTCAGAGAAGGGAGAGAATATGTGCAGAAGATCTTATATGTAGAAGTATCTTGAAAAAATCCATGGCATCAGATATAAATTAAAATTGACCATTGCAGGTTCATGGAGAAGAAGAGAGACTAGTCTGCCTAGAATTGAGGATGTGTTGAGGGAACTTCTAGGTTTAAATTTCTTAGGAGAAAACATTACAAATACTGTTAAAGTTAGGTGGATGTTCTATCTGATACACTCTGGCAAATGGAAATAGTATGGCTTCATTGTTTTCATCTCCTGTGCTTGGAATGGTAAAAAACTGGTGTTTTTTGCCTCCACCCTCAGCAAGTGCATGGTTAGGGACCCATCTGTAAAGTAGCCTTCTATATGAATGGATGGGTTGGGAGGGAAGGAAAGAGAATTTAAAAATGCACGTCCTTAAAATTTATTTAAAACAGTACGCATGGTGATGAGGACACCAGCTTGCTGGGACAAGACTACCTGAGCTCGAATACCGGCTGTACCACCGAGAGCCCTGTGGTGGTGGGTAAGCCACCTGCCCACTCAATGTCACAGTTGGATCAATTTAGATCCACTCATTCGTGAGTTATTTATTGAATGCTCATTATATGTCAGGCATTGTTCTAAGAGCCGAACAACTCTAACTACAGCAGACAGAATTTCTGCTCTTACTGAGCTTTCATTCCAACAGGGAGAAGACAAGGTGTATAGTGTGTTAAGAAGAAATAATGGTTATGGGAAGAAAAGAACATGGGGTAAAGGATGTGGGTAGGGTTGCCAGCTTCAGCAAATAAAAATATAGAACACAGAGTTGAATTTTAGATAAACAACAATTTTTTTAGCATGAGTATGTGTCTTAAGTATCGCATGAGATGTAGTTATGTTAAATTATCTGGGTGAGAAGGGTGGAGGGATTAAGGACAGAAAAAACTAAGATTCATGGACACAGACAGCAGTGGGGGGAGGTAGAAGAGGCTAAAGGGGGGATAAATGGTGACAGAAGGGGACTTGGGGTGGTGAACACAGTACAATACACAGATGATGTGTTACAGAATTGTATATCTGAAACTCATGATTTTATTAACCAATGTCACCCCAATAAAAATATTAAATTAAAAATTAAAAATATGTATCTTCAATTCAGATGTAACTGGCCACCCTGTGTTTAATCTTGTAACTCTCGATGTGGGGGTATGGTGGCGGTGATAGAATTCCGAATGGGATGGCGTGTGGTAGGGCTCCCATTTGAGCAAGGACTTACAGTGCCGGAGCCAGCAGCCATGCAGGTGTTTGAGGGAGAGGAATGACAGGTCTGGACGTGAGCCTGGGGTGGTTGAAGATGGCAGGAAGGCCATGAAGTGAAGACAAAGGTAACGAGGGTAGACGTGCCCTGTCAATCCTTTAAAACCATTTGGCTTTTACTCTCAGTGAAAGGGGAGCCCGCAGGAGGGCTTGGAGCAGAATGACTCGATACAACATTTACGAGGACCCCTTTGGCTGCTGGTTAGCATGTCTTGCTGTTGGACCATGGCGGGCACTTGGCCTGGAGTGACAGCAGAAGGGGGAGGGGGTGGAGTGACGGCGCTCTGCATGTATGCTAAGGCAGAGCCCACTGGATGTCCTAATCTATTGCACATGGAGGAAGAAGGAAGAGGGAAGTTGAAGATTTTGGTCCATTGCTGAGGGGGAGGGAGGATTGCACTGCATTGAAGGAGACTGTCATAGGAACAGAGGGTTTGGGGGCCGCAGGGCGGGGAGCAGGGGGAAGTGAGGAAAGAACCGTGAGTTTGGTCTGGGGCCTGTTAAGTTTGAGGTGTTTAGTACACACTTGTTCTGGTTTGGTAATAAGCAACTCCAAACTTAATGGCATAAAACAACCATTTTATTATCCTCGGGGTTCTGTGGGTCAGGAATTTGGGCAGGGCACAGCTGGATGGCTTCTCTATTTCAGTATGCTTGGGGCCTCCGCTGGGAAAATTCCAGTGCCTGGGGGCTGACATCATCTGATCTAGCACCTGAACTGAATGACTTGGGGGCTGGGCTCAGCTGGCACTATCCAGGGAAGCACCTACTCGTGGCCTCTCCATGGGCTCAGGCTTGTCCAGGCATGGTGACTGGGTCTCTAGTGGGAGCTCTTGGAGGACGAGTGTACCAAAAGACTGGAAATACACGATTTGTTTTTGGACCTGGCTTCTGGGTCATGTGGTGTCACTTCTGCCACATTCTGTTGGTTACGAGTGAGTCACAAAGCCAGCTCTGACTCTGGGGGAGAGGAATTTAATGGGGAAGTGACAGACGCATTGTCAAAGGCCACGTGGGATTCAGGAGATACGTTGCCGCTGTCTTTGGGAAGACAGCCTGCCACAGCAGCCGGAGGAGATGGCAGTTGAGCACCTGCATACACCTGCCTTGGGAGGTCGGGGCAGAGATCTGACTCATACATGTAGCTTACAAGTCATTGCCATACAGATGTCACATAAAGCCCTGAGACTGGCTGAGATGATGGAGTTGGCGTAGACTGAGCAAAGGTCCAAGGGCAAAACGCTGGGGTAGCTGGAACAATGTTCAAAGTCAGAGAAAAGAAAACCAGTAAGAGAGACATCAATGACCAGTGAGATGGGAAGAAAATGTGTGATGTCCTGGAATCAAAGTTAAAAGGTATTTAGGTGTTTTCAGGAATAAGGGTCGAGTTGTTGGGTCAAGAAAGATTGAGACTGAAAATGGGCCATTGGGTTTAGCAATATGGAGGCCACTGGTAACCTGGTCGAGAGCAGTCTCGGTGCATGTGACTGAGCACTGGGCCCCAGGGGTATTAAAGGGCCTGGAGGGGAGGAATCCAAAGCGAGGAATATACCCAACTCTTTCCAGGAATATTGCTGTAACGAGGAATAGAGAGATGGGGTGGTAGCTGAAGGGGAGAGTAGGGCTGTATAACTTGTTATATAAGGTAAGATGATCCAGGAGAAGGGGAAACATGGATGGGGTAAGGGAGTGGAGTTGCTAGAGCAGTGTCCTTGTGTGGGTGAGGAAGGGATCAGGTGCCCGGTCTGTGCTTGGAGTTGGCCATCTGTAAGGGAAGGCGAGGGGATGAGCACAGATGCTGGAGGAGGGTAGGGGTGATGGTGGAGTTTGGAAGTTCTCGTGGAGTTTGGAAGTTCTCTTCTTCCATTTTCCTGTTGACATGAAAGTTTACTAATACTACTTATCACATTGGATGGCTTTGAAAATTAAATTAGTTTTTTCCTCTAAAGTATTTAACTTTCTGCTGGCACAGAAAGTTAATATATTTTAGTCTGAGATTAAGCCTCTAATAGTACCTTTTAAAATGGGATTTTTAAGATCATCTTTTATTGAAGACTAGCACGTACACATGTGCAAATAAGCATGTAGCTCAACGAATTATCACAAAGGGAACACTTGGGAACACTTACGTACCTTCCCAACTCAAGAAATAGAACGTTAGTGGCCTCTAGTTGGTTTTTGGTTTATTTATTTATTTATTGTTGGGTTTTTTTTTTTGCCCTTAAATGTCTTAAGCTGAAAAAATAGAAAGCTAGTCATCCTTGTGTTGGGACCTAGAATATTTTTGAAAAACTTCTGGCCTGTGAAATAAAAAAGTCTTTAATGTGTTTAACACCAAGGACTCCAGTAAACCTTACTGGTCATCCTGCTGGAGGAAAAAAAAAATCAATTCCCAAATGAACTGTAAGTTTCCAGAGTCATGAGAAAATTTCTGAACTATGACGTGACACCAATTCCTCGAACATTCTTCACATCACTGCCTAATGAGTGGCTGTACTCTTATGTTATGAAAACCAATAATATTTTTAAAGAATTTAAAAGTTCTGAAGATAAAATGCCTCTTGCCCTCTTTAGTTAACCACACATTCACTTAGTCGTGTGTCCTCTTTTTTTCTCCTTTGTCCGGAAGAAAGCAGGTCTGTGTTCCCTTACAGTGTCTGTCCAATCCAGTTTCCTTGTCATGTTACTGGGACTGTGATGGTATGACCACTTCCTAAGACAGTGTTGGTCACTTACTCTATGTTGATAGTGGTTGTCTGACTTGTTTAAGATTTAATCCACAAAACAAATTTGAAGACGACTCAGTGTACTTTTCTTAGGGAAGTTCTTGTCTTGGGCTTTTGCCTAATTACTTGGTGTGGTTTCCTGCACACAACCTCTAATGCACACACACACACGTGCGGGCACACACACTGACCCTGTCATTATGGTAATCCTTTATCAGTGGAAAATGGGTGTTGGAAAAGCCGGCCTCGTTTAAAATCGAGGGCACTTCCGTCTGCACTCGGTCGGTACATTTTACTTGAGCTCACTCATTTTAGTGGTTAGTTTTCTGGGCAGCTTGCCTAGTTCGGTTTTATTTTATTTACTGTTTGCAGCCTCCGACTGTTCGAGCAGCCATTCGTAGCTCTGCACCCTCTGGCGTGCTTGCTTTATCTTTCCTGTGCTGTTCAGAGGTCTGGTATCGAATGAGCTCCCCCAGAACACCAGTTCCCCAGCCCCAGGAAAACCTATGACTCCTGTTCTCATTTATAAGAAAACAGAAATGTTTTTGGGAATTAACTTTATTATATGAGGAGAGTATACAAAATACATTCAGTGACTAGATATAGGACCAAATTATGTCTGTCTTACATCTGCAGCATACATTCTTTTTGTATAACAGTAACTTTAAAATTCCAGTTTCCTTAAATAGTTCTGCACAAAACACACGCACACGCATACATATACATACAGTCACCACCACCGTCCGTCAGAGACGCTCCTCTAATAACTCAAAGGGGCTGCAAGCGTGTTCCGTGTGTGACGTTCCTGGGGCTGGAAGTAAGGCACAGCTAGAGGACCTGAGTCACCGTGCTCAGGGTGTGGGCAAGTACGTTGCACGGGCCGGCTAAGGTTTGGCATCGTTTCTCAGACAGACTAGCTCCACACACACGCGGGTTGTCCCCTTCCGCCCGTGCCGTTCCACGTACGTTGCCTCAGAACCCTGAACGGAAGTGTTGGTTCTTGTCGCTGCCAGCCATGTTTGTCCTAAGTGACAACACCATCAGCTAGTGTTCCAGTGTCGGTGCTGTGCTGACGAGCTCCCCGTGGCCAGCACCACGCGACCACGTGCCCTGACTGCGCGTCCCGTTTCCTTCCCGCGCCACTCCGGGTGGGAACCTTTTCTGACGGAGGGACTCTCGTGGGCTACAAACCTGAGTCTTTCAAACCTGAGTGAACAGATCTAACATCTTTTCTTTTGGTGAGATGGTATTACTAAGGTCTCGGTAGGTAAAAATGAGATCGTGAAATCAAGACATTATACGTATGACTAAGGTTTTTCTTGGTTTTCGCTAATGCTGAATCCTTTTCTGATTTGAAAAGACGAGAATTGATTGAGGTCTTCTTTTACCTTCCCTGTGTCGAACCTCCTCTTGGTTACCTGGTTTGCACAATCACAGGTGCTTGTGGTCGGGGAGAACACATCTTGGCCCCTGGCCCGGCCTGATTTTGCTCGGACTCGGCTCTTGGTGGGGGCGCCTGACCCCCTGCTCAGCTGCAGCAGAGCGACCCGGAGCCCGCTGTCTTCCTGGGGCACGCCCAGTCCCAGCTCCGCACAAAGAACCTGGACACGGCTGGCACGGGAAGGGCGCTGCTATGACTCCACTTCCGGGGACAGCTGGCACGGGAAGGGCGCTGCTATGACCCCACTTCCGGGGACAGCTGGCACGGGAAGGGCGCTGCTATGACCCCACTTCCGGGGACAGCTGGCACGGGAAGGGCGCTGCTATGACCCCACTTCCGGGGACAGCTGGCACGGGAAGGGCGCTGCTATGACTCCACCTCAGGGGTCCGTGCGCTCTCTGCCCGAGCAGGTCGCTGTTCCTGGGCAGCTCGGACAGGCTCCGAGCATCCTGACGCAGAGAGCGCATCCCGGAGCCTGCGGGAGACCAGGGCCCTTCACCCTGAAGGTGGGCGCCCTGTGTACCCTGTTCCCTGTTTCCATCATCCTCAGGCCAAGGCAAGGTCCAAGGCAGATGAAAAGAGGCTTTTCTCCTATCGATGTCTGGTTAATATCCTGAGTCCCGATTTCAGAAATCTTACATATCACCTTTTTTCTCAAGGAGCATAAAGTGCTTAATAAACCTTGGTTAATGCTCTAACACATCTTCCCAGGAGACGGACTGGATAGTGGACTCCCTGTTAAATAAGAAAAAAAAACAAAACATGACTGACACCTGTCCTTCAGGTCCCGACTTGCAGGAGGTGGCCTGGCTGCACTCGGCCTGTGTCGCTCCTCCGCCCGCGGGTGTCACAAAGCCCTCTCCAGACTGCGCTGCACCCGCACAGGACAGGCTAACACAGAACGCTGACGGAAGCGTCTCGACTATACATGCACATTCAAAATAGACTCTGACGTTACTTTTTAAAATGGGGCCTTAAGCAGATAACCCCAGCAGACAACCCTAACAGATCAGTCGTTCCAGTTAGCAGACTGAGTGACGCGCTACACCCCGCACTGTGAGTGACGTGCCACCGCGGCTCTGGGTCAGCGTCCAGTGTCTCTCCTGGAAGGCCGGCAGCCGGGGGCTCGGGGACGAGCACCAGCTCCAGGGCTGGAACACAAAGTGTGCCATACATGGGGATGCGCAGAGAAACAGTCCTGTCACTGTTTTAAAGTGTGCTTTGTTGTTCCCAAAAGTTTGTCCTTTTCTTGCCTCCCAGAATCCAGACGAGGTCCCCCATCCCTCTGTTCGCTCAGCTCCCGGCTGGTTCTCTAATGGAGCGGTCAGTCGCGGTTCGGAAGCCCCTGGAGTGGCCGCGTTGGTGGCCCTCTCCCACTCCTTCCCTACACAGTGCAGCTCCGATTCTCTCTTGTGCCCTGTCCTGTTGTCTCTTTTCTTCATTTCTCCCTTCTCTCCTTTCCCTCCTTACATGTCATGTCTGCTGGAGGACCCCAGGTGCACCGCTCAGGCCAGCCTGGGACGGCTGTCCCCCAGTTCCAGGGCTGCGGTCGCTGGCCCAGAGTGGTGCATGGTGGCACATGGTCACTGTGTCTCCCGAAGCGTCCACGGCCCCGAGGCCTGGGGGGAAGGAGCAGGAAGTCCTTGGGCGTGAAAGAATTTCTCTGACACACCGAGGGACTCGAGGGTTCAGCAGTAGTGCCCTTCACTTGTCACTATTACTCTATGTATCTGGGTTACATTCTTGTTAGTCAGAAGGAAAAAGCACTGTTAAAGTCACAGGAAGCGTCAGGCCCCTGTGGAAGGGTAGAGGTGTAAATTTACGTGTATAATACTGGCAGAAGCTCCGTTTCTGGGTATAAATACATGTGGCTCTGGAGTCAGGCGGTCACACTTCAGACGGGGGCGGCATAGACCACCGAGTTGTAGTCCGGGGGCGGGGAGCAGCACGAGCCCTTCTCCAGCCCGGAGTTGTCGTAGGTGAATCTGCGCTGGCCGCGGCTGAGGTGCCCGCAGCTGGGGTGGCAGAGCGCAGGCCTGGTGAGGTCAGCGAGCCCCGACTCCTTACTCTTGCTGGTCACTCTCAAGCTAAAGAAAAACGAAAAACATCAAATGTATAAATTCAGTTTCTTGAATTCATACTAAAGTCCACTTTTTTTTTTTTTGGAGTTTTTAAAAAAAGTTATTGATTGATTTTAGAGAGAGAGGAAGGGAGAGGGAGGGAAGGAGGGAAAAAGAAGGGGGCACAAACATTGATTTGTTGTTCCACTTTTTTATGCATTCATTGGTTTTCGTGGGTTTTCTTTTGAGAAACAAAACCCAAGTTGTTCATGTCTTGCACTTAAAGTACTCCTCGGTGACATCCTTTGCCTGAGACTCTCCCAGTCCTGAGCCACCACACAGCTGCGGCCAAGCCCTCCACGGGGTCTCCCTGTCGGTTCTGCAGAGCCGACCCAGTCCCCTCGCTGCTGCTTGTCATCCTTAATGAGGTTGATTTGGGGTTCAACACAAAGGGCCTCCGTCAAGGTGGCGCACACGGGCTTACCACAGTGGACGGAGCCCACGGGGCTCGGCGCTGTCTGAGGCTCTGGCAGCTCAAGAATCCCGCCCTTGGCCGTCGTGGGTGGGCGGCGCAGCACTCCGTGGGAAGCGGTATGACCGTCCATCGCACCTCCGGCCGGCCGTGGTGGAGGGCTATGGCAGAGGGGGACCCTGAACGCGCCCAGGCCTCCACCCCCGCACAACTCCGTGGGGGCAGGGAAAGAACCGCTGGTTGATTCTCCTGTGTGCCCTGACTGGGGATCGAACCTGCAACCCGCCACCCGGGTGTATGAGGACAGCACTAACCAACAGCTACCCTGCCAGCTAAGCCCTCTCTCCATGCGTGGTTGGTTCATAACCGTCCTAGGGTGGCGGCGGACTCCCGCCTTGTCCGGTCACACTGGGTTCCGGGCTGCGCTGCCCCTCCGCTACCAGATCGGCACCGGGCGGAAGGAGGCGCTCCACGGGCTGGGGGCCGGACTGCATGACGAGGTCATGCAAACCCATTCTTCCTGGAGGAAAATAACTCCAAGACGTAGGGATAGCTCTCCCCCACCCTTGGGTGAGTTAGCTGCCGTGTTAGGCTGAAATACGCTCCCCAGAATATTGATGCCAAACCCCTGGGACCTACGACTAGCCCCTCAGATGGCAGGAGATGTGACTGAGCTGAGGCCTTCAGAGGAGAAGCTCAGCCTGAAGTATCTGTGCTGGGTCCTGAGACCAGAGGCAAAGGGACATCCCAGCCAGGGGCAGGAGGAGGTGACGAAGGCGGGGCAGAGAATCGGGCCAGCGGCCCAGGAATGCCTGGGGCCACCAGGAGCTGGCAGGAGCAAGGTGTGAGTTCTCCCCGAGGCCAGCACCTGCTTGGGGCTTCCGGCCTCCAGAACTGCGAGAGGACACATTTCTCTTCTGCCACCAGGTCTGTGCTCATCTGTTTCAATGGCCTCGAGAAACCAACGGAGCTCCGCACAGGTCAGGGCGGCTGCCTCCCTTCGCCCTGCCTTCCCGAGGAGCTGGAGGTGGTGGGGAGGACGTCACCGACGGGCCAGCAGCGGAGACCGGCTTCTGCTCTACCCGGCCTGTCCGCCCGAGACAGACGCGCGGGAAGAACAGCTTCGCGTGCCCCTTCGCGTTCTGGCTTTCTGTGACGGCTGGGGCGCGGGGGAAAGGCCCTGGCGCACCACCACGTTAGCTGGCAGACTAGCACGCAAAGCATGTGCTCCATCTTCCCTTTTCTTTCTTTTTTTTTTTTTATGTTCATCAATTTAAGAGAGAGAGAGGAGGGGGCGGTGGGGGAGAGAGAGACAGAAACATTGATCAGTTGCCCCTGCACGACCCTGACCGGCCGGGGATCGAACCTGCAACCCAGGCACATACCCCTGACAGGGAATCAACCTGCAGCTCTGTGGTTCGTGGGCGACGTTCTAACGGCTGAGCCAAAATGGTCAGGGCCTGTTTTTTATTCCTTACCCGAGGATATTTTTCCATTTATCATTAGATAGAGGGGGAGAGAGGGAGGGAGGGAGAGAGAGAAACATCGACGTCAGAGAGACACATTCACTGGTTGCCTCCCGCACAACCCGACCAGGGCCGGGGATGAGCCACAACTGAGGTACGTGCCCTTGACCGGAATCAAACCCGAGACTCATTGGTCCGCGGGCCGAAGCTCTAACCGCTGAGCCAGACTGGCCAGGGCCAGGCCTGTTTTGTTTTTAAAGGACGGCTTTGTTGAGATGTGACTGTACAATCCACCTGTGTCACGTGTACAGGTGAGTGGTTTCGTACAGTCACAGATGGCACAATCACAGCCACACTCAACTGCACAATATTTTCATCATCCCCCAAATCCACATGCCCACTGGGCACTCAGCTGCCCCTCTTCCCCAAGCCTCCCACCCGCCGCCTGGACACCACTGACCTACTCTCTGTTTCCGTAGACTTGCCTGTGCTGGGCATCATACAACATGTATCTTTTAACTTATCTTTATTGTTGAATGTATTACAGATGTTCCTCATTTTTCCCCCATCGCCCCTCTCCTCCCCATTCCTGCCCCCCTCCTGCTTTTCTCCACACTGTTGTCTGTGTCCATTGGTTATGCATATATACATATAAGTTCTTTGGTTTATTTCTTCCCACCCCCCAACCCCCCTTCCCTTTGAGGTTTGTCAGTCTAATAACCAATTTGTACTTCTTAATCCCTTCACCTTTTTCACCCATTCCCCCAGCCCCCACCCATCTGGTAACCAACAAAAGTTCTCTGTATCTATGAGAATGTTTCTGTTCTGCTTGTTCATTTTGTTGGTAGATTCAATTGTTGATAGATATGAATTTATTGCCATTTTGTTTGTTCATATTTTTTTATCTTTTTCTTCAAGAAGACCCTTCAGCATTTCATACAATAATGGTTTGGTGGTGATGAACTCCTTTAGCTTTTCTTTGTCTGGGAAACTCTTTATATAGCCATCGATTCTAAATGACAGCTTTGCAGGATAGAGTAATCTTGGTTGTAGGTTCTTGCTTTTCATCACTCTGAATATTTCTTGCCACTCCCTTCTGGCCTGCAAAGTTTCTTTTGAGAAATCAGCTGACAGTCTGATGGGAACTCCCTTGTAGGTAACTAACTTCTTTTCTCTTGCTGCTTTTAAGATTCTCTCTTTGTCTTGAACCTTTTGCATTTTGATGATGATGTGTCTTGGTGTGGTCCTCTTGGGGTTCATTTTGTTTGGGACTCTCTGTGCTTCCTGGACTTGTATGTCTGTTTCCTTCACCAAGTTCGGGAAGTTTTCTGCCATTATTGTTTCAAATAGGTTTTCGATTTCTTGTTCTCTCTCTTCTCCTTCTGGCACCCCCAAGATGCGAATGTTGGCACGCTTGAAGTTGCCCCAGAGGCTCCTTACACTATCCTCATTTCTTTGGATTCTTTTTTCTTTTTGCTGTTCTGATTGGGTGTTTTTTGCTTCCTTATATTCCAAATCGATGGTTTGCTTCTTTTTTTAAATTTTTTATCCTCACCCGAGGACATTTTTTCATTTTTTGTTCAGATAGAGTGGGAGGGAGTGGGAGGGAGAGAGAGAGAGAAACATCGACGTGAAAGGGACACATCGAGTGGCTGCCACCCGCACGACCAACCAGGGCCGGGGACAAACTGCAACCGAAGTACATGCCCTTAGCGGGAACCGAACCCGGGTCTCTCTGGACCGCAGGCCGACGCTCTAACCGCTGAGCCAAACCGGCCAGGGCTATGGTTTGCTTCTTGGATTTACCTACTCTACTATTGAATCTGTGTAAATTATTCTTTATTTCAGTTAGTGCCTCCTTCATTTCTGACTGGTCCTTTTTTATGCCCTTGATGCCCTCTCTAAGTTCACTGAGGTTCTCACTAAGTCCATTGAGCATCCTTATAAGCAGTATTTTGAACTCAGTGTCTGTTAGGCTGCTTAACTCTATTTCACTTAGTTCTTTTCCTGGAGTTTTGTTCTGTTCTTTCATTTGGGACCTGTTTCTTTGTCTCCTCATTGTGGCTGCCTCCCTGCGTTTGTTTCTATGTATTACTTAGCGAGAGGTATGGGGCTAGCTGAGACCAGATGCTGCTTGTTTGAAAGAATTTAGGAAAAGCTGAAGCAGGATCCAAGACAGGCCTATCCTATGGTAAAGCAACTGGCAACAGCTTGGGTGGGCCTGAAAGTTGGGTGGGGCGGGGCCTCAGGGAATCACCAGGGCGGGGCAAACAGTGTGAGCCAGGTTGCTGGAGTCCCAGATATGGCGGCGTCTGCTGCCCCAGGGGAGGGCTCACCAAAGGAACAAAAGCCTCTGATAGCACGTCTGTCCAGGAGAAAGCTGCCTCTCCAGCCCTTGCTCCAATGCCAAACAGGTCAGTTCTTCCCCGTATGACTCTGGTGCCTTTCAGGCTCCTTCCCACACGCTGGAGCCTGGAGGGTGGGAGTCCGAGTAAGTCCGTGCGCGGGCCCTTTAAGAGGAGCTGCCGGGGGCTCCAGCTGCCTCAGCCTCAGTCCCGCTGGTTTTTCCAGCCAGAGGTTATGGGGATTCTCTTCCTGGCACTGGGACCCTGAGCTGGGCGCCTGGTGTGGGACGGGGACCCCTCAGTCCTCAGGGAGGACCTTCCCAGCTGAGGTGTCCTCCTGATTTTTATCTGCCACACGTGGGTGTGGAACCAGCCCCTCGCGCCTCCGCCCTCCTACCAGTCTCCATGTGGCTTCTTCTTTAATTTCGTAGCTGTAGGACTTCCATTCAGCTTGATTTCAGGCGGTTTTGAATGATGGTTGTTCTGTAGTTTAGTTGTAACTTTGATGTGGTTGTGGGAGGACGCGATACCGTGTTTACCTACCCGCCGTCTTGACCGGAAGTCCGGCCATACTTTTTATTTTCAACTACTATTCTACTTCATAGATAGGCAGCATTTAATTAACCATTCATTAATTGATGGACACTTGGGTTGTTTCTACTTTTGGTTTGAATGATGCTGCTGTGAACTCTGGTGTACAGGTTTTTATGTGGACACAGTTTTCATTTCTGTTGCGTATACACTAAGGAATCGGACGGCAGGGTTGCAGAGTAATTGCTCAGCATTTTGAGAAACTGCTAGACTGTTTTCCAAAGCAGCTGCAGTACTCTCCATTCCCACCAGGAGGGTACAAGGGTTCCAACTCCTCCACACCCTCACCCGGTGACTTTGGGATTCTGGCCATCCCCATGGGTGTGAAGTCGTATCTCACTGTGGTTCTGACTTGTGTGTCCCTGATGACTAATGCTGCTAAGCATCCTTTCACGAGCTCACTGGCCAGGGCACCTGTTTTCAGAGTTTATGGAACACAGCCAGCCTCCTTGCTCACAGACTGTCGAGGCAGCTTTTATACCACAGTGCAGAGCTGAGGAATTGTTCACTCTGGCCCGCTGAGAGAAAGTCTACCGGCCCAGACTTAGAGGAAGGAGCAGGTTCTGCCTGTGGGTGAGCTGGGCGGGCACTGGAACCCAGAAAGGAAGGCAGGCCGGATAGGCCCAGCCCTGCCCGCCCGCCGCTCCTAGTTAGACCAGCACAGAGAGGCTGGGTGATGTGTGGGCCTGAGCAGCTGGCAGCAGTGTCGCTGGCCCTGTGGAAGGCGCTGAGTGCCAGGATCGCACAGGAAGCCAGCCTCACTGAAGGGCGGGTGCCCAGGCCGGCATGCCTTCGGACTGGAAGACAGCACTGTGTCCCTTCCAGCACAAACGCCACTGGCCCGGTGTCCTGGGCACGGATTCTCTCCCCGCCCCACAGCATGTCCCACATTGGGTCTGTTCGGCTGGGCAGGTCAGGGTCCTCTCACCTGAGGCCCTGCGCTTCGTGTGTTTGGCTGCCTGTCTTTGCTGGAATTTTCTACATATTTTCTCTTCTTAAACCCGTCTTTCTTCCCAGAGCTTGGTGCTCATATGCCTGATTTTATGTCCTCCTCCTTACCTTTCTGGGGGAAAAAGGCATTTTTCTGTAATGCCTGAACACTATGGTTCAGGAGGGCAACTAGCTCTCAAACACCCTCATTCAACCATGTTCCCAGCATCTCCCGGCATCCCTCCATCACTGATGAAGGAAAAGGTACCCGCTTCTTACTCGATCTTTAGTGAGGCCTTGGATTTGCTCTCAGTCCAGGTGAAGCGCTTCAGCAGAGGGGTGGCCAGCAGGGTGCCACTGTCCACCTGGTAACCCTGGTGGGAAGAGGGAAAAGGTTATACTTCTTTTTTTTTTTTTCATCCTCACCCGAGGATATTTTTCCATTTTTGTTCAGATAGAGTGGGAGGGAGAGAGAGGAAGAGAGAGAGAGAGAGAAAAACATTGATATGAAAGGAACACATCTAGTGGCTGCCTCCCGCACGACCCAACCAGGGCCAGGGACAAACTGCAACCGAGGAACGTGCCCTTAGCGGGAACTGAACCCAGGTCTCTCTGGACCACAGGCCGACGCTCTAAATGCTGAGCCAAACTGGCCAGGGCAGGTTATACTTCTTGCTTGACCCACAGGGGTCCACACCAAGGCTGGGGGAGGGCATGGCGGATGGGCATCGAAGTCACTCCAGGCTCTGTCCTCACCTTCCACACCCCTGCCCATTAAGTCAGAGCATTTTCTCCATATTGTAAAGTCTAAGCTTTGTCAGCTGCAAGAAATGCCTATTCCCAGTGACTCTGAAGCCCTTTTTCCTGAAGGTGGAGAAAATAAGGTAAAACAAAAGGGGAACCTGCAGGTAACAGATGAGCATTTTTTATAGTAAACGTCTATGCAAATTATTGCATCAATATATAAAAGCTAATTCTGGCAGATATCTATTGGCTACCAGTGTGCTGTTATTTGGTAACCATGATATGCAAACATTCTGAGAAATTATAAAGACGTGGTTTAATTGTGTTCTTGAAGATTCTGTGGGATCTTCAGGCCTGCCTTGGTCACGGTTCCCAGCAACTCTGTTTTCTTGGTTCGTCTCGGGCATGGAATTTATGCAGTCTCCCCGTTCCTCTGTCCGTGCGCCATTTCCAGGAAGTGGTTCGCACTATGCTCCTGTCACCCTCTGAATCTGTCACTGGGCTGCGTTCATGTCCTTAATCATCAGTGAACAGGCCTAAGCCAGCAAAGAAGCTGCCCTACTTCCCACTGTGTGGCGAGGAGAGGGCAAGGTTGGGAAACCGTCCATGTTTGCTCAGTATCATTTCCTTGAACCTAAAACCTATGTATAAGCAGCAAAACAAAATTTCCAGCTACGTTACCTGTGTATTCTGGGCTTATCTGTAATGTTTTCACATGTTTAAACCATCGTTTCCTCTGTACTTGGTGTGTCTGAAGAGGTTTTGGTGTTTTTACAGTAACTGGGCTATGTCTCAAGGCCTCACTGTGCGTGGTCATGACCTTCACTTCACTCTGCAGTGGGTTTCCTGGCCTTCATGGGACATGGTCCTAACCAGCACCTCTCACACTCTAATGTGCTCATGAGTCCCCTGGGGTCTCCAGACCACGCAGTCTGACTGGGTGAGTGTGGGCGGGTCCCGAGAGCCAGCATTTGCAGCCCACTGGCGGCAACAGTGCCTTATCTGGAGATCACACTGCAAGTGCGAGGGTCTGTGATGTCATGGGCACTCTTGCCCAGCGCTCTCTCTCCTCCCCTATTTTCTCAACCCCAGGTCCCAGAGCTTTAAAGAGACAAGCTGGTTGCCCTGGCCGGTGTGGCTCAGAGGTTGAGCGGCATCCCATGCACCGAGAGCTCACTGGTTTGATTTCTAGTCAGGGCACATGCCCGGGTTGTGGGCTCGATCCCCAGTAGAAGGTGTGCAGGAGGCAGCCGATCACTGTTTCTCTCTCTTTCCCTCTCCCTTCCTCTTTCTCTAAAATCAATAAAAACATGTCTTTAAAATAAATAAACAGAGCAGCTGGTTGAGCCCTCCTGTGTGCCAGGCTGCATGGATGGCTCCTCCCAGCATGGCCGGGTAGGAACGTGGCTATCCAGCCTCTAGGACCTTCGTGGGAAGGGGCATAGACCCAGACAGACTTCTTCCAGGATCTCAGGCTGCTCTTATATCACAAAAGCCCAGCCACTCACTTTGGAATTCCTCTATTCCTCTGAAAGGAGGGTTCCATCACTGGTAGCCAAGAAGCTTACAAGCACACAATGAAGTTTCCTAAGGAACTAAATTATGACCAGGCAAGGACTTGGACCCTGGAATGAATTCTGGGTCATCTTCAAACTATGGATTTACCTGCTCTCAAATGAGCTCTGTATAACTGTGTTGTCAACCCCCCGAAACTGCCGTTTCAGCCCCCATTCATTACCGGCCTGACCGACCTGACTGCTGGAGTTTGGGTTGGATGGAGCCTGGCACAAGGTCTTGCCAGGGCACACTGAGTAGGTTCATTCCATTACTTACATCAAGCATGGAGGTGACATCTGGTGAAAGTTCTTCAAAGGTTTTGATTCTCTCCAGGCTCATGAAATTGAATGCATTTACATATCTAGTGAAGAAGCAGGAAGAATAATCAAGACAAGAAAATGCATCCAGCTTTGACTAGTCAGGAGACCATGGGCACCATATCTCAGCAAAGATGAACCAAAATACCAGAAGGAATCACTTTACTCCAGCCTGAAGATCCCCGAGGGGGCCTGGCACTGATGCCACTACCTCCCACGGTTGTTAATCCACATGTCATAGTTTTGAGCTAAACCCCAGAGGAAATTGAGAGACTCAGTGGTGGTTAGACCTCTGGCCCCTTGTGGAATCAGAAAACGTCAGTCCTAGAAGAGACCTGAGTTGTCATCAGTCTAAACAGCCTCCATTGCAGCGGAGAGGAAACACACCCAGAGGAGTGACGTGACTGTCACGCGGCTGCCTGCTTCTCCGAGGGTGTGAGGGGACAAATGCCATGACCTGGTAAGGTCACACAGCTGATTTAATGGCATCATTGAGTACTAGAGATAGTCATGTACATTCTGCTCTGTGATTCCAGATTGGGAGAAATTGAACGCATTTACATATCTGTGTGATTTCCCTATAGCTACCTCCTGACCTTCTGTTGGTGATCCATTAGGAAGGACCGTCAGAGATACACACCATATGAGTACTCCTAAGACAAGTTTACCTGTTGATTGAGTCTCTCAGTCTGATACTCTGTCACCGTCTGCAGGGCCCAGTTTCTCAGGCAAGCTCTCTACTGGGCCTCAGGCTAAGCAACATTCTGGAATAACTGCGACACTCCCCTTCCCCACCTCTGGCCCCATCAGACCCTGCCAATTTATTTAATCCAAACTGGTTTTCTCATTTAAAAAAAATGGATGACTCATCTGTTGCAGCTTTTTGGACTGGCTGTGAAATATGCAGTGCCACTGACCTGTCCCCCATCAGCACTGACGGGGCCGGCCCCGGGCTTCGAGGCTGTCAACCTTTTCAGACTGTGCAGCTCTTCCCACCGCCTTCCCTGGTCACCTGCCAAGTCTGGCTGAACTGAGCTCAGAGTCCTAGGGTTGTTTCTACCGCAGAGAAAGGCGCTAGGAGGCCCCCAGGACAGTCAAAGTCCTAGAGTCCTGACTGCATGGGAACAGGGAGGGAGTCAGAACACCTGGGTTAGTGAGAAACCCTCTCCTGCCGCGTTCGAGAGACACAATTTGGGCAAGCAGTTCTCCATGGAGCCTTAATGTCCCCAACTGCAGAACATGAATAATATCTCCTTCATAAGATTGTTTTCAGCATTACGGGAGTCGATATATGCAAAATGCCTAGCACAGTGCCGGTTCACACACAGCCTGTGTCTGTGTGACCATTAGTACTAAACATGTATGCTACACGTATAACCATTAGTATGGAGGTATCATACATGTGTAATCATTAGTACTCATGTGTGACACGTGTAACAATTAGTAACATGTGTGACATATGTGTAACTGTTAGTACTGGACATGTAACCACCCATCCAGTGCCTAGTGGAGGCTCTCAAATACTTCTTCCCCACCCCCTTCTCCAATTTCCTCTGCAGTAATGAGAGAGATGTTCATTTATCAGGTAAGACAAAAATCTAGTGTGTTTGTTTAATTGTATCTAAGGTCTCATGAAAAAAGTCACTGTCATTGAAAAGAAAAGAGGGAGGAATTATTCTAGAATAAGAGACTAAAGGAACTGAAGAAAACAAAGACAATGCAATTGTGTGATAATTCTGGTGTGGTTACACAGGAGGATGTCCTTCTTACAAGATGTATACCAAAGTATTCAGGGGGACAGTGTCATAATGGCTTTCTTTCAAATGCTTCAGCAAAAAGAAAAACACACACACAGAGACTGTGTATAGACACAGATGTAGACATAGAAAAATAGGGCTAACTTAACTACAGTTGAATTTAGGAGGTATGATTTTTTTTGTTACACTTGAAAATATTATAATACAAAGCTGGGGAAGAAAAGAGTCTTACCTGACATTATCAGAACTCCCTGCATCAAACCTCAGAGCTGGACTGTCTTCCTTGAAGTAGTCCTCAGGGAAGGCAGGAGCTGGGTATGCGAACCCACTGTTCCCTGTCAGTATGGCATTTAGTGGGATATAGTCTTTGCCATCCTAAAATACCAAAGATAGAGCTTTAAGTGCTGAAATTTCTACTTCAACCAGTTTTTTCAAAACATTATGTCAGTTTCAACTATGTTTTTCCACAATCTTAGCTGTGTTTGGAAAGAGTTCTGATAATTGTGCATACACACACACCATTTTTACTGCTAATCTCAGTTCTTAATAGCTATTCAAACAACAAATAAAACACCCCCTTGGCTTATACTCAAAAAGGCATTTGGCATCTGATATTCTCAATAAACTTAGCTTTACCTGTTGTACATTTGCTTGGAGCAGATCTCCTAGTTTTTCCACAAGTTCTGCAAATCTTGGCCTTTCTTTGGGGTCTCGGTGCCAGCAGTCCAGCATGATCTGATAGCTGTGGGGCGCAAGCACAGGAGAGAGGGCTGCAGAGCAGTGGCAATGCTGGAGCTCACCCTACACATCACACCGGCAGGGTGACGGATGCGGTCATGCATATCAAGATCAGGCTCTTTGTGTGGTATTTGCCTTTGTTTGTAGACTTGGGTGTGCAGCACCAACACAGAAATGGGCCAGGCCCTGCTGCTGGTGGGAAATGTGTCTACGAAGGCAGACTGATGAACCACCCTCCAGAACCCATCATGACCCAAGTTCTCTGGAGTGCCTTGGGCCCTGCAGAGTGGGAGGGCGTTCTTCTGTGAAGAACAGAGCCACTTGGAAAGGAAAATCCACTGTTCACTTGCAGTGAGATCTGAAGTGCAGTACTTCTCCCTTCACTGCCCAATGCAGGACAATGTCCTTAAAGGTAACAAGTCCACACAGACATATATGATCAGTGGTGAGTACTTCGCGGTACGTATTCGTATTATATTCTCAGGCTGTAACAGAGGTGGGCTTGGACTTCCTAATAAGCATGTGGCATTTCCAAGTCCTCACAATTCAGCAGAGGCCAGTGGAGAAGACCTGTGTGCAGGACTCGGGTCACTGCCAGAAGGTGGCAGTCCACACTGAGTGTGAGTGTGTCCTTGGGCTATGTGCAAGTCCCTTGCACATGGCTGATTTCCACCCCCAGCATTTCAACAAGCTGATTTCAATGTCAGCAGGTTCCTCTGTGATTCTTCTCCTCTGACATCTTAGAAGTGAAGGTATTGGGCTCCTCTCTCGGTCGTGTCTACAGGGAGTATAGGTCCCTGCCTGTCCCTCTCTGCCAGACACAACCAGCGGTCTGCACACATACTGACTTAAGGATTTATTCTCTTTGGGCTCTTTGCTCTCCTCAAGAGATGTTTATGGTAACTAATTTCTTCTCGCAGAAGATCATCTGGACTAGAGAGGACTCAGACTGAGTAGGATTAAAATCTGAATGGGCTCAGAATTGGAACTGGGTGGGGACCTCATCACCACACCCCTCACCTATAAGCGCTCAGTGGAGGTTTGCTGAAGGAAGTCCGACTGGCCCCTGGGAAGAGGGAGCACTGGGCAATTCCAGTGCTCCTCTGTCCTTGGCCACTTCCCAGCTGCGTGCTTTCAGGTGGAACCGACAGCTCCATGTCTCTGAAGGACATCCCTACGTGGTGGTTTCAAAGTATAGGAAGTGGCTGGTAAAGATGGTAAGAGTATAGGAAGGTCAAGAAAAGAGAACATTAGGGAGAAGGTAAAGATTAATAAGGTGGAACTACAGGGAAAGTTAATATGCGAAGTCTGTATCCTGATTCCCAGGCAGCTGGCCAGCAAAGGCGCCATCGGTGCCGTGGAGCACGAAGCCGAAGTCCCGCCAGCCAGGGGCTTGGACACAGCATGGCCCTCCTAGGACGGACCTCTGAGGGGGGGCTCTCAGCATCCTTCCATCTAGGCAATAATGACCTGGTGGGACTGTCTTGTACATTGTTTCTTAAAGTTGGCCAAAGCCTTGACAGCAAGAAATGCCATTCAGTAAAAACAGGTCTGAGAAACAAAGTAGTGTGGTCCAGGTGTATGTGTCCTAAGGTTCTGATTTAACTCAGGGATAAAATTCCAGGTGCCCAGAGGAATGGTGGCACCACGTGGTCCTCTGCCATCCTCTGCTTTCCTCCCAGTTGGATACTGAGGTTCTGCTTTCTGGCAAGTAAGTACCCAGTAAGCAGATGTCTGAAGTGTCTGAGTTAGGGACAGGAGCTCATAAAAATCACTTGTCTGAACTGCAAATTCTCCCATGTTGGTCCAAACCTACGGGTCAAGACTCTTCTCAGCAGATGCCTCTGGTCCCCTCCCACCGTGTGTTTCTGTACCTACTGTGCCTATTCTGCCTGACTCCCAGGAGGTGTGGCGTGGGTCAGCTGGTTCCGAGTGCTGTGAGGGCCCTCTGGTGAGTGTGACGTGTGGGCCAATGTCGGGTACCACTACACTGGGACTCAACTACAGAGGAGCTGGGAGGTGAGGAAGGGACTCTAACTCTGGCTGTTGTCCCTGCTCTCTGGGAGACACAGGACAGGGCTGCAGTGCCCAAAGTCCCTAACTGCTCCCGACCAGCAGTGCCTCCGAGAGAGGGCTCAAGGCACTCATTCGGGCAGCCTGGGACAGCCTGCTGTGACCAACGTCTGAAGTAGCCTAAGATAGACTGCACAGTCCTATGTGAATCTCATTTTAAGGTAAGTTTATACATTTTACTAATTTGTAAAGATAGGTGCAAAATAGTATACTACAGAGACAGGTGGCCACTAGACAAAAGTCAGATCCCTCACCCCGAGTGCATGGACTTGGCAGAGGCTGGCCTGCTCTCACCTGACCACACCCAAGCCTAATCGTCCAAGGCGCCTTATCTCTAGCAATGCACAGATTCTTGGAGGCCACTGGAAGGACATAAAACATATCCATGGATGACCTACAAAAGGAAGCCAAAGCAAGAAAGGCTTGAACTGGGAGAACAGAAAGGGGCCTGAGACAGGGAGCACTGGTCAGGGGCCCGGCTTCTCAGCCTGCATCCTCTCCCTGAGACAGGGAGCACTGGTCAGGGGCCCGGCTTCTCAGCCTGCATCCTCTCCCTGAGACAGGGAGCACTGGTCAGGGGCCCGGCTTCTCAGCCTGCATCCTCTCCCTGAGACAGGGAGCACTGGTCAGGGGCCCGGCTTCTCAGCCTGCATCCTCTCCCCTGAGACAGGGAGCACTGGTCAGGGGCCCGGCTTCTGCCTGCATCCTCTCCCGAGTGAGCAGCTGCCGGGTGCCGTGAGTGGGCTCTTCCCGGTTCTCTGCGCTGAAACTAGCCAGAGGGACCACCTACGACTACTGCTGTTCTGTATTTTGAGTCTTGGTTTCTGATTTCTAGTATCCACTTCTTTCTTGAAATTCAATGCATATTACCTCAGCAAACACCAAAGGAAAAGAAGAAAAATTAACTGCTTATTCTCTTATTGAAAGACATCTGATGAAACATGCTCTGGGCAGCCAACCAACAAAGTCAAGAGCCACCAGCTGCACCCAACCCACCAGCCCTTCTTGGAACAAGCCAGGGGCGAGGGGCCTATGGGAAGAGCTTCCTGTCTGAGCTCTCACCCAAGCTCCCCAGTGCATGCCACGTTAGGCCAAGCTCAGCTCACAGGATCCCAGTTCTGAGAGCTACACTCCATCCTCACCCCGGCGGCTTTCAAATGCTTGAGAATGGCTGAAGGTTTGAATCCTGGCCTTCTGAACCAACATTTCATGAAGCTGCTTCTTCCTGTTTATCATTTCTGAAATAAACCCCCAGAATTAAGAAATAATCCTTCCTGTGGCTGCATGGGATACCAGGGCGACCTGGGAGTGGTTTATGTGAAGCCTTGAAGGTTTGGTAAAGTCCAAGGGAGCTTTTAGTTCAAAGTTGATAGGACTGTGTACCTCTACAGTCATTTTGGACCAGAAGCTGGGTAAGACTTGGAAATACACCCTGTAAGTATGTAGCATAGTGTTGAGGGCTCTGGACTCAGGCTGGGTTTGCTTAACTTACTGGCAATGTGGCAAATCATTCAGATGTTCTGTGCCTTGTTTTCTCATCTGTAAAATGAGATAGTAATAGGGCCTACTTTATAGGGTTTTTATGAGCATTAGGAAAATTAATATAGGTTAAAAGTGCTAAAAACAGTGTCTGACAATAAGCACTAAATAACCATTAAATGTTGTTTAATAATGACTGCAGTTATTACTATTACTGTTAGTAACAGAGAACTCACTCTTGTGATTGTCACATCATGTGAAAAGTGGAAGGAAATATTTAATTCAAAGCACGAGTGGGTGTATTAGAGAAACATTTCTCCTAAGGCATGTGGGGTGTATTCCTAACTTACCAGTCCTGGGATCTAGGGAGACCAGCCCAAAGACTGGCTTCTAAATTTGTTTCCTCTACTACTTAGCTGACAGAGGACAAACCACTTCACTTCTCGGAGGCTCGGTTTCATGATTTATCAAAGTCAGATGACGTATCTGCCTGTCTGCTCCTCAAGGCTGCTGGGAACTGCAGAAGAGACAGTGAGGGGGAAACACTCGAAAACCTAACATGCAAAGCATCCTCACTTTACACCAGGTCTCCTGGTGTTTGCCCTCTCCATCGAGTAAAAGGAATTGAAAACTCTCAGTGCCTTCAACACTACTGCCCGCCACAGTCCTAGTGGCTAACTTATCTGTCCCCAGCTCTCAGAAAGGGGCCTTGCCTCAAGCTCCCTGCATTTCCTGATAAGGACAGCATGTAAGACTGAGGAGAACAGTCCCCTCGGTCCCCTCCACAGCTCAGCCTTCACAGGCCTGAGTCCCTGTCCTCCTTGTCCTCGTCCTGGGTCTGCCCTAGCCTTGTCTCCACATATGAAGGAAGGAGACAGCGACCTTGCACTCTGGCCAAGCCCATACTTCCTTCGTTCCCTCCGACTCCTCCCCAAAGGCCATCCCAGGGCTTCTGACAGGACCCCATTGTGTGGGTGGGATGGGGAGGGCCGCCTGCCAGTTCAGGAAAGGTGGGGCCACCCTGGGAGGCCCAGGTCCTTGTCAGCAGCTCAACAAAACTGCAAGTGTCATCACATTCCTGCTCAGGATTCAAAGTGCAAAACATCCACAAAGCTTCAGGAAAAAAGAGCATCCGAGAGAGCCAAGCAATCCTGGAACCGTGGAGAAAGCCTTCACACAGAGCCTGTCACTTTCCCAGAGTCACAGGGCCGCACGGCAGGCAGCACCTCAAGAAGCTCCAGACAGCTGCCCAGTGGATTCCTGAAATGAATCTAAAGCAGTCTTTTGCCCAATGAGCCTCCTCTGGAGTGTAATTAGTAATTCCATCAGGAAACTCTCCTCTTCCTCTCCTACACCTCTTCCCCTGCATTCCAACCCAACCCCTCGTCGGTCTTTGGTGAGGATGGAGGACTGGTCACAGCAGCTTCTAGCATTCAGCCCTGTGGCGACTCAGCCCGTCTGGCTTCCACTCTGTGAGTGAGGACAAGATCTTACACTTAGTTCTGGGTGGTCTGTTAGTTTTGCCTGGATTCAGATCTAGAATTGAATTTCTAAGTTCAGTTCCCAGCAGAGGCCTTGAAAAGTCATGGCAGCGGTCAGGAGAGGAAATAGGTAAGGAAGGCTCAGGGACAGTGCCTCACTTCTGGAAGACACTCCCCGCACAGGTGGAGCTGATAAGGCTAAGCAGGACTGGGATGCTAAAACTCAATGGCACATCCCCTTTCCCAGGTATCCTGCGGGGATGAGAGCTGTCGGGGAATGGAGGCGGCCCAGGGCTCACATTTCAGGAGTCGCATACTCAGGAGCCCTCATCCTCATGCCTTCCTTCAGGCGGCTGCAGAACTCCTCATCCATCTGCACTCCTGGGTACGGAGACCCACCTGTGGGACAATGGGGAGAGCACAGGGGCGTTATGGCTTCAGGGTACAAAAGACTATCAGGAGGTCTGTTTCCTCCCTTTAAAGTGACGTTTAGTAATGGGTTAGGAATCAGTGCCCAGTGACCTGAATGATCTCCACACCCAGCACTGCCCACAAGGAGGGCAGCAAATGCCTGCTGGCGAGTCCGGTCGGTCAGTGGTGCTGGCTTCTGCTGCCCCCAGGCCATTCCTGTGCCTACTCCTGTCCCTTTGCTCAGGAGAGAGGGTGTCATCTGAAGGGTCCCTTCCCTCTCCCCACAAGGAACTCTAAAGAAATTCCATCATTAGAGACTCAACCCTTAGGTTAATAAACTTCTTTTTAAAAGGCCAAGGGTCTTAGAATAAGTCACTTGTGGATTAGTCACACCTCAGTGAGAATGATCTGAATTCACTCCTTTCTTGTAAACCTCTCACACTACTGGGGACTCTGGTTGCTATGATGGCCTGAGGGAAAGGGGGGCCTTGAGCTCCAGGACTAGGCTAATGTAGGGTGTTGCCCTAGGCAGGAGTCTGTGCACAGAGGGTCCCAGGGGGGCCTACACTTCGCCTTCTTCCAGTTTCACTGTTCAGAGTGCCCATGTAACCTTTCCTTTCGAGGGACTTTTTGGCTAGGGGTGGTAGTGAGCCAGGCCTCCTGGTCTGCTCTGTTCCAGACCACAAACCTGGTCGGCGTCAGCACTTGCTTGTCTGCACTTTCTAGTGAGTACTGCTGGTAGGAAGCAGCTGGAGGTGTGCAGTGCTGGCACGCTGTCACTGTGGGGCCACTGTGGCCGCCAAGCTGCTTTCAAAGACTGGAAGCAACAGGTGCCTGTCATCGAAAGCAGGGGAATGATTTTCACACATTACAGGAAACCAGGGATGTTACTGGATGACTTTTATTTGCTCTAAAAGGCAAATTTTTGGCAAAGTCCAAAAGACTCTTGGCTAGACCCCACACTTGGGAGGCCTCAGAGCATCAGTGTGTGTCTGCAAGCAGATGCGGGCTCTGTGCACATCTGTGTGCTCAGGGCCTTGGACAAGGTTCCTAGTCCCCCACAGTGGATGTTACTGGAAGCAGAATAAATATAACCAGGGTCCAGGACAGGCTGTGTTAACATTAGCGGCCCTGTAAAGGCCTCCTGTTCCTCACACTGGCTGACCTGTGCTTGCTGGGGCCTTTCCTATGAAACTCTGAGGGGAGGCATGTTGCAGGGAGGGTGGAGGGAAGGGCATTAGGCATCCGAGTGTTTGAGGAATTAGGAGAAGGGGGTAAAGGACAGAGAAAGGAGTCGCCAGATGGCTGAATGTATGTAACCCTGACTTCAGATCTGCGCTGGTCTGGCCTCGTCTGCGTCTGTATAAAGCATCTCCACTATGCAGGGTACACATGCACGCACCACCCTCATCCGGGATCTGCGTGGACCCACGCCTCTGTGAGGGATTTCAGTTCTTTCAGGTGCTGACCTAAAGGTTGTATTTATCCAAAGGACACTCAGCAGACATTTGGTTCTTGACTATTTGAGCTCTTCCTTCCCCCAAATTTACCTAAGGAGAAGATTTCCCACAGCAGCACTCCGTAAGACCACACATCGCTCTTGGTGCTGTAGATTTTGTCGAAGATAGATTCAGGAGCCATCCACTTCAGAGGAAGTCGAGTCTAGGAAAGGGCAAGGGGGCCTTGAGCAGAAGGACATGCAAACAAAGCACGTTCAACCCCAGTGCCCCCAGGGTCACCTCCCAGATAACACTTGGCCCAGAAGCCACTTCCTAGAGCAGTTATGGTTTCCTAACACAGGGAAAAGGCTTTATAATGTGCAGTGTTATACTAAACGAGAGCTGTGTGCTATACCAATTCCTATGAAGAAAATAAACGTTAGTAAGCCCCTCCCACGCATCCAGCACGTCCTAACTCCATGGCTCTGTAAGAAATCATTCTCCCCCCAAAAACTTGCATTCCACAGGGACCTGGAAAAGAGTGATCTGAATTGAAAGACACCCTAAAAGTCCATAATTTCCAGAAATTTTTCTTAAGAAGGAGGATTTTAAAAGGTATTCTTATGTATACCTTTTAGTCATCAAATGGGGGAGTGGGCAAAGGCACAGGACAGAAAGAAGGGGGTGGTGTTGAGGAGACGGTGGCTGCTTCTCAAGTGTGCAGACAGTTTAGTTCTCTTCCAGGCAACAGGAATCCCCGTGAGGTGGGCCTTGCCACTTCAGATGGATGGGAATGAGTATGAGACACGGGAGAGACAAAGCAAAAAGGGTAAGGGGGAGGGTCAGGGGGAGGCTGAAAAAAGTACAGATGAACAGAAGAGAAGGACAGACACATAGGTTGATGTCATCTCTGCCAATCAGGGCTCCCCAGGGAAGTTTGTTGGGTTCTTTTCTTTTATAAAAAAGAGACTGGAGCAGTGGTTCTCGAAGCAGAGTCCTGGGACCAGCTGTGCCAGCAGCACCTCGGAACTTGTTAGAAAGGCAAATCCTTAGGCCTCACCCAAGACCTACTAGATTAGAGTTTCTGGGGGTGGGGCCCAGCGAACTGTGGTCTAATAAGCCCTTCAGGTGATTTGTACGTGCACCGCAGTCTGAGAACCACTGCTGTAATCGGCAGAGCCCAGACACTGGCTTAAGCCCTCAGGGTACAGGCTCGAGAAGAGAGGACACAGGAGGTCACCCACAAAAGTGAAACATAACACCATGTCCACAAACAAGCAGAGAAGAGAAGCCAGTGTGAGCCAGCAGTGGGATGCTAGGCATGGAAGTGGGGGCAGGGTGGGGGAGACAGTTTCCTCAACAGCAAGATAATACCAATACCCTCCCCCACCCTTTCCTGAGATATATACACCTGCTGAATCAATCATCTGGGTTTATTTGAGGGAAAGAGTCCAGGCTGTTCTTTCCAGTGGTTCCAAAAACTCCCAAAGGAGTCAAAGGGAGGTGACCAGGGCCCTGCTAAACACTTCTCAGATCAGCGATCTCAGGCAGCTCTGCCCAGAGAACAGGTACCAAGCCAGGAGCGAGGGCAGAGCAGAACCCAGACTGGCCTTTCCGAGCCGCCCACACAAGGGCTCTCTGGACACAGCCCGTCCGCTGGTCTCCACACAAAGCGCACGATGGTTTTCAGGGACCACTGTCGGGGAAGTGTCAACATTTACCAAGGGCGTTGGTCTGTGATTTAAAAATGACAGGGCACAAACGAGTCAAATAAACATCACACTGACTTACATCTCCTTTTCTCACATAATCAGGGTTCTTATAAATATCCCGGGCAAGGCCAAAGTCGCAAATCTTCACCACGTTGTTCTCAGATAAAAGAATATTCCGTGCTGCCAGGTCCCGATGAATGCACTAGAGTTAAACAGTTGCATAATCAATGCATTTCCTTAATCTAAGTGTCGAATTTCCTGTAGCTCCTCGGTGTCATTATTCTTCTTAATTCAAGGAAGCAGCCCCCAGTGCACAGGGAGTTACCATGAACATGAAGCGCCTCTTTACAAACAGAGGCCCCTGGAGGCCCCAAAGTGGAGGCAGAGCCTGCATCTGCTTTTGCCACTGTTTTGCAGCACAGCATCCTGGTCAACGAAGTCACAATCAAGTCCTCCCAGGGAGCACAACTTCCCCTACCTTTGATCCTCCAGCTGCCGGTCGCAGGAGGGCTCCACAGGGCTCCAAGGGATGGACTAACAGCCTGCCTGCGAGGCGCAGTATTCTGTCTGTCCGGAGCTACAAATATGCTGAAGGGCTAGGTGGAGAGTGGGGGCCAAGTCTGTCCAGTGAGATTCTTCCCTAAATTTCTACCCCTGGTATCTGAGACTCGGTGTTCTCAAAACTCCTCACTCTTATCAGGACAAATTCAGGCATCTGTCATGATGTTTACTCTATATTTAAGGACATAAGTATAAGCAAATGCTAGGAAAAGTGGATTTATAGCAAACGCGTGTGTGTGTCCATGTGAATGTCCACATGTCCAGGCCTGGCAAAGAAGAGCAACAGTAAAGAGCAAGGCTGACCTTTCTAGAAGATAAAAACTCCATGCCTCTGGCTACTTGAAAACTGTAAGACATCAGATCTTCCATAGTTATGGGCTCTTTGTAGAAATCGTCAGAATCTGGAAAGCATTAAAACCGTAGCTGTTTGTAATGCTGCTTGTTATTCTGCCAAATCCCAGCTTATTGGAACAATGTTAGTAAAACATAAAACAAACCAACAAGTGGATCAGAGTTCATTTCAAGAGCACTTGCATTTCAGAACGAATATCAGAGATTTTTCCAGGCTTCCAGCCCATTTTCCCAAGCTTGGGGGTAGGAGGATGATCCATTAAGACAAAAAGGCTTGAGGGGAGACAACTGTATAGAGATCCCTGTCAAAATTAGTAACTCTGTAAATTATCTTAATTCAAATCTTATCTCCTCAGGACATTACTCTTTGAATCTCCCACGGATGTTTAATAGGGTGATAAATAACAGAAACATTTCAGAAATGCACAGTATGTTATAAAAATATCTCAGACTGTAGGACAGGAAGGAGTTAATACCTACCCTCCTCTTCCTCAGCATCACTCAGACTTTTATCTTCCTGAAACCCAGAGCTTGCAAAGCTCTCGCTGCTGGTGACACTATCTAGTCTTGGTTTCTTGCTTTGCTCCACGTCTGGCTCCAGTTTTTCTTTCTTAGGCTCCACATGTAATGCTGCATCCTTTGAACAAATCAAGGACACAGATGAAAGGGAGCTCCGGAACCAAAATGGGGAAGATGGTCTCTCACGCTGGCAATCACCTAAGTTGGGAGAAGGTCATTCTACAAAATGGACAGTAAATGACCCGCAAAGGCCCTCTGGTGGCCAGGCACCTGGCTACTCCTGGGGTTGTGGAGTCTTTATTTCTCTTGATTGGGCTTCCAGACAGAATCTTAGTTAGGATAAAGGAGTATTAATACCAGCAAGAACTCACTGAGAGTTTACTCTGTGTGAGCCAGGATATTAAAATTTTTAGGTACATTTTCTTGCTTATTTTACATGAAGAAATCGGTTCAGAGAAGTCAAGTAATCAAAGTCACATGCAGCCAGTAAATGGCAAAGCTTGAACTCAGGTTTGGCCATCTTTAGTCTGTGTCCTTAACCACTTTTCCATACCATGCACCATCTCGTGACAGATGACATGAATGGTAGAAAAGCATCCCCATGAACTTGGGGCTTCACTTTGTAACCGCTATGAGGAGTAAGAAGAGAGGGCTGTAGTTACCAATTTCTCTGGTTTCCTTAGGAAAGGAGGGAACATGTACATTCTCTTTTTTCCTCCAATGAAAACAAAGATACAGTTAGATCCTAACAGGGGTAGAAAGGCCTTTCATCCTTTTCCAAGCCCTGGTGTGTATTCTGGCTCTTCCATTAGCCATGTGATCTTGGGCAAATCACCTTACTTTGCTGGGTTTCATTTTCCTCATCTGAAAAGCCCTATCATCCTATTACATTTTGACTCATAGACAAATGAGTTGTTGGTCTGGGTGTTTGTGTGGGACCAGAAAATACTTTTCTGACAGGACCATGTACGTAGGCTCAATTTTACTAGATGGCAATACAGAAACTGGGCCGAGAGGGACTGGGATTCAATGGTGTCCCCTGATCTACCAGTACACTGTGGTGGTGCTAGGATTAATGAGGCTTCCTGCCCTTCCTTGGCTTTTCCTTGACATGTTGCAAAATAAGAGTGATCCCTCCACCAGAGGGCACAGTGGGAGCAAGCAGAGGACAGAGGAGAGAGCTTCAGGAGGGACAGCCAACAAACTCTGAAAGTGTGGAGGGTACCAGGCTCCTGGCCCCTGAACACAGACCTTCCTGTGCTGCAGGAGGGGAGGCAGGCCTCCGAGTGAACAGCCACTGCCACCCAGGTGACCTACCAGAGAGCTGGTGGAAATGTCTCCCTGAGGCAGTTCGATTTGATTCTGCTCAGTTGGGAACTGGAATTTTAGTTTTTACAAGACCTCTCCAGGACAGAAGGCAGCAGAGGAGGGTGCTGGCAAGGGTGTGGGGGAGAAAAGTGCCTGACAGGCCCACCCATGGCTCAGGTCCATGACAACACCCTCTGGGCAGCCTTCTTCCTCACTTCTCAGAAGTCTCAGCCTCGGGCATGTCTCCAAGGACCATAACTCAAGGTCCCTCCTCCTCTTCCTGACTCTCAATCAATGGTATATTCAGCTTTGCTTATTGGTAATCGTTTCTGTTAAATAAAGGTTGATTTACTGAACTTTTGGGACGCTGTCAGAACACAGTGAATTTATTTGGAAAATGAAATATCCTATTTAGATTTAGCCTTCTGGTTTTTCCTTCACCTTCTCTTTGTATCCCTGTAGGTTCCAAATATGAAATACAGCCATGTGTTTTCCACGTAACACTAGGCTCCACCAACAGGGAGGTGATCATTAAATATAGCCAGAGAAGAAAGCAAACTCTTCAAAACAAAGGATGCACGAACCCAAACGTTCCATCCTGCCCTGATCCCTGGGGTATTCTGCTGGCTTAGTTCTTCCTGAAGCCAGTCCAGGATTTCAGGACTGAAGGGAGTTTGCACTGCTCTCAGCTCAGGGCACCACTTTCCACTTCTTCTTATGTTTTTCCCCCTTCTTAGCCAGCGCAGGGCACAGAAAAAGCATTGGAAGGGGAGACAAGAGAGCTGGGTTCTTCGTCCCTAACTTCATCTCCTTGGTAGGTGTATGTCCTTAAGCCAATCATTCAGCTTTTCTGGGTACATCTATAATGTGAGCATGTGAACTAGTTGATTACAAAGATCTCTTTCAGTGTTAAGATTCTAATTATGAGAGGATATGGTTTAAAATGAGGGGAAATCTGTTCTTGCTATATGCTGCCAGTCTGGTAGAACACCTGTGTCTTTGGTTGGATCAAAGTTTAAGAGATGACTGGGCCAGCTGTCTAGTGGTTCTTATTTATGTGCCACATGACAACTCTTGCCCATGTGACAGAGATGGGCACCATTCATGGATTTTGGACACTTCATCTATTATACAGATCACACAGATCAGTGGCATTAAGTTGGACCCACCCATTATTCCTATCTCACTGGGTCAATAAAAATGATGATAACATTCATTGAGTGCTTAACTGTCTCTCAATGATGAGTCGGGTGCTATTATTACTTTCATTTAATAAATGAGAAACTGAAACTTAAAGAGATTGAGTAACTTGCTCAAGGTCCCAGATCTCATAAGTGGTAGAAATAAGATTTAAACACAGGAAGTCTGATTCCAGAGTCTGAGTGCTTAACCACCACACTACATGGATTCATTACCAGCATTGCTAATTATCAGTTAATAATGTTGAATCATTGTCTCTTGAGCTTTTCCAAACCAGAGAAGGACACAACGTTGGTGGGATGGGTCACACTGGCAATGTTTTATTAAACTCTTTCCTCTTCCATTCAATAATTTCTTTTAAACTTGATTTGGTTTTGTAACTTGGGCCCATGCATTCCTTTTATTACATAGCTTTAGTGGATAAGGCTGATTCAGTGCATGTGTATGGGTGATAGAGGTGGAGAGGGTGTGGAGACGTGGAAGAAAGGGGAGTAGGAAGGAAAGAAAATGACTTCTTGGGCTCCATCATTGGTTTATGTTAACTGTAAAGTCACTCAGCTGATTGAGTCCTTAATTTCTGTATCTAATGGAGACAATCACACTTGTTATCATCTTTAAAAAAACAAGTGACTAAGTGATGTGTGTGTGTGTGTGTGTGTGTGTGTGTATCTGGGGAGAGAAAGGAAGAGAGAGAGGGTTAAAGTTATCCAGTTGATTTGATAGGTATTTAGATAGATGACTAGTACATTTTAACCCTTATTATCACTGCATACACTAGGATCAAATATTCTCTGTGCTGTCCACAAAAAGAGTGTGATATGTTAACATGGAAGGAAATTTTTAAAAAGGAGGGAAAAGCAGACATTGAGTTTTAAACTTAGTCATTAATGGAAAAATATAGGTTCCTCTTGCTTTATGCAGCTACAGCCCAAATGGAAAGTCACTGTTCTCTTTAAAATGTCCAACCCCCAGCCCTGGCTGGTTTGGCTCCAGGGTTAGAGCATTGGCCTGAGGACCACAGACTCCCGGGTTGGGTTCCCGCTAGGGGGATGTGCCTTGGTTGCAGTCCCCCCCACCCCCCCACTCCTCCCTACCCCCGTCCTGGTTGGGGTCGTGTGGGTGGTGACCACTGGATGTGTCTCTCTCACATCGATGTTTCTCTCTCTCTCTTCCCCCCTCTCTCCCTCCCGCTCTATCTGAAGATAAATGCAAAAATGTCCTCGGGTGAGGATAAAAAAGTAAATAAATAAATAAAAATAAAATGTCCAACCCCTACAATTCCTTACCTTGTTGAGAAAGAATAAGTCTCGTTTGCTCTTGAGGTAGTTGGATAGATTTCCATATTTGCAATATTCAACGATCACCATCAGAGGCCCTGCAGCCAAAACAACACACTCAGCCACACCCAGCCAGTCAGCCATCTGCCAGCCTTCAGTGGGCCTGAGAAACCACGAACCAACTTGTCTTTGTATTAGTGGGGTCTAGGGATGCAACTTAGGGCGCCAGATTTTTTTCAATTAAAAAATTCAAAAAGAACAGGAGTCAACTGGGGGTTGGGAGCGGGGAGAAGCAGAAAATAAAGAACAGAGGAGAAAGTGAGAAAGAACTTGGAGCAGCGGAGGAGGCAGTGCCAGGACTCTACCTGTAGCTGCCAGCCACCTTCTCTGCCTGTCAGCCAGACCTTGGTGAGTAGAGGGGCCTCGAGGTGTTGTCACACCAACCCCATGACTGTCAAGCAGCCCCTCCCTCCAGTGCAGAAAACAGACTGGTCTGTCCGGCCTGTCTCCTCCCAGCCACTGGGGTGTCCCGCGGCGGCTGGGGGGCTGGCGGGAAGGGCCAGCGCAGGGTGGGCACAGGCGGTGTGCAGGGCCCGACAGTAAGCATCTCAGGCTCTGCGGGCCACACAGCTCCTCAGTTCCGCCTTGGCGGTGCGGAAGCAGCCATACATGACAACACAACCAAAGGAGGGGCTGCGCGCCAATAAAACTTTATGAACACATAAATTTGAACTTCATATAAATTCTCACGTCACAAAATATTCTTCTTGAGTGTTACCCCCAACTAAAACAGCCAAATTAAGTTCACCGGCTGATCCCATGCTTTACCGACTCCTGGTCAAAAGGAAGCAAAAGGGTCGGGAAGGAAAAATAAAAACCCCAGCTGCAACTCGGGTCTCAACTATGCGGGGCCGTGAAGGCTGCTTCCGCCTGCCCGGCGCCTGCGCTTCCCGGAGCTCCCGCCACAAGCCCGGGCTGCGCAGGAGACCTGCAGCCAACAACTTCCGGTTCCGGGTCAAAGCCGCGCGATCCTGGAGCTGCTAGCGGGCTGCTGTCCCGGGGCATGCTGGGAGCTGTGGCGATGGAGCCCTAGGGCGCAGGCTCCGTAGGTCTCTGGCTCGCAGGGGCCGGGCCCTGCTCAGGAGAGGGGCGAGTGTCTCCGTCAGGACATTGCTGATTTAAAAGTACATGTTAGAGCTCCTGACAGCACCTCCTCTCCCCCGGTTGCAGAGCAGGGAGTTGCTTCCACAGGTTGTAGCCTTCCCACAACCGAGGCGTGCCGTGCTCTCGGCTGCCTGCCTGGGGCCCAGCGATCTTGCCCTCAGGAGGGGCGTCCACCCCGGAGGCCGCTACACCAAGCCGAGGCACAGGTAGGGGTGGGTCTCTGATTAGCCCTGGCCATTCTGATGCTGACTTTGGAGGAGTGTGACCAGAGCTAGGGTGAATGCAGAGAAGGTTGCACATTTCCTTTGAAGCTTCGCCTAAAGGCATGACTGTTCCTGAAGACCCTTCTATCCTCCCCTATGGACAGGTTAGTGCTTGGCTCTCCTTTTCTTCAGAACCTTTAAATGAACTGTACGGGGAAGGCATTTCGGATGGGACACCCTCCCCCTTTTATAAATGGAAAAACTGTCTCCTCTGGGCCTACAGAAAGGCCATGTTCCAGCCGGCTAGGAGGAAAGGGGTGGGGAGAAGAAGCTGGCTGTTGGAGAACTCAGCTGTTAGCATGAGCACCCGGAGATGGAGCAGGCCCGTCCCTTCGCATTTACCTCCTTGCTTGGTGCAGGCTCCCAGCAGGTTGACCACATTCAGGTGGTGGCCAATGTGGGTCAAGATCTTGAGTTCAGTCATTAGAGCTTTGTACTCGCTGGCCGTGGCCCCCTCTGTGTGAGAAGCAAGGAAGAGTGAAGGCGACAGGACAATGAGGCCCTTTCCGCTGGAAGTGGCGTTCCTGCCCTCCACGGTGTCAGCTCTCAGCCTGTTGCTTCATTAACTTCCCCACATTCTGCAGAAAGGCCAGGTCTCCAGACTGTTTTCATTACTCCCACCCTCCTGAGCCAACATCCTTCTGATTACAGTAATGCCCAGAGTGGTGGTGGGGGTAGTCTCCGCACATTTCCTCTCTGTGGACCTAGTCCTGTTCAGTACTGTGCTGACTCAGAGCAGGGCACCTTGTGGAAGCACCTTCCCAAGGCTTCCCTCTCTGAGAACCAGACATAGCCAGGACCTTCCAGGCAGGGATGTGCCCACAGCTTACCTCTTTTTCTCAATTTTCCCCTCTTTGAGGTATTACAAAGAAGGAGGAAAAGAACCTGCAAGAGCGGAATGGCCACTTCTGTAAACATCTTTGCAATGTGTTATTTTCTCCCTATAACCTTTTCCTCCCTGGAGTCCACAGGGTTATCTCAAGTTGTGAGGATCCACGAGCATCTGACTTCACTTTCATTCTCAGAGATAAGCAACATCAGTCTAAGAATTAGCAGAGTCTAAAGCCTAAATTAAGTTTGTTCTGTCTGTTTTTATGGGTTAATTTCTAAGGCGTTTAAATATTTTAAGTTGTTTTTAGAAATAAAAAAAGTCATAATCTTGCTGAAAACTATTTCAACAGTATGATGTATACAGAGCAAAAAGTGAAAGCCACTCCAGTCCACTTGACTTTTTAGAAGTAACCACTGTTAATCTTTTGGAATTTCAGACCCTTTCTATGTGCATATAAATATATATAAATATATAAATATATATATATACCCCCAAACAAAGGTCTTTTTTAAAATTTACATAAATGGGATGATATATAAATGGGATGCTTATGTGTGTGTGTGTGTGTGTGTGTGTGTGTGTGTGCGTGCATGTGTGTATGTATATATATAATTTGCCTTTCTTCCTTTTTAATATGTCAGAGACTCTTTCCATTCTTTTTAATTGATTTATGGCATTCCTAACATTTAGACTGTCTACAGTTTTTTTGCCATTACAAATAATGCTGTAATAAACAGTCTGTGTGTAATCTTTGTACACATATGCAAGTATTTCTGTAGATACTCCTGGAATGGGTCAAAGATGTGCATTTAACATTGTGGTAGAGACCAGCACAGTATTTCATAAATCATTTTTTAATAATAATTAGATAAACTTTGGAAGCCTCCCAGTGAGGTTGGAATTGGCTCACAGAAGATCCTCAACAAATATTTGTTAGATAAATAAACAACGTGATTACTCTTCTCATTTCAGACATGGGCACAAGGCCCCAAAAGGTTAAAGGTTTTGCTCAAGGGCACTTTGAAAGAGCTTCTGACTTATGGCCTTTGTTTGACATTCTGCCTTTTCAGTTTCTCCTAGAAACAGATGGCCAAACAATTTAAAAACAAGAAAGCTGAATGAAAGTGGTTTTCAGGAATTTTGTCTAGTGGATGATTTGGCAGTCTTTTCCAACCCAGGCTGATGGCTTAAAAAAGATAAGCATTCACAAATATATTACACACGCTATTTCTGTATTACATAGGGCAGATTCTTTGGGCCTTTAAAAAATCTCAGGTCAGAATTTCCCTCCTCAAACCCACCGAGCGCTTCATGCACTATGCCCCTTTAGCACAGCCGACTTGCCTTTCCCAGAGACAGAGTGTGGTAGTATGCAGGAAAGTGGGACCAGCTGAGGAAGCAGATGCTTCCAGATTTAGTTTCAGTGTAGCTCAAGGTTGGATACTAGATTGCCTCCAGAACTCAGGCCAGGGTCCTTTTCAGGATTTTGGAGCAGTGAGCCCTTTCCAGGAGGTGCCAGCACCCCTTTGGCGGCGCTGTGGTGCGGGGGAAAGAGGACTGCCCTCGCTACAGGACTTGCACTCAAACCTTTACTGCTGCCCTGGGGAGCTGTGTGGCCTGCAGAGGCCATTTAATCTTTCAGGGCCACATTTCATCTGCAAACTGGGATAATAATATCTACCTCACACGGCTGTAGAGAAAAGAATAAGAAAAATGGCAGTTTCAAGTGGTTCAACCTAAAATATTAAAACACCTAGTCTGGTGCTTTCTCACACAGAAGACATGTTGATGCCTCTTCTCTTCAGAATCTGGGGTGGGCGCTGGAATGGAGGCATTCTCACAGAAATGCCTTCCATCCACTGGGCAGTCCGCCTCGAACGGAAGTCCTGACTTGTGGACACAAAACTCCTTCCTTGGCTACTTTCAGAGTAGTACTGTCAGGTCTTTGTAGGGTTTTATCAAAGCTGTCCTTTGAAAAGGACAGCTGTTTGAGGTGGAAATGTCATTACATGGTACTTGGGCAATGAGGGTGTCAGGGCTGGAAGAAGGTGAAGAGCTTTGAAGCCTCCCTAAGCAAATGGCCCTTTTTCTCCAGCAGTGGAAGAAAGTTATGTGACGTGAGCAGACATAGCTTGTATCTGTTCCCAGGCCACATCCAACTTAAACTAACATTTAGGAAATGTAATGGGTCAGTGGAAAGCCAAACTACAGCATCCATACCTTTTAGCATTTTTACAGCCACCGTCCGGCATGTGGGTGACTTCTTAATGCCAAATGCAGCTGCTTGTACCACTTTTCCAAAAGCCCCTCTTCCAAGTGACTTGCCTACAATGAAAAGAATGCATTGATTTGTCTGCCAAGCCAGTAGGGCAAATTTAAGTCTTTCAGGAAGGAAGTGCCATTTTCCCTGTGTGTGTATGTGAGGCACACGTAGCTTTGAATGGGATCTCCAATGAGCTGACCCCAAAGGAGTCAAAAGTAAGGGACATTTCTGGAGTATCTTTTTTCCAACTCTTCACTGTGTTTCTGAGGTGCCCTCATCTTCACAGCTCTGCTGGGCCCCGAGAAGGCCTTTGGTGCAGGTGGATGGCAGTTTCCTTTTCACAAAATCCTCCTGTGAGGAAGAGGCCACCAAATCCTGGGTAGTCTCTTCCACTGTTTAATAACATTATTAACAAGAGGATTTCCCTGTGTTTAACCTAGGCCTCTTTTCTCAACACTTAGGTCATTTCTTCTGATCTGCTTTGAGCAGAAAGCAAGAAATTGAGAATGGCATTATTGCTATTGGTTACAAGACTGCTTCATAGATAAAAAGCAAAACAAATTAAAAAAAAAACCCACTGCCCTGGTCAGTGTGGCTCAGTTGGTTGAGTGTAGTCCTGTTTACCAAAAGGTCGATGGGTGATTCCCTGTCAGGCCACATGCCCAGGTTGCAGGCTTGATCTCAGGTCAGCTTTCATGTGGGAGGCAACTGATCAATGTTTCTCTTTCACATCGATGTGTTTCTCTCTATCTTTCTCTCCCTCTCCCTCTCTTTCTAAAATCCATTTAGCCCTGGCTGGTGTGGCTCAGCAGTTAGAGCATTGGTCTGCGCACTGAAGGGTCTCAGGTTCGATCCTCGGCCCTGGCTGGGGCACATGTGGGAGGCAACTGATCAATCTCTCTCTCTCTCTCTCTCTCTCTCTCCCTCTCCCTCTCCCTCTCCCTCTCCCTCCCTCCCTTCCACTCTTTCTAAAAAAAATCAATGGAAAAAAATATCCCTGGGTGAGGATTAACAAAAAGTCAAATCAATTAAAAAACATATTTTAAAAAACCACTAACTCATTTCTCTGACTTCCTTACCAGGCAAATAGTCCCAGCATTTCTAACATGTCTTCACATGATGATTATAAATCTTCAGCACATGAGCCTATCAACCACAGGCAGTAATTTATTTCAACCACAGAGAGGTGGTTGCCAATGCAATAACAGAGCAAGGTTTTTTTCATGGTACCCGTTATGTATGTTACACGATAATGACTATTCACATGTTTCTTTCCTCACCCTTGCGTGAGACAGCTTGACTGAGAGGGGCAATGACCATGTCTGAATCTTCCCAGAACCTAGCCCAGTACCTGGTGCATGGAAGGTCTGCTGTATATTAGTGTAGAATGAACAGTAACATTTGGGAATTTGTGAGATATTCAAAGCAAGTCTTGTATGATCCTGGGTAACTAGAGGGACCGATGAGATGGAGACCTTGAGAGTCATGCTCTGTGAGGAGGGCATCCCCTGGAAAACCTCAGCTACCTCTCATATCAGGGGACTTCCTTTTGCATCATCAGGAAATAGGTAGCTAAGTAGAGCCTAGAGAAATAGTACACTTCAAGCATGATACGGCAAAAGGAGTGAGCCAAGGAAGTCACTCTTTTTTGGTTCTTTTGTGGGGAAAAGCCAACAAAATGCCTCTGGTTGAAAGTTAAGTCCTAGAAGGGTGTTGATTTAACACACCTTCTCTCCCAACTAAGTCCTCATTCTCTGACTTCTGATAACAAGCCCTCAGTTAGTTGGCCATCCTTTCTCCCTCCCTCCTTTCCTTCCTCATATTTCAATCCCTTCCCCCAAAGGATACAGTTTTTTGTTTGCTCGTTTTTTAAGATTCTTGTAAAGTTTGTAATGAAGCTTTCCTGCTTCTTCATCATATTAGAACTTTTATACTTTTATGCACAACTACTCAGTAACAAAGATGTCTTCATGCTGCCTCTGCTTAGTGTCTTCCATTACTAACCACCCTGGGCATCCAGTTAGGACATGGGAAGAGTTCAGTTACCAACATAATCACATGAACCTCTTGGTAGCCGTCTCCGCATCTATCGCATAGGGATGCACTGTGCATTAGGAGGGAGATGCTGGTGAGATCACATGACTTTCCTGTGGTCACACACGTAGTGACTGACAAAGATTGTTCCTTCCAGAGCACATGTCATGGGCTGGGATGTAGTCATTGCTTCCTTTTTCGGGTAAAATTGTCTAAGATATAGGCCAGCATGGGGACTGTTAGTTTAAATAGAAGAGCCTTGGGTGGCCCCAGAGGGGCTGGATGTGGAGATCCTGTGTGGAAGGAGCACTGGCAGATGCCTCCTCCAGGCTTGTAAAAACTGCTGCGTTTTGTTGCAGGCTTCTTCCTTGCTTTTACAGGTAAAAGAACAACATTTTCCTTTTGAAGTGACTTCTACCATCTAATATGAAAAGTGTCCTGAGCCTGAGAAATAGTAAGATAATCACTGTCTTGGGATACCTCTCCCATACTGCAAAGACTCTTGGTTGTCTGGGGCAGATGGAATCCTTTTCTTTCCACTCTTCGGTCCCCATGCATTTCCTTCTTAGCCATCAGAACACACTTTGTTTTTTTTTTTAATTTTTTTTTTCTTAGTTCTTTGTCTTTTTTTTTATTAATTTATTTTTGTTACAGATGTTTCTCCTTTTTTCCCCATTGACACCCTCCTCCCCGACCCCCCACCCCGTCCCCAGCTTTGTTGTCCATGTCCATCAGTTATGCATACATGCATATAAGTTCTGTGGTTTATCTCTTCCCTCCCCCCCACCCCCTCTTCTGAGGGTTGTCAGTCTGTACCCTACTTTCACATCTCTGGGTCTACCCTGTTCCCCAGACTGTTATGTTTATTATATTCCACAAATGAGTGAGATCATGTGATATTTGTCTTTCTCTGCTTGGCTTGTTTCGCTTAGGATAATACTCTCAAGGTCCCTCCATGTCGTCTCAAAGGATAAGAGATCTTTCTTTCTTAGAGCTGCATAGTATTCCATTGTGTAAATGTACCACAGCTTTTTTATCCACTCATCCACTGATGGGCACTTTGGGCTGTTTCCAGATCTTAGCAGAACACACTTTGTTTTAACCAGTGTTTGGGGACTTTGCTCTCAGTGAGAATCAGTTCGTTCTCACTTGGCTTCCCTCCATCTTTTCCTTTATTCTCTTGGAAGCTGACTGCTGCCTCACAAAACAGCATGAAGCTATTATGGCTCTTTAATCATTTGAGGCATTGGAATCCTTCAGCAGACCCACATTTTCAGTTTTGGGGTAGCCCAGTCACACTGGACTTGAACTTCCCTGATCCTCCTTTTCCCTTAAAGTCTTCCTTGGTGTTACCCAAATGCCACTAAGTAGCTTAGAAAAGTGCTAGGTCATTATCATACAATGAAAGGATACTGGAATTTCTTCCAAGAATGACTGGCCAGGGTCCCTGGGACACTCTGGGGACAATGGGGCTGAGCCACTCTCTGGCATCCAGGTCTGGTCTTACAAGAGGCAGCACCAGCTCAGGCACCATCCACCTGCCAGTTTCCAGACTCCCGTGTTGTTTCCCATATTTGCTAATTCTGAGTTTACTTTCCGATAGAAAGGTGCAATGCCAGACATTTATAAATTTATAGGAGGGGAATTCTCTCTGAGGTTTAATGAGGAATCACTAACAAAATAGGTTTCTTTAGTTACTGGCTTTCAGGAATTTCAATAGTAGCAACACCTTTGACCCAAGCTCCAAGTGTATTTATCTGTCAGGTATGGTGAATTCTGACTTCTCTCACCAAGGCTGATAGTAACCCACAGAGTGCAGACAGCTGAGATCAGAAGCAGCTTGGTCTGTGTTTTTCTCTATATTTATGGCCTGTTATAACTCTGCCCATCAAACCTGCCTTTTCTCCCCATCCATCCAGACATAATCTTGGTTACTTTCACTTGCCAGACACTGCTTCAGATTTCTTTCTGTCATTTATTTGGCTTAAAAACCAAACAAATCTTGGGCCTCTTTGCTCCCAAGTTAGTAGGAGGCGCATATCTGTGGCCCTTTGGCCACAGTCTGCTTTGAGACTGCTGGCTGTCTTGCTCCACTTCCTCTCATCCATCAAAGACACTCACTTGTGTATTGGCCGAATCATAGCATCGGGCAACCATGAGAAGGAAAAGAACCATGAGAAAGATTTTCAACAAGGAGAATCTCCTGAAATGGGATTATCTAAACCCACAGAGCCCCTGGGGAGTTCTGGTAGAGGATTGGCAATCTCCTTGGATGCGTTATGGGTCATAATGACACTAGGCCAAGGAATGGAGAAATGGGATGGAAAGCTCATGTCCTGTACTGGAAGGAGCACATTTGATTGTGACTAATAACTCTGGAAAGCAACGTGGCCTGAGAATGGCTAATGGTTGAGGGAAAATTATCCCATGTTCCGTGCCAAGGTCACTGAGGGGTTGGCTAGCTGCCATATCATTTAGACTTGCAGAAGGAACTCATCTAGTGTGCCACCTGCCCTTAACTACTCCAAATTTGGTTGATTTTTTCCCCCCCTGTCAGCAGCCATTACTGGCTTTTGTCTGTCTCTCTAGCTTTTTACTGATTTCTAACTTTCTTCCCCAAGCCAAGCAGAACATACTCTTGGGGCCAAGTCCTCTTTCTTGTGTAGGAAGAGATGTAAATGGAATCATTTCAAGGCCCAAGAGAACAAGAAAAGCCATTTTTCCATCTCTGTCACCTCACACCTCCAACTTCATATGGTCTGCGAGTGGGGGGACAAGGAGGCAGTGCCACTGAGTTCAGAACAACCGGCTCTTCGTGCAGTATGACAAGCTCTGGGAATACTGGGTGCATGCTCTTTCCCTAGTTCCAGCTGGCATTGACTCTGGCACACATAGGAGCGAGTGGAACACTTTCAGAAACCACAGTCCAAATATTTTGGGTGGGAGTAATTGAGGCTGCCATTGTTTTGTAGCAACTGGGCTGGAGATTCATTTGCACTGTGATGTCTAAACGGGAAGAAACTGGGGATGAGCTGAGGGAACACACATCTGCCTGGTGTTTACAGCATCTGTGTTACCTGGAAGGCAACAGTCCTTGCTCTTCAGAAGTGACCCCTAGGACTTTGTTCTCTGTCTGGACATTTTGAACACCCAGGGAAATTCAGAGTATGTAACTGGTGGATTTGTGCAGAGTGGTTTTTGATCCACAACCTTGAAGAGTACCGATTTTTTCACCAAATGTTCGTTTTATTCTTCCTTGTCATCCTGAATTGTATTCTAGGTCATACATTTCTAACTCCTCAAAAATGTCATTATTTAAGAGTAAGGCTCCTGATAGAACTCATGTCTCCCCCTTTCCCTTCACTTAACTACTTTTTTTTTTTTTAATCCTCACCTGAGGATATTTTTCCATTTATCTTCAGATAAGAGTAGGGGATGGGGGGAGATAAACAGAAACATGGATGTAGACACATGATTGGTTGCCTCCTGCACGACCCAACCAGGGCCAGTGACCGAACTGCAACTGAAGTACATGCCCTTGACCAGAATCGAACCTGCGACTCTTTGGTCCTCAGGCCGACGCTCTAACCACTGAGCAAAACCAGCCAGGGCCACTTATCTACTTTCATGGTGATCTCTTTAGAGGGAAGAGATTCAAATACCTTTGTGTCTGCTGCTCAGAGAAGGTGCTTGGTAATGGCTGACAGAATGAACAGGTGCTCCTTGTCCCCTGAACTGTCCTCTCAGCATTCTCAGAGCCTCTTGTACCTGTGCCCACCTCCCTTGCTGGGCTGTGAGCAGCCGAGGGTAGGCCCCTGAGTCTAGCCTATCCTGCTGTCCTCAGCGCAGTCTTTCGCATGTGGCAGGTGCTCAGTGTGGGTTTAGGAGCCTGTTGAACAAATACATTACCCAGTTTAAGTCTCTCCCGGGCAAACTCCCACTTGCTGGCATCATACGGGAGCCGCTCACACTGCTCATCCAGGGGAACTTCATCTGGGTCCATTATAATTGACAGGTAGTCAGTCTTTATTTCAGAAGAAGACTGAGAAACAAAGAGATCTCAAAGTCATCAAAGAGGAAACAACTTTAAAACCCCCCTGACGTCCAATTTAAAACAATACTTGGCAATAGCTGCTGCTATTTTGGCTCATTTGGTTAAAACCATATGGTTGGGCCCAGAAAGTACCGCTTGGCATACACGTGGTGCCTGTTAAACGGCCTGTACTGTTCCCACCCTGCATTTCTCTAGTGCTATCCCAGACGAAGTGTACTCAGATTTCCCAGCGGCCTTATTGCTTGTTCTTAAACAATTAGCCTATGATAGTCCTCTAAAAAAATGCAAAACATTTTAATAAAATCATTCCACACAATGACTAAAAATAACTTTCTGTGGCCATTCTGTGTAAGCAGGAATATACATTACAGATGGGCTGACAGTGGGGTCCATGATTGTGGCTTTTCTACATTTGCAAGAAAGGCCAGAGGCGGCAAAGCAAGCCCAGGGTCTCTGCCTGGGACAGCCTGGAGACACATTTCATATGAAGTGTTTAAATATACTCAGAAGGCCTGGCCACTTAGTCAGTGCGGCTACCTGAAAAGACTCAAGGGTCCATTAGTGAGATTAGAATAGGATTTACCTTCAGTAAGAAATAGAAGTTGATTATTTCAAATACCAAGGAGTAAGGCTTACACACAGCAACATTCATCCCAAGTTCCTTTGACCATTGGTAGGACATCAAATAAGACAGGCGGACATCTGCCTTCAGGTGCTTGTTTTATCTCGGTAATGCAAATCAAACCCAGAAAACACCCTTCATTCCAGTTCATAAATAACTGGTTTTACATTTAGTGTCTTCAGTTCACATCCATGGGTGTATTTCCTGTTAGTTAATCATAGGATTGACTGCATTTCTGTGGGCAGGACAGAAGGAAGTATGCTTACCCATATAAGGTGGGTTTTGATAACTAGCCAGAGTTATGTACACTTCATTTAAATGCATTTTAGGGTCCTTCCTTTCAGTGCCTTTTCCTCAACCAGATCAGAGTTCAGCAGAGAAGACAACCTCTCCATACACACCATTTCACACCCACCCACATTCTTCAGCCCTGACTCACCCTGTTCTGGGCTGTCACAGCTCACCTCATCCATCACTTGCAATCAGTCTCTTTCTCACAAAAATTATCACTAAAATGTGTGACACATAGCTCAAGGCAGAAAGATTTGCCTGGCCTCCATAAGGAATGGAAGACAGAGAAAGCTATGGAGCACTGTTGTCACCAACTGCCTTTGCCACTGGTGTCAGACTGTAAGGGCCCAGCCTGTCAGACATTGGTGCGAGTCTAAGACTGCAGAGGAGTATGGATTCCTATGACAGGGTGCAAGGTGTTCACTAGAGAAGCTGCTGGAGTAGGTTTTATGACTAAACTTTTCAATGTCCAACATAGCCAAGGCCACAAGAAGCAATCTCCAGTCTTCAGAGAGCAGAGAGCATGGGATTGCTGAGCCTGGCAGGGGACATCTTGGGTTCTGGATGCTTGGGGGAGGGGAGGTGTTGGCAGCAGTGTGGCAGAGGCTGGGGAGCAGGCAATGGAAGACCATCTCCCCATGTGGCACCTGTGGAATTTATGGTTTATCTCAACAAGGCAGACCAGAGGAAAAACACACACACACACACACACACACACACAAACTTAAGGGCATTGAGGAGAGTGTGATAGTAGAATCTCAGTTGACAAATATTTACTCTTTCAACTGACATTAACACTGAGCAGCTACTAGGCATGAAAATTGCACATTTAGTGCTTCAGGGCCCAGACACTGAGGCTGATGCCTGGATTTGAATCACAGCTCATCTTCTGACCCGCACATAAGGATGAGCGAACTGCTGAACATTTCTAAGCCCAGTTGCCTTATCTGTAAAATGGTGATAATGATGGTACTTATCTCATAGGCTTGTTGTGAATATCAAATGAAATAATCCATGTAAAGCTGTTAAAGCAGGGCCTGGTGTACAGTAAGCATCAATAAGTGTTGGCTATAATTATAACACTGGCTTATGCAGAGTGGAGATAAAAAGATAAAGTAGTCTTTATCAGTGAGGAGTTTACAGTGTGGTTAGAGAAACCACATGGAGAGTTTTTGATGCCTTTTTCCTCTTTGCCTCCCACATCTGATCACTTGTCAGATTTTATAGGCATTCTATTACTTGCACTCATCTTTTCTTATTGACATCACAATTTCACAGATTTTTTTAAAGAAATACAGGAGACCCATTCAATTTAGTTCCAATTTGCCTTTCCCGTTTTATTTCCACTATGCTCCTGTAGTCAAAGTAATTGGACTCCCTCCCTAATCTGGGGAGGGGGGGAGGGGCTGTGTTTTTCTGCTTTCCTTCCAGCCACAACCTTCAAAGTCTGTCTCTAAACTTTTCTTTCTCTGAAGTTTTTTCTCCCACTCTCCTCCTTTGAACGCCTATCGTCTTTGTACCCCCCTCACAGATTTGGCAAGTTTTTTTGTTAGATTTCTTTCCCTATATGATGTGTCTCCCCCTTCAAATGCTATTGTTTGACCTTTTCCTTCTAAAGCAGGCCTGCATTGTCCTTTCTCAAAGCCAGTCACTCTATATAGCAGAAGCCCGAGGCTACATATTCCTTTTCTTCTTTAAAAAAATTTTTTTTCTTTATTTATTTTAGAGAAAGAGGAAGGGAGAGAGACAGAGAGAGACATCGATGAGAGAGAACATCGACTGGCCGCCTCCTGCATGACCACACCGGGGATTGGGCCCACAACCTGGGCATGTGCCCTGACTGGGAATCGAACTGGCGACCTCTTGGTGCATGGGTCGAAGCTCAATCACTGAGCCTCACCAGCTGGACAGCTACATATTCCTTGTAGAGGATGGGGGCTAACCTTGCCTGTCATACTAACACTATGAAGTACACATTACTGGTTTTGAATATCCACTCTGAGGTCAAACAACCTGGCTGCAGAACTCAGCTCCAACTCTAATTAGTGGTGTGACTTTGGACAAATCACTTTAATTCCCTGAGCCTCGGTTTCTCTCTCTATAAAATGGCACTAACAATACATTTACCTGCACATTTTTTTGAAGGATTAACTGAGGCTTCCCACAGGCCTGGTACATTAATTAGGGCTAACAGATTTCTAGACATTGAGCAGACCTCTGACACATTTCAGGTTTTCCTGATTTTACGTCCTAAATATCTCGACTCTAATCATTTACACTGAGCTACCATCATTTCCTCCTTGAACTACTGTCAAGTCTTCTACGAGATGCCCCCATTATCCATTCTCCTCACAGCAGGCAAAATAATCTTTGCAGACACACATTTCATACCCGTATAATCAGACACAAATTTCTCACATTTATATATACTCAATCGCCTACCTTTGTTTCACAACCCTCCTCCCTGCCCCAAGGCTTCCTGTTACTTCTAGAATACAGACTAAGTTCCTTACTGCAGCCCGAAGCCCTGCCCGGTCAGGCATTGCAGCCTTTTCTCTCCTTGTTTCCACACTGCGACCACACTGGCCCCTATCAGCCACCATTCTCACGGGTCCCTCTGCCCTGCCCAGCCCAGACACGCTCCTCTCTGCCTGCAATGCTCTTCCCTCCTTCTTTGCTTGACCCCTCCCATGCATCTCGTAGTCAGCTCACTCTAGTTACACTGTGCATTTGCCTGTGTACCTGATCAAAGCCCCTGACTGCACACTGTGGCATTTGCTCCCCACTGCCATCAGAGAGCCTCACGGGGCCTGGCCCTCTGCACGTAACAGGCACACGGTAAATGTCTGAGGCATGCTTGGAGGAAGGAGTGTTGGCTCTTTCTCCACTGAACTTCAGAGAAACAAGTCGTGCTACAGGCCAAATTACAGAAATCTGGTGTCCTGACGTCCAGCTTGAACCCCACCCTCGGAAGAACTGGATTGGTCTCGGGCTCAGGGAGTCCGGAACCGCAGTGCACGTCTTTGTGCTGCTGTACTGTGAGAGGCAGTCGGAGGTGGCTCTTCATTTTCCTTTTTGTTTCTTAGCAGACAATCAGGTTAAGAAGATTAAGGCTTCATAGGTCTTGTGCAGAATTTAATTGAAAGAATTTATTACATATTTGTGTATCAAAAAAATCCTTTCTGTCCCTGGGAGACACTCATCTGTCCATTGCTCTAGCTTTTTCTTTTGAATACCCCACTTTATGGTTGAGAGACATTTTAATGATTCACTTTCCAGTGTTCACCAGGTCAGGGTAGGAACCAGAGGTAAGGGGAAGAAGAAGGTCTAACGTGCTTAGTGCCTGTTCCAGACATCAGGTGAGCATTTTAGAATATTATGTAACAAGGAGCACAGAACTTATCTGAAATGTTCTTACCCTTTTCAGTTTGCGGATAAAGAGAGTCAGTAGGAGCCAGAAGAGGGTTGCTGCCACACAGGTGCACGTCAGAGTGATTAGCTCCAGGTTTGACTTGTCTGAGGTTCCTGGAGAGACAAAAACACCGAGATGGTGCTAAACAGCCGCTCTCAAACTCAGGGTCTTCGTGATCTTATAAAAGAGGCCCAGTGCCCCAAACGCTCATCACAGCGAGGGCGGTCTGCTGGGCGAGAAGTCGTGTCTGGCACAGACCTTCCCTACCCTTCCCTTCCAGTCCACGCGGGGTCCACGATGTTATCATAAACTCACATGTCAAGTAAGTCTTTCCAGAAATTTTGCTGTTGAGTTTGCAAACATCAAAATCCCAGAAATAGCTAATTAAAAATCAGAGGAGAAATTAAAAATGGGAAAAAATTATGGCAGGAACAAAAGCCCATTAAAGTGCTAAATCTGGAATATGTTAAATCTCCCTAATGGGTTTTAGAGGAAATTCTAAAGAAAAAGAAAAAAAATGACATAAAAGGGCTCCTTTGGGACTCACAAAATTCTTCAAAGTAGATTTAAAAAATAAAAATAAAACTCAAGGACTGTCACAGTTGCCTGCTCAGTCCTTTCCAGCAGCCAAGCCAATCACCCCCATCACGCACGCGCCCACATCTGGGGCTCTCTTTCTGCGGAGGCTGCGGGAGAAGAGGTAACTGCTGGAGTGGGATTCTCCCCAATCACCTCATTTCCCAGAATCACAGATCAAAAGCTGAGCACTGTTCCCCCATGACCAGAAAGAAAAGACCCAAAATATTCAAGAGAAGCCTCCAGAGAGGGAATTTTGGGATTTGTAAAGGAAGGCCCCAGTGGACCAGAAGAGTGGTTTCCTACTTATTGACTCCAGTAGACAGTTTCCCAGGAATTTCTGAAATAATGCCCTTATCCCTTAACTTCATTAAAGGGATACAGAGGTTTAGTATTAAGTTAGGTCAAAGATAAGTGAAATGTACCCCTTTTAGAATGATGGTGTGGATGGTATTGTTTATTGAGCACTTATGTGCCACACCCTCAAAACCACCCTATGAAGTAGGTGGCAATACTACCCCATTTCATAGATGGGTACGTCATCTTATTGGCTCTTGTTTCAATTCAACAACGATGTATTGAGTCCTCCCAAGGGACGGTCCAGGCTGGAGGGGATAGGAAGATGCATGAGGGAAAGTTTTCCCCCTCAAGGCCCTCACTCAACCGAACCAAGAAACTTAAGGCAAATACAAAGAAATGAGATAAAAAAAGAGTATCTGAGGTTGAGGGAATCTAACATTTTTTTTGAAGAGGTGACATTTGAACTGGATTTGACCTAATGAGGTGAAGACAGGAGAGGGTACTGTAAGGCAGAAGGGACAGTATGAGTTAAGACCCAGCTTTGGGAAATGGTAGGGGACTGATGGCAATATGATGGAAGACCTAGGGCAGGACCAGACCACAGAGAATCTGAGCATCAGTGTGAAGGTCCTCTGCCCTGAACAACAGCGAATAACAAGCTAGAAACCCGAGCCCCTCCTCCTTCTCTCTTATCCATTCAGCCACCAAGTACATATACTTCCTGTAGGCCAGAGTCCCTGCGGGGTATCTTTTAGTTTAAAGGGAAAACTGACATTTTCTCTCTATCCAGTCCATCACAAGGTTCTGCCCATTCTACTTCTGTTGCCATTGTAATTAGCTGGTTAATATTAATCAAGGAAGAGAGCAAAGGGAGAGTCAGCTATAGTTGAGCATATTCAGCTGGGAAGCATACGCTTGTTTGTTTCACCAGGAAGCTACAGCTTCACCCCCCAGGGAATCACAGCATTGTCCCTCCAAAGGGATTAACACCCCTCCCTTCCTCCCTCCAGGACTGGATTGTTGAGGGGAGAAGGGGGAGATAGGCTCATGTGCAGTAGAAGTGGGGGGGGGGCACAGGGGAGGTGCTTGCCTGTCAATCTAGCCTGGGAACAGTGGATTGGCTAAGGGGTGAAGCCCACCAGAAGTGTGCAAAATCTTGGAGAGTTAATTGGCTAGTTTGAAGAAGCTCCTGGTTAAAATCCCCAGACCAAGAATTCTCACTCTCTTGCTCCTCTTCTCTTTTGCTCTATGACCTGTACTCACCCATGCACTCACATGTTCTCTCCCCATAGCCATGTGACCTTAAGCAGCCACGTGACCCATGGCCATGCAGACCCCACATGCAATGGACTACAGCTGGGAACATGCTGAGCTAGCCAGATGCTGGACTGGACTGTGCTTTAATATGGAGCAGAAACTACGGGCAATGGCCTTAATTCTGGCCCTGCTGGAGACACAGTTGGCCTTCTTCCATGGCGAGATGGGCAGAGATGGGACCTTGGAGGGGAACCTCCTTAATTTTACATCATCAATAAGGCTTTCCATAAAACCCTATCCTCCTGTGAGGGCCTCAGGAAATTCTTTTTCTCACAGCACCCCAAGAACTCCACTTCCACCGATAACACTTCCATGACTCATGGAATTATCACCTCCTGTCCTTCCTCACAATCATTGCCTAAATCAAGGCCTCATCAGTTCTCACTTGGACACCTGCAGTAGCTTCCTAGCCAGCCTTGACTCCCTCCAGTCTCTCTTCCACTCTGTAGCCAGGGTGATCTTCCCAAATCACAAGTGTAATCCTATTACTCCTCTGCCTAAATTCCATCTTTGTCATCCCCCCACTTTCCCCTGTCACTGTCAGGATAAAAAAAAATCCTCAGATCTGTCTGCCCAACATTTCCCATCTCTTCAGCTTCATCTCCTGCTATCCTCCCACTTGCTCCAGTCACATCAAAACACTTCTAGTTTCTTAACTGTGCCAGCCCTTCTGCACCCCTATGCTTTGGCCTTTGCTGTTTCTCTACCGGAATGTAAGCTTCTCGGAGGCTGAGGCCACATCTTATTTACCTCTATCTCCCCACTCATCACATGGGTGAATTAGTGGATATATTATGTTTTGCTTTGTCTCCAAAGAGTTTCATGAAGCTTTCAAAGAATTCAGGGTCAAATTCCTGTTCATGTATGTTAACCCAATAAACATAGGAGCACCCCTGTATCCCATGTTCTGTTCTGGGTGCTGGTGTATAGTGGTAAATAAAAGGGCATGGCCTGGAGCTCACAGTCTGGTGTTCAGATCTGAACTGGTAGTATGTTCAGAGTTCAGAGTGAAGAAGCAGGCTGTAGGATTGTGGTTCTCTGGTTCACTGCTACCTCTCTGGTGTTTAGAAGAGTGCCTGGCACATAGTAGGCATCCTGCAAATATTGATTGAGTGAATGAATGAATTTGGCTTCATTCAGTTTCCCTGAACCTCATGATATTGAGAACAACCTCCTTGAAGAAGTTTCCAAGTATGATCGCCTTTTTTCTTAATGTACATCCTCTATATGGGAATATTGTAAGCTCAAGTTAATGTAAGTTTGGGTTTCTGTCCCCACAGTGAGAGGTCTGATGCTGCCTTGCTGTACACACACACACACACACACACACACACACACACATACACTTCTTTGCTTATGTCATAAACAAGTTTTGTGGAATCTGATTGGGACCTGCTGAGGGCACAGTGCCCTTTGGCTGTTGGAGATGCTGATAGCATCTGGAGGGAGGCACGTCTGCATAAAACCTCTGCAGATGCCTCCTGCATGGAGTGCCCTGGGACAGGCCCCTCCCACTGCGGGAATGTTCCCACTGCATTCCAAAGGGCAGGAAGTTGACCCCCAAAGTAATTCCACAGTCCTTACTCAGGCAAAATTCCTCATGTGTTTGTGTGCACTTACACATTTAACATTTATTAGAAAGGAAAGATCTATTTAATCTATTCCTGCTTACTGAATACTAAAATAAGAATTTTACAAGTTGTAATGGTTCTGTACTCTGTCTCATCTGATAGCTCAATCTCTGTCTTTATTTGAAAGTAACCATTAGGATGACCTTAGGCTGGGTAGACTGTCTCAAGTCAGCGACATCTCTTCCTATACAGCTCTAGATGTTTTCTCAGAGGTCAAACATCCACCCACTAGCCTGACTGTACCTAGCGTCAGCTTGCTGATGACAGCTGACGACAGTGCATGGAATAGCCCAGCTGCTCATGGCAGACACAAGAAGGCCAGTGGAAAGGTGGGTGGGGTTTGACAATGACTAGGAGTTAGTACAGGGTCTCAGGACATCACTCCCATATGATGTGTGGTTCCAAGTTGGTGCAATTTTTCTAAGGCTTATTGGAATATTAAAATTAGCCTTCATACTGTCTATGAAGCATTTTAGGAATTTATGTACACCAATTTGGAACCCTCTGAAGGACAGTGATGTGTAGAAGTACTGTATTAGGATTAAATTTGAAGTACATTTTCAAGAGTAACTTTAGGTAAGCATATTTAAAATTGCTTTTATGTTCATCAGTTCTGTAACTTTTAGTGCAGCAAGTTAAATCCTTAGGTCCAATAGGAATTTTGTGGTTTGGAACACCATTTGGGTGACTAGGAAAACTACAACACAGAACTATGTTGAAATAGGATTTGGTTTATCATATTAACAAATAATGATGTTAACTAACATTTTAAATTTCTATTATATGCCAGATACTGTTTTAAATGTGCTAATCCTTACACCAACCCTATAAGGTTGGATTGCCATTATTTATTTATTTTTCTTTTTTTTTTATCCTCACCCAAGGACATATTTGCATTTATCTTCAGATAGAGCAGGAGGGAGAGAGGGAGTAAGAGAGAGAAACATCGATGTGAGAGAGACACATTGAGTGGTTGCCGCCCACACGACCCCAACCGGGGCCAGGGACAAACTGCAACCGAGGTACGTGCCCTTAGCAGGAACCGAACCTGGGACTCTCTGGTCCATGGGCCAATGCTCTAACCGCTGAGCCAGACTGGCCAGGGCGCCATTTTTTAAAAATATGTTTTTATTGACTTTTTGGAGAGACAGGAAGGGAGAGAGCTAGAAACATCCATGTGAGAGAGAAACATCAATCGGCTGCCTCCTGCACGCCCCCTACTGGGGATTGAGCCCGCGACCCAGGCATGTGCCCTGACCGGGAATCAAACCAAGACCTCTCAGTCCCTGGGATGCCGCTCAGTCCCCACACCGGCTGGGTTGGATTGCCATTATTAACATCCATTTTGTAGATAAACAAACTGAAGCACCAGGGAGGTAAGTAATTTGCCCGAGGTTACACAGCTCAGGAGAAGTGATGCACCTTGCTTCAGAGGGGGTCCTCTTCCCTACTCAGCTCTGCTGCCTTGGAGCTGAGAGGGAATCACGCAGGTGCTTAGGCACGGATCCAGTTCTCAACTCTGCTGCTGCCTAGCTTAGTCACCCTGGACAGAGTCCTACCCCCCTCTGAGCCTCAGGTTCTCACGTGTACATAGAAAAAAATCCTTACTAGATGAAGATGTCTAAGTAGGTCAGTGCACTTTATGTACTTTAAAGAGTCCACTGCATGTTTAATAAGCATAAGGTATTATAACTGAATTAATTCCATCACAATTTTTTGAATTCTGATCAAGACCAGCTTTATGTCATTGTACGTTTGCAGTCAAAGGCAGCCATATCCCATCCCTCGGCCCTCCTGTGTAAAATTAGTGGATTGACTTCCCAGTCAATTCAGCTCTCTGTTTTGAGCACTATTTTCTCCTTGGGAAACCCTTCTGAATTACCAGCACCAATCACCAACATCATCATGCGAATTAGTTGATCACAGCCTTCCTAGTGCCAGGAGAGCCATGGGAGTGGATGCGGAGGCAGGAGTCAGGAAGAGAGGGGCTGGGCTGGAGGGCAGTCAGGGACCGGAGGAGAAAGGAGAACTGGAAGCTGGCCAAGGGTGATAAGAAGGAGTGGCTGGATGTCCAAGACACTTCTGTTTTGATCTTTTCCTATTCTTTACTCTTGGAATTTTATTAAACATAGCGTGTACTTCCTGCTGTATGAGTCCTTTCCTGAAATGTGTTAATATACAATTATTGTGGCACAAAATTTACAAATCACACCTTTAATGTCATTTCAAGTATTGAGACTGCAGGACCCTGAGGCAGTCTTCCCGTGCTTGCCATGATTTTTGTTTCAGTCATCCTCATAAAATGTTTAAAATAGTAGTTATTCTTCAAGTTGTTTTCTCCTGAGTAATTATAAATGCTATAGAAATAGCATTTCAATAGCAAGGCCGAAATCTGTTATAACAATGTGTTTATACATATTGTGATTATTACTTTCAATAATAATTACAAAATACAGTTTATCTTAAGTCCCTGGATAAAAATGCACCACACTTTCATTGTAACAGCCCCACTGAGTTCCGTGGGCTATTGAAGGCTATGTTAATTTCAGAAATTATTTTGGTTAGTAACGGTTTTGTTGTTGTTTTTAATATTAGAACGTCCTCTCTGAGAGCTGTGCTTGTGTGCGGTCCAAACCAAACAAGGCCCATGATTATTTAAAGAAGCTACTTTGACTCCACAGTCCACTCATCCTTTTCAGATACAAAAATAACACATTGTTTTATCTACGAGTATAAGAATCCTTTTTCAAAGGAAATAAAAAGAGCAGACAGTTTCCTTCCTGTCTAATTCATGAACCTCTTCAAATCTGTTAAACATAGCCACAGACACAACTTACTCGCCTGGCTTCATTTCCTAAACTCAACCTGACAAGATAGGTCAGTGGGAAGGGTCTATTTGCATATATCAGGAAATCAGGCCAAAGCCACCAGAGTGAGAAGAATAATGCCGTAGACTCTAGGGCAGGAATATGATTTCAGTGATAAAATTACTGAGCAGGTACTGCATTCAACTGTTCTGACCAGCATCCAAGGATCCAGTTTTTACTCAGTGAGCCAAAAGTACTTTCCTTTGAGATTGCATCTGACTTATAAGATCCACGTAATATCAACTTTCAAAAAAAAAAGTTCCCCCTCAAAATGACAGATCCCGAGAGGGAGCTGAACCTGCTGCCTGGAGCCTTCACCGTCTCGCTCCCTCGGTCCTCCTCGGCGTGTCACAGAGGGAGCTACGTGTCTCCTCAGTCTGAAAACTCCTTCCGTGTTGAAGGAAACAATCATGACAGCCACAGTTGTCTCCTTTTTAGACTAAATACCCTCACAGCCTTACACTGTTTCATCACTACCCTGTGAGGACTGTGGTTCCACTCATCTATGCTTCTCTCAGAGACGGGTACCGTGTTCCAGGTGTGGTTGGATGATTGCAGGTCAGCTAATCTGTTTCCTCAGTGAACACAATTTTTAAACAGAGAATTTGCAAGCAGCTGCCATTCTTAAAGCAGAAAAAAAAATGTACAAAAGAGCAAGGGAGACAGCAGAAAAACTGAAAAAAAAAAAGAACAGACACAAGAACTCAAAAAGCATGGCAGTTGGGGGCAATTACCAGCAAAAAGAAGGCTGTGTAGGTCTGTCGCCATATTGCACACTGTGCTATTTCTCTAAGTGACATTAGCAATAATGCCACATGAGGGAAAGAGGTTACGAATCAAAAGTATAGATTCCTCACAAAACTCAATGGACTAGAATTATTTAGACTTGTTATTGCCAAAGAAGATATCAATGTAGAAGGCCCAAAGCTGCTCATACTTGCTGTCTTCTTCTGGCCTCAGTCCCCTTGCCAGGCCAGCATCCTACGGGGCCCCCTTTAGAGATCAGGTCTCCACATCCTTTTTTCCCCTCTATGAACTCTTTTTTTTTTATCCTCACCTGAGGATATTCTTTTGCATTTATTTTCAGAGAGAGCGGGAAGGAGAGAGGAAGGGAGAGAGAGAGAGAAACATTGATGTGAGAGAGACACATCGAGTGGCTGCCACCCACACGACCCCAACCAGGGCCGGGGACAAACTGCAACTGAGGTACGTGCCCTTAGCGGGAACCGAACCCAGGACTCTCTGGTCCGTAGGCCGACGCTCTAACCACTGAGCCAAACTGGCCAGGGCTCTCTGTGAACTCTTATTAGCAGCATCGTGTAGTCTGTTTTACACAAGCTGTGTTTCTCCCCTCTCCTTAGGTGGCACTCAACATGTCTATTGACCTGGTTCTAGTTGTTTCCTGTGCACCTTGCTCTCCTTTCAGCCAGGTCTTCAAAGTCCACTGAGGTTTGCTAACGGTGGCTTGCTCTCCCATAGCCTGCGTGATCCTGGGCCAATAAATAAGTGCACTGAGTTTGGTTTATCTCTATTGACCTAAACAATATATCGGTGTATTTCTTTTATCAGATATTTAGTGGTGGTTTTCTAAATAGATGAATCCAACAAACATTTATCAAGTGGTCTGGGACAGAAAAGTAATAGGCAATGGTAAGCATTGCATTCAAGGTGCTTGTCAAGTGCCATGGGAGCACAGAAGGGCAAATGATGGTGTGATAGACAGGTGTAGAGAAAGTGTATTTTAAAGGATGAGCGGGTTTGTCCAAGGGGAGGACAAGATGGGAAGAAACCTGTTCAGACAAAAGGAAAACTACGTGTAAAGGCAGAAGACTAGGAGAGGAACAGTGTGTCACCTGAGTCACGAGCAGTGCGGTCCCGCCGGAGAGCGGGGCGTGCAGGAAGCCCACGGGGTGAGGATGGAGAGGGAGCCTCCGGAGCACCTGTGCGCCTGGATGAGGGGAAGGTGATCAGGAACCCTTGCAAGAGGTGAACCAGGGAAGTAACATGTCATAAGATTAGTTATTTAAAAAGATCACTTTAGATTTGGGAGTGTATTGGAGGAGGGTGAGCAGAGTAGACAGGCTGTTTGGAGGCTAAGAGATGATGTCAAGAGATGATAGGGATCAGAGCATCTGCAATGGCAGCTGATATGGGCAACTCAAGTGAAAATTATCTCCCTTTCCTCAAAAGCAAATGTTATAGGCTGATAGAAACTTCCAGAATGTATCAGTGATAGCGGTATTCTGTCTGATTTTTCAGGAAAGCGAAACATTAGTGGGAAAGGGAATCAGTATAGGACATCTAAAAGCAGGTAGAGAGAAACCAAATAACAGGATAACTGAGTCTAAACACTCAATTTTGTGCAAAGGCCTCGCAGACAAGTTCCTAAGGCACTTTGGGAACAAGAAGAACGGAGGAAGGATGGAAACCTAGAATCCCCAAAGACATGGGCTCAAGTCTCAGCCTCACGGTCTGTTTGTGTAACTTTGGGCGAGCGATTTAACCTCCTTGAGACTCCGTCTTCCCATATGTAGACTGAAGATAATACCACTTCTTTGGACTCTTAGGAAGTTAAAGGGGTGAGTGTATCAAGTGTCTAGCATATAAAGGTACTCAATAAATATTAGCCTCCTGCTAAGTGCTGGGCATGGGTACGAGATACAGAGATATGTCAGACACAGTTTCCGATTGAGTAGGGAAGAAAAGCATATCAATGACTAAATAATAACAAAACGCAGAATGAAAGGAGTCTGACTAGAGACTCAGGAACTGTGGTGTGGAGAGCAGAGCAGAGTGAGAACGTGTGACTCAGCTGCTGCCCTGGAGAACAGCGCAGGGCAGGCAGCGTCTACTGTGGCCTGCAGGACCAGGAGGATTTGGATGGAACAGGGAGGAGCCCAGACAAAAGATCTCCCACTCTCTGTTCCAGCCCAGCTGACCCACATTCGGCCGAAAGCGGGTACCCACACCTGGCAAGGGAGGGCAGCTCTGTGGTGGGTTGGAGTGAGTCACTGCAAATCTGCCCTTCCGTGGCCATACGATTTAGGTTAGTCATTTCATTCCTCTCCGGGCTCTGTAAGACCTGCTGTTGTTGTGAGGGCTGTTGTGAGGATACTGGGGCAATACCTTCTGGACTGAGGACTGGGCGTCTTCCTTGCTCTCTGGGGCTACCCCTGTCTCAGGTGGAGGGCCCTCCCTGGCCTGCTGCAGCCTCGCCCTGACAGTCCCGTCTGGAGGTCTTGTTAAGTGGTACATTAACGGTCCTTTGAAGAAGGAGGTGTTAAGGAGAGATTCACACTTAATAAACCCTTTTTTCCCTGTGTAAGCAGAAAAGTTGAAATAATACTTTAAAACAAGGATTATCTGGGAGACACATAGGGCCATCACTGAAAGAAGGTGGGAACCCTGCCCTAGACTTTTTCTGAAAGCATACATTTGTGGTAGCGTACTTTCAGATTTTTCAGGAGACTCTCTGAAATCATTTCCTTGTGAAAGGAGAAGGTTGATGTTCCTTTTTAAAGGCATCCGAAATCTCAGAGTTACGACCTGTAAGCTCTGGAAGTTTCCAGGGCAGAAGAACTGGTGTATATTGCCTTCTCCCTAGTTTCTCCCTGCAAAATACGTACATATTCTGAGGTCTGCTGGGGAGCATTTGGAACTGGGCTACTGAGCAGATTCCATCGCTCTGTGTGAGTCCTCAGTGTCACAGACAGTTACATGTAAGAGGGCCAACTCAGTAACGCATGACGCTGTAACTGTTAAGTTTGGGGGGACTCTTGGTATCAGAGAATTGAAACAGAGGGCTAAACTATTTTCTAAATGGAAGCCAAATGGCCACAGCCCAGCACAGGATTTGGCCTCTTTGGATTTTGCTGCTCAACACACGATCTGAAGCCCATGTGGTCTGTTTACTGTGTTGCTTCTTTCTGAGAAGATATTGTAGCTGCTTCGTGTTAAACAGCAGCCTATAACAAATGGGGAAGTTTGGTCTAACTTGTGGGAATTGGAAATGGAAAACAATGAACAGTTTCCAGTGTGTGGTTGTTTCCCTCATCCACACTCATCGTCTTCCGTCTTGGATTTCTTCCTCACAGGTGTGGCCACTCCTGTCACTCTCCGTGGCCAGTGTCGCCGCGCTGGCAGCAGCTGGCTTTCTCCCGGGAACTCCCCCCGGAGCCTGTGTTGCAGCGGGGCTCTCAAGGTGGCCAGCCAGTGTCCTCACCTTCTGCCCTGCCGAGTGGAAGCAGACAGGCTTTTCCCAGAGGGACGGGCGCAGGGGGCAGGAGGTCAGGGGCAGGCACAGACAGGAGGGGCAGCAGGAGACTGGGAGGTGAAAAGTTAAACAAACAGGGAAATAGATGTCTGAACAGTTTCTGGTGGCTTTCTGAAGCGGCTGTTTACCTTGAACCGTGAGGTATGCTGAGCTTTCCACAGACCCCTTCTGGTTGGTGGCTTCGCAGTGATAGACGCCTTCATCTTCTTCTGTGACCCTTTCAATAAACAGCGTGCTGCTTCCTGGTCCCAAAATAATTCCTGAGAAGTGAGAGATGTTTAGATTAGTGGGACTGGATGACAAACAAAAACAGCTCCTTTTGTAACACAACCCCCTTCCTATCTTTATGCATTCAGACAAGGAAATCCGAGCCTGGGCTAACCTGGGGCAGGGCTGCTGATTTGTTTTTCCTGGTCCCGGCTTTTCAATAGCACCTTCACCACCCCAGCCGTGCTCTGACCCCCAGCTCTGGGGATGATCTGACCAGGGCCATTCACTGCGTGAGAGAAACGGGATGGGGTTGCCACACCGAATCGAGGAGCAGATATCCAGGAGCGTTTCTAATAATAGCTACGATTACTCAGTGCCTGCTGCGTGCTGGGCATGGCGGGAGACGCTTTCTCTTGAGTCAGAACCATCTGTGAGGTATTATGGTCTCCACTGTACCAACGTGGAAACAGACTGGGTGAGTTAAGCAACTTGACCCAGAGCGTGCAGTTGGACTGAAAGCACGTCTGTGGCGTAGGGGTGGGAGGAAACCATGTCTCATTAGTCATGGTGGCAGAGCTTGGGCTATGTTTTCATCTAGGCCTCAGGCTCCAAGTTTTGTCACTTTCGGCAAGTTACTTAACCGTTCTGTGTTTCAGTTTCCTCGGTCTTAAGATGAATGTGAAAGCAGTTTCTATTTGATAAATGGAACGTGCATGGTAAGTGCTTGGCACATAGTAAGTGTGTAACAAATAGAAGCTGAAGTATCACTACGGAGCGTGGTGTCATGAAAGGAGCACCAGGAGTCTCCAGACCCCAGCTCCGAGGCCCAGCAGCTTCAACACCAAGTGCTATCACCACGTACTTATTGAGTGATCACTCTGCCGTTAGTCTGTGTGAGAGACTGAGGTGGGGCTGGGAGGGGCAGGCTAAGACATGGTGTCCGCAGAGGAAGGACAATTAACTCATGCCACACACACATATATACATATCCTCTCTCTCTGACCCACACCTACACCAGCAAACGAAAAATGCTGAATGAATAAGAATGAATACATGTGGCACAGCATACACAATTAAATGCAAAGTCTGGGCAGGCAGGGAGGTCAGCAGGGGTAGGGATACTCAGGGAAGGCGGCATGGAGGGATGGAGGAGGCTGGCCTGGGGATTAAAGGGTGAGCAGAGGTGAAGGGAGAAAGGCCGGCTGACATTGAGATGGACAGGCACTGAGCGCTTGTTCTGGGATAGTGGCAAATGGGCTTGAGCAGACTGTAGGATATATTTTGTTAGTTTAAATAGTTTGTATTCTTCCTGATTATAATGTATTTAATATAGACAATTTGGAAAATGTTGGAAAGCATAAAGAAAATGTAAAATAAACAAACAAACCTACAATCTTATCCCTCAGATTTTTTCCTTATTGATTTTAGAGAGAGAGGAAGGGAGAGGGAGAGAGAGATAGAAACATCGATGAGAGAGAACATCGATTGGCTGCCTCCTGCATGCCCCCCACTGGGGATCAGGCCCACAACCTGGGCATGTGCCCTGACCAGGAATTGAACTGGCGACCTCTTGGTGCATGGGTAGATGCTCAACCACTGAGCCACACCAGCTGGGCACAAGCTAAATTTATAGACAAGAATTTTTGTTCTGTTTTAAATCAGAAGTCTGAATGTGAAATGGTAAAAATGCAACTATGGAAAACAATTATAAAATCAGTCAATTGTATGTTACAAAAGATAAATGTTTTTTCTCAAATATGAGGTAGTTGATTTTTCATTTCAAGAACCACACTCTAGAGATGTAATTTGTCACTATCCGATACACAGGCCTTTAGAAAAGCATGGGAATGATAAAGATTTCAGATAACCCAGCAACATTTTTCATTCAGAAAGGAAAGTTCTGTGTCTTTGACTTCACATTTTGAGGGACTTCTTTTCCCACTTTTCACATTGCTGGTAAAATATATCAAAATACAGGAAGTCACCCTGGCTGGTTTGGCTCAGTGGTTGGAGCGTCGGCCCCTGAACCGAAGGGTCTCAGGTTTGATTCCCAGTCAAGGGCATGTACCTTGGAATCAACACACAGAAGGCATGCGAGGCCATGGGGACGGAAATACACCTCATCGGACAAAAGTCCGGAGAAAGAGAGCAAGTCTGAAGGCTGAGCGTGGGAACTTAGAGGAAGAGGAAGCAGCAACAGAGACCAAGAAGGAGCAGCCCCGAGGTGGCAAGAAAACAGGAGCGCGGGAGTCTCAGAACCCAAGGAAAGCGTTCCCAAAGGACAGAGAGCAGCTCTGTGCAGTACTGCTGAGGACGAAGGTGAACAGACACTGACGCCCGGATGTGACAGTGAGCCGTTCTGGTGATGTGTGGGAGCAAGAGCGTGATTAATGTCACCTAGAGGAACAGGAGATGATGAAGAGAGCACTTTCAAGGAGGTAGCTGAAGAACAGCATGAGGCCAAAGAAAGAATTCTTTTTCAAAATGTGAAATTTTATAGTGTGCTCTTGTGTTAATAGGAAAACTCTGAGAGAGAGAGAGAGTGAAATTTCTGGTGAAGTGAGAGGGGATGGAATTCTGTGGGCAAATTGTCCTTGGGTAGGAATAGGGATAGTTAATTCATCTGAACAAGAAGGATAGCAGAGTATAAAGGGACAGGTAAATCAGATAATTTGATGATATATATTCTCAATAAATAAGTGGTACTCATCCGTTTAAATTCAGGAAGAGGAGGGAATTTTGGAGTTTTGCAGAGAGAGAAAAAGGTGTGCTGGTAGAGAAAGTAAACAAATTCAGTAATGAAATGCAAGATTTCTCTTAATTATTAAATACTGATTAGTCACTCCCCAATATCAGAGCAAAAGGATTCCCCCATGCTCTTATATGCTTTTTTGTTTTTATTTTTTAGGAGTGGAATTGCTTTTATTGGAGCAGGTGCCACAGGCTTGCCCATGGTCAGGTTAGTGTTCTGCCCTGAGGCAGCCGGAAGCCTGGCACCTCCACCCACCACCTGCCCAGATAGTGGACCGTGCAAAGCTCAGCCAGAGGGTGGAGGCAGGGAAGAAAGGTGAGGGGCTGGGTGGAGCCGGAGGGGTGGCACCGGGCTGGGTCTTACATACTTTTAATATAGTCATTCAATACTTTCAATATAGTGTGTGGGTACCCTGTTGATTGGCATTTGGTTATATATCTAATAACTATAAATAATAGTGCAGTTAATATCTTTAGACATAAAGGTTTTTCTGTATTTCAGATTATTTCCTTAGTATAGATTTCCAGAAACAGTTTAGGTCAAAGGCCCTTCATTCACATAACCAAATTGCCTTCCAAGAAGACCATACCAGTGGACACTTTAACAGCAGAGGATACGAGACTATTTTTTCACCCTCCTGCCGGTACTGAGCAGTAGCAACAAAAATACGAAACACAAAACTGCTAATTTTATAGATGAAGATCGTTGTTTTAATTTGCGTTTCTTTGCACATTCTTTCATGTGTTTGGTAGCCATTTTTATTTTTAAAGCACCTGCTTTGAGTAGTTTTGAAAAGGTGAGTTCAGATTAAGGAGACCTTTGAAATCCTGGCGGAGAAGCTTCCATTCTAGAAGGACAGACGTAGAAGGACAGAGAGGGTCACAGAGATTTTTGAGCAGGGAAATGACATAATGAAAGCAATGTTTAAGGAAGTTTAGTCTAGAAGGATCATGCAGGGTGGACAGGAATGAGGAAAAAGTGGCATCTGCAAGTCCAGCTCACCAGCTGTACCTCAGGCAGGGGGTGGCGAGGCTCCACATCTGGAGGCTGGGAAAGGAAGTGGAGAAGAAATGGAAACAGACGCTTTGAGGAAACAACCTCAAGGAATCGGTGCTCTACTGGATACAGGGACAGACAGAGTCCTAGAGGGTCTCAGTGTTCTAAGCCCAGAGGACAGGGAAAACCGCGGGAGTTCTCCCCTGTAGCCTTGGCTAACCCATGAATCCCTCTGTGGCTGTTACCCCATTTGTAAGATAAGAATGATACCTGCTTTGCCTAGGTCATGGTATTGCTATGAGGTCAACTGAGATCATTTAAGTGAAGCTTTGAAGCTTTGAAAAGTTTAGATATGATATCGGTGGCACTCACAGAAAGTAGAAGCGTGGCAGGTAGTGCGTGATCAGGGGCAGTGAATGTTTGTGATAGCAGCTGTCTTGTCACCTGTAATCACCTCTTGCAACAGACCTGAACCTCAACCAATTTTTCTTTCTTCTTTTTTTTTTAATCCTCACCTGAGGATATTTTTCCATTCATTTTCAGACAGAGTGGGAGGGAGAGAGAGAGATAGAGAGAGATGTTGATGTGAGAGAGACACATCGACTGGTTGCCTCCTGCACGATCCCAACCAGAATCAGGGACCAAACCGCAACAGACATACGTGCCCTTGACCGGAATCGAACCCGAAACTCTCTGGTCTGCGGGCCGATGTTCTAACCGCTAAGCCAAACTGGTCAGGGCTCAACCAATTTTTCTATCACTCAAATTGCAATTTAAGGCCAATACTATGAACAAATAAAGCCAAAGGACTCGGATTTCAGCCAAGGAGACAGATGTGTAATTGTGGAGGTGAGAGGGTAGTGCCCAGGACGCTGATGAGCTAACATCACCTACACAGTTTCCTCTTTCCATCACATGGAGGAGAGGAGATGGGGTGAGGGGGTGTCCAAATCAACAAGCAAAGTTCTTCTTTCCGACTTGTCCTCACATTGGACCATAACAGATGGCACAGACGTAGATGCACCACCATCAGGCCCCTCAAAATCTCATTCTTTACTCTTGTTATTTAGTTCCCTTCTCTCAAAAACAAGCCAGTTACTACCCCTATTCTTTTTTCTCACAACTCAAATCTTCTGCACATACTTATCCATAGTTGCCTTTGCCTCCTTTAGTTTCTTTAATGCCTTGAACTATTGCTACACGCTTTTTTTTTTTTTTTATCCTCACCCGAGGACATTTTTGCACTTTATCTTGAGATATAGAGTGGGAAGGAGAGAAGGAGGAAGAGAGAGAAACATCGATGTGAGAGAGACACATCGAGTGGTCGCCACCCACACGACCCCAACTGGGGCCGGGGACAAACTGCAACCGAGGTATGCGCCCTTAGCCGGAACAGAACCTGGATCTCTCTGGTCCACGGGCCGACGCTCTAACCGCTGAGCCAAATTGGCCAGGGCTTGCTACTCACTTTCTATGGCCCTGTTCCTGTGATACAGGCTCTGCTCTACTGAGGACCTCACTTTTTATTTATTTTTATTTTTTTAATGTTTTTATTGATTTTTTAGAGAGAGAGGAAAGGAGAGAGAGAGATAGAAACATTGATGTGAGAGAGAGACATCGATCGGTGCCTCCTGCATGCCCCCTACTGGATCGAGCCAGCAACCCGGGCATGTGCCTTGACAGGAAATCAAATCAGGACCTCTCAGTCCATGGGACAATGCTCAATCCACTGAGCCATACCTGCCAGGCTGGAACTCACCTTTTAAAAAGGGCTCTCTTTTAGTTCAATTTTTTCATTGTGATGAAAAAATATTTTATTTTTTATTTATTTATTTATTTATTTTTATCCTCACCTGAGGACATTTTTTCAATTTTTGTCCAGATAGAGTGGGAGGGAGAGAGAGGAAGAGAGAGAGAGAGAGAAACATCGATGTGAAAGGGACACATCGAGTGGCTGCCACCCGCACAACCAACCAGGGCCAGGGACAAACTGCAACCGAAGTACATGCCCTTAGCGGGAACCGAACCCGGGTCTCTCTGGACCGCAGGCCGACGCTCTAACCACTGATCCAAACCAGCCAGGGCCGATGAAAAAATATTTTAAAAGGACAGAAAAAATATGACCCATGTACCCACCATTAAGATAATCAGATGTCAACATGTTGCCATACTTGCTTTAGACCCCCCCTTTTCACATGAATGAAATGTACAGCTTATCCCTTCTTTCTTCCGCTCCCCAGAGGCACCGCCATCCGCAGTTGGTGTGTGTCATTCTTATGACTGCTTTTGTGCTTTCTCTACATAGGGTTTGTATCTCTATAGAATATATAACATTGTTTTGTGGGTTTAAAAATTATAAATTAGTATCACATGATATATATAATTTTCCAACTTGTTTTTTTCTATTCGGCAATGTTTTAATATTTATCCTTGTTGACACATGTAGATGGAGTTTATTTTTTTGTTTTCTAATCCTCACCTGAGGATACTTTTTCACTGATTTTTTTAGATAGAGTGGAAGAGAAGGAGGGAGAGAGAAAGAGAGAGAGAGCAAAACATCGATGTGAGAGAAACATACCTATTGGCCATCTCAAGCATGACCCCAACCGGGACTGGGGATTGAACCCACAACCCAGGTACACGCCCTTGACCGGGAATCGAACCTGTGACCCTTCAATCCTCGAGCCGACACTCTAACCACTGAGCCAAACCAGCCAGGGTGAGATGGAGTTTATTTTTAACTGTATAATATTCCATTGTATAAAAAAAGCCACAGATTTAAAAATTTGACTTCTTTGCTCTAGAATAGATAGGTGGTTTTGACTCTTTTGGTACTAGAAAGAAGGCTACAGTGCACATCAGACACAGCTATGTGTACACAGCACGCACATATCGCTTTGCTGGGTTACGAGGTAATCCCCTTTTCACCTCTACCAAGTATCACACAATTGTTTTCCAAAAGATAACAGTTTACATTTTAACCAGCAGTGAGTAAGAGCTCCCATTTCCCCAATAATTGGTGTCATCAGATTTTATAAAAACAAAAACATTTACATGAATAAGATTTTCATAATTGTGCAGATATCTGTAAGTAAATTCTAATTAATTTCTTTTTAAAGAGTAATATATCTTGATGTCCCCTGTAAGTTTATTTTTTATTTATTTTAATTGTATTTTTTAGCCTTGGCCAGTTTGGCTCAGTGGTTAGAGTGTTGGCCCACGGACTGGGGAGTCCTGGGTTCAGTTTCCGCTAAGGGCACATGCCTTGGTTGCAGTTTGTCCCCAGCCCCAGTTGGGGTTGTGCGGGTAAAAACCACTCGATTGTCTCTCTCACATCAATGTTTCTCTCGCTCTCTTCCTCCCTTTCTCTCCCTCCCGCTCTATCTGAAGATAAACGCAAAATGCGAAAATATCCTCAGATGAGGATAAAAAAATAATAATTGTGTTTTTTAGAGTTGACATTTAATATTATTTTATATTAGTTTCAAGTGTACAGCATAGTAGACAATAATATAATTTATAAAATGATTCCCCCCAATAATTCTAGTACCCACCTGGCACCATACATAATTATTACAATATTATTCACTATATTCCCTATGCTGCTCTTTACATCCCGTGGCTATTTTATAACTACCAGTTTGGACTTAATCCCTTCACCTTTTCACCCATCCCCCCAACCCCACTCCCATCTGGCAACCCTCAGTTTGTTCTCAGTATCTATGAGTCTGTTTCTGTTTTGTTTGTTCATTTATTTTGTTCTTTAGATTTTTCCATTACTTATTGATTTTTAGAGGGAGAGGAAGGGAGAGGGAGAGAGAGATAGAAACATTGATGAGAGAGAAACATCTATCAGGGATCGAATCTGAAACCTGGGCATGTGCCCTGACTGGGAATCTAACTAGCAATCTCTTTGTGATGGGACAATGCTCAACCACTGAGCCACACTGGCAGGCTTGCTCTTTAGATTTTCCCGTATAAGTGAAATCATATGTTATTTGTCTTTCTCTGTCTGACTTAATTCACTTAGCATGATACCCTCTAGGTCCATCCATGTTTTGCAAATGGTAAGATTTCATTCTTTTTTATGGCTGAGCAATATTTCATTGGATATATGTGCTATGCCTTCTTTGTCCACTCATCTATTGATGGGCACGTGGACTGCTTCCATATCTTGGCTATTGTAAATAATGCTGCAATGAACACAGGGGTGCATATATCTTTTCAAATTAGTGTTTTGGATTTCTTTAGATATATACCTGGAAGTGCCATTGCTGAGTGATAAAGTAGTTCTATTTTTAATTTTTTTAGGAACCTTCATACTGTTTTCCATAGTGGCAGCAACAATTTGTAATCCCACCAACAGTGCAAGTTCCCTTTTTCCACGTCCTTGCCAATACTTCTTTGATGATTTATTGATGACAGCCATTCTGACAGGTGTGAGGTGATATCTCATTGTGGTTTTAATTTGCATTTATCTGATGATTAGTGACATTGAGCATCTTTTCATATGTCTATTGGCTATCTGTATGTCCTCTTTGGAGAAGTGTCTATTCAGGTCCTCTGCCTATATTTTAATTGGATTATTTTGGTGTTGAGTTGTATGAGTTCTTTATAAATTTTGGATATTAACCCTTTATCAGGTGTATCATTGGCAAATATCTTTTACCTTTCAGTAGGTTGTCTTTTCATTTTGTTGATGGTTTTCTTTGTTGTGCAAACAATTTTTTAGTTTGATGTAGTCCCATTTGTTTATTTTTTTCTTTTGTTTTCTTTGCCCAAAGAGATATATCAGAAGAAATATTACTAAGAGAAATGTCAGAGAGTTTACTGCCTACGTTTTCTTCTAGGAGTTTTATGGCTTTGGTTCTCACATTTAAGTCTTTAATCCATTTTGAATTTATTCCTGTATATGGTGTAAGAAGGTGGTCTAGTTTCATTTTTTGCATGTATCTTTCCAAATTTCCTAGCACCATTTGTTGAATAGACTTGTCTTTACCCTATTGTGTATTCTTACCTCCTTTGTCATATATTGACCAACCATATAGGCATTGGTTTAGTTCTGTGCTCTCTATTCTGTTCCATTGATCTATGTGTCTGATTTTGTGCCAGTACCATACTGTTTTGATCACTATAGGCTTGTTGTATGGTTTGATATCAGGTAGTGTGATACTTTCAATTTTGTTCTTCTTCTTCAAGATTCCTGTGGGTATTTGACATCTTTTTGTGGTTCCATATAAATATTAGGGTTATTTGTTCTAGCTCTGTGAAAAATACAATTGATATTTTGATAAGGATTGCATTAGATTTATAGATTGCTTTGGATAGTATGGACATTTTAATGATGTTAAGTTTTCCTATCCATAACTGTGGTGTATGCTTCTACTTATTTGTATCCTTTTCTATTTCTTTCTTCAATGTCTTATAATTTTCCAAATATAGGTCTTTTACCTCCTTGGTTAAATTTATTCCTAGGTATTTTTTTAAATGCAATTGTAAATGAGATTGTTTTCTTAATTTCTCTTTCTGATAGTTCAGTATTGGTGTATAAAAATGTCCTGATTTCTGAATATTAATTTTGTATTTTGCTACTTTACTGAATTTATTTATCAGTTTGAATAGTCTTTTGGTGGAATGTTTAGCATTCTCTATATACAGTATCATGTCATTTGCAAATAATGTCAGTTTTACTTCCTCCTTTCCAATCTGGATGCCTTTTATTTTTCCTTGTCTGATTGCTGTAGCTAGGACTGCTAATACTATGTTGAATAAAAGTGGTGAAAGTGGACAACCCTGTATTTTTCCTTAAGGAAAACACTTTTAGCTTTTTTCCCATTGACATGTCAGTGTGGGTCTGTCATATATGACTTTCATTATGTTGAGGTATGTTCCTTCTGTTCCAACTTTGCTGAGAATTTTTATCATAAACAGATGCTGGATTTTTTCAAATGCTTATTCTGCATCTATTGATATGACATGATATGATTTTTATCATTCATTTTGTTTATGTGGTGTATCATGCTAAATGATTGAACCAAACTTGTATCCCAGGAATAAATCCCACTTGATCATGGTGTATGATCTTTTTAATATATTGCTGAATTTGGTTTGCTAATATTTTCTTGAGAATTTTTACATCTATGTTCACTAGGGATATTGGCCTATACTTGTAATGTTTTTGTCTGGTTTTGGAATCATGATAAAGATGGCCTCAAAAAATGAGGTTGGGAGCCTTCTCTCCTTTTGAAGTTTATGGACTAGTTAGAGGGTAGGTGTTCATTCTTCTTTGAATGTTTGGCAAAATTCACTTGTGGAGCCATTTGGTCCAGGACATTTTTTTGTTGGAAGTTTTTTGATTACTGATTTGATTTCATTGGTAGTAATCTGTTCTAATTATCTGTTTCTTCTTGATTCAGTCTTGGAAGATTATATGTTTCTAAGAATTTATCAATTTCTTCCAGATAGTACAATTTGTTGGCATATAACTGTTTGTAGCATTTAAAAATAATTCTTTGTATTTCTCCAGCTGGAAATATAGTTGGTTGGAGCATTGTCTCAAACACCAAAAGGTTGTGGGTTCAATTCCTGGTCAGGGCACATACCTAGGTTGCAGGTTTAATACCTGGTCGGGGTGCGTATGGGAAGCAACTGATTGATGGTTCTTTCTCGCATCATTGTTTTTTTCTCTCTCTCTCTCCCTTCTTCTCTCTCTAAAATCAGCAAATATATCCTCGGTGAGGTTTAAAAATAATAATAATAATAATAATAATAATAATAATAATAATTCTTTGTATTTCTTTGGTTTCAGTTTTCACTTATCTTTCATTTCTGGCTTTATTTATTTGAGTCCTCTCTCTTCTTCTCTTGATGAGTCTAGTTAAAGGTTTATCAATCTTGTTTATATTTTCAAAGAACCAATTCTTTGCTTCATTAATCTTTTGTATTTTTTTTAGACTCTATTTTGTTTATTTCTGCTCTAATCTTTATTGTTTCCTTCCTTCTCACTTTGAGCTTTGTCTGTTGTTCCTTTTCTAGTTTCTTTAGGTGTAAGGTTAGATTGTTTATTTGAGATTTTTCTTGTTTCTTGAGGTAGACTTGTATTGCTATGAATTTCCCTGTTAGGACTGCTTTTGCTGTGTCCCATAGATTTGGGTCATTGTGTTTTCATTTTCGTTTGTCTCAGGGAGTCTTCTGATTTCTTCCTTGATATCATTGTTAACCCATTCAGTGTTTAGTAACATGTTATTAAGTAACATGTGTTTGTGTGTTTTTCAGCTTTTTCTTAGAATTGATTTTTAGTTTCACACCATTGTGGTTGGAGAAGATGCTTGAGATGATTTCCATCTTCTTAAATTTATTGAGACTTATTTTGTGGCCTACCATGTGGTCTATCTGGAAAAATGTTCCATGTACATCTGAAAACAATGTATATTCTAATGCTTTAGGGTGAAATGCTCTGAAAATATAAATTAAATCCATCTGGTCTAATGTGTCATTTAAGGCCACTGTTACCTTGTTAATTTTCTGTCTGAAAGATCTATCCATTGATATCAATGGGATGTTAAAGTCCCCTACTATGACTGCATTACTGTATATCTCTCCCTTTATGTCTATCAATATTTGCTTGATATATTTAGGTGCTCCTGTGTTGGGTTCATAAATGTTTATACATGTTATATCCTCTTGTTGGATTGATCCCTTTATTATTATGTAATGTCTTTCTTTATCTCTTATTATAGACTTTGTTTTAAAGTCTATTTTTTTTGTGATATAAGTATTGTTACCCCAGCTTTTTTTCCCATTTGCATGAAATATCTTTTTCCATCCCTTTACTTTCAGTCTGCATGTGTGTTTTGATCTGAAGTGGGTATCTTGTAGATAGCATGTATATGGGACTTGTTTTCGTATCCATTCAGCTACTCTGATTGAAGCCTTTAATCCATTCACATTTAAAGTGATTATTGATAGATATGTAGTTATTGCTATTTTATTATTCATATTTATGTTCCTTTTTCCTTTCTTCTTCTTAAAGAAGTTTCTTTAACATTTCTTTAAAAAAAATTTTTTTTCTTTATTGATTTTAGAGAGAGAGGAAGGGAAAGGGAGAGACAGAAACATTGATGAGAAGGAACATCGATTGGCCACCTCCTGCATGCCCCCCACTGGGGATTGGGACCAAAACCTGGGCATGTGCCCTGACCGGGAATCGAACTGGAGACCTCCTGGTGCATGGGTCGATGCTCAACCACTGAGCCACACCGGCTGGGCTCTTTAACATTTCTTGTAATACTGGTTTGGTGGTGATGAACTCCTTTAGCCTTTTGTTGTTGGGGAAGCTCTTTATCACTCCCTCAATTTTAAATGAATAACCTAGTGGATAGAGTAGTCTTGACTGTAGGTCCTTGCTTTTCTTTACTTTGAATATTTCATGCCAATCCCTTCTGGCCTGAAAAGTTTCTGCTGAAAAATCATCTGACAGTTTTATGAGAGCTCCCTTGTAGGTAACTGTTTTTCTCTTGCTGCTTTTAAGATTCTCTCTTTGTCTTTCACCTTCATGATTTCAATTATGATATATCTTTGTGTGGGTCTCTTTGGGTTTATCTCATTTGGGACTCTCTGTGCTTCCTGGACTTGTATGTCTTTGTCCTTTGTTGGGTTAAGGACGTTTTCATTCATAATTTCTTTAAATAGGTTTTCAATCCCTTGCTCTCTCTCTTCTCCTTTTGGTGCCCTTATGATGCCAATGTTGTTACACTTGATGTTATCCCAGAGATCCCTTAGACTATTCTCATTTTTAAAATTCTTTTTTCTTTTTGCTGTTTTGATTGAGTGTTTTCTGCTACTTTGTCTTCCAAATCACTGATTTGATCCTCTGCTGTATGTAATCTGCTGTTGATTCCTTCCAGTTTATTCTTCATTTCAGTTATTTTATTCTTTATTTCTGACTCATTCTTTCTTATAGTCTATATGTCCTTTTTTATGCTTACTATCTCTTTGTTGACATTCGCACTGAGTTTATCTATTTTTTTTTCTGAGTTCTGTGAGCATCCTTTTTTATTTTTATTTTTAAACTTGTCTTTATTATTGAATGTATTACAGCCATGAGCATCTTTTTAACCAGTGTTTTGGACTCTGTGTCTGGTAGATTACTTGCCTCCATGTCATTTAGTTCTTTTTCTGGCTATTTTTCCTGTTCTTTTTATATGGGACATTTTCTTTGTCTCCCCATTTTAGCTGCCTCACTCTGTTTGTTTCTATGTATTAGGTACACCTACTATGTTTCCCAGTCTTGGCAGGGTGATCTTATGTAGTAGGTATCCTTTGGGCCTAGTGGCACAGTCTCCTTGAGCACCTGAGCTGGGTGCTCCAGGAGGGTGCCTTGTGAAGATTGTGTGTGTCCTTCTGTTGTAGCTAAGCCTTGATGTCTGTTTCCACATCAGTGGGTGGCACCCTCAGGCTAGCTGGCTGTGAGGATTGGCTACAACCATGGTGTATGAACTGCTGTCATAGGCTGACTCCACAGAGCAGGATTTGCCCCAATGTAGGCTGGTGCCTGCTGAGACCTCCCTTTGGGTGTTCTGCTTGTGGAGCTAATTAGATGTTTCTCTGTTTTGGTCTGAAGATGGCAACTGGGTATACTGATTCTGGGGCTTCTTGGGAGGGTGTCTGGGGCTGGTCAGTGTCAGATGCTGCCTATGACAGATCCAGGGCTATCTGTTAGTAGCTACCAAGTGATCTGCGGTTGGTAGCTGCATGTGCTGGGCCTGGATGTGTATGGATGGGGCCATGTTGTGATCTGAGGCTGGCTGCCCCCAGTAGTTGGCCTGGGGCAGGTCAGCAAAAGACCCAAGGGACCCTGTGATCTACCATTACCTACCAGCTACCCATAAGGCTCTGCTACTGCAAGAGCTCTGGCTGGATTAGGCAGAGTTTCAGGGAGTCCCCAGGAGTAGGGCAAATGGTGTTCACCAGTAACCAGATTCAGATTTGGCATCAGTGCTGGGTGTGAAGCTACACAACAAAAATCTCAGGGTATACGAACCAGCTGTCACTGCCTGGGACCTGCAGACCTTTGTGGTGGAGGCAGTGGAGTTCATGAAGCTAATGCAGATTTAGATTTGGTCACATGGAGAGAGGGCTCAACACAGGGACAATGGCAGCTGTCCCTCCAGCCCTTGCCCCAAAGCCACACAACTCAGTTTTTCTCTGTTTGTCTCTGGCACCCCTCAAGCCACTGTCCCTCCACCAGAGCCCAAGGTGAGTGCCTAAGAGTGAGAATTTGTGTGCTGGCCCTTTAAGAGGGCACCTGGGTTTCTAGAAGCCTTTTGTCTCACTCAAACAGATGGAATCCCTGCTGGTTTTCACAGCCAAGTGTTAGGTGGGTTCCTCTTCTCAGCACTGGTGTTTCAGCTGGGGTGCTTGGCAACAGGGTGAGAACCCTCGGTCCTCAAGGAAAACCTCTGGAGCTGAGATATCCCTCAGGATTCTCAACTGCCACACATGTGTGGGGCCAGCTCATTTGGCATCTCCTCCCCATTTTCTGTTCTTGACATCACTTCTTTTTATATCCTTAGTTATAGGACTTCTGTTCAGCTAGTCTTCAGATGGTTATCCAGGTTGCTTGTTTTTTTTTTTTTTTTTTTTTTGCATTTATCTTCAAATAGAGTGGGAGGGAGAGAGGAAGGAAGAGAGAGAGAGAAACATTGATGTGAGAGAGACACATCGACTGGTTGGCACCCACACAACCCCAACCAGGGCCGGGGACAAACTGCAACCGAGGCACGTGCCCCCAGCGGGAACGAAACCCGGGACTCTCTGGTCCGCAGGCCGACGCTCTAACCGCTGAGCCAAACCGGCCAGGGCCAGGTTGCTTGTTTTATAATTTAGTTGTAATTTTGATGTGGTCATGGGAGGAGGTGAGTGCAGTGTCCATGTACTCTGCCATTTTGACCAGAACTCCAGATGTTTTAATTGATGGCAAATTGATCGATGTGAAATGGTATCTCACTGAGGGTTTAATCTACATTTCTTTGATTACTAGTTAGGTGGGACATCTTTTTCCATTTTGTTGGCCATTCAGGCTTCTTTTCCTGTGAATTGCCTCTTCAGGTCTTTTGCCCATTTTTCTATTAGCCTATTTGTCTTTTTCTCAATGATTTTGGGTTTTGTTTAATGTTTTGGATATTGATGTTTTGTTGGTTAAATATGTTACAAGTCTGCCCCCTTTCCATGAATAGTTTTAAACTTTGTTTATGGTGAGTTTTTAATACAAAAGCCTTAAAAATTATAATGTGGTAAAATTTATCAATATTTTTCATTACCTTTTGTCCTTTCTGTTACTTGTTTAAAAATTTGTTTCTTATTCTTATATAAAGTATTCCCCTTATATACTTTCTTCTAAAAATTAAAAAAATATGTTTGAAAGATCTATTTAGAATTTTGTCTTTTCTCATTTAGGTCTTTAATACATCTGGAATTTTTGGGAAAAAGGGGTATGTGTATGGTTTCAGGTAGACATCTGATTTTTACCATATAAATAGCCAGTTACCCCAGCATCATTTACTCAATAATCTATTCTCTTCCCGCTGAGTTGTGGAGTCAGTTCTTTCAGATGCTAAGTTTCCTTATATTTGTGTGGTTCTGTTTTTAGGTTCTCTCTTTGTTCACAATGACTTGTGTGGGAAAGCCCACACAAGTTATGATTGCTTGATAATACATTTTGATATTTGGTATGGCATGATCCCATACCAAAGGAAAGTTGCGTAGATTAGACACAATTCTGACTTAGAGGATGTATATGGATATACGCTGCTATATTTTTATTAAGCCAAGACCTTCATGATCAGACCCTGCCTAGCTTTCCAGTTTCTGGCCCTGCTATATCCCTAAACATATCCCTGGTGTGAGCCATACTGATCTATTGACAGTTCATGATAAGCTTCAGCAACTTTGTACATGTTACTTTATTTTTTTAAATTCTTTCTTTATTGATTTTAGAGAGAGAGGAAGGGAGAGGGAGAGAGGTAGAAACATTGATTCCTCATTAAACATTGATGAGAGAGAACACTGATTGGCTGCCTCCTGCATGGCCCCCACTGGGGATTGGGACCACAACCTGGGCATGTGCCCTGACCAGGAATTGAACTGGCGACCTCTTGGTGCATGGGTCGATGCTCAACCACTGAGCCACACCAGCCGGGCTGTACATGTTACTTTCTTACCCTGGCCACTTGATTTGTATTTGCTTGTTATTAACATTTAGCTCAAGGATTAGCTGCTCTGGAAAGCACCTTCTGATGCTCTTGGACCTCTTCTCTGTTCCTCTTGTACCACCTTGTGCCTGCCTCTGCTCTGGCACTTACCACTCTGTAGTAAATTTGCTGACTTTCTTACTTGCTCGCTTCACTATGGGCTCTTGGAGAGCAGTAATTCTGCCTTGTTCATTACTGAGCCCTCTGTGTCTAGAGCTGTGCCAACAGACAGCAAACTCAGTATGTAAGCAAATGTCCAAATAAACCGAGACAATGGAAAAGGGAATTTAGGGAGTGAGGAAAGAGTGAGCTTTGCGATGTTTGTGAATTTATGAAGCTAAGTTGACAGTTACTGCTGACTCTCTATGCAGTATTGACTTATGACTTGCAGAATGATCAGCTCTCCTCAGTCTGTAAAATTGTATCAGTTAATTTTTTTCATGTTACAATGGATTCAAAGAGCTCCAGTTTCTGGAGCTTAGAAATGCAAACTCAGGTAGTTTCTTAGTTCTGCTAGAACATTAGCCCTAAAGGGTCAAGTAAAACTGCACAGTGAGTTACTTTTTGTAAGAACTTGCAATGTACTCCAAAAACGTGGTCCGTGAGACACAGTGTCAGGACTTGCATCTTCTCTTTCGTTGGTTGTGGAGCAGAGTTCATGATGATGTTGGTCTCAAGGGGGTTGCAATCTTGCCATTGACATACAAGCACCATACTGCCCAGGGAAGAGCATGGAATAGAACTTTAATCCAATTCGCCACTGAGTAAATAAATCTGTAGAATTTTTGGATTCACCCATTTGATGAAATAAAGGCATACCATTTGTTTGCTTCATTTCTTACATAAAAGTCTGACTTGTTGTTTTCCTAAATTGGCTATTACATTGACCAGTGGTTCCTGTTTTGTTGCTCTGTTGAGCATCTGTACTTCTGACTTAAAGAACATTATGTCCATCCAATGTGGCCAAATTGTCATAATCAAAACTCTTTTCATCCATCAAAGTCCAATTCAAATGAATCTTCATGAATCCTACCCTGAACACCTCAATCAGAGGTGCTAATTTATATCCAGTAGCATTCATACCATTCATGTTGCATATTTATGAATCACTTTGTACCTATTATGTATACGTTTTTCAAAGGTAAGAACTAAGTTTTGTTCATTTTCATTTTCTCTAGAATATAGCAAAATATCTGGTTCATGGTAGGTAGTTAATATGTGTTTGTTGTTTTAATGAAGTAAAAATAAATTTTGTTTGTTATTGTTATGATAGAGTTGGCACATGACATATTTTCAATTAATAGAAACTATGATGATGATGATGTATACAGTTCCAGGTACACAGTAAATAATCATACCTTTAGATTGGCAGGTCTTAAAGGCATTGATTAGCTAAGAGCTGTATCTGACCTAAGGACCAAAAGAACCAAAATATAGAGTCAAGATGGCTAAAGGTGACCCAAGAAAATTTGAGACAGGATGTCTGACTGACTTCCCACAAAGAACACAAAGGAGATGTCATATATCCAGTCAAACTTTGAAGGTTTGGAAAACTATGTCTGGGGAAGAGAAATCCAAGTTTAGTAAACTACATAGGCTGACAACATTAGGAAATGAGGGATGATGGACTCGTTAAATGGCACTAAAAAGATGAATGATTCCAGTGTTTTCAAATGGTCACCGTGCGGTATCTTCCTGCTCTATGGAGATTTTACCTTAAGATCAAGCCTCGTAGCAAAGCCTCTATAGATGTAAGGAAGAAACAGTCGGTGAAGTGTGGGGTAATCTGAGACACAGTGAAAAGCAGCCTATGATAATGTGTTGAGTTGGAAGAGAATTATGAGGTGTTTAAAACATATGGTCTAAAGGAAATCTGATGGGCAATGTGATCCCTGATGAGACAATTTGCTCTTTAACCATGGAAAAGACAGAGAAAAAAGAGGAACTCTTAGATAAGAACAAGACTGATGATAGTGGTGACAAAAAGCTATATAATATTCCTCTCCATGTAATAAGGGAAAAGCCATAAATAGAGTGCTTTCATTTGGGATAATGTCTAGTTCTTTGCTAGCTTAACTTAGAAAATTAGGTTATGATAACAGAACAGTTTCCAAAAGCTTTCAAGAAATTGTAAACTGGTTGACTTGAAGGGGTTATGGTTGAAGTGAGCACCTTGAAACTGTGCCAAAAACATGTATTTTTAAACATTAAAAAATGAAAAGCATTTTTGTGCCTATTCACTGTGAACTTGGCTGTTGTTCTAATGAAGTATTTCAAGATGATTCAGGCACTTTAGATGGTCTTGAAAGTATGTCAAGTTGTGCTAACTCTATGGTCATTAGCTCTAAAACCTTAGTTATCAACTATGTGTATCTATAAGTTGTGAAAATGCACACATGCACGTGCACACATGTACACACACATGCACTCACCCCTGCCCCTCCATGAGGTTGGACACACTTCTACCGCAGGATATAGCCATTCACCTACAGTGGCCTTTCTGTGTGCAGCAAAGTAGTGTTTCTGTGACTGTGTTAAGACAGGGAAACAGTATTGCATTGCATAAGGAAGAATAGCTAAATAAATTATGGAAATACATAGCATATTATAGTGTATGGCTGCTAAAGTGGATAAGCCAGAATAGTATGTACTGGCATGAAAGTCCTCCAAGACAGAGTTTGATAAAAGCCAGTCATAAAACAAAACAGCATGATCTCAGCTCAGATTTACTTTAGAGTTGCTGGCTTTCCTACATAACCCCACTATAGGTCACTCACTGCAATCCGTTATCTTGTTTTGTTCATCATAGCAGTTATTACTATCTCATTGTATGCTACATACTTACAGTTTTGTTTGTAAAATTTATTACCTGTGCTTTTCCATTAGAATGTGCACTCAAGGTTCCTGTCTTATTCCTAGCACCTAGTATATTCCTGGCACAGAGTTGGCTCTCAGTGAATAGCTGTTGAATGAATGAATGAATGAATGAATGAATCCCATTTATCATTTCTCCCGCTCTTGTCCCATCTCTCTCTCTCTCTCTATGCCCCTCATTTGTATACATGACATATATAGGTAAAAAATGGAAAATTCATCGACAAAAAACACATTACAGTTGCCATGTGTTAATTCTCCATAAGGGAAATTCTTATGATTTATCCTATATCTGTACTATGTAATCTTTTATCATGAAAATGTATTCATGTATTACCTATTTAATTGAAATAAATAATGGTAGTTTTACAAATAAAATTGTAGACATCTTTATCAAAAGCAAAGAGCCACTGAATTAAAGTTTAAAAGCTATATAGATCCAAATCCTTAAACATTTGGAAAACTTTATAATATTGACAATATAGAGAATGATGAAATATTTTTGAAGCAAGAAAAATAGATTTATACTTCACAATTTACAACTTTGGATTAAAACAATAAAAAAACAAATATAAAATCCATTCCCTCAACTGCCCCTCTATAAAGTGTTGGGGGGGGCATAACAGTATGTTTTCGGTTTTATTTTATTTTCCAGTGATGTCCAGTTTAATTAGGACCGAGTGAAATGAGATGGCTATGTAAGCTAACATACAGACTTATTGTTTAAGACTCCTTAGAAGCAGGAGATCACGTGAACATCGGGTTCATCACTTGGGTGTGGGGTGGGGCAGGAATGAACTCTCTTGATCTGGCTTTTTCAGCAGGGTTTCCGAGCCATGTGAGCGATGGGCTGAGTTCACGGAATGGGTTATCTGAGAATATATTGAATGCATATTTTCCTTGATGAATCGGGATCGTGGTGACCCAGCTGCACTGCTGTATGGCACTTTTGGTTCTGGTTAAACTGTTTCAAGTTTGTACTTGGGGAGAGGTGGGGTTTCCATGCAAATTATACACATGTGAAATAGGAAAACCTCATCTAATAATTTTGCTAAGAGATAGAGGACTAACCTAAGGTAATGTATGCGTTTCCCTTCGTTAGTCACTCACTCTTCAGTGTAGGCTGGCATGAGACCCCCTCCCACTCCAAGGGCCCAGACAGTGGCTCTGGTTTGGGGCTTGGTGACTTTGGACAGGGTGCAGTCCCTGAAATCTCTGGGATGACTACTGGGAGTATACTCTCTCTCGTCCCCCATCATATCCCCTCTTTCTTTCTTTAAAAAAATTTTATTTATTAATTTTTTTGAGAGAGAGAGGAAGAGAGAGAGAGATAGAAACATTGATGTCAAAGAGAAACATCCATCAGTCGCCTCCTGCACGCCCCCCGTTGGGGTTGAGCCCACAACCCGGGCATGTGCCCTGACCGGGAATCTAACTGGGACCTCTCAGTCCAAGGGATGACGCTCAACCACTGAGCCACACCGGCCGGGCATATCCCCATTTTTCTTTTACTTTCCCTCTTTTTGTTTTTCTTCATTCTCCATTTCTTTTTCTCTGCTACCGGCCCCTCAGCATCGACTGCTGTTCAGACAAACAAGCTGCCGATCTTGGCCATGGCCGCCTGTAGCTCCGTGTGTTGTAGGAGGTCACAGAAAAAATCAAAAGAGGAGGCTAATTCACAGTCAAAAGGGAGAAGCTTTAATGGGTCTGAGGTTTCCGTGTGAGGTGATGAAAGAGCTCTGAAAGTGGATGGCGGTGATGGTTCACGACATTGTGAACATACCCAAGGTCACGGAACTGTACACTTAAAAGTGGTTAGAATGGTAAAATTTATGTCATGCACAAAAAGGGGAGGCTTTTCCCAAAATGATGCCCATTTCTTATATTCTAAATTTTTTTTTTTTTTGAGACTGCAAGGACTTTCAAAAAGGCACATAAGCACTTCAACGACGAGCAGGGGCCCTGCTACTGATGTGAATGGGTTTGTGCCACCTGAAGTGTGATTCCTCCGGGGGGCCCTGCTGTGAGGCTTTTCGGGCTGAATAGGGATGAGGGTGCTATGCAGGAAGATGCATCTGTGAGATTTTGGAGGCAAAGCATCGGGATGTGATATGATGCTGTGTATGTGTGTGCAAGACCTAAATGCTGGAACTTGACAGTAAAGAGGTATTTGGGTGGGGGGGGGGGAGGTGGGTCAAGATAGATTCTCCATAAATAACGTCTACTGATGTTCAACACAAAAGGGGGCTTTACTCATGGGTTAACTCCACTCTCCTGGATGTAAACCACAGACCTCTACAGCTGTCCCTGCCAGTCTCCTTGAACTGGCCAGAATTTCCGGAGGTGAATAAAGTAATAGTCTGCATTTTTCACTGCGTTAGGGCTGTGGTTCAAGCCAGGGTTCCTCTTTTGTCTGGGGTTGGGCTTGTAGCTCTGAACTCTGGCAATGCCAACCTATGGAATGTCTCCCCTGCTATCACCCCACTCCTCTCCCCAATTCCATTCTTTTCCCCTCACACTCTGAATGGAAGTCTATCCTCAGGAAAGAACCAAGTCTTGGTTCTGCAACACGTTCAGAATGTTCCTTGTGCTTACGTTGTTGCCAGCAGTACCGCTAAACCCTGAGAACTTGTTTGAAGTTTCTGGCGGGGGGTGCACAGGTATCTCTATCTACCAGAGAGGCTGGGCTGGTGAGGAGAAAGGAATGGTGAGAACAGTTGCTCAGCTGATCACACGAACAGACTGGCTGGCTCAGTGGGGGTGATGCACCGAGCACCCAGCTCACCGCCCTACTGCACCTGGGAATCGTGTACACATTTCTTTCTGCAATATTTCTTTCTTTCTTTTTTAATCCTCACCCGAGGATATTTTTCCATTTATCTTCAGATAGAGGTGGAGAAAGAGAGAGAGAGAGAAACACCGATGTGAGAAACACATCCACTGGTTGCCTCCTGTATGACCCCGACCAGGGCGGGGAAGAACCACAACCGAGGTACGAGCCCATGGCCAGAATCGAACCCGAGACTCATTGGTCAGCGGGCCAACGCTCTAACCTCTGAGCCAAACTGGCCAGGGCTGCAATATTTCTTAAATTGCTATGCATCGTAAGGGTGGATTTCATGAGAAAGAAAAGGCAATTACTACTCAGGGTTTGCAAAAGATAATTGACATATCTGAATTTAAGAAATCAAGCAAAGCTGCTAATTCTAATAGCCTGAGGGCGACAGTTTGTCATCCGTAGGCATTAACGTCCTCATTCATCTTTCCTCTCCTTTTCCTTAAGATCTTTCTTAGATCTATGAAAACCACTTTCAACCTCATATAATTCTGTCCCCTCGGGTACTAGGACAGCAGTTCACCTCCATGGGAATATGCATTTACAGGTGTGGATATTTGGTGTCAGTGATTAGTGGTGACAGGAAAGATGTCCATCTTAGGTCACTAGAGAAACAGTCCTAACGACCCAGGTCCCCAGGTCCCTAAGAATGAATGTTATTAATCAATGGGTTAGAGTGATTTCCTTCCAGCCTCAGTCTGTTTAAGACAGAACTTATTCTTTCTAAACTCTTTGTTGTTCCAATCTTACTGCTTTAACCTTAAAGTATTCTGAAAATGTTTTGCTGTCATAGGAATTTAGCTTAAGTAATAGTGTGATGATGGTTTTGGGGTTCAGACAGGCCTGACTGCGAACATCGCAGGTCGACATTGCCTTCTGTTCTCTTAAATATCCTCAGAGAAGGCGAGTTCGTTCCTTTGTTTAGCATTTTAATGACTTTTTCAGAAACGCCTGTTTTCTCTGTGAGTTGTTTGTGAGATGATTCACTCTGTCAGAGTAAAACCAGGCCAGGCAGGCCTTGTGCCGCATCTGCTTCGCCAACGCATCTTGACTCCTCACAGCGCCGACTTGGAAGGAAGCTGGCAGCGGCACCCCTTGCTCACACACCAAGTCCTTTAGACACAGTTCGGGCCTCAGTGGAACGCTGTTGATCATTTTGAAGAAACTGCCAGTCCCGTGGGCAGGTTGCTGGAGAAGTGATGGAGACACTCGGGAGTCCTGCGTTCCCCAAGGTGACCTCATGCCATTGTCCCACGTCTGGGTGCAAGCCTTGCCCGTTTTTAGCCCAACAGAAACGAATGTTCCTTAAAAGAGCTTTGCTGTCTCTGTGCCCCCAAGAGTCAAACCATACTCAAAGCAGCCATTGCCATGTAGAATTTGTCTCCAAGGTCACTAAAATGCTGTCACTATATACATTCTTCCTGGGTTGCCAGGCTTCAAATAAAAGGTGCCTCTCAAGGCTCTGAGGATGTAGTTTTTCCTCAGGGGGTTTTAAACTCAGACTAGCTTTCCAAAGACTTAGTATATTATGAACTGGTTTTCAGTCTTTTTCAGGCTGTGATCTCGGTGTTTTTCCATTTCAGCTTTGGAACAACCAGTGTGTCAAGAATTATCACTTTGGTTACTTGTAGTCCTTACTCAGAGGTTTGTAAAAAGAAATAACTATAAAAGAATTGGTATTTTTGAAGATATCTACATGCACGAGCATAAGCGTCATAGTCACAGAGCATATTGCATTGGTTGCTGAATTCCCTACCTCAGAGAGGAATCTTGCATATAGAACATTATACATACTACATGCATGTAAGAGATTATCGCCAGAAAATTAAGAAATTCCTTTCCAAAATGCTATAGTAGTTTTAAAGAGTAAAAAAAGGGAAGAGAGATAAAACTGACAACTTACTATCGTTGAACTCAATAAATCCTAATAGTAGTATATTAGAATAATATTTATAAAATATTTTATATAAGAATTTATATAAGACTCTAGATATTTTTCTTTTGGACCTCAGAAGATCAAAGAAAGCTAGCAGGAAGTTACCTTTATTGGATTTAGAGCTGTTTGACAACTCATCGGTCAATTTCTGTAGGAATGAAGTGGGTCAGCAGGTAGCATTTACGAAGTCATGACCACGTGCCAGCTCAGTCATATGAACTCATTTTAACCTCACCCCGTGCCTGTGTGGTCAGTATTATCCCAACTGTATAAATAAGGAAACTGAGGCTCAGAGAGTAAGGGCAGGTGAGTTGCCCAGATCCTCTGACCAGTGAGGGCAATGCCAGGACCCAAACCCTCTCTGACACCTCATGACCTCTTTCCATTGGCAGTAACTGCCTTGGAACATTCTCGGGCCCTGTTTACCCTCCAGTCCCAGAATGCTCTTAAGCTTTCAAAATCGGTTCAAATCGAATTCTTGAACCTGCGTCCAAAGTATGAAAACTGAACTTAAGTCAGATTTACTTCTTTCAAAGAATCACCCAATGTCTTACATTAACATTTCATAAAGAGTATTTTGTGACCGAAAAAGTTGGAGGAGTACAGAACTTGAAAACATCGTTTGCCTGATGTCTTTAGTACAGGAGCTCCTTGGGTGCTTACTCTACTGGTGTGAGCACTGACTCTGAGGAGGGCACATCATGGGTCTGGTTTCCCAAGCTATTCATTCATCCTTTAATTTGGTAGAATTCCTCAAGGGATTAGTTTTCTATGAAACTACACATCTTAATAGTGTGTTATCTTGGACGAGTCACTTTACTTGTTTGGGCCTAAATTTTCTATTTTACAAATGGGGTTAAAGATATTCCTAAGGTCCCTTCAGCTTTAAAAATTCTATGATATACTCCCCTCCTTCCCCACCAAGGTTTTCACTTTCATGCTACCAAGTGAACTTGCTAAGAATACAATAAGATTTTCTGAAAACCATTCATTCATTCATTCATTCATTCATTCACTCATTCATTCATGAAACATTTATTGATTACCAAGCACTATGCCAGGTTTTGCAGATAAAAAGACAAATAAGATGCAAATAAGACAAAGCTACCCTGTCTGCCCCAGGGTGAGGGCATGCTCTGACGAAGCACAGATAGCAAGAGGACATACACAGGACAAATGCTACAACACAGTAGGAGGGCCATAGGGATGCACAGAGACAATACAGACACACGAACTGATGATTATAAAATGACTCAGGAAGAGAGAATAGAAACATTCATAAATAATAGACTCATGGAGGACCTGCCTCCTCTTTGCAGGAGATAAGTAAGACTTTCTGGAGGGTGAACCTGATCTGGGTCTTAAGGGGTGGGTCGATGTCAGGAGAAGGGAAGGCAGGGAAGACGGGCTGCGGGGACAGAAAAGCTAGGGGTAGAAGCCGCATAGCGCGTGGGCACGGTGTGCAGCGGTCTCTGGGGTCGGCAGTGGTCTCCGGGAGTTTGGCAGTTGCTAGACTATAAAGTTTAAGGGGAGCATAGAGGTGTGGGAGTAGGCAGGGCCAGTTGCTGAGGGTCTTCTCTGTCAGGTGCTTGAACTTGGTTCTGTGATGAAGAGCCAATGGAACACTTGAAACAGGGAAGTGACATGTTCCCGGTTGCATTTTATACAGCTGTGTGGGAAATAAATACAGAGAGGGAAAAGAGAGCGAGGGAGACCAGTTAGGACACTACTGCAGATGTTCAGGGGATAGATGATGGGCATCTGAACCGAGAGAATAACAGCAGGAAAGCAGAGGAAAGGATGGATCTGAGAGATGTGTAGTATTTAGTAGGTTTAACCTGCTCGGCCTGGGGACTGATGAGAGGAGGAGGGTGAAGGAGAGGTCATTATACCATGATCCTCTCTGTGCACTAAATGCCAAAGGAGACCTTGAGTAGAAGATACACTGAAGGACCACTGCATGTCGCCAGTTACTTGATTTAGGTTGTTGGATATTGCAAAGAAACGGCAATTTTATAATATAAATGTTAGTATTAATGAAAATCATAAATACGTTGATTTTAAACTTATTCAACCATAGAATTACAAGGCAAGCAATAGTGTTTATAGTTACTGATTTAAGTCTAATTGCTTTTAAATATATCTTTTGTTGAAGGAGAATGAACATATGACCATTAGTTTAGATTTATTTACCAGTATTATAAAAAAAAATCATTGAAAATATTCTTCTTTTTACCAAACCATTAAAATTGGTATAGGTGAATGTAACAGATTATAAACTCTGAACTCCATCTACGCCAGGTATTCAAAGCTCTGCTACCCCTCACGCCGAGGAAGGAATCCTGACAGACAGCACTTTCCCTGTTGCCAAGGTGAACTGAAACCTTGAGTGGCTCTCAGCATGTTTTTCTAAATATTTTTATTGATTTTTTTTTTTTTTTTTTTTTTTTTTAGAGATAGAGGAAGGGAGAGGGAGAGAGAAAGATCAATGTGGGAGCAGAACATCCATCGGCTGTCTCCTGCATGCCCCCTACTGGGGATCAAGCACAAAACCTGGGCACGTGCCCTGTGACCCGGAACTGACCCCGCAACATTTTGGTGCCTGGGAGGACACCCAACCAACTGAGCCCACGGGCCAGGGCGGCTCTGAGCATTTCTTTCTGAACGCACTGTTTAAAGCTGAGGCCATAGGGTCAGAAACACGGTGTGCGTAAGACCGGCTCAAACAGGCCTCCCTGCAGGTGATATAAGTAGGAGCCGGAGCCCAGTTTCTTGCAGCTGTCAGTAAGCGGTTCTACATGGACTGACTGGAGGTGGTGGGAATGTTAGGGAAGAAGGGACAACGAGGAGGAGTAAACAAGGAAATCATCTCTTACCGGGCTGCTGTTGTATTTTGCGGTTGTTTTTAAACCAGGAGATCTGCGGCTCGGGGAGGCCGCCCGCGCGGCAGTCTAGGGTGGTGGAGCTGCTCACGGGCACCGCGCGGTCACTGAGGTTTCGCAGGAGGTAGGGTGCTTCCTGATCTAGTGAGTAAAGAAAGAGAATTGTTATTACTAGTCAGTGTTACTTTTTTACTGTATAGGCATCTCAGCATTTGAAATATATAAACAGCAAAACTCAACTATAAGGTTTCATTCATATTTTGGTCCCTAAATTTCTCCTCTGTGATTAACCTACTGCTTCCTTTTTATCAGGTTGGTCCAGTACATTGAAATTTATTAGAACACAGAGTATAATCAAGAACTAAATTCTTTATTTTTAGATTTTAGTATCAAGGTTTTCTTTTCTTTTTTTGGAGAGAAGCTTTTCTAAAACCTGAGGATTTTGCATAGTATTTTGGGAACTGGAAGGGGAAAACGTGATTTTGTATACTGGTTTGTAATGACTTTTCACATAGACAAATAGCACGGTGCTGATGAGCTCCTGCAGTTTTGTATGTGCTTGTGTGGCTGTATTCGTGAGGGCGTGTTTGAGTGACTCAGCTGTCAGTAACCTGAGTTGCAAGGCAGCAGACCAAACAGGAGAATTTCTTGAACTTTGAAAGCTTTATTGATTATTTCTTTCCTCCGTTCCCTTCCCAAGTGCAAGCCACCAAGGATTCATTCAAGAGGCAGAGGCACAGACTTGTGGTTTTTGCACTATATAATAGTACAATATTGTATTTTATATTATTTTCTCTTAAAACATACAAATATGATACAATACAATTTATTTTAATAAAATGCCAACCAATATAGTACAACAAAATGAACTTAATACATTAGGATGCAATACATTACAACATTAAAATCCCACATAGGAACAGCAGTACCCCCAAGGCCCCAGTGAGTACAGTGTCTATTTCATGAAGTAGTCAGTCCTGCTGATGTGCATACATTCTAGTTAGGTGGGTGCTCAAACTTCCAAGGCAAAATAGTAAAGACACCTCTAATGTCTTTCCCACCCCCCCAAATCATCCATATCCCCCCTTGTAGCAAATTCTGGAACAGAAATCAAAAGCTTTGGCATAACTTACACATTCTGCGTCACTGGTTTCAATTATGAGCTTTCTCTGACCATTTCTGATTTTCTCATCTTATTGTACTAAACTGTGAGAGCAGCTTAGGAGTGATTACAATGCTATGAGAGATGACACATTGCCATGGCTTTGCTTCCATGTCCCTGCAGGGTTCTGCCGAGTCCCCAAACCTTTCTCTTATTCCTGCAGGGAAACTCTCAGGATTAGCATTCATTAAAGCAATTTAGAAATCTCAGGTTAAAAAGTGTACTATCATATAACTTTTAAACATGTTGATATAGTATAACATGGCAGGGTTACTATGTTAGAAGACACAGATTTCTCATTAAATTTTGATGTCCATAGCTTATCATTAGTCTTTTTGCATTTTATACAAAATGAAATCTGAAGGCAAATAAGAATGCTGAAGGAAATGCTCTGATCTATAAATACTTCAGATATCGTGTGGAACGAATGACAGCAAGGATCCTTTGCCTGTTTCCATGTGTCTTTCCTGGTCTACCTTGCCCCAAGCAGAACCGTTTGAACATTTCTGAGTCTGCCTTCGGTGTAATCTGTCAAATTGCTTTTACTACTTGAAAATGCAGCCATCTATCAAAATCTTTAATTTTGGTAACTCTTACATGCTTGATCATTACAATTTTGACAGTTTTACATGGGAAAGACCCCAGTGAAACACGGAAGATAATAAAGAACAGTATCATTTACTATTTAATGTCTGTTACAGTGGCAAGCCAACTTTGACATATCTCATTAATTCAGGCCCAGTTCACCGAATTATACTTTTAATAGCTTCTCTGAGCACATTTGCTACTTCCCATGTACTAAAAATGTTAAAATAATCTATCATTCCCCATACGCTTTAGTATAAAAAGAAAGTCTGAATATAGGGCCTATAGCACCCAGATGATTTTCATAGCTACAAACGGCAACATCGTCAACACAGGCAGGACTGGGCTTTCCTGACAGGTGGATCGGAAAGCAATGCCTGTGTAGACGAGAACATTTGCTTTTAACAATAATGTCATGAAGAACTGCCGAAGGCCCTATCTGTCCTACAAACTTCAGAAAAGAGAAATAGCAGAAAGGCTGCAGAATAAACATGGGACTTTCAATTAAGTACAAAGTTTACATAAACATGTCAGAAACACACAGTATTAAGATTTTTTTTTTCCTTTGTACCCTTTTCTGAAAAAACATTCTCTTATGAGAAAAATTCTCATTTTTGGCTAGTTTCTAAGTGACCAATCAAGGAATCATTTTATCAATTCCCACTTTATTCTTTATAGTAATCTGTTTTGACATGTTAGATAAGAAAGGTACATTGAACCCACATTTTTAAACCTAAATTATTGGATGGAAATAGGTAGCTGCTTTCCAAAAGTTAACAGAGTGGAGCTGATCCCTTCAAACTGAGAAAATCAGAAATAACAGACTATTTCTGCTGGTTATCAACAGCCAAAGAGAGCTCCCACCAGGTTCTTCTCCTACTTTTCAGTGTTACTGCCCCAGAGGTCTGCCAGGTCCCATGAATACACAGTGTCTTCTCCATTGGAGTGGGGACTGAGGAACCAGCCTCGTGCCCTCCAGTCCAGCCTACTCACTCATTCTCCACACTGGCTGCTTTCTCCTTCTCTTTTTCCTGTTACTCTCCCTTTACCCCACACTCAAAAGAGGAACTAATTAAAAATTATTTTTTCTTTTTGAAACTCTCTGGAAGGATTAATTACACAGTGAACAATTAATTACAGCATTCTTAAAATTATCTCTTGGAAGTGCTTAAAATCATGTCCTGTGAATACAAAGACCCTTCCCTTCCCCACAATAATTGCAATTGCAATTTTAAGGGAAAGGAAATGATAAATTTTACATGACCAATTCACCATGTTTTCAAAAGCCCCCCCCCCCTTCCATTTGCTTTTCAAGCTTTCCTAAAAATGGAGGCTCCCAAGCTCTGCAGTCCTGAGGCATTGTTTCCTGAAGGAACACACTGACTTAGAATGAACAAAGACTCCAGGCACAAGAGCCATAGGTAAAGGATACAATTGATTATTCTTTCCTTTGGGCTGACAACTTCCAGGTTACTAATTGTTTTCAGAGCATTAGGGGCTCCATAAAACTGGCATTCTGGGGAAATGGTATTGTTTACTCTTTCACACTTTGACAAAAGCAATTCCCACGTGAAAGACAAGTTTAGCCGTGGGACAGAGTCTGTTACCTAAAGTAGGAAACAGTCCAGAGAGTTCCCAAGCCTGCAAAGTTGTCATATTGTCAGCTCCTGTTGGACTGCCCAGCCGCGTGTTCTCAGGCCTTGGCTACTGCGGTCATTGTGGTTATTTTCCAATAGTTCATGCAAGTCACACATAATGATCAATCATAAATGAAAACAACAGAACAGTGCATATTAAACTGGTGAAAAAAGTCACTTCCCCTCAAATGCAGGCTTAAAACAAGAGATATAATCTCTCTTGACCTAAAAATAATGTGTATTTTTCAATGACTCTGAATTCTGCTTCTGTAGGTTTGCCCTTTCTTAGTCCCCATAAAATCCTATCAACACAGGAATGTGGGGAAATGGACTTTTTTAGTGGACAAATTTTAGATTTACATTTAGGAGAATGCATTAAAATTCTGGTCACAATAGCCTTTGTTTGCTTAATAACTGATTGTGGTACACCTTTGAATGCCATCAGTTAAACAGGACAAAGTTATTTAAAAGGATAACCAGGGGGGAAATAGTGAACGCAAAGGCAGGGTCCACTTTCTCCGGTGCTGTTAGCGGCTGTCCCTCAGATGCAGCGAGGAGCAGGCCACGGGCCGGTTTACCAGCTACCCAGAACTGCACGAGGCGGGAGTGGGCTTGATTTGGGTGGATCTCCTGGTTCGTACTGCGACACATCTTTAATACCTCTGAATTACACCAACACTGCCCCGTGGAGCCCATTTTAGAAGCTCCAGTTTAAGATTAATGTGCTTAATGTAAAAAAAAAAAAGCATTTTCAAATAAATAAGCATTATAATGTGCTATCCAGGTGTTATTTACAAATGAAGAACAGATGAAATAATACAGAATAAAACCAGGCAGAGGTCCGACAGAGTCTCAAATTCAACTGTACTCATTCTGAGCTGGAAAATTAACTTATTCATGTCCGTCTTTGGCAGAAACCAGCATCTGTTTAAATTATTCAGTTTGTGCAGCTTCGAAACTTAAAAATAAAGAGAGGTTGGCATCAAAGTGGAAGGAAAGGATCAGCTCCCAGGTGTTGGTTACCAGGCAGGAGAAGACAGCAAAGAGCGAAAGCACAGAGCGTGCCTGCGGGGATCCTCCAAATCCAAAGGCGCACCAGGTCACCAGGTCGGTCCCACAGAGACCCTCAGCCTGATGGGGAGCCCAGCGTGGGCCTGGGGTTCATTATTACTCCCATTATCTCCAAACTCATTTTGGGAGGAGCATCTCCTCTGAGCCAGAAAGTTAGCAACAGTGACAATAAATCAAGATGATATGAGACAACTGTTACTTTTGAACGAGTCCTTTAATGTTTTACATTACTTTGTGTGGTACAATCATTCCTTGTGCTTTTAAATTTGGAGATCCGAGATAAAACAGCCTTTTTGTTGCAGTGCTCACCTCTAATTGTCACTTCTTTCTTCTGGAGGATGTCTTCGCCTGTGTATATGTTCCTGGCCCTGCAGGCGTAAGTGCCCGAATCTTCCAGGGACACGTTCTTGATGACCAGGTGGAGCGTCACGGAGTGCTCCCTCGTGACGGTCACTTTTTGCCTGCTGAGACTGTGCTGCACGGTTCGGTTGTTCGCTGTCCGCAGCACAATCCAAGTAATGTCTCTGTACAAGAACTTGTTAACTGTGCAGGAAAGTTTCAGGTCTTCTCCTTCTGTGGGCATTTTTTCCAAGTTAACATGGAACCCATTTGGCACATCTATAAAATAAGAATAAAGAACTTTGGTTCACAGAAAAGCCAATGTGTCACAGAGAGGCAACGTCTCATCACAGGATATTCAAAGAGCTGAGGAATTATCCCTACAGAGATTCGCTCAGCATCTGCACTGAAAGGATGACTACGCAGCTGTTTGTTTTAGAGAAACTGATCAAACAGCAAGTGGGAACCAACTAGGTTTATTCCATCAGAAGTAGGAAATGCCAGACAGAAGTTAGTACGGTGAGACCTTTTCTTCCTTTGCCCCCAAACTGCTCTTCAAACTGGAACTTTATTTTACAACTTTGGATGATAACCACATTTCCCATTTCTTTATCATGATAGAACTACTGGGAAATGGACAAAATAGTAAAGTAATCACAGCAATTTGTACTAAAACCTCGAAGATGCTTTCATAGTCAAACTTATCCAGAATAAGTTGTGAAAGCGAGGCCAGGAGTCCCAGGTACATGTCAGAGGACCCAGTCGTGCCAGTCAACACCCTAGGCGTTCCCAGTGGAAAAACAACTGATTTCCCGTCTCCTGCAAGCGGGCCGCCAGCATCCTGCCCCCCGCTGTCCCCCTACCGCCTGCCCTTTGCTGGCACAGAGGGCACAGTGGGCAGAGTGGGCAGAGAGAGCCATGTACTTGCTCAGGTCCCCGAAGTGGTGATTGTTCCACCCAGACATAAAAGAGCAGACTTCTGAGAATGTGGGCAACTCACCTGGAAGAGTCGCCGGATTTCAATGGGGGGGGGGGGGGCATTGGGGGAGGGGAGAATAATTTTACAAATTACTCTCAGAAAGCTTATCAAACATGTTCTGAAATTGGCTGTGTCACCAAAAGCCATTTTCTCCAATGTCCTTTCCAGCTCACCCTCATCTCCACCTTCGCAGGCGCTTCTGGGGCTCCCCGTGAGCTCCCCCTCAGCTTGCCCTGGGCTGTCACTTTGCACTGAGAGGTCCCAGTTGAATTTTGGACCATTTCACCAGAGGATTTTAAAAAACCACTGGCTGTTGGCCCTGAACTGATCTGTTCTCACAACGCTTGCGTTGCCTGTTACTGGTCGCGTATCTGTATCTGAGCAAAGAATTTGGGCCAACATTTTACAAAGTACTTTGAAGATGAAAAGCACTATGTTATGCTGTTATTATTATTATCCTTTGGACACAAAGCTATAAAGAAACCTTTAAACCTTAAAGGGACAATAGTCCAAAATTAGATATCATATCAACGCTTTCCTAAATCTCACTTTGCTTGTTTTTCTGATTTTTCTGGGCTTTGGCTTTATTATACAGTGTCACCTCTGAAGAAATGCCAAAGTATTCATCTGAAACCCAGGAGCAGGGGTAACAGCGACTTATGAAGTTGTCAGTGGCTGGAAAGAGGAGACCAGCGGAGGCTTTCCGGCTTTTAAAATGAGAATCCAAAGACGTGCCAGGAGCAGAAGCAGCGGACAATCTTTTTGTTTGTTTGTTAATCCTCACCGAGGACACCCTTCCAATGATTGTTAGAGAGAGTGGGAGGGAAGGCGGAGGGAGGGAGACAAACACAGATGTGAGAGAGACCCACTGATGGGTTGCCTCCCGCAAGCACCCGCACCAGGGCCGGGATTGAACCTGCAGCCCAGTACGTGCCCTTGACCAGGACCTGAATCTGAGACCCTTCCGTGCAAGGGGCGACGCTATAACCACTGAGCCACACTGGCCAGGGTGACAGTTATTTTTAGCTTAACAATAAGATGTCAGAAATAACCCCTGTAATTCAGCATCTTATATTTGGGACATTTTCCAAGCATAAGGATTAAAATGGCAGCTACCACCTTTTACACACAGACTAGAACAGAAGTATTATACACTGGCTGCCATCAGATCATTTCTTTAAAGACCACAGACTCCATTTCGGAGGTCTTATCTGGTCTTCGAACCTAAGTGAGCCCAAGTCACACCGTTGAGATCAAGTAGCGAGTTTCTATTTACTTCAGTGATTTGAAACTTCCTGTGGAAATTAGCTCACAGGTTTCCTGATGGAAGATTTTGTTTATCTTTGCCAAGCACCACCAGGAATCTCAAAATAAAATGCAGTTAGTGACATTGGGAAGCCAGGGAGATAAGGCAGTGCGGTTCCTGTCTCACACTCGGTGATTGCTAACACACCCACAGCCCTGCTGAGTGCCAGCGAAAACACACATAGGAAAAGAGAGAACCAAGTAGGTTCTGAGGTCCGTTTCTGACATGGGGGACACTGTCGCTGGAGCTGATCCGGTGTATGTTATCAGACAGCCTCTCAGAAGTGATTCTCAGTATCACTTCTCTGGTATTCTCTTTCCATCCATGGAAGATGATAAATACAATGTCCTAAAGCCAGTGAATGAATCCAGAGGGATTCTTCTCCTTAATTCATGTTGATTTTTTTTTTGCCTGAGTACAAAAACAGACCCAAGAAAGAACTGCCTTCTGACTCTCAGAGTGAAAACAAGAAATCTTCCCACACTTAAGTATCTGTTGGAGATTCAGCACAAGCCTCGTCAGCACCAACCAACACTCGTCCATCTAACATGTATCACACCCACGGCACCTGACGAGGCGTCAAGGAGAAGAATCGCCCCTTGCTCAGGAAAGACGCTCAGCCCCCGGCGAGGTGGAGACTTTCTATTCACAAAGCAAGCCGACGTTTTGACTTGATTGGTCAAGCATGTGGACGGAGTTCATGAATGAGACAAGCATAGAAAAGCAAAGGATGAAAGGTGTCTCATTTGTCAGGTGGAAATGAAGAAGGCGTCTCTTCCACTGGGGAATAGAAGTAACATTCTCTAAAAAGAAAGTGAGTGGTTACTAGAAAGTTTTGCTTTTTCAAGTAGCTACTGTGTGCAGGTAATGGCGAAGTCGTGGAGGGCTCTAGTGGCCGCAGGTACCACTTTCCATCAGTTTGGAAGGCAATTCTAAGCTATTATGGTACTTTAAGGAAGCGGCAACATGACCGAACGAGGCTCGGTAAGGATCCAAATGCAGATCTAGATTTAAATGCAGACAGATCTTTTGTAGCACTATCTGCACCAGGTCCAAGAATAAACAGAAAACAGATACGCAAGGTGCAACATTCCTAGCGGGATTTAGTCTCATCTCTAGTGAGAAGTCTTGTGACAAAGACTGGAGTAAGAAAACGATAATACTTAGTTTTAAACTAATGAATGTAAGCAAATGAATCTATTATCACCAATCAAAATGAAAACGCTTCAGGACTGGCAGGAAAGAATTCAGAGAAATTATGTTCCAGGCACTGGGGGCTTGATGGGCAGACTTTGTGCTCAGTTTTAAGATTCAGGTTTTGAGTTTCTAGAGGGATAATGGCGAGCGCTTCAAGTAGTAGGTACGTTTGAATTGAATTCTCATGGCTCCTTTCGGTGAACAAGCCTTGGGATCTAGCAAAGGTCTCAACCACTGCAGGGGTATTAACTGTGTGAAGTGGTGGGAGGTGAGAGGGAGATTCTTCCTGAGTTCAGCGGGTCGCCTTGATCAGCTTCAGCAGGTCTCTGAGCCAGGACACGGCGTGTGGATATACGACGGGCAAGGAAGAGCCAGCTCAGGGGGCGGACGGGCGAGGCGGCGGTGCTGCGGCTCACACTGGGCACCAGGGAGCCTTCCCGCGGATGCTGAACGAGGACATGTGCGTGCCGCTCCCTCCACGCTACGCGCATCCTCTCCCAGTGCTGCCTTCAGACCCGGGCGGGAGGGGTCCCTGTCCCGGGCCTTTGGGTGGCTCTGTCTGGCTGTCCCTCTTCACAGTGGAAAGACTCTGCGGGCCAAGTGAGCATGCCCACTCAGACCCTGGGCTACACCCACTTCTAGATCTTTCTGGGGTTCCTGGGATCCCAGAATTCCCTGTAAAGATGATCCCAGGTCTGTTTCTGAACTGTCTCAGGTGTCTTTCCTCTTCGCTCGGTCTGTCCTCCCGAGGTCAGACTGCTTGTCACTGAGCACACTTCCAGGTCCCAGGGAAGACTGTGCAGGAGGGGTGGACACAGTCTGGATGCGCGGGCGGGGGAGCCGACACACGGGTGCATGACCCCTTGCCTGTGGGACGGAGCCAGGGGTGGGAAGGGGAGGGCGGGGCGGGGCCGCTCCTCTGCCCCTCCGGGCGCAGCCTTCGGCTGTGGAACTCTCAGCAGCCCCAGAATCCCAAACTTGGACCTGATCTTCCAGGGCCTCGTGAAGGCCTATTTGTCCCCAGAAGCTGAAGCATATTTAACAGCTTGACTGCTTGACTTAGAACTTCGATGTGAATTTAATGTGTTGTTTGTGGGCCTCCATGGGTACTCTGGCCTTGGCACCAAAATGCCGGGCAAGACTATCCTCCTCTTTCCACCTGTTCAAATTCTAATCCCTGCAGAACCACCTCAAACCCAAGCCCATCTCAAGTCCTGCTTCCTTCTCGGAGGTTCCGAGCTGTGCTGTCCAAGGGACCCACTGGCCCCACGCGGCCCTTGGCCGTTTACAGTGCGGCCCATGCACCGAAGAATGGAATTCTGTTCAACTCTCTATTTCCATTTCAAACATAAAAGCTGAAGCAGTGTCATATTTTTTAAAATTGTCAGTGACATGTTGAAGTGATAACGTCTGGGGTAGATTGGGTTAAATAAAATTAATTTCACTTTTTTCTTTTTCCTTTTTACAAATCTGGATACTAGACACATTTGAATTACATATGTGGCCTACGTTACATTCCTATTGGACAGCGTTGACTTAACGTCGCAGCACTTCCGCGCAGGCCTTTTGGTATTAGGATGTACATGACGTGACATTTCTTCTTTGCTTCCTTGGTGTTAAACTGTCATCCTAGAAGGATGGGGCTTCCCTGGGGTCTGCAGGGGCCCAGGGCACAGCTGACCCCCACGAACAGCCATGAGACTTGAGCAGACTTGCTGACCGTTCAGAACAGAACAGGAGACGCCCCCTCTCTGTCCTCTGAATCACACACGTAGTGGCTACAGATTCGATGGTACTTGTTTCCAATCAAATATACAGGGCAATACAAACCTTTGTCGTTAATTAGTCCAAATCTTCTGAGATGGGACCTGTGAGAAATGGTTATCTGGATCCTTCTCGAAATAAAGGATTTCCTACTTGGAATGAATGCAAAGATGATTTCGCTTCCACCTCTTGCATCCGAGAGGACGGACTGAGCTGGTCTCAAGTGCTGTGTGCCTCCTCACATCTCCAAAGCCTACCCCTCATCTGGAGAGTGTGGGGCTCCAATGCCCTCCAAGTCTTTTCCAGCGACGCTCGGTGACAGCCCATTCGGCGCTGTCTCCACGCAGCTCCCGGAGGGTTGGCACGCTTGCCAGAGGCTCCCTGTGATCTGAGCCCATACGTCTCATGCAATCAGACCTACCTCTTTCCTTCTGGAGAACTCGAGGCAACTTCTGCAGCCTGCCTCACGAGTGCAAAGTTTCCAGAGAGCTGGCAAACTGCCCACATTTCCTCAGAAATTGGGGGACTGTGGAGCCAGGCAATTGTTTTTATACTTTGAGCTAGTTACTTCCTTCCTGTACCCATGGAGGGACACAGGGCGTGCCATTTGTGTACCTTGGAAGTTTTAAGATTTGCAGAGATGGTCCTATTTCAGGCTAAACATTCTTAAATGCTACCAAAAAAGAATACATTCATTCTTGTCAACAAAGCTCGGTTTCAGATTCCTATGTGAGAGTTTCGTTTAGCCAAAAGTTGAAATTAAATTGTGAAACAATTAGCTTTTTGGTTAAAAAAAAATAGTCATCACATGTATTATAATTGATATCTTTGATTCTTTTTTTTAAAATCCTCACCTGAAAATATGTTTTTATTGATTTTAGAGAGAGGAAGGAAAACAGAGAGAGGGGGACAGAGACATCGATGTGAGAGAGAAAGATCAATCAGTTGCCTCCCATACACACCCCGATCAGGGTTCAAACCCAAACCTAGGTATGTGCCCTGACCGGGAATCGAACTCACAACATTTTGGTGCACAGGGTGATGCTCCAACCAACTGAGCCACCGGCCAGGGCTTCATGATTATTCTTGAACAACCACTGTGTGCCAGACCCTGTGCTAGGTACTGGAGGAAGTTAAAAAAATGAGTATGACAAAATCCCAAATTCACAATCCAGCCTGGGACCCAGACATACACAAATAGCTCCAAAAGAGAATTCAGGGAAATTCCTCTTTGGAAGATTCCATGATGCTGTAGAACACTATTCCTAAGAGCAAGGGTGAAGGTACTCAAGCTTTAACAACTCTAGGGAATGTTTCCTTTAAATAAAAATCACTCACTCTAATCTTTGCACTAAAAGCAAAGAAGATCTGAAGAGAGACCGAGGCCACCAGGCTGTCGGTGTGAGTACAGGATGCGTGCCTTACCTGTGATATAGAAGTTTATGTTTCTTTCCACACTCCCTACTTTATTGGAAGCCATGCAGCTGTAGATCCCAGAAATTCTAGAGTCAGCCACAACCAAGGTGCTGGCGGTCTGCAAAAGGAAAGGAAATTTTAGCTAGTGACAGGACAAAGACCCATTTGGACATCCGTCAGCTACTTCTGAGGGTTGAAATGATTCAGCTGTTTCATTCATTCAACAAAGATAGTCATTGCATGAGTGGTGGTTACCAGAAGGCTCTCCCTTTCCGAGCCCCAGCAAGAATGGAAAAAATAACAGGAAAGCAGGTCCTCAGGAGACCGGGGGCTGTGACATCCGACTCGTACGAGGGTTTCAGGCTTATTTATCTCGTGCTGCTGGTGCAACAATTACAGACCTGAGGCTGAGATGCGGGACTGCACGTCCTACACTCTGAGGTGGTCAGTTTCACGTCAATGAGAGCACCAGGTGAGGCCTGACCTGAGGTCGTGGATGCTGTTGGGAACAGGAGCCTTAGCATGTGAAGTGAGCAGGGGCAGAAGAGAAAGGTTGGCTGGACTAGCTCTTTTGTGCGCCCAGAGAAGGTGGCCTCGCAGCCGCAGTGGTGCTGGAGAGGCAGGAGAGCTCACTGAGATTATCGTGTGTGTTTGTAAATTACTTCACTTCTCAGCCTGTCAGTTCCTGATCTAGGAAATGAAGATATGCTACAAATTAATGCAACATCGTTTCACTAGACTTTAGTTCTGTTATTTGACAAATGAGCCTCTAAAAGAAGCACTAGGAGTCAAATTTGTATGAACTTGAAAGCACTTTACAAACTGTGATGTCTCAGAGTACCGCAACAAATGTATACAGCCGAAAGACTTGCGTTGCTACCTTCTTTTAAAGATAAAAATTAGTGATATGAAAAAAAATTGTTAAGTTTTAAAATCCAACCCAACCTTGCAAAAGAGTAATCCATACTATATATGAAAAAAATGAAAGAGCAGGTGTTTCATATTTAACATTATGAAAATGTTGATCCAACTGAAGACTAAAAATATACTCATGTTTTAGCCAAGTTCATCGCTCCAAATTCTCCGTGATTTTCACTGTGGTATAGTGAGTATTGCATGATGGTTCCCCTTCTGTCTGTTGCATCTGTTTAATTACACGTACCCACGTATCCTGTGTCCTGAAATGATTGGAAATGGAAGTGTCTACAATATGTGGCATTTTTCATTCAATTTAGCAGACGTTTACTGAGCATTTACTGGGCATTGCCCAGATGTTTTAAGGGAGACAGAGATGAACATGACACAATTCAATATCCTTGAAGGATATTCTTAACCTTAAGGGGCTAGAGAAGAATGTCCCTACTTGAAGGTCAAATACATATTCCTCCCTTCCGCAGAGGAACATTCACACAAAGACAGACAAGCAGTGAAGGGTATGAAGGAGCTCAGGTGTCTCCCTGCTTTGATTATTAATCTTTAAGAGGTGGGAAATGAAATAAAATTCTGAATAGCCATTTCTTTTGAATGATTGCACCCATCACTTAAGAGTCATGGGAGAAAATGAAAGTAGGAGAGAAGCCTGTAGGTGGCAACGTGAAATGAAGTGTTAGCTGGTGGCAGCTGGAAGGACAAAGTGGAGTCTGACTCTGGTCTGTCTCAGCAGAGCTGGGCTCAGAGGCCAGCAGTGGGACCAGGCTCGGACGCCAGGAGCACAGCGGTGGGCGCAGCCCCTCCCTCTCAGCTAAGTACTGATTTTCTGGTGGTTACTTCTCCAGTGTTCTTCCTAACGGGCCTCAGGTGAACCTTATTGAGATTCTCAGATTTATTATTGCTCAATAAATAGGTGAAAAACCCATTTCTATTTGGGTTGATATTATGGACTGCGATGACCTGAATCTGAAAGTTATATTTGGGTTTCTATTAGAATTATTGTGAGTTCACTGAACTCAAAGCAACTAAGAATAAGTACTGGGTTCTGTGGCAAGGGAAAACCATCAGATGTACAAGTTTGCCATATTTAAGACATGTGCAGGCAGTCTGGGGATGGCTCTAGGCATTTTACAAGACCCTACCACACAGACAGCTCAGAAGTTGTGTATAACAGTGAAATTGAGGTACCTAGCAGTGAATCCACGTGGCGTGATGGACCGTGGACATACAAATGCATTTGAGTCTCTCTTATTTTGCCTGAATGACCCCTTCCAAAACAGCCACCTTACTTAGAGTCAAGCCTGTGCCACAGCTCACCTCTCCAAAGTTTCTATTGAAATTGAACTTGAAAATGGCATTGATGGGAGTTTACATTATTTCTTTGGTCTGAGGCCCTTTAGGTAAGCCTTGCTGTGTGCCAGACAGTGTGCAAGGCGTTACCTCATTTGACCTCCCTATGACCCTATGAGTGGGCGAAGTATCTTCTTCTGCAGAAGAGGCAGCTGAGGTCATAGAGGGAAAGTGACTCACTCACACATATCCAGTGGCGTAGACAGACCCAGGCAGAACTTATGTCCAGGTCTGTCTGACTACAGTGCCTATGCTCTTATTCTTTACACCAAACTACTTGTCCTACAACTCTTTAGTCCAGTAACACAGATCTATTGGCAGGAGTCTGTCTAATTTTTGAATTGGGTTTTCCTTGAGAATACCTCCTTTGGTCTGCAGAGATAGACCACATAAGCTAAATGCCACGCTGCACAAGAAAGACTAGTTTCTGTCTTAGTATTTTACATAAGCTGCAAGCTATTTTTCAACAGATACAGTGTTATGTGGTTTGAAAATATGATTGATGAGTGAAAAAGTTATAATTAAAGAAGAAACTTTAAAAATAAGGTGAAACTTGTATCATATGATCAACTTTGTTAAAAACTATCTGACTTCTCTTTTTCCAGAGAATATAAATGATAAATTAAAACATATTTTCATAAAAAACAAAATCTATCTGACAACTGAAGTATGAACTTTATAGGGTCAGAAAACGAGTGCAAGTGTGAGCTGGAGGTGAGCATACATGGTCTGGACACAGGACGGAACGTCTCGGTGCAGGCGTTTTCTGAGTTAAAGGGACAAGCTGCTCGCTGGTGCTCAGAACCACGTACAATTGTTTCAAGGGAAAAAGATAAAAATAGCTTCACAGTTGGAACACCAAATATCAACTTAATACTTTAAGAGACAAAGTGCCAAGAATTTGAGTTGTATCATGTGTTTGAAATTATAATCATCTATTTTATAAGGTACACCAAAAGAAATTCTACAAGACTTATGCTATAATTAGTTTTCATTTGCCACAATTTTTTTTTTTTTTTTTAGCTCTGAAGCCACAGTTTGGGAGTGCCCCCATCTGCCCTGCCAGGACCTCAAGAATTTAGGTATTAGAAACAGACGCTTAAAGGCCATTCTCTGGTTCTTTTGCATGACTCAGGAATGCTGATGGAAACTAAGCTTGGAAGTTATTCATATTCCTTCCTTCCCCTTCGCTAAGTGTTAGTCATTCACCACTACAAAGTGGTTTGAGCCTCACAGAATAAAATGGATGGGATGATGTGTAATTCAGCCTAATCTCCAGCATTAGGTAAAAAAAAAAACAATCTATATATGAAAATGATTTTAATCTCAGAATGTTTCTAATATGGTTTCCTTTTAAGTGTCTCAGGAGAAATAAAAGTAGACCTGGAGAAAGATCTAAGATGAACCGAGGCTGGTGCCTTTGGGCCAAGTGATGGGAGAGTAAGAGAGAATTCGAGAAAACTGGGGAGTGTGTGGGAAACGTAACTGAGCTGCGCTGCTGCGACTGGGTGCTAACACTCCTGCCTGGCTGCGCCTCACACAGCACACGCTTCTTCTCACATCGAAACAATTGCCATGGAAATGTCGCGAAAACGCTAAGATTGTCAAAATCCTCCAGCCCCACAGAGCTGATGCTGGGATAAGTATTTCCTGTGTGTTTTGTTCTAACACAGGGCTCCTTCTACTTCCTACTCCGTATCTACAGACCCAACAGTCTGGCCTCCCCACTGAAACAATATGAAAAAGCCAAGTTTGCTATTAGCAACTCCATTGATGACTCACTTTTCACAAATCTAGGCCAAAACTTGTCAGCAAGGAACTGGATTTTATTGTCCCCTGCACCCTTACTTGAATTACATGACCCTTATTTGAATTACATGAAAAAAGCAAAACAAAACAAAGGGAAAAAATGCAAGTCCCTGAAGCTGAACAGGCGCTCTGCGGGCCTGCTTCCGTGGGTCCGCGGGGTGGCGCACCGGGCGTGCCAACCAGTACTGCAGGGAAAAGCATCATTACCGTCTAAGCTGGGACTTCACTTTCTTAAAATGCACAAAAAAATAAAAGGAGTTTTAGGTGTAAAGGGAAGGCCAGTGCAAATCATTCTGAGATAGCAAAACTTCCATGTGTCATCACTAAATGACAGATAAGTTTTTATACACCAAAAGATATATTAATAGATGCTAAAAGTAAAAGTAGGAAACTCATTTACATTGAGAACATGAAATTAATAATTTACTTAAAGCCTGTGTTACAGTGACAGCTACTAATAGGATATTACATATGTATATAAATATACATATATATCTCAAACTTTGTTTAGAAAGAGTATTAAGTGTTTTTTTCATTGTAAATAATTAACAGATAATCTTCATTGTATGTGGTCATAATGAATTTGGGAATTGCATTAGGGTCTATATGATGATCACCTTTATAACAACAGGCAAATCAGGTAGGGCTGACATTACTAGCTCCATTTATTTGGAGGCAAGACCTCGGGTTCAGAGAGGTGAGCTGATTTGTGTGGTTATACAGGATGGAAAGTGGCAGGAGCTTGACCCCATGCTCCTGACTGCCTGTCGGATGGCACAAGTGCCAGCTGGGTCTGGAAATCTATATTTACAACTTCTGCATAATGTTACCAGTCAATCAGGGAAGTTCCTTTTTCTCCGCCCGGGTTTGTGACTCCACGCCCACCGTCTCCCACAGGTGCTGTCTAGGAGTCAGGTGTCCTTCATGGCTCAGGCTACTTGGAAACCTCCCCCAGCTTGCTCAGGTTCTTTTTACTGCATATTTTTGTGGATAGGATACCAAAATAGAACTAGAAGTGACCAGAGAAATTAAGTTCCTAAGATCCCGTTTTAATATCCAGTAGTTAAGAGTACAGCCCGCTGATAGGGTCAGGAAAAGGCAAAGTGAATTGACATCATCAATAGCATCTGGAAATTTTCTGGTACTTTGTGACAACTAACTTGATTTTAACCCTGAGGCAAGTTCCTTTTTTTTTTTTAAGGTAGTGTCACAAATTTAACTTTCAAGTTTACAGAATTTCCTGTTTCCTAAGTATTTCATTAACTGGCTCTCTCATCAATAGCTACACGTCATGGAATATTTTAATCTACCGTTCATTTGTGTTAGAGAAAAAAAAAATTGTAAACTGCCTACAATACTGCTAGTTATAAAAACGTGTCCGAAGTCCTTGAGCAGAGACTGCTGACAGCGCCATGCCAGCCGGCGCCACGTAACTGAGTTCTGTGTTGGCCTCAGCGGGCAGAGTCCTGGGTTTGGGAACAGGAGACTTCGGTCTGAGTGTTTCATTTGCCACTTGGAGCTGTGCGGCTTTGAGTTAATCATCTCATCACCCCGGGTTTCTTATCTTTAGAAATAAGCACGGTGGTCAGCCAAAGAATGACACTGACATTAGCAGGTGTCAGAACGGTTCACACAATGAAGACTTCGGATGTTACTTGCCATTATTGTTATTGTTAAATCCTACACAGAAAATGATGCCATCTACTTTATCGCCTCCAAATGCAGAGAACACAGCTGAATAAATAGATAGCACAGGCACGGTCCCACTCGAGCACACGGCGTCCACGTTAACAGGCTGCTCCAAACAAGACATGCACGTAGAAACAGACATTTCAGCAAGGGCTTATTCGATACTTTTTTCCCTTTTTAAAGCATCATTGCCCCGTGTCTGTAATAGCAGATTTTTATGTGTCTTTTTCACTAATTCAACAGAAAAAAAGCCACCAGCTCTGAGATTCACCGAGATTTGCCTGGTGCACAAGGTGTCAGCCTTGCTGAGGCTCAGGGGACTGAGGGGAGGAGAGGACGAATGCCACCGGAGTGGCAGGAAGGACGCCCGCTGGACCCCAGTCAGGTGGGGGATTTGGGTGTGGGGGGAGGGGTTGAAGTCTCTTTTTCAAACGAGATATAATTGACATACAATGTTATATTAGTTTCAGATGTACGTCATGATTCGATATTTGTATATATTGTGAAATGATCACCATAATAACGCTAGTTAACATCTGTCACCATACATAGTTAGTTTTTTTCTTGTGATGAGAACGTGTAAGACCTGCTCTCTTAGCAACTTTCACGTATGCAATATAGTTACTACCACAGTCACCATGCTGTGGTGACATCTCTATGACATTTATCTGTAACTGTCAGTTTGTACCTTTGACCCCCTCTACCCACCCTCTGCCTCTGGCAACCACCAATCTGTTCTCCGTGTCTCTGAGTTTGTCTTAGATACCATATATAAGTGAGAGATTTGTCTTTCTCTGACTTATTTCACTTAGAACAATGTCCAAGGTCCGTCCATGTTGCCACAAATGGCAATATTTCCTTCTTCATCATGGTGAAATAATATTCTGTGTGTACACACACCTTACATTCTGTATTCACTCATCTGCTGAGGAACACTTAGGTTGTTACTGTACCTTAGCTATTGTGAGTAATGCTGCAATGAACTTAGAGGTGGGTATATCTCACTGAGTTAGTATTTTCATTTTCTTTGGATATATACCCAAAAGTGCCATTGCTGGACTATATGGTAGTTCTATTTTTAATTGTTTGAGGAACCTCTATCGTACTCTTTTCCACAGGGGCTGCAGAATTTACATTCCCACCAACAGTGTACAGGGTTCCTGTCCTCCACAGCCTCAACAGCACCTGTTATCTCTTGTCTTTGATGACAGTCATTCTAACAGGTGTGAGGTAGTATCTCATTGTGGTCTTGATTTGCTTATCTTAAGTCAGAATCTTGAGATTCCGTGTGTTTGTATTCTCCAGTGTGGTCAGGCTTTGCCCTTGCAAAGACAGAGGGAAAACAAGATATTTTGTGAAATGGGAACATTTCATTTTAGCTTTTGCTTATTGCCAGCCCACTTTCCGTATGGCAGTGATTCTCAGTCCTGGCCACATGCTAGACTCTCCTGGGAGCTTTATGAACCCTGGCTACACCCCAGAGATTCCAGGAGAATGATAGTTAGGAGAGTCTTCTAATGTGCAGCCAGGGTCGAGAGCCACGGCTGTGGGAGGCAGTCCCACCTCGTCTGTTAGGACTGAGTACCCACTACTTTGGAGCTGGTCAGCTGCGAAGCCCGCCTTTTGAGGGGTCTCAGTGCCGCTCTCCATGAAGACATAGCTCAACACTTTCTTCCCTCTGGATTTTTGTTTGAGCATTTGAATGACTTCTGGTTCTAACAAACCCAGAACTGGGAGCTGACTGTGTGTTTTTAGAATAAATGTCCCGATGCTTATGTTTTACAAAGAATACCTTGTTCTTTCCTTCTATCACTGCCGTGCGCTGCGTGATGCTCTCGATTCTGTTTCCTGCGTTGCTGTCAGGATCCAGGATGAAGGGCTCTTCAGTATTGGAGCAAAAGTCATACCTATTTTTTAAAAAAGTAAGTCATTACTATGTTGCTTTGTAGTGTGGTCCAGCCCAAGGTGATAGGTGAAATAAAAATCATTGCATAAGTGCTCGGGTAACAAAGTCACACACTTTTTTCTCTTCTCCTTAGATTTCCTCCAATATCCATCCTCACAACTTAAAAATAGCAAATATATTTTGCCTGATCTGAAAAAACCCGCACCAGTGTATCTCCACACATCCTTCCTGTTCGAAATGCTAAATATGAAATAAAATGCATAAATTAGAACATTTAACATCTAGATTTTAATTAGTTCCCAGTGGAGGAAATGTGCAAACACAGAAAAATAAACAAAGTTACGTTAATGAATGGGAACTAAAAGAAATAATAGCATTTCACATCTGTAAAAGGCAGGCTTTTAATTAGAATATTCCATTATGCAGGTACTTTTTTTCCAGGGCTGATTAAGTGCATGCAAACACACATTATGGAGCAGTTAAGTTCAGTCTATTTCTTTTCAAGTTCGAGGGTTTTGTGGCAAGTTCTTTAACTTCTTAGACCTCAAATATTTAATTATAAAATAAGGGTGTTTATCTTTGAGATCTTTTTTTATTCTAAAAGTCCGTGAAATCTCTCTTTTTATTTTGAACTAGCTACTTGAGTACCATTTTAAAGAGAGGTTTTGACCTGTATCTGGAGGTTAGCATGTTCTCTCAGACACGTTATTATCAGTAGGCTTCTGTTTTCATATGGTTTACTACACAAGTCATTGGTGTAAGTCAATGTTTATTGATCATTTATTCTATTTTATGTATGCTACATTCTACATGAATAATAAAAACCTCAAACAACAAGAAAAGACACTGACGTCCATCCTGACCCGGCAGTGACCTAGCACCCCGATTAGCCTTGTGACAGCGGCCCTCCCACTCAGCACCCACCACACTGCGGCCAGACCACCCCTGCAGGCTCTGGTCTTCACTGAAATCCTTTCTGTTCCCAAGCTTTAACAGCTGCACCATAGAAAGCCCAGGCTTCCTCGTCTGACAGTCACGGCCATCCACAGTCCACTCCTTCCCTGCTTTTCCAGCCTTAACCCTACACGAAGCCCTCTGTTCTGGTCAGACGGTGCTGTGGTGTGGTTAGTGCACAGTACTGGACCAGGAGTCAGAGGGGACCTAAGTCCCAGGCCCACCTGGCTTCTCCTAACTGTGTGACAAGTTTTCTCATCTAAAACATAAGAATCAAAATGCACCTGCCGTATTCATCTCACAGCATTATCTAAGCATCAGTGACTTAATTTACCTGCAGAGGTTTTGTAAGTTAAAGACACCATAGCAACGTAAGGACTTACTCTTACCGAATCACAGGGATATGCCATGTCACTCGCTGGACACCGACTAGACACCCTCGCCACCCACAGCCCGATCTTGGCTAGCACTTATTCTCACCACTGGGACCCCTCACTGCTCTCAGGATAAAACCACTCACGGAGCCTGCAGCAAGTTCACCTTAACACTTTCCTTGAGATTTAAGTTTACATGTATTTGAGACACAGTGCAAACAGAGAGGCATTCTAGGTGCCTCAACGCTGTCTGTGGGCTTCCCACGGTCTGCATGCTTCTGCCAGCCTGGGCAGGAAGGGCGGGACTGGTGCCCGCAGGAGCCCGACTCGGGCACCTGCAGCCACCCTTGGCCATGCCCTCTGCTTCCCGATGAACGACTGTGTTGATTTTCTGTTTACTTGCACTGGGGCCATTTCATTGAAGTGTTTTGTATTGTTACCTTTTGGACTAGAATTTGTGGTGAGCAGAAAGTTTCTGGGCTTTAATTTGTACATATCTTGGGCAGATTTTGGAGCTATTCAAACCAGGAGGAACTTCTAGAGTCCAGTTGCCAGAAAGAATTGAGTGGATGATCTTAAGGAGCCAAGGGCAGCCATGACTAAGTGAGAAGAGGGGAGACAGAAGGGATTGCATTGACCAGCAGAAAGTTCTGTGATTGTTCCTCTCAGGGCCCGGAGCGGAGGAAGGACTCCAGAAGGTGAAACTCTCTCATCTTCCGGATGGTCTCCCCTCCTGGGCACGCTGCCCGGTGAGGTCCTCTCCAGAGCACCCACGCTTCCTAAGTTTCCAGGAATGCTTCCCAGGTCCCACCGGGCCAGCGGCTGCAGGGGGACAGGGGCCACGTGTGCTTACTCACCCTGTCCTCGCAGTGAAGCAAGGGCCTAGCAGGTAATTGGCACTCCATAAACATGTGTGAACATACAAACAGGCATGAGGTATTGATATGTTGTTTCTAGTAAGAGTGTTCATTTATTGTAGTTTATTATTTTCTTACAAAATTTTTAAATATGTTTTTATTGATTTTAGAGAGAGGAAGGGAGGGGGGAGAGAGAGAGAGAGAAAGAGAAAGAGAGAGAAACATCAGTTGGCTGTCTCCTACACGCCCCCTACTGGAGATCGAGCCAGAATCCTGGACATGTGCCCTGACCGGGGAATCGAACTGGCCACCTTTTGGTGCACAGGACAACACTCAGCCAGCTGAGCCACACCAGCCAGGGCAGTTGTTCATTATTTCCAAACACACTGATAAGAAGACATATGTGATAAACCCTCATATACCCACCACCCAGATTTGACAAGGAAGACTTTGCCACTTTGTTCCATCTATCCCTTATTTGTTTTTATTCTCTGTAAAGGTTTTAAAGCAAACCCCAGACATCATGTCATTTTCCCCTACATATTTCAGTGCATATCTCCAAAAAATATGCTCATTTTCTAATATGACCATAATGCCATTATTGCACCTAATAGAATTAGCAGTAAGTCCTGGATGCTGTTTGTACCCAGTCCATAAATCTGATTTCCCACAAATGTTTTTAAAATGTCTATTTTTATGGTTAGATTATGAGATTACATTTAAAAAGAGTTAATAAGGAGTGACCATTCTTAAGGAATTTCTATGATTTCTACTAGCTGGTCTTATAATCATCAAGTAAAATAAATGAAATAAGTTTTCTCTACTAATCAACTCTATTGACTAGTTTTCTCTATTAGTAGAGAAAACTGAACCAAAGAGAAATTAGACACTTTCTCCTTTACTTGAGACATTTTAAAATCATGAAGTTTTAAAATCATGATGCCATTTTGCCCTAGTTTTCATTATTAGTATTCTTCATTTTCTAGACTGTACCATCCACACTTTGAACTAGTATTTGACCTCACATCCTTTACACGTGCTCAGACAAGCATGAGTATATATACTGTAGATGTACATTACAGGTGTATGGGGTTTGTGACACGTGTGCACCTCTATGAACATGTGCATGTGTACTGGGTATTGTGACATCAAACAGCTGAAGGTCTCTTGTATCTGGAAGAGAAGCCTTTAATTTCATTCTTTTCCCCCTAAAGAAGTAGAAAAGATAAGGGAGGCCTTAGACGAAGATCTTAGTATCACAGTCTTGGTCCTCAGGAAACACAAAGAACTATGAAAGTAATGCAAGTCTAGGTGTTTCCCGGGGGAACGGCCTGCTGTCGGTCCAGCAGGGGCTGTCGCGCTCTGCCCCCCACGCACCCCTGTCCAAGGCAGTGACCGAAGGCACAGCCCGGCATGGAAACTGCAGGCTGGACGGCCGCAAGGCCTTCCCAACAAAAAGGACCGATTCTGTGGCTGTTTTCTAATTTGGGGACTGTTATTTTTCCCTCTTTGTAATTGGAATCATAAAAATAGAATGTCATTTAGGAGCCTGACCATATACCAGCACTTGAAAAGAGATTTGGGGGGAGGGGAGTTCGCCGAAGCCTTAAGAATACATCAAGCTCTCAAGGAAGTAGATTGTGCCATGTTTGAAGATGCAAAGATAATCGCTGTGCTGGGAACCGTCTTGAGGGGGGAGGAAGCCGAACAACGAGAGGAAAGCAGCGTTCACTCCTGATTTCGCACAGGAAACCCACAGCACCTCCTGCCAAGGGGAGATAAGAAAGCTCCCAGGCACTATTCTGGACAAGGCCACTGTTATCAGCCTCAGCTCCACGCTGTCCTCTCTCTGCTCCAACCTCTGTCCCTTTCCTAAGGAGCCTCAAGACTCCGACCTCCATTTGCCTGCAGCGTGCCAAGTACAATAGCATGGAGGTATTTATAACCAGCGAGAGGAAAACAAAGTTTCCGGGGTAAGAGTGTACTCCATGTCATCTTATGCATTGCCCTGGAGTTGAAACACATTCGTTTCAGACGAGAGATTGATATAAATAAATTAAAAGAAAGCAGCCAATTTTGTATCCCAAACACGGAGCTGGGACCCCACGAGGTGGTGTGCCGGTGTGTTTAGCTCCAAGCAGCAGCCGTCTGCGGGCTCTCCCTTCGGGTCTGTACCAGGCTTCTTCTCTTGACACAAGTTAGGGCAACACCACCCGCCAGAGATGCAGATGACATCACTGACCTACATGCTTTGGGTTGATTTTCCTGTAGTGGTGATGAATTTGCCCTGTTCCCTTCACACTCGTAAATACTTGGCTCCTCTGTGACCAAAGACAGATAAAGGCAGCCTAGGGCCACAGGACAAGGCAAAACCAACACTGGGGTCAAACCTAAAACTTGACACTACTGACTGCTGGTCCCAACGGGCAAGTGAGCCAGCCAAAGGTTATAACAATTCTAACACACACCATGCGTGTTATTCTCTACTACAATAAGGATTACATTTTCTGTGTGCTTGGAGTTTCATAGACACTATCTCACTAATCTGTACAATACTCGAAAAAGTAGGTACTCTCATCAACCATTTAATGGGTAAGGAAATTGAGGATTAGAGAGGTTAAGTAATTACCCAAGGCTAAACAGCTAATAAGTGGCAGAGGCAGACTTTATAATCAGTTCTGGCTCACGCCAGGGTCTGTGCACTTAACCCTTACACCGCATGTAACATAGCATCCATGTGCAATCATCATATAACAAGACACTGCTACACTTCAGTGCTCCTTCGTATACTGGAGGACGAGGCTGGTCAAACGTTCACTACACGAATACCATTAGTGCGGGGGGATTTCAGTCTTTGTTAGCCCTTTCTGCATAGCATGGTGAGCTTCTTTCCCAAATTTGGCAAACAACTCTCACACACAACCACACTGTGTTAAGTGTCCAACGTGTGCACGGTCCACAGTCGGTTTATGTCAGAGCTCACTGTGTCATCCCACAGTTTCGGAACTCAGTTCCCAGTCACCTTTACAAGCTCAACACAGGGAATGCAACGCACAGTGTGCACCCAGAGGGGCCCTTTTGCGTCCCCGTGTGCTTTCCCTTGGCTGCTTTGAACAACTCTGACTTTCAGACTTTCCTAATTCCCCTGCCTTTCTTCTCCTCCGCCTCCCTACACTGCAGGGCTGGGGCTTTCCTTTCCAAGACTCAGAGGATGGCTGTTGCATCTGGTGGGAGCAGAAGGGAGAGTCCAGCTGGGTGAGCTTTAGCGACTGGTTAGTATCTGTGTCTGCTCTAAAGGGACTCTCCCCTGTGAGAAAACAGAGATGCTGAAGACCGAGGTGAGGTGGTTCCACCCTTCATGTTGCCTTTCTAGAGAATGGGTATAACATTCTCATTCATAAATGACATCTAGCAAGTTCCATAACCACTCAGTTCTAGAAAGTCTGCTCTCTGTAGCCTGAATCATAGATAAAGAGATTTCTTTAAGATCTCCTTTCTCCCTCTGATAAATCATAGTGAGCTACCTTTTCTTTCAAAATCTCTGTTCTCCTAAATTCTGACTCTTGGTTGGCTAAAGTGAAACTAGGGCCAGGCCCGGGCTAGGAGTTATATATACACATTTATACATATATGCACATTTATATATACACACATATATATGCATTTGTATATATGTATACATTTATATATATATGCATTTATATATACATACACATTTACATATACATATATACACATTTATACACACATATATATACATATATAGATGCATTAATATATACATATATACACACATTTATACATACACATATACGCATTTATATATACACATATATATGCACACTTTTTATATACATACATACACACACATACACACTTAAGCTCAACAAATTCTCACAGTCACTCAATGAAGCAGGTATTATGATCCCCATTTCACAAACCCTTTCACCAATAAAGAAACTGAGACTCCAAGAAATCAAATGCCTTGCTCAGATTCATAGACAAAATAGCAGCCCTGGGACTGGAACCCAGATCTTGCTAACTCTCTCCACCACACCAGCACTCAGTCCATCACAAAGGATGAACTCTGTTCCCAGGTAACCTCCCAAACCTTTCCCACTCCGCCTCACAGGTGAATCTGGCTCCGAGTGACCTGCTAGCGGGAAAGCTCAGGCACAGAGCCAGGCCCCGGGGAAATGAAGGTTAGCTTTCCAAAGGGAGAGGCACCCAGCCGTTTGGTGGAGACGGACGGGGAGGGAAATACTTTATAATTACATGTTGACATAAATCCTGGTTAGTTAGGTCATAAAAATGTTTTGATGCTAAAATGATAGGAACTCCTGGTCTCCTACTGGCTGGTAAACGTTATCACTTAAAAAAAATTTGCAACAAGATGTAAAATCTAACTTTTATCGCAATCTTTTTCTTTCCCTGTGAACTGACTGTCTGCATGCTTCCTGGACGTGTCCGAGGAAAAGCCAGCCTGTTTTACTGTGAAGTCCAACACATTTAAGCAGGCAGCTGCCTTGAAGAGGGCCTCTGAGTGGGGGTGGCAGCGTGCAGTGCAGAGCTGAGCACCCCAACACCAGTGGCTGCCTATCTGAGCCTGAGCCACTGCTTGGGAGTGACCCTACTTCCCTCTTTTATTTTGGATGATGAAGTCTCAGGACTTCTCGTGTGGACTCCGCTTATCTGTTTCATGAGATCACACTGCACGTGCTGTGATTAGAATCTATTTGTAAAGAATATTAAATCATTTCAAGTTAGGAAACCAAGGGCAGAGCAGCAACACAGAACAAGTCGAGGCTGTAACAAGTCTTTGAAAAATAGCCGGGAAAGAAAAGACCACCTGGAAGCCCGCCAGAGGGCAGGGCAGGCGGGCCCCTGACAGCGGCCACCCTGCGCAGGGCCCGGCGTCAACCCCCTCTGCTCTGTGCCGTGTCCAAACATCCCTGATGGTGTGTCCGAGCCATCAGATTAATAGAATCTGCAAACACTATCTTTTCCCCTCCTTCTCACATTCTCTTAAAACAAATACAACAATATAGGGGCAGGGGTGCTGGCAGAAAGGGCGGCGAGCTGGAAGGAGTGTTTAGACAGAACGGTTCCTGCTCCTTTTGCTCCAGGAAAAGGGCCCGGTCCTTTGAGGGGTCACAAGGTCAGGCTGAGGGGACTCTGGAGGAGTGACTTTCTCGGGCAGCGGGAGACCTTATGACGCCTTGGAGCCCACACTGAAAACGACTTCTTGTCTGAATGGAGAGGGGGGAGTGGAGAAGACTTCTCAGGATTGAAGGCTTTGGGTCAGTTGCTCGGACAATGGTGGAGGTGATCCAGCGTCCTGCCCACCGCTGTTTAGATAAGAGTTTTTCCGTGAGCGCCTTGGCCTACACGGCTTCCTGCTCTGGAGGGCCTCGCGGCCCATTCACACTCAGGACCAGGCCTGTCCTCCCCGCCTCGGCCTCCTTCCCCTCCTCTCCTGCTTGCTTCCACCCGAGCTCGTGACCCCGGCCCGACTCTGCCTCTCTCTCAGACTCGGGGCCCCGACCAAGGCGGCCTTTCGTCCCGCCCCGGGGCGCCTGGGAGGCGACACCCAGATACGGGCCTCAACGAGAACGCCCATTCTGTTCATTCATTTTCTTCTTAGTGAAAAACTGGTCAGCTGAGGAAGGATGATTTGATAACAAGAAATCTTTAGGGAAATGTTAGGAGTGGCACCCAGCCGGTGTGGCTCAGTGGACTGAGCGTCCTCCCAGGGACTGAGAGTCCTGGTTCTATTCCCGGTCAGAGCACAGGCCCGGGTTGCAGGCTTGATCCCCAGTAGGGGGCGCGCTGGAGGCAGCCAATCGATGTTTCTTTCTCACATGGACGTTTCTATCTCTCTCTCCCTTCCTCACTCTCTAAAATATCAATAAAAACACATTTAAATTAAAAAAAAGAAATGTTAGGAGTGGCTACAAATATCTTTTACTCTGACACATGCAAGGAGTCTTAAGGTATTAACTCCACTCAGTGAAGACTATTTCAGTATTTCAATACTGTTACATTATGTTCTCACGAAAAGGAAGAGAGCAGATTACTTATTATACAGTGGTTGATACTGAAATGTCCAGCAAAACTTCCGGGGTGGGTTTACCCTAAGGACCACAGACTCGAGAGCTAGTCAGACCTGAGTTCAAATCATGATTTTATAACTTTCTAGCTATGTAACCCTGGATAGCAAAAGCCCGATTGTGAGAATCATAGTTGTAGAAAACTGCTCAGAAGTTTCAATCCTTGAATAGTTCTGAAATCATTGGATCACATCAGCCCAGAAATCACTTTAAAAAAAATCCTCACCAGAGGATATTCTTTCCATTTATCTTAAGACAGAGTGGAAGGGAGGCGGGGAGAAAGAGAGAGAAACATTGACGTGAGAGGGACGCATCGACTGGTTGTCTCCCACACGACCCAGACCAGGGCCGGGATGAACCGCAACCGAGGTATGTGCCCTTGACCGGAATCGAATCTGCGACTCTTTGGTCCTTGGGCTGACGCTCTAACTGCTGAGCCAAACCGGCCAGGGCAGAAATCACTGTGAATAGGTTCAGCTTTGGTGTGATGCACTGGTCACCACCGAAGGTGTGATAATGCTCAGTCCTGTAGAAATGTGGCTGAGGAGTTCGACACACACCCCCCACACAGCAGGAGAGGAGGTCATTTCTCTCAGATCTCAGTTCCCTGAAAGGCTATACTTCTTTTGATTTGTTTTTAACTCATTGGTCCGTTAATCTTGCAAATATCTATTTCATTTTTCTTTTCTCTCTGGACAACTAGACAGTAATGCTGTGGGCCGTATCTCCATACTAGTCTTAACACCATTTTCTCCTTTTATCCAGGTTTGCTCAATTATTTACTGCACTTTTTGTGAATCATCCAGAATTCCTTGGAAATGGGCGTGTTCTTCACACGGCCAACTCAAAAGAAGCTCCCCCGTGTGACCACAGCTTACTAGTTTTATGATGGAGTTAGAACACAAGCAGAAGGAAAATAACTTGAGATCCTTCTGCACCAGCCAACATTGGGGTGATGCCAAGTGAGTTGACTTGTGTGACGTGCATCGCCCAGTGCCCGGCACACAGCAGACCGATAACTAGCCTTAGCAGTGATTTTATTATCAGGTTAGGTAAGACCTACCTGAGAGCAGGGCGACGTCTTACTCATCCTCATAACCTCAGGGCGTAGCCCACAACCTCCTGAACAGTACAAGGGCTCAGGTGAGTGCTTGAGAAGAGGGAGTCCTGACAACGGCCTCACTAGATGTGGGCTCAACCTCAGGTCAGGCGTCAACCCTGCCATCCACCACTTAGCGAAAACGTGCTGAAAAAGGGGGCACTAATGACCTTCAAATGACCTCACACGTGTCCCCCAACCAGCACTGTGTCCCCACCATCAGTGCTATCCAAACACAATGACCTCACACATACCCTGCAACCAGCACCATGACCCCACCATCAGTCCCATCCAGTCACAATGACCTCACACATGCCCCCCAACCAGCACTGTGTCACCATCAGTCCCATCCAGTCACAATGACCTCACACATGCCCCCCAACCAGCACTGTGTCCCCACCATCAGTCCCATCCAGCCACAATGACCTCACACGTGCCCCCCAACCAGCACCATGACCCCACCATCAGTCCCATCCAGTCACAATGACCTCACACATACCCTTCAACCAGCACTGTGTCCCCACCATCAGTCCCATCCAGTCACAATGACCTCACACATACCCCTTGACCAGCACTGTGTCCCCACCATCGGTCCCATCCAGTCACAATGAGCAGTGTTAATGAGGACAGGGGGTCTGACTGAGACTGGATAAGCTCGTCACAGCAGTATCAATATCTGACAAACTGACAGTCATGGACGATTTCAACTTAGGCAATGACAGTGACACGTGGAGAAGCAGCTTCTGGTCTAACAGAATACTGACCAGCAGTTGTCTTCTCCTTGCTGCAAGGGCAGGCAACAGTATCGTCTCGTAATGACCAGTACCACGTTAGTCAGATAAATAATTTGTTCACATCTATCCCATTTAAGAAGTAAAATCATGTTCTCTGAAAGAAGCATTAAAGTCAGCCCTGGCCAGGTAGCTTAGTTGGTTAGAGCGTTCGTTGTCCCACACGCCAAGGTTGCAGCTTACATCCCCAGTCAGGGCACATATGATAATCAAATAATGAATGCATAAATGAGTGGAACAACTTCCTCTCTCTCTAAAATCAATTAAGAAAGTTAAAAAAAGTACAGGATTTAGTTCCTTCTTTTACAAGGGAACATATATGTTTATTGAAGAGACAAGTCAAATGCATGGAAAATTATCAGAATACAATTGAACAGCAAGTGAAAGTCAAGAGCCCATGTTTGCCATAGGCTGGACAAGACCTGGGTCAATGAGCGTTCGGAGAGCTGAGGCAGAATTCACGAACTCGAGTAGATCCAGGATATCATAACTCCTCTAATTCCTAAACAATCTGAAAATGCTACCATTTCCGGTCCCATCTGATTTTTTTGGAGTAAATCAGCATTGTTAGGAGACCAGGCCAGAGACCCACGTGTTTCCTGGGCGAACATTAACAGCACGGATCGTTCTGTCAGCTTTTGTCAGCTTTCCCAGGATACCAGTGTGATGCCACCTCAGAGGGAAGCTGCTTTGCAGAGGGCAGTGCCAGCGCAACCTAAAAACACTGAACGACTTTCAACAAACAAACTTAGCACCTGCAATGAGCCAGCCTCTGGTGAAGGACTTCATATAATATATTATCCCATTTAACCCCCCAGCCAACCTTATTAGTGTCAGCGTTATCTCTTATACAGGTCAGGAAACTCGGACCCAGGCAGGTGGTTTATTTTGCCCAGAATCACGCAGGTGGTGGATGGCGGACGGTGCCAGCGCCAGGATTCGGGCCCCGGAGCCCATGCCCTGGAACTCTAGACTCTATTGCCTTTCTGCACCCTAACACTTAAAATTGGCTCTGATGTCATACATAGGCTTCTCAAAACATTTGCTTTCTGGATCATGAGCTTTTGACTCAAAATTACTCATTTTAGTGTCTATGTAGTTGTTACAGAAGCAATCCGAGTAAAGACAAATGAAGTGGCTGGTTGGTCTGTCGACGGCCACTGTCACAGTTGTGACCATCAGCCAGGGCTGGTTTCCTCACAGGGAACCTGAACTCTCCGCACCTCATCCAGAAAACGGTCATCATCCCAGCATCTGCCTCACAGAAGTTCTGCAATAGTTCAGTGAGGTAATACATATAAAACACTTAAAATCCTGCAGATAAGTACCTAATAACTTTCAGCTATAAAGAAAATAAACATAGACATCCTGGGCCACGAGTCTTTGACAAGCCACAATCATCTCTAAATACTCATTTTTTTCTTTCCTCACCTTACTTATCCAAAGACTTTTTCATACAAGAGATTTCTCAGTGTGGTGGCAATAAGTGATCACCTTGCATGATCTGTAGTGATGAGGACGAGGCAGATGGAACACTGAAGGCCTAGGGACGTGGAATAATATGCCCCCGTACAAGTTTTTACAAAGACTGTGCGAAAATCCGAGTTCTTGGATTCCAAGGTCTTGACCTTCAGGCACAGAAGGCGGAGTCAGGGACACAGCGCACATCTCATGCTTAAGGCGTGCCACAGGAATGAGACCACGGCGTCTGTGCAAGCCCATCTTTCTGTGAGAACGGCAGGGTGGGACTATGGTGAATGGGTCACCGAGGACCTAGGCAGTAGCCAGGGAAGGCGAGCTGAAGTGGAATGACTGACGGGCTCAACCATTTAGCCCTCATTCAAGAAATTCCGTGTCAGGTCCACACTTACCTTTCTAATTACTTTTCCCACCGCAAATCCAATGAGCCAGCAAAATGACTCTCCTAGCATGTCTTCTTCAAATCCTCAACCCATTCCCATCCCCATTCACTCCGTCACATCTGTGCTCCTCTCCCTGTCCCTGTGACCTGCGGCACTCACCCCCCCTCAGGACCCAGACCTTCCTCCCTCCACGTGCTCTCCAAGGGCAGCACTCGCCATCTACCACCCACCGAAACCACGCTGGTTCACTGACCAACCAGCCTCTCAGCACCCCGTGAAGGCTCAAGGCAATGTTATCGTGGAAATAAGAATGAAGAGGAATAATAAGTAGGGAATCAGACTTAAGTCTAGTCCTGGGCTTGCTATTAACTGGCTGAGAGGTGAGGGGTAATTGTTTATCTCTGAGCCCCAGTTTCTCATCTATAGAACAAGCTCTTTAAAAACAAATCTCTGAGCCCTGGCCAGTTTGGCTCAGGGGTTAGAGCGTCGGCCTGTGGACCAGAGAGTCCCGGGTTCCGTTCCTGCTAAGGGCACATACCTCGGTTGCAGTTTGTCCCCGGCCCTGGTTGGGGTCGTGTGGGTGGCGACCACTCGATGTGTCTCTCTCAAATCGATGCTTCTCTCTCTCTCTTCCTCCCTTTCTCTCCTTCCCACTCTATCTGAAGATAAATGCAATAAATGTCCTCGGGTGAGGATAAAAAACAAATCTCTGAAACTCCCAATTCGGAGTGAATTCGTCATTCAGAGTGGCCACATCAGGCATGCTGAGGCTGCAGTTTGGGTCTCCCCCTCATTCTGGTCACTCCTCAACAGGAAACCCTAGGCTTTCGTTTTCATTTTCTTTTGACCTCTCCTTCTTCATCTCCTTTAATTACTCTCCCGTGTCTCTTGCCTGAACATCCACTGAGAGCTGAGTGCTAGCGGAATGTTGACCCCAAAATTAACCCCGAGCAACAAAGGAGGAAATGGGACTTGACTGCAAAAGAGCAAATGCCCCTGCATGGTGAGAGGTCGCAGCGAGGGACAGTACCTTAGGGGAGAGTTCCACAACGGAAGTGTCACGTGAACTGTTTGACTTGCTACCTCCCGAGGTTGGTCTTATTCAGACCCGCTCATCCCATTGGGGTTTATACCTGCTCAGAGGGTCTACTCCCACCTGCGGGTCTGGGGACCGAACCAGCTGCAGGTCATCAGTGGTTCCCAAAGAAATCGTGAAGTTTGAGCCTTATTCTCCCAATCGCTGCAAGCTTCTTTCTCCTTTCCTCTCCCACCCTCATTCAACTCTAACTCAGCAGGTGGACTCTGTGGGATCACTGGTGACAGGACTAAACCCAATAATTTAGTTCACTGTTCCCCCAAACCTGTCCCCTCAAGGATTTCTGCTCCTTCCTCTGGGAACTCACAGGGGTCAACTTTTCGGGGTCCCAGGGAACACCAATGACAAGTAACCTTATGAAATGCCAACCTACTTACCTTTTTTTATTCCCTACTCTGAAAACATCTGAGAAATAATTTTCTGAGCTTCAGTTTCCTTATGGGAAAATTGGGGAAGGTCTGTCCTTTATGTGAAATCGTTGCACAGATGAGGATAATGTGTGTAAAAGGACAAACACCGCTTTGACACCCGTAAGGGCTCACTGATTAATCTATGACAGCCATTACCGTTAAGAGACAAGTGCACTCAAGGTGATAAAACATCCTACGAGGCTTTCAGAGAAGGTGAGAAGAAACAGGGTCCAGTGACTTGAAGCTCATTCTAAGGCACTACCTGGGCCTCAGTCCAAATCACAGCACCCTTTCCGTCTTCTCAGTCCACCAGGTCCTGCCTTTCAGCTAAAGGACAGTGGCGCTCCATCTCAACCGCAGGCTAGAGCCCGTACCTCAAGAAACAGCCCACCAAGTCAGTGGAGACAGAGCCAAAGCAGACTGCCAAGAACAGGAGCGTGTTTTATAAGTGACACGTGCTATTTATCTATACACAAGGAGCTTGCGTCCGGATGTTCGTTTCCAGATTCGGGAATGAAAACGCCTATTCAGTTTCTAAAAATCTGTGAATATGGCCAAAGAAAAGTCAACACGTTCTGCCAATCTCTTAAGGAACCTTCCCAAATTGTGTGTCATACCTCTGGTGTTCCTACCCCTAGGAAGCTCCATTGAATTTTGCTCAAAACAGCCCCATAAAAACCACCCAGCGTAGCCTTCCTGTGACTCAGCCTTTTGATGTAATTTAAACACATCACAAAATGTTTGATAGCAATTACAGGCGACAGTTAATTGATAAGAAACAATTACTCATCAGACTCACTGCACAGCTATGAAGAGTGGGAAAAATGAAAATCTCACAAAGCACAGAAAAGTGGAAGAGGCATTTGGCAATGAACTCGCGCTCGGTTCTCAGGACTCTGTATGAAGGATTAATCAGGGCTGTTGTCCGAACACGCACACGGGCAGCACACACTTCCTTGCCCAGTAATTATACAACAGAGAGCAAGAAGTTTCTCATTAGTAAGTGAACGTTCGCTTTGGCTGGTGATGAAAGCCTCCGGTGCGAGATGGCCGGATTCACTTGTTTGTTCAAGCTCAACGTCCTGCTAAAATGGTCTTCGGTCAAGGGTCCTTAACGTCCCCGTTTTGATTCAAGGTTGTGTGCGTGCAAATTAAAACACTCTGTAGCATACCTGGTGTGAGTCTGCCTACCCATGCACACACTGCACGTAGTATGTCAAGAGACACATGGATGCAAATTGTGTGTATAGTTAAAAGGAGTGAAATAAAGATGAAAACATGGGGTATGTTACCATTTTTCCCAAAAAAAGAGGCTTTCTTAAATTACAGCTTCCCTCAGATATCTGACCTACAGTTAACCCTCAGGAAATGTGGACTTTTCCATGTTTAAATGGTTAAAACTTTAATTTTGTAGATAGAATACAGGATCTAAAACTGTTTCAGCATAAAATAATAGCCATTCATGCTGGCAGTCAATTAAATTTGGGTCCTTGAGTACATTTCCAATTAAGTACCATTAACAATCGCTCTGCCTCCACGCTGTTCATCGCACAGACCCCATGGAGGCGCAAACCGGGTCTCTCCCAGATGATGGCCCCCAGCGCATCCCTAATGACTCAGGCCTTCCTTTCGTTGCCAATTTGCTGACGTAAACAATAGAGAAATGCAATTAGGCAAGTCCATCTCAGAGTTTCTCGATGCCTCTGCCTTCCCTTATTTTGTAGGCCACCCCCACCCATCCAGCCCCCACAGCCCAGCAAACCACACTCGGTCCTGGGGTGGTTAGCTTTCACTGGACTCCCCACAGGACGCTACTGCTGGGGCAGGTGGAGAGCGGTTCAAAAGGGGGCATCAGAGTGTGGGGCAGGGATATGATGTCCCCTTAACTTATAAAGCATACAGCTGCTTGAGAGCCCAGATCTGGCCTACTCTAGAGTTCTGGAAGCAGCTTCTTGAGATTCCATGGATGTTTGTTAGAGTTCTTAGAAAATCCACCATTTTAGCTAAGAAAGTCAAGAAAGAATGCTCTACACCCTCGTCACAGCCCTGGAACTGGGAGTCCAATGGCACTGCACATTCTGCAGGGATTCCTTGGCAAAAGATCGAATAAAGCAAGGTGTGGGGCCAACTGGGAAAAGCGTGATGATGTCGTCACGCGTGTGGGCCAGGCAGGCCAGGTGGGCACCGAGGAACAGACGGGTTGACATGGACAGTTGAGGAGCCGCTGCATTTTTGTCCCGGATGGGTAATTATTGACCTTATAATTACAGAATCAGTCTGGACCCCAGAATACAGACTTACATGTTAGACTCTTCTGACAACCACTCTACTTTCACAAGCTGGTTCCTTCGCTAACTCTGCACTGATCCCCAGAGTTACTCCTCAGGTCAAACTGCTTTCTAGTTTATAGAAGCAGAAGGACCTATCAGTGTGCGACAGCTAGGGCATTACTTCAAGCTTTTTTGAAAGAAGAAAACGTAATTAGTCCGGCCAGTGTGGCTCACTGGTTGAGCATTGACCCATGCACTAAGAGGTCACCAGTTCGATTCCGGGTCAGGACACATGCCCTGGTTGTGGGCCCGATCCCCAGTGGGCGGCATGCAGGAGGCAGCCAATCGATGTTCTCTCTCATCAATGTTTCTATCTCTCTCTCCCTCTCACTTCCTCTCTCTCTAAAATCAATAAAGGAAAAAAAAATTTAAAAAAAGAAAAGAAAATGTAATTGAAGGGATTTTCTCCTTCCACTCATTAACAGCTGTGTGTCATAGGAAAGGGGAGGCCCAGAGGTCACACTCAGAGGGGAAACAGAAACACAGACTAGGTAACCAGCCAGGGGCATCCAGAAGTCAGGGCCTGTGCCAGAAATGGAACCCATTTCCTTGATGCCTAGAGGTCTCTGCCCGAGGCTGTGGTGTAGACATTCTGCAGGAACACACACAGATAGAATGAGAAATCACTAGATCTGTTTCATCTTATATGATTAAAGCATAAATGCTGAAGACAAATGGTGTGTATTTTTATGTTTTGCACATGGTTTGTGCCCAATAAATATTTGTGTGATAAGCAGATGCTTGACAGTGTATTTACCATGAGCACAATAATGTGCAAATGCATGCGTAAGAAGTGAGCAATGTTAACACACAGAAGGAATGAAATCTTCTCACTACATATTTTTATTGATCATCAGAGATGAAGAAAATGAGGTTTTCACAAAGAACCCGATATACCTAACATTTTTTCCCGTTAAAGGACAAACACAGTATGTGTTGGAAGTTTATTATAATCTATCTTAAAAAGATCATTTGTGATTAGACGGAGGGAGAGAATTCAAGCAGCCTGTGATCTAATGAAGGTGTGCTCTAAAACTCAAACTGCATGATTGAAGGCTGCAGGCCTTAACCCTCCCCGTGAAAAAGACCCAACCACCATCAACATTTGAAAAGCAAGCTTTAGTTTTACAAAGACAGCCAGGTAGGCTGCACACTAGCAGGAGAGGTGATCTGAGGTAATGGAGACTGTCAGGGAGGTGGCCCAGCAGAAGGCCACTCGCCACCTCCATGTGTGCGGGGGGCAGGTGAGTTGTCCTGTCATATAGCTGTCCAGTCAGTCACCTGAGGGGCACCTTGGCTTTTATGTGCGTGTGAATCAAAGCAGTCTTTCAACATCTTAGATTCTTCCTGAAAAAATGTGTTGTTCAATCTGGAGTTAGCCCGGCTGGTGCGGCTCAGTGGACTGAGCATCGTTGCATGGACAGAGAGGCCCCGGTTCGAGTCCCGGTCAGGGCACAAGCCCAGGTTGTGGGTTCGATCCCCAGTGGGGGCGTGCAGGAGGCAGCCAATGGATGTTTCTCTCTCTCATCGATGTTTCTATCTCTCTCTCCCTTCCTCTCTCTCTAAAAAGCAATAAAAACATATTTTTTAAAAATCTGGAGTTATGCCAAGACTGTCCTTTCCCCATCCCTTCTGTTCCCCAAAGAAAGGCTCTTCCCTCCGGTCCAGTATAGTTACTGTTCCTTTGGAGACCGGTCTCCTGGCAATGGGCACCCCATCCACACAGTATTTCCTACGAGCTGGCACCAGCACGGGGCAGAGCTCACCAAGGACACGTGATCAAGACAGTCACGGCGTGCACAGTAGCCCTACTGAGTTCTTCAAAGCCGGGGGAGGTCAAGTTCTAGAACGCTAATGTGAGTTCACAGAGGAGTGAGCTTTCCCAGGTCCCACTCTGCCCACCCAGCCTTAGCCGGCCCGCAGGTCAGAGCCACTTCCTCCGTGGCGGGAAAGAGTGAAGGGACCAGGCCACACACTGGGAGGGGACAGCATGCCCTCATTATGCACCCTTGTTCAGTCCTATTTTAACTTTTGCCTAACTCATCTATATTTCCTTCATTTTTCTTCTTCTGAAAACTCGTAAGCTGTATTTCCTCCATCCTACAACCCAGACCTACTAAATTTCTATTTCTAGAGCAAGGCAAATTACATTTACTTTCCACAGTCTGTGTTCACTTCTCAGAAATGTTAGGTAAAAATGATCACTGTTGTGAAATGCTTTCAAAGTTTCTCTAAAATTCTTTCAAAGTTTCTTCAAAGTTTCGGGGCCTTATTTAACCCAATGCTCGCAGTCATTACAACCCCGCATTTCGTTGGCCTTCCCTACCTTTCGCAAATACACTTCTTCATCTGGCCCAAGTGCTCTCTCTGGAGTGTGTATAATTATCTTTATTTTACACGCGCAGGAGCTGTGACCGACACACATGTGAAAGGCACCGCAGGCTCACGCGTGACCCGGGGTCCGTGACGCCGACAGGGGTCCGTTCAGGGGTGTGTACTGAGCAGTCTGGGCCGGCTGCTGAGGGTGAGGAAAACCCCAAGTTCCACCCCATTCAGTGCTAATAACTTATATTCACGTTGTTACAAGCTCCAAAGAAATATTCTAGTGCTATAACTTTACCACCCAAATATGCAGAAAAGTAAACGGGGGACTGATTCTGCTGTATTTCTTCTCAGCTCACTCGCTGTATGAGTTTGAAAGTAGCACCCTTTCTCCTCGCTGTCATTCCTCATGTTTTATAAGGACAAATTCCAGCTGAATCCCAAACCACCATGCTGTTCAGTTAAAACCAGCTTAGCAGTTTACCACATTAAGAAAACAATTGTTTTTCCTTTATTGATATTAGAGAGACAGAGGAAGGGGGAGGGAGAGAGAGATAGAAACATCAATGAGAGAGAACATCGATTGGCCGCCTCCTGCATGCCCCCCACTGGGGATTTGGCCCACAACCTGGGCATGTGTCCTGACCGGGAATCGAACCAGCGACCTCTTGGTGCATGGGTCGACGCTCAACCACTGAGCCACAGCGGCTGGGCTACCACATTTTTTTTTTAAAAGGAGGACATTTCTGTTAAATTATTTATTGTTCTTAATATCCATAAAGATGAACTAGTTGAACAGTAGTTTGGATAGCTTTCAAATATTTTTACATGTTTATTGGACTTCAGAAAACTATACAATTTAAGTCTGAATTTCTTTAACTTACATACATTAACCTGTATGTTTAACTCACATACATTAGCCGTGTTAACTTAGATACATTACCCAATTAATAATTTTGTGTTATTTAAACACATTTTAACCTCAAAACTAATGCAATGTGTTAGTTGTGTCCATATATAGACATAGGCTCTTTTATCTAGTGCCTAAAATTTAAGTACCAAGAATTACTCTACATATTCAAGAGCAATGTGGATACAGTAAGTCCTCACTTGACGTCGGTAGCTTCTTGGAAACTGACTTTAAGCGAAACGACATATACCGTAACCAGTTTTACCCTAGGCTAAATGATGTAGACAGGAGTTAAGTTCCTATGGCATATGTCTGGTCACCAAAAAAATCCCCAAACTTCTAAATAAAGGCCCCAAACATTTCTAACATTAAACATTGAAATCAGTGTGAGCCCTACATACATTTAAGAAAAACAAAGTAAGATAATGATTTTCCAAGCCATTGATTTCACTTCTGGCAGCTCAGGGCACCAGGCGGGACCCACCCTGGGCTGGACGCCCTTTCATCGGAGGGCCGCCCACACCCACACCCACTCAGACCGGCACAGCGGAGACCGGCCAGCTCACCTCGCGTGCACACCTTTGGGAGCCTGCCTCTGTGGGAAACCGGAGGACCCACAGAAAACCCACGAAACGTGGCAGAATGGGCAAACTCCGCACAGTGGCCCTGGCTAGAAATGATGTTTTCCCCTCATCGATGTTACAATGAAACGACATTGAACGAAACAACTATTTGAGGACCTGCTGAACACTGATCACCAAATCTCTTTCGATGATCACCCACTGATACCACTAACAAATATGTTACTATGTAACTCAAAATAAACAAGATTTTTAAAATGTATGCACTAGAACATCCCTTATTCAAATGTTACTAACTAAACTTCCTGTCTACAATGGAATCTAAGTGTTAATATAAGTATATAAAATATAGTTATATAAAGACATTTTAAAAAATAAAAGAGGGCTTCATTGACTTGTCAATTTTAGCTTTTCTCTCTCTGACAGGGTGAAATAGCATGATTACATCGACATGTCGCTAGTGCACACAGGTCCCACATACCTTTCTGAAATGCCTCTAAGTTAAATGGACCACTTCACACCAAGCACCACACAGGCAGCTGCTCAATCAGTCTACTGACTTAAAAAATGAGAACTTTTATGAATGTGCACATTTTCAACAGATAATTTCAAGTAATGACATATTTTATTTAATGAGGCTTCATTGAAATAGTTAAAGCTTTCATTTCTGATATGTCCTGTGACTGATTAAAAAAAAAAAGGATGAATGCTTTTAACAAAGAATAAATCAAATGGTCAACAAACATTTTTTGAAGATTTGAGACACTGCTCTGGGTTTTGAGAGAATACCAAGAAGGACAAGACATCTTTTTGGGCCTCGGCAACACTACTCTGTGCCATGGGAGAAGGATCCCATATACCACACAGAAATTGGAAAAAGAGAGCTAATATTTACAAAGATTCACTTCAACTGACCTCATTCCCCAAACTATATTTTATTAGCATTGTTCAAACCTAACTTTATAAAGTTATGTTCTATCACTCATAATTGTGTTTTCTAATATAGTTACTAGTTCTAATCCTAAATAGAACTAAATTTTTAGATTTTCTATTATCAAAACAAAAATTAAAAATATCTGTAGAAGGCTATGTTATTCTATAAAAATTCAACTCTAAACTTTTATCCAAATCTAATAGCTTAAATTATTTAGTTATTTGTATTCACATGTTAGGTTAGCACAGATACTTAGGTCTTAAAGGGATGGGTGCATAAATATGGATGCCTACCCCCAAATTAGCAAAATTATATAAAATGTCAGCATATCTCACTTTCTTTTGGGTTAAATATCCACAGAGTAAACGAGGTATTCAAAATTTGTAAGTTCTCCATATTTTAGATGAGAAATCAGACATGTATGAAAACAGCTACCTCTCAGGAATTGCATAACTCACCAGTAACTTTCAGCATCAGAATAATATGCCTTGAACAACAGATTAAAACACGAAATAAAGAAGAGCTGAAATTACAGGAAGAAGCTAGAAAACCAAACTGCCACATCTGTCTGTTTATGGTAGAGTTCTGTCCTGTTTGCCGTTTATCGAGCTGAAATTTTAATAGCAATTCTCCCAAACAAGCTACTCTGCAAGCGTAGTCAAAAGCAAGAAAGGACATATTTGGCATAATGACAATCTTGGGCGACCTCCATCATATCTTGTTGTTTTACCTACCAGTTCTATTCTCGTTTGTCAAATTAGCTTCCGTGAACTGTATCATTAGTACCATTCCTCCATCCTGAACAGAAATGGAAGAAAAGCCAGCAGGACTCCGTCACACACGGGGCGCACGGGAACATTGCACCAGAGGGTAGGGATGCATGCACTCAGCAAATACACAGTGGGCATCTACCGTGTGCCAGGCCCTAGGCATACAGCGGCGCGCTCCATCAGCTCCGAGCTCCGAGAGAGCAACGACGCACACCCCGTGGGGCAGGGAGAACGGAGGCAGACGGGGCAGTCAGGAGGCTTCACAGAGATGGTGGCATGAGAGCTGAGCCTTGGAGAATAAAGAAGGACTTCTCAGGAAATAGGAAATGGGTAGAGAGAGGTGCCTTTCGGACAGATGGAGGAGAATGAACAAAGCCTGTGAAGGGCAGTGATCACTAGTGTTGGGGAGATCTCATAGCATATCCAGAGTTTAGAAGAAGGGAAAGGGGACCCTCACTGGAAAACAAGAGACTGGCATTCCAACCTGAATTCTAAATCATGGCTCCCAGGGTGACCTTAATTCTGACCCTGTGCTCCTGAAACTACAAACTAGGGAGAAAACGCCCTGGCCGGTTTGGCTCAGCGGTTAGAGCAAACTAGGGAGAAAAAATTAGAAAGGGGTGAGGAAGAAGAACAGCTATTGCCTACCTCTTCACAGGCAAAGTCTTTGCCCCCGAGACATGGCACATCCCATCTGCAAGCTCGCATCGGTGTTCATTAAAGAATCTTGAGTCCAGGTGACAAAAAGTATTTGAAAGTTATTCAAGAAACTAACTGTCCCTACCTTGCTTTCGAATGATTATGGTTACAGGGACGCCAGAACCACTGGACTGTAGGTTGAGGGACACCGTAAATGGTACAAGCCAGGATCTGTCTGCTGCCCAGTGGGTAGAGAATTGGTTCTGGAAGTGATGACACAGCCTTTTCGTAAATCTGGGGTTTCACTGGAAAGGAGAAGAACAGGACAGAAGTCAAGAGCTGTTCTAACGCCTTGCTCCTAGGCCACAACCGGAAGGACTACATTGTCCCTGGTTTTGATGTTAGGGAAACAAAAACATGAACAAAAAACAATTAAACCCTCATATTTGTCATTATAATGCCAATATTTTTAAAGTAGACGTGTTTTGAGAACATTTAAAAATTGATCCCATGATAGGTATGATAAAAAGCCATATTACGTATGGAAGATAACAAATAGACATGAAATAGTTATGATGGGGGCGTAAGTAGTTTTTAAAATAATTATTAAAACTTTTTTTCTTTGATGTTACTATACTGACTTTTGATTTACAAATTTTCATTAATTTTATCCCTACCAGAATCAGAAGAAAGTCCGAACAGTAAACTTACCATTTACGATTAGCGTGGTCGTGAGGTTTTTAACCACATTTGACTGCTTTATGCTCAGCACGATGGTGTAAATCCCTGCGTCTTCGGCAGCTACATCTTTAATAATTAATGAATAGCCATGAACAAAATAGCGTGCAGATTTCTCCGTCACGGGTAGCCCGTCTTTTAGCCTGTGGTTAAATGCATGATCAGTAAGTCATTTCACATTGCCTGTCACATACCACTCCCACACTGCCATTTACATTTGTGAACTCAGATGTGTGCGTTTCAAGCCTTTGATCCTCAGCATTCATTCAAAAAAAAAACTTAGACACTAACTTTTCAATAAAGCCAGGTGTGATTTTTATTTTTACTTTTTATTATTTTTAAAATATTTTTTATTGATTTTTAGAGCGAGAGAGAGGAAGAGGAAGAGAGAGAGAGAAACATCGATGACAGAGAAACATCGATCGGCTGCCTCCTGCGTGCCCCTCACCGGGGTTCGAGCCTGCAACCTTTCGGTGCACAGGACAGCGTCCAACAACTGAGCCACACCGGCCAGGGCCAGGTGTGATTTTTAGACTGGGAAACACTTCATATCTATTGGCAAAGAGAAAGAAGTAAGCTGGAGGAGACAGAGAAACGAGGATTCCATGTACCCACAGGGGTTCTGGTTGCCACTGTGACTTAAGTAGTAACCCAGAGCACCAGCTGAGTCCCTCCGAGATGTTTTCCATGAGGCTCCAGCAGCAAAAAGGCCCATTGTAAGTCAGATCAACTAGATCACTTCTCCAGATAAAAATAAAAATAGACTTTCCTATTGTGACCTCATGTGGAGTTCTTATTAGCTATATAAATGGTCACAGCAGTTGTCCCTTTCAAAAACTATAGTGAAATAAAGATTATCAAGATTTTTTTTCTCCTGAGGAAGAATAGGTAAGGCACAAAACTCACAAACAAAAGATGAACTTAAAAAAAATTTTAACTTTAAATATAGAAGCGACGCCTAGGTATCCTGCAGCTTCTTAGGAGCCGAGCATCAGGAGGCCTGAGCGCCGGCCGGCTCGGCCACTGCACCTGCGCACCTGCCCTGCCCGTGTAAGCCTCGGTTTCTCCGGGGTTTCTTTTTAATTTTTTTTTCTTTATTGATTTTTAGAGAGAGAAGAAGGGAGAGAGAGAGAGAAATAGAAACATCGATGAGAGAGAACATCGATTGGCCGCCTCCTGCATGCCCCCCACTGGGGATCGGGCCCACAACCTGGGCATGTGCCCTGACCGGAAATCGAACTGGCGACCTCTTGGTACATGGGTTGACACTCAACCACTGAGCCACACCGGCGGTGCTCTCCAGGTTTTCTACAGAAGTTCTCAAAGACCTTTTTTAACTTTAAAATTCTATAATTTCATTAAACTTCACCGTTCTTGAAATGAGCGATTTTTACTCTGTGAGGAGTTTATTGTGTCCTGTATAAAGGTGTGTAATCTTGGGAGTGGTTTTACTTCATGTCCATGCATGTATTACACAGTCCTGCAAACAAATTCCCATTGCTAATGGGTCTCAGTTCCAAAGCATTTAAAATCACTATGCTTGCCCTGGACGGTTTGGCTCAGTGGTTAGAGCGTTGGCCTGAGGACTGAAGGGTCTTAGGTTTGATTCCCAGTCAAGGGCATGTGCCTGGGTTGCAGGTTCAATCCTTGAGCAGGAGGCAACCAATCGAGTGAGAGAGACACATCGATGTCTCTCCCTCCCTCCCTCCCTTCCACACTATCTAGAAAGATCAATGAAGAAAATATCCTTGGGTGAGGATTAACAACAAAAACAAAACAAAAAACTAAAAAATAAAATAAAATAAAATAAAATGACTATGCTCTATTCTGTGATTACAAATATCATCTCAGTATGACTTTAAATTATTTCCTATTAACAAGTCAGTATTTTTGAATATGGATTTTTGTTGTTGTTTTGGTTTTAGGTCTTTGCTACTTAGTGACTGAAGAAATTAGTACTATTTACTAGATGGGGATCCTCTCACACACAGAAAAAGGGAATGTACCTAGAGAGATTAAATTCCTACTAAGGAATAATGTACATGAATAGGACATTTACTATTAAACTTCTTAGATATTCTGAAATCCCCCCAAATCTCTCTTCTACTGCAACAACTTGAAGGGGCATAGCACAGATTTAATTTTCTCTTTAATTACCTGTTAACTATTCGAGGAAACTGAAGGCACACACAACGCTCATCTGATCATGAAAGCAAGATCAGCTCTGATCAAGGAGACTCTAAAATGGCGCGACGTCTATATCGTATGGGCTGTTTTCCTAATCAGTTTTGTCCTACACTCTTTGTTTCAAATGTAATGCTTTGAGCCAAGGATATTGGCATTCAAAAGTGCTTTAAAGAATGACCGCAGATGATAAACAGATTACATTGTTCTACATCAGGTGTTGTGCTACCATTAAAAAAAAAAAAAAAAAAATCAAAACTGCTTAAGGAGTTTCTGAATCTGCAAACTTGGAGCCAAAATAAACGTAATTAGTTCAAGTAGGTGCATTTGTCCACTCCTGCGACTGAAAAAGTCCTGTCTCTGTTAATGTTTGTTTAATTTTAAAACAAGACTAGAACTTTCAACCCAGCTGTATATAAAAGAATTATTTTCAGATAATAAAAGAATTATTACCCTTGTCACAAGGGCCCACTTCTTCAGGGTTAATAGAGCATGTCATTTACTCAGGAGGCTTCCTAGTCATTGCCCAACACGTTCCATTCAGAGGATGTTGGCATCACAGGAAGGTTTAGAGATGCAGAAATGTAGTCAGAGTGAATGAATGACTAAACCACAATGAGTGTTCGGAAACCAGACCCTGGCTCCGGCCAGCGCGCTCCTCCCGCAGCCCCTCCCGCCTGCAGCACTCCCGGCCCGCGCAGCAGGGGTCTCAGCCCCCGCTGCTGTCTTTGGAACTTATCCGGATTGTTTTTAGGAATTCCAGCCAGCGAGCTCCTGTATCTTCAGACTTACAAAGCTTATCGTGAACTGATAGGAAAATGATTTGGGTCCTACCATGCCACTTCCGGCGGGGGGAACGCCTTCACTTTCGTAGACAGCCGGTAAGACTTCTTGCCCGCTACGGTTTCAAGCACCTGCTGTTTTCGATGTCTCACAGTGATGAATGGTTCATCTTTGAAAGAAGTGATCAACATATGAGAAAAGACTATATGTAAACAAAACAACAACAACAACAAAATCTAACTCCCTCCCTCATCAAAGGAGGGTCTAACCTATGAATAAAAAACAGAGCTGAATTATGGTCAAGCCTATCAATGAGCCCAAATAGTGATCAATGAATAAGATCATTGAAAAGTACCCTAACTGGTGAAAAACTTTCAAATCAAATGGCTGCAAGTCCCAGAGGCATAAAAGCAGCATCAGGCCAACAGAAAGCAAAACACTTTAAGTGTCTGTATCACAATAACACAAAACTAGAAGGATACTTTGAAAAATCTCCAGAGGCCATATGAGTACAATTGGAGAAGGTTGCCCCAGGCTCCCTAAATCAACTAATTTGATATAAAAAATCAACTGGAGAAAGTCAAAAGAGTGTCAAAGGCATTGACAGAATTGTTCCCTCGTTTCTGCTCCTCTGTTGAAAAGACAGTGGGGGTAATAAGGTTTTTGAGGGTTCCACAGAGGTTTAAGCATTTTCTTAACAGAATTTGCCTATTGGAATTGAGCAACAATATTAGGACCTCTTAAGAGTAAAACCAAGGATAAAAAAGCATCAATTCTAAATAATTTATTACACCACATTTTTTATTTCTCTAAATCAGCGGTTCTCAACCTGTGGGTCAAGACCCCTTTGGGGGTCGCACGACCCTTTCACAGGGGTCGCCTAAGACATAACAGTAGCACAATTACAGTTATGAAGTAGCAGTGAAAATAATTTTATGGTTGGGGGTCACCACAACATGAGGAACTGTATTAAAGGGTCGCGGCATTAGGAAGGTTGAGAACCACTGCTCTAAATCATAGTAACACCTCAGAAAATTCCCCCTGAAAATAAAGGTAAAAGTGATCCTATTTTTCTGTTTTGTTTATAAGGAACACTAAATAAAGGATTTCATATAGATTTTAATGTGACCTAACTGAGTTATTATTAACCACAATAAATTTGTAAGAAAAAGATTCTCTGTTCAATCCCAAAACATCAAATTTGAAGAGCACTTAATGTGATTTGCTTTTTGGCAGCGGGAGGAGGGGGACAACATTGCCTTCGTTTGTGACAGTGTTCCTCTTAGACAAAAGAAAACCCACTTGGTTTATAGAGTCCCCTTCCCCTAAACCACGATAACTAGAAAGCAGAGCTTGAGCTGCTCACCATATACACGCACGGAGGTGTTAACGGATTGGAAGGATGGGCCACTCTTCACGTGACAGGTGTAGACGCCTTTGTCTCTGCTCTGCACTTTGTTAATAACAAGAATACTGTAGAATACATTGGTGTAGGAATCGCCTTGGTCAATTCGACGCCTTATAGAAGCACTCTTTTTTATCTAGAAAGAGAATGTGTAACAAATTAGAAGTAGTCATTGTTCATGCGTAAAAGGATAGCACTTCTTGAATTATTACCGAGATCAACATTTGACGCTGAGAAGCAAACCCACCTGGGGCAAGAGGTTTGGAAATTACATCTCTGTCTGGATATTTCAAATATGCTCCACGGTGGCATTTTTTGAGCACTTCCTCTTCGTGAGATGGACTTTCACATACATTATCTCAGTTGTTTCTCACCACTACCCAGTCAGACTGGCAGGACTACTGTCCTTTCACAGGTGGACACTGAAGTGTCAGAGACACTGGCAGGCAAGAACTAGGTCTTTGGAGTAGAAATCTAGAGTCTTCCAACCAGCACACACACCTCTCTAAACAGTAACGTGTTTTGTATGCATGGACCTCACACGCAAACGCAGGCAATGTTCACCATTAGCATCTGGCTCAACGACAGTGCTTCTTACTTGAATTCAAGGAAAAGAGAGTGAGCCCTGGCCACAGCTGTTAAGGTGTAACACTCCCGGCTTCATTATTTCCCCATTTGAGCAATGTTTGCCAATTTCTGCTACAGCACACAAAATGGATCGGGGGACACGCGAAGCTATCGACATGGTTGGCGGACACTTAGGGGCGCCGTCTCACGTTTGCTCAGGGGGTGCCTAGAGCAGGCTTGGGTCTGCACTGTGCACCCCGCAGCGACTGCTCTGGTTTCGAGAAGATGAGGTCACACTGCCTTTTCCTTTCATTGTTCCTTCCTCTTTTTTTTTTTAGCATTACATTTTATAGCACATAATATGTTATTTCCTTCTCTCAATTCTTCCTCATGAGGGGGCATGGAAAAAAGACTTTGAAAACTGTTCAGAACTGATCTTTGAGTCTCGAACTTCTCTCCTCTGTGCCATGTTTAATCACTTCTACCCACCTGTCCTTCTATTACCTCGTTGGGACAGACACACTTTTGGGCCATTTTCTTCCTTCTCAGCAGTAACCAGGGAGAAAATGTCAACCTCCAACATCAAAAATCAGGCACTTGGTCCCCTAAACTAACACACTGAGGGGCTTTCAGCAACTTCAGCTGTAGAGCTATCCTCCCCTTCTCCCTCTGAGAATGCTGTCCTCTCCAGGTCCCAGTACCCTCGTACTGCTTCTGCCTCGGGAAACAGCTGACCCCGTGTGCCAGAACTGAGCCGTCCAGTCAGGTGGCCACCAGCAGCACGTGGCTATTTCAGTTCAAAGCAAACAGAATGGAGAATGCAGTGCCTCCGTCACACCGGCACGCGAGCGCTCACCCGCCGTACGCGGCTAGTGGTGACCATACTGGACGGCAGAGAGACAGTGTTCCCGTCGCAGGAAGTTCTATGGGACAGTGCCATTTTAGAAGCTTAATGGCTTTCAATAGATGTATCATCATATTCTTACTTAGAATAGCAACACTAACAGGATAAAAGTTTCTTCCCTCTTGGCATTTATTCAGAACATTTGATTGATTGAGAAAATTTGATTTCTATCAAAACCCAGAAAATATTCCTATAAGTCATAGCATTTCTATTTAAATGAGACAATACCGCTTTCTAGTAAATGCTTTGACTAATGAGTCCTTGATGTGTTCCTACAGGGCACTGATTGCCCCTTTTTGTTGCGAAGTTATTCCGTTTCTATGGCAAGAAATGTTGATAAAAACAATAGCCTGGGGCCGATGCATTAAACTTTCGCACATAATTTGATCATCAGTGAACTTGGTGACTGGGTGATCTGCATGACATAGCAGGTGACTGTGCCTGGGATATGCCACATAAATCCTACTGACACACAAGAAATGGGGGCTGGAACTACTGTCAAACATTTCGGAACGGTTTATCATAGGTTCCCCATCTGCACATTTAAAAAATAATTATTGTTTGCAAGGATGTTAATTTATCTAAGGGAACCCAACTCAGTCTTCATTCTTCTCATTTTTCTGAAGGACAGAATTGCTCCTTTGTCACGTAACACATGGAACGCTGGATGGCTGGGCTGCATTATCTTTCCCAAACATGCTCCAATCAGGTGCCTGACTGTCTGCCTGTATCTTAAATCAATGCGCTGACAACAACTTTTTGTCATTGTTGTTACAAAAGATAGTCCCTGCCTGGCATTAGCGATAAATTTCTCTCTCATCTCTAAATCCTAGAGAACGGTTTCCAAGGATGAAACAATCCTTTTTTCCACCCAGAATCACGCAATAGAAATACCAGTCTGTACACTTCAAAACAAAACCTCCGGACATCAAAAGACCCTATCTGCGCATGTCAGGCTCACGCAGGGCCGGGCAGGGCAAGCACCCAGCCCGAAGCTGCTTCGTTGACTCAGGCTGCCACAGGAGTCGGGGTATTCCGACTTTCCCACTGCAGAAACACAGTGGCATTTCACTTCCTAAAAATAAATGCCATCCTACAGAAGAAATACACAGACTGGTCACTCACTTCACCAGGGTATCTCCAGGTCATCTGAACCCTCGTGTTCAAGGGCGTGGTGGCAGTACAGTTGAGGGTAAGGGTGTGACCTCGAAGCAACTTGACGGGGCTTGGTGGACTCATCTGGACGTCTGAGATTATGTGGGCTGCAAGCATAAGACAAGACATCGTTTTAAAAATCAAGGTTTCATTAAGCAGACGAAACCCTTGAGCATTTTGGTTACGTTCACGTCTTTGGAACATCACTTACTTTGTCGATATGTGAGATAGCTCGTCTGGTACAAGTGTCCGTTGACTGTCGTTTCACAGGTCAGAAGCCCTATTTCTTTGTATGTTGCATTTGAAATGACAAAGCCCTTCCTACTGTCCCAGGTTATTCTTTTTCCATCGGGGACCAGAGTATCAGATGAAAACTGAAAAGGAAGACACATGCTTCAACAAAATCATAACACTGCGACAACGGTGTTTCACCGATAGTTTGTGAAAACACAACTTTCATCTAAAATTTAAAAAGCACAGGTAGGACTTCCAGTTTGTGAGAAGTGGCTCTTCAGTTCTCTTTGCATGTAGCAAGATATACATTTATTGTGATAAATGGAGGTAATTATGGTCATTAGCAGCCTTAGCAGCAATCGGCACCCACCTAGGATGGACCTGGTCGTCATGTCAGACTTCTCCTGTGTCTCTGGCCTCTGACAACCTCTGTAATGAACTGACCTGATACTCAATAGAGACACCAATCAGTGTTGTTGTTCCCACTGGGGCTGCCAGGTTATCCTCAGGACTGTCTTCATCAGGACCTGTTAACAAGCTGTCATTTGTCCTCCTGCTTCACGTGATTCACTAGAGGCCAGTCTTTAAGGGACCAGAAATCATTCCCGATCCTCCAAGACTCAGAGCGTCCACGGGGTTGTCATTCTGAGAAGGCCGAGGGTACGAGGGCCCCTGGAGGGAACCCCCTCCCCGCGAGCTGAGGCTGCCGAAGGTGAAGACACCGCAGCGAGGCGGAGGCCAGAGGCCCTGGCGGCGGAGTGCTCTCCAGTTCTGCGGGGTATCGCCGAGCACAGCGCGTCCAAACAGAAGAGAAGAACCAGGATCTGATTCTCCCTTACGCCTTCTTCTGGGCCCCAAGGACTTCATTTTTAAAGAGGACAGTATTGACAGTCTACCTGGGAATTAGATGCTATAAAGCATCATTCCCTGCTCCAGAGAGGGGCCCCTCCGAGTTCCCCAAAGGCCAGGTTGCCAGCCCAGGTTCAGAGGCAGCACCTACCCTCTGACTGCCGCTATAATTTGTCCCAACTCGGAAAAGAAAAATAAAATCAGGTTACCAGACATTATAAAGGAAAGGCCAAACCGCCATGAAGAAGTTTCGAATCTTTTCTATCTTCTTTTAAAAGTACAGCTTACATCACTCTATCCATTTATCATGTTTATGCTGCTTGCTGAAGAAGCTAATCTGGGTGGGATTTGTGGTCCTGGGGTTACATTTCTATTCCAACAGTCGCCAGTGCCTGTCTCCCAGTGAACACGTCTGGACATGTGAACGTGCTGCCTGAGGGTTACTTGGGTTTGAGAGGAGTTACATCCTGTTCACGAATAGCTGAAGGAGGCTGAGGGTGCTTCCACGTTTTAGCATATCAGGATTCTCTCTGCACACTTAGGAATGTTTTGTATTCAGTGGTGGAAAACAACTTTCTCTTCTAATTTAGCGCAGACTATTAAGGGGAAAATTCCCAAAAATTTAAGTCATGGATTGAAATCATGATGCTTTAAAAATATGTGAGAATAAGCACGTGCTGAATCTGAAAGACAGGTTTGCTGACGGACTTCCTCAGCCCAGCTGAAAAACACAGTAAAGTGTCCTCTAAAGTGTTTATCTCGTTCCAATCTGTCCATCACTGCCCCCGGTAGGGTTTCATTGACAAGTAACTTTATTTCTAGCTGACAAGACCTGAAATAGCAGAAGACGGGCAGGCCGCCGCCGTGGCAGTGGCCGATGCAGCGACCCCCAGGCGGCAGGCGGCCCACACGGTCCTACCCCGAGGCCTGTCGCCAGCGTCAGTGGCTCCCCCAAAGCGGGATTGGGAAAGGAGAGGGAAAGATAGAAACATCGATGAGAGAAACATCCAGCGGCTGCCTCCTGCACACCCCCTACTGGACATCGAGCCTGCAACCCTCGCATGTGCCATGACCGGGAATCGAACTGGTGACCTCTTGGTGAACAGGACGATGTTCATCCAACTGAGCCACACCGACCAGGGGGTTAGAGTATTTTCAATATATATGTGTCCAACCAGAATCCCTATTAGAACTTTGTTCTCTCTCTCATAGATCTTAGGTAGAAAAACAGAGGAAATAAACTCCCCCCCTCAAAAAAAAAAGTTTACATGTGGGAATTTGGGGATGTTCGTTGCAACAGATCTGCCTTAGGGCAAAAAACAGGGGGCTTGCATGAAACAGAGACCTTTTGTATCAATCATATAGCAATGGACATGTCGCACTAGGGGAGTAATGTCTTGCTATTGAAAACATACCTTGATAATCATCAAATATGGAGTATTAAACTGCTAGATTAAATAATGAAAACACTAACCCTTGATTAAGGCTCACCTAGCACCTGGCATTGTTCCAAGTGCTGCCCACAGATTACCTCACTCAGCCTTCCTAACCACCACGTGAGGCGGGCGCTGCTGTCCTCGCTCCCACTTCTCAAATGAGGCAGAGAGAGGGTCAGTTCTTGCCAGTTTGTCCCGCAGGGAGGTGGGGTGGTAAGAAGCCATGCAGGGAGGGCTGGGCCTCTGCTCTTCACCACACTGAGCTTCCTCCGATGCAAAGTAGGAGATTATGGGGGGTGGGGGCAGAGCACTCTGAAGTCAGGACACAGCTTCCAGTGCCGCACGTGGCCTGGGAAGTCCTTACTCTCTGGGAACCTCAAGTTTTTCCTTCAACCAACGGAGTTAGACTCCTCTGCTGTTTCCAGCTTGACACACAAGGATTTATTTTTTCTGGCAATGGTGCACAGATGTAAGAGAAGCCCAACCTGTCTGATGGACTGCACTGAGGGCTTACATGGACAACTAGGAGAGTAAATGCAAAGAAAAAAGACAGGGAGACACCATCACAGTTCAGTCTCCAGGGTCAAAGGTGACACTGAAAATCACTCTGAACTTCTCCAGTTGCCCCCCGCCCCCCAGTAGCTGCTATGTGGTGGGACAGCCTTCACTTTTTCTTTTAAAGCTCTAAGCTCTCAGGACTTACTAGTTTTTCATTGTAGGAGCTTTTATCTAATTCGTAGTCTTAGTTACTCCTAAACTCCTGTTGCTGATGAATTAGTGAGACTGTCACAGTTTCGCTTTTGTTTTTATTAAATTCTACCCTAAATCTTTTTCCTTATCCTCACGAACAATTTACAACGTAATAGGAAGGAAAATCTCATTTATAACATTCTTCCCCCTTTCCCCCCTGAGAGGCTAAGTCTGGATGCCCAGCAGGAGGAAAGCCGTTGTTACACCTGCTTCCCGACTCAGGCCAAGGCGGAGCTCGGCAATCAACGCTCTTTAGCAAAAGTCTGGATTCCCCACTCTGCCCACTTGTGCATTTGTGTAAGCAATGGAATCGCTTCTTCTCACGTTTGCAGACACTTGGATTTGTGGCAAATACGAAAATGTTCACGATGTTACTTCTTTCACTAGTCACACAGATTTATGCTGAAGACATTCTCATTTTACTCCATTTAAATACACACTCGGGTATCACTTCTAGCACTTATACTTTGTAGTAAAAGGATGTGATGGGAAAAAAAGCCCCTTGAGAAGCCCAAATGCTGTAAGGAAATGATTCCACAGATAGAAAATATATATTAAAAAAATGCATTATGCTCATTTGCAGTAAAAATATTCTGAGAATAGCACAGAACGTTCACCTTTACCTTTTTTAAAGTAACAGTGATGTTAGGAGATGTAACCCGGCAGGGAATGAGGAGCTCCCTTCCTTCAGTCACGTGTATCACTTCGGGTATTTCACTGTGCGTCTCTAAGAAAGGTCTGTCTGTATCTGAATGACAAGAAAATGGAGAAATAATGTATATGTAAATGATTACACTGCAGCTGGCGAGGCAATATGGACACTGTCACAGTCATCATTCCTCCCTGATGCGATCCATACACTCACATTCTTGTCCCTGAATTTGGCTCTCTGTGGTTCCACCCAGAAAAAGAATGCTTCTCTAATAAAACTGAATTGCATATTCAGGTCTTGGCCTAGAGTAGATTGCCCTGATGGCCTAATATGCAATTGTGATATGCGGGGGAGGGGGTATGTTCAAACTACTATGGGGAAAAGCCCTAAAAATGCAAGTGAGAGAGAAAGGATGCTATTCTGCATAAACTACCCACCACCGCTATGCTAAATGCCTCCGGAAGCCCCTCCAGAGCCTTCGTAGGAAGTCAAAGGAAGGTGCAATGATCAGCTGTCTTTGCAGCACAGATGACACAGAGAACGTGGTGGAAGGTGTCAGGTTGAGGGGATTAGCATTTGAATGACCAAAGCATGACTTAAGGTGGGGGGGGTGGGGGGGAGAGGCTGGAGAAGCTGCGGCGAAGACTGCATTCATCCATACACTGAGCAGGTCTGTGTCCTCGGTATGCACCACTTCCCTACCAGCAGAAAATACGAGCAAGTGCAGGCGAAGACGTCAGGAAAAGGCTTTTAAATCGTCACCAAGGTACCACCCTTTGAAGTATGGCATTTGGCCAGTCTCAAAGGCCACTAGGATTCAAGCCCCCTGGTCAGCTTCTCTGTGATGGCTCTGGGACGAGAATGAGCATCGGATCCTATTAGAAACATCCTCTCATGTACCATGCCCTTGTCCTCGGTAATCCATTGACAACGATCTTTTTAGGAGTTACGCTATCTTCTCCCCTTGGGTTCAGCCTGAGATGTCCAGATGGGGAGAAGTCCTATATCATCTCTCTCCGTCTAGACCTGGAGGAACTAATCAGGCTGGAGCTGAGGCAGCTTGAGTGGAGAACAAGGAGGGGAAACAAAGGCAACGGTTGCTTAGACTCAGTGGTGGCTCCAGAGACGGTTATGGGTTGAACTGTGTTGCCCCCCCCAAAAAATGATATGTGTAAGTCTTAACCCCACAGTACAGGATGTGGCCTCATTTGGGTCAAATGGGGTTACTGCCGATGTAATTACTTCAGTTAAGTGAGGTGGGCCCCTCGTCCAATATGACTTTATATAAAAAGCTGGCCATTTGAAGACAGACATACAGGGGGAATGCCATGTGAAGACAAAGGCAGAGACTGGAATGATGAAGCTTTATGTCAAGGAATGCCAAGGACAGCCAGCAACCACCAGAAGGTCAGCAGAGGCATGGAAGGATGCTCCCCTTCAGGTTACAGGGGAACCTGCTGACACCGTGATTTCAGACCTCTAGTTTCTAGAATGTGAAACAGTAAATTCCTGTAGTTTTAAGCCAAAAAAAAAAAAAAAAAAAAGTGCCATTGTTGGCATCGTTATCGCCTGCCGAGGATGGGATGGTTTGAAACACACTAGAGAGGGCCCTGGAGAGACCCTATCATCACAGCCCACTTCATATGCTCCCAGATGCCTAAGTAGTTCTTACTCATCCTCTGGGAAGCCCTGCAAGCTGGCCCCCTCCTTACACCGCCCCTCTGCCCCAGCCCATCTTGGGGCTTTGGCAACGCCCGGCATTCTCTACACAGCACTCACACGCTGTCACGGAACGGCAGTCTCCTTCTCTGGCCACACGCTGGATGAGGAATTCTTAGAAGAGAGGAAACAGAGGAAAAACTGCCTAATGTGTATAAATGAATGAATGAATGAGCCAATGATGAATGAAGGACAGCCGCACCCCATCACTTTACAGATGAGAAAACAGTGGTGTAAACAGATGAGCTGAGTTGTGTGGACGTGAGCCGAGCCAGGTCCGTGAGCCGAGCCAGGTCCAGGGGCCAGCTTCTCCCGAGGGCGGGACCCCCGGAGGGAGGGCTCCCTGCGCAGCAAGGGCTGTAGGTGGCAACTGTTTTTCAGAGCCCGGACTGGTGTCACACGTTCACGGGAAAGTACACGGCATGTCACACTAGGCAGAGTCAGAGGAATTCCGAGAAGACAAGGCGGGGTGGGGCGGGCAGCGTGGGGACAGGGCCTGTCAGCAGGGGAGAGTCAGGGAGGCAGCAGATCGTGGTGACTGCGAGCACACACTTCGCGGCCCGGGGCTGGATCCCGGCTCGGCCCCTTCCTGCTGAGACCTCAGCACATCGCTGTATCCTCAGCGCTGCACTCACGAAATCCACGTCAAAGGTTGTCATGAGGCTTATGTGAATTAATACATGTAGAGTGTTTAGAATGGTGCCTAGCAGATGGTCAGTTCTATTATATATGTTAGCTGTGACTTTTAAAATTATTGTCATGAGAAATTTGAACTTACGGGGGGGGGGTTAAAATATTAAAAAACCACAAATTATAATCATGATTTTAACTATTAAAAGTATAAGTAAATATTCATATAATAGCACCAAAAAAAGACAAAATGCATACACTAAAATGTTAATGATTATCTCTGGGTAGTGGCTTCCTGGGTTATTTTCTCATTTACCTTCTTCTCTATTTGTCAGATTTTCTAGAATGATTGTATATTGTTTTTTAATAACATTTTTAATGAGTGAATTTAAGTCTCAGATTATAAAGCACCATCCATTTTTACTTGAGGAGAACTACAAAATTGGCATCGGATTTAGTTCTGTCCTATCTAACAGAAGGAGACACGAGCCACCGCAGTTCAGCTCTGTGTCGGTTAGGAAGGCTCACGTGTGCAGCGGCGTCTGCTGGGAGGAAAGGCCAATTAACGGGGACAAAGATGCATTATCAGCACGAAATTCCTCCCCTAAATAAAGTTGCTGAGCTAGACAACCGTGCAGAGACTATTGGGATTTGATCATTCCTTTCCTTCCTCCTGTGAGTCTATATTTTGTCTCCTTTGTGAGTCCCAGGGTAAACACAAACACCAGGAAATGGTTTAATTCATGTAACTAAACTGTAAATCCTTCACATTTAATTTACTATCTCCTTAAGCAACCATTTTCAACCAAGGACACTGGCATGAAAGTTCCTGCCGGAAACAGTAAACATCAGCGTAGTCGTTTCTGGGCTAATGAATGCCAATCCCAATGAAAATGGAAGAGGTTCATTCATTGTGCCTTTGGACTTCTTCTTTCTCTTTGGATCCCCCAAACACTTGAGTTTTACTACAGCTATTGGCCTTTAAAAGCCAATACTAATGTCAGCACTGCAGTTCTGGTCAAAGATGTCAGAACGTCACTGAGTTGTGTCCATCCTAACATGATTCAAAGCCCACCACCTGTGTCACACTTGCAGTGACATTATAAATCTGTGGTGTCTGCAGATGAGCTCAGGACCGTAGAGGCATGCACACATACTCGCACACAGTATTCTCTGGGCGTATGAATAGTGCATTTCCTCTGCAGTTTGCTTCAAGGAAGGGCTAGGAATGAACTTGCTTGACATATTAGAGTACAAACATTTTTTGTTTTGTAGGACCACAGATACAGAAGAGGTCACGGTTCCATTAATATCACCAGTAAAACCACTTACTATTCCCATAGGACACATTTGTCCTTGTCACAGAATTAAAAATGACTTCCAAACCCAGCCACCACTACAGAGCGGTTTCCTGAGGCCGGATTGGCTCGTTGTTGAAAGAGCGAGGAAGAGCGCTCCAAAGAGTGCCAGTGTCCTGGTGGCGCAGACACACTGTCACCAGGGACTCGTGCCAACACTCGGCTAGGCAGAGGTCACGCCACCCTCCCCTCTCTGAACTCTTGGAGCTCAAAGCAGTGACAGGAAACTGGCATAGAAGGTGAGGTTTTCTCATCCAGGGGGAGTACCTGGGCTGTCATCCTTCAAAACAAGTGGGCTCAGATACGGGGGAAGATCAAGCAGGGACCCTTGCTCGGAATGGCATTGCACTTCTTCTTTTTCATGTTCTCTTTCTTCCTTTTGAAATCTGCAATCACCCTGGCACATTAGGGCAACAGAGGCCCAGGGTGCCATCCTCACTCTGCTCCGTTCCCACTCGCTTCGCCTCGACTTCTACTGGGCTCGGAGCAAGTGAATGACCCAATGAGTTCAGGGAGCTTTTCCAACTTGAGCAGTTCAAGAGTAAGGATCTTGTTTACTAGCAGTTGGTGTTTCGTTTTGTTTTTTATCCACACCGGAGGTTATGTGTTTTTTAAATTGATTTTAGAAAGAGAGGGAGAGAGAGATTGGCTGCCTCCCGCTCCCCAAGTGGAAGTCAAACCTGCACCCTTTCAGTGCAAGGGACGGCGCTCCAGCCAACTGAGCCACCCAGCCACGTACTAGCACTTGTTTATTCCTGATTTTTAGAAATGTTTCCTGATTTCTTTTCCCTGTAATTTCATTGTCCTTACCTTTCAGTCGGAGTCACGAGGACTCCTAGCTATTTTAAAGAGGATATGATTTAAATTTATTGAGGATGAAGTGAAGAGGACAAGGAACTATGAAGCAATCCCACGAACAGGGTTCTGTCTAGACTCGAGAGTTTTCACTCATGCAGGTCTTCGTGTTGTGGGCCATACCCAGTGCCCAAGGAGCGTCTGTTGACTGGTGAAATATTTCATTTGAAATGTGAGCCAAAAAGGAGGAAAAGAAGCAATTTCTTCGCTGACGTACCCTGCCCATCAAAACCTTACTAGATATAAAGAGGAACATTTTATAATAATAACAGGGCCAATCAACCAGGAAGATATAATAATTATAAACACATGCAACTAACAACAGAGCACCAAAATACACGTAGCAAAACCAACAGAAATGAAGATAGAACAGACGAGTCAACAATAATAGAAGATTTCAGTTTCCCACTTTCAATCATGGATATAACAACTGGACAGAAGATCAGCATGGAAGTAGAGGACTTGAACAGCACTAATAACCACCTAGACCAGAGCGGCATCCATAGGACGCTCCACCCATCACAGCAGGATATGCCTTCTGCTCAAGTGCACGTGAAACATTCTCAAGAATAAACTATATGCTAGGCCATAAAAGAAACCTCAATAAATGTAAAGGGATAGAAATAATACAAAGCGCGTTCTCTGACTACAGTGAAATAAAATTAGAAATCAATAACAGAAAGAAACTTGGGAAACTCACAAATATGTGGAAATTAAATAACATACTCCTAAATAACTAATGAATCAAAATAGAAATCAAAAGAGAAATGAAAATATTTTGAGATGAATGAAAATGAAGACACAACACACCAAAACATATGGGATGGAGCTAAAACAATGTTTAGAGGGAGATACACAGCTGTATGCCTAGATGGAAAGAAGAGAAATATCTCAAATCAGTACCCTGAATTCTATGAAGAACAGCAAACAAACTAAAGGAGGCAGAAGGGAGGAAATAAAAAATCAGAGCGGAAATTAATAAAATAGAGAACAGAAACACAATAGAGAAAAAAAAAATCCATGAAACTAAAAGCTAGTTCTTTGAAAACATAAGCACAACTGACAAACCTTTAGCCAGGCAAGACAAGAAAAAAGAGGGAAGACAAATGAATAAAATCAGAAATGAAACAGTAGACATTGCTACCAACATTATTAAAATGAAAAGCATTATGAAGGAATATTCTAATTGTATGTCAACAAATTAGGTAACAGATGAAATGAGCAAGTTCCTAGAGAGACATAAAACTAACTCAAGAAGAAACAGACAACCCAAATAGACCTATAAGTAAAGAGACTGAATTAGTAATTAAACTGCCCACAAAGTAATCAACTGCTCATAAAGAAAAGCCCAGGCCCAGATGGCAAGTGAATTTTATCAAAGACCTAATACCAATTCTTTAAAAACTTTTATAAAAAATAGAATAAAAGGGGAAACTTCCAAATTCTTTCCATGAGGCCATTATTACCTTGATACCAAAACCAAAGACATCACAAGGAAACTACAGATCAATATCTTTTCTGAATGTAGACATAAAAAAACAACAACAAAAAAAAACTCAACAGAATACTAGCAAGCCGAATATATATATGTTGCCATGACCAAGTGGAATTTGTTCCAGGAATGCAAAAATTGGTTTATCATCTAAAAATCAATCAATGTCACTAATATACCACATCAACAAAATTAAAAACACCACGTGATCATTTTATTAGATGAAGAAGAAGCATTTATCCACATTCGAACCCCTTTCATGATAAAAACACAAACAAAAACACTCAACAAACTTGGAATAGAAGGAAACTTCCTCAACCTGATAAAGGGCACTATAAAAAAAATTAATAGCTAACATCATACTTAATGGTGAAATGCTGGATCCTTTCCCCCTCAGATTAAGAACAAGATGAGGTTGTCCATTCTTGCCACTTCTATTCAACATTGTACTAGAGGTTCAATAGCTATTATAAATACACTTCAATAAACATTCTAGCCAGTGTAATTAGGCAAGATAAGAAGCAAAAGGCATCCAGATTCGAAAGGAAGGAGTAAAATTTTCTCTATTCAGATGACACAATCTTGTTATAGAAAATCCTAAGGAATCCACTCAGAAACTATTAGAACTACTAAATGAGTTCAGCAAAATTGCAGGATCCAAGAACAATGTATAAAATTGAATTCTATTTCAATATATTTGTAATGAACAATCTGAAAATAAAATTAAAAATTTTTCATTTACAATAGCATTAAAAAGAATAAAGTATTTAGGAATATATTTAACAAAAGAAGTATAAAACTTATACTTTGAAAACTAAAAAAAATTGTAGAAAGAAACTAAAGACCTAAATAAATGAAAAAAAAAATCCAATGTTCATGGATTGGAAGACTTACTAGTGTTAAGATGACCTATAAATTCCATACAATATGATCTATAAATCCCATGTCATTCTTATCAGAATCCCAGCTGACTTTGTAGAAATTGACAAGCTGATTCTAAAATTCAGGATTGCAAGGACCCAGAATAGCCAAAACAGTTTTGAGAAAGGAAAACAAAGTTGGAGGACTTATATTCCTCAATTTCACAAGTTACTACTAAAACCATAAACAACAGTGATCAGGACAGTGTCATACTGGCATAAGGACAGACACATAGATCAGTGGGGTAGAACTAAGAGTCCAGAAATAAGTCCATGAGTCTATGGTCAGTTGTTTTTTAATAAGGGCGCCAAGACCATTCAATGGGGAAAGGATAGTCCTTTCAACAATGGAGTTGGATCTTCACATCACATACAAATATTAAGTCAAAATGGATCAAAGATCTAAATGTAAGACTAAAACTGTAAACCTCTTAAAAGAAACCAAATAGGTAAATCTTCAGATCTGAGATTTGGCATTCGATTCTCGTATATGATACAAGCAACAAAAGAAAAAAAAAAAAAGAAAAGAAACAGATCAATTAGATTTCATCAATATTTAAAACTTTTGTGCTTCAAAAAAATACCAACAAGAAAATGAAAGAGAATCCACAGAATGGGAGAAAATATTTGCAAATTATATATCTGATAAGGGGCCTGTATCTAGAATATATAAAATATATTTATATATAGAATACATTAAAATTTAGTTATACACATTATATGTATTATCTCTCTCTATATTATATATCATTATAAGTATATCTATAATATATGATTATATAAAATCTATTGTTATGCAATATTACTAATTATAAATTAAAGCATTTTTACAACTCAATAATAAAGACAAAAACAAACAAAACACAAAAGAAGTTAAAAAATGGAAAAGGGATCTATCTGAATGGACAGTTCTCCAGATAAGATATACATGTGGCCAACAAGCCCCCGAGAAGACGCTCAACACCATGACCATCAGGGGAATGCAAATCAAAACCACAATGAGACACCGCTTCATACCCATCAGGATGGCTGGAATAAAAAAGACACAATAACAAGTGTTGGAATCAGAACTTCATACACTGCCGGTTTGTGTAAAATGGTGCAGCCACTTTGGAAAGGGTCTGGCAGTTCCTCAAATGATTAAACACATGACCCAGCAATTCCTCGCCTAGGTATCTACGCATGAGGATGAAAACTTACACAAAAACTTCCAAATGGATGTTTATTGCAGGATATCCATAATAGCCCAAAGGTGGAAACTGCCCCAGTGTCCATGTGCTGATAAGTGCATAGCTGAAATGTAGAGCCACAGTGGAATATTATTCAGTAATAAAAAGAAACGAAGTGCTGATAATGGTGCAACATGGATGAACCTTGAAACATTGTGCTGAATGAAACAAGCTAGCACATATTTATGCATTTTATTTAATAGTAAAAAGCCACATGTTTTATTAATATGAAAAATCCAGAACAGGCGAATCTATAGGGACAGAAAAGAGATTGGCGGTGGCTTAGGGCTGAAAGCTATGGGGGCAGAAAGGGGACTCTTTCTGAGATAATGTAATTTTCTAAGGCTGACTGTGGTGATGGCTGCATAAATCTGTCAATACGCTAAAAACAATTAAACTGTACACTGTAAATAAATTGTGTGACATGAATTATATCTGAAAATCGTATTTTGAAGAAAACAGAACCCTGGGGTCTTTCTTAAATGTGGCGTCCTGCTGTTTTCTGAGCTGAAATAGTTCCCGGAGATCATGCAGGGCTGACTCCTCACTCTGCGGGTCCTTGCAACCTTTCCTCCCACTCCCCTCTGCATCCAGGTGGGCCTCTCACAAAAAACGGGACTTCCTGTGACAAAGCCATCCTGACTGCAAATCTGTCCTTCAGTTCCCCTTGGCAGCCCCAGGTCCGCAGCGAACATAGCAAAGGATCTCTGTCTGCATTTAGGTGGGAAGTTACTTGACTGATGTGTCTGAGTATTATAGTCCACACCAGCATACAATTAGGTGTTTCCTAGTGAGTTATCCTGATTATCCAAATGAATATCATAAAACCTCAGTTGTAATTTACCACTAATCCCAAAAATATAGACACTGTCACCACTAGTGGTGAATCAGTACCCAGATTCAGAAGTGAATAGTCCCATGACAGCTGACCTAGGAATGCCAGTTTCTGCCATCTGGACAGCTAGCTCACACACTATTTCTATTAGAGCTAGGCAAACAAAGAAAGGTCATTAAGATGGTATCCTAAACTTAAATAATTAAAAAGGTATCATATGTGTGGTATAAAATAAGAAGTTCTTCTTTCTAAAAAAGCTATTTGCTGACTACCTACCTATCTTCAAAAGAGAAGCATGTAGTTTTGCCTTGTCTCGCTCTGAAGGCCCACTGGCCCACTCATAACAGCGGACTGGATAGCAAGGGAAGAGAAAAGGACAAGAGTTAGAAAGGAGAGAAGAGAACAGAGATGATGGGCCACCCTCTCTCCGTCCTCTTGCAACTTCTGTGAACGTGCTCCTTGAAGTGCGTGTGGCTAGCAGCAGGTGACCAGGGTGATCCCTCATCTCAGGCATGTTTGTGTTGATGAGAGGAAAAGGCAAGTACTAAATTCTGCCTCGAGGGAGAATAAGGACAGCATTTTTTAAACGTTACAGCTAAGATCTAACAAAGTTAGTTAAAGATCCACATGAGAGTGGAGTTCTGGGTGGACAGCAAGCTTGACTAGACTATCAGATCAGAGAAGGCAAAGAAGGTCTCACGCCCTCCGTGCACCCTAGAACTTTGCCCCCTGGGTATTCACATAAAGCTGCCTAGTTGGTTCCTCTATTCACCAAGTGAAGGACCTCAGTCATATCTTCATCTTGATCAAGTAAAGCATCTCAACAGGAAAGAGAGAGAAAGAGAAAGACAGGAAGGAAGTAAGAAGAAAGGGAGTGAGGGGGGACGGGAAGAAAGAAGGGACGATGGAGAGGTGGATGGATGGAAAGAAGGAAGGAAGGAAAGGAGGGAGGAAATGAGAGATAAAGGACAGTGAAAGGCAAGGAGCTCTGATGGGCTCCTATAACTTTTTCCCTCTACTGCCAAGATTTTTGGCCATGTCCCAAGTCCTATTATTCCCAGCTCTACCTCTGAATCATAAACTTGTAAAACTGTGAAGGGACTTTTAAGATACCCTAACACTGCTCTTATATTACAGAAGGGGAAACTGAGGCCCAAAGAGAAGGAGAGACCTTCCCACAAGCACAGGAGCGCTATTAATGGCTGAGCCCACACTGAACTCCGGTGCCCTGATCCTAGAGCATTCTCTCTCCATCAACCAAAGTCTGGTCCTAATCCCCCTGGGTGACTCGGCAGTGACCATACCCCTTCAAGTACCCACACCAGTGGGAGAGGTGGTGGGTTCACATGGGGTCTCTGACAGAGAAATATGAAACAACAGACTGGCAAGTGATTCTCACGATTAGAATTAAGCTGGAGCTGTTGGGCCCTCTGCTTAGCTCTCTCTGATACAAGGTGCTGGGGACTCTTGGCGGGGGGGTCTCTGAAAACAGCTCAGAGCCAAGAGCACTCAAACTAGGGAAAGTCCTGTTTCATGGAGACTAGCGATTAAATGCCTTCCAAGGACACAGTCACCCTCACGTGCAGGGCGTGGCCACGCCGCTCTGCAGCCAGGACGCACATTCTCTTAGGGAGCAGCCTCCGGACTGCCCATGGGGACCTTCCCTCCACTGTGCCGCGCGGGCAGGACCCAGGGTTCTGCTGAGGTCCTGCACCGACGCCCTGGGCCACATGGGACCCTGCGGCTCAACTTCCCGGTCTAGAAAACGCACGGACACGCCGGCACGCACGCTTTGCTGTGTATTCACTGAAACGTTCCCGGGGCGCAGCACAGTGACAGCCCCGGAGGCCCTGCGAGGAAGGCCCTGGGTGGAGAAGCAGGATGCGGGGCAGCAAGCGGGCGGCAGTCGAGGACATGGGGCCATGACAGAGGGGCAATCCCTGTGTGCTGCAGCCAGTTGTTGCCAAGTGGGAATTTGGGCCAATGAGTAGAGTTTCCAATCTTTAGGACACATTTTTGTGAACTGCTCCAATGATTAAATACTGACAGCCAAAAGCCCCATGCCTGCCAATCAAAATGATGCTAGCGGAATCTGGCCCCAAGGCTTTCGGTTCGCAGCCCCGCACCGTGCCCCACCTCCCCCCACTCCATTTATTCTGCACTCAAAGCTCAGGGAACTTGGCTTAGAAGCCCAGGCAAGGTCATACTGGAAAGAGCAGGGGCTTTGAAGTCAACCTGGGCCCAGAGCTGGACTCAATAATTTACAAAGTATGCAACCTTGAATGCTGTGTGGAATTTTTCCAACTTCTCTGTAAAAGGAGACTGATAATAGAATTTATCCCATTGGGTTGTTGGAATGAAATGAGATGATTTATGCAATGAACCTGAGCCAGATATCAATAAATGATAGTGACACACACCAGGCCCGCATCAAATCTCGCCAGTGGAAGGGCCTGAGGCACCTTCTGGCCCAGTCCCACCACGTGAGCACATTTCTGTGCTGGACTCCCGACACATGAGGGAGGAACTCACCGTCTCCCAGAACAGTCCGCCCACTTTGGGATAGCTTTACGTTAGAAAGTGTTTCCTCACGTCAAGCTGAAATCCGCCTGTCGTGACTTCTTTCATTCTTAGAACAAGGATCATAAAGATGAGGTTTAACCTCTTGCTCATCTGAGAAAACTCTGAAGGAGACCCTCACAGTCACATTTCCTATTTCCCCACTCAATTCTTTCCTCTTAGACTAAGCATTTCAGGTCCTTCGATTGCTCCTTGCCAATGAAAATAATAAATCATCAAATTACTTTATGGTCAGAACCCCACAAGGTGCGTACCCATTTTACAGATGATGAAAATGAAGTGGAGGGGAGTTCATTTGCTTGGAATTCCGTGTCTTTGTCTCTCTTGAAGTGTGAACTGAACAGTGAGACTGGCACCTCCTGTATATTTATTAATGCAGCCCAAGACGGGATTCACTTTCCCGGGGAATGGGTAGTCAACTGAAAGCCTGCACCCGTTCTCAGAGGGCCGTCTCGCCTCAGCCTGCCTGGCGCTGTAACAGCAAACACAGAGCACGCTGCAGGCCAAACGCGGAAACTGCGGGTTTTACACAGAAGAACTGACTATGAGACGCGGTCAAGGCAAGAACTTTGTTGCCTTTCCTACCCTGTGCTGGGTCTATGACCTATATGTACTATCTACATGACTCGTTCTACGGGCTGGTTACTTCGCCGTTCTGTGAAAAGATGAAAATCATAGTGCTCCTTCGTAGGGTTTGAGAATAAAACCATTAACACATGCGAGTGCTTAGACCAGCATCCAGCACAGAGCAAGACCTGAGTGTCACCCATTACCCTTACGAAGGAATTTGTACCAGCGCCTGGCATGTGTTGGAGCAGGGATTTAAACCCAGTTGGAACCCCTGATCACGTTGTTTCAACTATGGCTTATTGACTGATACTTGTTGAAGGAAGGAAGAGAGGCGTGTTTCTGCCCTAGTAGTCACCGACTTGAATAGTACAGTGACTCAAAGTCACCCAGCAAAAATGCATCAGATGACAAAACAAGGAAAATCTCAAAAACTCAAGGAAAACTTAAGAGTTTGAAGTGCAAGGACCATAAAGACCCAAACTGATTACCTCGTCTCCAGGCAGGGCAGGCACCTCATTGTCACTGTTAAAGAAAACTGTCAAATGTCGGACGCCCAAAGCCTTTCAGCTGAGGGGATTTCTCCTGAAAAAGTCCCTTGCTCATTTTTCTTAAAAGATTACTTGAAGCAGATTTTTAAAAGTCCTTTAAACTATACAGTTGGGATGTACTATTTTTTACTTCTTGCTGGTAGGGGGGAAAGAGAGGGTGCGGTCGATTTGATCGCCTTGGGACTTCACTGCCATCTTAGGATTCTGTGATTCTACAGCAATCATTAACTTTTCAAAGTCTCAGGTTATGTCCAAATGGCTCATTCAAGACTCTGTTATTCTGATTAGTTTTGAGTATTTATGTAGTTATATTCAATGCCTGGTTATATACAATTGTGTTTTTGCTAGCAAAACTTAGCCATGCGGCGACAGAGCTCTGGCATGTCAAACGTTCTGATATGGAGCCTAGGGAGTGTCAGGAAATGCTCTCTCTTGAAGGAATGGCCTGGACACTTGGCAGGTACCTGCAAGTGCTAAGGCTGAAATTCCTGGAAACATGCTCGGTGAACACAAGATCAGGGCCAGGGGCTAGAAGATGCTACAACACTCCCGACTGCCAATAAAGCCACCGACAGAGTGGCTTCTGTCCCATCACATGTAAGTGCTTTCTACAGTCAATCCCTTGGTGGCTAAAGACAAAAATGTTTCTCGAAGGGAAATGTGAAATGGCAAGGCTTAAAGATATCCAGAATGTCTTCCATCATTCATATATCTGGAAAGGAGAATGGATAAGGGTTTGTTACTCTTGTCTAAACTCTAGCCATGTGGTCCTAATCAGCTGTCCCCAGTGATGGATAGAATGGATAACCTTCGTGCTTCAGCCCTGGAGGGAATGCACAGCCAGGCTGGAGAGCAGTCTGCGATTCCAATCAGCAGTGTCGTCAGTGTATATTCTAAATTTACAAATATCTGTTTCCCCTTTGACACAACTTCATCAAAATAAAAAAGAAGTTCCAGCAAAACCTGCCTTCACGCTAGATTTCTGATGAAGCTGTATGCAGAGCCAGGCCAGAAAATTCCTAGGAATTCTTTACAGAAGATCATTTGAAGTAGAATTCTGCAAATGCAAGTCAGCCTGGGACTGCTGTCATTTTAGGAAACCCACCTGGGTTTCAGACATGCTCAGCGCAGAGGCTGAGACCCCAAACTTCCAAACTTTGCACACCCTAACGTGTTCATCCACTGAGCACATATATCAGGCGATGATGTGAGAAGAACAAGCATGGTCCTCACCCAGCCTGTCCGCCTTTGCTGTTTCCACGTGAGCAAGGTGACTGGTAAGTTTTCAACAGCCACGGGCTCAGGTGGCTACTAGGGTAGGAATCTTAGACAATCCCTGAGACCAAAACTTTGGAAACCAATTCTTACTGAAGATTCATGTCAGAATAAACACAAGTTTCAGAAAATACATGGAAGGAGCCAGGTGTTAGGGACAGAGGTGACGTAAGGAGGGTTTGGGAGCTGCGGCAGGCAGGCAAGGATCAATGAGCACATGTTGAAAACTGACAATTAAATCTGGAGAAGAAGGGGTGGAGAGGTGGAAGAGTGTGGGAGGGGGGATAAATGGTGATGGACGGAGACTTGACTTGGGGTGGTGAGCACACAGTACAGTATACAGATGCTGTATTATAGAACTGTACCCCTGAAACCTATATAACTATATTAACCAATGTCACCCCAATAAATTCAATTTAAAAATAAGAGTAAATTTAAAAATAAATAAAATAGTAGATAATGTCATAAATTTGCTAAGAATTCCAGGCCTAAAGAATTCAGCCAACTAATGTGGCTAAGAGGTTATTTTTTTTTGTTGTTTTTCTATTGTTTTTTTAAGTCGGTTTCTTAATTTCTTTTTTCTTCCTAAAACATGCAAACTGTTTTAGCCTGTTTTCCCTCAGAGAATTTTGATGAATAGAACCAATATTTTCTTTTTAAAGTTTCTCTCACAAAAATGTGATTCCGTTGCAGTGTTTTTAGAGGCGTTGTGGGTGCGCTCAGCCCCGCGATGTCGCCCATCGGCTCTGACCTGCCTCGTCCTGTGTGCTCCGACGCAGCAGGACCTCCCTGTGGTCCCGGTCGGAGGGCTGACATCCTCTGTGCACGCCCACCTCACAGAGGCTGTGACCACCCCGGGCAAAGTGGCCGTCGGGGGACTCTGGGAGCAAAGCTGTAGTTTGCTGCTCTTCCTCCGTGACCCTGCTTGTTCCAATGGCGGTGCCGATGGGACTTGCCGCACCGGTGTGGCAAAACGGGCAACCAGCACCAGCTGCTCAGCCAGCAGCCAGCTAAGCAATCGACCAAGCAGGTCACTGTGTTCTCCACAGACGTCAGACCCGGGCAGGGATCTACTGGAAGGCGGTGTTGGAAGAGAAGGTCCAGGCCCATGGACGCCTGGTGGAGACCTCATGCACTCCCTGGAAAGACCCACTTTTGAACAGCACCTGTTCTTTAGAAAAGTTAAACCTGTGCATCTATTATAAGTCATGGTCCTAGAAATGACCAGAGGACTCCAGAATGATAAGATCCTGTATCTTTGCTCCTTGTGCCCCCCACGCAACAAACAATGGGGTCTTGCAAGTAGCAGGTGTGCAGTCCACACCCACAGACAGACTCCAGCTGCTGACACACCTCCTGGGTCAGACCCAGCGGTGGGAACCCGGGTCAGGAATGTGACGAGTGTGTCGCACAGAACGGCACAGCAGTGGTGATTTCCATACCAAGCCCTCGGGGCCTCTGTTCCCGCGGCGGTGTGCAAAAACACTGCTGCGGCCTTGGCTGCTCTGTTCCCGGATAGGAAGGACAGAGGACCTACCCTCTCTAAGCCTGTTAAAACTTGAATGTTGACTTGTTTAGATTTTTTTTCACCTCTGAAATCAGCCTCATATCAAGCTATAAAAACCGGAATCCTGTCCTGAGTACACATACAAAAGCAGTACTATCAAAAATAATATTAATAACGTCAAACACCCTAACTCCTACAAGTGTACAAAGGCTTTTGTGTACCATGTACGCAGGCCAGTTCCTGGCCACGTACCTGGAAAGAGGGGGACAGACCCAAGGGAGCTGGCCTGACCCTGGTGGCACCCACAGAGGCACAAGGGAGGCTGACTCACCCCTCAGTCTGAACTGCCCTCTCTCATGCAGAGAGGGCCTGTGGGGTGGGCAGAGGCCAGGAGGGTAACTAGGGGGTAGGACTAGGTGCCCTAGAGGGCAAGGATGACTGGAGGCTGTGGTGGGCAAAATCATGGTCCCCCAGAGATGCCCACGTCCTAATCTCTGGACCCTGTGACTGTGTTAGGGTCCATGTGAAGGGGAATTAAGGTTGCTAGTCAGCTGACCTTACAACCAGGGAAAGGGTCCTGGGTGGGCCAAAGGTAATCAATCACAGGGCTCCTTAAAAAGTGGAAGAGGGCCCTGGTCGATGTGGCTCAGTGGACTGAGCGTCGACCCATGCACCAAGAGGTGGCCAGTTCGATCCCCGGTCAGGGCACATGTCCGGGTTGTGGGCTTGATCCCCAGTACGGGGCGTGCAGGAGGCAGCCGATCGACGTTTCTCTTTCTCACTCTCCCTCTCCCTCTCTAAAATCAATAAAAACATATATATTTTTTTCAAAAAGTGGAAGAGGGAGGCAGGAGAGAAGGCTATGATATGAAAAGGCTTTGAGATGGACAGGGTCACAAGCCCAGATTTATGGGAGGGTGGCCTCTAAAAACTGGAAAAGGCCAGGGAGCTCTCCCCTGAGCCCGGGAGGGAACCCAGCCTGCCCAGGAGACCTGCCTCGCAACTCTGATGTTTAAGCTACTACATTTGTGGGAATGTTACAGCAGCAGCAAGAAACTAATACAAGGGCAAAGGGGTCAGAGGTTAAGCTTGCCTCGCCCAGACCTCAGCCCCACTTCCAGGCGAGGACCCATTGAGACTGGGCTTGCATGGGGCGGGGGGAGGCTGAACCCTAGAAGACTCAGGAGGCCCCTTCTGGGCCCATCCTCAGGGGATGCCTGTGGGCCATCAGAGAGTGTCTGAGCTGCAGGGGTCATGGGGCAATCTGGAGAGGGGCCTTGAAGCTGGCTCTGCCCCCAGCTTGCCGTGTGACCCTCAGCCCCTTTCCAGGCCCCAGATAACGGCTCATCTTTTCCTTCTTTCTCTTCCAGCTGCCTTCAGTTCCACAGACTTGCTGAGTTCAGTTCATCACAGCCCTGGGCGAAGGAGGCAGGGTAGGGAATGCTTGGTCTCTGGCCCTAGGCACCCAGACCTGCCCAGTTCTGAGGCAGACTGGAAAAGGCCCCATGGACAGGATGTGTTGAAAACACTTTTCTTAAAAATTTTTTTTAATTGATTTTTTTAGAGAGAGAGGAAGGGAGAAGAAAAGAGAGAGAAACATCGACGTGAGAGTGAAACATCGATCGGCCGCCTCCTGCACCCCACCTGGGATAGATCCCACAACCTGGGCATGTGCCCTGACCGGGAATCAGGAATCGAACTGCCAACCCTTCAGTGCAGGGGTCAACACCCAACCACCTGAGCCACACCAGCCAGGGTAAAAACTTTTAAACTTTCTACCAAGTTCCACAAGAAGAAATACATTTGACATCAGACCTGTTACTTACACACACACACACGCTCATATGTATTTTACATATATGTGGATATAATGTGCATGTGGAAGTACGTGTATAAAGTATAATGTGTATGTGGAAGTACGTGTATAAGATGGAAATAAAAGTTTTACAAAAAGAACTTTCACTAAACAATACTTACCTCTACCTTTTGCAATATACGTGGACCTTTTCCATTCCATCCTACTTTTTTTTTTTTTTTTTAATGCTGATCACAACCCACTAGTTGGATTCCACGGCCCATTTAATGGTTGGGGAGCACGTTTTTAAAGCCCTGCTCAGCTTAGGAAGTAGCGTGGCATCTCTTCCCCGAGTCGTGGGAGCTACAGTGGCACCGTGTGCATGCAGATGGCGCCAAAACAGGCTCTGTGCCCATCAGGGGACAACACAACTCTCTTTGGGATCAGGGTTTGTTTCTCTAAGGTCTGTCCTTCAGAAAAACACTCTGAAACCAGCTTAACCTACTCCTCAAAAGAGAAAGAAAAAAACAATTTGAAATTTTAAAAAACGTAATAACTAAATAATCTATATTCTCAAAGATTAAAACAACAACTGGTTCATAGTTTGAAGTCAACAGCTGAAACTCCAGTGTGCTGGGAACAGCCCTAACCCAGGGACCTGACCCGGATCCTCGTCTAGCTTGTCATTTATGAGCTCTGTCTATCGTGGGCCGGTCACTGAGGCTGTTTTCTCAACATAAAATGAAAGAAGGAACACCAGCTTGGTTCATCTCAGAGGCAGTTATGGAAAAGCTCTTTGGGAAAATCTGAAGTGCTGTGCAAATGAGCACACTGAATTCTCCTCAGAACGTCTGTGCTGTTGGTGTTTGTACCTACTCAGGGTCCCGCGGCAGGTAGGACACTTCTAAGTGTACTGATGTGAAAGCACAATGATTATTCTCTCCCAGAATATCTGGGTGGTTAGAACTTCCACTACTTTTCAATTACATCCCCGGTGTGTCTGATCGTTTTCCACCTGAAATTAAGCTGCTGCGCAAATCTCATCAGTTCTATGCAAGTGGGAGAACCGATGGAGGCAAAATCTGTTATGATAATTAATGCTCCAACCCATTTGCTTAAATAGACTCAGAAAGAAAAACAATCAAGTGAAGAGAAGCAGAAGAAAGGAGATGAGTTTCGTTAACAAGGAAGAACTAGAATGCATCCACTCAACCACAGCACACGCGCCCCATTTTTTCCCCTTTTCTTTAAAAATAATTTTTTTTATTAATTAATTTATTTTTGTTGCAGATGTTTCTCCTTTTTCCCCACAGACACCCTCCTCCCTATCTCCCCCAACCCTAAGCATTGTTGTCTATGTCCATTGGTTACACATACATGCATATAAGTTCCTTGGTTCATCTCATCCATCCCCCGCAACCCCCTCTTCTGAGGTTTGTCAGTCTGAACCATACTCCTTTCTATGTCTCTGGGTTTGTTTTGTTCATCAGCTTATTTTGTCCATTATATTCCACAGATAAGTGAGATCATGTGATATTTGTCTTTCTCTGATTAGCTTATTTCACTTAGGATGATACTCTCCAGGTTCCTCCATGTCGTCTCACAGGATACGAGATCTCTCTTTCTTACAGCTGCATAGTACTCCATTGTGTATATGTACCACGGCTTTTTTATCCACTCATCTACTGATGGACACTTGGGTTGTTTCCAGATCTTAGCTATTGTAAATAGCGCTGCTATGAACATGGGAGTACATATATTCTTTCTGATTGGTGTTTCAGGCTTCTTAGGATATATTCCTGGAAGTGGGATCACTGGGTCAAATGGCAGTTCAATTATTAATTTTTTGAGGAAACACCATATTGTTTTCTACAGTGGCTGCACCAGTCTGCACTCCCACCTCCCTTTTTCAACTATAATTTTCAAGAGAAGACATTACCCTTAAATAGCTCTGAGAGACTTGGGCTTGGAGAGGTACAAGCTGACTTCACAGTGTGGGGAACCCAACACACCACGTTCAAGGTCTTCCTAAGTAAACTGGAGACACTGACAAAGTATTCAAAACTTTGGAGATGCCCTTAAAAACATTGCTGGTCAGTTTTCTTCCTTTACAGTCACGACTCATGTGGTACAATAACAATGTCGATGAAATCTTCTGACTTTTAGAAAAAGCTGCGCTGGAGCCAGTTTCTTGTGGGGACAGGAAAGAACTGGTGGTCCTTTTTTTAAATTTTTTTATCCTCACCTGAGGACATTTTTGCATTTATCTTCAGATAGAGCGGGAGGGAGGGAGGGAGGAAGAGAGAGAGAAACATCAATGTGAGAGAGACACATCGAGTGGTTGCCGCCAACACGACCCCGGAGACAAACCGCAACTGAGGTACGTGCCCTCAGCGGGAACCGAACCCAGGACTCTCGGGTCCGCAGGCCACGCTCGAACCGCTGAGCCAAACCGGCCAGGGCATGGTGGTGGTCCTTTTTGTCCACGAAGGGGATGAAGGCCACCTGAGCAGCCGTAACATTACGATTCACCTAGAAATCTTTGAGTTTTGTAATTAACAAAGCATTAAGGAGTGCTTTACAATCAATTTGTCTTTATGACTCAGAATTTTGTAGCTATAATTACTGGGGGATTCCATTCATTTTTTAAAAAGCTATTTTAAAAACTCTGTGTAGCCCTGGCTGGTTTGGCTCAGGGGTTAGAGCGTCGGCCTGTGGTCCAGAGAGACCCGGGTTCGGTTCCCGCTAAGGGCATGTACCTCCGTTGCAGTTTGTCCCCGGCCCTGGTTGGGTCGATGTGTCCCTTTCACGTTGATGTTTCTCTCTCTCCCTCCCACTCCATCTGAACAAATAAATGGAAAAATGTCCTCAGGTGAGGATAAAAACAACAACAACTCTGTGTAGTATTTTTCAGCTACTCTCAGCCTTTTTTCAGCCTTTTTTGGAGACCATGCCAAGGGTACGTCAGGAGAGGATAATGACTGTCTTGTCTCCGCATCGATGTAATTTAGGGGGACAAAGCTCTGGTGGGCTGGGGGACCTGCAGCAAGTTGCCCCTCCAGAATTCCACCTGTCATTTTGACTCGTCCCTCTCCTCACCCACCCCAACCCACATCACCTCTCCTCCATCACAGCTGCTCCGGCGACCTTGGACCACCTGTCCTCTGCCTCACACAGCAGCCTCTGCCTGGTCTTCCTGCCTCCGTCTTGCCCCCTCCCTTGTCCTCCCACCACTGAGACTCCAAAGAGAAAAAGCTGACTCCTCACTCCGCTGCTAACACTTTCCTGCCGCTGCCCACGTAGCCTGGAGGTGAAGGGATCTTAGGTCTTTCATGTAGAAGATGAAGAGAAGGTGACTTCGTGGACTATTGTGAGATTTCACTGGCATAGTGTAAATAAGACCATTGGTTTAAATGAAAAGAAACTACAAATGTAAGAAGTCATTAAAGGAAATTTTAATTGATCAGACAATTCAGTGATTAAGTAGTTAAATATAATTACTTGAGTGACTAAATTAAGCTAATGAATTACGGCGGAAGTTTTGTGGGCTTACGCAAGCGGCAATGCTGATTCTTCTGTACACGACCTGTTACAGGCTATGTCCAAATTAGTGCCCGGGGGGGGGGGGCGCCGTGCCTGTCACCCAGCAGGCCATCACGGACGTCTCAGAGGCAGTGTTTATCATCCCCACACTGAATTTGGCTTTTTGTAGATAAAGCTATGCAGCCCTGATTTTTTTTCTTGGAACCCTATCAGACTAGGATTCTATGCCCTCTCAAACACTGTGTCCAACAGTGTTTCTCACCTTTAGAGAAAACCAAAATGAAATGCGCGCACGGCTGCAGCCCTTATCGGGGGCAGAAATCCTCCCACCAGAACAGCGTGCTCTAAGTCAAGACTCCGCAGTAACGAATACGTGACACCCAGTCCAGAGCTGGAGCAGTCACACCTGTGTCCTCGGAGTCTTATTAATCCCAGAGTCAGTCCCGAGTCATCACAGATGAGTTATGTGCCCCCAAATGAAATGAAACCTGAAATGTAGTAAGAATTCTACAGGAATAGAAACCTAAGACCAAATTTTCTCAGAAAGAGAATTCATAAAACAATGAAAATAGGAAATGCATAAAATGTTAGGATATTTGGAAAAACTGCCGCTGCTTCATGAATCACCGCAGCCACACTGGGCTTCAGTGCAGTGCGATTATGAGACCAGGAAAAAGAGAACACGGTCGACGTTACTAACACATAGCAAGTGTTATTTGCCTAAATATTTGCTGATTAAATTAATGAACAAAGAAGATTCGGGTGCTCCTCCATGACTACTGTTATTAATTCCAAATCTTTTAGTACTAATGCTATTGAAAATAATCAGTCTTATAATTTTCTTCCAGTAAGCTCATATAATAGAGTACTTACATACGTTCCATAGGAATGTCCTATGAAACACAGCGCGTTTTACAATCCTTCCTTCTCCAAGAACACAGTCTGTGAGCTAGACCATTTCCTAACATCTAACCAGACTGTGCAGGAGTTTTGACTTACTGGGACTTACAAGTTTATGCTAATGTTTGTGGACTGTACAGGAGAGCAGACAAGATAAATACACCTCACAATGGCTACTACTCTCCCAGCCAGTGTCTCCTAACAGACATCAGTGATCAGCCGGGGCATTCTTTCTACTTAGCCTGGGATGTATCCCCATGTCGATTTCAACGTAGTATTTATTCTACACAGTGTTAATTCCTTCCTGTATTCATTTATCAAATACTGCTGAATTCTTACACCGTGCCAGGCACTGTACCAGGGAGGCACATTGCAAATTGAAGTCATTTAAACAGACATGGACCTTGCCCTTATGGGACTCAGGTTAACACCTGATTCGACATCCAGAGCCATGACTGCTTGCTGGACCTGCTTTGTTGTATAGTTGCAATGGAAATGATTCTAAATAGCTGTTTCTCCTCTATTATCGGAGATGATGAAGAAGGCGGCTCTGCACGCCCTGCCCACGGGCTCCGGGAACCCCCGAGGCCTGTTGACCAGTTTAGGAGTTACAGATGAAAAGAGCTGGACGTTATTTTTTAGAGAGAGAGAGAGAGAAAAAGAGTCATCTTTTACTTATTTAAGTATTTGCTTTGCAAGTCAGATTCTGATAAACCTAGAGGAGATCATTTATGAGAGTTTTAGAATGAATGAATTTTACCCCACTCCCTAGAAAGACAGGGATAACGTTTTGTTCCCGACACAAGTGCCAGCAAAAGCAAGACCTACCGTGTGGACCTAGAGAAAGAGCAGAGATGTCTGTATACGTGCCTTTGCCACCCCTGGCAAACTCCGTGTCTGCTTTCTCCCTGGCTGCAAAAGCACAGCTCTGAACGTCCCCCGACTCTGCACCCCTCTGCCCGCCTGGCGCCGGCCTGGCACTCTCCTTCCACCGGCAGAAGTGGGCTCACGTCCCTCAGCTGAGACCCCTGGCCTACTTCCTCAGACTCTTAAATGGGATGATTGCATTCCTCCAGTGGCAAACTGCTAGCAATCTGTCTACCCCACTGGAAAAGTGCAAAATGTAAAAACAGGAGTTTGGAGGAGCAGAGACAGAAGAGCGGCTGGGCCTAAACAGGCTGGTGAGAGCTCAAAGATATTACTGCCAATATCACACAACTCTTCTTCTGTCTCCGAAGACTAATCCCGAATCTGCTAATTACACACCATGTTGCAGTAAAACGCCGTCTAATTGCTTTATTTCATAAATTCAAAAAGACTTCCACCAACACGCAATTCCATGGTACTGCCCCCAGCGCAAAGACCCAGTTCTTGAACTCACCGGATTTGCACGCGGTGTGTAGACCACTGGATTCAGGTGGTTGGTTGTTTCATTTTGCTTTTTAATTTGCTTTTGTGCCTAAGGTGCCTACTAATTTTGCTCTAAGTTCTCTAGAGCCTCATTTTTTAAAAAATCCCTGCCAAGGAAAAACAAAATAACAGGCCCCCTTCCTTATTCTTCCTCAGGGATTCATTTCTAGCGTCAATTTATATTTCTTTAAGGATTTTGCACGTCTTCCCTCTGAATATTGCTTTATTTTTTTATTCTCTAAGGAAAAATAGTACCACAAAAATTATAACCGAAAAGTGACTCATTTTTACCTTTTGCCCTTTTCCCCATATAATGGTACATGCCAGGTCTTCTATCACTATAATACTTGCTCAAAGAACATGAAATCATACATCACCCAGTGGAACCAATTTTGTAGCATTCAAAAGACAATTAGCAACATTGCATTTACGATGAATTTGGCAGAAAGAACAATATTTTATAATTTTAATGTGTAAGAGAATGCAGTTAGTGTGTTCAAGGACCAAAAAAATCTTGTATTCTATTTTGGGCTTCTCGGTGATTAAGAGATAGAACTAAAATCTTCTCATTAGTTTATTCATCCAACTATGTGCAAGACATAATTCTATTTTATGAGCGACATAGACAAGAATCTCTCTCTTCAGGGAGCATACAATTCACCGACTGATCCATGAAAATTCTAGTTGAAGTGAACATTCAAGAAATGCATTAAAAATGCATTCTAAAAATTTCTACAACTGGGCTAGAACCTCTTCCCTGGGCCCTTTCTTTCCTACCCCCTAGAAAACCCCCCTTTCCAATGTCTCGGGATAGGTTTATGACCCACTGAGAAACCATAAAAAACGGAATGTAGAAAATGGAAGTCTTACCACTAATAAATATATAGATTGTAGATTCTGTTTGCTTGTTCTTCGAAGCAGGAGTAGATAGATATTTGCAGCCGTAGAAGCCAGTGTGGTTTGCCTGGGCTGTGGTCAAGGTCAAAGTGCTGCAGTACTGTTTGCCGTTCCTGCCACAGGCGGATTTCGTGATGTTCAGCTTTTTGCTGTCCTTTCTCACCGTCTCAGGCAAAGACCAAGAGTGGTCTGCTTTCCCCCTGCAATCACAGATAAGAAAATAAAACACAATTACCGCTGGGGCCAGCGCCTAGGCACTCATCTCATTAGGAAACACTATTCTGAGGTCCTTTCTTTAGTGTAGTCATCTTTTTCTTTACAGAAAAGCAATGCATTTAGAAAAGCTTTTAAACAATTCAGAATAAAGACACAAAAATGTATCTGGGCATCCCTTCCCCTGTTCGCCCTTGAGTGAGTGAGTGTCTTCAGGAGGGGAATTACCTCCATGGGAAGCAGGACATGTGGTTTGCACCTTGCAGATCGCAAGAGGCCACTGAAGTCTCCACCTTACTACTCTGAGCAGTGGCCTCCCTACTTCACCCCAGGAAGGGCAGCCAGGTTATCCCCAGCCGAGTCACTTACCTGCATTTGATACACAGCGAGTTGCCTGCTTGCATGACATGCTGGGTGCCTTTTAAACTCAGTTCAGGAACTTTTAATTTTGAACCTGAACTAGATCCTGGAAAATAAATTTTTGAAATATATTATTTGCAAATTGCCCTCTCATCTTTTTTTTTTTTTAAACTTGTAATATCTTTCCATAAAGGTGACTTTTCATCTTTAACTTACTTTCATATACAGAAAGGTATGATGAATACAAATTCCTCCTAATTCACTAATTTTTTCTAGTTCAAGTCAGACTCATGAATATTATATATCCCTTTATACAAAATAATCTAAATAATATCCAAAATCCCATTAATGTAGAACATTAATAGATTTATATGAGGTTCAAAATGTAACTGCATTACGACTGCATAGTGTGGACAAAAAGGGGCCACATGCTAAACCTGACCAGCTCAGGGCCTGCGTGGTGCCCTTACAAACTCAGAGACCGAAGTAACCACGCAGGACGGTCTGAACATCAAAATCCCTAACTAAAAGTGGGTCATGGCAGGTCACGTCCTAGGCCTGTAGCTTCCTTGACAAAGTTCAATCTTAACCCTAACAGAGCTATTGTTTTTTGCACCTATGACAGCATACCTTTGAAAGGTCAGTAACCTCCTTTTCCAGACCCCTCAAGGAACGACCCCTGGCACCAGAACAGGGGACCACAGAACCCCTCATTGTCATCTTGTTCCCCGAATACCATCTCTGTGTGCTGTTAATGTTAATTATTAACTATCCTGTACCCACCGATGTAATAGAAGTGTGTGTCTCTCCGTTTTACTTTTTATCCAACCCCAGAGATTTCCTGCTTTGCTTTCTCCCACCCCTGAATCTACCACCAGTGGGTTGCATGTAACCCCTAATGCCTCCTCCTTTGATTCTAATGTATAAAACAAGCTGCAAAACCGCCCTTCTCCGGAGCACTTTCTCAGTCCGTCGAGGTTTTGCTTCCCGGCAGTTGTCAGTCTGGCTCAAATAAACTCACAAAAATTCTCTATCGGCTTGGATGTTTCTAACGTCGACAGTAATAACTTACTAAAAACCCTCAGGATAAAATGTCAGGCATCCCCAATATCGTCCTAATACCAGTGCGGTCGGCGGTATGTGAGGCCTGCCTTTTTTCCGAATACAAAGCACACACGTTTTCTGGCTTCTAGACATGGCTCAGCCATCAGTTCAGCCACACTATTTTGGGTGAGTCCTTTTCTTTCCGAACTAGTTCCCTCATTTGGAAAACGAATTCTAGAGCCTGTCCGTTTTGGAAGCCACTGGCTTGTCTTACATCATCTCCAAGTTCCCTCTATCGTGGAACAGTCAAAGGGAACTGCCCGCTCCGACGTGACATTTGCCAAAGCGTACTCATGAGGACCACTGTAAGGCAATAGAATAAACTCTGCAGAAGTGCTTTACAGTCTATACATCTCTACACCACACAGGGACAACATCCATCCTATTGGCCGTGCGAGCCGGACAAGCCACTCGCCTCCCGCAGCTCAGTTCTCTCATCTCCAAGATGAGCCTGGGCCGGGTGACCTGGGCTCCGACTCCCCACTGCCACCATCCTGGTTTCACGGCTAGTTGAGCCACTGGTACTATGGAGGCTGAATCTCTGCTGAGCTCTCACTGACGAGTCAGGACGGATCTCAGCACACATCCCTGCACCTCCTCCTTCTCCTGCTGCAAGGCCTAGTAAAGGCCGGGATTCGCAGGGATCAGGGATGGGGAGGGAGGAAAGATTCTGGGAGGGAGGAAAGTTAAGTAGAGTCAATTTTAGGGAATATTTTTTACTTAAAAAATAGGTGTATGAAATGGATTTCAAGGTGGAAGATTGAGCTGGATGGTCCTCTAGGTTTTTAAAAAAATTTTTTTCTTTTTTTTTTTTCTTTATTGATTTTACAGAGAGAGGAGGGGAGAGCGAGGGAGAGGTAGAAACATCGATGAGAGAGAACATCAATTGGCCGCCTCCTGCATGCCCCCCATTGGGGATCGGGCCCACAACTTGGGCATGCACCCTGACCAGGAATCGAACCGGCGACCTCTTGGTGCATGGGTCAGTGCTCAACCACTGAGCCACACCGGCCGGGCATGGTCCTCTAGGTTTTAATGTTAGATCTCAGGTCTGAGAGATGAGATCGACGTGTCAAGTTCCACAGTTCGGTCTAGCAGAGCTTTACTGTTTCTCTTGGGTCCTAATATCTCAAAACAACAACAACAAAAACCCAAAAAACTTGACTCAGTTAAAGATCCGCAGATCTGCATTTGAAGCTTCATTTCTCTGTTTACTCACCGCCTGGCTTTGGGCATTATTTAATTTGTTGCCCCTTAGTACCCTCCAGTGTGAAACGGGAAACCCAGCATCCCTCTCACAGGCCGTGCGTGAGGATTCAGTGCTCTGTGATCTAAGTGGTGGCCCGGCTACCTGGCATGGGACAGACACCCACTGTCACTGACAGCCAGAGGATCTGCTCCCCTCTCCACTTGTCAGGGAATATTTTGCTGGGTATGTAATTGCAAAGATATTAAAGGAATATTTTCTGCTTTTCTGGTGTTGCTGGTGATATAAATTAATATTTTAAAGTAACTTTTATGTATAATAGGTCCCAGTATCAAATTACTACTAGGGAAGAAATGGTTCAACATTAACTCATTTAAATTAAAATCACTGATTTATACGGACACAACTGGTCTACCACACAACCCCACAGAGTAAGTCAACCCACTCAGCACCTAGGAGAGCCTTTGCACTTCACCCATGTTCATGGGTTTCCTGAGGCAACGTCGAGCTCAAAATCAGCGATCCATGGGAACACGAGGTTTTTCTAAGGCCACGGCCAGCAATCGATAACACCTTCCCTGAGAAATATCCAGGCCAGAATGATTTCTGCCCTTCTTTATGGCATGGGACTCTGGGGCCTCAGTCGAGCCATTGTTTGTGTCCTGGAAAGGACCCAGCCCGGCTTCCTGCGGAAAATTCTGGCGTTGCTTGCAGGTAAGCTGTGTGGTTCCCGGGAGCTGAGGAGCTCTGTCCTCCAGGACAGGCCACGGGGAGGCCTCCCTGTGCACGGTGCGGGGCCTTCCTAACTGCCTGCCTCTCTGATTTCCAAATCGTGTGACTCTTTCGCTATCACCAGCAATCCTGACCCTGATCAGGGAGAAGCTTTGACCTCAGAGAACCACCCACACGCCAACCGAGAGCCATCTGCCACCTGAAGCTCTCCCTCCACTGCGGGTCCCGCCCTGCGACCGCAAGCTCACAGCGGCGTGGCTCGGCAGGACTCCGAGACAAGACGGGGTTACTGGACAGTGTAGGGGGAAAGGCTCAGGAAAATATTTTGCTATCCCATGTATCCCCACTGACATCAATTCATTTTGCCCTTGGAGTGAGGAAGCTAGATAACAGTAGCAGATTAAAACAAAGGAAAGAGAAGTATAAGGAAATTGTATTTCCAAGAAACTGGACCCTGAGCACATCGCCATTCCTCAGTTAATAGGAAACCAGAGTCTCGTAATGATTAATGGAGGTGCCAAGATACAGTTTAACAGGAAAACTAATAAGGAAAAAGGAAAGTGACATGTTTATTCTTCAGATGTTTTGAAATGACATTAGGCCTTAAGACATTTCGTGGAGGCAGCTCAGTGTCCGCACACCTGCTTGAGTAATGAAGATTTAACTACCATGTTCTGAGCACCTCCTGCATGTCCGCTGTTACCCGTCGCAGTAGTGACAGACATCAAGATGTAAATATGTACATGTCACATACGTGTCCACTTTCACACCACATGCAGCTCAGTTTTCTCTTCTCAGTAAGACCTTAAAGTCACACCGCCCACGCACGGGCTACCTCATTTCCCAGGGTGGAGTGCTACTGTTGAACAATGACACCCCCATTGTGAAGCTCGAGGGGGGTCAAAACAGTTTGCCATGATAGCCTAGCAGTCTGGTTTAAAAACACTGTTGTCCTCTCAGTGACCTAGGTGGTCCGCGAGCTATTGTTTTCCCCCAAGTCAACTACAATACCATCGTGAAGGGCAGAGAGGTCTCCTTGTATCAGGAAAATTATTATTGAAACAAAACAAAAAGCTCAATGCAGACCACAGAAGTGGGCTTGATCACATAGTTCTTTGTTAGAAAAACACTATAAGCAGTGTGGGCTAATAACATTAAAAACCAATGTGTGTCCTTGGACTTAGGTGAACACTGACATTGTATTGTTCTTGTCTGAATATTATTTTCATTGTTTGTCTGTTCAGTATGATCGAGTAGGAAAGAAAGAGAATAGAACTTTATGACTCTTTGACAAAAATCCCTTCTCTCCCCACATGCCAAGCGTCCGGTAGAGAACCTCCCCACAGACTGTCCCAAAATTCACTCTCCATCCCTCCCCCCTCATCTCCTGAGAGCAAATGCAGTGCTATCTTGGACTTCAGTGGGAAAGAGAGTAAAATTCCAAGGAAAGCATGACTTTCAAAGCCCAAAATGATTGAGGCTCTTTCTTCAAAGCTACCACGCTGGGTCCTAGAAGAGTGAACCCACTCTAGGTCACGAGGACCCACACACAGCTCATTATTTTAAGGCTGAAGAAGACACGCATGTGAACTCTGAAAGTACGTGAAGAAGGCCATTGAGCTCAGTGCAAACGGTGTTACTAGTTGAATGCCACTTCAACACTAGGACCTTCCAGATGCCACCCCTCCACTATATAAGGGGCCTTATTCAAATACAGACCATGAAATGTTTATGTTTCTATGTTTTATTTAGTCATAACTCTCCCCAGCTTTGCTACTGACTGGCTCTGCTGCGACCAGGGACATGTCACACGTTTCATCTGGACTTAGATGTTTACAATCCCTTCCAGGCTAAAAATTCTATGATTCTAAAATCACAGTAATTGACACCAAATGTACAAGTTTGAACTGCATTCTAAAGATACTTATGACTAATAAAAAGACAGATAACCCATTTTCAAATGGTCAAAGGTTCTGAATCGGTATTTTCCCAACGAGGATATATAAATGGCAAGAAGCACACGCAAAGATAGTGATGTCAGTAGTGATCAGGAAAATGCAAATCAAAGCCACAGTGAGATACCACTTCACACCCCCTAGGACAGCTTAAATAAAGTGGACAGACAGCAAGTGTTGGTGAGGATGTGGAGAAACCAGAGTCCTCATAGACTGCTGGTAGGACTGTAAATTGCGAAATCTTTTTGGAAAACAGTACGGCAGTTCCTCAAAAGGTCAAACATACAACCCAAGAACTCCACTCCTAGGTATCTAACCAAGAGAACTAAAAACATATGTCCATATAAAAACTTGTCCATAGCAGCATTACTCATAATAGCCAAAAAGTGGAGACCTCAATGTCCATCAATGATAAATGGATGAACAAAATGAAGTATCGCCATACCGTGGAACATTTTTTGGCAGTGAAAGGGAATGCAGCACTGACACATGCTACGACACGGATGCCCCCGGAAGACATCATTCCAGGGCACACAGCGGAGAGGCCACGTGAGGATGCTGTGAGAAGGTAGCCATCCACAAGCAGAAGAGAGAGGCCTCAGGAGAAATCAAACTTCCTGACATCTTGGATGTCCAGTTTCTGGAACCGTGAGAAAATAAATCTTTCTCTTTTTTGAAAAACAAAAACAAAAACATTATGCTAAGTAGAAGAACACAGTCCTGAAAGGCTACATGATTCCTTTCGTATAAAATGTCCCGAACAGGCGAATTCACAGACAGCAAGCAGACTGGCGCTTGGGAAAAGGGGAATGGAGAGTGACCAGCAGTGGGCATGCGGTTTCTTTCTGGGGTTAGGAAAATATTCCAAAATCAGATAGTGGTGAAGGTTGCATAAGTCTGTGAGTGTATTAAAAATTACTGAATTATACAATTTAAAACAGTGAGTTTTATGGTATGTGAATTTTATCTCAGTAAAGCTGTTACAAAAAAACTTGACTAGCCCGGCTGGTGTGGCTCAGTGGTTGAGCATCAACCCATGCACCAAGAGGTCGCAGGTTCAATTCCCGGTCAGGGCACATGCCCAGGTTGTGGGCCAAATCCCCAGTGGGGGGCATGCAGGAGGCGCCAATTGATGTTTCTCTCTCAGCGATGTTTCTATCTCTCTCTCCCTCTCACTTCCTCTCTCTCTAAAATCAATAAAGAAAAAAATTAAAAACAAAAACAAACAAAACTCGACTAAAGTAATCACAGAGCTAAGTGGAAGGCTCAGAATATCAAGCTATTTTGAATATTGTTGCCACATATGACCCTATCAGTGTTAAATTTTATGTTAGTTCTTTTTCTGGCTCAAAGCTTTAGAAGGCTGATTTTAGAGAAATCATTTTTCCTTTGTGATCAATAACATCACTATTTATATATTAGAAGCTTTACAAACACACTGCAAAAAACTCGCTGTTCCCCAAATCACAATTTTTTTTAATGAATTTAGTTTAATTTTAACTTTAAATCACTTCTAATTGTATATTTTGAATTTTAACTGAATTTTTACATAACAAATTTTTATTTAAGTTGGAATTTCAACAAACTGAGACACTGAAAAGGGAACCAGCTGGTGTTCCCTTTTATGTTAAAGTTATTGGTTTCTAATTTATTTGTTTTTAACATGAAGCTTTGTACATTAGATTTGTTTCAAATGAGATGCATCTGCCTTTGATTTCACACACCATGTTTCTAACGGTGCATACTCCTATGTGATAAACGACCTCTTCATCTAAACATTAATCTCCAAGTATCGTGTTTCTAAAATTTGATTTTAAGATCATGAGCCTCTACCAAGGTTGTGTGAGGTTAATTAAGCATAATTCATAATAAAACATATTCTTTCCTCAAGATGTAGCTTATTAAAAGCTTAAGTCTCAGACTAAATCTCGTAAATCTTTTTGGTTGCTGACAAGGGGGAGGAAAGGTTAAGAATGCAATTGCAGATGAACCAAATTTCCAGAAACTATCAAAATTTTTGTTTGAGATGCTAATTTCTGAAAGGTTCTAGCACTTTTTAAAAAGTTATGTCTTGCCCTGGCCAGTTTGGCTCAGCGGTTAGAGCGTCGACCTGCGGTCCAGAGAGACCCGGGTTCGGTTCCCGCTAAGGGCATGTACTTCGGTTGCAGTTTGTCCCCGGCCCTGGTTGGTCGTGCGGGTGGCAGCCACTCGATGTGTCCCTATCATGTCGATGTTTCTCTCTCTCTCTCTCTCTCTCTCTCTCTTCCTCTCTCTCCCTCCCACTCTATCTGAATAAAAAATGAAAAAATGTCCTTGGGTGAGGATAAAAAAAAAAAGTTATGTCTTGGTTTTGACCATGACCTCTTTGTCACGCCTCTCCTGAAGTATTTATCAGATAATAGCAAGTGCACATTGTAACAGTGCAGTAATTAGCAAGAGGGCCTTCGGTAGTGCACTTTCTTCCACTTCTGGGGTGATGGAGAAAGAGCCCAGGGCTCACGTTCCATCTGCCAACAGACTAAATCAAGGTGGGAAACCATGGGCATAGTACGGCAGCATCATAACTTGAGTGCCACAACTGACCATGACATCACTTTAAAAAATGTTATTTTTCCCCCTAAACAACTGGCCTTAAATCAAGGAAGCAACTAAAGAAATGAAAGAATGTTTACATAGATACGTGCACATATCCATACCTAGCTACCAGTACGCACGCTTTTCTCTGTGACAACATCGTTCGGCTTGGGTGTGGTGGGGAGGGGGTATAGGAATGAAAGAGGGTTTTGGTATGTGTGCCTTAATCACATTCTTCATTCTTTTAGTCATAGGGAAAGCTTCTCGGCTGGGACTTAGAAATTAGCTTGTATTGGACAATAGCACAGAGCTCTGACTCACTGCTGACTAATTGTTCATGTGGATAAGACTTGTAGGTGAACAAATATAGGATATTTTAGGTTAAAGTGATTGTGTCCTTGACCTTCAGGGTCGCCCAAGGACCAATGTTTAGGTGCCTGCTGTTCAGCAACAACCCAGGTTGGGACAAAAGTAGGTTTACAGTTGTTTGTATAGAAAATGATACAATAATTCATAAATAATAATACAAGAATAAACTGTTTTGCCCCACCTGTACATTTGATTTGTAGAAAGTTGCTAATTTCAGGGATTTTTTATTTTCCCTTGACATCTTTACATTATGTTAAACTCACTATTTTACCATATGGACCCACAAAGAGAATTCATTGGTTTCTTGCTTTAGAGTTTTTGCTATTGTAAGTGATCCCCAAATCATTAGATTTGAAAGATGAAATGTCTGGTCTCCATGTCTTAACAGAAAATTTAAAGTTGTCATTTATATGAGTGAAATCATATGACACTTGTCTTTCTCTGACTGCCTTATTTCACTTAGCATAATGCTCTCCATGTCCATCTATGCTGTCGCAAAGGATAAAATGTTCTTTCTGTTTACGGAAGAGTAGTACTCCATCGTGTAAATGTACCACAGAGTTTTTATCCACTCACCTACTGATGGACACTTGGGCTGCTTCCAGATCTTGGCTACTATAAATAATGCTGCAATGAACCTAGGGGTGCATATATTCTTTCGAATTCATGTTTTGGGTTTCTTCGGATAAACTCCCAGAAGTGGACTCTCTGGTGTGTATGTGGGGGGATGTTGGGGGTGCTGGTGGAGGGATAAAGCAAAAAAGAAAAAAAGAGAAAGAGAGAACTCATGGACAGCAGTGTGGTGATTGTGGGGTGGGGGGGTGCTGGAAGAGGGTGTAGAGGGGATAATGGTGATGGAAAAAATAGAATAAAAATAGATGAATGGAAAAAATAAATTAAGTACGTAACTAAAAAAACTAAAGTAGTCATTTATATAGCATTTATGTCTTAAATTCAAGGGTTAAAAAAAGTGAAAAGCTTATTTTAAATGTTTAATTTCCGCAGTTAGCATTGCCAGCCCCCTCCCGATACGTTCGTTCGAACAGTTCCGCAGGGTGTCCTTCAAAGCTGTTTCACATTCACAGTTTAACTGTGGCCTGTTCCACGCACAGCTTCTCCACGAGCCGCTGCTGCGTCTCCGGTAGTCAGAGCTGGGACCGAAGTCATTCCAGCCAGGCGTGGGCTACTGACTTTACTCTTTTTTCCTTAAACTTGATAAAAGTGATTGAAAAGAAGAAATTCTGTGCGGTTGCAGATGCTTACCATTCCTGCTGTCACTGTTCACGAGGGGGCACGTCTTCAGTACCCTTCTCCGAGCTTTTCACTTGACACTGGCTTGTTGGAGGGTCACAGTTTAACAGGGCACGTTCATTTATCATCAGGTCTGTCACCAGGCTACCCTCAGGAGCCTCCCCTCCCCGTGACCTGTACCCATGCACAGCTCCTTTTCATGTGACATCAGAGTTAATTAAGGTCAGTCAGTGAGAAATCTCCTGCCGGCCAAGGAGTTACCTTTTCCCCAAAAATGCTCTCCTCCTACACCGCTGTTCTTTTATTGAAGAGGCTCAGAAACCATCTCCATAGAGCTGTCTGACATGTCATTTCAGTTTACCAGACGATGTCACGGACGTTATCTGAGCCGCCTGGAGCAGGGGTCAAGAGCTGGTTGATAGTGCATGAGACAAAGCTCGGAAAGCATTCAGGAGAGAAGGCTGGTAGAACTTCATCTGGTTACAAAAGGGAGATGAACAGAACAAATGGTCTTTGTACCTAAAAATGCCAAGAGGCTTAGTCAGGGCTTGGACGTGTCTCCATTTCTAGCACTAGCAGGAAATGCATTGCATTTAAAGCATATACCCCACTGCTTATGTTCTGATCTGAGGTCACCGTTCAGAGGACTGTGGGGAAGCTGGGCCTGATAGCATCTCGTATAGAATGGCTCAGATTCACCAGTAGCGTTACGCTATTTATTGTATCAACATTTATTATGTTGATTTCAGGCCAGTTTTAACTTTCAGGTTATGAACACCAGAAAAAGAGCTTGCTTAGGAGAGGTGCAGTTTCAATGAGCACATGTAATATATGCAAGACTAAATACTAACACTTGGCCCAGTGGGAGTAACAGGTTTCTGTTGTTAATCTTTCTTCAATTGGTGCATCCTCTTTAGAATCATAGCACTATAAAACAATTCACATCATCAGTGACAGAGTGCTTACCGTTGAAAGATCATTCGACAGAGGCACATTAGGAATAGTAGCATTATTAATAAAATGCTTGAACTTACACAAGTATTCATTTGGAAGCATCATACTGTATGTATGCAACCCACAACTTAAAACAGAAAGTTGTCTTTGCTCTAATGACACTGGGATTACAGGTTGGTCTACCACCCAGCATTTTATCAATTACTCTGTGTCCACTGCTGTTCAGTGCTCAAGTTCTAGGTGTCCATGGGGACGATGACAGCAGGTCTCTGAATGTCATGGACATGTTATTTGCATGTGCCCCTGTGGGTTTCCTTAGGAAGGAAAGCATCAGAGAAGATTTGGGAAATATTTTATCAACTCAATATAGAAGCTTGCCATATAATGGTTAAAGCACATGACCTAGAATCGGAACTTTCAAATGTTAGTGTAGCCACTGCCTATAACCTGTCATGTAACACAGATAACCTTCAGATTCACACAGTTCTTTCTGGGGAAAAGAAAAATCATGGAGCTATATACTGTGATGCTATTAATTAACCAGAAAAAAATGCATCGTGCTAAAGTTTAAATTTTGAATCCAAGATAATGACTTCGAAATCTGCATAATAAAGTGCAGAAGAAAGGCTAGCCCCAGGCAGGAGGGCAAGCATGCACCCTAACAGTGGAGCTATTCACGCAAGAAAAAGCCGAAAACTGTTATCACAGCTAACCCAATGTTTGCTCTATTCTTTTCACATATACTTCCACTTTATAATCTATTACAAATAATGAGAAAACACCATTTGCTTTGCATATAAGAATAGGGGAGAAATAAAAGGAGATTGGACAGCCGAGTGTGATAAATTTCTGACATTAATTTTAAGCTTACTTGGACAGTTTATAAAGTCCTAACTATATAGAAAACATTTTTCTGGAGCACTTTAGACTGTCTATAAAGACGGTGCTTTATAAATTCACTCACCAAGAGGAACGTTGAGATAGCTCTGTCTTTATAACCAATAATATACAGAAAACCCCCTGACCCTTGAGATTTAAATGGCCAAGAGTGTGCAGTAAAGGGAATCATCACAGGGAAACTGAATTTTTTAAAGCTACGTTAGCATACTTTCTAGGGCTCGTCAAACACTATCCTTGACATTGTGTTTCTATGGTCAAAATCCGTTTTCTTCTAAATTAAATATTTGAAATATAATTGCTTTCCACTGGGCATATTTTGGAGACTAAACCTGCTTAGACAATGGGACAGGCATGTTCACTTCCTCTTTAAAAAATTCTGGGTTCCTTTAGTTTTCATGTTTTCTTATAATTTGGTAATTTTACATAGTACATATTTGATATAGCTGTGCCTTGAGATTTTACAAACTTAAAAAAAAAATCTCATCTCAGATGGAATGAATGTTCTACAGGTCTTGCTGAGAGGCGTGGTTCTGGAAGGGAAAGTGACCTGTTACAAGCAGTGTGCTTCCACCAGCAGGACCTCGACTTACAGAAAAGTCTACTGAACGTCTTTCCCTCGTTTCAGGGTGTGGTATGAAGGCCTTCCTGCCAAACACCCGCAGGAGATCTGAGCCATTTGCACCCCAAACCTGGAGAACATTGTTTTTAATTCTTGGGACATTTTTACTCGTACGCGTTCATTAATCTATCTACAAATTTGTTTCTAGAATTAGTCTTTTTGATAGCATCCAAGGTACCACATCTCTGATGAAAAAAACCAAAACACCAATTTGTGTTACCAGTTGGCCATCGGGAGGACGAGACCAGAACAGGTAAGTAGAAGTTACATAAAGCCAGAAGGAAGATGTCTGTGGAGAGGTAGTAAGGTCCCTAATACCAGAGCTGCCCCCACAAACTTAAACTACCCAACCCCAGAGAGAGACCATGACTCTAGGAATCTGGGAACTCCTGCTTCACCTATTGCATTCCCTGTGACCCCTTCCTCTCACTTCCTTGCCTTTTTTATTTCGCCATCTTCAGCCTCAGTATTTATTCTCCCATTTAATACTTTAAACATATACTAAGAGAAGCATATAATAAGAAGAAAAGATTGCTTTAAGTTTCTAACTTAGGCTGAATAATAGATAAACAAGTATATATAGACATACGCAATTTCTTATTTATAAACTGCTTTTTATATAAATACAATATTATATCATATTTGTATGTTATCACAGGGCAGTACCAGCTGTGGAGGTGGCTGACCCAGCGCAGGGAGTGAGGAACTCCTCTCAGAAGAATGATGCTGAAGGTAAGGCCTGAAGAATGAGTATGTGTGTGTGCTAAAGAAAGCACCAGTGAGCCTTTCTTTCTCCTATAATGACTTCCACATTTTCAAACTCACTAAAGCTCATTTTCACTTTGCAAACAGTTGTGACCAACTACCTTTCAAAGTCTCTGGCTTCTACAACCCCGCTTTTCTTGACCTCGTTGCTGAGAGCAGAAAGGCCTATTGTCATATATATATATATATAACAGCTTGTTATATATATCTACCTGACTTCACTTGCCACTAGGAAAAAAAGCCACAAGTGAGTATTTGCTAGCATATACCCTCAGGTCACATTGTGCTTTTTGAAATTACGGAAGAGGCTTGGGATGGAGACGCAGCAATGAGGGTCATAAAAGAAAACGATGGGATGTGATACATTAGCCAGGACTTAACTTGTCCTCTCTTTTCACTCCTCTTTCTGGCCCACACCATGGACAGTCCAGAGCTGAGAGGAAATGGTTTCCAACCCAAATGTCCTTGTCCAAGATGGAAACACAATGCGACAACAGCATTACCTAACACCTTGGGCTGTGTTGGTGTATCTAGTAAATCTCCCCATAAACTGTTGCTCTTCTGTGCCGTTTGGAAACCTTGACCGGCTGAGAGTATCCCGGCAGGAGGATTCATTAAAGGAAATATCTCCTGGGAACCACTTCTCTTGTGGCTGGGCAGCTTAGATCCTCATTCTGAATCCTGAGTCTAGATTCAATTCAGGAGAACATAGCAAGCTCAACCAGGGATAAGAAAGGGGTCACTGGAACCAGAGGGTGGCCCAGATGGAAGGAAGAGAACATTTCAGATGTGTGGGGAGAATTATCACCAGCGCTTGGACATACGTCTGCAAACCATCTCCACCTACACACACACTCACACACAGGTTCCCGGAAGGAGAACGAACGGGGAACCATGAGTCCTTCCGAGGCCTCTGAGACCCAGTGGAATGGTTAGGACACAGCTGCAGTCAGTTCAACCAGTGTTTATTGAGTAACTACTATGTACCATGCACGGTACTGAATTCACAGCTGGAAGATGGATCAGAAACAAGCCCTTTGTCTTGAAGGACTTTCAGCCCTGGGCAGCCTCTTAGGACATGAGTCATCTAGATTGATTAGGTGAAATCCAATCAATTATCTAGGTCGACAATAGAGATCACCTTAAAACTGTGTATGCCTTGTATTTAAAGGAAACGTTCTAGAGTACAACGCCTTTGCCAACACAAGTGATGCATTTCAGGAAAACTCACAGTTAATGTCACAAAGTAAGACACTCAATGGTAAACATAGAACCATAAATAAAACCACGTTTCTCTCTTGAAATAAAGTATAAAGTGGTAAATGATAATTGATAATTGCTTAAGCACCTTTTAAGTGAATGTTAAAAGGTTCTAAAATAAAAGTCTTCTATTCCCACCTGAACTCACACTGGAAATTGGACATACACCTAGAATGATGATTGCTTATGAAATTGGCATCAGGAGAATTATAGTTGATATGATCCATAATTTTCCTCACGAAATCATACCAGAAAATACAGCAATCCAAAACATTGAAAGAAAATATACTTCTTATAAGAAATTTCTCCCCAGGTCTGTACTTAACATTCTTCCAAATGGCGAGCAAATGACCCCAGGCAGGCAAGCCCACGCCATCTGCCCGGACTGTGAAGATCTTTCAAATGAACAAACAACAACTTTATTTCTGCATTTTAGAATTTTACTGCTCCTAAAAAGAGATATATCTGGATCTACAATCACTAAGTTTAGTGTCCAGTCTAAAAAGGCTAAAGTGAAATAGACATCATTGAAAATTAGCCTCCGTGGTAATTTCCCGAAGCTAAAGGAGCAAACTTTGCAGAGGTTACTTTCCACTGAGAGGTTTTGAGGACAGGGAATGGGGCAGGAGTAGTAGAACCACTTTTCGTCTGTGCATCAACAATTTGTCAGATTACCCCTAACGCTCAAGAAGTTATGGGTACTCAGTCCCTTTAGGGCAATCATAGGGCATAATAACAATTCAATAATAAATAGGAGAATTACTCAATCCTCATGTGTTTGTTTGTTTTTTTTGCCCCCCTCTAGTTATAGCAGAATTCCCTATGGAGAAGATTTCAAAGCTAGACACATTCCCAAATGACAACAGAGAACAAAAAATCCGACCCAGCAGTTGACATTAAGTGGAAAAGAGAGTTAAACAGTGTTTTTCAAAATGAAAACAATACCATTAATCATAGTCCAAACACTGTACCAGGGTTTACATGGCCTTTTAAAAGTGTTTGTTTGCAATCCCTCTAATAGATCCCTGCCTTTCCATCTGTTTACGTATAGTTTTGGTGTCTCTAATGCCAACTTAGAAAAAGAAAACAAACATAAAAATCAAACAGTATGTATCTCCTTATCATTTTCATCCAAGGCGTATATCCATTTGACCACTCTCCACTGCTCCCTTGGAACAAAAGATTCAGAAACAAAAACAAAAAACAAACAAACAAAAAATTATTCAGTAGGTGACAGGACAGACTTTTTCTGATTGGGATAAACGCAGCCATATTCTGGTATGGAAAAGTGTCCCTCTCCAAGTAGTAGATCAAGAAAGAAGAAAATGCTTTTTTCTCTGGACTTCTTGCAGGCTTGGACGCCTGAAAGGAACAAGCTAAGGAAGAACAAGAGACCCGAAGAGCAACAACAGGCAGGACATGTTTCCATCTGGACAGCAGAAGGGCTGCCAATCAAACAGGAAGTCAGGTGTGGCCGTGGCCGTGGCCGTGGCCATCCAGGCAGAAAGTAAGGCCTCCGGGAAAGCACTCTGGAGGCTGTCTTCTTCTCAGACACAACAGCTTGTTATTCTAAACCCTGAAAACCAAAGTGGTTTTCTTTAATTCCTAGATTTTAACATTCAAGATATGCTGGGTAAATGTCAGTGGAAAGGACACTTATTTTATTTTTTTAATAATCCTCACCCGAGGATATGTTTATTGACTTTGGAGAGAGAGGGAGGGAGGGAGAAAGAGAGAGAATCATCAGCTTCCTCCCGAGTGTGCTCCAACAGGGAATCTAACCCTCAGCCTTGGTATGTGCCCTGGCCAGAATCGAACCTGCAACCTTTTGGTGCATAGGAGGACACTCCAACCCACTGACCAACCCAGTCAAGGCAAAGGGCATTTATTTTAAAATTGGAAATACCTAGGTTCCAATCCTAGTCTGGTCACTCCATAAGGGTGTGGCCCTCAGCAAATCACCAAGTTTCCCTGAGCCTCTAGGTTTCAGTAGGAGGTGAGGGTGAGGGTGGGGAGCAAAGTTAAAAGTGAGCATGTTCAGGAGATGCTGGGTCCATGCATCCCTCCGCCTTCCCTGCGGTCACCCTGTCCCAGGTCCAGGTAGCGTTTGCCTTCAGGGTCAAACACACATCAGGGTCCTCCCCTGTATTCCAGTTTCACTGAGAAAAAGCTCCAAGTCTTGGAGGTTTCTGGGATATAAAAGGTGCACAGAGAAGTAGACATCGGACTCCTGGAAGCGATCTGACAGAGGGCATCCCAGCTTTCTCCGAGGACCTGCGGGGTGAGGCCTTTTCCAGAATCAAAGTGCTGGCTGGCCTCATCGTCCTTCTGCTTTAGTTTAAAGCCACTTATAGGAGAGCCGCTTAGAAGCTCATATAAAATTATGTTCTTAATGCCTTTGGAGATCCCTATCTGACTTGAATTTATGGGATGGTCCTTGAATACCCAGTAAGAAAACCCATTCTGTCTCAATGGAGACTTGAATGGTGTCTGCCACACGCAGACGTGGACTCTCCCAAGGCCACTGTAAGCTGGAGTAGCAGAGGCTTCTCACATGCTTTGGAGATGGCAAAACTCCAAGGATAGCATGGTTTGGAAAGAAGGGAAAGACCAGTACACTCTCATCCATGCTCCTTTCCTTCTCCCCTTTTCACTTGGGCTGGAAGGCGGGGTGAGAGCAGGGAGGTTTGGAGTCTGACCCGATGAGGCTGAAATAATTCCAGCCTTACTTACCACTTCTGGGATCTTAGGAAAAATATTTCACTGACCTCAGCCTCAGTTCCTTCATACTGAAGAGTACTGTTGCTACCTCTTGGGATTGAGTAAGATAACAACTGTAAATCAAAGTACCTGGCAGTCCATAGGGGTCAGTGTCCTCGTTTCTCTCCCACAAAGCATACAGCCTCATGCATCCTCCAGAAGGTGCTCAGCTAGAGAGCCTATGCTAGAAGCCCCCAAAGCTGCAGAGCTGCTACACAACGAATCTGAGGGCCAGCTGCCCTCCCCTGCTGGTGCCATGGTCTCCATAAGAGGCTTGGCACCCCAAACTGGCATGTACCCTCATCAAGAGATGTCTGAGGAGGAAGCTCTTTGGGCCAGTGGTCTCACTCACGGGTTCTGTACAGAAGGGCCAAGGCATTAGTCACTATTATTTTCTTGGCCAAACTCTATAGCTTAATATTTAGACTGAAAAGAAAAGGCTAAGAACTGAACAGTGGTACGGTGTGGTGGACTGAGAAATGCAGCCACAATATTGTACAGCTCTTCCCATCAAGAGAGGAGCCTGTTTCCCCAGCCTTTAGCTCAGGTTAGGGCCAATCAGGTGGCAGAAGGCGTGTGGTGGGAGTTTCAAAGCCCAGGCCTCAAAAGGCCATGCAGCTGCCACCATCGCCCTGACTGCCCCTGCCTCCTCGTAGGGAAGCCAGGCCCAGACTCCTGAATGGCCCAAGACTGCATGCAGAGCGAGGCCCAGCGCCAGCCAGCATCAAGGTCCCAGTTGAAATGCCAGGTGACTATAGCTGCATGAGTGACTCAGGTGAGAATGGAAGAAAAACCACCCAGCTGAGCCCAGCCTAAATTTCTAGCCCACAGACTCATGAGACAGAATGAATTCTTCTTTTTGGCTACTGAGTTTGGGGGCAGCTCGCTGGGTAGCAGTAGATGACAGACACAAATGCTGCCGTGACAGCCCTGCAGAAGCAGGGACTCAGTGGTGCGTCACGCATATGTCTTCCTGTATTTGAGAACAGGAGTGGCCGTGTGGGGCTCACACCACACGAGGCCCCCGATGCCTCACAGTCACCCCAGACGCTCTCAGGGAAGGAGAAGCAGCTTGAACACTCAGTGTTTCACTGAAGGGCCCAGCACCATGGTTCTGCACAGGGGCAGGACAGCTCTGCCTCCAACCGGACAGTGACTTTTCTCACCAATGGGGACCGACTGTGGCACATCACGAAAGCCCGCAGAACTATACGGCTCCAACAGGTAGGATTTAGCCACTCAAGTGGGGGAAACTGATCCCACCAAAGGAAATATGGATACAGAGGCTCAGTCAGAGAGGCAAAACATCATGAGGCTTCAAAGGGCCCTGTGCTGGGGAGGGAGGCAGGGCTGGGCCACGGCATGCGGGTGCCTGAGACAGGTCAATAGATAGCACCTTTCAGAAGGACTCTATAGACGTTTTCCAGTGTTTATAAAGAGGGGAGGCTGAATGCTCTGTGGAGTAAGGCACAGAAGGGGGACTGTTGTCTAGACCAGCAATCCAGCCCTGGCTCCTCATTCACATACCCCACTGGGCAGTGCAGCCCCTTTTCCTCGGAAGGCACGCCCCGAGCCTTCAACCTCGTGCTCCTTCTGCACACCACTGACACACCCTCTTCCTGGCAGGAATTCTTGTAAATACAGTTTATTCCACCTTGTTACAGAGCTAGTGATGACTCAGTGCCGTTTGCAGATTGGCACAGGGCAGGCATCTCGAAGGTGGCCAGGCCTCTGAAACCAGCCCTCGGGTGGGGACTCTCCAAGCGCGGTCAGCGTCACTTGGGGAGTTGTTGGAAATGCTCATTCTTGGCCCCAGCCCAGACCCGCTGATTCAGACACTCTGGGGTGAGCCCAACACTCTAGTGTAGCAGAGCTCTGCAGGTAATTCAGATGTCTGATAAAACAGGAGTTTCTGAACCTCAGCCATCCCCTGGACTCACCGGGAGCTTTACAGTTCTGATGTCTGGGTCCCACTTGACCAAGTGCGATTAAATGGGTCAGGAATGCAGCACGGCAAGAAGAGCTTTTTCCAAAAAAAAACAAAAGCAAAAGCAAAACTCTCCAAACGATTCTAATGTAGGGACAAGGCTGGAGACCATGACCCTAGAGAGAAACAAAGGGTTTCATAGAACTTAATAGGCAAACTGGTTACTAATCAGGGTTTTGTTAAAGGTGGCCTTGAGTTTAAGTGGTTTCATATTTTAATATAATGAAAGCCAAGGCTTTTCATTTATACAAGATTCACTTCAGTCCTCTTTTAACAAAAGAATTTGATCATTGTTATACCTTGGCGTGTGTAGACCACATGATGGGTGTCTTGAAAGGAAATCTATTCACCCTCCACCCGTTAAATAGAAGGATTGAAGACTAGGCTGAGAAAAATGCCTGTAAGCTCTGTGATAATCTGTGAAAAGACAAAAGCATTTGCCAAGATTTGCAATAATGGGATGAGGAAGAATGCAAGGGAAAAACATTAAATTTCAAGCCAGTAAGAAGCACAAAAAACGTGTTATCAGCTGTAGCACAGCACCATGAGGTAGCGCTGCCTCCTTGACAACAAAGATTCTGGAGACGAAGACATCTTGGCTGGTTTCTACCGCCAAGTAATTTTGTTTTGGAAGCAAAGCCTTATAAAACTTTTACTTATGGTTAAACCCTATCTAATTCCATTCTTACTATTTTCCACAAGTCCAATTTTCTTAGACCATGATGTTGTGCCCAGGATTTGGCTAACCATGGTATCTGCAAGACCACATCTCTGTTTACTTTGATTACAGGTCCAAGCTAAGTCGCAGATGTTGTAAACAGAGTCGTGAAGTAGGACACAGGTGCCCTAGCAGAAGATAGGACACAAGAACAGTGTGGGAGCCAGAAGGGGCTCCTGGCTGACCCAGGTCTAGTACCTTGGTCACACAGGTCAAAGGTCATCAAAAGATACTGGGGAAAAGGCTTTAGACCCTGACATCAGAGCCATGAATCCCTACTGAAATTAGTGCTTCTTAGTTTAAAAAAATTATTGAATTTATTGGGGTGACATTGGTTAATAAAATTACATAGGCTTCAGGTGTACAATTCTATAATACATCATCTGTATATCACATTGTATGTTCACCAACCAGTCAAGTCTCCTTCTGTCACCATATATTTGACCCCTTTGACCCTTTACTACCTCCCCACCCCTCTTTCCCTCTGATAGCCACTGTACTGTTGGCTGTGTCTCTGAGTTTTTGTTTGTTTTTCTTGTTTGTTCATTTTTGCTTTCAGTTTTGTATCCCACACATAAGGGAAATCATATGGTTCTTAACTTTTTTCATTGACTTATTTTACTTAGCAATATATTCTCAAGATCCATCCATGTTTTTGCAAATGGCAGTATTTAATTTTTTCTTAAGGTTGCGTAGTATTTCACTGTATATATGGACCACATCCTCTTTATCCAATCATCTATCAAAGGACACTAAGGTTGTTCCCATGTCTTGGCCAAGAGCTTCTCAATTTTTAATGTGTAAACAAAACATCTGGGAACTTTATTAAAATACAGGCTCTGATTCAATTTAGTTCTCAGCGGATGTTGGACCATGGACCACACTTTGAGAAGCGTGTTTTGGAGTATGTAGTGGACACTGAAAAGTGTGGGGCTGGGGATGGGGGTCGGGGACGGGAGGCACCGACCTGGGCCCCAACCATGGGATTCAGATTTTTCAGATCTATGTCTCACACCTACCTAATGGGATGATCTTGCCAGGAGCCTGTTTGCATGAATGGTTGGGAGGAACCCATCCTAAGGAAAGAGAAAATCAGGCGGACTAGTCTGGTCTAGTGGCTTGATATCAAAGGCTACTATTGAAGCAGAGCACCGATGCTGAGCGTGGCCAGGTCTCTGTTCTGCAGGTTTGCATCACAGCTTAGCACCCAAGGACTCAGGGTTATGCTTTGACAAAGCATAAAATCTGAGAGCACTGTTATCTCTAAAAAGTGGGTGAGACATTGCAGATTAAAGCTGAGTGCTTGGCACTTCACCAGCAGAGGCTAAGACAGAACTTCTACACAGACTGAAACCTGGCTTTGGGGGCTCAGAAGCCCCAGTGAGGCATCATGACAAAACAGAAGGGATTACAGGAGGTAGGTATCTCAGAGAGTTGAATGAAGTTCATAGCTGATTTCCTACATTTTAGTCACTCACTGCAGAGTATAAACATCCTCTACTAAGAACAGTCTCTCTAAAGACTCTACTGTAACTGAGGCCAAATGGACAGGCAGGAGCACATTCATATATTGGAATAAATTCGTATCTGGCCCTGAGAAGATTTCTTCTTTGAAATGATAGTGTGGCTACATCATCTATTCATTCATTCATTCATTCATTCATTCATTCATTCCAAGAAAGCCTCCATGCCAGGCATCACACTAGGTGTTGGGGATCTAAGGACAGCTAAGACATGGTGTCTTCTCCTCAAAGGATAAGGGCATAGCCACATAAAGAGAATACTAACAGCGCCAGGTGAGAACTGGAAGAGGGACACATAGAGGGGCTACGTATAGGAGGGTCTATATAGGAGTGGGAGGAACCATTCATTCTGTCTGGGGCTCTAAGGAGGCACTCACAGCAATGGTTTCTGAGTGGATTTTGAAGGTGGGGAGGAGGATGTGCACAGGGAGAAGAGGCTCCAGCAGACAAACAGCATGAACATGGGCAATGAACGTGCAAGGTCCATGTGAAAAGGGTGAGTAATTCCTTTAACTGGGCTAGTAGCACTGCCCACAGGAAAATCAATTTTCTCACCACATCTCTCAGTGTACTACCGAGCAGCCATAATTCGGATATTCTTAATCCAAACCCCTAGGGGCTTTAAGAAAATAGATGAAAATTCCATATTAAAAAATGATGCCAGAGTTTAAAAAGAAATGTTAGCACTGTAATAATGTCATTCAACAAATATTTGAATACCTCTACTCTGCCTGGGGTAGAGGAAACACAAAAATGAAGAAAAATGTTATCTGTAGAATGAACATTGGGTTCTGTTCCTGTGTCTGCCACTAGCCAGCTGTTGACCTTGAAAAAGAATCGCTAAACTACTCTGGGCCTATGTTCTCATCTCTGAAGTGGGTAGACTTCCATCTATGAGGTTCTACCTCACTCTCCCAATGGATGTGTTTAATGAAACAAGATCAAATCTCTCAAAAACATCAAGGAGAGGAGCAGTAATCAAAAATGGTTTCACCAAGACTGATGGGAAATCCCCAGGAGTTCTTGACATCCCCCCACATCCGCCCCAGCAGCAATGCAGGAAATCTAGTCCACTATCTCCAGCAGACTCAATGGAACCATTTCCTTAATGAAACCCCCCTCCCTGCAGTCCCAGATGCTAAGCCAGAAGCTTTCCTTTCAAGCCCTCCCTCAATTACCCCATTCCTCCCATTTCCTTCCTCTCCCTCAATCTGGTATAAAATCCAGTAATTTAATCAGCAGCATGCACTTTCCAAGCACCCAAGTGTGTGAGGAACCACCGGTAATCCTGAAAAGCATGTGGGAGGAGATCTTGTCATTCCAAACCAGCTCACCAGTATGCTAAGGCCAATGGAACGGAACGGATTCTTTTGTTCTAGTAAATTGGTTAAGCCCAGATGCAACAGATGCTTCTAATGCTTTGGACCATTCCTACTAATATATTTTAACTTAAAAAAAAAAAAAGGCCAGGTGCTATTTCAAATGCCCTTTCTCCCCTATCCACGATGGCAAATACTCTGAACAATTATGATATGTACTTGATATCCAACAAACTCTTGACCCAGCTGAACCAAGAACCTGACTAACACCAGCAAGCTCTGTGTTTCATACCCGAGTGCCAAGAGAGCTTCCTTCACTTGCTTTCCATTCTTATGTCCATTCACATACATATCTCAAAGCGCCACAGAAGCGCTGCTCTGCTATTTGTTCTTGCTTTGCAGAACTTCCCAGGGCACAGTAAATACCAGTCATAACTTTGCAACACACCATTTTTAACTTCTATATTCTATGCATTCAAAGTAGATTTAGAATATCTCAATGGTTTTTGATAAGGAGAACAAAGTGATTACTTGGTTTGTTCTAAAAAATAATATAAATAGAGGTTTGGTATCCTCATTGAAATCTAAACTTCTTTTAGAACAAAGTGAGCATTAATAATAATAAAAAGAAATATATGGGTTTAAAATGACTGGCATCATTAGAAGAGAGGATATAACTAGAATTACACATTCTGCTTAAAAAAAAAAAAAAAAAGCCCAAGATGATTACTGCTTGGGCATACTGTAATAGCTTAGCTCTTGCAACCCACTAAAGACCAGTTAACTGGTTGGTCAGGTGCATTCCACTAGTGAAAAAGAAAATACAGTGTGACTACTAATAGCAGGGGGAACCTGCTATTCATTCTTTCAACCTCAGTTCTGGCATTGCAGGGTTTACTATCCATTCTATATGCAAATGTAGGGAAGGGAAGGAGAAAAAGAGACACCATGTTCAGCCTATTTCTTGGCATCATTCATTGAATTTTAGAGTTGGGAAAGGGTCTTAGAAATAATCAACTATTCTAACTCTGAATTTTACATATGAAAACAAAAAGCCATTTAGGTTTCACTAGAAAAGAAACTGGATAGCTTTCCACAGAATGTTCAGCAGGGAAAGGAAACTTTAAATAATAATAAACAAATAAGGTAAAAAGTATTGAGGAACTAGAGTAGGTGACTACCTACAGTTCTCCTGCAACATGATCCATCAGTTGGAAAACTAAGTGGATTGCCAAAGGTGCTATAAATAATTAATGTTTTCAATATGCAATTCAGAAAAACACAACCAAAAAGGCATGGCTGCGTAAACCTTGGGAAAACAACAAAAATTGTTATGTAAAATTAGCTTTATCGTGAGATTTATTACATTCAATTTGGAAATGTAATAAATGAGATTTATTACATTCAATTTATGTACATTTTGATTTAACTTTGCTATTAATGTAGACTTCCCTCACAAAATTCTTAAGTGAAGCATTTCCAGTTAGTTACAGCAAATTGTAGGTGTTAGCTGCTCAAAACTCAAGAAAAATCGGGCCAGGAAAAAGGGTCTGTTCATCAAGGATGTGGTGATTTAAAAGTACGAAAAGGTGACTTTGTGTGGAGTAAAGGAGGACTGGAATCCTTTCTAGAGGAAGACACAGCAATACAGAGGATTTGAAAGTATCTGAATTACTGGCATTTTTTAATTTCCCAGGATATTTGGAAGGAGGTAGATACACTCTTTGGAGGGAAAGGCGTTATCTTTCTGTATTACTCACCCTCTGGTTATTTTATCCCTCAAGGCACATCTGCACATCGCTCACACACAATAATAATACCTGATGAATACACAAAGAATATATAACAGCTGAAGGCAAGCAGACCCGGCTCATGACGGGTGCAAGTGGACTCCTGATAAATCCTCTGGGCAGAAACTTGGGCCCCTTCTGGACTCTCTCCCAGAGCTGCAGCCCCTCGGTTCAGTTTGAATGTCCTGATTTGGTTTAGAAAGCATATAGCGACTGTTTCGCTGAGAGATGTCTGTTGACCGGTCAGAGAAGCCTGTGGTCTGGGAAGGCAGACTTCGAAATTACAAACCCCAAGAGCTGACAGAAGTTCCTTAAACCAGCAGGTAAAGAGGTTCTCACCTTGCCAGTATTTTGTCTTGCTTTCTTCCTCTAACACATATGTAAATTTTTTAAAAAATCACAAGAGAGTTCCAAGATTTCTGCTTCGTTTTAAGTAAAACAATATCTAAGAGGATCTCCCGTTTCTGACAACCTTCCACAGATCTAAGTGGCCCCTAATTACAAAGGGAACTATACTTCACTAGTCAACCGCAGTTTTGAAACAAAAATAAAGATATATCTGTGCGAAGCAGAAAATTTAATAAAACATATTCTCTTTCTTCCATTTTTGGACTCACAGTAATTTACCTTTAGGTAATAGGCAGATAGACTTCAGCAAGTTATTTATATGCTCTTAGCGATTGTCTCAAAATAAGTGACTCTTCAAAACGAAAAATGCATTTTTGAGTTAGAACAGCGATATTCCATTTCAATAGTTATTTTAGCAACTATTTCCAATTTACAGCGCGCTTGCCTCTCGGGTTAATGGTTTCACCAATCTAATTGGAACTATTACTTGTTATTTAGAAACTGCCGGTCTAATTAGTCTTCCCACTGAGAAGGAATATTTAACTGTTATGGCCTTTGGGGGTGAACAAGCTTTTTTTTTTTTTTTTTTTTTTTAAATATGCTCAACTGTACTGACTTCCTTCCCTGAATCATTGTAGTAACTTATTTTATGTTACTGTCTTTTGTCCGGCGGGGACTGAACCAAGGGCTTGGCTACTCGGCCCCACAGAGCCGGTAAATCCCCTCGGGCTTTGACGCCTCACTGGGGGCGGCCTCCACCCTAACCCTGGTGAAACCTCCTGGCCCCGAACGGTTCGGCCACTATTTCTCTAACACCCGGCAAAGGGGCGGATATCAACAATTGTTCAAACCGCATCTTTTGGTCCAAATCGTCCGCCCTTGCTTCCCTCGGAATTTAAAGGCTAGGCTTGCGATTCCAAAACTTAACGGTATTTGGGTTCTGGACTGTCCTCGTCGGCGACCTAGGCTGGACGGGTGGAAAGGGCCCCACCCTGGTGGCAGCGCGCAGCGCGCTCCAGCCCGGCGGTCGCCGACCTGCGAGAGGAATGGACCCTTGTGGAGCATTCCGTGGACAATCGGGCTCGGGGGATTGAAGGACACGAGCTCTTGCCACCTCCGGGGATCTGTCTGCTCCCAGACCCCTCCAAGTAGGTTCTCTTCCTTCCCTTTCGAGGTGCGACGTCGTGGCCAATGCCCAACATCGCCACGGTCGGGCTTCAGCCCAGCCCTCGGGCGGCCTCGCCGGCGTCCCGGGAGCTGCGGCGCTGAACTCCGGAGGACCCCGTGGACCGGCCGCCTGGGAACAGGTCTGAGGGTCAGGCAGATCCCAGCGAGCGGCGCTTCCCGAGCCCGGAGCCAGGCAGAGAGGGTCAGCGACTCCAGCCGCCGAGGGGAAGCCTCAGTGCCATCCAGGGCGGCGATGCCCGCGGGCCCCTCCAGCTGCCCTCTGAGGCGCGCGCCCTGACCACCCCGCGAAGGAAAAAGGCGTCACGACCCCAGGCTTGCACGGTGAGACTCGCGTCCCAGGTTCCCGCCGAGGCTCGCCTCGCAGCGTGTCCCCGGCCCCTAGAGTGTGCCCGTGCCTCCCCATCGCTGCCCGGCCGCGCCTGACCTGTGAGAAGCAGACCGCTGAGCAGCGCGCACAGCAGGACCCCGGTGTCCCAGCAGTAGACCATGGTGAGCGCGACGCGGCCTGCTCGCCTGGTCCCCGCGCTCCCGGCGGGCGACTGACCCAGCCGCCCGGGCTTGTCTTCTTGCTCTCCGCTGCCGCCGACCCCGCACTCCGGCCCCGCGCCCCGAGCGCCCCTCTCTGCGGCTCCAGTCAGGGAGACAGCCACTTGTCTGGTAATCCTCGCAGCCCAGCGTCCTTGGCCGCTGCGCTCCAGTCCCGGAGCCCGCTCCGAGCTGCCGCCGCCGGTGAGAGCCGCGAGAAGGTCTGTCCAGCGCGCTCCGAGCCTCTAGCGGACCTCGACGAAGAGGAGTCGAGGGCGGGGGCCATTTATAACCTTTCCCCAGCCCACTTCCTACCCCGGCACCTCCTTCCAGTGACGTCAAGGGGTCCCCCACCCCTCATCCTCCTCCCCACCTACCCTCTTCCTCCGGGACCTGATTCCCTACGGCTGCGGAGAGGAGCGGGGGCGCCGGGGGCGGGGGACTGGGACCGAGCGCGCGCGCGCGTGGGGGTGGCGCTGGCCCGGGAGCGCGATCCGGGCAGGTTCTGGGTCCTCGTTCCCGGCCCTCTAGCCCGCGTGCCCTCCTCCTTTCCTTAGTGCTCAGGAAATCTTGGTAGGCTCCCTCTGCCCGGATTACTCAGCCCTGGGGGCCGCCCGAAGCTGGTAAGGGCACAGACTGGAGCTCCACCGTCCGCCCCAGGGGCGGAAAGTCCGATCCATGGGAAGCTGGCCGCGGTGTCCTTGGCACCAAAGAGTGAGGCGCAGTCCGGCTCCCTCCCCTTCCTTGTTCTTCCCACCTTATCCAGCCGCGTCCGCCCACTCCCCACCCTCTGCGAGCCCCCTGACTGTCCCCAGACATCAGAAGGCGCCGGAAACCTTGGGCACCGGAGACTGGACCGGGAGACCCAAAGACACCCGACGCTTGCCTGGCACCTTCGGGAAGACAGCGTACCGGCTCTGGTCCCTAGAGAGTGCAGTGCGTCTGTATCTTTTTCGGCCGCAGATGCACCCGCCCAAGTCATTTCCTAAACCCTCAGCTTCCTAGAAGCAAAACAAGAAATAACATCAAGATACCTTTTTAAAAGCTGAAGCGTGAAACTGCTCCTGCAACTTGTAAGGGCCCGGGACATGAACTTTATTTCCTAAATGCTCGAAAAAAATCTTTCTGATGGCAGCTTGCTACGGAAGATGAGTGACTCTTCGAACAAAACCCGGTGAAATTAACTTGAGTCATTAGGTCATTTGCGATGGCACTAATTCCACGTTGTTCCTTAATTTTGTCTCCATTGCCTCAAAGGCTGAAAGCGTCCTGGGCTACACCGAGCAGTCTTGTCCCTGTAAATACCGCCGCTTTGAAAAATAGTTCTATAGGAACCTGCCAGATGGTCACGATAAAAGGCACTGTGATGGCTCCGGAACCGGCCAGCGACTCTTCCTGAAGGACCGGACTACCACGCTGCCTGGGAAAGTTGGGCAACTCGAACTTGCCACACCTCTGGGCGGTAGAGCAAGGACAGGTCTCTGCCACCCGCCGCCCAGCGCAGGAAACGCGTGTCGGAGCACCTGGCGCCAGGGCTACTGAGCCACAGTCCCTCGTGGTTCAAAAGGAAGCAGCCATTGCTCGTCTGCCGGCTTCACCACCCATTTTCATTTTTCCAGTGCTCCTCACCACGATCCCTCACTCCTTTTCTCTACCTCCCGCGAGCCTGGTTCCTCCCCAAACCGCAGGCTCATTCAGTGAACAGTTAGTAAACACGGATCACAGGGCTGGAAGCTGACAGCGGATCCTTCTAGCAACTGCTCCCGCTGCCCAGGTCACAGTCTGAAACACACCCGGGGAGCCTAACTTCAGAGCTGTTTGTCGTTCCCTGGTCTCTCCCACGGACAGGCCGTCAGCATTGCCCTCCTGCCACCTCACAGGGACCAGGCATTGTGTCAGGGCCAAAAACACTGTGATGGGAAGATCTCATTTCTGCCTTCTGAGGGGTTGAGAATCTTGCAAAGAGGCCAGGACGACACAGTGCGAGGCTGGCTTGAGTTTATGATGGGCACAGAGAAGAGGTGGTCTGTCCCGAGGACTCAGGAGAGACACTTAGCTTACTCTGGGGGGAAGTGGTCCATAGTACGACCTACAAGAGTTTAATGCCACTTTTCAAATGCGATTTGATTTTTTTTTAAAAAAAAAAACACACAGAGAGATAACACTCCAAATACCTGCTGTCAGAAGCGAATCTTCATGGACTTTCTTTGTAAAGCCAGAACAGCTGAAACAGTCTTCATAGTCTAAGATGCCAGTCAACAAAGCTAATATATTGCTCAATTATTTAAGGTTAAAGAGTCATGGTTGAATCTAACTTAATTTACTCCCAAATCATCCTGCCTTGAGTGGTTCTCCACAAACTCCCCAACTATTCTTTGGAAACGTTGTGGGCTTTGAGTGATAGCCAGACATCTCTTTACTATTTCTTCTTTTGTTAGTAGAGTTAGCATCCTCACAAAGAACTCAAGATGCTACAGGTTGTCACAAGGCTTTGTTCATGATTTCATTTTAGCTTAGATGAATTTTAGCATTGAGAAAAATGAATATCTAAGCTAAAATAATGAAGAATAAAGGTATGGCTCTCGGCTCTTGCCCAAAAAAGAGAGAATACATTTGAATGAGAATGGGCTACAGTAAGCTCCAACTAAATCACTAAGGAAGAGGTTTTATAGATAATAGTGATGGAAAAGATCAATTTCAACACGCCTGGTGGATATAAAAAGCTATTGAAGTGGACTATCTGCTTACTTCCTGCTCACATACAAAAGAACATTTCATCTCCTGCAAAACCAGACACTCTCTCTTGTTATCAGCTATAAACATTCTCCTGAGGATTCTTTCTAGTCCCTATTCAGAGGCACGCTGTTGGTAAAACCAACAGCTTTAACATCCAAGACTGCAAAATAGTGTGGGAGCATCGGGGTGGGAGACAGGAGAAACCCAGGCCCCGTCTTCCTGCAGCAGCCAAGGGTGGAGCTGCTCAGCCTGCAGTTGCTGGGGCTTAATCAGGAATTTCATCCCCACATGGGCTAGGTAGCTGCAGACCAATTTCAAATGTGCTCCGTGGCTACACACTGCATAGCATAAATATGTATGGTTGGCCACAAGAACCAAATGCCTTGTTATGTGAGAAAACACTTTATGGTGCGTGTCCACTGGACAGTTCAGGCTCCTTGGTCTAAGAAGCACATGCAAACCTCGGGTTACTAGTTCAGCTGATGGAGTTCCTTAGGGCCATCTCCTGTCTGCTCCACAAGCCCACTCTGTTTCTGACTTCCTGCTCCCCACATAGTTTAGTGCTGCTGCTACTTATCTCATTTTGCTTTATGCGGGGTTTCAGCTTCTTTTTGAGGCTGTGTCACAGTGCTGGACTCCTACTTAGCCCTGTATCTCCTGATACTCCCCAGGGGCTGTGACATACTACTTCTGTTACTGCAACCGAAGCTCAAAGGGGCCTTTTCTGTCAGCTACTTCATACCCTGCACTTTTAAGAGACCTTACTCTGGGTTAACACCCCTGTGGTTTTTTCACAAGGGCTTTGATCTAGCTATGCTTGTACAGCCCTAGCTTTGACAACTCAAATTGCAGACCCTTATACACACTCTTACTATACTTCTTGTTTGATTTAGTCCATCTTGCTGGCTGATTGAAATCTTTCTGTTCTCCAGTTCTGCTATTCAGTGTATTTCCTATCGATCCTGCTTCACATTATCCACAAAGAGGATAAGTGAAACTTCTGGATGATCATCAAAATCTTTAACAAGGACAGAGCTGAATGAATGAATGAATGAATTTGAAGAGGCTGAGTAAACCAAAGTATCTATGCCATTATCTCTAGAGGTATGTTCATAAAGGGAGGCTGCATGTTAACTCATTAACATTTCTCATGTCATTATTTAGGAATAATTGATGGTCTGAGCAAGAGGTAATAAGACAGGTGAGTTTTATTCAAGATATTCTGGGAACATTTTCTAAATGTTCAGAATTAGCTCATTAGAGACGATTGGGGCAGGAGAAAGATAAAACAGAGAAGGGACTAATACCTAAAGGAAAATAGTTGACTAAGGAAATCTGTATGTGGGTCATCTAGTCATTATAATTAACAATTTTGACAAAGGTTAATTTTATCTTAGCATATAACTGTCAGCTACTGACTTATTCTCTTATTTTAAAATATTATATTATTTTTAATACACTCTTTTAGTTAGAAAACATTTTAGACATATGAAAAGATAGGGAGCCCTGGCTGGTGTGGCTCAGTTGGTTGGGCATCTTCCCAGTCACCAGGAGGTTGCTGGTTAGATTCCCAGTCACGGGCACATGCCTGGCTTCTGGGCTCAATCTCTGGTTGGGGGTGTGCCTGGTGGGAGGTGTGCGGGAGGCAGCCGATCGATGTTGTGCTCACATCCATGTTTCTCTCTCTCTCCCTTGCTGTCCCCTCTTTCTAAAAAACCAATAAAAAATATTCTTTAAAAACGAAAGAAAAGAAAATGTAGGGAGATGGCTGGAGGATGAGTCTTAATTGAATCATCTTAATATAATCATCATGATCACTTTGGTATATTTCATGCTAGCCTTTTTCACATAGAGTACTCTTATTTTTTCATGTCTTCATGGCCTTCATAATGATTATATTTAATAGCTGCAAAATATTATCCTCCTACTGCTGGACATTTCACTTTTATCATTATAAGTAATTCCAAAATAAATTAGTTTGATGCTGGAATCGTTGTTAGTCAGTTAGGCACACACACATACACACACTCTTCCCATCCCCCTCCTTCTTCCAAGCCCCTTTCATCCATACACACACACACACACACACACACACGCACACATCAACATTCTTGCTTCACTTGAAATTTGCACCAGCTTAGTCAAATAGTGACCTGGCCGAACAATTGGAAGGAAAAGATTCTTATCATGGTGCACGGTCCAGAAAACGTATTTTTTCTTTCAGTTAATATTTCTATGTACATACCCCTTACACAATCATGTGCCAATCTTGTTGAAAATAGTAGCATGGAAGACATCGTTATTGTCCTAGAAGGCCTTACAGTTGGAGATGGCCAGGCTTACATAAGACATTGGGAAACAATTTTACTGCAATTAAAAGCAAGAACAAGATATAGTTGTGAATACTACAATTATTAATTACTAAGTTGGGAAATGATTTTGAAGGTAGCAACAGATTTGTATCAGCGGAGAGGAGAGGGCACTCTGAAAAGAAGGCGAAGGGAGTAAGACCAGTGTGGGGAAGGGCCAGTGGAGGAGGGAGGTGAAGGGGCAGGAGGGTTAAGTTCAAGTCGGCAAGGTTGAAGACCCTTGATGACTTGGTAGATAAAGTTAAATGTGCGTAATCCTGCCAGTACTAAGAAAGGGTGGTGTAGGATGGTTGTTCTAGCATATTGGGGATTAAACAGGAGTGAGACTGATGAAGAAACAAACTATTAAGAGATGAAGAAATTAAATTGATGAAGAAACAAACTATTAAGAGATGAGAAGATAGGACTGGAACAGTGACAGGAAGGAACTCTGGTTAGCAGTTCAGAGAAGGGATGGGGTCCAGGTGAGGGAGAGGGAGGAGCCCACAAGAACCCAAGTTTCCAAGGAGCGTTCTGAGCTGCTGAGCACCGCCAGGATGGGGAGGTGGGGAGGCTCTGGGAGGGAGGAGAGGGGCGCACTAGGTTTCAGCCAGGTTGAGGTGAGTGGGAATTGAAAGCAACCTACTTTATTTACCTGTTTGAGCCAATGCAGGGTTTAAAGTGATAGTCTGGCTCAGGTCCAAACATTTTAAGGAAGTAGAAATGCATCATCAGATTGCTGTATCCTGACTCTGGACAGAAATCTTTTATATATTAATATCTGAGTTCTGTGTAATGGCTGGGCTGTGACTAGGGCGTTTATTAAAAGCTGTGAATTTAATTTCCACTCTGAGTGAGTAAGGGTGCCCAACACAGTTCGGTCTTCAGTCTTCCTTCTTCAGAAGTTCCCCTGACTCCAGACACAGCCCCAGGGCAGGTCTCCTGGCAGCTTGGGTGGAAGACCATCCCTTTCCTTCCTGCACCTCTTCCAGACTCCTCCCAGATGTACTTTTCATGTGTATCAGCAGCAGCATCGTGGAGAAGCCCAGCCACTGTCGGCGACCACAGCCCATCTGAGTCAGGGTGCAGGCGGGGGCCTGGTGCTTTCCAAACCATCATCGATGCAAAATCTGGCAGATCTGGCATTGGTAAGAAAGTTAGGTCCTAACCCGACCATAGAGGGAAGAATGGAGTATCAGTGAGTGGCCTTAGGTTTATTCTGATGAAAAGCAATATTCCACAAAACCAAGTTCCAGTTAAACTGCGAATGTTGCTTCCATCACGACCTGAAAGACACACCAGCACCAGCTGCTTTCTCCTTGTTTTTAGGCTGCTAAATAACTTTGCTTCTATCAGTTTATAATTGAAAATTTCCTCACAACACCTGTATAAAAACACCAGAATCACTGTTTGTGCCTTTTGGAGTATAGCTGTTGATCAACATTAAAGAAAAGAAGTTAATGTCAAGATATGACAAACGAATCTTTTTTTAGATAGAAAATATATCAATGTCTAAAGCACCAAGTCAAACATTAGTGTGGTTTTTCTTGCAGAAATTTAAAACCCAACCAAATAATAGTTTATTATTTAAATAAAAATTCCTTTCGTGCCCTGGCCGGTTTGGCTCAGCGGTTGGAGCGTCAGCCTGCGGACCAGAGCGTTCCGGGCTCAGTTCCCGCTAAGGGCACATACCAAAAAAAAGAAAAAAAAAATTCCTTTCTTCACATCCTGAAGGAATCACAGATAAAGTGATAAAATGTCTGACATTTGCTTCAAAATTATACAAAAGGAGTAAAGTTGAAACAAGATAGGTCATCTGTTGATAATGGTGAAGCCGAGTCATGTGTATAATATATGTATTTCTTTTTATGTGTATGTTTAAAATGTTTTCTTACTATGTCATATAAATGAAATCATAACAGTATGTAACCTTTTGGGATTGGCTTAAAAGATTTTAGCTTACGGCTCTGGAGCTGTATCTAGACTGTTGTGTGTAATAAGAGTTAGTTGCTGAGTAGTATTCCATGGTATGGAGGTACCACAGTTTAACTTAACCATCCCCCTGTTGAGGGGCCTCTGGGTTGCTCCCAGTTTTTAGCCATTGTAAATAAAGCTGCTATAAACATTCGCATACAAAAAAATAAAAAATGTTTTCTTATTAACACACCCTTTTCTTCCCTAGTCTGAAATTGAAAATGCAAAACTAATCAGCCAAAATACATTTTAGGATCTGAACCTAGGAAAAAAAATAGAGAGAAAGGGGAGACAGTGAATATATCTGGCGACCACAGCCTTGGTTTCACTGAGTCGTGAGCACACGTCCTTCCAGCGGGTTTCCGGCAAATCCGTGACGCACTGATGAAGCAGGAACACGTTACAGCAACCACACGGGGAGCAACTTACGGTTTGAAAAATCCACTTGATTTGACAAGTACCACTGTGTTAAGAAGTGACACAGATGAGTAGAGACAAGATAACGAAGGAAGAAGAAGAAAGAAAATAGGGGCATTCTTTGGAAGGAGACTCAAGAAAAATACCATCTCTACGTAGAGGAGGGAAGAACACAAGCTTTGAAAGTCATTTTTCTCCTCCATCATATTTATTTTAAAATTGTGGGTAGTGATCACTAAAGAATATAAAACGGGTAAAAGCATAGAAAGCCATACTTAATTATCTAATGATATTATTTTAAAGGAGTTTAAAAAACTATGTTTGTTTAAAAAAAACACACACAAAAAACAAGATTCATTGGCAAGCATCCTAGGCAATTTTAAGAACAGGAAGAGGATATTGCAAGACAATTGGCCATTTTTTCCTACAACTTATGAAGAAGAGAAGTTCCAATGGTTGGAAAAAGAAAGATTCCAGAAGACTAGTGAACACAAAACATAAAAATCATAAAATATGAGTTACAGATGAGCCTCTTAGAAAATCTAGTCCAGCCACCGATCTCTGTCAGGAAACAGGCAGAGAGATGACGTGCCTTGCCCACAGGGAGTCTGAATCTAAATGGACTCCTTGGGTTTACAGCTTGGACTGTCCTGGGCGGTCCCCCAGCCTCTTTGGTCTCTTAATACCGAGCCCATTAGAGGAGAAGGAGAGAGCTGGTTCCTGAAGACACATTCTTCATCCATTTAATCAGTGTGGGAGTGAGCTGATAAACCTGTGGAAGGAAGGAAGGATTTGTCTGCAGGTCAGATGGGATTTCACCCAGGTCAAGATCACTGCCTTTGGGCAGAGAGTCACCTGCACCCGAAAACAACACAAAACAAAGCAGAGAACACAGAACTTCTGCTGGGAAGCAAGCTGGGTCCATGTGCGCCTTCTAGGGGTTCATGCGCCTGCCACCTTCTAGGGGTTCAAGCGCCTGCCAAGGGATCTCAGCCTCTTGTTATTAACCACTGTTACTCCAATACATTTAGTGTAAAAATTCTTTTAAGTGGTAGTGTTGGGGAAAGCAGAAACCTACAATTTTAGGTCTAGAAAGATCAGCAGTTATGATGAAAACCCATAAAATTTCAGTTTAGAAAAACCCCACTAACTCATCTTGCATAAATGAAGAAAATGAAAGTCCCACATACTAAATGGTGTATTCAGCCGGGGCCACATAATTAAGTTAGTGCCTGTTCAGCTGACCCTACAAAACCAGATCTGCCTTTACTTGGTGCAAATTACTTAACCTCTCTGAGCTTCAGTTTACTGCTCTGTGAAATGGGGATAATCACAGTGTAAGAGTATTACCTCATTGTGAGAATTATATGTGACAATCTGCAAAGTGAGTAGCACAGTGAGTGACACATGGCAAGTACTCAATAAATGTTAACTATTATTATAAACACCATCTTCATTGTCGACCTTACTGTTTTAATTGTAACACGTTATTCAGTGTGCCCCCCAAAGAACTCCATAAAGATCTTGAGCTCCACCATCTGTACCCGAGACCCCTGTTTAAAGGGGTTGGCTCCCTGGAGAAAGAGGCTCTGGACTCCTTGGCAGCTTTACTCCTGAGTTATGAATTCTTTTTTTTAAATTATCATGATGATGATGATGATGATGATGATGATGATGACGACGACGGCAATCAAGTACAGTGAATGCTTTATTTTGGTTGAGTTGATCACTTAGATGTAGACACAGCAGTGAAGACCACATGCACTGTTAAGCATACTCCTGTGCATTGTTTTCTATGGTACTGACTTGTCCATAGCCTGGGGTGATAGCCATTAGTTATTGTGGTGGAGAATTACTTCGAATCCTTGAGGTCAAGATCTAAGAAAATAAAATTTCACAGTAGTTTCCTTTGAGTATAATAACCTTAATAAAACACTTTCGGACTAGAGAGCATTGGCAGTGTTTTTCAACACAGATTCTTTTGCATGTTACATGGAACTATTTTTGCAAGATATTTATCATTCTTAAATGGCAAGAGAATGTTTTATTATCAATGTCCCATTATACTCTATATAATTAAAGAAAATAAAGTTGTGCCATGTCAATGTGCTCGAGGTAATGTTCCAGGGACACCCAGAGTGAAGCGGGGGTGTGTCCAGCCATCAGAGGGCAGAAGAAAGCAATCTCATCAAGCTTTAGAAGCAAAGTACAAAGACAGGCACTTGCTAGGAAGAAACTCCTTTGTTGGTTTAAAAAGTCAACCTTTACTAAGTGAAAGAAGTCCACCTGAAAAGGCTATACACTGTATGGTTCCAACTATATGACATTCTGGAAAAGGCAAAACTATGGACACAGTGAAAAGGTCAGTGGTTACCAGGAGTTTACAGGAGAGGGAGGAGTGAAGAGCAGAGCACAGAGGATTTTTAGGGCAGTGAAATACTGCATGACACTATAATGGTAGACACGTGTCACTCTACATTTGCCCAAACCCAAAGAATGTACACCAATAGTAAACCTTAATGTAAATGATGGATTTGGGGCGATTAAGATGTGTCAATGTAGGTTTATTGAGTGACAAATGTGCCACTCTCCTGGGGGATGTTGATAGTAGGAGGTGTGTGTGTGTGTGTGTGTGTGTGTGTGTGTGTTGGGTGAGGGAGTCAGGAGGTAAATGGGAACTCTGTAATTTCTGCTCAATTTTGCTGTGAACGTAAAACTGACCTAAAATACAAAGTCTATTTTAAACCTACTGAAAAAGAGTGAAACTTCAGCTTCTTGATTGACTATTGTGTGGGTATTGCAAGCTTGGCTCGTCACTATTTTTAACATCCACGGAAATCAGGGGCCTAATTTTGCTCAGTATTTCCCAGTGTTTGCCAAAGAGGCACAACTAGATATTACTACCATAAAATGAAGTTACAAAATATCACTGTGAGTTAAAATAAAATAATTAGAGGGCATAAGTGGGAAGTCACAGAAATGAAAAGAGGAAAACATTAACCTAAAAAGAGGTGAGTAATTTAACAATTTAAGGAAAACAAGGACTCCATAGATATAGTTACACTATTTCTGGACTACACTTACTGTAACATTGAAGTAATCCTGATTCATAATCTGTTTCATACCAACTCCATTGTGTTAACAACAGTTACTCACCTCCTTCGAGAATTTTCTCTCCTCAGCCTCCTTTATGTCCTGAGCTCCTTTCCTACGTTTGCCTTAATGTTTTTGTCAATCAAGTTAGGAGAATGCAAAAGAATGTTTAGTTCCTCAGACACAAAGAAGGCCTCAGATACCCCATGATAGCTCTGCAGGGTTCTTAGAGCCAGCTGGAGACCCAAACAGTTGGTCAGATTAAAGAAGTGGCAGAGAATGGGGTGGCAGGGATTTAGATCCGGTGGGATCCAGGAAGAGCTGAACTGCTGGCTGCGGAAAGGGTGGCCGGACTTCCCTCTCGCCCACTGGGAAATGAGGATGCTTTGGGTCCCACCTCTGAGCTGACCAGCCGCGTGGCCTCACTGCTCCGAGCCTCAGTGTCCTCAGCTGTGACACAGGGATAGGAGCGGTGCATCCCTCACGTGGGCTGTGCAGGCACAGGGCGCACAGGCGGGCGGGCACGTGCCCAGCCCACGGTAAGTGCTCAGTGTGGCTTTCCCGCTAACCGTTTCACTTGTCCATTTCCTCCCGATTTACATTTCAAGAGAGTGAGTCTTGATGGCTCAGTCAAGCCTGTGGATTGGTTTGCCTGGGTGGGGGTTGGTGACAGGTGTGTGTTCATATGTGCTCCTGTGAGTGAGTGCGTGTGTGTATGTACGTGTACACACGTAAGCAGAGAGGCGTGCCAGCACATCTGATGCCCCCAACATGAATTCTGCCCAAAGAGCCTCGCTAGAAGGTGACCCGCATATCCAGCCTCTGCTTAGAGAGAGCACAGCCGTGTCTCCTGATGCTGGCTGGCATGCAGTCATCTTTGCTCCTTCATTCAGGGACCCTGGGGGGGAAACAGAGGGCGAGAGAGAGGTGGAGGAGGCATTTTTATTTTTTTTAAAAAGCTCCATCTACATTGGTGAAGGCCAGCCTTCCTATTATTATGAGCCCAGAGTTAATACAGGAAAGAGGCTGGTAGGAGAGGTGGGTACAGGGCCAAAAGGTTTGAAGTGAGTTAAATAGGTTTTGTCAATTCAAACAGTGGCTGAACAGAGCTGAAGCTGGGTGATAAAGTCACTGAATCTTATTTATTACCATCTTTTGTCCATATGTTTTATTTAATTAGATCATGCTTTAAGTAGTGAAATAAGTTTAAATTTACTTACATATCCTAAACGCCTTAGGACAAGGTAGAGCCATTTAGAAATTAAATCTTAAGATATTATAAGCCATTGCCAATAGGAAGTCAACATATTGTTCTTTAATAATCATGTTTAAGATTTTTAAAGAATGTTTCCTACATGAAGAGTCTCCATAATGAAGGCTTCTTCTTTTTATATGTGTAATTTATTAAAACCATGTGATACTCTTGGACTCAGTGACTCTTACTCGTGGGAGAATCTAGCCACTTGAAAATCTGAGACACTGGGTAGCAGCTTGCTTGACATGTGAGCAGAAAAACCCGAGAGGAAATAAACAGACTTGGAACTAGCCTTGTAGACTCAAACCTCACTGGCCACTTCACGTCTTGTTGTGAGTCACATTTCTTTTTTTTTCGGATGCCACAACTATGACTCTATTGATTTAAAAAAAAATTAAACTTGCCTCCCTACAGAAAGGTTTTGAGCTGTCATTGGGTCCAGCGCAGGGAATGGTCAGGTGATAAGCTGTAGCAAAAGAAGAGAAAGGCCCTAGAAAGGAGGGGAACAGAGGCCAGGAGATTTGACCTTGCTGAGGATGTTTGTGTCCACAGATTATCATAATCTTTAGTCCAAGTCCAGTGAGTTAATCATCAATGAGGAAAGAAGCCTAAGGTGAAGCAAAATGATACCTGAAAATGTAGGCAGAGCTTGGCCGTAAGAAATCAGGGCAGACATAGTTCCTAGGAAGGTAGTTCTCAATAATTCCAATATAAAGGATGGCAAAAAAAGAAAACATTAGCTTGGAGGGTTGAAGACAACTAGAAGAATTCCGGAACCAGTTCAGATCACAGGTAAAAACAAAACTTTAAACATTGATGACAGTCAACTGCATTAGAGTCCAATATTCACAGTTGGGCATTGTTATTTCCATTGAAACACAATTGTTCTCCCAAAAATTACCATCGTTTTCATTAAAGAGACTGTATTAAGTCCAGTTTTAATTTGGCTTGATTATTTGCATACACACAACAAGAATAGCAATTGCTCATATAGGCTCTTTAAATCTGCTTTGCTGGAATTTCTCTCACAAGGAATCTTCAGACTGAGCCTTGTAAGCCCCCCAGGGCACAGAGCCATGCCACAAAATTGCCATCAGGCTTTGCCTGCAATATCTGTAGGACTGGGTGGATCCCTCAAGTTCTTCAGGTCCCCAAAATGTCTTGAGGTTCTTTCTTTGCCATCTCCCAGGAAAGCAACCTTCATCCCTTACCTGGAAAGACTGCCATGAACCATGTGAATAAGCCAGGTACCGGGCCATTTCTCCAAGGGGCTTTTATCAGCGTTCAAAGTCAATCTTAATTCCTTAAAACTTTCTGGTAACATCCAGAGTCTAGGCATGTGTCTCGCAAACACGACATTCCAGTCAAAGTACTGGTTAATAAAACGACAGTTGGAAACTGGTTTTGTGTGTCCTATTACAGATTCTGGGGGGAGGAGGCAAGATGGCTGGAGCCTAAGGAAGTTCTTTCTGCTTGCTCCAAGCACAGGACTGGACTTGAGGCTAAACTGCAGAGCATTCAACTTGAAAAACCACCTGAAAATAGCTGATTGGAAATGCTGTAAGCAGAGAGTGGAGAGAGGAGACAGGAGGAAGCATGAAGTGGGTAAGCAAACTCATGCAGGTGCGTAGCATGGCTGGGAAGGAGGAGGGAAGGTGGGGCCACACAGCTCCTGCCCCCTGGCAGTGGGGGGACTCAGCCCCACACAGAGATCCCCAAATGAGAGCAACAAAGAAGGAAAGGGGAGCCCACTTAGCATCTGGACGGTGGGAATTAGAAGTGATTTAGCCCACCTGGGGGACTCAGCACTATGCCAGGCTAAAAGCCAGTGCATGGTTGTAGCGCCAGCCTGGAAAGCAGAATGGTACACCTGAGGAGGGGTCTGAGCAGATCACAAATCAGTGAATCTGATGGGCTGAGTATTCACTGAAAGAACTTTGACAGGGGCTAGCCAGAGTGCCTGGGGAAAGAGGCGCATTTCTCCCCACCTCGAGTGAAGAGGAGGCACCCCTTCCCCCACCTGTGGAACAGCTCTGGGCTGGAAATCAGCACCCCAGCAGCAGGGCCAGGTGGCGCTAGGGATTCGGACATCTGGCCAGGAGGGAGCCTGCACAGAAGCCCTGCCAGGCGAGAGCCGGCCGCGCTGAAAGTTTAAAGAGCCAAGCAGGGGTTTTTTTTGTCTATTTTCCCGTTTGGGTGGCAACCAGGGGGTGCCAGCAACCCAGACAGAGCTGAGGCATTGGAAGGAGAGGAAGAGACTGCTTGCCCCTCCTATAAGCTATAGGCACCAACCCCAACACAAATCTGTTTAAACCACCCTAAAGGGAAAGCAGCCCAGAACAAATACGTGCAAGTGGCCAGCCCTGAAGGCAACCCAGTCTCTGGTCTAGGGAAGCCCCGCCCATAGGACTACCTGGGATCCTGCCCTGCAGGGCTTCAGCCAGGAGGCTCAGGGCCAGACAGAGACAGCAATTCACATTGGCCTGGACCGGAGAACTGCCCAAGAGGACAGGGACCCACACCCAAGGGGCCAGATCCAACAACATGGGAGCAAAATCCAGTGAGCTCCGTATTAGCAGGTCAAAGGTTTTTTGTTGTTGTTATGGTTGTTTTGGTGTGTATGTATTTTTAATTTTAATTTTTAATTCAATATTTTAAATATTTTCCATTTTTTTTTACTTTTCTATTCTATATTTTATTCAATTTAGCATTATTACTTTCTAAAATTATTATTAGTATTCTAGTCATTATTTTCTACCTTTCATTTTTTATACTTCCCTATTTCTGGTCTCTGCCTTCTTTGCTTTCATATTCTCCCCCCCCCCCACACCCCCACCCCTCCTAACCCTTTTAGTCTCACTCCTTGTAGTATTCTGTGTGTGTTTGCTGTTTGTTTGTTTCTTTGTTTGTCTTTTAATCTTTTTGTTGAGGCTGGTGTTTTTATTATTGTTAATGCTGATATTTTTTTTAAGGTGCTTTTTGGTTTGGACTGGTTTTGCCTTGCCTTCTTTACTTTCATATTTTTTTCCCTCTTCTAATTCTTTTGGTTTCATGCCTTCTAGTATTCTTCTTTGTGTGTGTGTGTGTGTGTGTGTGTGTGTGTGTGTGTGTGTTTTCAGTTTGTTTGTCTTTTAATCTTTTTGTTGAGGTGGTTATTTTTATTATTGTTGATGCTGATATTTTTGGGGGGTTCTTTTTGGTTTGGACTGGTTTCGCTTTGTTTTGTTCTGTTAACACCTATATAATGGTTGGCATGACTGAGCCCACTCACAAATGGACAACAGCAATCAAGACCCAAATTCAACAGAAGAGCCCACATAACCCCAAAAGGGTCATTCTTAGAGTGCCCAGCTCAAAAGATTAAGGAGACTACTCCACTGGGTCCCACAAGGTGGCCATCTGACCTATACTGGGAGGCATAGCAATCTTCTCTGATACACACGGACCTGCTTAAGCATCCAAACACGTCTCACCTGGCCACGGATTACCAGACTGCTAAAATGGCAAGACAGAGAAACAACCCCAAAATGAAAGAAAAGGAGGAATCGCCAGAAAAGGAGCTACATGAAATGGAGGCAAGCAGTTTGTCAGATAAAGAATTCAAAGAAATGGTATTAAGGGTGCTCAAACAACTTAGTGAGAATTACAAGCAACTTAATAAGAATAAAAAAGAGGTAGAAGCTATGAATAAAAATTAAGTGGAAATGAAGAATGACATAGCTGATATAAAAATATCTTGGTCCAGCTGGTGTGGCTCAGTGGTTGAGCATCAACCCATGCACTAAGAGGTTGCCAGTTCAATTCCTGGTCAGGACATATGCCCAGATTGTGGGCCCAATACCTCATGGGGGGCATGCAGGAGGCAGCCAATTGATGTTCTCTCTCATCAATGTTTCTATCTCTCTCTTTCTCACTTCCTCTCTCTCTAAAATCAATAAAAGGAAAAAAATTCTAAAAATAAATAAATAAAAAATATCTTGGAAAAAATTCAATAGTAGATTAGAAGAAGCTGAAGACTGAATCAGTGAGTTAGAAGACAAGGTAGAAAAAACACCCAATTAGAGCAGCAAATGGAAAAAAAATTTAAAAGCAGGAGGAGAGTTTAATGGAGCTTTGGGACAATATAAAATATAACAACATTCCCATCACAGGGGTACCAGAAGGAGAAGAATTGGAGAAAGGAATAGAGAACTTGTTTGAGAAATTAATGACAAAAAACATCCCTAACCTGGTGAAGAAAAAAGTCACACAAGTCCAGGAAACACAGAGTCCTGATCAAGATGAACTCAAAAAGACCCACACCTAGACACATCATAATTAAAATGGCAAATGTTAAAGACAAAGAAAGAATCTTAAAGGCAGCAAGAGAGAGGCAGAAAGTTACCTGCAAGGGAGCTCTTATTAGACTATCAGCGATTTCTCAATAGAAACACTGCAGGCCAGAAGGGAGTGGCATGAAGTATACAAAGTAATGAAAAGCAAGGTCTGAATGCAAGACTACTGTATCCAGCAAGGCTGTCATTCAAAATTGAAGGTGAAATAAAGAGCTTTGCCGACAAAAAAAAAAAAAAAAGGCTAAAGGAATTTACTACCACCAAACATGCACTGCAAGAAATGCTAAAGGAACTGTTGTATGAAAAACATGAAAGAGAGAGAGAGAGAGAGAGAGAGGAACACAGGTATAAAGAATAAAAATGGCAACAAATAAGTACCTATCAATAATATCCTTAAATGTAAATGGTTTAAATGCTCCAATCAAAAGATATAGGGTAGCTGAATGGATAAGAAAACATGACCCATATATATGCTGTCTATAAGAGACTCACCTCAGAACAAAAGACTCATACAGGATGAAAGTGAAGGGATGAAAAAAAAATTGTCCATGCAAATGGAAATGAAGAAAAATCTGGTGTAGCAATACTTCTATCTGATTATATAGACTTCAAAATGAATGCCATAATAAGAGACAAAGAAGGTCACTACATAATATTAAAGGGATCAATCCAAGTGGATATAACCCTGGTAAACATATATGCACCGAATATAGGAGCACCAAAATGTATTTAAAAACTTCAGGAGGACTTCAAGGGAAAGATTAACAGCAATATAATCATAGTAGGGGATTTTAACACCTCATTGAAATCACTGGATAGATCTTCTAGACAAAAAATTAACAAGGAAACAGAGACCCTAATCGACACACTAGATCAGCTTGACGTAATTGATATTTACAAAATATTTCATCCCAAAGCTGAAAAATATACATTCTTCTCAAGTGCCCATGGGACATTCTTAAAGCTAGACCACATGTTAGGACATAAAACTAAGTCTCCACAAGTTCAAGAACATTGAAATCATATCAAGCATCTTCTCAAATCACAATGGCATGAAACTAGAAATCAATTACAATAAAAACACTAAGAAATACTCAAACACATGGAGGCTAAATAGCATGTTATTAAACAATGAATGGGTTACCAATGAGATCAAGAAAAAAATTAAAAACTTCCTGGAAACTAATGAAAATGAACATACAACAACACAAAATCAATGGGACACAATGAAAGCGGTCCTGAGAGGAAGTTCATAGCATTACAGGCCTACCTCAAAAAAACAGGAAAAATTTCTAATAGACTATCTAACCCTACAACTTAAATATTTAGAAAGTAAACAAAAAGAAAAACCCAGAGTAAGTAGAAGGAAGAAAAAAATAAAGATCAGAGTGGGAATAAATGACTTAGAGAGTAAAAAACAATATGAAAGATCAATGAAACCAAGAACTGGTTCCTTGAAAAGATAAACAAGATTGATCAACCTTTAGCCAGACTCACCAAGAAACAAAGAGAGAGAACCCAAATTAATAAAATCAGAAACAAAAGAGGTGAACTAACAACTGACACCACAGAAATAAAAAGGTTTGTAAGAAAATGCTATGAACAATTATATACCAACAAATTCGACAACCTAGGTGAAATGGACAAATTCCAAGAATCATACAGTGTTTCAAAACTCAACCAGGAAGAGCCAGAAAACCTGAACAGACCAATAACAATGAAAGAATTAGAAGCAGTAATCAATAAACTCTCAGCAAATAAAGGCCCTGGTCAGATGGCTTCAATTCACTGAGCCACACCAGCCAGGCCACTCACACTTTTAAGAGACATACTTCTAATAAGACATTCATTAACAGTATAAGACATTCATTAACAGCTCCAAATGTAGTTTCTAGCTTTTCTGTAATAAAAAGCCAAAAGTAGATGAACTTAAGACTTATCTAGCAATCAATGTTTCAGTATTTCATGTTACTTAAAAATATCTAGATATTTAATAATTTCTATCAAAACATTAATTTAGAAAGGAACAGCTGAAATAAGTTAAATTGATCTGCTCAGATGGCTAAGGTCTTTTTTCTTCAATATAAATATTTAGGCAACTTTATTTTCTTTACTCTTATTTTATTTATTTATTTTTTTATCCTCACCCGAGGACATTTTTCCATTTTTGTTCAGATAGAGTGGGAGGGAGAAAGAGGAAGAGAGAGAGAAAGAGAGAGAGAAACATCGACATGAAAGGGACACAACGAGTGGCTGCCTCCCGCATGATCCCAACCAGGGCCGGGGAAGAATCGAAACTGAGGTACCTGCCCTTGACCAGAACCAAACCCGCGGGCCAATGCTCTAACCACTGAGCCAAACTGGCCAGGGCTCTTTACTCTTATTATTCTTATTATTTTTTGGTACGTGCCCCTAGCAGGAACCGAACCTGGGACTCTCTGGTCCGCAGGCCGACGCTCCAACCGCTGAGCCAAACCGGCCAGGGCATCTTTACTCTTATTTTAAAGCCAGCATTACTATAAACTAGTTTTGTTTTGTTTTTTTTATAGTTTTTTTTTTTTTATCCTCACCTGAAGACATTTTTTCATTTTTTGTTCAGATAGAGTGGGAGGGAGAGAGAGGAAGAGAGAGAGAGAGAGAAACATCGACGTGAAAGGTTCACATCGAGTGGCTGCCACTCGCACGACCCAACCAGGGCCGGGGACAAACTGCAATCGAGTTACATGCCCTTAGCGGGAACCGAACCCGGGTCTCTCTGTACCGCAGGCCGACGCTCTAACCGCTGAGCCAAACTGGCCAGGGCTATAGCTTTTCTTTTTTTACTTTTTTTTTCTTTATTGATTTGATTTTTTTTTTAAACTTATCTTTATTGTTGAATATATTACAGATGTTCCTCCTTTTTCCCCTATTGATCCCCTCCTCCCCTGTGTCCATTGGTTATGTATATATGCATATAAATTCTTTGGTTTATTTCATCCCGCTCCCCCCACCCCCCTTCCCTTTGAGATTTGTCAGTCTAACAACCAATTTGTACTTCTTAATCCCTTCACCTTTTTCACCCATTCCCCCAAACCCCCTCCCATCTGGCAACCAACAAAATGTTCTCTGTATTTATGAGAATGTTTCTGTTCTGCTTGTTCATTTTGTTTGTAGATTCAATTGTCAATAGATATGTATTTATTGCCATTTTGTTTGTTTATATTTTTGATCGTCTTTTTCTTCAAGAAGACCCTTCAACATTTCATATAATATGGTTTGGTGGTGATGAACTCCTTTAGCTTTTTCTTGTCTGGGAAACTCTTCATATGGCCATCGATTCTAAATGATAGCTTTGCAGGATAGAGTAATCTTGGTTGTAGGTTCTTGCTTTTCATCACTCCGAATATTTCTTGCCACTCCTTTCTGGCCTACAAAATTTCTTTTGAGAAATCAGCTGACAGTCTGATGGGAACTCCCTTGTAGGTAACTAACTGCTTTTCTCTTGCTGCTTTTAAGATTCTCTCTTTGTCTTGAACCTTTTGCATTTTGATGATGATGTGTCTTGGTATGGGCCTCTTGGGGTTCATCTTGTTTGGGACTCTCTGTGCTTCCTGGACTTGTATGTCTGTTTCCTTCACCAAGTTAGGGAATTTTTCTGTCATTATTGTTTCAAATAGGTTTTCAATTCCTTGTTCTTTCTCTTCTCCTTCTGGTACCCCCAAGATGCGAATGTTGGTATGCTTGAAGTTGTCCCAGAGGCTCCTTACACTATCCTCATTTTTTTGGATTCTTTTTTGTTGTTGTTGTTCTGATTGGGTGTTTTTTTGCTTCCTTATATTCCAAATCGATGGTTTTACCTACTCTACTATTGAATCTGTGTAAATTATTCTTTATTTCAGTTAGTGCCTCCTTCATTTCTCTGACTGGTCCTTTTTTATGCTCTTGAGGCCCTCACTAAGTTCATTGAAGTTCTCACTAAGTTCATTGAGCATCCGTATAAGCAGTGTTTTGAACTCTGTATCTGTTAGGTTGCTTATCTCCATTTTGCTTAGTTCTTTTCCTGGAGTTTTGTTCTGTTCTTTCATTTGGGACCTGTTTCTTTGTCTCCTCATTTTGGCTGCATCCCTGTGTTTGTTTCTAAGTATTAGGTAGAGTTGCTATGTCTCCTGGGCTTCCTAGGGTGGCCCTTTGTAGTAGGTGTCCTGTAGAGTCCAGTGGCACAGCCTCCCTGATCTCCCAGCTGGGCCCTCAAGGTGCACCCCTCGTGTGGACTTTACACCCTTCTATTGTAATTGAGTCTTGATTGCTGTTGGCACATCAATGAGAGGGTTTTACTCAGGCTGATCAGCTGCAAGGACTGGCTGTGCCCACTATCCACCGACCTCTGACTACCTTGGATGATCAGCTGTTCAGGGGCCCACCACACAGAGTAAGACTTACTTCAGCAGGGCTCTGGTACCCACTGAGTCCATTCCTTGAGTGTGTCACTTGTGGAGGTGGTTGGGTGGTGGTGCTTCGCAGTGTTCTGAAGCTGTCCACTGGGTGTGCTGGCTCTGGGGCAAGGTCAGCCACTGCCTGTGTTCTACCCGGGGCCACCAGGCATAAGTACAAAGCAGTCTGCACGTGGCTGCTTCTTGTGCTGGGCTTGGAGGTGTCCCAGAAAAGCCAAGTTGTGAATCAAGGCTGGATGCTTCTAGTGCCAGGCCTGGGGCCACTTAATGAGAGGTATGGGGTTCGCTAAGACCAGATGCTGCTTGTTTGAAAGAATTTAGGAAAATCTGAAGCAAGATCCAAGACAGGCCATTCTTTTGGTAAATCAGCTGGCAATAGTTTGGGTGGGCCTGAAAATTGGGTGGGGCAGGGCCTCAGGGAATCACCAGGGTGGGGCAAACTGTGAGCCAGGTTGCTGGAATCCCAGATATGGTGGCAGTCTGCTGACCTCGTGGGAGAAGGGCTCACCAAAGGAACAAAGGCCTCAGACAGCACGTCTGTCCAGGAGAAAGCCGCCTCTCCAGCCCTCGCCCCAATGCCAAACAACTCAGTTCTTCCCCGTATGTCTCTGGTACCTTTCGAGCTGCCTCCACCACGCTGAAGCCTGGAGGGTGTGAGTCCAATTAAGTCCATGTGCGGGCCCTTTAACAGGAACAGCCTGGGGCAGCCTCAGCCTCCCTCAACCTCACTTCCCGCTGGTTTTACAGCCAGAAGTTAGGGGACTTCTCTTGCTGGCACTGGAACCCTGAGCTGGTGGCCTGGTGTGGGAGGGGGACCCCTCACTCCTCAGGGAGGACCTTCCCAGCCGAGGTATCCCTCCTGATTTTATCCGCCACACGTGGGTGTAGGACCAGCCTGTCGCGCCTCCGCCCCTCCTACCAGTCTCGATGTGGCTGCTTCTTTAATTTCGTAGTTGTCAGACTTCCATTCAGCTCGATGTCAGGCGGTTCTGAATGATGGTTGTTCTGTAGTTTAGTTGTAACTTTGATGTGGTTGTGGGAGGACGCAATACCGCGTTTACCTACCAGGTCTTTTTTCTTTCAATAAAAATACCTTCCAGAAACTTGCATTTTAAAAGATGGCCCTGATAAGAGTTCTTGAAGAACAGGTATTTGCCTCTCAAAGGTACAAGGAGAGAAATGTAAGCTTCTCCTAGAAGGACTTTGGTTTTGTGAAGTTAATTAGTTATAAACCTTTTGAGATAAATAGTAAAGGTTTTGGGAAGGTAGAAGGAATTGGTGGGCTTTGAATTGGCTCTGAAGTCATACCTCTGGCCCTACAAAGGCTTCATTTATAAAACAAGGACAGTCGTCGATTGGGTTGCCACCCAAATGTTATCAAAAGACTTACAAGTCCATTTACCCATTTTTGGAATTTTTTTTCCCATCTGGGTATATTTTCCTGAGAGCCATAAAGGCTTGGATGTATGGGACCTCCATTCATTTCCCTGGTGCTGGCAAAACAGGCCTAGCTGTAGGATAGTATTGAAATTAATGGTGCCATTAAGTGGCCAAACCTCTCCATTTGAGACAGGCGAGTGAGCCAGGACAAGCGAGCCAGGACAAGCTGAATAGGGATACTGAGACAAATAATTAAACAGCAGTCTGTAGCCATTTAGTAAATCCTATCTTCACTGCACCAAGGACACTTAAGAGTAAATGGTTTGCATTTCTCCTCCCCAACCAGAGGGTAAATAGCTTAAATCACCCTACTCAGGGAGATAGATAGGATAGTATTGAAATTAACGGTGCCATTAAGTGGCACATCAGCATAAAACTGATGACTATTCTATTGAGATCCTCCCCTAAGATCTCCCCTAAACTCCCAGCCTTTAAAACCCCTTAAAACAAAGGTCCCAGTGCATGCTCTCCCTCCCAAGAGCATGCCCACGCCTTTCCCTCCCCTATCCTTCCCCACAGGCATGCATCTCCTAAGGGACCCCACAAGTCATGCAACCAGGGCAGCAAAGGGCAGCATGAGTTCATCCTGGGCAAACCCCCTAAACCTGTCCCCAAGGCTCCCTTTTCTCTGATTTCTTAGTGAGCCAAAGCAGATCAGTCTAGGCTCATTTCCTAAGCCCTTTCTTGTTTCACTTTTCCCAGATTTAATAATGTCCTCCAAAATTCACCTGGACTTGTGCTGTGAAGTTTTTCCTGCACGAAGTCAAGAACCCACACACTACCAGCTGGCCCTAGGCAGACCCACCAAGGGCCAGGTCCCCTTTCAGTAGCACATTGCCCACTTTGTATTGGGACCAGGCCATGTTGCAATAGAAGATCAGCCTTTTTCTTGAGGAACTCAGGGTCAAATCTCTCTCATTTGGCAAGTATGTACCCCAAAAGAGGTATCTCAAGGCACTGTGGACTGGTTTCTCCCCTACGGAGAGACAAATAAATACGAATCTAAGAGTTAGAGGAGTCCCTGCTAATCTCTGGACTGTTTTGGGCTGTCCTGTGGTCTGAGAGCCACAGTAGGGGAGATACCCTATCACTTGGGAACTACCCGGGGTGTGGAGTGCATACCCCGTGCCCTGAGGGTAGACTTACCAATGATCATCATGTTGGCCAGTCACAGGAGGATGTGCTTACTCCACTCAGGTAGGTGGACTCCATTCTACAGGGATACCCTGCCATCCGGGTGCCACCGGAGTGTAGAGTGCTACCCTGTGCTCTGAGGGCAGACTTACCAATGGTCACAGAGGTGGGTGGGCACTACTTAGCTGGACTTACTCTGTTCAGAAAGTTGGACTAGACTCTCCATGATTCCTGTCCCAAGCAAACTGTCCGTGCTTGTTGGCCTCTGGGTTTAGCTAGCCTTACCAGAGGCCCCCATCATATGTGTCCATACAAGGGGTGCCTAATATCTCTGTCACCTCAAATGGAAAACTCATTCTACAATTCTGGTCTTTAGTTATTAGGCTAGTGACCTGTTTCCCTGCCTTTCATGTTCCCAAGAGCCCTAGCCTTTAGGAGGCCTAGGAGAGAGAAAGCAGTTCCCCCTCAAAGGAAAGAGAGAGTCCTGTTAGGCTGAGGTTCTCATGGAAGTTAATAATTAAGAAAAGATGGTTAGCAAATGTTCAGTCAGTCTCAAGATTAGTTTCCTCTTATGAGGTTTAAAAAAAAATCATTTTCCCAATTGGTTCAGTATCTGGTTCATTTAGTTTAAACACATTCCACCCTCTGGAAAAAGGATATGTGAGCATCATTGATTTTAAGAAAATCTTGCCCTATCATCTTGCCCTATCAGGTGAATTGGGGCAGATTTGATTAGCAAAAAAATATATATTGTCCCTTAACATTCTCTAGTTGGAAGGGAACAGTTGTTTTTTTTTTACGATTTATTTTTTATTTTTCAATTACACTTGACATACAATATAATATTAGTTTCAGGTGGACACCTCAGTCAACAGACATTAGTATAAGTGATCATCCCAATAAATCTTGTATCTGACACCAAACATAGTTATTAGAATATTATGACTATATTCCCTATGCTGTACTTTATATTCTCATGACTGTTCTGTAACAACAAATTTGTACTTCTAAATCCCTTCACCTTTTTCACCCATCCTCCCAACATCCCTCCCATCTGGCAACTGTCAAAATGTTTGGGGTTTTTTTTGATATCTATGAGTCTGTTTCTGATCTACTTTTTCATTTATTTTATTTTTTTAGATTCAATTGTTGATAGATATGGATTCATTGCCATTTTATTGTTCATATTTCTTATCTTTTTTTTTTTCTTCTTTTTCTTAAAGAAGACTTTTTAACATTTCATATAAAACTGGTTTGGTGGTGATGGATTCCTTTAGCTTTTCCTTGTCTGGGACGCTCTTTAAATGTCCTTCAATTTTAAATGACAGCTTTGCTGGGTAGAGTAAACTTGGTTCTAGGTCCTTGCTTTTTGTCACTTTGAATATTTCTTGCCAATCCCTTCTGGACTGCAAAATTTCTGTTGAGATATCAGCTGACAGCCTTATGGGAGCTCCCTTTCTCTTGCCGCTTTTAAGATTCTCTCTTTGTCTTTAATCTTTTGCATTTTAATTGTGATATATCTTCGTGTGGGCCTTGTTGGGTTCATCTTGTTTGGGACTGTGCTTCCTGGACTTGTATGTCTATTTCCCTCACCAGGTTAGGAAATTTTTCTGTCATTATTTTTTCAAATAGGTTTTCTATTCCTTGCTGTCTTCCTTCTGGCACCCCCATGATGCAAATGTTAAAATGTTTGAAGTTGTCCCAGAGTCTTCCTACATTATCTTCATTTTTTTAGATTCCTTTTTCTTTTTGCTGTTCTGATTGGGTGTTGTGTGTGTGTGTGTGTGTGTGTGTGTGTGTGTTTTGCTTCCTTATATTCCAAATAGCTTCATCCACTCTGTAAGTAAGTCTTCATTTCAGTTATTGTATCCTTTATTTCTGGGTGGTTCCTTTTTATGGTTTCTATGTCCTTTTTCATTCTGTTGAAGTTCTCACTAAGTTTCTTGCAGTTCTCACTAAGTTCCTTGAGCATCTTTATAACCATTGTTTTGAGCTCTGTATCTGGTATTTTACTTGCCTCCATTTCATTTCATTCTTTTTCTGGAGATTTCTCATGTTCTTTCATTTGGGACCTGTTTCTTTGTCTCCTCATTTTAGCTGCTTCCCTGGGTTGGTTTCTCCCAGATTTGGTGGAGTGGCCTTGTGTAGTAGGTGTTCTATGGGGACGAGTGGAAAAAATATACCCAGATGGAAAAAAATATATATCCAAAGATGGGTGAATGGATTTGTAAGTCTTTTGATAACATTTGGGTAGCAACCCACTCCATGACTGTCCTTGTTTTACAAATGAAGCCTTTATAGGACCAGAGGTGTGGCTACAGAAACAATTCAAAGCCCATCAATTCCTCTACCTTCCCCAAACCTTCACTATTTATCTTTTTTATTGAAAGAAATAAGACCTTAGCAATCTGAACAGATCAATTTAACTTATTTCAGCTGTTCCTTTCAGTTATCTGAGCTTGATGCTTTAGGTGCATCCCTTTGTGAGCTATGTATACTGTCCTGTTGTAGTGGAGCTTTGATTGTGGTTGACATCACTGGGAAAGATCAACTCCCAAGCCAAATGGCTACAAGGATTGGCTGCTCCTACAGCAAAGGAGCTGCTGTGCAGGAGTTGACCTTACAGAGGAGGAGTTGCTTCAGTAAAATATTGGTGTTCACCAAGTCTGTCTCTTGAGTGTGTCACTCATGGAGGTAGTAGGGTTGTAATCCAGCATGGTCTGAAGCTGTCCAATGGGTGCACTGGCTCTGGGGCCTCCAGGGAGGTAGAAGGTCAGCCACCACCTGTGGCCTGCCTGAGTGATCTCCAGATAGCTGCTACTTGTGCTAGGCTTGGAGGTGCCCAGGAGAGGCCAAGCTGAGAACTGAGGCCAGCTGCCACTAGTGCCAGGCCTGGGGACATTTAGATACTGTTTATTTGAGAGATTTTAGGAAAGTCCAAAGCGTAAGGCAAGAGAGGCCATTTGTATAGAAAAGCCACTGGAAACAGATTGGGTTGGGCCCACAGGTTGGGTGGGGCAGGGTCTCAGGGAATCACTAGGGTGGCACAAACAGTGATAGTCAGGATAATGAAGACTCAGATATGGCACCTTCCTGTAGTCTCTGTGGGAATGTTGGTTTCAGAAAAGGAAAAATGGCCTCTGTCAGCACTTTAATCTGGCAGGAAGCTGTTCTCCCAGCTTTCACTTCAATGCTAGACAATTCAGTTCCTTCCCATATGTCCCTGTTTTCTTTCAAGTTGCTGCCCCAGTGCTGAAGCTCAGAGGGACTGAGTTAGAGTAAGTCTGTGTGTGGGTCCTTTAAGAGGAATTGCCTGGGACTCCAGAAACCCTCTGTCTCATTCAGCCACAATCCTTGCTGGGTTTTTCAGCCAAAAGCTATGGAGACTTCTCCTGGCACTGGAACCCTGGACTTGGAAGCCTGGTGTGGGGCTGGGACCCCTCACTCCTCAGGGGGGACCTCTGCTGTTGAGGTATCCCTCCTGATTTTTATCTGCTATGTGTGGGTGTAGGACCAGCCTATTCCACATCTCTGCCCCTCCTACCAGTCTCAATGTGGCTTCTTATTTACATCCCTGGTTATAGGATTTCCATTAAGCCACATTTCAGGTGGTTTTGATATCACCTTTGTTAAATCTTCCCATTTCTGTAAGTAGTTGCAAGTAAAGGCTTTATATTAATTGTATATCTGCAGGAGTATTAGTGGGGGCTGGGGGCTGGGGGCTAGGAGTTTCTGGTCTTGGAGAAATGATTTCCATGTTAATTTTAGTTTTATTTTGAGATCTGTAGGGTCTGAACAAATTTCTTTGTGTAGTGGGTTGAATTGTGCTGCTTGTGGGTTGAGCTCCAAGGGCCTATCACCTCCTGAGTCATCTCAAACCCTCTTACATGTCTTGGTTTCTCTTCCTGGCTGTCTACTACAGCCATGAGGACCCATCACACTAGGTAACCAACCTTTATGTGCACGTTCTCAGATGAGTGAATTATTTAATTACAGTTGAGTTGGAATTCTCTATGGGGCTCCTGCACATCATGAGGGACACCTCTGACATCTCCACAGAGATTCTTAGTCACCTAAGAATACCTGAGATGAGATTCGAGCTGGAGGGAGAAGTGCCCCTTATCTTCAGAGCGGAGTAAGTCCAGGCTCTCATTTATCCAGCAAAAGATTTTAGTCAGACCCCCAGAAAGCAATTCCAATTGAAAAGCCAAAATTAAAAACCAGCCACCAATTTTTTTACACCGCTGTCCTGACTTATCTCAACCCATGACCTTTAGCCCCACCTCAAAAATGAAAACAAACAAAAAACAGCTCTAAGAAAGTCAGAGCCTCTTACCTTAAAACAGGGAGATCCAGAATTCCAAGGAAAACTCAGCCAAGCTCACCCAGTGCAAAGTGAGGAGCTGGTAGGGCATAATGGACCCCAGATGGTACCTAGCATTGGTCCAGGTCTGCAAGGTGGTCCTGGGTGGGCTTCTCTGGAATCCTGTACGGTATGCCACAATAAGATGATACGAGTCATAGCACCATATGTTGGTGATAATGGCACCAGTGGAGTTAGACCAGACCTTGGTTCAGCAACCTCAGTACTTGAGTTCTGGATAAGAAAGGATTCAGAGCCAAGATTCAATGTATAAGAGAAAGTTTATTTAGAAAGTCCCAGAGGTAGAAGAAGTGAGTCGTAGAAGAAATGGGCTCAGGAAACAAGTCACAGAGGCAAAAGAAGGGCCCTCGGAGCTTAGGAGAAAGAGAGGCAAGGGAAACACACCTTGGGGAAGGGGGCGAGGGTAGCACAGTTGTGCTCCATATAGAAAGCCACACTGGGTCCTCAGTCTTGAGGGTATTTAACTGTAGGTCTCGGGGGAGGATCCCAATAGAATATTCATCAGCTTTCCAGGTGTGTTCTTTCAGGGTTGTGGTCTCCACTGATTGGTTGGTGCCAGGGCAGGGGGTCATTAGGCAATATAGCTGGTCATGATTTCAGCCATGGCATTGCCTGCCTGTTTGTGTATTTATTTATTTATTTTAAAAAATTTTTATTTTTTTTGTCCCCACCTGAGGACATTTTTGCATTTATCTTCAGATAGAGCAGGAGGGAGAGAGGGGGGAAGAGAGAGAGAGAGAGAAACATCGATGTGAGAGAGACAAATAGACTGGTTGCCACCCACACGACCCCAACCAGGGCTGGGGACAAACTGCAACCAAGGTACGTGCCCTTAGCGGGAACTGAACCTGGGTCTCTCTGGTCCACCGGCCGACACTCTAACCGCTGAGCCAAACCGGCCAGGGCTATTTTTAATCTTTACTTGAGGATATTTTTTCATTGATTTTTAGAGAGAGTGGAAGGAAGGGAGAAAGAAGGGAAAGAGAGAGAGAGAGAGAGAGAGAGAGAGAGAGAGAGATATCGATATGAAAGAGGCACATCAATTGGTTGCCTCCCGCACGCACCCCAACCAGGGCCAGGGATCGAACCTGCAACCCAGGTACATGCCCTTGATTAGAAATTGAACCTATGACCCTTTGGTTCACGGGTTGACGCTCTAACCACTGAACCACACTGGCCAGGGTGCCTGTCTGTTTTTGCTGCTTTTCTGGGCCTGGAGCTAAAATGCAACTGAGGCCTAGGTATTATCCCTAGGGTTTAATGCTTGAGGAAGTGGTTGTTTAAGTTCCCACATGGGAGTGGCATGAGGGCACTCTGGCCTTTTGTTCCTCCTGCAAGGGGGTCTACTGCATGACTAGTGACATGCCAGGGGAAGAAAGGTCAGGGAGGGTCCGAACCACATGATCAGTGATATGAAAAGTCAAGGCATCTAAATCACATGACCAGCAATATGCTAGGGGATAAAAGGACCGGTGAAGTCCTTGCTTTTCCAGTTTTTCCAGTTGCTAGGCACTAGGGGCTTTCCACCCTGATGACCTTCTATACCTGGCTCATTATCCTTGCTCTGCTCATGTCTGTCCAACTGCCTACCACAGATGCATGTTACATGCATTTATCCAACCCACAGAATGTACAACACCACGAGTAGACCCTACTGTAAACTATGGACTGAATAATTAAGATGTATCAATGTAGGTTCATTGATTATAACAAATGGACCACTCTGGTGAGGGATGTTGATAAACGGGAGCGGTTATGCATGTGTGGGGGCAGAGTGTATATGGGAAATCTCTGTACTTTCTACTCAATTTGGCTGTGAACCTCAAACCGCTCTAAAAATAAGTCTGTTAAAAAACTGAGAGTTTAAAATTGACAGGAAGTAACATTTTCAAAAATTAAATTCACATAAAATGTTTGAAGAGCAGGTTGCACAAGGTTAATGAGAAGGAGAAGAACACTTATAACAGATCTGGAATGGAGTTTCCATTTTTTCTCTCCAGGTGGTCATCAGGGCAGGGAAGGAGAGCAGGATATTAGTGATATTTCAGCTACTGAACACATATTGTAGAAATGTTGTGCATAGTGTGTATACACATGTGTAATGAATAGAAAAGAGTATGTATATATTATATACACATGAATTCTATGGGTAAGGTCAACAGTCAGCTGTTCATATTCACAGCCCACAAATGTGCACCATAGGAGATGGTGGTAGGGGTAGCTAGGAGAGGCACACATGTCTGCATTGTCTACATAGTTTATGAACATTTGTAGAGATAAATGCAGACAAGGAAGAACATTCCCTGCCTCCAGGATTTTGCAATCCAGTGTGATTCCAAGAGATAGGCAACACTACATAATTCAGGGCAAAATGAGATGAGTACCCAAATAGATGTACTGAGTGAAAAAGGATAATATGAACTAGTTTTGGGATTACCTAGGCAACTATCCCATTGCTCAAGCTTGGACACCTTGGAGCAGACCGCTGGTACCTCCAGAGGTGGGGGGTCCCTTGGCAGTGGGAAGTCCCTTCTGCCAAGTTCCCCTTCCAAGTAGAGTGGGCCACACTCAGGCTCTGAGGCTTGGCACAGGCAGCCTGACAGCCCCAGTGGGAGGGTCACTGCTGAGACACCACGCCATCTCATTGTTTAGCGCTGTGAGTTTCCTTCTTTGGCAGGACAAGAGCCGGAGCCTAGCGGGAAGGGGACAGCCGGGACAGGACGCTAGGATGTCTATTGCGGCCGCTCCTTCCCCTCTCCGGGAGCTCGGGTTTCCCGGGGTGTGTGCGGATTCTCAATAAAAAGGGAAAAGCACGATCCAAGTTAATTTTCCAGCACCGAGAGGAAATGCTGTTTCCTGCATCGTACAAAACTGGTGCCAACAAGACTGACACAGGAGCCCATTGTCCCGCTAACAATGTGGTGATGGGGGACGAACGCCTGAGAAAACAGACCTCGGGCCGCCGCGAGCGTTTGATCTTGCCCCATAAACGCGAGTGTGAGTGTGCGCGTGTGCTCGCGGCGGAGGGCTCGCCAGGCTGGCAGAGGCGGGGCGCCGCCCCTTTCCGTGCTGCGCTGGGCGCGCTCCTGGCGGTGGCCGGAGAGACCTCGCCTTCTGAAATTTCCAAAAGCAAAAAGAAAAAGGAAGGACAGAGAAAAGGATAGAAACGTAAAGAAAGGGAAGGACAGGAGACGGCAAAAGACCAGACTCACCCCGAAGTCATTCTATGGGTTAATTTCAAGCCCCCATGGCCACGGTTAAGCTCCGAATGGAAAGCCCCCAGCGCTCCTGAGCACCCGGTGCCAAGCCCGCCCCCCTTGAACCCGAGCGAAGGTGGCTGCAGGCGGTGCCAGTGCGCGGGGCTCTGGCTGGACCAGTGGGAGCGAACCCCGCACGTCAGGGCGGAAGATGAGGGCCAGCCACTCCGATAGGGTCCCCCGCAGGTGACTCGGGACAGTGAGCGCCGTGCGCCCCGGTCTTTGCATGGCCTGGGTGGGACCGATGGGGAGCATTGAGCCTCGGGGTCACCTCTTCCCCCACCCCCTCATCCACCGGGGACAACCATGGGAGCTGGTGGCGCTCGAAGGTGACTTCCTGGAGTAGGCTGAGCGGCACAGCTGTCTGGTTAATGTCACCTGAGCTCTCGGGGTCAGAGCCTCCGCCTGAGGACACGCCGCCAGGCTCCAGGGGCCGCGAGTTCATCCCAGCACCCAGTGTGACCTCCCGCCCTTCGCTCGCTCACGTAGTCGGGTGTTGGGACGTGAAGTGCCGGCAAGGAGGCTGCTCGGGCCACAGCAGGGGCTGGGTGATAAACAATCTCACAGGATACACAACACCCTGGGCTGTCACAAGTCCCTCGCAGGAAAAGATAAATAACATGCGAGGAGCCGCGGCTCAGCTTCCCCCGCTGAACAAAAACTCGGGGACAAGAGAGTAAACAACAGAACCCCAGCGCGCCCGTGGAGCCGCCGCAGCACCGTCCCTCACCGACGGCGGGGTGGGGTGGTGGCGCGGGTGACACTCTTCCAGGGGAAACGAGGAAATAAAAAAAATAAGCCAGCCCTGTCTGGGGTGGCTCAGTGGTTAGAGCGTTGGCCCACGCACCGCAATGGTCGCGGGTTTGATTCCCGGTCAAGGGCACGTACCTGGGTCCCTGGGTCGCAGGTTGATCCCCGCCCTGTGGGAGCGCCTGCCAGAGGCAACCAACCAATGTGTCTCTCTCACATGGATGTTTCTCTCTCCCCTCTCTCTCTCTCTCCCTGCCCCTCCCTTCCACTTTCTCTGAAAATCAATGAAAAATATCCTCCGGTGAGGATTAAGTAAGAAAAAAAAAAAAAGCCACACATGCGGTTCACACTTTGTCCTTTACACCGTTTGGCAACTGTCACATTCTGGGTAAGAAGCCTGCTTCCGGGGCAATGCAGGAAACCTTTCTGGAGCAGGGGTCGAGATCGGGGGTTTTCTGGAAGAGGAGGCTGAGAAAGAATTTCCTGAGGAAACAACTCTTTTCCAAAGGTTTGCTCCTTGGGATCCTAGCTGTCAGCAACCCAACCCTCCTTCCCAGCTGTGATTGCATCTTGCTTTCCTAACATAAAGGAGTAAAGGAACTCACTATCACCTGTGTGAACACGTTGCCAGATTAGAGGGAAACAACATCCCAAGCAGAGAACTACACGTGCTGTGGGCATAATAAAGTTCCTGTTAAAAATACACACCTTGCCCTGGCTGGTTTGGCTCAGTGGTTAGAGTGTCGGCTCTTGGACCAAAGTGTCTCTGGTTCCATTCCTGGTCAAGGGCACGTACCTGGGTTACAGGTTCAATCCTGGGTCACATCATTGTTTCTCTCTTTCATTCTCTCCCTTCCACTCTCGGGTGAGGATTAAAAAAAAAAAAAAGAATGCATACCTAAAGGGTGTGCCTTTCTCTCACCTGTCCTTTGGGAACCAAAGCAGTCTTTTGCCTTCAGTGAGGGAATCAGGCCCAGGACTTGGGGAGTCAGTGCTGAGGACCTTTCTGGGCCTCTTCTCTCCTCTCCTCCTCCTGTGAAACTCAGTGAGCACCTAGACTGCCCGTCTCCACAGCTCAAGTGGACCTCTTAAGAAGTTCAGCTGCAGGCCTGTATTTCCAGCAACCTCTTAGACACTGTCTGAGAGTTGTTACTTTGGAATAAGTTTTAAACCCTAAATTACAATTTCCTCACATAGGGTGTTCATTCATTACTTGCACACTTACTACTTACCTGTTTGTGTAAGCCGGGAGCTCATTGTTGACTTCATTCTGTTTGGTCTTTTCCGTTATCTTTATGTCCATGTGAATAAGTTGATGTGATATTTTGAGATTAGGGAACATGGGATGAGGACAGAGGGGTCAGAGTGTGGGCTGGCCGCTTACTAAATACAATTCAGAGCAGACTGATGTCCTCATCCTTCTCAGTCTTCTGACCACTCGCTCAGCAGTGATACACAGACGCAGCATATATCACTTCCTAGATGTTCTTTAAGCTTTCCCATGCCAGCCACATGGGCAAAATGCAGACATCCTGGTCAGATGCTGGTGAGAGTAGATGGGTTAGTGACTGGTTAAAAGGTAGAGCCCACAGTGTTCTGATGAAGTCTATGCTGATGGAATCCTCTGGGAAGCTTTCATTGTAGTAAACCACACAGTCATCTACATGGACGGTGAGCTCCTCTAGAGACTGGCCCCGTTTGATTCATCTTTGTCTTATTCCCAGCGCCTGGGCAAGAGTATAGAACACAGAACATGGCTGAAGAAAGATATTGTAGACCTGTTCATCAATTTTGGAGATGACAAAAAGTTGAGATAGTAAATATAATTGATTATAAAATCAGAGTCAGCCAAAGTCCTAGCAGTCCTGAGCTCTCCGTTTTGGGCAGATATTAGATATAGCTGTCTCCTTTGAGAGGAGAGGGACAGGTTGGAGAAGAACTTGTCACTCATGTTTAAAGACAGTCAAAAGAGCCCTGGCCGGTTTGGCTTAGCGGTTAGAGCATCGGCCTGCGGTCCAGAGAGACCCGGGTTCGGTTCCCGCTAAGGGCATGTACCTCGGTTGCAGTTTGTCCCCGGCCCTGGTTGGTCGTGGGGGTGGCAGCCACTCGATGTGTCCCTTTCACATCGATGTTTCTCTCTCTCTCTCTTCCTCTCTCTCCCTCCCACTCTATCTGAACACAAAATGAAAAAATGTCCTCGGGTGAGGATAAAAAAAAAAAAAAAAAGAGTCAAAAGAACTAGGGATGTTTCATTTGGACAAGACAAGATATTTTATAAGACATGAGAGCTGCTTTGAAATAGCTGAAGAGATGTCTGATAAAAATAGGGTTTGAAATTACATCAGCTTCCATAACCCAAATGAAGAGCAGTGAGCTGAAGAAACCCGTGGAGTGACTGTCCACAGCTGACACAATGCCTGCTGACTATTATTTGGTAGCAGACAGACTCCTGGTTAGTACAGTAGCCCAGGAGGAAGTGAGATCCCAGCAGAGGCCTGATGTAGCAGAACCTGGATAACCCCCTGCCAGGAACAGAGTAGGACAGAAATTAAGAATCCCATGGTGGAGAGGGGTGGGGAGAAGGGCTTTAACGATTCCTACTAGTACTGAGTGTGTACTATTCTGTTATTTGTCTACTTCCATCTGGCTAAGGGCTAACTCTGCCTTACCGTAATTCCTTAAACCCAATGAGATCATGAAGGCACTTTTATATTAGTTTTTTAAAGAAAGTATGCACTGTGGAAAGAACCAGGTAATGCATATTTCTGGGCCCCAGCTTATAAAGTGGGAAGTTTAAAGATATGACCACATATTGCTGAAGATGTCATGATCATGATTACTGCAGGTTTGAAGTAATTAAGATGCTGGTGTTTGCAAGAAGCTTTGTCTGGCTGGCAAGGATGCAGAACACCTGGGACTTGCATACATGGATGGTAGGAATGCAAAGGGTACAGCCATTTTAGAAGACGGTTGGGCAGTTTAATTTAAACATACACTTTCCAGATGACTCAGCTATCCCCCTCCTAGGTACTAACTGAGGAGAAATGAAAACATATGTCCACACTAAGACTCACATGCAAATGTTTGTAGCAGCTTTATTCATAATGCTGAAAACTTGAAACAACCTAAATGTTGATCAGCTAGTGAATAGATAAATAAATTGTGGTATATCCATATAAGGAGTACTACTCAGTAATAGAAAGGAAGGGATTACGGATACATGAATGAATCTCCAAAGCCAGACAAAAGGGTACATACTGTATGGTTTCAGTTATTTAACATTTGGCAAAGGTAGAATGATAGGGACAAAGGTCAGATTAGTGGTTGCCAGGGAAAGGGGTGAGGGGAGGGCTTGACTACAAAGGGGCACAAGAGAACTTTTAGGGATGATAGAAATATTCTATATCTTGATTGTGGTGGTAGTCATAGGGTATACATTTGTCAAAGTCATAGAACTGCACACTTAAAAGGGTGAGCTTTACTGTATGTAAATTATACCTTAATAAAATGGACTTAGGAAGACCTCTGTTTCCAGTTTTAATGGGTGTCTTCCGGTGACTTGCATCAAGATAGTGTTTAATAAATATTTATTGGGGGAATGAATGCACCTGTATGGAAGTTTTGCTTTCAGTGACATCAGACTGGACAGAAATGAAACTGGGAAAGAGTAAGTGCTCTGGTCTCAAAGGCGCCCTGCTCCCGAGGACCGGCCGTGACCCCTCACGCTGGAGGCGGTGCCAGAGGCTGTGCCCCCACAGGAGGAAGGGCGGCTCCCACTCCACAGGCCCGCTTCTGAGGAAATCTTATTCATCTGGAAGTGGAACTTTATTCAGGAAACACCCTCTTGCCAACCCAGTACTGAAACACGTAAGCGCTGTCTGGAGGGTCCGCGAGGCCAGGCTGCGGGGACACTGCAGGAAGGCCACCCTCCCAGGGCAGCAGAGGATTCTGAAAATGAAAGTGCCACCCAAAGGATCGATATTTTCATCTAAGTTTCTCATCTAGCATTTGTCTTTTAAACTGTGTTATAGAACACATAGATATTCCCCCCAATTTAAATAATATACTACTACTAATTAATATGAGTGTAACTGGCTTTAGGAAAATTTGCCAGTTTGTGTGTATAAAGACCAGTTACTTCACTGTTCTTTTGTCAAACAGCTTTTTTCTCTATGATGTCATAGGATTCTTTTTTAACCCATTTTAAGTGTACAGCTCAGTAGTGTTAAGTACATTCACATTGTTATGCAACTAATCTCCAGAACTCCATTCATCTTGCAAAACTGAAACTGTCTCCATTAAGCAACTCCCCATTCTCCCCCGCCCCCATCCTTGGTAACCATGAGTCTATCTTCTGTTTCTGTGACTCTGACTATTCTAGCTACCACATATAAGTGGGACACATGCAATATCTGTCCTTTTGTGACTGGCTTGTTTCACTGGACATAATGTCCTTAAGAGTCATCCAGATGAGGTATCTAGAATAGTCAAATTCACAGAGACAGAAAGTAGAAATGTCCTCAAGATTTCTCCATGTTCTGTACACCTGAAAGCTAATACAATATTAAATGTTAATTGTAATTGAAAAAATACAAATAAAGAAATACATTTTTAAAAGATTCATCCATGTTACTGCATGTGTCAGAATTTCCTTTTCTTTTAAGGCTCAGTAATAATCAAGTATATGTATATGTCACATTTTCTTTTTTTTTTTTAATTTATTTTATTTTATTTTTTCTTCATTGATTTTAGAGAGAGAGGAAAGGAGAGGGAGAGAGAGATAGAAATATCGATGAGAAAGAACATCAATTGGCTGCCTCCTGCATGCCCCCCACTGGGGATTGGGCCCACAACCTGGGCATGTGTCCTGACTGGGAATCGAACTGGCAACCTCTTGGTGCATGGGTCGATGCTCAACCACTGAGCCACACCGGGTGGGCCTATATCACATTTTCTTTATCCACTCATCTATTGGTGGACACCTGGATTTCTTCCACCTTTTGGTTATTGTGAATAATGCTGCAATGAACATGGGTGTACAAATATCACCTTGAGACCCTACTTCCCATTCTATTGGAGGTTATCTATCTATCTATCTATCTATCCGCTCATATTTTCATAAGTGGAATTACTGGGTCATATGGTATTACAATATTTCTAATTTTTTGAGGAAACTTCATACTGTTTTCCACAGTGGTTGCATTATTTTACAATCCCACCAACAGTGCATAAGGGTTACAATTTCTCCACATACTTTCCAACACTTGCTATTTTCTGTTTTTGTTTATTTTTAGACCTCACCTGAGGATATGTTTTTATTGACCCTGAGAGAGAGAAGAAGGAAGAGAGAGAGAAACATTGATGTGAGAGAAACACTGATGGGTTGCCTCTTGTACACACCCTAACTGGGGGATTGAACCCACAACTTAGGTACGTGCCCTGACTGAGAATCAAACTCACAACCTTTTGGTGTACAGGATGATGCTCCAACCAACTGAGACACCCAGCCAGGGTTTTTCTTTTTCTTTTTTTTTTTTTACATATTAACCATCCTAATGGGTGTGAGTTGGGATCTTGCCATCAGTTTGATTTGTATTTCCCTAGGGATTAGTGATGTCGAGCATCTTTTCATGTGCTTATTGGCCATTAGTGTATCTTCTTTAGAGAAATGTCTATTCAAGTCCTTTGTTCATTTTAAAATCAGGTTCTTTGGGCATTCGGGGGATTGTTGTTGAGTTGTATATGTTCTTCATATATTTTGTATATTAAACCCTTATCAGAATATGATTTGTAAATATTTTCTCTTATTCTGCGGGTTGCATTGTGGGATTCTTCTAAGCAACTGTGTCCTCTGTGTGGGAGCAGCCACAGCAGGTCAAATTCAATGTGTCCCAATTTCACCTGGTCCTTCCTCCTCCAGACTTGCTCTCCTTGCCCCGACTTTGCATTTGCCAAAGCCGGAAGCCTGGCAGTCAGCCTCTCCTTAAACCCCGACGTTCACACTCAGTCATTTAGCTCTGTTAATGTTCTTCGTTAAAGAGCTATTGGATTAATTGATCCTTCTTTTCATTCTGGCTTGATCCAGTCTTAGTTTAGCAAGTCATATTCAGAGAAGCTTAGGCTCCCTACTACACACCTGTACACACACACACACACACACACACACACTCTCTCTCTCTTAAACACAATGAAATGTGTGTAGGCTGCTCCCTCTCCAGATTGACTGAGGACACAGTAGTGGGATGGTTGGGGAAGGAACGGCAATTTTGCCTCCCAGGGGACATTTGGCGAAGTCTAGAGATTGGGGGTGGGTGATGAGAGGACTGGCATCTAATGGGTGAGGCCAGGGATGTTAGTAAGCATTCTGCAATGCACAAGATGGCCCCCCAACAGAAAGTTATCCAGCCCCAAATGTGAAGGGTGCTGAGGATGAGAAATCCTGCCCTAAGGTGATCCTGAGGCTTTGGTTCCCCACCCAGGTCCCTTTCACCTGGAGGGTGCACCGAACTGTGCAGACAGGAGCCACCTAATGTCTGTGAGGTACCTGTACCCCCACTACCAAGGATGCCCTCAGCCAGTGACCACCTGATAGAGGGAGATGAAAGCCCAGAGCCTCTGCCTTAAAGGGGGACAGTGCTGTGGCGCCATTCATGTTCCAGTGTCACTTTCAGGCTGAGGTGAGCCTTCGGCCGAGACTGCATCTTTTCTTAGCTTCTCCCCTTCCCTTCCCTGCTTCCCTTCCCAACCCCCAGATTCCTCCTGTCAGCTCTCTCCCAATATATCACTAAAAATATATATGTTTTTATTGATATTTGAGAGAGAGAGGAAGGGAGCAAGAGAGAAATATCGATGTGAGAGCACATGGATTGGCCGCCTCCTGCACACCCCCTACTGGGGATGGAGCCTGCAACCTGGCCATGTGCCCTGACCAGGAATCGAACCAGGACCTCTGAGTCTGTGGGAGGTCCACCAGCTGGGCCCCAATATATCATCTGTATAACAGTTCCCATCTCAGCTCTGCTTCTGGGGAGCCTGACCTAAGACATGGGGCATGACCGACATTTGTCAGTGGGAGAAAGCAGAACCTGGGCAAACCAATCAGACACTGTCAAGGCTCTGTCAGCTGAAAGGGCCTGGCTGGACCTCACAGCGTTTCTCCGCCTGTTGCCGCTGGTCCCAAGGCGCTCTGCCAAGCACTGGCCAAGCCAAGTCACCTCTCAATGAACTGATGAACAGATAACCAGGAAGTGCTATTTTACCAACCAGACAGTAAATTTGAGATATTTATTTACTTACGTTAAAGAGAGATGATTTGCTGACTGTCTCATCTGCCCATGTTCCTCCATCAGACCCTCTGCCTATGGGCTTTTCTTAGAAGGCGGTATTTGAGATAAGCCCCAAAGACGAGAGGAGGTCAGCAGAAAGTGGAGGGAAAGTGCCCCAGGACAGAGGGAAGAGTTTGTTTGAAAAACAAAAAACACCCTTCCCCCACCCAACCCCCACCTCCACCCCCACCACTACCCAGAAAAGTAGTCTCAGGGGCCTAGAGGAAGGCAGTGTACCTGTGCGTGTGGGGTTAGAGAAACAGGAGGAAGGGATCAAGTTGGGAGGAATATAAAACCCAGGGCCTTGTTGGAAAGTCCTGTGGATCTTATCTGAGACGTGACGGGAAGGTTTTAGGCAGCATGATAAAACAATCTGCTTTCTGTTTTAAAAAGATTACCTGGCTCTGGAGTCTTTCATGTGAACAGGGAAACTTCTGTAAGTTCAAAAGAAACATTATTGACAGTTTCAAGGGTAAGAGAAGTACTTTTCCATGAATCCTTGAAATTGTTAAAAGCCATTTTATTTTAATGTAGCATAGGAAGGGTTAAGGATTAAGGGTTTGTTTAAAAAAGTAAATTGACAGAGTCTATAGGTATATGAAACCTTTGTAAGATTTTAATTTACTTCTCGTACCATAGCAAAGGATGAACATTAGTTGAGTAATTTTTATTTGATTAGATCATTTCAGGCAACTCTTATACTCAGAAGTTTTATTTTGATAGCATATATGCAAAAGGCTTTGGTGACCCTTTGCAAGGATATTGTTAAGCTTTGAATTTAAAAATTCTATTTGCATATATCACTGCTTTTAAAATTAAAGCTACTATTTCAAAACCTAAATTATGATAATGGAAAAAATGCTGCCTATGCAAAATTCTGTCAGTTTAGAAGATGAATCATTTCTATTGAACTGATTCATCAAAAGATGAATAATTTCCATCAAATTTTCTGTTATCCTTTCTCCCTTGAAATCTTATATAAACTTGTTCATTTTTATGCAATTAAAAAGTTATTTTATTGGTAGTTTATTTTACACACAGTTTTGCAGCTGGCCATTTCAATAATGAAATAATTATTCTTCTGTGTATCCTTAAAGTTAAAAGTCATTTTAATGTCTAGGAATATTTTTCTTAAAAGTCAGTCTGGCTGTTTGGTGGAGAATCTGTTCAGCAGGGGCGGCAGTGGAAAGGAGACAGCCCGTAAGGAGGTCCCTGGGAGAACACAGGGTGGCGTGACGGTGGCTTAGAAGACAGATCGGTGCTGGCCTGGAGAGAGGCGGGGGACTGAGATGTCTGTGTACACGGGAGGTACAAATGACAGGCCTGGGATGTGGGGGGTGAGGATGAGGGTGAGGATGCATCCTGGATGGCGGCCACACTTTCAGCTTAAGCAGACGGCTGAACCAGTTACTGAGACGGGGAAACTGGGAAGAGGAACTGTTTTCTGGGTGGGGAAGGAATCGAGTTCCACGTAGGACATGTTACTTAGGACGAGTTCCAAACGGAGAAGTAGGCTAGGCCGCTCGATGGGGGATTGGGAGACTGGAGAGGGTGGAGGTGCCTCGTAGGAACCCTCAGCAGGTAGAGTCCTGGGACAGGATGAGGTCACCTGGGGAAAAGTACAGAGGAGCCCAGGACTGCCTCCCAAGAAGCCAACATTTAGAAGTTGTGTGTGTGTGTGTGTGTGTGTGTGTGTGTGTGGCGGAGAAGCCTGCAACAGCTTCTGGAAAAGAACAGCAGGAGAAACACTAGGAAAAGTGTAGTATCTGAGGAATTAGGAGAAGAAGGTTTTAAGAATGAGAAATGAGTAAGGAATGCAAAGGTCAGGTAAGATAACAGAAGCGGTGCCCTGGCCGGTTTGGCTCAGCGGTTAGAACGTCGGCCTCGGAGCAAAGAGTCACGGGTTCGATTCCGGCCAAGGGCACGTACCGCGGTTACGGTTGGTCCCCGGCCCTGGTCGGGTCGTGCGGGAGGCAACCAGTCGATGTGGCTCTATCACATAGATGTTTCTCTCTCTGTCTCTCTCTCCCTCCCTCCCACTCTATCTGATAAATAGAGGAATAACAAAACAAACAAAAAACAGAAGTGGTGTCGTTGGGATGTGCGGTACGGACGTTAAGTGCTCCGAGAACAGGAGCTAGGCTGGGGCAGGCTTGAGGAGTGAAGGGGTCTGAGGAAGTCCACACTGCGCCGGGTCTTGAGAAGTTCCCCTTACCCAGGGGCGAAGGTGGGAGGAGTCCAGGGGACATCGCAGCGGCCGGAGGAGGCGGGTGGAAGGAACAGCGATGTGCTAGTGAACGCCTGACAGCCCCCCTCTGGGAAGCCGAAGCCTGCCTTCCTGGCGGTGCACATCCTCCGAGCATGGCCCGTTTCAGGTACCAATGTAACGTCACACAGCTTGCAAAATCCCTGAAAAATTTACAGTCGGCTCATAGGAGCCAGTGTGACCAGCTCTAGCACGTCATCGCATCAGGGACAGCTCTCTCTCAGAGGGGTAGCTACCAAAACACGCTGGGAAGCTGCTGGAAGTCCTGGAGAGAGAGAGGAAGCGTGCTTTCAGGCCAGCAAAGGCATAACAAGGGGACAAGGTGCTTGGTGCTCTAGGTTTGCCAGTCTGGGGGTGGAAAGAGGAGGAGGCCCCTTCGCAGGCTCCTCGTCCCTCGGTGACAAGGAGACGAGGCCATCAGCAGAGAATGAGTGGTCAGGGGACTGGTGCTGACGGAGTTGGAGGAGCGTGTGGAGGAGGTATTTGAACAAGAGCTGAAGGATAGGGAGTTGTGGTGGGCGAGAGGGATGTTGGGTCTAGACACTGGGGGGAATAGGATGACCTAAGCCAGGGTGTGACATGCTTGTGGGTGGCTGTTCCGGAGACTTCTGAGTAGTCAAGGGCCTCAGAGGCTGACATGTGGATGTTTCATCTCCAGGGACACTGAAGGGGTCAAAAATGCTGCAGGAGTTGGGGTGGAACAGAAGACAAGCAGCCAGGAGCTAAAGCCTCCCGTGTGTGTGTGTGTGTGTGTGTGTGTGTGTGTGTGTGTGTGTGTGTGTGGTGGGGGCTCTGGAAGTGCGTGCAGGACTGCTATCGGGAGTAGGTGGCACGTGAGGGGTGTGAGTCTCGCGGAGCAGGGGTTTGAGGAACAGACGGGGAGAGGGAAAGACATGGTCTGCAAGTGCCAGTGGTGACGCAGGACAACACTGCTTTAGCCTCTGGTCCTGGGATCCAAGGCGTGCAGGAGGAGAAACAGCTCCGATTGCTCCCACTGCAGAGGGACATTCTCAGGGTGAGCCATGTGCTCCTGACCAGTGGGGGGATGGGGAGCTGGAGGGGTTTGCTGATTACAAAGTGGAGGTTCCTCGGGGCAGCAGAGGGTTGGAGAGGAGGCTGGGCTGGGGGTTGGGTCTGACTGGAGATGAACGAAGCCGGATGAGGTGAGCAGAGAGGGTTGGATTTCTGGCCGTGACTGTGATCAGAACAGGTTTGAGCACGTAACCTTGTTTGGATACAATACATTCCACACCAGTATGCCTCCAGAATGATTAACCAGATGCCAGACTTAAGATCCTATGACACGTCACCTGAAATCCTATCCCGCTACCACTGACCCTCATGCCTTCAGTGAGGACCTCCCGGGTTCTTATTCAGAGTCTGGCCTTCAGCTTCGGTTGCAGGCCCAGGACACTCCTGCCCTGGAGAGTGTCTCCCTCCAAAGTTCAATTTCAAGTACCTTTTGTGTCTTTTGTTTTCTTCTCCTAGCACCGTCCATTTGTGATCTGTAAAACTGTTTCTTTTTCAGGATTCCGTTTCTCTTCGTTGTTAGGGTAACTCAAAGCAAACTACTTCTGAGGGCATTTTCTTTGATTATTCAAACTTCTCGCCTGAACAAAAGGGAGGTTACGAAACCTTGACCGTAGACCATCCAACCGCCGACTCCGGCAGCGGCCTCAGCAGCCACCCTGCTTCCTTCGGCAGGTTCCTTCGGGAAGGAGTACGGTGACCACAGGTATTTCCCTGCAGAACTCGGAAGATTCCTGATCGTCAATCAAATGTGACAATGCAGTCTATTTGTTGCATTCATGTAATTGGTAATATAACTACTGCCAAATCCCATTTCAGAGAAAAACAACACCACATTATGCAGAAGACATAGGACTTCAAAGGCTCAATTTTGTAACTTGGAATTTTCCATCTTTAGAACTTCACCTCTGAGAACAAGAGGAATGTCATCTTGGGTTTCTCTTTTGCAGGTTGGTGGCGTTCAGTGTAGTAATCGCAAAGAGGAGAAATGTAGTAAGGTTACCGGAACTGTTGATAGAAAATATGAGTCAGTGTCAGTTTGCTGTGGGTGTCCTTAGCGTTAACTTTTAGTTCTATATTCCTTAAACAAGAGCGGTTCTCTGATGAAAATCTCTACGTGCTTCAGATAAAAAAAAAAATCAGGTACCCAATCCTTCTGTAAAAGGTGTCAAACACTTGGAGCAAAATAATCATTTAAAGTAAGGTGTCCATTGATATGGCCGCTGCCTGACCCCACTTCCTACTCAGAGTGGTGGACAAAGATTCCCTCTTTTTTGTTCTTGTTCATCTTCACCCGAGGATGTTGTGGAAGGGAGGAAGGGAGAGGGACAGAGAAACATCAATGTGACAGAGACACATTGATTGGTGACCTCCTGCACGACCCCAACCAAGGCCGGACATCAAACCTGCAACCCAGGCACGTGCTCTTGACTGGGAATCGAACTCGCGACCCTCTGGTCTGTGGGCTGACGCTCTAAACACTGAGCCAAACCGGCCAGGGCAGATTCCCTCATTTTGCTACTGTCTGAGGTCCACAGTCCAAGCTTGTTTTGACGCTCCATCTTTCTATCCATATATATGGAGTATCAGCTACAGGCAAGGCACCACCAAGTTCTTAGGGGAAGCATTAATCCACACAGATAAATAGTTATAATGCAAAGCATGTGCGATAAGAGATATAAGAAGCCCAAAACACTGCGGGGGTTTAAAGAAAGGAACATTATTTCTTGCCAGGGAACGAGAGGAGGAATCCTGGAGGAAGTGGGATCGGAGTGGTGTCAGAGGAATAGTAAGTTTGGGACAGAAGGAAGAGGTAGTGACAGCAGTCAAGGCAGGGGAGTTGGTGAGACCAGTTAGGTTGTATGTTTGGGAAATGCCAGGTAGGCTGATTAGGGAGAACACAGGATGCAAAAAGAATAGAAAATAAGTTTACAGCCAGGCTGTGTGGATACTAAACTAAGAAAGATGGTCTCTCCGGGAAGGGCAGTGGGGGCGGGGAAAGTTGAGAGCGCATGCTCTGGGCAGGTGACCCTCCCAGCACAGGAGTGATGGTTTGGAGAAGGGGAACGGGTGCGGAGCTGGCAGCTAACTACTCGTGTCCCACGTTAAAATCTTTTAATGTTATTATTTCATTATCCTCATCATTAATAGCACCTTGCACAGCTACTTATTAGAGGACTGCCGTTACCAGGAACGAGTTGAGCCGTGAGGGTACACACGGGGTCAAGACAGTGTAATGGAGGGCATATGCTTGGAGTGGTCAGACAATGAGCAAGAGCAATGAGGAAGTTTGCAGGTTACTAAACTCTATTAAGAAAATAAAAGAGGATACTTCCCTTTCCAGGAATAGAGGTGGGTAGGTAGTTTGGAACAGCCCTCCCACTGAAAACAACTATAAACGCTGGGTAAAATCCATTTTTAGAAAACCTCTTAAAAGATCAGATATGAGCCCTGGCTGGTTTGACTCAGCAGTTAGAGCGTCGGCCCATGGACCGAAGAGTCGCGGGTTCAATTCTGGTCAAGGACACGTATCTCGGTTGTGGCTCGGTCCCTGGCCCTGATCAGGGTCTTGTGGGAGACAGCCAGTCTCTCTCACATCTCTCTCTCTCTCTCTCTCTCTCTCTCTCTCTCTCTCTCCCACCCACTCTACCTGAAGATAAATGGAAAAGTATCCTTGGCTGAGGAATTTAAAAAAAAAAAAAAAGATCAGATATGATAGTAACGAATTTAACTAGGTTTAAATTTGTAGGGAGGTGGAGCCCAGAGGTGAGTGTGTCCTGAAGCTGCTTTTTCTCCCAGGACAAATCCAGCCCAGGAGAACATGAATTTGAGATTTGGTGATTTCGAGGGGTAGGAGGGAAAATCCTAGCTCCCTCCCCTCCGATCGAGGACCCCAGTTTCATCACATCAAGTTGAACTTACAAAGGGGCTGTGCTGTCAGTGCAAGGCTTGGCCAGAAGCAAGCCTTCCCACCCCCTGATTTGAAATCTCATCTCTGCCAAAACCCTGGAGACCTTAGTCGCTTTTCAAATACATAGTTAGAAAGTTTTTTTTGGCTACTTCTCACCTGAGGATATTTTTCCATTGATTTTTAAAGAGAGTGGAAGGGAGGGAAGGAGACAGAGGGAGAAACATCAATGTGAGAGAGATACATCCATTGGTTGCCTCCCGAACAACCCCGAGTGGGGCCAGGGATTGAACCTGGAACCCAGGTGCGTGTGCTCTACTGGAAATTGAACCCGAGACCCTTCGGTCCAAGGGCCGATGTTCTAACCACTGAGCCAAACTGGCCAGTTTGAACCGTGCAGATCTCTAGGACTATCTGAAATGAACCACCACAGTTTCAGTCATTCAAATTCTCATATCTATTCAGAGTGCTTAGTGGACGGGCAAGAAGAAGAATCCATTGGAAACTTTTGGTCTCTGGTCCAGCATGTGAACTTAGAGGCCTATATGCCATCCCAACAAGTAAAAAACGCTGGAAAATCAACTACTCATCTTAAATGTGTAAGAGACGTGAGGTCATAGGGCAAACCACTGACCCCAAATTGCAGAAACACACAGGCAGATAAGGAGAACGACAATTTGCCAAGCAGAACCTGCCACCCCCAGCAGGGACAGGCTGGGGAACTGGTGCTGGGGGAGGAGAATTGGAACTGTGGTCTCTGGAGGCTCAGTGGGGACAAGTCTGAGAGGTAGAAACTGCAGGGCACCCAGCCATCAAGGGGCACCCACACTTTGGGAGTTGAGCTCCTGGAGCTCTAGCAGGTTCTCAAGGTGAGTATCAGTGACAATCCCTGGTACTCGGGCAGGGAGAAGGGCAAGGGGATGCTTTGGAAATGCACAGAGCACTCTGTTCTTAACAAGACTGCACTCAGGAGAAACTAGTTACCCAGAGCCTAACCTGCTGGGGTTTATGAAAGCCTAACTGATCTGGGAGAAGACAAATACCCAACTCCAGCCCCCTTCTAGCCATCCTTGCCCATCTAACGGGGCAGGGAAATGGAGAAGCATGGGTCAAGGTCACAGTCTTGAACTCAGGGTCACCAAAAGCGTTACAGAGCAGAAAGAGTCCATCCACCCGGTACTGGCAGAGCCAAACACTACACACTAAGAATCACAATGGAGAAAGACTGGCTATTTTGTTGATGAATGGCACCACCCAGGAGACCAGGAAGCTAACGATCAAAAGCACAAACTCTCCAGTGGCATGTAGGTTACAGATTATACAGGGAAAAGTCAGAAGGCATTAGGGTTTCAGGATCTTGCTGGGAGCTGATGGGTCGGAGGTGAGGTAAGGGTAATGAGTCACTTCTTTAGGTCTTGAGGACAGCTCTGAGGTGTGTTCTGGTGACCCTCTGGTGTTCTTCCACCTTAGGGCTCAGGAACAGAAACATAACTGAGGTCAAGATGTTATCTTTCTCCTGCCAGAGGTCCAGACTGTGTGACCATTAGTCAGGCTCAGGTTACTGTCTTCTGCTGCCTCAAGGGTTGCTGACTCTCTGGAGGGGGTGGGGGGATGGTAAGGGAGAGAGGGAGAGAGAGAGAGAGAGAGAGAGAGATGATTTCTAGAGCTAGGATTCAAAACTAAATTTAATCAAAGTCATAAGGACCTTGGGTTTCAAAAGTCATTTGAAAAATACATTTCCTTGGCATAAAGAGAACGAAGGACCCTACGTCCCCTGTACTCCCATTAAAGTTTGCAGCAGTTACGGGATTAGGAAGTTGGGAGATGAACACTTGATAGGACAGCCAAAGCCAGAAAGGGAGATCTGCAGCCACACCCGCGGTGCTGAATGACGCCTTTGTCTCTGGTGTTAAAGGATACAGTTCTCTAAGCAAAAGGCACCATCCTGACCTGGAGGCAGCTCCATCCTTCTCCGCATCATTACCTACCAGGTAGTCGGCCAGCACATGTGGGGGGCACAAAAAGTATCTTTTCTTGTCCTGGCCGGTTTGGCTCAGCGGTTAGAGCGTCGGCCCACAGACCGGGGAGTCCGGGGTTTGGTTCCTGCTAAGGGCACGTACCTCGGTCGCAGTTTGTCCCCGGCCCCGGGTGGCAACCAGTCGATGTGTCTCTCTCACATCGATGTTTCTCTCTCTTCCTCCCTCTCTCCCTCCTGCTCTATCTGAAGATAAATGCAAAAATGTCCTCGGGTGAGGGTAAAAAAATAAAATAAATTTAAAAAGTATCTTTTCTCTCACCTTCTAAGTTCTTCCAGCTGGGCTAATAATCAGATTAACATGGGACAGATCAACAGGAGGAAATGTCCAAAATTTATTACAGATGTGCATTTGGGGGTGCCATAAGATATAGGACCTGAACAGTTGAGGTTTAAATACCATTTTGGACAAAGGTGAAGGAAGGCAGGGATCTGGAATTTCAAAGAGAAAATAGCCAGTATCCAGGTAGGTGAGAAAGAGCAACGCGTGGTAAGTACATTCTTGCTGGGCACCCAGACACGAGGGGAAGGACGGGGAACTCCAACGAGCCGGCTCTGCCAGCTTCCTCCCTGGATGATTCGGAGGTGAGGCTCTGTCCTTCTAAGCAGAATTTTCTATCTGAATTCCTTGAGGCAGGTAAGGGGGGAGGGTCAAAGTTTCTTTCTGAGTCCTTTGTTTCTTAACCACCAGCTTAAAAGCCATATCCTGAAAGGCATATTTTGGGGTGGTGGCAAAGCCTTGGCCCCCTCAGCAGCATCGTGAGAGGTGGCCACACTGGAGAAGTGGCCTTGGTTCTGGTCACTTGGGATGAATGTCTCCACATAGTCAGTGTGGCTGACTGTAACTGTACCTCCAGCACAGCCGCAGAGTCTAGGGTCCTCTCACAGGTCCCCACTAGAAAGCTGGGAATTAGAGCAGAAGAAAAATGAAGTTCATAGGTCTGTTTTCTGAGGAGCTATTTTGTGCTTTAACTTATTGGCATCCAATAGAACTACACATTACAAATATTTACACTACTTTCGTTTTCTTTAAATTTTTTCTTTATTGATTTTAGAGAGAGAGGAAGGGAGAGGGAGAGTTAGAAACATCGATGAGAGAGAACATCGATTCTGCCTCCTGCATGCCCCACTGGGGATCGGGCCCACAACCTGGGCATGTGCCCTGACCGGGAATCGAACTGGCGACCTCTTGGTGCATGGGTCGATGATCAGACACTGAACCACACCGGCCAGGCTACACTACTTTCTTAACTTAGCCTTTCCAGTTCGTGAATAGATAAAAGAATTTTATTCTTTTTATTTTTAAATCCTCCCCTAAGGATATGTTTTTACTGATTTTAGAGAGAGAGGAAAGGAGAGAGTGAGAGAAAAACATCGATGTGAGAGTAGGGATCGAACCCAAAACCTAGGTATGTGCCGTGACAGGGAAGCAAACCGGTGACCGCTTTTGGTGTATGGGATGACGCTCCACCAACTGAGCCACCCGGCCAGGGCTAGATAAAAGAATTTTTAAAAAACCCTCAAACCTTGGCTGGAGTACCTGCTAACATGTAGTGGACATATGGTGAATGAGAAATAAACTTTTGTTTCTGCATAATAATAGATATAAAAATAAATAGTAATTTTAAAAAACCTGGCTCTTAACTCATAGTTCAAATATTTGGCACTTGTTAGATATTTTACATTTACTAAGCTTTACACCACCACCCCCAAACCCTGCAAGGTAGATACATGGTGTTCACAGTGTGGAACCCAGGCTGGCGAGGGGGCCCTGTGCCCCCGTGGGGCAGCCTGCCCTCCTCACAGCACCCTCAGCACTTCGGCCTCAGTCCCTGGTTTCAGGGCCGCCAGGCCCGAGCAAGAAGATATTTATCAGGTGTCCAGTCAAAATTGGTTAAATAAAAGAAATGATAAAATTACGTGAAAAAAAGCAAACTGAGTCCAAGGAAACAAGTTTGGTTGGGGCAGAAATAGTTTGGTAAAGTCCTTGTTTGGAGAAAAATGCCCTGGCACAATCCTTACTCTTCTTTTTTTAAAAAATCCTCACCTGAGGATATTTTTCCATTGATTTCCAGATAGAATGGAAGGGAGGGAGGGAGGGAGAGAGAGAGAGAGAGAAACATTGATGTGACAGAGACACATCGACTGGTTGTCTCCCACATGACCCGACCAGGGCCAGGGAACGAACTACAACCGAGGCACGTGCCCTTGACTAGAATTGAACCCACAACTCTTTGGCCCGTGGTCCAACGCTCCAACTGCTGAGCCAAACCGGCCAGGGCCTTATTATTCTAAATTAGTGTCTTTAGGAAGCTGTAAATGATTGATAATGGAGGCAACTCTAAAATCCAGTAAGAGCAGCAGGTGACACTGACCCAAGTTCATAGAACAAAATCTGCTTGGAGAGGGAGGCCCCCCTGGAGTCCCTTCTCTGTCTCCAGGCCCAGGCACTCGGGGGCCTTGGGCTTCGGTGCAGGTATGGCTGAGACCAAGAACCACACCGTGCCCCCATGGCACAGAAATGGCATCAAGAGAAGCATTCACATAGATATGAACCCAGCAGGCCTCATAAAGCCCAAGGAGTTCAAGCCCAAGATCCCACAGGGCATCGGCTGCAAGGTCAATCAACTTGGCCACATTGCCCACCCCAAGCTCGGGAACATGCTCGTGCCCACATCCCCACGGGTCTCAGGCTCTGCCAGTGAAGTCCATGACCACGGCCAAACCAAGGCTCAGGCTGAGGGAGGCTCCAGCTCCGGCTCCCAAAGGTGCCCCGGCCCTCACAAAGGCTCCACAGTGAGGCCTCTGTCTGCCAGTGTGAAGACAGAGGACAGCTGTGCGCCCTGGGCTGCCTGGGGCTGGTGTCCTCCTGTGCTATTTGTACAAAATAACCTAAGGCAGGATCTGTCCAAAAAAAAAAAAAAAAAAAAAAGGAAGACCTCCTGCTGGGAGGCGGCGAGGGTATGTGCTGTTTTCAGCAGCTCACGGCCTCCGCAGCTGGTGAAGTTCCACGTTTTAAATGAACCGAGTTTCGATTGTTGTGATTGCTGTTGTTTTCACCTGAGAAAGAGGGTGCTGGAGTCTGCTCCGTGCCCTCACTCCTGCCTTCCAGCTCCTCGTCACATCTGAGAAGGGAAAGGGCTTTCACTCAATTACCATTTCTAGGGAGACCGAGTTCCCCAATGAGCATGTAAGGCAAGCTCACATGAGGTCAGAACTACACTAGAAAATCTCTGGAGTTGCCCATAAATCACGCTAGTCTATTTTCTCTTCGCCTAACAGCCGATTTGGCCTCTGGTGTTGGAAGGGATCACCATGCCTTCAGCTGACAGCAGAAGGTGCCTTGTGTTTGGGGGTCAGGATGTAGAATCACACTCAGGAAGGATGCTCCCATCTTAGAACTGCCAGCCTCTCGCCTGTCACTCACCCAGGGCGGCTGCTCTCGGTGGCAGAGGACTCCATGCGTGCTCCCTCTTTCCCTCCCTCCCCGAGCAAATCCGTGCTCCCTCTCCTAGGGGCCATCACGGGGCTGGGCCCAGGGGACACAAAGAAAAGGCACTGTCCTCACCCTTGAAGAGTCTACAGCCTAGTGAGGTTCAGTCATGAACCCCAAATCACATTACAACCAGATGACATGTAAGGAGAGATGTCACGATGGTGGGGTCACAGCTAGCTGAGTGGGCTGGAGAAGCTGTACTGGGGAGGCGACGGCTGACCTGGGTCCGGGGACAGAGTGCGGGTTCGCTGGAGGAGGAGGCAAGTCCATAGACCAGCGGTTCTCAACCTGTGGGTCGCGGCCCCTTTGGGGGTTGAACGACCCTTTCACAGGGATCGCCTAAGACACAACAGTAGCAAAATTACAGTTATGAAGTAGCAATGAAAATAATTTTATGGTTGGGGGTCACCACAACATGAGGAACTGTATTAAAGGGTCGCGGCATTAGGAAGGTTGAGAACCACTGCTCTAGAGGGAGGCCTGAAGGGCACAGCATGTCCCAGGCAGAGCAAGAGGTGGAGGGGAAAGGAGGAAGCAAACAGAAGATGAAGTGGAAAAGAAGCTGGGGCCACACGTGACTTTGTTGTGTCGTTTTCAGTGAGAAAAACAGTGCAAGGCTTCAACGCCTTCTGTACCCTGGCCGGTCAGCGAATCGTCTCCTGTACCCTTTCTACACAGCAGGAAAGGAAAAGGACCCAGTTAAAGGCGGCTCTCCCCAAACTGCGTCCTCGCCAAGTCATGGCTGGGCAGAGCGACTGGCCAGCCATGGTGTTCCCATCCCTTTGCCTGGTCATTTCTCCTTGTTGGTGACCTTGGTGGGAGGTAAGAAACACAGCAGTGGTCTTGATCTTTGAAAACACAAGAAGCCTCTGTTTCTATTCCTCCCAGCTTAGCTGGATCCTTAACACCCAGACCCCAGCAATTGCCCCCATGAAGGGTGAGAATCACACGTGGGAACTTCATCGAGGCTAACATGCGAGCTCCAACCTAGTGACTTGGCCAGATGCCCGGAGGGAAAGACATTTGTATTCTCGGTTAAGGCGAGGTGTTCCCGTAGTATTTTGCACTTCCTACTACGTGAGCATTTAGCCTGCTGGAGGCAAGATACAGCACCACGGGTTAGAACAAAGCAGGCTTGTTCCACTTACCAGAAGGTGGACAAGGTGAAGGTCAACATTTGACAGAGAGAAGTGAGCAATCAGCCAGCAAACGACTCTCTAGTCCTAAGAATGTCACCGAAAGTCCCAGCAAGGCCACCACCTGCAAAATTCACCAACCCTCCTCTCCCCTTAACACTCACAGGAAGCCTTGTGAAAGGTCAGTTGACCTAAACGACTTTCTGTTAGAGGCAAATCTGTAAATTCCCAGGAAACGTCTTTGAGAATGTTAAATCTTTGGGAAATAAAAAGAGTGAGGGGAGAGTAAGCCAGGCTGCCCCCGCTCCTGGTCGTTTTTAAACAAGATTCAGAAAGAGATTTCAAAGTTAAGTGTTCAACACATCTGGTTCTTATTTGAAATATAATTAGAAATGTATTCTAAAATGTAAGGAATTTTGAACGCTGAGCGGAAGTGTGTTTCCGGGTGACCACATGTTTTGGGTGATGTCACAGCCTCAGCACGGGGAGGAATACCAGGCTCCAGCACTATTCTGAAAGATTTCTCCTTCTGCTCTTCTGTGGTTCTTAGGAAAAGTGACTCACAAATGAAGTGAGAGGGGGAGAGAATGAGACTTTGCCAAACAATTAGGAAGCAAGAGGTTCTTAAACCTAAATGGCATCAAGAGAAAAGGTGGGTGATAAAATGTGCTTTCAAACGCGAATCAACTTTTCTTTCCATCCTCTGCCCTTTCCCTCCCCTATTTGTTTTTATTGAGTTAATTTTACACTCTGGGAATAACAAACAAACAAAAAAAGAAAGCGAAACAGTATTTGATTGTTACGTGCCGTTGACTCCTGGTGACTCTGTGAGTGGGTGATGCCCACAGTGTCCTGTCCTCGGCCCTGCTCAGCTCCTGTAGACTCGTGCCCATGGCTTCCTTGATGGAGTCAGTCCCTCTCCTATTTGTTCCTCTTTTGCTGCTGTCTCCTATTTCCCCTGCATTGCTGCCTGTTCCAAAGAACCTGCCTTCTCATGATGTGCCCGCACTAGGGCGACTTTGGTTTCGTCATTTTTGCCTCCAGAGACTCTTCAAGCTTAACTTGCTCTAGGACCCACTGATTCCTCTTTCTGGTAGCCCAGAGTATCTGCAGAGCTCTCCTCCAACACCATATTTCCAATGTATTTGATTAGATAACCAAAAAATGAAATAAATGACCACGGTCTGGCTCCTTTTCCCAGCTCGCTCACTCGCCTGGCTCTCCTTGGCCAACTGTGAAGGTCTTGACCGCCAGACCTATTGCATCGGAATCCCCAGGAGTCAGACACGAGCATCAGTTTGTTTTGCTTTGTCCTTTGTAAACGCCCCAGGTGATGTTAATGTGCAGCCAAGGCTGAGAACACCATCCTCAACTGGACGGCATCGTAAGTGAGAGACTCCCTGGAGACATCCAACAACCAAGTGCTCCCCAGGCTCTCGTGTTCACAGGTCAGAAACAGTTCAAACAGAACCTGTGGGAACAATATATGCATTGGTTTGTCAAGATAGTAAAGACAAAAATGACTGCCCTGGCTGGTTTGGCTCAGCGGTTTGGCCTGCAGACCAAAGAGTCCCGGGTTCGAGTCCGGTCAAGGGCATGTACCTCGATTGCGGTTCAGTCCCCAGCCCTGGTCAGAATTGTGTGGGAGGCAACCAGTAGATGTGTCTCTTTTGCCTCGATGTTTCTCTCTCCTTCTCACTCTGTCTGAAGATAAATGGAAAAATATCCTCAGGTGAGGATTAAAAAACAAATAAACAAACAAAAGACAACAATGACCATTTACAATCATGATCATTTCAAGAAATAAAGGACATTTTAATATCAAAATAGCAGCAAGGACATAATCTCCGAAGATTAAAAATCTGATTACATATGTATATACACATACCTACATACATATACATATATTTAATCCTATTTCTTTTTCCCTTTTATATACATATACTTATACTTATACTTATACTTATACTTATACTTATACTTATACTTATACTTATACTTATACATTTAATCATATTTCTTTTTCCCTTTTACCGAGAACAGTTCTTGGACTTCCTGGCTTTGGGAATGATTTGGATCCTATCTGCAGTGATCTTTCCAAGAAACTGATACTAACTGAGACCTTACTATATGCCAAGCACTTGCCTCATTGGTTTACACATGTTAAATCATTTAATTCTCACAAACCTAAACAATAGGTACTGCTGTTATATTTATTTTTCAGATAAAGAATAAAATCACAGGGAGACCCAGCAATCCGTTCCAGGGCACACAGTAAGTGATGGAGCCTGACTTGGAACCCAGCCCATCTGATTTTGGAACCTCACATTCTCTCCGCTTTACTGTACACGTAGCTGTGTGCTCACACATTATGTTATTCAGCAAACATCTATTAAGCAGCTACTATGTGTGGGGCATTGTGATGAACCCCAGGGATACAGGGATTAAGGGAGGAAGAAAACCTAGGCCCTTGGGACACATTTATCTCCCACTCTTCATGTTTCCACAGAAGGGAGAACTTTCCACTCCACTTCCAACGAAGGAAATAAAGGAAGAGCCCGTCCAGCTTCTCACTGTCCCCTACTCACTTCTGGGAGTGCCATATAAAGTTTATCAGATGAGTGATGATTCGGAAGGAGAAACGTGGTAGGCCAAGCAAGGAGCTTCCTGGGACAGGCTCCTGTCCTGCGGAGGGGGTGATTGGTAAGAGGCCAAGACTGCCAATGACCAGGGGAAAGTCTGCCTAATTCTCTGCTATCCCAGAAATCCTATGGGCTACTCAGCTACTGAGGAGTCTGGCCAAAAGCCCAGTACCTGCCACGTGTGAGCTTGTCACTGGCAGAAACACCTGGGGATGAGAAAGGATTTGTCTCTCTGTGAAAGATGGTTGTTAAGTAAAAGTTAGTTTGGCCCTGGCTGGTGTGGTTCAGTGGATTGAGTGCCGTTCCATGCACTGGAAGGTCACAGGTTTGATTCCCAGTCAGGGCACGTACCCAGGTTGCAGGTTCAATCACAGGTCGGGACATGTGCAGGAGGCAACCAATCGATGTTTTCTCTCACATCGATGTTCCTCTCTCTCTCCCTGAAAAAGAAAAGTAAAAGTTAGTTTGTACTGGGGGGACCTGAACTAAAAACACATGACTTAGGAAAATCTGGGCATCTGTGCTAACATTCTAACACCCACAAAGGCCGCCAGGTGCCAAGTGTCTTGTGTTTAATATACAAGTGCCCACCAAGGTAGACCAGGAGGCTCAGGAGCCCAGAGCAGGGGTTCCCAACCCACAGTGGGGGTTTGGGATGTGTAAACACAGTCCTGGAGGACCACATGCGTCTTAGACTTCGGACAGTGGGGTGGGATGGTAAGACATGCCAGGCAGGGGTGAAAGCCAGCACCGGGTGAGGAGAGGACATGGCTTGCCCTTCAGAATGAACAGAGGACAGAGAGTCTGCAGCAGAGAGGTAAGAAGTGAGGCTGAAGGGCCAGGCAGGGATGGAGTCATGAAGAACCTTGAATGTCATGCCAAGGCTTTGTGTGTCACCCCGAAGGCAATGAGGAGCTCTTAAAGGATTTAAAAATAAATTTTATTAATATATTTTTGTTAGAGATGTTTCTCCTTTTTCCCCCATTGACACCCTCCTCCTGATCCTGTCCCACCCCCCCACCCCCAGTATTATTGTCTATGTCCATGGTTATGCATACATGCATATAAGTTCTGTGGTTTATCTCTTCCCTACCCCTCACCCCCTTTTTCTGAGGTTTGTCAGTCTGTACTCTACCTCTATGTCTCTGGGTCTATTTTGTTCATCAGCTTGTTTTGTTCATTATATTCCACAAATAAGTGAGATCAAGTGATATTTGTCTTTCTCTGATTGGCTTGTTTCACTTAGGATAATATTCTCCAGGTCCCTCCATGTTGTCTCAAAGGATAAGAGATCTCTCTTCCTTACAGCTACATAGTACTCCATTGTGTATATGTACCACAGCTTTTTTTTTTAATCCTCATTCGAGGACATTTTTCCATTTTTTGTTCAGATAGAGTGGGAGGGAGAGAGAGAGAGAGAGAAACATCGACGTGAAAGGGACACATTGAGTGGCTGCCTCCCACACGACCCAACCAGGGCCGGGGACAAACTGCAACCGAGGTACACGCCCCTAGCGGAAACCGAACCCGGGTCTATCTGGACCGCAGGCCGATGCTCTAACCGGCCAAGGCTGTACCACAGCTTTTTTTATCCACTTATCTATTGATGGACACTTTGAGTGTTTCCAGATCTTAGCAATTGGAAATAGTGCTATTATGAACATAGGGGTACATATATTCTTTCTGATGGTGTTTCAGGCTTCTAGAAGTGTGATCACTGGGTCAGATGGCAGTTCAATTTTTAATTTTTTGAGGAAACACCACATTGTTTTCCATAGTGGCTGCACCAGTCTGCATTCCCACCAGCAATGTACTAGAGTCTCCTTTTCTTCACATTCTCACTAGCACTTGTTGTTTGATGATTTGTTGGTGGCAGCCATTCTGGCAGGTGTGAGGTGATACCTCATAGTTGTTTTAATTTGCATCTCTCTGATGATTAGTGATGTTGAGCATTTTTTCATATGTCTCTTGGCCATTTGTATGTTTTGTTTGGAGAGGTGTCCTGCCCATTTTTTAACTGGGTTCTTTGTCTTCCTTTTGTTGAGTTGTATGAGTACTCTATATATTTTGGAAATTAACCCCTTATGTGATGTATCGTTGGCAATTATGCTCTCCCATATAGTGGGTTCCCTTTCCATTTTGATGGTTGTTTCTTTTGCTGTGCAGAAGCTTTTTAGTTTGATGTCCCATGTGTTCATTTTTTCCTTTGTTTCTCTTGCCTTAGGCATTGTATCAATGAAAATTCTGCTGCGTGTGATGTCTGAAATTTTGTTGCTTACATTTTCTTCTAGAATTTTTATGGATTCACAAGTCACATTTAAATATTTTATTCATTTTGAGGTTATTCTTGTGTATGGTGTAAGTTGGTGGTCCAGCTTCATTTTTTTTGCATGTTACTGTCCAATTTTCCCAACACCATTTATTAAAGGGGCTGTCTTACTCTACTGTATGCCCTTGCCACCTTTGTCAAATATTTATTAAGCATAATGACTTGGATAAATTTCTGGGTTCTCTGTTCTGTTCCATTGATCTATCTGCCTGTTCTTGGGCCAGTACCAGGCTGTTTTTATTACAGTGGCTTTGTAGTATAAACTGATATCCAGTTTTGTGATCCCTCCTACTTTGTTCTTCTTTTTCAAGATTGCTGTGGCTATTCGGGGTCTTTTTTGGTTCCATATAAACTTTTGGAGTATTTGGTCTAGTTCTGTGAAATATGTCATTGGTATTTTGATGGGGATTGCATTGAATCTATAGTACAGGTAGTATGGACATTTTAATGATGTTAATTCCTCCAATCCATGAACATGGTATATGCTTCCACTTTTTTATATCTTCCTCTATTTTTTTTTTCAATGACATGCAGTTTTCTGCAAAGAGGTTCTTTATTTCTTTGATTAAGTTTATTCTTAGGTATCATAATAGTAAATGGGATTGTATTTTTAGTTTCTCTTTCTGTGAGTTCATCATTGGTGTATAAGAACACTGTCGATTTCTTGATGTTAATTTTGTATCCTGCTACTTTACCAAATTCATTTATTAAATCTAGTAGATTTTTGATGGAGTCATTAGGATTTTCTATGTACAATATTATATCATCTGCAAATAATGACAGTTTCACTTCCTCCTTTCTAATGTGGATCCCTTTTAGTTTTTCTTCATGTCTAATTGCTGTGACTAAGACTTCCTGTACTATGTTAAATAAGAGTAGGGAAAGTGGGCATCCCTCTCTTGTTCCTGTTCTTAAGGGAAGTGCTTTTAGTTTTTGCCCATTGAGTATGATGTTGGCTGTAGGTTTTTCATATATGGCCTTTATTATATCCAGGTATGACCCCTTTATTCCCACATTGCTGAGCATTTTTATCAGAAATGGGTGCTGGATTTTGTCGAATGCTTTTTTAGCATCTTGACATGATCATATGGTTTTTATCTTTCATTTTGTTTATGTGGTGTATCACATTTATTGATTTGTGAATATTGTACTATCCTTGCATCCCTGGGATGAATCCCACTTGGTCATGGTGAATAATTTTTTTTTATGTATTGCTGGATCTGATTGGCTAATATTTTGTTAAGGATTTTGGCATCTGTGTTCATCAGGGATATTGGCCTGTAGTTTTCTTTCTTTGTAGTGTCTTTATCCGGTTTTGGAATTAGAATTATGCTGGCCTCATAAAATGAGTTTGGAAGGCTTCCTTCTTTTTCGATTTTTTGGAATAGTTTGAGGAGAATGAGTGTTAGATCTTCTTTAAATGTTCGGTAAAACTCCCCCGTGAAGCCATCCGGGTCTGGGCTTTTGTTTGTGGGAAGGTTCTTGATTACATCCTCAATTTCCTTAGTTGTTATTTGTCTGTTCAAGTTTTCTATCTCTTCCCAGTTCAGTTTTGGGAGACTGTGTGTTTCTAGAAATTTGTCCATTTCGCCTAGATTGTCCAATTTGTTGACATATGATTGTTCGTAGTATGTTTTAATGATCCTTTGTATTTCTGTGGTTTTGTTTATTTGGGTCCTCTCTTTTTGTTTCTTGTTTATCTTTTCAAAGAACCAGTTCTTTGTTTCATTGATCTTTTGAATTGTTTTTTTAGTTTCTATGTCATATATTTCTGCTCTGACCTTTACTATTTCTTTCCTTCTACTTGCTCTGGGTTTTTCTTTTTGTTTACTTTCTAGTTCTTTAAGTTGTAGGGTTAGAAAGTCAAGTAGGAATTTTTCTTGTTTCTTGAGGTAGGCCTGTAGTGCTATGAACTTCCCTCTCAGAACCACTTTCGCTGCATCCCATAGATTTTGTGCTGTTGTGTGATAGTTTTCATTGGTTTCCAGGAAGTTTTTAATTTCTTCCTTGATCTCCTTGGTAACTCATTGGTTGTTTAATAACATTCTATTTAGTGTCCATGTGTTTGAATGTTTTTGCTGTAATTGATTTCTAGTTTCATGCCATTGTGATCTGAGAAGATGCTTGATATGATTTCAATCTTCCTGAATTTGTAGAGACTTACTTTGTGTCCTAACATGTGGTCTGTTGTCAAGAATGTACCATGTGCACTTCAGAAGAATGTATATTCTGCAGCTTTGGGGTGAAATGTTCTGTAAATATCAGTTAAGTCCAACTAATCTAATTCGTCATTTAAGGACTCTGTGTCCTTGTTAATTTTTTTATCTAGAAGATCTATCCAGTGGTGTCAATGGGGTATTAAAGTCACCCACTATGACTGTATTGCTATTGATCTCTCCCTTGAAGTCCTCCAGAAGTTTTTAAATATATTTTGGTGTTCCTGTATTTGGTGCATAGTTCTTGAAAGGTTTTAAGCAAGGAATGACATGATCACTTTTACATTTCAGCAAGATTTTTTTCAGCAATCTTGTGAAGAATGGGTTGGGGTTGGGTGGGGAGGACAGGAGGACCTGTCCCAACCCATTCGAGAGGAGCTGTGACAGTGGTCAGGCAAACTAGGATGAGGTCTTGAAATAAGGAAATGACTGTGAGGATGAAGAGACATCAGTGGATCGATTAGCTTTGGAAGCCAGGGGAAAAGAAGTATAATTTCTGACTTAAAACTGAGTATATATCAGTGCTATTCTCAAGAGGGGGAATGTAAGGAGATCAGGAAGACAATGATGGTTCAGCTGTGGCCAGTTTCATTTTTAAGTGCCTGTGATGGGAGCTCTTGTCATGCTCCATTGACCAGGACACCAAGTCTGCCAGCATGCCACGAGACTCTGCTACAATTGCCAGTGACAGCCATGAGAAGGCAGTGGCCATCCTGTGTTGTGGTCTGGGATCCATTTGTTCCTCTTGCTCTGGGTACTGGCAGAGAGCATCAGCCGAGCTCTCAGGTGGTTCTGGCTCCCTTCCTTGGAAAGCACCAGGCCCCTCCTGCACACTCATTTTCCCTCTCAAGTGACATCATAGTAACTGGTTCCACCAGTTTTCTGAGCATTCTTCTCCCTCCTCCACTCCAGCTGAAAGCTTCCTTGATCAAATCACCTAACCTCTGCGCAAACACATTCTTCCCCTTCCTCATGCAAAGCACCACATTCTAGCTAAGCAGCCGTCATCCTGCCATCTTAAATCATGCTCCCAGCTGGTTTATCTGTCTCATGTGAACCTATCTGGGATCAGTTCTGCCTGGGGCTGGGAGATTTAGATGGAACATCTCAGTGGATCTGGTCTGCTCTGAGGTCTGTCCTGACAAAAGGCGCACACTGGTCTTTTTAAGGAATCTAACGCTATTAAGGCTAACCTGAGTGAGTAGAAGGGCCTTAGGGCAACTCTAAGCCTCTACCCTCTTCCCCAGGCTCAGACCCAAGTTTGACCAAGACAGACTTCTGTATTGTCCATCTCCCCTCTCTGCCCTCAAGATTGGACCAGGCTTGTGAGAAAATAGCTGGATTCTGGCCAGTCTGAAGATCACAGAAACAGCTCATTTTAGTAGACAATTAGAGAAGCTAAGTTTAGGACTGAATTAGATCTCAAATTTTCTTCTGGACCCTGCATGTTGGAGGGCTTACCCACCAAACGTGGTTGATTGGTGTTGTCTGGGGCCAGCACGGAGGAGGTTGGCAGCTCCAGGATCGTCTCCTGAGAGTCTGGTTGCCCAGCTCATTCATCTTTAACTTCATATTTTCCCATCCAAGAGGCTTCATTTTGACGTGAATTGGAGTTCGAGCATGGCTCAGTTATAGACTGAGCTCTATTCATGCAATGGCCTTGGTACAGAAGGCCGTTGTCACAAAGAACCCAGACAGATGCACGTGGCTACTGCCAGAATATAAAACGATCACCCTACCAACATGCTTCTCTGCTGCAACAGGCCAGCCCAGCACAGCAAAGAGCCCGTGTAACAACTTTTGACTCCAGCCCATCTTTTCTTTGACCCTCTCCAGTTTTGCCATGTCATGGAGAGAGTTCTAGACTGGGAGCCAGGAAATCTGGGGCCTTGTTGTTATTCTGCCCCTTTAGCAGGACCACTTCTTTAGGCTTCAGTTTTCTCCTCTAAAAATATCGGATTAAAATGAGATGAAAGGAGATTAGATGAGAAAACATATGTGGAAACTTAATAAAGCAGTAAAATTAGAATTCTCTGTAAAGGTTGCTTCAAAGCACTGCTGACCTTTCATATACTAATTGAAATGTTTTTTGTTTGTTTGTTGCTGTTTGTTTTGTTTTTGGTTAGCATTTGCTATATATTTATTCAGCAAACAATTATCAACACTATCATTGTGTGAAGGTGTCATCTTCTCAAATGGGTTTGTCTGTGTTTTTCTTCCTCTGGTATTTTCTGTGGCCCCAAAGACAATCAGACAACAGTAGGAAGCTCTTTTCACACCCTTCAGGGTCGAGAGGTTAGAGCAGAAAGGTAGAGAGAACGAATAAAGGCACAGCCAGCTTGTGGATTTCAAAATGGACCTTGAATCTCATAGCAGAGATAAGATTAAAAAAAAGTATTTGAGTCTCAAAAACCAAGGTCTTGAAAGACTTAGGGCATAGAATTTGTGCCATAAATGACACAGTTAGGAGAATAAATGATCAGATGAGAATGGGGCTTTGCACTCCAAAGGAGTCATCCAGACCAAATGGGACAGGCAGGGAGAAGACATCAGGGGAGGCAGGAAATGAAAGAGCCCCTAGCTAAGTTGGGGGACTGTAGAGGCAAGCTGTGACTCTATCTCAGGGCAGCTAGGTTTGGTGGCAAGGCTTTCTCATGCTGGTGAGACAGAGTAGCAATACAGTAAAAATGGCAACAAGGCCAATCTACATTGGGAAGGTCTAAGATAGCCCTTACCAAGTGTCCTCTGTCCCCAGTGTGAAGCATCCAAAATTAGCATTCTGTCCTTCCTGGAGAGAGGCAAGGTGACAACTGAGAGAGAGTCAGTCCTGTGGCAGAGGAGGGCTGGCTTGACTGGTATGGACACACTAACAGAGACCAGAAGACATGGGATCATCTCAGTCAATGCCAACTTTAGAAGAAGACAATGAACCTGGTAGAAGAGGAAGTATCTTGACAAATGCCATCATGGGTAGATGATGACAACCAGTGATCTGATTCCTTGAAGATGTGGCACTATGGTAGCCCCTAAAACTTACTTAGACCTGTCCCCAGGTACATGGGCAGGGCAGGAAAACTCTGAATCAGTCTGAAAAGTCCTCACTGGGTTTATGCTGAAGGGACTACATTTTTACCACCAACAGAATGGCTCAAAAAATAAAATTAATTCAGTTAAAAAAAAAGTTGTACAGTTTTTGCTTCTCTGGGGTTTGTTGATTGAGATTTTGCAACCACTGAAACACATTGTTCTATCATGGACTGATGGTCAAAAGCACTTTCACACAACATTTAGTTCAGGGCTGATACTCCCCTGGCACGCACAGGCACAGACACACCAGGATCAGTTCTGGTTGGTTGATGATTTTACCATACTGACTATTAAATATTTTGAAATCACCCTGAAATTGAAAGTCTCTTAATGTGCATAGCCATTGTATGCCTCACTTAGACTATAAATATCTTCATTTATTTATTCATTCAATAAATATTTAAATTCTTTCCATATATCAGGAGCTATGTTAGCAAATTTATGATGAAAAGAGAAGAAAAAACACAGTTTCTGCCATCATGGGTCTTACAACCTAGTGGGAGAAACAGACAAAATTTAAGAATCATAAAAATAAATGTTAAATGACCCAGCTGGTGTGGCTCAGTGGTGGAGTGTCGACCCATGCACCAAGAGGTTGCCTCATTCCCAGTCAGGGCACATGCCCAGGTTGTGGGCCCGATCCTCAGTGGGGGGCATGCAGGAGGCTGCCAATCTATGTTCGCTCTCATCGATGTTTATATCTTTCTCTCCCTCTCCCTTCCTCTCTCTCTCAAATCAATAAAGAAAAATATAAAAAATAATAATAATAAATAAATGTTAAATTACAACTGTGAAGCCTGGTGCCTGAGAGAGGTACCTGGTGCTATGAGAGGTCATAAGCGTAGCCAGGGAGGTCACTTAAGGAGGCGAAGGCTGGACTGAGTCTGAAGAAAGACAAGGTATTACCCAGGGGAAGATGGAGGGAGCAGGACATTTCAGGCAAAATATTAATAATAATAGTAGCAATAAGGCCCATTTTAAGGTCCTGTGGTCCGAGGCAGCATGGTGCCTTTGAAGGACTGAAAGGGGCCTGAGTGGCTGACATGCTGAGAATAATGGGGAGTGGGGCTCCAGATGGGGCTGGAGCTGGTCGGCCATAATAAGGGTCAGAATCATATCCTCAGAGACAAAAGAATTTTAAGCAGGACAGTGAGTTACAAGGGGACTGTGCCCCTCCTGGAGCTGATTTTTCGTGTAGGCACACAAACCATTCTGGGAGGGTTTATGGCTTTGAAATATAACAGACCCGAAAGACGCTTCCTCTGAATTCTGTCTCTGATTACTTTCGCCACCACCATCCCCACTTCGGAATGCCCACATTTCCCTTTTGCTTCACGTGGAAAGTTGTGGGTTCATAATGGGTCAACAATACAATGTGGACTCAGCCAGTTCTTTCCTTTGGTAGACATTTCTAGATGTCTGCTACACACACGTAAGGCTAGTTATGGGGATGCACTGGGTCAGTGGAGATCGCTTGCTTCTGCCTGCCCATCACTTAATTTCCTCTTCCTTCTTGGTTGTCCTGTAGGGAACCGCATTTCAGCACTCTCATTCCATCTGAGAATGGGTGGGGTCCGTTCTGTCTCCCTCCTGCTGCCTCCTGCCCACAGCTCCAGGGCTGAGAGCGATCACTCAGCTTAATGGACATATTCCAGCCCATCGTGATTGGCTCGGGGGTAGCACCAGAGTCCACCTGGTCCACTGAGCCTCACCCTAGAGCATCTCCTGAAACAGCAGGGAAGAGAAGCCCCTTTCCCTGGGATTGACCTATGTGGTCCTGAGGCTGCCACAGGCCCCTCTGCAGAGAGGGCCTGGCTGAGAGGGAGCCAGTGCTTGAGGACCGAGCTGAGACCGAGCTTTGCAGTCCTCAGGAGCCGGTTACTTAGCAGTGCTCCAGTGACTATGAGCTGGCCCAGAGCCTGCGTGACATGCCTGACTCAGGCCTTGCTAACACAGTGATGCCCTTACCACCACTACCACGCCTCCTCCATCCAGCCGTTGGGTCGTTGTTGACTTCCAGGCTGTACCTTGCTGTTACATCAAGTCCAAACTAGATCCTTATCTCAGATCAGCCAACACCAAGGAAGCAAAGTCCTCTCTGCTTTGTTCACAGGCTCGGTTTGACTCTCACTCCTTTGTGTCCTCAACTCACATTCTCTCTTTTCCCAGCATGAAGTGCAGATCACGAGGTTAAACCCAAGTTACTTCTCAGCTCTCTCCAACTGGAGTCATTCTACAGACACCAGGTTGTAGGACACCTCAGGACCCGTCGGCCCCGGCCTCCTCCTCAGGTTCCCGAGCCACGGTCTTCATTGCTTGTGGTTCTCTCCCTTCTTGTGCACGGTTCCTGGCCAACTCTCAGGCTGACGTTTCCCCTCCTTGCTCCTCATCTGCCCTCTTCTCTATCTCTCTCCTTTTACTGATGATTATCTTTAATTCCTCCACATTCTGAGTTCCATCTTTGTCCATATTTTAGGCCCTGGGTCTCTCTTACTGTCTTTAATATATCCCCAAGGATTGTCATTGTCCTCAAAGCCATGGCTCCCAAAAGGCACATCCCTCACCTGCTGGCTGACAACAGGCGACCGTGTGCCACTGGCAAGGAGGACAAGCGTCTTGAGAGCTGGAGGGAGGACTCCCAGAATGTACCCTACCCTCGCACGTGGTAGGCAACATAATGGGAGGCCAGAGAGGTTGTTATTTGTCCAAATTACACAGATAGTTACTTGACAGTTGATTAATTGTCCAGAAGAAGATGAGAAAGCATCAGAGAGCTACTCATGTTGTTTGGCTTGAAATATTGAAACCCATGGTCCTGTTTGCTCCAGGGAAATGCAGTGACTCATTTACATTTGGGAGAGAGGAGCCTGAGAGTGGAGGAAACCTTTGGTACCTAAGAGTAAGTTGAGAGAGTCGTATGCTCACCGAGAGGAGCAGAAGCCCTTCTTGTCGCTGAATACATCTGAGAGGCGCATGTTGGCTACGTGTGCACATACGGCTCCCTTGATCTAGCTGAAACCCCCTTCAACGGCCACTTGATGTCCCCAGGATCACTGATGACCTTAAGAGAACAAAAGCTTGAATGAGCCCACTAGGATGACTAAGCTAGCAGGTCCCACTGCCAAGTCACAAAGCCGTATTTGGGTCCTGCTTTCCTAAGCATCCCTGTTTCCCATGATTCCCACCCCACTCCCACACACATAGGCTCAACCTCCTTGCTCTGAATCCAGATAAAAGATCTAAACAGAAAAAAAAGAGAGAGAGAGAGAGATTCAGATGAGATGGGGAAAGTACAGAATATGAGAGGAGAGAGGATGGAGGGATACAAATAGAAACAGGAAGAGAACGAAAACAGAGGGATGCCATTCAAACACTAAGTAGATACTGCTGCCAATAATTTTAATGCAGCCTTTAGCTTTTACCGAGGTGGGGGGTCATTCCCCTCTTGGTGAAAAAGGGTGAAAATTTAAAGGAACAATAAAAAATGATAGTTGCCTTGATGAATAACTGCTCTGCACTGTGCATATGTACATACGTAGAGAATGGAGAGAATGGAGACAATGTATGCACCATAAATGTCAACAATTATGAAGTCTTGAGAGACAATGTCAGAAAGAAATATTTTTTATGGGGTAAAGAGGTATTTCCTCATAGGCGTGAATGCGCATGGACACACACACAATGTGCATTATATTATATTGTGTATTAAAGTGATTTACTCTTTTGGATAATTTGAAAGGAAATTGTGGAATCTGGGACCAGTTTTCTTCAGCTATTTGGCACAGCCTCTGGCACAGTGCAATTCTCTTGCTTTCTAAGCATGGTAATGGTGATGAGATCTTTTCCTCGGTGGGGGCCAGGGCCCTCTGATTCTCTTCCTCTTTGTTGGCTACTCATGTCTTCAGTTCCCAGCTAGATCGTGCACGCCTTTCTCTTACCTTAGCACAACTTGCAGGCCCTGAGAAGGACCTTGGTGTAGGAAAGGCTCAGTAAATACTGCTTGGTGGGTTGATTGCCGTTTGAGCCAAGCAATTTCCTTCAGAACCAAGAGGGTGACTTGACTCGAGCTTCTAGCTTGAGAATAGAAGACAAGCCAAAGATTGATTTAAAGTGTAGGTCAGGCCATCTGAGCAGACCAAGGGGGGGCAAAGGTGCTGAGCCCAGGCCGAGACAGTCCAAGCGCGTGACGGTCAGACGGCCCGAGGGCCGGTCTGGCCTCAGCCGCGGGCCCGGCTGCTCCTCCTTTGAAAAGAGAGCAGGGTCCCCCTGAGACCTTGGGATTCGGACATGATTTTTCAGTGGGATCAGTCACCTCGGATTCCTTTATGCTCGCTTCTCTCTCTGTTTCACCCTCTCTGCGTCTCTTTCTGTCTCTGTCTCGTCTCTCTCTTTCGAAGACGCAGCTTATTTAGGGCACGTCAAAAGGAGGAAGAGATATGGGTGTTCCTGCACATCATCCCCCCATGAGCCGTTCTTCTGTTCTGAAGAGGACCCAGTCTTGCTTTCTAAGCAGGGTCATTTCTACCTGAAATAGCTCCTCTCCCCACCCTCCGCGTATATCTCTGTGGCGTTCCCTCACTCTGGGACTTCACAGATTGCAACCCATCCCTTTGTCCTCTATGCAAAGATGAACACCCTTCATTCAGAGAGCTTATTCCAAAGGTGGAAGCAGCCATTCAGATTTTAGTGTGAGTGAGTTTATCAGTTACTCTGCTATTCCTAGATTTCTCTAGAAAAGAAGCAGATGAAAAGCATGGGCCCTGGGAACCGGGAGGATAGAAAGAGGTGTATCATTAGGGGAGGGGAGCTGGGGGGGAAATGAAGCAAAAATGTGAAGCTGAAGACACCAAAAAAAAATTTTCTTCTTTATTATTTTCTCCCAACCCCTGTCCATCTCTCTCTCTGATATCACTTCTCTTCTCTGTGTGTACATGTAGGGAATTCCTATGTATACCCCCAGGCATTTTGAAATCACTTCGACATTTGACATTGAAACCATGGAAAATCTACTACACTTTCCATCAAATATCTTTTATTCATTAATTCAACAAATATGATTTAACATTGTATTGGGCATTGGGGATATAAAAATGAATAAGACAGATAAATTGGTTTTACCTATATAGTGAGAATATTAGTTCCTATTAGCTAATTAGACTATGTTTTGGAGGAAAAAAGAAACACACCTGTTTGGTTTAGGTTGGTGGGAAGTTGTGTGTGTGTGTGTGTGTGTGTGTGTGTGTATTTGCATGTTTGAAACATTGAAGGTACAAGGAAGTCAGTGAGTCTTTGGGAATTTTGCTATATTTATTTCTAATTACTTTGAAAATTTAACTTACCTTGAATGAATACCTTAATTGCTCATGTTACAATTCAAGCCATTATATCTTTATTTCCTATGGCCATAAAATTATAGAGAATAAATTCATGGAAAGCCATTTCATACCATAAAACCACCCCAACGTCATAACAAAAAAGCAAGAAAAAATACAGCACAAATATGTGGTTTTATATTTACTCATTAAGTATATAAAACCAAACACTTAAAAGCAACTTTGTTAATATTTCTTTGGCGGGCTTTTCTGCAAAGGCTGTACTTACTCACAGAGAATTCTTAAAAATGAGCCCATTCAAATGGAGGCAAAGATGGCTTCTATCATCAGCATAGTCATTCTCAGCTGCTGGAAGGTTCTTGATAGCCCATAAAACTCCATGAGCATCCTTTTCAGGCATTTTTTCCTGATCGAAGGTGTATGGGTGCCTTTGAAATTGCTTGAAGAGTACCGGCTGAGGAACACCCCTTTCCTTAGCCCCTAGACAGCTGGGAGGTGACTCTACCCCGAGTCCAGGGCTGTTCCAGCACGTGCAGACAGAATCCTCGATGCCCCGCCCAGGACTGGTACGTTATTTGTGGGACTCAATGCAAAACGAAAATCAATCCCTTGCTAAAAATGATTAAGAATTTCAAGAAGGTGGCAGCAGGGCATTAAGCCAAGTGCGGGCGCCTCCGAGCGCAGGGCTCTGGGCAGGTGTTTGCCGGCCCATGAAGCTGGCCTTGTGCCCACCTGGATGGACACACAGCTTTGGGACATGGTGGTAGCATTCTCTTCCTCACCTTGCCCTGAGCTCTCCAGAACTTCTGCTTCTCTTCTGGGCTCTGGTTCAATTATCCTTGGTTCCCTTTCCTCCTTCCAGCATTCTGACACTTCCAGATATGGCTAAGATCAGTTCTAGGTCCAGCTATATATGGCTCTTTCCAAATTTTCCTGTTACCTCCAAGTCCTTCTCTTCTTGGTGCCAAAATTGATTTCAATGGCAAGTCCTAACTGTTCTGCAAGTGTGAAGAAGTGGGCACAGGGGAGGCGGGTGCTGGGGGATAATCTGGGCCTACTTAGAGGGCCGAGAAAGAGTCAAAGAATGAAAGGATGCTCCAACCGTTGCCTCCACTTCACCTCTTTGCTGCTGTCCTTTGCGTTTTGGTTGTTGTTGTATTCCTCAACTCTCTACGTTTCTAACCTCAGGTCATTTCTCCTGGTCTTATTCTTCCAATCTGCTTGGAGCAGGGTCCAATTCTGTCTGGAGTCCTTGCTGAGGTGACCCCGGACCCACAACGTGATGGGAAACCCCAAAATGAAGATGCAACAATGGGCCCAGAAGCAAGTGATCAACCACAGCATCGCGTACCCGAGGGCCATGAACTTCCTCTAACACAAGCTCCAAAGGAAGAGGAAACGTTTGACAAATCTCAGGTGGCCTTTGTGGAAACTGCGCTTAGATGCGTCTTGTCCAGCAGCATAATGAGATGACTCATAAAAGAATCTTTACTCATTAACCCTTTCTTCAGAGGCCTCAATGAAACGACTCACACATCCAGGTACTAGAGTTTTATTGGGGATGTTTGGTGAAATCCTTGCTCCTGGAACAGCACGTGTTGGTGTTACTTACACGGAAAAGCATTGCGGGCGTGACAGCACGTGCTGTTGGTGGGCCGACTTTCTCTATCAGGGTGCGCAGTGAGGGCAGGCACAACATTTGTGGGAAAGGACATGTCCGTTTTTTAAAACATACAGGTTAGCAGTAGTGTTTTAATAATCCAAATGCACAAAATGTTTCCTGTCGTGAACACGCAGAAGAGACTGTGAGAAGAAGGTATCATGGAGCATTGATAAAGGCTCCATAACCGAGTCTTGGGAACTGCAACCACTGAGTTTTCCTGTGGAGGTTACTACGATATGGGGGTCAGTGGGACATAAGAGCGGTAGACTGACTGGCGACACCGCCAGGATCACTGCCCACAGCAAGGGCAGACGGCGGACTCGCCAGCCAGTGGTGTCACTTCAGATTCCGGGGGAACAGGGCAGGCAACAACAGGCCGACGCGCTCGTTACACCACAGGCCAGTGCATGTCACAGAGTGTGTACTCTAGTACCTGCGGACGTTCAGGGACCTCTCTTTCCCTGCTACCCCAGGACCAATAAGCCACATGTTCCTCCCCCAAACATCAGGTACTATCTTGGAGAAAGAAGCCGAGAGAAGAACTAGCTAAGAGGCTGAACAATTATACAAGAGAAATGAAACACCACCTGCAGCCCGGCCGGTGTGGCTCAGTGGACTGAGCGTCCTCCCAGGGACTGAGAGGTCCCAGTTCCATTCCCAGTCAGGGCACATGCCCGGGTTGTGGGCTTGATCCCCAGTAGGGGGCGTGCAGGAGGCAGCCGATTGATATTTCTCTCTCACATTGATGTTTCCATCTCTCTCCCTCTAAAAAAATCAATAAAAACATATTTTAACAAAACAAACAAACCACTAACTGAAGACAGAATTTAAATGACCAGATAAACTAAGCTTTAACTCAGATATTCAATTAAAATGTTCCCATTAGCCATTTGATGGCTAATAGTAAGGTCATTCATAAACCAAAGTCATTAATTTGTTTACACACTAAATTGTGCCATGCATGACATGAGTTAGCAACTCTGCTACACGGTTGATTATTTAACACGTATTATATGCCAGACACTACACTCAGCGTGGAAGGGAAAAGCATAGTTCAAGAGAGAGGCAGATAGGTAAATAATTATCATACAGCACTGTTGGTAAGCTCCATGATGGGAGAATACCTCTGTGACACAGGGACCCAGAAAAGAGACATTTCATTCAGAATAAGGACTCAGAGAAGGCTGCTGGGGAGTTGAGACTTGAATTGAATTTGAAAAAAACAAGCAGTTGTTAACTAGAATTTAGGTCTAGAAAGGAAAACTTGTTACCAGTTACTGCGAGCCCTCAGTCCATTCTCCTGGAGGTCCTGGAGGTTCACAGTTCTGCAGGGTGACAGGCTGGTCCAGTGTCCTAAACCGGTAAGGGGGGGGGGAGCCAGAGGGCAGCTGGCCTCCACGGTCCCTCCACCGTGAGTGTTATCATCTGTGAGCCCCAGGCCAGCCTGTCAGCACTTACCATGCCATAAAATTAACCCCCCTTTCAGGTATGATTACTCAGAAAAGGCACTTGGTTTACACTAGTAGGTTTTTTATGTGGCCTCCAACCAGTGTCTTTTTTTTTTTTTTTTTTGGATCGTTTCAGTCTCAAGAAGCAGGAGAACTGGAGGAAGGTCAAGAGGCCGTGGTCGAAGAGCACAGCTAGGCAGCGGGATGTGCAGAACGAGAGGCCGCGAGCCCTGGAAGCAGAGGGGAGGCGGGGAAGGTGCTGCCTCCGCGGAAGACCTGGGCTGCGCAGCCTCCAAGGAGAGACACTGCTTTGCCAGTGAAAAGGCAGTGTTAGCCCCGAGAGCGGAGGAGGTGACATCCCCCAGAACGTGTGAAGTCCTGTCTCTTTCGGAGCTGATGAGCTGGGGTTTCCCCGGCAGCCGCAGGGGCAGGCAGACAGGGGGCTGGGATGCCACAGGCAGGGCAGCACCGAGAGCTGGAAATGAAGAGGCTCCGTCCAGCCCTTCGGAGTCCCACAGAGCAGACTCCACGTTTGAGTGACGCTGGGTGACAGTTTTCTTTGTTCTCTGAGAACAAATATCATTGTTTTAAGATGAGAATGACCAAACAGCTCAGCTCTGCATTAGGACGGGGCAGGAGGTGGCACAGACGGGTCTGCTGGAGCGAGCAGCCTGGGCATCAGCTCCCTCGGTCCTCCCCGCAGCGCTGAGCAGCGTGGATTCAGTTCGTTCCGCATCTCCAGGTCTCAGCGCACGTGTTTAGTGCAGCACTAGCCACCTGTGTCCAGAAGGCAGCGGTCACGGCAGCCACCTGATGCCTCCAAACCGAAACATTCAGCAGTGTGCAGGTGCGCTTCTCTCCGGATGTCCTGAGCTGTCCCAATTCTTGTTTAATCACCCGCGTTCCTTCAGTGGTTCAGATATCCTCTCAATATTTGCAAAATTCTATCCCTAGGCCTGAATTTTCTCCAAAGTCCTAGTGGCTTGGATCCACACAGCCTGCACCCCATCCCCTCGGAGGGCTGGCCCTGGCCTCACCACACGTGTTTGTTTATTCACTCAGCAAACGTGCATGGAAGGCCCAGCGTGCCAAATGCCCAGCGCCCGGGTTTCCATCCTGAAGGCTCCGTCCAGGGAGAGACGGGGATGCAGAGCTGCTGCTGGATACACCACGCGCCGGGGGCCGGTGCTGGCAGGTGGGCAGGCCAGGCTCTACCTGAGAACCCGGGGAAAGCCCTCCAGGAAAGGGACAGTGCTGAGGGCCCGCCTGCCGGCTGTGCATCCACCAGGGACAGAACGTGAAGCCACTGCAGCCTGACCAGCCTGGAGGCCACGTGGAGGAGAGGACATTCCGCCAGGGCAGAGCTGGCCAGAGTGGGGGCCTCCTCCAAGATCCCACCCTCGTGAAACTGAAACGCACTGAGGAATCCAGGGCCCCCCAAGGCCTCACCCCTTTCTTGGGAACGGAAGGCACATTTGGGGGAGGTTTGGGAAGCGGACCGCCCGGTGGCCAGTGCGCGCGGTCGGGCGGTGCCCGGTGAGCACGCGTGGCCCAGGGAGTGGGCCCCGGCCTGTATCGCAGATGCCCACAGGCCCTGGAGGCTCTCTGCCTCCCCGACACGCTGCAGACACGGCTGAGGAGAATTAGTGAAAGAATGAATGGACCAGACATGTAAATAAACAGATACAATGCCATGGCAGCGCTCTAAAAACAGCTTTTGCTGGGTCTCCTCAGAAGTCACTGGGTAACACAATGTCGTGAAGAAAACACGGCCTTCTGACTGTGGCAGCGGGTGAGGGGTGACTTAGAATTCAGGTGTGAAGAGTGAAGCACCTGGTACCTATTAAACAGTCCATAAATGGTCACGGTTATGATTATTATTACAGAGCTGAGCCTCCCCTTCTCACTCTACATCACGTCACCAGACACGTCCTTCGTCCCCCTGTCCTTCCCTGGCAGGCCCTTCTCACTGGCCCCACACCTGGAGTCCGGCCACGGAGGCCCTGGCCCCTGGACTCCCCCGTCCGCCTCTGCACAGATGACATGCCTCTCGTCCGCAGAGCTGGCCCTTCTCACCCAGCTGACGGGCCTGTCCCACCCTGAACCCCTACCACTTGTCCTTGACACATTTCTTGACGCTTGCCACATTCTGCCTGGTGTCACGGTGTCCCGGCACCTGTCACTGACTCCACACGGAGCCCGACACCCGGAGTGCAGAAGCCAGGCCGTTTCCACGGGTTCACGGTCAGCACCTGGCAGATTGCCCAGCGTGTGTAAGTGCTCGTTATGCACTGAACATAACTACAGACGACAGTCACGTACCGGATATGCTAACAATGAGTAAACGTACCTTTACCCTACACAATTCCTTCTCTTAACTCACCAAGACGCAAGTGGAAAGGTTATCTGAGCCAATTTCCTATGGACCGTACCCTCAAATAGCATGTATTTAGTACCGAAGTGCCCATGTCACTCAAAGCAGGCCACCAAAGCCACACATTGTGGTATTTAATATTCTGGAACTTAGAGTATAAAATGGAACCTGATGCCACACTCCAGGGCTACTGCAAGTCACATCCCAATAGCACAAACTCTCAAAGATCACAGAACAGACCATGTGAAGATCAAGTAGACACTCCTTTATGATCTCCTTCGCCTGTGGCTTGACTAGCACACTGTCAATATTGAGGATGTTGTTGGCAGGGGAGATAGACGGAATCTCTGGAAATGCCAGAAGATGAAAAACATACCAGAGGTTAAGGAAAAATGTACCACGTAAATGAGAAGAGGATGCACAAAACGGGGACTTGGACGAGGTTTTGGTGGTGTGGTTCTCTGTTCTGTGCCTGGCCCTTCTTCCTCTTGGTGTCCTTCTTTCTTTCTTTAAAATAGGTTTTAATTGATTTTTTAGGGAGAGGGAGAGAGAGATAGAAACATCGATCGGCTGCCTCCTGCATGCCCCCCACTGGGGATCGAGCCCACAACCCGGGCCTGTGCCCTGACCAGGAATCGAACCGGGACCTCTCAGTCCATGGGACAACGCTCAGTCCACTGAGCCACACCAGCCGGGCTCTTGGTGTCTTTCTTTACCCAGGCTGTGACAGATCCCAAAGGTAACAATGATCCGAGCAGTCTGGGACTCCAGCAGGCTGCTCAGGTAACACTGGTGGCCTGCCCCCCCATTCCTATTCTAAAGACCTTGAAAAAGGTAGGGCCTGCTTATCCAAAGGTTAGCATCAGAAACGGGTTTCCTTTCCTGCCAGTTTCTATGAATCTCAATCTCCACTAAATGAGATTCCTCCAAATCCCAACTAATGATTGAAACATAGTCGTTCCTCAGTAAAATACTTTTGGACTGATGAGCGTCATGAATGAATGAATGCTGTGGCTTCGGTTCCAACCACTGCCACACTGAGTCGTTCTGTACAGTGAAGAGTAAGATTTGTTGTGCTTTCAGGATGGTTATGTGCCGTGACGTGAGGGTTGGCTCCGAGCAGCTTGGTGATGGAGAAGTTCCAACAGGTCACCGTGTGTCTCTCCCACACGTCCTGCTGCATGTCTGCTAAGAGGGAAATACGAGCGGACAGAGCCTTGCTCATTTTACTTTGAGAAAAAAAAGGCCACCGTGCCTCAGGGCACAAGTGACAGACAATAAAATAGCAAATGCAAGCGAGCTGTTGGGATTGGGGTTTGCTGGGGCACAGATGGAAACACATTTGCACCTAGTAAACAGGCTGATGGCCTGGCTTCTACAGGAAGTGCGGGAGGGGGAGGGAACGGAACGTGAACGGTGAATAATGTCTGCTTTCTACACGATGAAGGAAAAGCAGCTTAATTACAAGGTCTAGCTTTCTGAAGGGTTGCTAAAGCTTTGTAGACACACACACACACACACACAAATCCTACAACAAGCCTCAGACAGTCAGATGCACAGGTGTATTAACAGAATGGCGAGGGAGGCAGATTTATGTAGGAATATTGGGCACATATTAAACTTCAGCCACTGTCTAAATACACGTTCTTGTTAAAAGGTTCGTACTGAGTGTTTTCGTTCCTCCATGCTGAGGACGCTCCTTGACCGTCCAGATCACCTGCTTCGTGAAGGCAACCAAATGCAGCAAAAGGTGCTGCCAGGAGGCGTTGTCACACAGCTGGAAAATGCCGCGGTCCCTCACTGCACTAGGCTCCATGTTGCTGATGTCACCAGGCCTCTGCCGAGCACCTGGGGACTCCCGGGGACGTCATGGGGAGCAAGGGCAAATTCGAATCTGACCCAGAGGAATAGTCACTGCTGGGCCCTCAGCTGTTTATTTTTGCACATTCCTCCTGCCCACCACCTCATAACTCATCTTTGTCCCCTTCCTCTGACACTTTTGACACAAAGCAGAAGCAGCTGAAATGAGTAGAAGGTTGCAAAGGAAACGGGCTGGGGAGAGGCTGGGCCTGGGCCGGGGTGGGGGGCGGGGAGCAGCAGCGGCTTGATGTCGCCCGGAGGGGGCATGGCTCAGAGGGCTGAACACAGTCCCCAAAACGGGCCGAGGGGGTGTTGTCCACAGGCAAGAGGATGGGAGAGGCAGTTTTACCTTCCAAAGGAGTTAGAGCAGATCGACAAAACATCCACCAAGCTTCCGAAAGTCTCTGACAAAGCCGGACAAGGGCCACCATGCTGCACTGAGGGCAGCTCACCCGAGAGAGGACACCCGCGCCCGTATTTATTTGAAAAGCACTTTATCAAAAATGATGATTTGAAGATGAATGGTAATATGACATACTCCCCTCCCTACACACACACACACACACACACACACACACACACACACAGAATATTCCTCACAGGTCTGGCCACTATGGCACAATGGCCCTCTGAGAGGACAGAGAAAGGCTGCTTTGTGGAAAAAAGTAAGTAAAATAGTTTAACATTAAAAAGATTTTCTAATGCCTGCCCTGGCCAGTTTGGCTCAGCGGTTAGAGCATCGGCTGCAGACTGAAGGGTCTCAAGCTCGATTCCCAGTCAAGGCCACGTGCCAGGGGGTCATGTGGGCGGCAACCAATCCATGTGGCTCTCTCACATCAATGTTTCTCTCTCTCTCTATCTAAAAATCCACTCTATTCTAAAAATCCTTCCACTCTACTAAAAATCAATGGAAAAATATATCCTTGGGTGAGGATTAACAAAAAATTTAGAAAAATTTTAATGCCTGTTATTTCACCATTATAGCTTCATTCCTTTGGCTCTCTGAAGTTCTTATTTGAAATTTAAACACCCTTAGATTAGAGATAAAGGGTATTCCATAAATCCATCAGTAAGTAAATAGTAGTTGATTGTTCTAGAGGTTGTCCTGGGAATCTTTAGTTTTGATTTATTTTGACATCTCAGACACTCTGGCCAGGACTGTGTTGTCCAGGACCCCAGGCCTGTTGTGCTGGGACTTAGATTTCACTGAGGTAACCTTTCCCTTCTGGGTTGCTAGGTGCCAGGACATGAGGTCCAGAAAGAAAATTAAAAGTCAAACTACATATTGGGAAAATATGTGCAATCAACCCTTGTCACAAAGGTTAATTGCCTTGTGACCAGAGTTAATTGCCTTAATATAAAAAGTTATTGTAAATCAATAAAAGCTGAATATTACACTAGAAAATCAGCAACAAATAAAAAGATACAACAAAAAAGTAAAGGGACAGTTCATAAGGGAAGAATTTCAATAACTGAAACTGTGGTGGTTCATTTCAGATAGCCCTGGTTGGGGTCATGCGGAGGCAACCATTTGATGTGTCTCTCTCACATCAGTGTTTTTCTCTCTCTCTCTCCCTTCCACTCTCTCTAACAATCAATGGAAAAGTATCCTCATGTGAGGATTAACAAAACAAAACAAAACAAAACAAAACAAAACAAAAAAAAAGAAAATAGGTTACTGTGATAGAGACTGTCAACGGGTCAGGGGACAACACTAGAGTGATGACTGATCTGATGAAATTATGTTTGAGTTGAGACCAGAGAGGGGAAGGATCCAGCCACAGAGAAGCATTCCAGGTAGGAGGGAAGCCCCAAGGCCCGAGGCTGGAACAAGGGGGATGCTAAGGAACAGAAATAAGTTCTCTGTGGTAAGACTCTGGATGAACAGCAAGGAGCGGGGAAGAAACAAGGTCAGAGAATTAGGCAGGGGCCAAATGACATGGACTCTTAGGCCAGGGACCTCGGTGGAATTTTATCCTAGGGCAATGCGCCGCCATGGGAGGACTTTATTGATCATTTGATTAAATGGATTTTTTAAGGATAAAAAAGAAAATCTAAACCTTTGGCAATATACAGTTAATAAGTTAACCTCACATATGTGATTTCATTCAATAAAACAATTCTTTGGAGTAGATGTTATTTATTCTCATCACAGATCTACTACCCAGGCTCAGAGAATGGAGTGCCTTGGCCACGGCCATCCAGCCAGTGGGCGGCATGACCCAAACAAGAACCTGGGGCTCCAGCGTCCCAGGTAAATTACTAGGAATAAAAATAAAAAATAGTCTACCATGCTGAATGTTAGTTAGTAGGCATAGTGGCTGAAACTGACACGTTTCCATTACCATCGGAGCCGACTGGATGAAGAAATGAGCTGTCCTGTCATCCCTTTCCCCTAATACAGGCTTTTAAGACAGGAACTAGGGATCTCGGTGTGTTACTCCACGGGATTGCACCCGGATTGGAAAACCTGAGACTTTGGTTGATAACTCTTGGCACCTCACTTCAGATACCGTTTTAGAGGTTGGCCCGAGTGTGCTGGACGCATTCTGTGTGACGGAGCCACCGCCGCCTCCCCGGTCCCCAGTGCGCAGCGGTGGGAGGACTGCGCACTGATCCAAAACAGGGCACCCCGTCCAGCCGCGCCCCAGGTCCCAGCCGCGCCCCAGGCCCCAGCCACGTCCTGCTTCACGTCTGCAGCGGCAGGAACATTTGCTTTGGACTTCATCCGCTCTTTCACCATTCGGTCTTTGTTTGATTAAAATCAGCTGAGCCCGCTCAGTTGCGCCTTTCCCAGCTGCTGCTGAAGCCAGCCTGCATCTCTGCTCCCTAACGGTGTCACAACAGCCACGGGCTGGGGCTGCGCTCCGTGGGCGGCACTGGACTCTTACTCCTCTCCCAGCCCATGCTCGGCTTCCCTGGCTCATCACGGGCAGCTGCAAGCTGGGGAGGCAACCCTTACACTCAGTGGTCTCTGTTTTATCTCTGGGCTCCCCAAATGCTGCTCTTGGTTGGCTGGACTGTCCCTTGCCAGCCTGCGCTTGCATTCCTTCGTGCAGTCGGATACTCTTCTGTAGGGTCCTCCATACACATAGCCCCCAGGGATCTGAGTTCAGCCTTCTTACACAAGCAGGTAACTGATCTGAGGTCCCCAGAGAAGTCAAATTCAGAGACAGAAAGTAGAATGGTGATTCCAGGGGCTGGGGGGAGGGGAACTAGGAGTTGTTATTTAATGGGGACAGTTTCAGTTTTGCAAGATGAAAATTCTGGAGATCTGTTGCACAACAATGTGAATGTACTTAACACTGCTGAACTGTTTGTTTAAAAATAACTAAGATAGTAACTTTTATACTATGTGTTTTTTACCACAATTTAAAAAAAAGAAACGCAGTTAAGTGGGGAGCCTGGTCTGCCCACAGTCTGCCACCCCTCCCCCTCCTCCAGGCTCTCCACTCCAACAGGGAGCTCTGCTTCCCCGTGTGGAGGCGGCCTCTCCTTCGGGGGCATGGACAAACTGAGAGCCCACTACCCTGCAGTCTCCATGAGACACAGCCCATCTCCTCAACCCACTCCACGGAAGCCCCCTCCCCAGCAACCCTCAGCAACCCTTCTTGTCAAAGTCCCAGTGACTTCCACTTTGCCAAATCTAAGGGCCACTTTTTTCCCTTTCCCTCTCAACCTCTCTCTTTGACATAATTGACTTCCTTCTCAAAATAGACTCTTCACTTGATTTCAAGACCACCTTCATATCCTGATTTCCTTCCATCTCACCAAACAGATCTCTCTGCTGGCTCTGCCTCTGCTCAGTGGTTAAATGTCAGTGTGCCCCTGAGCTCTGTCCTGGCTTTCTTTTTTCTCAGCATCGTCTCCCTAGATCATCTCATCTATCACTGAGATTTACACCCAAGTCTGTTGGGATAACGCCCACATTTGTACCTTCAGCCTGGACCTTCCCACTGAGTTCTAGGGTTATGCTCCCAACTGCCTCCCAGCATCTCCGCTTGGATGTCTGTCACCAGCTTATCGAGACTTTTCAACTCACTGGAGGTATGTAAACATGAATTTTATGTTTTCCCATGGCTGTCCAGTTATGCTGTCTGGATAGTCAGGAATCTTGGGATAGTTCAGTCAAATGACACAATGTTCAGATTATTAAAACAGTCTCATTCTAGATTTCAAAATCCCAGTACTGTTTCTATTTAAATATTCTCTCATTGGCCAATTCTCTGTCTAGGGCAGGAAATGTGTAAGATAGGCCTAAAACATCTTAAAACGCCAGAAAGCAAGAAATTGATCAAGGAATTTGGGGGCCATGCCAAAGGAATTCAGGAGCCAACTTGGAGAGCTTCCCTCTGTCTAAGCACAGAAACATTTGAACAGCAATGAAAAGTAATAATGTCAGTGGATTAAGCATCAAAATTATTAAATCTATAAATTCAAATGAGACAGCAAATTCTCACTGGTTCTTTTTTGAGAGTGCTAAGGAACCAACACATTATTCTAACAACCTGTAAATAAAGAATACATTTTCCACGTTTAAAATGAGCTTCAGGGTAATCAAATAATTGATGAAGAGAAATTTATCTTCATAGAAGCATTTCAGCTAATAAATGAAGGACTAAATTGGAATATTGGAGCCTCTAATAAAATAATTGTTCTTGGCAATGATCATCGGTGGTTACTACAAGAGAAACACCTGTTGAAGAAAAGGTAGGAGAAAAGTTTCAGAACATTGGATTGGGCAGGGATTTCTTGGATAAGACAAAATGCACAGGCAGCAAAGGTAAAAATACACAAATTGAACTACACGAAAGCTAAGAACTTCTGTGCACCAAAGGACCACAAACCCAGTGAAAAGACAACCTATGGAATGGGAGAAAATATTTGCAAATCATGTATCTGATAAGGTTTAAAACCATATATCTGATAAGACATCCAAAGACGATACACAAATGGCCAACAAGCACATGAAAAGATGCTCAATATCACTCATCATTAGGAAAATGCCAAAGAAAACCACAATGAGTTATCATTGAACACCCATTAGGATGGCTGTTATAAAAAAAACAAAAACAGCCCTGGCCGGTTTGGCTCAGCGGTTAGAGCGTCGGCCTGCGGTCCAGAGAGACCCGGGTTCAGTTCCCGCTAAGGGCATGTGCCTCGGTTGCAGTTTGTCCCCAGCCGCGTTTGGGGTCATATGGGTGTCAACCAGTTGATGTGTCTCTCTCTCTCTCTTCCTCCCTCTCTCCCTCCTGCTCTATCTGAAGATGAATGCAAAAATGTCCTCAGGTGAGGATAAAAAAACAAAAAACAAAAACAAAGACCATCCACCAGAAAATAACAAGTGTTGGCCAGGGATGTGGAGAAATTGCAACCCTGTGTACTATTGGTGGGAAATGGTACAGCCACTATGGAAAACAGTATGGCAGGTCCTCAAAAAAAAAAAAAAAGAAATTAAAAATAGAATTCCCACCCAGCTGGTGTGGCTCAGTGGTTGAGTGTCGACCCATGCACCAAGAGATCATGGGTTCAATTCCCGGTCAGGGCACATGCCCAGGTTGTGGGCCCGATCCCCAGGGGGGGGCATGCAGGAGGCGGCCAATTGATGTTCTCTCTCATCAATGTTTCTATCTCTCTCTCCCTCCCTCTCCCTTCCTCTCTCTCTAAAATCAATAAAGAAAAAAAATTTTTTTAAATAGTTAAAAGGGTAAATTTTATTATGTATGTTTTTTTGCCACAATTAATGAGAGAAAAAGGAGAATTCCTTCTGAGGAGGAACATACCATCACCTATGAAACAGTTGCCAAAAAATTAAACTAGATTAAATCTGATCGAGCCTCTGGATCTAAGTACCAATTTGGAGAAAACACAGGGACAGAGGAACATGTTAAACAATGTCGCATGGAAGCAATCAGCAAAATCCAGACTGTGGGAAACTCCAGGAAAAACCACCAAGTTTCTTCAACAAATAAATTACAAGGAAAAAAGGTAGTTGTAGGAGAAAACCATAGAATACAAGTCTTAAAAGACATAAAACCCAATTGTAATGTATGAAATTATTTGGAACCTGATTTAAATAAACCATTAAAAAAAGCATGACATGCCCTGGCTGGTGTGGCCCAATGGTTAGAGGGTCAGCCCGAGCACTGAAGGGCCTCGGGTTCGATTCCCAGTCAAGGGAATGTACCTGGCTTGCAGGTTCGATCCCCAGCCCTGGTAAAGGTGCATGTGGGAGGCAACCAATCCATGTGTCTCTCCCACATTGATGTTTCTCTCTCTCTCCTTCCCTCTACTCTATCTAAAAATCAGTGAAAAAAATATCCTCGGTAACGTTAAAAAAAAAAATGCATGACACAATCAGGGGATATTTGATATTATTCAGGAATCTAATGGTTATTTTTTAAAGCCTTTATCTTCTGGAGATATATTCTAAATTATTTATGGGTGAAATAGTATAATATCTGGACTTGTTTCAAAATAATCTGGGATGGGACAGTTGGAAGGTATAGGTGAAATGAGACTGGCTGTGAGTCCATAGTTATTGAAGCTGGTCAATGGGACCATTGCACTATTCTTTCTATTTTATGCTAGACACTTTCCATAATTAAAAGTTTTCTTTTTAAAATATGAACCTATATTCCACTCAAATCCATCCTCTTCTTTCCCCAGCAATTTAGCATAGAGGACGGGGCATGGTCTGCAAACACTCCCTCTCCCTCTCCCGCACCGGCCTCCTGGGCAGGGGGCAGGAGGCAGAGCCGGGCTGGTAGCACAGCCTTGCTGGGATGCCCAGGGTAGAGGCCGTTTCCCCTCTCTGGGTTGCTGTAAGCCTCTTCGTACAGTCTGACCATTTCTGCGCAGGACCCACCTGCCAAACACATCCGTGGGTTGTCCAGATGAGCCTTCAGATGGCCTTCCCAGGTGCGGAGGTCAGTCCCTACCCCGGCTCCTAGAGTTGCCCCTGCCTGGAGGACAGCAACCTTGTGTAGGGGACCTGAAGATAGCTTAAGTATAGCCATCTACTGAGCTATCTACAAAACCCACCAGAAATTCATATGTCCTTTTCGTGTCAAATGAAGGAATCAAAGGCTGCCCCAGTATCACACCCTCTCCTGGAGGCCCCTCCCACCCCTTTGTCCACATCAGGGTGGCATCAGACAACGTCTGGGCAACTTGTAGACAAAAGACATAACTGAGGTTGAGGTTGGGGTTGGGTTGGGCATATCCACTGTTTACAGTTGATTATTTGGGGTCTCTCTTTTTCGTTTATAGAATGAATGAATGAATGAATGAATGAATGAATGATAAAAAAAAAGCTCCCTGTAAAATATGGCCATACTGAGCCTGCCATTAGTTCTACTAGCCCAAGTACTCCAAATAGGAAGTCTGGATTTCATGTGATATATAGAATTGGCAATGGGAGCAAGCTGCTTTATTTTCTTTCATTGATTCTGTGTTTCATAAAAGACTCTGTAATAACTAGTTAAGTATTCAACTTCTTTTGGGTTTATTTTATAGATAGAAGGAGCTAGAGTCATGCCTAGGAGCATAAAGTTCATATCACACCCTCAGTGCAATACTGGAGTAAATTTCCCTCTCTGATAGTGTTTTCCTGGCACAAAACAAATGCACACATGGAAGAGTCAAGAAACACACAGCATAGCCCAGCTAAGAAGATAAGGCAGATACCACTGCTCAGCACAGGGGTCGTGTAAGTACTGTATGTGTGGCCCCTCATATAATTCCATATGGTACGCATTGTTTTCTCTGTTGAGAGATGAGGCCACCAAGGCTCAGGGACGTCACTTTAGTAAATGATGGAGCCAGGATTCAACTTCAGCTCCATTTGACTCCAAAAGTTGAGTTATTAACCTCCATGTGCTACCTATAATAAAACATTAAAAATATGTACCTGGCTAGGAGACTGATATACATATGATATAGATATCTATGCTATATAGAATATAGATTAGATATCTAGATATATAGAGTATATTATACTTAATATTCAAGTTAAAATTTATTGACCTTCTAAGATATAGGATTTGTGAAAAGCTTAGTCTATATAGTCATTAAATTCTTACATATTTAACACTGCTTCTGATTTATCATAGGAACTACTTTCCAAAAAAAAGGTTAATCACAGCTGGACTGCAGAGAATTTGGGAATGTGGTGTGTTGTTTATGTAAGTATTGCACATTACAAGTCTACTGATGGGATTTGCTCGGATCCAAAAAATAAGAAATAAAAAAATTAGCAAATGTTATAAATAGAAACAAACTTTGGGGCAACCATTTCAGTTTCTTCACATCCATCAGAACAGGCACCAGGAAAACCTGGTATACGCTATAAGACAGTAAAAATAAATCCGTTCCTGCCCTAGGAGTAGCTGGTGAGTTATTTAACTAATATTTGAGCAGATGTAGCTGAAATAAAATGAAACTCATGATAGCACTTAAGAAGAAAGGAAAAAGGAACATAAGAAATGAAGAGGGAAGAATATGTCTGGGCCAGAGTCGAATACGGACACAAACAACGAGAGCACCTGCGAAACAGAAAGATCCAGGGTCACACCTAAGGGCTCCGAAGTAGGAAGTGCTGAGCCTCAAAAGGCGTTCTCAGAGAAAAGTAAAATATAAACGGGAAAGAGCTGAAGTACCCGGGTTACCTGAAGTCAGAAGGGGAAAGAGGAAGAGAAATAGCTCTGAAGACGCAGAATGCCCGGTTTCCGACCAAAAGTAAAGAATATGGCTCAGAAAAGCAACATTTAAAAGGAGCTTCAGAAGTTTCCAAAGAAAGCAAAGATGTGACTACTTTAAGGTTAGGATTAGATAAATAAGATTACAGGTCATGTGTTACATAGCTACGAATTTTTCATTTCTCCAGATGTAGAAGTCTCTGCTGAAGAGGCAACAGGATGCTGGAGATGTAAAGGCTGATCCCTCTTAGAAGCAAAGGGTAGCGTAAGAAAAAGCAGAACAAGAGATGTAGAACGGGAGAAGAGGTTATAGCATTAGGAGGACTATCAAAGTAAGTCTATGGTGTAAATTCCGTTGTTGGCCATTGCTGTACGTGCCAAGTTGGGCTGTGTTTTAATAGCTCAAGTACTGTTTCAGTACTTGAAAGAAAGAGTTAAGGTGACTTACAACTACATGTTTTCAGATATTTGAAAGCCTAAGTTTTAATTTATGGGCAGCTTTTATAATTCTGAAGCTCATTCGCGTTGGTGTCTGACATTAGGAAAGAAGGTGGAGAAGGAGGTTGAGGGAAGCAGCATAAGCCCACATTGCCTCAGTTTCGAATGACGCAACGCTGTTTACCAGAGCACATCGTGTACCCAGCAGGAAAGTAGCATTTAGGGGAATCCCCAAGGGACTCTCCACAAGCCATTTTTATATCTAGGATTTCTTTGAAGAAAATTTAGAAGTCTCCATACACATGCAGTTCAGCCAAATTCCTTAGCTCCCTATATTTTAAAATATTTAAAACTCTATCTCTTTCACAGAAAAGCCAAAGGAAAGGGTTGCTGCTTTCATTTGCAAGAGGAAACTATACATTTCATAATGCTGTATATGTTTGGCACATGATGTAACATTTGAGACATTAATTTTTCATTTTAAATATTCTTTATGTAAAAGGCAAATTATATTTCACCTTTCAGGAAAACATTTAGATTTGGTGTCTAAAACAAAAAAATTTAATTTTTTGACATAATCAAAATATGGCAGAGATTAATTCAGACCTTGTATCTCTTTCTTAAACCAAGCTAATTGTATTAGTTGCCTATTGCTGCATTACAAATTATCCTAAAGGTTGGTGGCTTCAAGCAACCATAGCACTGATCATCTCAAACTCACTGTGGGTCAGGAATTGGGGAATGGCTCGGGCTCTCTTGTAAGGTCATAGTCAAGGTGTTTGCTTGTGCTGCAGTCTCACCTGAAGGCTTGAGGGGGGCAGGAGGAGCTGGCTCTAAGATGACCCATGCATGGGCCTGGCAGGCCAGTACTGGCTGTTGATAGGAGGCCTCAATTCCTCATCGTGTGGGCCTCTTCATAGGGCTGATCAAGTGTCCTCACAACATAGGAGCTGACCTTCTCAAAGCAAGTGATCCAAGTAAGCAACACAGAAGCTGTAATGTCTTTTATGACCTTGCTTCCAAAGTCACATACTGTCATTTCCACAGTGTACTATTGTTGACACAGGTCACCCTTTTTAATGAGGGAAGGGACGTAAAAACCACATAACAAGAATTGGTGGACACCATTTTCAAAACTGGCCAGCACGTAATCAAGGCAGAGTAAGAACACACATTTCCAAAATAAAAGGCCATTCAGATGAGGAGCATGAAACACAATGTAGCATTTATTCTGTAAAGTATGGTATGTGAGACTGTCACAGAAACAGCTCCCAATGAGTCACATTTCCCTGAACCCATGTTCTTGCATAGTTCCTTCTCACATGGACTCCGGGCTTGGCCACCCAGCTTGTTTTGGCCCATGGGATACTGGCCATGTGATGCAAGCAATGGTTTGAAAAGCAGGTGTACATTGGGACTTGCCCTTTCATATTGCCAGAGAATCTTCCTTTACCATGTGAATAAGCCCCCTGGAGGGCAAAGGAACACATGTAGAGAGACCCAGGTAGCCCAGCCATCGTAGGCAAGGCCCAGTGACATAGATGAACACTGCCAGCAGCACTGGGAACACAGGCCAGCTGTCCCTGCTGAGCACAGCCCAAATGACTGACCCATACATTGGTGAGCAAATAAATAGTTGTTGTTTTAGGCCACTAAATTTTGAGGTGGTTTATTAGGCAGCAATATCTATCTGATATATTTGAATGCAATGATCTTTCCAATTTTGGCATGGGAGAAGTCACAGAAGAAGTCATAGAGTCACAGAAGAAATAACTGTTCAGATCTGTGCTATCTAATAAGGTCGCCACCGGTCACATGTGGCCACTGAGCACTTGGAATGTGGTCATCTGAACTGTGGTGTACTGTCCATGTCAGACACACACTGGATTTAAAGACTTTACATTTAAAAAAAGGAAGTAAACCAATGGACATAGACAACAATGCTAGGGAGGTGGGGGGGTGGGAGGGAGAGGAGGGGGTCTAGGGGGGAAAAAGGAGAAACATCTGTAACAAAAATCAATTAATAAAAATTGGAGAAAAAATAAAAATAAAATAAATAAAAAAGGAATGTAAAACATCCCATTAATTGTAAAAAATTGATTACATGTTGAAATGATAATATTTTGGGTATAGTAAGTTAAATGAAGCTTATTATTAAATTTAGTTTTACCTGTTTATTTTATTTTATTACTTTTTAAAATTATATGTATGGTTCGTGTTTATGGCTCACATTATATTTCTGTTGAATTGTGTCCTTCCTGGTAGCTGAGAAAACTCTCCACCACGGCCATTGTTCAGTGCCAAGTTCTGTCCCCAAGAATCAGGGGAAACCGCAGCTCCAGACCTCAAGGCTACTGTGACCCCCCCCCCTCCCCCTCCCCCATCCATGTACACACATTGTACAATCCTGTCCCTGGCCAACATCCTCCTGCTTTCCTGTCAAAACAGCCTATCAAGAAAAGGTCTAAATTTAATTACACTGCATATAAAATTTAGTGGCTATCATTTTCATTTTAAAGTAAAAAGCAGACTTTTAAAAATTAGAAAACTCAAAGGCGAAATCATCAGGAGTAGGTCAAAAAGGTTGTTATTGTTTTCCCCTCCACGCCCTCTCACCCCGGACCTCTCCACCCCTGCACCCCCAGGTGGTGGTGGAAGGGGGCGTGGGACTGGGAGAAACGGACTTAAAGATGATAGAAGAAGCCTCATCTGGCATAAATTGCACTCCATCTACATGTCCTGATGGCTCTCTGGTCACCAGATTGGGTCCATGCTGGGGCTGGCCCTGCCACAGCATGGTCTGGGACCTCCAGGTTCTCAACTCATACAGGAAAGAATTCAAGCAGAAGTCCAAGTGAGAGCAAAAGCAAGTTTATTCAGGTAGAAAGATAGAGACTAGGATGCGGGTTCCTGGAGACAAGGTCAGGGGTCGAGTCGCCTGCTGTCCCCCTGGTTGCAAATCTCATGGGGTGCCACTGTGCAAGAGAGAAAGCAGATGGGGTTGCAACCGGGTCAGTCAGTTCTTGCAATTCTATGTGTTTTCAAGGCTGGGTTGTTTCTGAACTTTTGGATGCCAAATTCTGAGTCTGCCTTCTGGTCCCTGATGTGGTCCGATTGGGAGTGCCATGGCGTTCATCTCCCTTTGGGGGGGGGGGGGCTACTACTTGTGATGTCAGTTTTCATGATAATGATGGTGTCATGGGCTTTGGAGTTGTTCTCTGGCCAGTTTCCCTCCATCTTGGGTGGATCTGGTTTTGGCCAGCCCTTGCTGCTGGCGTGTGTGACCACAGCAGGAGTTCGGTTTTCCCTTCGGCGATGGAGGTGGGGCTCTGCTGAGAGCACCTAGCGGCCAGCGGCCCGAGATGTCCACTCCCACCTCCTCATCCCACTTGCCGGGAGCGTTCCCTAACTTCTTTCTGTCCAGCCTCACTCTCAGTTGCTAATAATCAGGAAGCAAAAGACCTTTCACTGTGGCCTTAATAGACTTTTCCTAAAACCCTTTCACACACCTGTGCACCACCTGGGCCCACTGCCCTGGGCTGCCGTGGAGCGTTACAAGCCCAGCAATGTGCAGAGAAAGGGACCCTTTCAAGGCTTCTTAGTCCACACATAGTAGCCTGTTCTCTTTCCCCAGAACAATCCATTCTTACCATCATGTCGGAAAGAACTGGGTCCCAAATGTGTTCCTGTGATCCATGTGACTTTTCTCTAGGAATATACTATGTAGAACCACCTTGGGGGGGGGGGTCGGGAGAACGGGATGTCTAGACACATTGTATGCACATTTAATTGTCTATAAATTGAAATGTGTATAGACACTCCATTGAACTATCTTTCTTATACCTAAATGATACTACTCACCTATCACCAGTAGGGTATGTATATTGAATTAATTTTCCAGCAGGAGAGATGAATTTTCACTGCCATCTTCCCTCCCTTGTGATCAACATATGCATTTTTTTAAATTTAATGAATGGTCCAGCTGGTGTGGCTCAGTGGTTAAGCATTGACCCATGTACTGAGGTCACCAGTTCGATTCCCAGTCAGGACACATGCCCAGGTTGTGGGCCCGATCCCCAGTGGGGGGCATGCAGGAGGCGGCCAATTGATGTTCTCTCTCATCGATGTTTCTATCTCTCCCTCTCCCTTCCTCTCTCTCTAAAATCAATAAAGAAAAAAAATTAAAAATAAATTTAATTAATTAATTTTTGTTGTTGTTAATCCTCATGGGAGGATATTTTTTCTGTTGATTTTTAGAGAGCGTGGAAGGGGGCAGGGAAGAGGAGAGAGGGAGAGAGAGAGAGAGAGGGAGAAACATCGATGTGAGAGAGGCACATTGATTGGTTGCCTCCCGCATGACCCAACCAGACCTGCAACCAAGGTACATGCCCTTGACTGGGAATTGAACCCAGGACCCTCCAGTGTGTAGGACGGCACTCTAACTGCTGAGCCATGCCAGCCAGAGCTAATTTTATTTTTTAAATTAAAGTTATTGGGATGACATTGGTTAATAAGATTATATAGGTTTCAAGTGTACAATTCTATGATACAGCATCTGTGTATTGCATTGTATGTCCACCACCCACAGTCAAATCCTTTTCTGTCACCATATATTTGGCCCCCTTTACCCTTTACTGTCCCCCTACCTCCCTTCCTTCTGGTAATCACCATACTGTGGTCTGTGTTTCTGAGATTCAGTTTTATATCCCACATCTGAGTGAAATCATATGGTTTTTAGCTTTTTCTGCCTGATTTACTTCACTTAGCATAATATTCTCAAGGTTCATCCATGTTGTCACAAATGGCAGTATTTCATTTTTTCTTGTGGCTTAGTAGTATTCCACTATATATATGTAACACATTTTCTTAAAAAAATTTTTTTTTTCTTTTTGATTTCAGAGAGAGAGGAAGGGAGAGGGAGAGAGAGATAGAAACACCGATGAGAGAGAACATCAACTGGCTGCCTCCTGCATGCCCCCACTGGGGATTTGGCCCACAACCTGGGCATGTGCCCTGACCGGGAATTGAACCGGCAACCTCTTGGTGCATGGGTCAACGCTCAACCACTGAGCCACACTGGCCGGACTGGCCGGACCATATCTTCTTTATCTAATCATCTATCGAAGGACACTTGGGTTGTTTCCAACATATGTATTTAAGAAAGCTCAGAGGCTCTTCTAAACAAGTGCAATGAATCATTGTAATACCTGCCACACATGCTGAGGGAGGCCACAAGGAACACAGATATTCAGACAGACATGGATTTGCATATTGGTTCCAGAACTGGTTTGATTTTAGGTGAACTACTTAGTCTCTCTGAACTTCTAGAAAATGAGGACAAAGGTACTTTCTTCACTGGATTCAGGTGAGAATCCCTAAGATGTATGTATAGAGCATCAAACCCAGGCAGGGCACATGATAAAGGGTCTTACTACATCCCGGTTCACTCGGTTTCCTTCCCCTTCCTTTACTTCAGTTCTGGTGTTTTATAGCCCACAGAACCCAAATCAAATATCTGCTCTGAAAGCAGAACATTATTTTTTAAATATATATCTATATATATTTTTATTGATGTTTTTAGAGAGAGAGGCAGGGAGAGGGAGAGAGAGAAACACGGATGAGAGAGAAACATGGATTAGCTGCCTCCTGCACACCCCCTTCTGGGACCAAGCCCAGGCATGTGCCCTGACTGTGAATCGAACCAGTGACCTCTTGGTGCACGGGTCGACATTCAACCACTGAGCCACACCAGCTGGGCAGCACACTATTTTTTGTAGCTGTAATCAAAATGAGAAGGTCCCTTCTTCTGGAAGTTTGCAGTGTAAGAGGGAAGTCACTGATTCAGACTAACAGCTATGACTGGGCAAACCAGCCTGAGACAAATAACAAATGTGTTCATTAGTGAAATGAATAACAGAATGGTGCAAGAACTTTTGGTGTGGTTATGTGAATGGCAAGTCCAGACAATATGGTTTTCGGTGGGGGGTGGGGGTGGGGTCTGATTCGACAAGTATTTGAATATTGGTAGGAGGGGGTTTGAGCTAGACATGAAGGGGTGTTTTAGGTCAGGGTGTGGCCTGAGAGAGAGAGTTCAAGGGACAGAGAGGATCTTGCTGGAGGGCAGAGGAGACGCCCAGCCACAGCCAAGAGTATTGAAAGGGAATGAATCTCTTACCTGCAAAAACAGATGGGACCAGTGGGCGAGGCTTCTCGTAAGTTGGCGGCTAACTGAGTCTATCAGAAATGCACACAAATGTTTCTTCTAACATGAGGATTGGTTCAGTTTAGGGCCCAAAGTTAGAGTGAGGGGCAGGGGACTTGGAGCCATTCTGAAGGGAGCGAGCTGCTGCCGCCCTCCTGAAGGAGAGCAGAGGCAGGGACGCGTTCACGTGGACAGCAGATGGCCGGGAGACGCCAGTGCCTGCCCTTCCGCGGGCTGCTCCGAGAGCCACGCGGCTGCCCCTCCTCATTCCCGTGGAGTGGCAGAGAAGACAGCTTTTTAGTTTCAGCTGAATATTGTAAGAAAAATAAGGGATTCACATGATTATGAGACAAAAGAACGGTTGGATCAGAGGGCTATAAAATGGAATTCCCAGGATTTCTTTCTGAAGGGGCGAAGCCTCCTCTGTCTTCACGCCACATGTGTTCATGATCCCTCACTTTGTGACAAAATGTAGAACAGAGCCTTAGCATAACCAATATCCAAGGGTTTACCTTACATAGGGTTCAGAGCCCCCTTATCTTAGGTTTCAGAAAATCAATCCCCTCCTCCTTGACGTGTGTGGCCTCCAGCATTCCCCATGGACTCCGCAGCCCTCTGCTTCTCTCTGCCGCTCGGACAGAACTCTGCCGTCTTCAGCAGCAACTCCCTTCCATGCAGGCTCCCAGGCGGAGCATGAGAGGAGAGGGTCGCCTGTCACAGAATGTTTGCAAGGAGGTTGGACATGGAGGGTTCTGTGCGGGAGTTAGAAGTACACACACACACGTGCACACACACACTTGCATACACAACTCTTAAGACAGATGGTACGGCAGGAGGCTGCCGCGTGTTCACCAAAGTCCGTCTCCTCTTCCTCCCAGCAGACAGTACGTCTAGTTTCTCAGTTTCTCCTGCAGCCATTTGGGGTGATGTGACAGTTTGGGGGAATGAACAGTGAGCAGGAGTGACGTGTGCCACTTCCAGGCCTGGCCCTTAACATTTCCCATGCACTCCTCCTCCCTCTTCTCTCTCTCTTTCTTCCAGAGATCTGGAGAAGGAGTAGGAGGCTCCAGGGACACAGAGCCACTGGGTGGAAAGAGCCTGGTCCTGAGTGACTCTGTGGAACATCCCCCCCCCCCCCCCAACTCACACTGGAATGGATGAGAGAGAGGAAGAACTTTTACTGTGCTGGGCCACTGAGACGTCGGGGGCTGTTTGTTACAGTGTGTGGTCTACCCTGACTAACGCACCTGGACATCAGCGAGCGGCTCCTCTCTGGATTACCGACGTGCTGGTGTGTATGTTAAGATGGGTCACCTACGGGAGGGCTTGGCCATGGAACCTAAGCTTCTGGGCCAGAAATAATGCAAGAAAATAAACAGATGTTTAAAGAAATTGGAGTAGCATCAGGTGAAAATGTGTAATATCTAAAAATCTATTCTACACCAAGATGATTTATTACAGAAAGAATACTCTTTTCAACAAATGGTGCCGAGACAACTGGATATACATATGCAGATGAGTCAAGCTGGACTCCTTCCTTAGACTGCACACAAAAATGGGCATATCATAGATCTAAATGTAAGAACAAAAACTATAAAACTCAGAAGGAAATGCCGAAGTAAGTCTTCACAGACCTGGGTAGGCAGAGCTTTCTTAGACATGACATCGAAAGCACAACAACAAAAGGAAAAATAGGGAAGTTGAACTTAATCAAAATTACAAAACTTTTGTGATTCAAAGGACACCAAGAAACTGAAAAGACAACTGATACTATGTGACAAAATGTTTGCAAATCCTATATTCCATATGAGACTTACAAACAGAAATCTTACAACTCAATCATAAAAAGACAAATAATTCCATTCAAAATGGGCAAAGAATCCGAATAGAAATTTCCTCCCAAATGATATACAAATGCCCAATAAGGAAAAAAAAAAAAGGTGCTCAAAATCATTAGTCATTAAGGAAATGCAAAACAAAACCACAGTGAGATTCCATTTCACAGGGACTGGGATGACTAAAATAAAAAAGACAGTCAGTAGTATGTAAGCAAGGGTGTGGAGACATTGGAACCTCAGACACTGCTGGTGGGGATGTAAAATGATGCAGCTACTTTGGAAAACAGTTTGGCAGTTCCTCAAATTGTTAAAGACAGAGTGAGCGTATGACCCAGCAATTCCACTTCCAGGTATGTGTATACCCAAGAGAAATAAAAAACTTATGTCCACACAAAATCTTGTACATGAAAGCTCGTAGCAGTATTATTTATGCTAACCAAAAAGTAGAAACAACCCAAATATTCATCAACTGATGAAAGGATAAATGCAGTCTAGCCACACAATGGAATGCTACTCAGCAATAAAAAGGAATAAAATGCTGTGACATGGCACAGCACAGATAAACCTTGAACACCTTATGTGATGTGGAAGCAGCCAGTCACAAAAGGCCACCTACTGCACGGCGCCATTTATATGACATGTTCAGATAGATAAATCCATAGAGACAGAAGGTAAATTAGAGGTTGCCTGGGGCTTTAAGGGGAAAGAGGAGATTGGAGGGAAATGGAGACTAATTTCTAATGTGTACAGGGTTTCTTTTGGGGGTGATGATAATGTTTTAAAATTGATTGTGGTGATGGTTGCACTAGCTATGAATATACTAAAAATCATTGAACGGTGCACTTTAAATGGGTGAAGTGTATGGTACATGAATTATATCTCAATAAAGCTATTAAAATCTATTCTGAATTATATTCTATTTGATGATATAATTATGTATTTCCAACTACAGAATGCTGTTATACCCTGTACAGGACAATTGGGTGACAAGTGATAGACCCAGTACTATGTTGCAAACATCACTCAGGACACCGGTCCTGTCCTTGGAGATCACTAAGTTGGACGATCCACAGCACCCCAAGGCCTGGAAACTTAAACAAGTCTGTTTCTAGGAAACTTCAGAGGGTCCCTTGCAGCCGTGTGCTAGTGAATGTTTAACAACTGACTCTCTGATAGGAAAAAAACTCTGATTTGTAGCACTTGCTATTTTCCTTGGTATGAACATTCCCACAATGGACAGTTTCAGACTACCGACATGCTACCACTGAACACAGAGATGGAGAAGAGACGGGTGACACTATACCACAATATAGTATTTCCACCATACACATAGAATAGACGTAAATAACTGCAAAAACAACAAATAGCCAAATGTAGTTAAATTAGAAAGTTATGAGTTTTGAGCATTTATTTATTTATTTTCTTTTTTATCCTCACCTGAGGACATTTTTTGTTCAGATAGAGTGGGAGGGAGAGAGAGGAAGACAGAGAGAGAGAAACATGGACGTGAAAGGGACACATCGAGTGGCTGCCACCTGCACGACCAACCAGGGCCGGGGACAAACTGCAACCGAGGTACATGCCCTTAGCGGGAACTGAACCCGGGTCTCTCTGTACCGCAGGCCGACGCTCTAACCGCTGAGCCAAATCGGCCAGGGTGAGTTTTGAGCATTTAATACCTTTGTTTTTTTAAAAATCTACTTAACTAAAAGTTTGCATAGTTAATTTTTAATAATGGATTTGTTTATCCGCTGATTTACAAAATTCCTGAAAATTTAACGATTGGCCCTTGAGAGCTGGTATAAGCTGGCTCCTGTAACCATGAGTCCCTTAGTGCATGTCAGTCTGAGGGACTGGTCAGAGGAAGAGACAAATGGACAGTTTGTCTCCCAGGGACCACGCCATCCCCACCCAGCCCCGCATTAACTGAACAGAGCACCCTGCCTCCCTAAGCCAGAGCAAGGCATTCCTGGAAGACTGTAAAGCCATCGGGAGTTTTCTTCCTCACTATTTCAATCACATGTCTGGCTTTCTGGTTCCAGTCACCATATTCACCTGCAGCCCCAGCCCCTGCTCAGGGAGCGGGCACAAGGGGACCAGCAGAGGGTGGGCAGGCGGCAGCTCGGTTGCTACCTTCTCCATGCTCTTCAGGAAGGTGATGTCCCGTCCCTTCAGTTCACAGTGAGTGACTTTGGAAGACATGTGGCCTGAGTCTACCAGCCACACTGGAGTCAGGGAAACACATCACAGAGCAGAATTCACATGGAACAAGGCTGCAGACATGTTCAGGCTGTCAGCCCTGACAGCTTGAGGTAATATAATTACAGAACAGAATCCAGCTTGTTTGGTTTTTCTCTTTTATGTGTTTGTTAAAACAAATAGAACCCCTTTAAAAATGGAGTGTGGGCTGTCTGGGGCCCCCCAGGCAGGCAGGATGGGGGTGTTATCCCTCCGCGTGGGCTGGTGTTCATCCTGGCCCCCGACAGGCCTGGTCAGCCCTCCCCCAGCCTCCACGGCTCTGTGTGGCTGTTTCTACCGCTGCACCCAGGCAGCAAACATTTCTCGAGCACCCAGTATGTGCTAAGCGACTGGAGATAGTCCTGCCTCTGTCCTCAGGGCCTCAGGGTCTAGTGGGAGGACTCATCGCTGTGCATGCTGGCGCCACAGACACGCGGGTCCGCGGCCCCAGGGGCGCGCAGCTCCCCGAGCCAGGCCACTAGCCACTCCGTGAAGTCTGTCGAATGAATGAAACCCACCCGAGTGGAGGCCGAGTGCTCCACGGCCCGGTCTTCGCGAGCTGCTACTGAAAATCTGCCCTAAAGAAACCTGAAACCGCTCAGAGCAGGGCGTTCAACCCAGTCCTCCCGGTGGCTCCCAACGCCCCGCCCGCGTGCCTGACCCCACGCCGCACGGGGCGCGCACGCGTGGGTGAGGGACCGAGAGCAGCTTGCGTCTCTGCAGAGATGCCCTGGAAAGAAAGGAAAAAGGTTGCTCAAAAGATGCTTTAAAATTCCTGGAAGTTGCAGTTGTATGACTGCTGTGAGGAAGTCTGTTTTTAACCAGCCATTGCCTAAGAATTTAAGATATGTTGGGGTTTTTTTTTTCATTAAATGAAGACAAAAGGGGAACCAAGAAACAGATGGAAATTTTCCAAATCCTGCCAGCCATATCCGTCCATCATCTGTGTCACCGTAAATACACAGGACACAGAGACACCGTGAGGAGAAGCACGAACGCTTGGTGGGCGTGCCTGAGCTCACACGTGTGCGCCGCCACCCACGGGGGGGGGGGAGGGGGCAAGGGGTGTCTTTTGAGTTTAAGAAGTGAGCTCTTGAAAAGAGAACAGGATTTCTCAGTGACACAGAATAGCAATTCTGTAGGCCTGATTTGTATAAACCCACTGGGCTTTTCTTAATTAGGTGTACTCTTCTGTAATATTTAAAATGATCACCCGGATGTCTAATTTTACACAAATCAAAGGGGCCTCCCTATTTAGGGACATAGTTTATCTGACGTAGTGAATGCCTCCTTTCATCTATAGAGAAATAATGTGGAAAAGTCAACTGTTTATGTCCTTTCCCATTTGGGAAACAGGAAAAACAATTAGAAAACATACATAAAATTCCTTCCATGTAACTCATAGACAGTTCTATGAACGGCTGTCTACCACTAGCCAGACTGCAACAGAAACGGCTTCACCTGAAAGAACTGCGATCTTGGTGGCCAAAGAAGCTGCTTTAGCCCTGGATGGTTTGGCTCAGCCGTTAGAGTGTCGGCCTGAGCACCAAAGGGTCGTGGGTTCGATTCCCAGTCAAGAGCACATACCTGGGTTGCAGGTTTGATTCTGGAGTGGGGCCGTGTGAGAGGAAACCAATTGATGTGTCCCTCTCACACTGATGTTTCTCTCTCCCTCCCTCCCTCCCTTCCAACCTGTCTAAAAATCAATGGGAAAATATCCTCGGGTGAGGATTAACAAACAAGCAAACAAGAATGTGGCTTCAGATGCTGCAGCCTGGGGTCCATGGGCTCACAGAAGGAGCTGGAAGGGTTCTAACAGATCTCTTTAATTTTATAGGAGGGGAAAACTGAGGCCTGCAAAGGTTGTGGCACTAATATGAGGTCTAGCAACACCTTTCATTAAGTGAAACAGGTGGTTTGCCTTCCACATCTGTCCATCTGTTCTCCTTTGTTCTGGGGCCCTGGCCTGTTTGAGCTACGTCTCAAAATGTGGTTTCCAGGCCAGCAGCAGCAGCAGCCCCTGGGAACTTGTTAAAAATGGAAATTCTCTGGCCCACTTTGACCTACTGAATCAGAAAGGTTGGGGTGGGACCCAGCACTCTGTGTCTTACCAAGCCTCCAGGTAATGCTGATGTTTGTTCAAGTTAGAGGGACGCTGGATCCTGTCAGATGGGTTCCTTAGCCTTGGCCAATGGAAAATGCTGCAGGAGATCCCAGGCAGTGATTTGAGGCTATTTTTCTCAGATTCACATGGGATTGTCTAAGACCAGCTGCATCCTTGCACCAAAGGTCACCGTGCCTCTTAAGGCAGCCTCTGGGTCACAAAATTCATTCCTTCTTGAGCCAGTAATCACTTCCTCCCCTCACCCTACAGGTCTAGGGATGGTAACAGTTCCTCTGACTGGCTCCAAAATATTCCCCTATCCCCTGTGGTTCTCCTGTACCCCACCTACACCTTTGGGAAGGGTCTCCTTACTCAGCCCTCCTCTAATTGGCCTAACTTAGGTGTGCCTCCTGGGATGCTGACCTGACACACAGGCAGACAGGTTCGTGCCTATCCAGGTGATGGGTAAGGAGCACAGCACGGCTCTATGGGACTTTCTAACATGTGATGAGAATCTGTCTGCTCTCAACCCCAACAGCAGGCATGACTCTGAGATAGTTCCAAATACCATATTTATAGCAAATGAGCACAACATTTATTTATGCCACAATCATGATGTTTACTGTGTAATTTTCAAAACAAAGTTTACTTCCCCCATAGACTTCCTATCTTGAATTTCTTCTTTTCGTCCTCTCCGTTCTCGTTATCATACAGTAAATTGCTATATTGTCATATAGATTTGGCTTGGGCTGGCCCAGGACTGATCTGCCAGTATCTGCTGATGAATCTCGCAAGCCCTTGCTCACAGATTCTCCCTTTCAACCACCCTGCCTGCTCTGTGTTTGTGCGATAAAGCACTCATGACATAAAACTGCCCGTCTTATAACCATTTGAAGTGCACAGTCCAGTAGCATTCAGTCCATTCACACTGTTGTGCAACCATCACCACCTGCTTTTATTTTGCAAAACTGAAATTCTGTCCCCATTAAACAATAACTTCCCATCCCTGTCCCCTCGCCCCTGGCCATTACCATTCTACTTTATGTATCTGTAAATCTGCCTACTCTGTCTCATGTAACTGGAAACATGTTTGTCTTTTTGTGACTGGCTTACTTCACTGAGCAGAATGTCCTCGAGGTTCATCCATGTTGTAGCCTGTGTCAGGATTTCCTTCCTTTTTTAGGCTGAATAAAATTGCATTGTATGGCTACACCACACTTTATCTGTTCATCCATCCATCAATGGACACTTGGGTTGCTTCTACCTTTTAACAACTGTGACTAATGCTACTGTGAGCAAGGATGTACAAACATTGGTTTGAAGCCCTGCTTTCAGTTCTTTCGGGTAGATACCCGGAAGTGAAATTGTTGGATCACATGGCGGGGCTATTTTTAATTTTTTGAGGAACCTCCATACTGTTTTCCAAAATGACTGCACCAATTTACATTCCCACCAACAGTGCACAAAGGTTTCAATTTCTCTACATCCTCAGCAACACTAGTTATTTTCTGCTGATTTAAAAAAAAATTATAGTAGACATCCTAATGGGTGTGAGGTGGTATTTCATTGTGGTTTTTGTGACGTTTTCTCCCCTAGATGCCTATGAAATATCTTACCCCATGGAAATGAATCACCTCCTCCTGGGTATTATGTTAACACTACTTTTATTTTAGCACCCATCACCCCCCTCCTCATGCTTTTGGGTGTTTTATCTGCCTATCTCCAAATTTGGATGAAAGTTCCTTGAGAGCCAAAACCTTAGGTTGTTCCTCTTTGAGTCTCCCATTGTTTTAGCCTGCGGCATTGCGTGGTATGCTCTAAAATCCCGAGTGACTTGAAATGCCAGAGGTCATCCAGGCAGTGGCCAAACCAAAACCAGACCCAGGTTTCCTAACTCCTTCCACCGCTCAGGGACACTGGGACCACATAAAACACACACACACCAACAACAAAAAACATTGTGTCGTGTTTAGAAATGAGCTCTGGCTTCTTGACATTAACTACTGCCGCTCAAGTTCGCACTTAACATATTCACAATGAAAAACAGCACCGTGCTCTCAGAGTGAATGAAGACCAGTGAGTGATTTCTGGCAACGCGCTAGTGAGCAAGGGAGCATCCTGGTCACTCACACACGTTTGTGTCTGTCCACAACACCAGGTGTACTCAGGGAGACCTGCCCAATAAGCCACTAGAGCAGCGGTTCTCAACCCTCCTGACGCCGCGACCCTTTGATACAGTTCCTCGTGTGGTGGTGACCCCCAGCCATAAATTATTTTTGTTGCTACTTCATAACTGTAATTTTGCTACTGTTATGAATCGCCATCGGAAATATGTGTTTTCCGATGATCTTAGGCGACCCCTGTGAAAGGGTCGTTTGACCCCCAAAGGGGTCACGACCCACAGGTTGAGAACCGCTGCAATAGAGTCACACGCAGGTCACACAGAGGGGAGCTTACACCATAGAAGCGAGAGAGCGGTCCTCCTGCTGAAAGTCCCAGTCACTGGTGGTGTCTGCAGGTGGAGAGGCGGGCGCTGGTCTCCAGCCAGGCAGCTGCAGTGTTGGCACACGTCCAGGGGAGTGGAAGTCGGCAGGGGTCCGAGGTGACCCAAGATGCAGCCAAGCTCGAGCGTCGGGTGGTTGGAGCTCTGAGTTCTTACAGCCCACACTGAGTGGTGGTCCTACTCATACCAGTGTCCAGATGGGGTCCTATCCAAGTGTCCTGACTTGTGGTTTTGGGAGTTCTGGGCCCCTCCTAAGGGCATCCCGTTACACCCATTACCTCAGTCTTCCCACAGCACTTGACAGAACTGCCCTGGCTGACGGTGACCCACACTGGATCGTCAGAGGGGTCCAGAAAGCCCGCTCTGCTCTCGCTCTACACAGCTTTGACTGTGGTGCCACAGGCTGCCCTAGGGGCTGTGCCTGCAGACCAGATACGCTCCCCAGCACAGCTCGGCCAGATGTGCTCTGCTTTCCCCCTCACTGGTTTTGACGTGCTCGCTCCCCTCTGAGGGGTGGATGCTCATGACTCCCTCTTTCCCGAGCAAGGTGTCAGTGTTCTCACAGAAAATCCAGGAAGAGTGAGAGGGCAAGAGGTATCTAATCTGGTGGTGTCTTCTAGGATGCGGTCGGGGCTGGCCGGAGCCTCTTCCATGCCTCTGCCCATCTTCCCCCATCTGGGGCACGGACTCCTCCATCGTTTGGCCCTCATCAACTCTTCAGTTTTCCCACAGGAATCTTCTAGAGATTATGGCTCAGGCTCCTGACCAAGCAGCCAATGTCCTTCTGACAAGACTGCCCCAAGTTTCAATGACCACTGAGATCGTTGAGAAAAGCAGCTCTTCTTATCACTTCAGGAAAAAGGTTTCCCTTGGGCACTGGAGCACCAAGTGGGATGGAGTGAGATCACAGGATAAGGCCGCTTCCTGCCTTTTCTCTTTGATTTCTGTCTGAGAATCGCTCCAGAGGGAGCGGAGACCAGGAAAGCCCGCATCGCTCCTTCTAAAGGTCTTCTGGGGCACGTGCCACTCCGAGCAGGGCTTGAGCCAGTCATTCCGCAGTTTCATGTACCCTTTGAGTAGGGTTATGCTCATGCTAGAGGTCATGTGGAGCAATCTAGTGACCTTCCACTCCACCGTTTCCTTCCTAATGAACACTGTAGGACCTGGATGACGAGGCCACGTGCTAGCAGCCAGCACCACTGTGTCCTTCACATCGTCACAGAATGAATCATTAGCTGTTGTTTTTGGAGGTGTATCTTGATCCCTATGGTGGGTGCTGCTGTCTTTCCTGTCACTAGAATTCCTGTCCGTACTTGTCCCAGTGGGAGCACCACATTTAATCTGTCATGGGGAGACAGAGCATGACAGGGCTTTTCCAGGGCTGTGCTGCCATTTTCCATGGAAAACTCCACCAGGATCTTGTTACGCCCACTTCTTTCCACCAAGCTCCCCCCGGTGAGGTGTACTGTCCTCCGTCCATTTCAAGCCTCACGGGTCATGGGTTTCTTATAAAAGAATTTCCTGTCACTGTAGTTGGTTCTAGCACTTGTTTCTCTAGGCTAGACCTCAAGTCCAGAAGAAAAACATGGGGGTAGTTATCCTTTGATTTGGAAATGTGCTAATCTACAGTCAAACCTAACCCAAGTCCCTTCATTCAGCTGCAGCCTGTACCACAATAACATGGTCATCCCCCCACGACAACACAGGACCTGGGCCAGGGCGGCTTTCACGGGACGAGGCTAAAGAGCAAAGCCTTCAGCACCCTACTGCCGGCTGGACCGTCTGCCTCCACCACTCATCGTGTGACCTTAGCAAGTTACTTGACCTCTCAAAATGTCAGTTTGCTCATCTGTAAAATAGAGCTACATCGCCCTGGCCGGTTTGGCTCAACGGTTAGAGCGTCGGCCTGCGGACCAATGAGTCATGGGTTCGGTTCCAGTCAAGGGCACGTACCTCAGTTGCGGTTCGTCCCCGGCCCTGGTCAGGTCGTGCGGGAGGCAACCAGTCAATGTAGCTGTATCACATCAATGTTTCTCTTTCTCCCCCTCCCTCCCACTCTATCTGATGATAAAATGGAAAAATATCCTCCGGTGAGGAATTAAAAAAAAAAAAGAGAGATATCATCAAATTTCATAACAACCATGGCAAGCTAAGCCACATAAAACATTTAGTACAGCGTCAGACACATCGTAAGTAGAGCATACTGGATTTATCTGGCACGAAGTCACCAGTGGCTTAAAGAATGCAGCTGTGACAATGTGCTGTGGTTATAAGACATTTCCAGAGCCCTCTCCATGGTCAGCTACAGCTACTGGAGCACCAAGGAGGACCCCGCAGATTTATTCTCAGTCCCTCAACCCTTTGCTCGTCTGTTGTGTTTACCCAGTTCTATTTCCCAGACCTGCTCTTGCCCGAAGGCTTGATGTCCTCCTTCCTGTCTGTCCCATTCAGGACCTGATCGATAAAACTAGATAAATGGGGAAGCTGTTCCAAGATGTGAGTTCATGCAGTACATTTAGAGCATGTGCCAGACCCAGTGCTAAAAACTGGGTGACAATACCTTGAGCCAGGTAGACACAATCTCTAACCTCATGGAGCTTCCAGCTTGGGTCAGAGGGTGGTACAGTCACCCTGCTGTGGCTGTAGCAGCATCTGCTTCTTCAGTGTCCTGACTATGTCTTGCCTCAGGGCCTTTGCAATGGCGGTTTCTGCCACTTGGAATACTATGTCCCCAAACATCTTTATGATTTGTTCCCCCAATTCGCTTGAGCAGGTGATAAAACGTTCCCACTATCAGGATGCTTTTCCAGACCACTTTATCTAAAACAGCCTTCATACCCCTAATCCTCGCTCTCTGCCTTCCCTGTTCTGCTTTTCTTCATAGCACTTACGAGTGCACACTATATAGTTGTGTCTCTGTTTGTGGATTGCTCATCTCTTCCCGTGACATGTAAGCTCCGGAGAGCAAGGCGTCTTGTCTAAGTTGTTCACGGCTGTGTCCCCAGTACCTAGAGCAGTGCCTAAGATCCATGAACGCTCAATACTGACAAACGAGTAAATGAAAACAAATATTTAAACATTCAATTACCGGTTAATGAGCGAAGTGTGAAATTGGATATCACAGGAGCCCCTGTGAAGGGTGCTTAACTCAGCTGTGGTGCAAAGCGGGGCCCGGAAGGCAGACAGAAGAAGCTGGTGTGCAAAGGAGCGTGGTGCCCGCGAGTCCGAACGGCCTGTGGGTTGGATGGCACACGTCACAAAGGGACGGAGACGAAGCCAGGGGGACACGGTCATGCAGGGCTGCGGGGCAGGCTTTCTCGTCCTGGGGTCTTCCCTGCTCTCTGGGATACGATCCGATCAAGCAGTGACCTAAAGTACTAGATTAAAGTAGAAGCCACAGGTCAAGGCTGGAGTGGAGCAAAAGAGGAAAAAGACAGGAGAATGATTAGCAGTTTAATCTTGTGTTAAACTAGGTTAAGAAATTCCATCTATTTGTTTCTTCTTTAATATTTTAAATTTGTTACTTTAATCTAGCAAATATGCATCAAGGGCTTACGATGTGCCGGGTACTATGTAGTCACAGGTGCCTGACCGTGGAAGTGAGAGCACGACCGAGGCGCCCACCTGCCGCAATGGCGTGAGTCTGCGAGGCGGACTTGAAGATGACAGGGTGTGCTGAAGGCTGTCGAAGGGCCAGGAGAGGCCACGGCTGCGCTCCCCAACCTCACTCCTGCTGCTGACCGCGCCACCTAGAAATGCCCCAGGGTGGACCTGCCCAGGGACTCGTCCCTGGTGGGTTATGTGGGGGACACCCACTTTACTCTAAAACCTCTCCTCCCTCTAATCACTGCCATTTCTCCTTCCTGGAGCCACCCCTCTGTCTCCAGGCCCTCACCTGGCAGCTCTGGGCTGCTCAACTGTCCCAGCCTACTTTGCAATGTCACCTCTCTGTTCCTTCTTCAATGCACTCAGCAGGAGGTATAAAGTACCATCTTCACAGACTGTGCCATGAGGACAGAGGGGCCTCCCCAGGGGCTCCGGAGTGCTCCTGCCCAAGGGAGACACATGCAGTCGGTCACACACACCCACTGGGGCCTGCCACCTCCGTCACCGTCACACACACCCACTGGGGCCTGCCACCTCCGCCACCGTCACACACACCCACCGGGGCCTGCCACCTCCACCACTGTCACACACACCCACCGGGGGCCTGCCACCTCCGCCACCGACACACACCCACCGGGGCCTACCACCTCCGCCACTGTCACACACACCCACCGGGGGCCTGCCACCTCCGCCACTGTCACACACACCCACCGGGGCCTGCCACCTCCGCCACTGTCACACACACCCACCGGGGGCCTGCCACCTCCGCCACCGACACACACCCACCGGGGCCTACCACCTCCGCCACTGTCACACACACCCACCGGGGGCCTGCCACCTCCGCCACTGTCACACACACCCACCGGGGCCTGCCACCTCCGCCACTGTCACACACACCCACCGGGGGCCTGCCACCTCCGCCACCGACACACACCCACCGGGGCCTACCACCTCGGCCACCGTCACACACACCCACCGGGGGCCTGCCACCTCCGCCACCGGTCTAAGCTCACCCAGCCGTTCCCGCGGCCTCACTTGGTCTGATCTGGAACTTCAGCCAGGGCCCCCATCTAAATGGCCCTCGTGGCCCTGGCGCTGCTCTGGAGGGACCGCTGGGCCTCCACCTGTGTCTGGAGCCTGCTTCCTCCCCCACACGGTACAACCTCTCTCCTACCCTGGAAACAACCTTTGAAATCTCCCTTCCTTCCCTGGAACCTCTGCTGTAAGAAAGGTTATTTCCCTCCCGCTCCACCCTGCTTCCGTATGTTCCTCCCACCACCTGTCCCGCCCATTCCCCCCGCCTGTGGGTGACACGGAGTGACTGACTGCTGCCGCCCTGGGTGCCTCCGTACCTGTGGGCAGACAGCGCAGCTTCCAGAAGTCAAGAACTATCTGTTTATTGGCACGATCACTGTTCCAAGGCAACCTGTGAATAAAGTGCAGGAGACACAGGCACACAGCCCAGCGCAGCCGGGCCCAGAGCAGGAGCTGGAACGGAGGGATCAGTGCTGAAGGACAGGCTGTTTCACACCCTGCAGTTACCATTGTGGAGAAGTAACACTTCTCCATCGGGCTCAGGGTCAGTCCCGTTCCCCAGCCACGCTTCTCCCGCCACCGGCAGCCACTGCGGCCACGCTTCTCCCGCCACCAGCAGCCACTGCGACCACTCTTCTCCCGCCACTGGCAGCCACTGCGGCCACGCTTCTCCCGCCACCGGCAGCCACTGTGGCCACACTTCTCCTGCCACCAGCAGCCACTGCGGCCACACTTCTCCCATCACCAGCAGCCACTGCGACCACTCTTCTCCCGCCACCGGCAGCCACTGCGGCCACACTTCTCCTGCCACCGGCAGCCACTGTGGCCACACATCTCCCGCCACCAGCAGCCACTGCGGCCACGCTTTTCCTGTCACTCGCAGCCTGTGCTTGTTCACCTTCCACAGGGTTCGTGAACAGCCTCTTGGTAAATGAGGCGTCACTCGAGAGCAAGTACTGCCACCTGTCCTCACAGCCACAGGTGGATACATGGTCTCCTCGCCTCCTGAGTCCAGCCTGTCCATGTCGTTGGCCGACACCCTGACTGATTCCAATCCGAGAGAGAAAATGATTCTGAGTAAAGCAGGGTTCGAGCGAGCGGAAATGTTATGAGGAATTGCTGGCCTGGAAGAGGCAGGGCCTCCTCGCTTTCATGCTCTGAGCCTGAAACCAATATCTGTAAAATGCAAATATCCACTGCCATTGCTCACTAAGGAAAAGCCTACAGAAGTATAATGTTTGATAGGATAATTACATATTTTAGAGCCTGTTTATAAAAAAATAAATACATCGATATTAGTACACCCGCAGAAATGTATATATATAAAGGTGGTGGGACTATTAGTGAATTGTTTTCTTTTTTTTTTTCTATTCTCTAAATACCCTTTAATGTGCCTCCATAATAAAATATATATACGTAACAATTTTTAAAATATGCTTTACAATGTACAGTACTTTATTTGATTTCATCGTATTTATGTGGCACTCACTCCACCTGTGCATTTAACTATTCATTACACTGCATGAAAAAGGGCAGGTAATCAACTCTTCCACAAACACAAACACAACGAGCAGACGAAGCCCACCCGCTCTTGGCTGCGTGTTATTCCCTGAGGGCACACTCAGCGCCCGGTGAAGTGGTGATTCTCTGTCTCGCCTGAGTGCTGCCATCACATGGGGAAAGACTGATACTCAGGCCCCGACCGCCAAGATTCTAATACACGGCTGAGGTGTGGCCTCGTTTGGTGTCTCTACAACTTTGCAGTGATTCTCATCTGCATCCGAGGTTGAAAACCACCGATTTTCAACAGGAATGAACTCTGTTGAGCATCAAAATAGAGCATCTAAGACAGTGTCTTTATAAACTACCACCAATCTTGTTCACATCAAGAGAAAAGTATAGTATTTTGGCAGGTCAACAATGAAAAGTACCTTAGAATTTAAATTGTGTATTAGAAATAGTAATGAGCCCCACTACTTAGGAGTGCCTGGCAGTTTACATATGCCACCTCTAACCTTCACAAGAGCTCTAAAAGACAAATAGTGTGGTGCTCATTTTAAAGGCGAGACTCAAAGAACTATTGTAATTTGCCCCCAAACCCACAGCCAGCAATGGAAGGGCTGGGGGCGCAAACACAGCTCTGATGCCGGGCCTCCGCCATCTACGCCCCCCCACCACCCCCCGCCCACGTCCACACGGAGATAAAGACAACTCACAGAGCATGACCTAACTTTTGTTAAAACAGTCCTCAGCATGCATGCCTGGAAAAAGGTCTGAGGGGATGTTTATCCAACTGCCAACGCCCTTCTGAGTACACAGTCCCATCACTTCTTGTTTTAAATATTTTAAATATTTCTGTTGTTAGGATTTTTCCACAATGAACTTGGGTTATATTTGTGGGGGTTTTTTTTTTTTCTTTTTCTTTATTGGTTTTAGAGAGAGAGGAAGGCAGAGAGAGAGAGAGAGAGAGAGAAACATCGATGAGAGAGAACATCAATTGGCTGCCTCCTGCATGCCCCCCACTAGGGATCGGGCCCACAACCTGGGCATGTGCCCTGACCGGGAATTGAACCTGCGACCTCTTGGTGCATGGGACGACACTCAACCATTGAGCCACACCAGCCAGGCAGGTTATATTTGTAATTCATAATTTATAATAGCCAATAGACTTCACTTCCTCAAACCTTCATCCCCTCCTCTGTCAACCCAGGGTAATAATAATACTGACCCCTGGGGTTTCGTGAGGATTCCCACTAAAGGCTTATTACCTATATCATAATAATCTGTGTAATTCTTGACACTGAAATATATTTACATTTATTCCTCATTGAAGCCTGGTAGCCAACATGTGGTAACTTGCATTTTTGTGGATGGGGAACCGAGGTTCCAATCACAGGATACTTGAATGGCTGGTCAACACCACCCCGGAGGTTTCAAATTCCAAATCCTCATTCCTCACACCAGCCCTGCCTCCACTCTGTGCCTCCTGGGGGCGCGTGATGTCCCATGAAGCAACAGTGGACACAGATTAGGTCATTTTTAAAGCTTGTTTTTTCTTTTAAGCATTAGGGCATTAAAAAAATCAAAATTAGTCAAAACAAAAACAGTGACCATATGTGTCCAGAGATGTCTGTGGAGAAACTAGGATAAACAAGCAGACTTTCCTGTATATGCTAGCAGCAGTCTGCCTCCACTCACTCTTTCAAAGCCGCAGGGTGCCCAGCCCCAGGTCTTGTCAACTCTCATTTCTAAAGCCCTCTCCTCTGTCCCCCAGGTTCCATCACAGCTCACTCGCTGCAGGGGACCCACAGCCCAGCTTTCGGTTTCTTGCTTTGTTTTCAAAAAGACTGTTTAATCTCATTTTTTAAACAATATTTTTTATTGATTTTTTTAAGGAGGGGGAAAGGGGGAGAGAGAGGAACATTGATGTGAGAGAGCAACATCGATTGGCTGCCTCCTGCACACCCCCTCCCAGGGATCGAGCCCGAAACCCAGGCATGTGCCCTGACCAGGAATCAAACCAGCGACCTCCTGGTGCACGGGATGAGGCCCAACCAACTGAGCCACACCAGCCACGGCCCATCTTGTGGTTTCTCAATGTCAGGGCAGGCCTCCGTCAAAACAGTTACGTGTTTTTGTTTCTAGCATGAAAAAGAGAACAAATAAACTTTGCGGACTGCTTTGTCCTCAATACTGTGGATGAGGGGGGAAATTGCAAACCACAGTGACATGCTTTAAGTTAACAGGACCTGACATAAGTACATGGGCATAATTATAAAGGAAAAAGGACCCGCTTTTGAACACGTGTTGAAACCCTTTAACTTCTCAAATAATACAATGCAACATTTAACTGGTACCACTGACATGTTAGAAAATAAAGTCCACCCACTTCCCCGGAGGAAGCCGGCTGCACGGTACAGGGAAGGGACAGACTGACCTCTCTCTGCAGGAAGCAGGGGGATCCTCGGGCTCTCAGCGGCCCTTTCATTCGGACACGTAGCTGTAGCCATGGGGCCGAGTCCGAGTTAATTAGCAGTTCTGTGAAGGAGAAAGTTCCCAAGCAGGATACGGAGGTGGGAGGAGAGGCCCGCCAGAGCGCACGTAGGGGCTGACCTGTCCTGCTGGGCCTCTGACGGCAAGTGCGGTGGGGGTCTAACCTAAAGAGCGGTGCTGGCATTTAAGAGGCGAAAACAGGCACGTTTGAGAAATCATACGTGCTTTCCTCTCTCACACAGGGGACGGGAACAGTCAGTGCAAAAAATCTCTGTCCCAGGAGGAGCAAGATTAGAAAATGCTAGAAAGTTAGCAACCAGTTGCATTTGGACAGGTAAGTCGTTTGGGACAACCATGACATTAAGGGGCCAGCCAGGCTTCTTTGGAGGGAGGAACATTTTACGGAGAGGAAAGAAGACAAAGCTTCCTGCGCACGAGAGGCTGTTTACTGGAGTCTGTGAGTGAGAGAGCAGGAGCGTTCACTGCAGAAGAGCGGGTCACAGAAAGCGGTCAAGCCCTAAAAGCAGGGTCCAGGGTTAGAAAGAGTGAAGCAAGACCAGAACCAGGGGAAGTGACAGGTGGCCCAGGGAGGGGGTGGGGCACCAGCTAACATCTGGGAGCAGCTCCTGTGGCCCAGGCCCTGCACTGGACTCTCCAGTATGTCACCTCTTTTCTCCGTAAACTGGAGGTCGGGTCTAGGATGCCCTGTATGGATGAGGAATTCTGAGGCTCAGAAAGGTTGAGTAATATGATTAGCTTGCACAGCATTAAAGGAGGTCGAGATGAGATTTCAGCTCAGTTCTGCTGATGCCAAAGCCCTTTACACAGTTCCCTCCACCACGCCGACACTCAGACCCTGGAACACCTTTCAAAACCGGAATATGAATGTATCCAATCAGTCTGCATGACGCTCCCGAGGGTCCTCACATCCTAAGAGGGACTGCCTTGTGCCTCATGCGTGTTCTACGTGACATAGTGCCTGAGTAGGATATTTTAATATTTTGGCATATTGTCTTTCTGGGTGTGGTGCACTATTGTTACAGGCCGAATACCAAGGCAATATTGTATGAGGATTGCTGCTTACCTGGAAACTCTGGGCACCAGGATTTTAACTGCAAGAGTCAGAAAGGGTCCACCCTGTGCAGGTATCTTGCCACAATAATAGCCGCCGGCTGTCAGTAACCCAGGACTCTGAAGTATCGAGGGTGCTGGAACCCATACTGTGGAATCGGACTGATCCAGTTACTTCCAGCAGACTTAAAAGTTTATGCAACAAACTGTGCATGATACAGAAAGGCATTTTGGCATACACTCCCAAATTCTTCTCACTACGGAGTAAGAAAAGCTCTTGGCCTGGGATGGCTAAGAGAATGTTTTGGTCTGGTCTGAATTCCTCTATATCTTGGGTTTCCAAGTTCTGGTATTCCATGTTGACCTTATCATATATCTCCAGTAAGGTCGATGTCTCTACATTGGTACTGGTTCACATTTCACTTTATACACCAAGTATTTAGTAATAATACTCCTGAGGTGGTTTGCTCTCTCCCATAGGCTCCCCGAGTGCTTACTGCTTCTGACTTCTACTGGGCAAAGGGCTTCTCTGGCTTTGAGGTCATGTAAATCTGAAAGCCCAGCGTTCTGTCCAGTGACATTTGGATTTTGCCCAGCTTGTGTGGTCAGAGGGATTAGATTCAGCTTCTTTTGATGGGAAGAGTGACCTCTTCATTTGGGACCCTCCTCCAATCAGAACCATGGATGCCAGGACATTTCTTGTCTAGTCCTGTTACAAATCGTTTGGGTACAGCAGCTCAGGTGCGACCATTAACTATTTCACCTTCGGTATTGTGTGGGCTGCACAGTTACGTGCTCTCAAGGGCCCAAATGAATCTGGGTCCTGAAAAGAAAACCGTTCAGGTTTTGATGATGGAAGAACTAAACTTAGTGTATTTAATCAAAACATGAACATTATTTTATGCAAGGTGGTATGTCAGGAGCTTCAGGTACACCTTCATTTAATCCTCAGAGTATCTCTATGAGGTGAGTGCTCTGTGCCCATCTTACAGATGAGGAAACTGAGGCACCAAGAAATTAGTTGGTTTGTACAAGGTCAAGGTTACACAGCCACTAGGACCAGAGCTAGGATTTTTTTTTTTTATGGTGGTGGTGGTGGTGGTAAAAATACACAACATGACATTTATCATCTTAACCATTTTTCAGTATACAGTTCAGGACTGTTCACTATATTCACATATTGTGCGACAGATTCTAGAATTTTTTTCATCTTACAAAACTGAAACTCTATACCCACTGAACAACTCCCCACCCCCTCCCTCGGCCCCCAGCAACCACCACTACTTTCTGTCTCTACCAAGTTGACTTCTCTGGGTCCGTCAGTGGACCACACAGCACTTGTCCTTGTGTGTCTGGCTTGTTTCACTGAGCCTAATGCCCTCAAGTGTCATCCACGTTGTAGCCTGTGTCAGGATTCCTTCCTTTTTAAGGCTCAATAACATTCCACGGTATGTACAGACCACATTTCCTTATAGATCTAGGATTTTCATCCAAGCTGTATGGCTCCAATCCCTGCTCTTTACTGAGTTAACCGTGTGATTCATCAGTGATTTGAATGAGAGAGAATGATAAACTTCACATCACACATGAAATGAAGGTGAAATGATGTAGTTGTGTCCTGAGAGGGCGTGACAGCGGCTGACAGAGCCCTTCGCTGGCTTCCCATTTCTACGTGGGGTGCTCCGTCTTTCCCCTCAGAGCCCAGCTCCCACTCCTCGGTTCACCTCCCACCCAGCACACACCCTGGCCTTTCCTCTTCTGTAAGTCACGTACCACGGGCTCCAGGACATCTCCAGCTGAATATAAATAGCCCTGAGACCAAACTCCCCACCCTTCCTCACCCAGCCTTCCCAGTTGCCCAACTCCTCTGTCCTTGTGGGCTGGGCCAGTGTCCTGTTGAGTCTGCAAGTCTGAAGCCTCGATAAACTTTGCCGCCTCTCTGGCTTTCATCACTCACCGTCAGCTGCCAAGGACAGCAGCTTCCTTCCCTACAGCCTATCTCTCATCTTCCCAGACCCTCCCCTTCGCCAGAATCCTGTCCGGCCCCCTGGCCAGGCCTCCATGGCCACCTCTGCGGCCTGCCACCCGCCCACCCCACCCACACTCCTTCCGTGGAGAGGCCTCGAACCATCCATACTCACGGCTCCTGCTCGGCCGGTTAACCTGCCACACCGGCCTCTCCCCAGTCATCTACCAAATCAGACCGAAGCCCATCCTGCCTGCATCTCCCGCAGCTGCGCACGGCGTCCGGTAGCCTCACCCACGCGCTCCCCGCAGCTCTGTTCTGATCCGAGCATTATCTGCCCCACCCCACCCCCATCCACGCACGTCACGGTCACTTCCAACCTGCGGACATTCACCTGAACCACCTCCAGACCCGGGCTCCTTTGGCTCCACTGCCGAGGTGAACCCCATCTCCTCTCCCTCCCCCTCTTTGGAGGGCAAATGGCAGTCAATCAGATGAAGTCCACCCCACTGTCTTGTCATTTCTGAACTTTCTTGGACTGTAATATAATTAATGTTTCCTTATAAATATTTTTTAAAGTATATATTGATTTATCTTTGTTTTTTGTTGTTAATCCTCATCTGAGGAAATTTTTTTTTTAGTGAGGGGGCAGAGACAGAAAGAGAGAGGAACATTGATGTGAGACACATCGATTGGTTGTGGCCGGGGATCAAACTTACAACCCAAGTACATGCCCTTGACCTGGATTCAAACACATGACCCTTTGGTGCACAGGCCAATGCTCTAACCACTGAGCCCACTGGCCAGGACTGATGTCTTTCCTTTTACAGAGGTCCTTTTGAGAATGAACTAGGCCTGCTCTTCGTATTCCCGAACGACTCCCTATACCATACAGAAATCAGGGGAGAGGGGATTCAAGAGAATGTAAGAGCTGTTTTTCCAGCCAAGATGAGTGTAATGGGGTCAGTGAAGTGGGGCTAGGGTCCCAGTGCTGATGAGCTCCTGAGAAGGGTGCAGTGTTTTTTAGCAAAGCAAGAACTGCTGAAGGTCCCTGCTAAGTCCGGGGGACATTGTGTGTGAGAGCTGTGTTTAGGTCCAGAACCTGAGCCAAGAGGGACCTGTACAAGGCCCTGGGCAGTCTGGTAGCACCCCACACTTCAGCACGATGTCAGCAGAACGCCCTCAGAGTTCTCCAGCACCATGGCCCCCAGCTAAGGATGCACAGAGGGGCCAGAGGAAAGGGTTGCCGTGCACAGGACACCACGACCAGGGGGAGGCCGCCACATCAGCAGGACCAAGGGCAACACTCTGAACGCGAGGGGCCAGTCCTAGCTCATTGGAAGCCAGACAAAACCACAGAACAGACACAACCTGCTCTTGTCCCCACCCCTGTCACAGACATAAAACATTAAATCAGCCTCCCTTAATCCAGATCCTGTCCTGAGAGCAGGAAAGGAAAAGAGACGAAAGGGAGGATCCTGAATAGACCGAGGGGGTCACCCCAAAGCAACAGAGTTTCAACTGGAAATGACTGAGTTCCTCCAACTGGCAAGATCCAGCTTCTACCACTGCGGGGAAGCAGGGCTCGGAGCTGAGCTGGCTTCACCACCACGTCTGAGGACTTCCTCTCCTCTCTGCAAATTACGCACCTGGCAAACAGCCTGCAGAACGAATGACTTGTGGATTGGACCCCCTGGGGCTGGCAGGGGCTTTGGAGGTGGCTTAGGTGGAGCCTGTCACTTCAGTGACAAGGGCCTAGGACCCATGAGGAGCCAGGATGTGGCCAGCTGTTGGGGACCACTCCCCCACCTCTATGCCATCGCTTTCCATCACTGTCACTGCCTGCTCAGCTCTGTTCTCTGAATACACAGGATGCCACACTGAGGGTAACAAGGAAAAACGGGTCTGATTTAATATGACAGCAGAGGTGTCAGGGAAAGGACCCAGTCATTCCAAACATATTGCCGTGTGCAGAGCAGGCATGTGAAGATGACACGGGGATGTGGAGGACAGGAGAAACTTCCTGTAACGTCAGAAAGACTTGGGGTGGAGGTGGGGCACCCGGGGTCATAATCCCAACAGGTGTGAAGTGGCCGCGCCCTTGTCGGGCATGTCTGCAGCTAGAGGGTTCAACTTCCATTATTCCTCACTGAAAGAGCAACTTTTATAGGAAGGGTGCTTTCAAAAAATGTATACCCAGCTCGCAATTACCGACAGCTTCACAGCTCAGAGTCAGCAAACCCAGCCTGGCCTCAGCTGTTCGAGGACCGTGCTGTCCCACCTCCCTCTCCACTGCCAGCCAAGAGTAAAATATCTCAGTGCTGAATTAAGGAGTCACAGATCATTAGTCTGCTGTGATTAAGAATTCATCTTCCATATGTTAATGTCTCATTTTCCCCACAGAATCAACTGTGTAGCATAGAAGCCAAGAAGTGTGTTTAAAAGCTTATTATGAGTAATATCATAAGCTTCTTATGAGCACATTTATTCCAAGTGCTTAGAGAAAGTGAAGATCTCTTTATACCATGTCTAGATAAGCACCACAGTTTAAGAAGCACTTAGTGAATGAAAAATATCTCAGTAATCATAGCCAAATGTCGCTATCAGTCTCATTGAACGGACTAAGTCGAAGCTGAGTACGTTAATCACATAGGTCACTTCTATCTCGTGTATCACTATTCTTTTTTTTTTCTTTTTTAATCCTCACCTGAGGACACTTTTTGCATTCATAGAGTGAGAGGGAGAGAGGGAGGAAGAGAGAGAGAGAAACATCAATGTGAGAGAAACACATCGACTGCCTGCCACCCACACAACCCCAATGGGGCCGGGGACAAACTGCAGCCGAGGTGCGTGCCCCTAGTGGGAACCGAACCTGGGTCTCTCCGGACCGCAGGCCGACGCTCTAACTGCTGAGCCAAACCGGCCAGGGCGTGTATCACTATTCTTGTAAGACAACAGTTCTCCAGTTTGTGAACGCAGTTCACCCAGTCACATTGGTTCTCGCTGGCCTTTTGGGTGGCAATGGGGAAGGGTGATGAAGACTCGGGGTCTTAGGCTATGGGGTGATGCTCTGCTTATTCTTACGTCCACAGTAAACAGCCATAAATGAATCCTGAACCGCCAGGCTCTGGGAGCTAGGAAGGGGTCTGTGCTCAGTCTGTGGACTCATGCAGGAGGCTGAGGACCCGAGAGCCGAGGTGGCGGTTCATTGTACCTCTGCTCACAACTCCCCCAGGAGATGCGAGTTTTACGCACATGCGGTACCCAGCACCATTTCCGTGCCTGTGCCATCTGTGAGCCAAGTAGCTGGCTCTCACCAGCCACCGGATCTGCTGGTGCTGTGATCCTGAACTTCCCAGACTCCAGAACTGTGAGAATAAATTTCTGTTGTTTATAAGCCACCCAACCTATAATTTGTTATAGCAGCCAAACTGATAAGAGGCCTTGGTGTGTGGTATAGGAAAATGGAAGTGAGCAGCCGAACCCTTATATACACTTGCTTTGTTTTATCTACAATACTAACATAATACCACGTGCCGGCCACTCTTCTAAATGCCCGACTCAGGCTAACTTGCCCACTCACCATGACAACCCTGAGGCTGGTCACTCGCCCAGGGACGTGGAGCTGACTGCGGACCCTCCGCGGTTGGTGCCGCTCTGCGCTCTGCTGGGCTGCTTCTCTGTGGTCAGCAGTGGGAGGTCACATCTGGCCTGAACTCCTCTCCTTCCTCGCCTGATCACCTAGATGCCATGCGATGATCTGTTCCTGCACCACCCTGTGCATCCACAGTGGCAAAGTCTGGATCTGCCGGGCGCACCGCCATCTCCTCCACGCCTGGCACGTCGCGGGCCCTCCGAAGCAATGGGGAACCGCAAGGATCTGCTCTGCTCATCCGCAATGAAAAGCAGGACTGAACTGACAAAACTAATAGTTTTACAATTAATTTTGTTTGGCTGACATTGATACATTCTAAATAGGAGACATCCCTAAAGTCTCAAGTTGTCTAAAATCTATGGCTTCACAGAATTGCATTTTGAGATTTAAAAAAAATGCATGATTTTCTAAGCAGTATGTTAAGCCCTTCATATCAGTTTTCATTTCATTCTTATAACAACTCAATGAAGTGGGTACTATTTTGTCTATTTTTTTTTTATTCCCAACTTCAGATGCATTAGGGTAACATTGGGTTGATCGTAACCCTGGGCTCAGGGCACTCTGCCACTGTTCCAGGACGGCTCTCTCTCGTTCATCTTTTATTCATAGTTTAAATAACAAAACAAACTTTGCCAATGAACTTACTGCCCAACTAGAACGTTAACAATAATTTGCATCCATCCATGTGCTCCTCCCATCCCATTCTCTTGCTCTCTCCACACACAATCACTATCCAGGATTTTGCATTTCCTTTATTTTCCCTATTGTATGCCTAAATACTTTATTGCTTAGTTTTAGTTATTTTTGAACTTTATAAAAAGGGTGGTACTCTGTTCCTTCGGCATCACATTCCTTAGATTCATTCATGTTTGTACTAGGAGCCACAGTCCATTCATTTTCTCTGCTGTGTGATTTTTCCATACATTCTTTTGTTGATGGGCATTTCAACTGCTTTCCTTTTTTTGTTATTACAAAAGGCTGTTTCTCTTGGGTATGATCCTGAATTTACAAAGGAAGAAATTGAGGCACAGAGAAGTTAGTAACTCACCTAAGATCTCCCAGCCAATAAGTGGCTGAAGGAGGACTTGAACCTAGATCTCCCTAGCTCTAAAACATGTGCTTTCACCACTAGACTATCTAGCCTCTATCAGTCTTCCCAGGGGGAAAGGTAATAGGAGGTAAAGAGCACATTTTCCTTTGTCATCTTGCTGGTACAAAGTTACCCCACCCTCTCTTTGTCTATAGGAGGAGTTAATTAGCCTTTCAAATAAAATCACTTACCCTCTTGGATGCAGCAACTGTCCACTCCGCCCCACTTCTAAAAGTGACATTGCTGGCTACAAAGTTTATCTCAGAGACCACACGTCCAAATAGTTTGACTTTATATCTATAATCTGTTTAGTTCTTGGTTTAGGGCCTAAATTATCTTTGCAATAGAATCGAGTGTGTGCGTGTGTGTGTGTTTTGTTAAATCAAAAGTTCTAAAGAAGATGATGGAAAAATAAAGCAATATGTTAGTTTCTACAGCTTGCTATCATGTTCTTAGAAGCAAGATAACACAACTAGACTCACCTCTTCAGATTCAAACACAAGTTTTACCTGGAAAATAGCTCAGTAAAATAAAGTAAGCTCTGATCATATACAATGTAGATCACAGTTTTAAAAGAGAAATGATTTCAATTATCTATGAAGAAATGTTTCTAAAAAATGCTTAGTTATGTGGAATTTAGGAAAAAAAATAGAACACAGTGTTTGCATTTAAACAGTTTGATATTTGAAAAAAATAGACATTTCTGTACTTTGGGGAACTAAATCATGTAAACTTGGATTTTATGTAGATTTTTGGTCGGTTTCTACAAGGTTGTGTCCTCCCGCCTCTGACTGACTTCAGAAACCTCAGCACCCTGTGTTCTCATCCCTGTTTTCCTTATAACAGACCGTTCTGGGGTCGACCCGTTTCCTCAGCAGCGACTTTTCCTTCTGTTTCCAGCCTTTTGGGCATGTGTACTTGGCACACGTGCACAGAGATGTTTTCATTGTTGTTAAAACAAAGTATTATATTTTAATACAAAGTATTAAAAACTCATAGAACAACTTGACAGAAAGTTTAGAAAATAGAGGCGAAAAAGTCTAACATACTCTCTCTCCAGCCTCAGTCAACTCTTGCCATTGTTGTGGATTTCCTTCTCATCCTGTCCTGCGTGTAGACACATTATTTATAGTGGCAAACAGGGATGTGTCTACACTTCCCTATCCTGCATGTCCTAGCTTGGATTTCCCAGAAGCAGACCCCGAGACACGGATTCACGCACGGGTCTTGATTAGGGAAATGCAGGCAGCACGTAGGGTCACCGGGAAGCAACACCAGGAAGGGAGACGCAGCCAATAAAGAGCATGCTTATTAAATGATAGAAGCTTAATCCCCACGGTGCAAAACACACACCTCAAAATGATCCTACTCGAGGGGAGCTCCCCATGGCCATGGTTTGAGAACTGCTCGGGGTGGGGGGGGCTGATTTCTCAGCTGTTGCTTGTCCACAGGTGGGGGTGGTCAGGACAGAGCCCCAGCTTCAGAGATGCACTGGAATTTGGCTGCAACAGCTGAGGTCCCGGAGCGGCATGGGCGGACCCGGAGTGCCTTCTACTTCTTTGTTCACCTAACATTCATTACAACACCAACTCTTCCTTGTTGCTACATAGCATTTATACTTGTGAGATTAATTTCCTCATAACATTTCATAATGGAACCATAAGTTAACTCTCTCTTGGATACCGGACATCTACATTGCTTCAAAATGGAATGAATGGGTTGGCAGCAAAGAGCTAGCTCGTTTCTGTCCAAACTCTAAAAGCGGGAGCTGGATGCCAGGGAAGGGAAATGTGTTCTTAAAGACACTGGAAGTCGTCCTGGCTGGTTTGGCTTAGCGGTTAGAGCGTCGGTCTGCAGACCAGAGAGTCCCGGGTTCGGTTCCCACTAAGGGCACATACCTCAGTTGCAGTTTGTCCCCAGCCCTGGTTGGGGTCATGTGAGTGGCAACCAGTCAATGTCTCTCTCTCTCTTCCCCCCTCTCTCCCTCCCACTCTATCTGAAGATGGATGCAAAAATGTCCTCGGGTGAGGATAAAAAAAAAAAAAAAAGACACTGGAAGTTTTCCATTCAAACGAGCTTTGCAGAGCTCATCAGGTGAAGGCAACCCCGAGGACCACGACCAGGTTGTCTTTGCAGCACGGGCCCTGAGTCTACTGTCATTTAGAGTGAAACTTTCATTGCTGGTATGTGTTCATGCCATAGCTGTACTTTTTTGCAGAGTTTCTAAGGTCTATAGATTTTGTATTTCAAAACCAGGGCCACAGCAGTGAGGAAGCACAAGACTACCAAATCCGATTGTACAAAAGGGAGCAGTAAAACCAGAGACCCAGCTTTGCTGTGGTTAGCCACCAATTAGCTGTGTCACTTGGGGAGGCCTCATGCATCCGTGTGCTTCACCTGGAAACCAAGGTGTGTGACAGACACAGTCTGCTGCTTCTCCATAATTGGTCTGAGTCACTTGAAGTCATTCCTGTCTCCTCGGCCCCACATCCACTTTCCTGGTTTCCTTTGAAGTTAGGGAAAGTCAAGTAAAAATAACAATTCTTACACAATACAATACGTTCCATTGGCCACTCTTTAAGTACTTATGTGTATATTGACTCAACGACCCTATGAACTAAGTTTTCTGTTACCATTCTACTTTGTTGAGGAAGAAAACATGCAATAGGGAAGTAAATTTGCTAAGGTCACATGGCCGGTAAATGTTGGAGCAAGGACTCTCACCCAGGCTGTGTGTCACCAAGATCTGCGCTCCTTTGGCGTATGCAGAACATCCAGGTCTGTCTTTGTGTGGCTGGAGGTCTATCTGAGCATCACGCCCGCAGTAGTGAAGGTTGGCTGTGGGAGATACTGGCTTTCCCATACAGCCTTACTTCTCAGCACTGACTCCCATAGGAGTTACCTCTTCACTTTGAATAATCAACATCTGTAGTTTCTCTTAAGGGCCTCATAATTATAAACAAGAGTCAAAATCACATTATGAGAAGTAGCAGGTAAGAATGCTTAATTTACTCCTTTTCCTACCCTTTTAAGGTTAGGTTGTGTAGCTTAGACTGCTTGTAAGATTGCCTTCCCTCCTGCTCACTGTCACACACACACACACACACACACACACACACACACACACACCCCCATATAAATGGTACTTCTGGACAGGCTCTCCCTATGCTCATTCCTCAACTTCCTATCTGAAGGAACTTTTCCTCGAACCTCGTCCCAACCTTTTCTCAACGCTTTCAGTCGCTGGTTTCTGCTTTGTCTTTACTTTTTCTGTGGACTCTCATTTTTGGGCATAAAACACTGTAATCTCTTGTGCTAGAAGAATGGGCTCCTTTCATAAAGGCTCCTTATTTTCTGTTTTAGCAATTGACTTAACACCTCTCCCAATTCCTCAGGGCCTTTAAATTCGGCCCCAACCCCCAAAGTAGCAATTTAAACTGGAGTTTTAAAGCCTCCAGGCAACAAATTCCCACCCTTTGTTTTCCACCAGATAGGACCCTCCAGCTAGCCCTGCTCAGCCTTATTCTAGGCTCGGGTAGTTGTAACTATAGAACTAGGAAAAAATAACTTGAGGTTTTGCCTGAAGAGCTGCTCTCTGTTCTTACTGAGAAATCATACAGAATGATAGACTTTCCAGACACTGACTAGGAAAACATTGCTCTGGTTTTTAAATTGGAAAAGGCTATATGACAGACACAATAACCTTCAGCTTAATCCACCTGGACATGACCTTGAGCATTCAGAAAAGAAATCCAAGAAGAACCCCTGAGAGTCATCATGAATTCACAAAGAACGAATCAGGGCGGGCTGACCTTGCTTTTATTTGGAGACAGCTGGTCAATTACAGCAGCAAATCTTACCTTCACCCTTTGTCCTGCTGTGCCACAACAGTGGGAGGGGGTGGGTAGAGTTCTAACTTGCTCTCCAGGAATTATACATAGTCAATCTGTTTCAACCTCTTAAAATATAGAAGACGCCCTGACCGGTTTGGCTCAGCGGTTAGAGCGTCGGCCTGCGGTCCGGAGAGACCCGGGTTCGGTTCCCGCTAAGGGCACGTACCTTGGTTGCAATTTGTCCCCGGCCCTGGTTGTTCGTGCGGGAGGCAGCCACTCAATGTGTCCCTTTCGTGTCGATGTTTCTCTCTCTCTCTCTTCCTCTCTCTCCCTCCCACTCTATCTGAACATAAAATGGAAAAATGTCCTCAGGTGAGGATAAAAAAAAATATAGAAGAGAAAGCTGTAAACTGAGCAAGTGTTACATGTAAAAACACAGAGGGCTGTTCTGCAGAAGAATTCGATTTGCAGGGCAGGGCTGGGATAAGTGTGCAGATCACAGGGAGCGCTTCGGTGTGCCACAAAGGGAAGAACTACCTCCCCTAGAACAGAGTTTCTTAAATCTGAGTCACGTACACATCCCCTGACGGAGAAAAAATATTCCTGCAATTCCCCAGGGTTTACAAATAATTATGGGCTTACAACTAGGTATAAAGTCCTTATGCTTACAGTTATACAAATTTAAAAACTACATTTACAAATGTATACATTAAGTGCAAGCAAAGCTACAATGTCAACACTACTTAAATAACCTTATTTTAATGATGAATGATGTTGTTTTCCTAAAACAAAATCACCATTCAGGGCATAATAAGGTACTGATGGCTTCGCCTTGGTCAGGCATAGACCACTGCGTAGATTGTGATAACTCAAACCAAACTCTTTTTTGTTTCTGAACCACAGAAAAACCTTCATGTATGAGGCAGGCTATGAAGTCCCTTTCCTTCACTAACATCGACATTCACTAAAGTCTTCTCGCCTATTTAGTCCAACTGTGCTCTCTTCTTATTACCCTAAACAACGAAAGTAGAACTGCTCTCATAACACAGAAACAAAAGAAAGCACTGAAAAGTGTCTTCTGGTGATTCTCACATAGAAAGTGGTCACTACATTCATCAAAACTCAGAGACTGCACAACACAGAGTGAACACTAATATAAAGGATGGACTTTAATGAATAATACTGTATTGAGCCTGGCCAGCGTGGCTCAGTGGATTGAGTGTCGTCCCATGGACTGAGAGGTCCCGGTTCGATTCCCGGTCAGGGCAGATGCCTGTGTTTGGGGCTCAATCCCCAGTAGGGGGCGTGTAGGAGGCAGCCAATCAATGTTTCTCTCTCACGTTAATGTTTCTCTCTCTCTTAAAAAAAAAAATCAATAAAAACATATTTAAAAAAATAATGTTGTATTGATATTGGCCCATCGATTGTAGCAAATACACTACACTAGTGTAAGATGTTAATAATAGGGAAATGGGAGGTAGAGGGGTCAGGGGACATGGGGCACTCTACTTTTCATTCAATTTCTCTGTAAACCTAAATGTGCTCAAAAAACAAGAAGTATACTAATTTTCAAAAACTGGTCACTATAACATGCTTACTTATTAGTTCTTTTAGATTTTTGCCCAAATGAAAAGACAAAAATTTACTGATGTTGTACAGAAGTCTCAGACCTCTAAGAACACGTCTGTGCATTCATTCCAGGTTCCTCGCCACAGCTTCAGAAAGGCTGAAATCAGAGGTTCAGGAACAGAATGGGGTGTCCTGAAAAGCTGTGAGAGTTCCAGAAAATGCCTGGAAGGTCATCCTTCAAAGATGTTCTTCTGGGGATTTGTGCTTTTGGAGAGAGGTCAGAAAACATGATCTCTAATTCCAAGATTATATAATTTCGGTTTTTATGAGGATTTAACCCTAAATTAATTTGCTTTTAGCTCTACTTTTCACAGACTGTGCAGTGGCCCAATGCCAGAACAAGAATGTGCTTAAACTTGTAGCTTTCTAAAGTCTTTTTTCTTATTCCCACAACCCTGTCCAAATAGCAGCAATTTCACTTAGGCCAACCAATTGTCAATTTTTTGGTCCTGGGAAAGAATAACGAATAAACCCCACTTCATTCCAGCGAACCCAGATGGCATTCCTTTGTGATGGCCTATCACATTCCACTCCCAGCTAAGTACCATAGTTACAGCTCCGTTTTACATCTTTGAGTAATCCATTTTCTAACTGGATTTAGCGAAACCCTAGAAAATCTTTCTATTTTATTATCCCCTACGGAAAACATTTTCTTCCAGGAATCTGGGGCTAGGATAGGTTTGTGAAAGGACTTCTGTAATTCTAAACTGAAAAACAAAACAACACAAAACGCTTTTTATACTTTATTTCCTTCACATGTGTACATCATTGTCTAGTTTTAGCAAACAACCCCGGCAAGTTAGAAGTTGTAACATCATTGGCACTGAGTATGTAAAATCCTTTGCAAAGTATCAGTTGGGTCTAAATATTTAATTTCTTTAATTAGGATAGAATTCCTAATTTGGGATAGAATAGTTTGCCATTTTAAAGTAAGGAAGCTGGGTCCTAGTCACAAGTATGGGTGTCTGGAGAGGAGCAGACACCGTGTTCTGTGATTCCAGCCTGTCTCTCTCTCCCAGGCAGCATCCCTCCCTGACCTATCCATTACATCAGACTTCTCACCCTTCGGACGTGGGAGCTTCCAGAAATGAGGGCTGGCCCAGAGGCATGGCTTTTCAACTCCACCTACCGTCTGCTTCAAGAACTGCATGAATACTTCCAACATCCTAGTTCTAAGTCTTCGCCTCTTCCCAAGTGGAAATGGATTGAAATAAAAAGAAAGAATGAATATTAAAAGAGTCTGAAAAATGAGTCACCAAGGGAAACCTGTTCTTATCTCTATTCTGACATTTCCAAAAGGGGGCTCCTATTTATAGAAGATTACAACCAAAGTCAAATAGGGTCAAATGAGATGTTTTTCATGTAATGAGATCTACTAATCCTTCTCAAGTTGAATTAAAAGCAGGCATTTGATAACATATCTATTGGGAGATGTAAATATATTTGTTTTTATAATTGCTTACCCTGTTGGAAAGCTGTTACGAGGTTAGCATCAATGTTTTTTTGGAACACAGTCTAAAAAAAGACAGAACAAGCCTCCCTGATGTGTTGAGATTCCTCTTTTTTTTTTTTTTTACTTCAGGGGTAATTTTTTCCCATACTTACCCCAGTTTCAGGAAAGGGTGGGTTAGAGTCAGGGGCTTCCTGAAACTTTTCAGAACAAGAATTTGAATGAAGCTGTGTGTTTAGAGGGGCCCCCTGAGAATTGTGTTTGGGAACATACCGACCCCATGTGGTATTATCTTTGCCACATTTTACAGTTTTTTGTGAATTTTATTTTTAATCTTTAACAAAGCATGCTCATGTTTATCTTAAGTTATGAAAAAGTGTAATCGTTTAAAACTTTCAAAAATAATTAAATATACAATGAATGCTGAAACATAAAAGTCAGACAGAATGTAACTTAACAAGAAAGAGCTTCCTAGAGATCAAGGGGTTGTTCTTGTTTGATTTGCTGAAGACAAATAACAAGTACTTTCACTCTGAGGGATTCTGGTGGCGATCAAGGAGGCCTCTCCCCCACAAAGATAAAGGCTGCCTACCTTTCGCGTTCACAGGGCTGGAAAATTTACTGATTAACACTGAAAAGACACACTTGTGTTTGGAAGACTGAAATGCTGAGATTTGTTTGAAGAAGCAGATGAATCAAGACAAAGGCATTTTTGAGCATGCCTTTCAATCTTCTTTAAAATTATGGGGGAAAGAGACAATACCTTCCTTGGGCTTTGCTTTATTTGATGTATGGGCAGTAAGTTCCCAGTGCAGCACCGAGTAGGAACGAATCGTGTGGGCTGCTGTGTCCATCAATGCAGATGCTTCCGAATTCCACCCACCACTGGTTTTAATGCTCCCTTTGATAAAGAGGGGAAGAAATGGGCTTTTAGAGAATGAAAGCCCTTGTCCCACAAGAACCTACAGATCTAGGTTCTCTTTAAGTCCGGTATGGACTGATAGGTCAGAATAAGTCAAGATGGAAATCTGGTCTCAGTTTGATTTTTGGTGGCCTGTCGGAGATGGGTTTGTATAATGCTGGTCCCTTTCACCGTGGGGCCCTTAGCAGCCAAAGCACCTCTGGATGGGGTAATAGCTGGTTATTTCCCACCAGCAGCTATCATACGGGCCCAATCAAGTCCTTCAAGAATACCATTCAAAGAGAAACAACGGTTCCTTTTACTTATCTTGTATGTATCCCTCCAAACAGCGTCAAAATATATGTGCTATTTTTTATGAAAGCTTCCAACAGTTCATGCTGTGAGGGGTGAAAGAAGGAAGAAGGTCGTGAAGCAGAGTGACCCTCACAAATACATATATAATAGAATGTTTGTGCTGAAGAGGGTTTTGTTGAACCAATCATTCTTTAACACTCCACATGGGATGGAACATAATCGCCATGCATATTAAATGACATTCATAACTGCAGGACATCTTACAGAAAACCAACAACAGCTCTCATGGCTAGGAGAGCAGTAATGCAAATAATTCCAAACACCAGATGCTCCCCAAATCATGGCTTTGGAACTAATTGAGTCAGCAAATTACTCTGTTTTGCTTAATTTACTTTAATGGGAGGCGTATGGTAGAGTGGTGAAATAAGGTAACTCAGTTGTTATTGTTTTAAAAATCATTCCATAGTACTGTTAACAATAATTGCTTGTGATTGTTGATTGACATTGTATAATTGCACACCCATCAGACCAGCAGGAAAGGCAGTTCACAGATAGGACTAGAGATAATAAAAGTAGTTTTAAAAGTTGAAGACAGGGTAGGGGCTACTTTTACAAGGGAGGACTCAAAAAATAGGACTAATTATTTTGGTTAGGCTAATTCTATTATATCAGGCTTCTCAGAGAATTGTTTTGGTGTGCAGAAAGACTTGAATTTGGATCATATCTATTCAATACGTTTTATACATAGGTTTTTATTTAGTTTCCAGTTGACTGAATAAGTGATTTGTAAATCCTTCATTTCACCCACTGCATGGTCAGTATTAGTATTTAGACTGAGCCCACAACGCTTTCCACAATGGTAATTTCATAGTTCCTTTTCAGTGCTGAGTGTGGAGAACCTTTGACCCGAGCGTGGCTGACCCTGATGAGGGCAGACTGTGATGAGATGGTCTTACCTTATCTCTGTCGCCACATCACATCCTGATCTGCCGAATTAGTAGTGAGTAGTCGGCTGGAGCTCCAATCCCAGATTCTATCACCAAAATAGAGTTTTGGTTACTTTTAATATAAACATTATCTAGATAAAACTATATCTAGGTCTTCCCTGACAAGTTTTATGATTCAGTGCTTTGCTTCTATAAACTAAAGTTAGCAACACAGAGTGACTCACTTTTTTTTTTTTTTTTTTTGTATGCATCTAAGTGTACAAGGAAGTCAGACTGCTTCTGGTGTTGCTTTCTTTAAAAGAAAAAAAAAAAGGGCATGCTCCTGCTCAAGTATCCTTTTTAGGTCAGCATTTTGAAGTGCAAGACTTATTGGTGTCGGAGCGGAAAGGGCTGATGCTCTGATTTATCACGGCTCCCTGTGAGTGGACTTCTTCCATGGCTGGAGAAAGGAAAACATTTGTTGTACTAATACTGAATGTGCTTCCTGTGTAAAATAACCTTTAACTTTGTGGAGATCCCCCATTTTAATGACCAGGGGCATAGTGGAAACAGAAGGAAATGCAAACACCCCACTGGCAGCCGCTCTGCTCTCCAACAGGCCCAGCTACGCTCCCCGTCGACGACAGCGATGGCTCCAGGGGCATGTTCAGCTGGGCTCCTGTGTCTCCTATTTTAAGATATGACTATTTTAATTGTTTAAAAACCTGGTGACATTTGGACCCAGTAAGAAGGCTGAGCTCCGTCAATCAGGGGTCATGAGGTAGATGGACTGGGGAGTCCTCTCGCTCATACATCTGTCGTGGGGACTGGGAAAGCTGGCCAACTGCAGAACCCACTCTCAAACCCTGGGTCAGACTACAGGCTTCTGCATTTACATGTCTTTATTAGAAACATATTGAATCTACAGTGACTCCCCTGGCCACTAGAGATTCTCTTTCTATGCAAAGCTTGAAATGGGATTCCCTACACTGAATGAGGGGGAAAGCCTAGTGCTCACCTGGAGAAACACTGTTCTAGCATGTTTGGGCTTTTGCATGACTCTGCAGTAGCCCAGCTCTTTAAGTTCTGCAGAAAGTATGCCTGTGCGATGGGCAAAGAAAGGCTGCAATATGCTGTCAGAGCTTCCCTGGCAAGCTGGCACTGCGTGTCGTCCTGCAGGACACAGTCACATCCTGGCTCAGCAAGCTGCACCTCGCGAACGCACTGCTGCTCCCAGAAAATAGCTCTCCACAGGTGGGTCAATGGCACATCTACCTCCACACCACTTGCAGCCTGCTTCTTCTTAAGAGACATGTCTACTTCTTAAAAGACAGCTGAGCTAATCGGGAGAGAGGAGAGTAACAGCCACAGTTTACTTTAATGTCTTTCCCATTCTGTGTTCTCTCTCTCTCTCTCTCTCTCCCCCCCCCCCCCATTTCTTCTGCCTCTCCCCACTTCCCTCTGCAACTCCCTCGAGCTGGCTCATCCAATTAATCTTGATTTCCATCTGGTCTGCCTCCTTCTCCCTAAGAACGAATGATTTGTCTCAGTGAGAACAGACCAAACCCAATGACACAGAGCCATGTATGCACGTCTTAGACTGCATTACTGGCTCCTAAAACTCCTGTGAAGTCCGACACACATATGGTATAGTAGAAGAGACACTACCTGGTACATAGTACGTATTTGTTTGATACATACTTCTGTTTGATATCTGATGTTAGCTGGTAGGTTGAACACTGGTTAGGAGTCACGAGCCAGACTTTGTCCGTGGTCTAATTTGATGTGCAACCTTGGATAGTCTCCTGGCCTCTCTGGGCTTACCATTTCCTGCCTTTCTAAAAAGGAATTGTGCTTTCACGGTTCTTGATAGAGGGTATCCATACCCCTGGACAACAGAGCTCAGTACTGCGTCAGAGGATGTACATAACCAGGAAAGAAGTATCTTCCTTGACTATCAATTTCACTTGAGGGTAAATAACCTGAGAATTTTGTTTTCTGTAGTTATATAAAATCAAACAAGGAAGTTTTAGGTAGTCCTGCTGTGTACAGTGTGCATACGTTTTACGTCTGCAGGCAAGTTTTGAACTGACCACAGAGTGCCCCTCCAGCCTCACTTCCTGTCCATGTTCTCTTTCCGCTGCTCCTGGAAGTTCTTCAGGGTCGAGAACTCTAAGTAGTTAGGTGACAGGTACTCTCCCTTTTAGCTTCTGTTTCTTTCTTATTCTAAAAGTGCTATTTCTGAGGGGTCTCCCCCAAGCCCAGGCTCCGCTTACAACCTTTCTGCGGATGTCTCATTCATTTACAGATCTACTCTGGGCACCAAACGCCTGTTTATCCGGCTGCTTGCTTGGGATTTCCTTTTGGATGTCTCAGAGGTGCAAACTCAACAGGTCTAAGAAGGACTCATGACCTCCCTCCCCAACCTAGCATCTTCCCAATATTCCCCATCTGAGTAAACGCCACGACATCCATTACATTGCATAAGCAATAAACTTGTCATCCTAACCTTGCCCATATTCCTTATAGTCAATCCATCACCAGAAGTTGACTGTTGACTTCTAAATTGCTCTCAAATCCACTTTCTCTCCATCTTCAAGCTACTTCTGTCCCTTGTTTTAGCCTCCTCACTATTCTATGCCACATCCTATTATGGCTCCCCTAGCTTTCAGCCCGCACGTTCTGGCCATATGCCTACCTCTAACCGCATCTAGCCTTCTTCCAGTCCTGCATATCCACCAGGCTTCACGGTATCACAGGACCTTTGCCATGCCCACTTTCACTTCCTTCCTTCCTCACTCAGTTAATGTCTACTCACTTTCAGCCTTCAGTTAATTTCTACTTATCAGATCAGAGAAGTCCTTTCTGTCCACAATGACTAGTTAAAATCTCCTTTTTAAGGACCAGTTATTTGTCTTTCGTGGTACTTTCAGGAGCTGCACTGTGTTTGTTGGCTTATCTGACCGTGTGCTCCCCCTTCTCCCAAGGCTAAAACTCCACGAGGACAGGAACCGTAACTGGCAGGTGTTAGGACCCCAGAAGCTAGCATAGTAGATACTTTAATCACAAATATTTGATGAACCAATGAATAAAGTAGTTATTCACTAGCAAAGGAATGGGGACTATTGATAAATGCTATCAATAATAATGGTTAAGGCCTGGCTGGATAGCTTAGTTGCTTAGAACGTCATCCCGATATGCCAAGGTTGTGAGTTCGACCGCAAGTCAGGGCACACACAACAATTAACCAATGAATGCAAAAATAAGTTAAACAACAAATTGATGGGGTTTTGTGTGGGGTTTTTTTCTCTCCCTAAAAAAAAAAAAAAAAAATCAATAAATACAAATTTAAAAGAATAATAATTTTAAAAATAAGTTAATACAGGGAAGACTTCTGTGGCTCTACACTGCTATTCAGTCATTACGCTCTGTTTGAAGTGATAGGTGAGATGTTACTTTTCAAACATCAAATGCAGGTCACTTGAATGTAGTGTGCAGATCGCTGGGGACAAAATGCGGTGAGCATTTGGAGGTAAGCACTCAGATCCTCTAACTGAACTGCCAATCTTTTAATGGTCACTGTACCAGGGCATTCAAATAAAAGAGAAGTTTTTATACATATATATATCAACCAGACTCTATATATCTTAACCAATAAAATGAATTATTTTCCAGTACGTGCATGACTTGTTTCAGCAAGATAAATACATTTTCATGGGTTCCTCACTTAAATCCCCTTAGATTGGCATAACATGGGAATACCAGCAACAAAAATACTTTAAAAATAAGTTTACTTTTAAGACCCAAGACTGTTGTTTAAATGACAATATGAGTCACAACACTAACATATATATATATAATTTCCAAATAAATTTTCAGTTGACGGGAAAAAACCTTACAACATTGTTTCTAATCAATGATTAATCTTTTCTTACTAGTCATGAATGTAGGCATATGCTAAAAGACAAAACACATTCACCATGTATATGATAACAAATGATATAGTAGTCACTTGAAAAACATTATTGTGTACTTACTTTACTACAAAGTTCTCTTGCACTTCACAGGGCAAATCAAGTATCATGTTTTAAGATTAATTTTGGATGCAACAGAGTATCTGACTAAAGAGTATACATTAAGCAAAAAAGGCAATTCTTTTTCTCCTATAGCAGGAGGTAGCCAATCCAGTGCTCACTGAGGTTAAATCAAGGACAAAGGTTCTTTCTTTCCTATTTTTCCATTCTTGTGTTTGTCACCTCATGATTTCAAGGTGATTCTCAAAGCTCCAGACTCATAACTGTATTCAAGGGGGAGGGAGGTAGGCAGGCAAGGGTGACATGTGACTCTTCTAGAGTCGCTCTCCTGTTTTATCATGGAAGTTTCCATACGCTCCAAAAACTCAGCAGGATAAATAAGAAGGCATTCACACCAAGACAAGTTGTGGTCAAATGCAGACAAAATAGAAAATCTTTAAGTAGTCAGAGAGAAAAATGCAGATTACCCATAAGGGGACATTTGTTTGGCATATTTATCAATAACAACAACGGATGCCAGAAGGGTGTGGAACAGTATCTTCAAAATGCAGAGAGAAAATAACTGAAGACCTAGATGTCTTTACCAGCAAAACTATCTTTCAAGAATAAGGGCAAAATAAAAACATTTCTGACCAACACACAATGAGTATTTGTTGGGACCTGCTAGAGGAACTTCTATAGGCAGTACATCAGGATGAAGAAAACTCACCCCAGAAAGAAGGTCGGAGATCCAAAACAGAAAGCAAAGAAAGTAACAAACACATGGATAAATCTAAACAATCATTGACTGTGTTAAACAATAATGACGTCTTAATTTGGGGGTTAAAAAATAATATAGAAATAAAATGTTGGTAACAATGGCATATAAATTGGAAGGAGGTAATCAGGAATTAGGCCTGCAAAGGTCTGTACTTTGTTCATAAGGGTAAAACACTGACCAACTTAAGATTTTCCTGGCCAGGTAGCTCAGTTGGTCAGAGGGTCGTCACAATACGCCAGCCAAGGTTGCAGGTTTGATTCCAGGTCAGGGCACATACAAGAATCAACTAATGAATGCATGAATAAATGGAACAACAAATTGATGTTTCTCTCTCTCTCTCTCTCTCTCTCTCTCTCTCTCTCTCAACTCAGTAAGTGAAAAAAAAAATTTTTTTTTAAAGATAATAAATTACCCCAGCTGGTGTGGCTTGGTGGTTGAGCATCGACCCACGCACCAGGAAGTCACTGGTTCAATTCCCAGTTAGGGCATATGCCCAAGTTGTGGGCCCGATCCCCATTTGGGGGCATGCAGGAGGCAGCTAATTGATATTCTCTCTCATCAATGTTTCTATCTCTCCTTCTCCCTTCCTCTCTCTCTAAAATCAATAAAGAAAAAAAAATTAAAGACAATAAATTACATACTTCATTAAATTACACATACGTGTATGTATGTTAAAAATTCTAGGACACCCTATAAAATATTTAAAACAACAAAAAAAACTCAAAACATATAAGTTCCAAACTAATAAAGGGAAATAACAGATTAATTTTAAAAAATCAAGAAGATAAAAAATGTACCGAAGAGGCAGAAAAATAGAATGCATAAAATACGATGGTAGCAATGGAATCCAAATATATTAAAATAACAATAAGAGTAAGAAGCCAACATTTTAAAATTTTTTCAAACTTTTTATTAATTAATTTTTTTTCGTTACAGATGTTTCTCCTTTTTTCCCCCAGACACCCTCCTCCTGATCCCTACCCCCTCCCTCCAGCATTGTTGTCTATGTCCATTTGTTACGCATACATGCATATAAGTTCCCTGGTTTATCTCATCCCTCCCCCTCCCGCCCCCATCCTCTGAAGTTTGTCAGTCTGAACCATAGTCCTTTAAGAAACCTGTATTTATCAGAGTGTATAAAAAGCAAAGTATTGCTACACGTTGTTTGTAAGAAACACATGTAAAACAAATAATAAATTCATAGAAGAGTTGAAAGTAAAAAAAAAAAACATTTAATAAATATTAACTAAAAGAAAGTATGTATAAATATATTATCAGATAAATAAAAAATACTTTAAGGCAAAAGCATTACTAGATATAAAGATTCATTATCTTTTGAGGAATGTCCAATTCATTAGAAGATATAAACTATTCTAAACTTATATATAACAGAGCTTCAAATAATACCAAGCAAAAAATGACAAAACAAGAAAAAGAAATAGACAAATACATCATTACTGAGATAAACTTTAACAAATCTTTGTCAGAATTGACAAGATAAAAGTAATGATCAGTTGGATTTATTCCATGAATGTGGATGATTTACCATCACAATAAACAAACCAGATGTAATGAACATATATAGATGCCTTTACCAATAACTGAAGAATAAACTTTCTGTTCACAGGAGCAATTATAAAAACAGACAGTATACTAGCCCATAGAGCAAAGCCAACAAATGTCAAAGAATCACTATCATGTAGACAACATTCTCGGACCATACCATGATTAGTAACAAAATAACAAAAAACTTAAAAGCATGATTCTAAAATGTTCAGGTGTCCAAAAAGAAAGCAAAGGAAAATTAGAAAATACTTAGAACCATCAATGGTAATTATATAGGAAAACTGGTGCGATACAGCTAAAGTAATAGGCAGAGGAAGTGAGTAAAAAAGAAGAGTTGAAATTACTAAAAGAACAAAAAAGTCTAAATACAACAATAATAAAGGAAATAATAAATAAGATCAAAATTAATTAAACAGAACACAACAGTCACTAGAAAGGATCAACAAAGCAAAATGTTGGTTCACTGAAAAAAGTTCATAAAACTGACAAACCTTTAGCAAATTGACGAAGAAAGAGAGCAGATACAAATTTTAAGAATAGAAAAGGAAACCATAAATACCACAGCAATTACACAGATAAAACATTACAAGCAATTTATCAATACATTTAAAAATGTAAGTAAAATGGACAAATTCCTGGAAATCTAAATTTATAAAACTGACTTAAGAAATTTAAAATCTGAAATGTAAACATCAGAGCTATTCAGTCTGTACAGCCATACTCTTTGTTTAGGGACAGGGTGAGTTCTGATTGATCTGTGCAACCCTTCTAATTGGTAGTTAAATAATTTTATTACCATCCAGACTATAATCATTAATAAAATTTTATCAGTACTTAAAATTTTTCCCACAAAGAAAACACCAGGTCGAGGCAGTTTTATAGGCAAGTTTACCAAGATCCGAGAAACTGATAATTCTAATCTTAATCTCTTAAGATTAAGAGAGTATAAAAGGAGGAACATCCCCTAACTAATTTTATGAGGCTCGTATAACTTTATACAAAAACTAGACAAGAAAAAAAAATTATAGTCCAGCTTCATTCTTGGTCATGGATGTAAAAATCTTTAAATATTAGCAACTATACTGAGCAAAATATATATGAGGATAATGATCAGTTGGATTTATTCCATGAATAGAAGGTTGTTGAACCATTAGAGAATTAATATAATTTATCACATTAACAGATTAAAAGAGAAGAAAACATATGGTCACTTCAAAAGAGGTAGAAAAAGCATTCAAAAAATTTCACAAGCCATTTATAACAAAAACAAGCAAGAAAACTCATAGCCAAAAAGGAATAAAGAACATCCTTAGCTTATCTAATAAAGAGTATCTGCAAAAACATCTCTGGCAAATATAATTCTCTACAGTAAAAAAGTTGAAAGCATTTTCTTTAAAAATAAGGACAAAGACCAGGAGATAAACCATTACCATTCCTAACAACTTTGCGCTGGAGTTCTAGCCATTGCAGAGCATCAAGAAAATAACAAAGGAGTGTAAGGACTGGAGAGGAAGAAACCAAACGTCATTACAAATTAAATGACTGTCTATGTAGAAATTCAGAATCTGCCACAAATTATAAGAAAAATGAAATGTATCACGATTTTTAGACATAGGATCAATAGGCACAGGTTAACTGCATTTCTATATGCCAGCGCAAAGAAACAAACAAAAAAACCAGCTGCACATTTTCATTTTTAAAGGATACCATTTGCAATAGTACAAAAAATAAGGTATCTAGGAATAAATCAAAGAAAAATATCTAAGGAACTTCATGTAGAATACTACAAAAATTTACTAAAATATGTGCAAAAATACCTAAATAAATGAAGAAATATACCACATGAATGGAAAAGTTCTATTTTACAGTTATCAATTTACCCCAAACTTTATAAATTCAATAGAAATCCAAATAACATCCTTCACTAACTCAAATTTATAGGAAAGAGCAAAATGCCAAAGATAGCTGAGGTACTTCTAAAGAAGGAAGCAGGAAGTCTTGTCCTATCAGATATTAAAAGATATTATGAAGCTACAATTATTAATACAGAATTTACAAAAAGATAGACAATTTGACCAATGGAACAGAGAGCCCAGAACCATATATTTGGCAGAGCTGGCATCGCAGATGAGTGGGGGAAATGATGAATTTCTCAATATAAAAAGAGCTGAGATAAACCCTACAGGGAAAATAAAAGGAATTGGATTCTTACTTCACCCAATATGTGTGTGTATATTTGTGTGTGTGTGTGTGTATGTGTGTGTGTGTGTGTGTGTGTGTACAACTACAGTTACATTAGGGACATAAATGTGAAATCTTTGAAAATTTCTGAAGAAAAATATCAATAAATTTGATTATATTAAATTTAAGAAGGTTTCTTTATCAAAAACCTATAGTTTACCTATAGATCAATAAAAAAAAAAACTAATAGACAAATAGCAGACTATATGAACTGCCATTTCACAGGAGAGAAAACATATATTGGCTAATAATGTGAAAATTTACTCAATTTCAATAGTAGCTATGAAAATTAAAACCACAATGAGATAAAATTTTGAACCCAACAGAATGAGAAAAATGTAAAAGTTGATTAAGACCAAGTATTGCCAAGGATGTGGAGAAATGGGAAGTCTATTAGTTGAAGTGTAAATTGCTTTGACCAGTTTGGTTAACATTTAGGTATTACCAGTAGCTGTGAATGCAGCAATTCCTCTCTTGGCAGAGAAAATCTTGCACCAGCAGATGTACAAAAATATTTATATTAGCAAAAACTGGAAACAACCCAATGAATCGAGTAAATTTTTTTAAATGATGCATTTATACAATGGAATATTATACAATAGTAAAAATGAAATAACTGTGTATTGACATGGATGAATTACAAAAACACTATAGAGTAAAAAATTGGAAGTTATGGATAAATACACTTTATAATTTTGTTTTTATAAAGGTTAAAAACAGGCAAAACTAAGTAATATATATTTACATTACAGTGAAATTGAGTACAACTATAAATAAAAGCAAGGGGATAATTTAAAATGATTTTTCATACGTCAGGACCAAATAGTTTCATGTTTTAAAAATTATTCCAAAAAAACCTGAAAGCTACACATTTCATTTTATAAAGCCAGCAAAATCTTAATCTGAACATCTTGATTTTAAAAAATCAGTATAATCAAAGAAAACATAAAATGACCTCACTTATGATTATTAGTGCAAAAATTCTGAATACAATTTTAGGAAACAATATTTTAGAATAATAAAAGTATATTACAACCAAGTAGGTTTATTACAGGAATAAAGGGCTGGTTCATTATTAAAAATCTGTCAATATAATTATACCAGCAAATTAATGGAGAAAATAGTGATTATATAAATAGATGATGAATAGGCATTTGAAAAAGTGAGCAGTTGCCTTGGCCAATGTGGCTCAGTGGATAGAGCTTAGGCCCACACACTGAAAGGTCATGGGTTCGATTCCCGGTCAACCACACGTACCTGGGTTGCAGGTTCAATCCCCAGCCCCAGTTGGGGCACATGCAGGAGACAAGCAATCAATATGTCTCTTTCACATCAATGTTTCTCTTTGTCTCCCTCTCCCCCTCCCTCCCCCTTCCCTCACTTCCACTCTCTAAAAACCAATGGAAAACATATCTTTGGGTGAGGATTAACAAAAAACTGAGCAGTGATTCCAAATGAAAACTCTCTATAAAGTCTGATTAGAAGATTTATTAGAATAGGCTAGTTTATCTTACAAACCTCAGTAGCTTCACACATATTATTCCTCGTCACATTATAATCCAGTGTGGGCCAGCAACGGAGCTCTCCTACACAGTTCTTCAGAGATGACGGCGCCTTCCATCAGTAGCCCTGCCATCTTCTAGGATCTCAGAATTCTCCACCAAGTCCTTTGCATCAGACAGGCAGAGAAGGGAAGACTGAAGTGAAGAATCATGTCAAAGATTCAGTTAGGACTGGAAGTGTAGTAAATCACTGCCACTCACATTTTTTTGACCAAAATTTAGTAAAACTGGGCTTCCTTAATTAAAAGTAAAATTCAATTAGATTGGGCTTACTTAATCTCAAGAGGGACTGGAAAACAGTTTTGCTGTGATCACAAGAGGAAAGGTAAAAGGTTGGGTGAGTATTTAGCCAGTTTCTGCCACATAAAGTAACTACCTAAAATACTAAAGACCTTTACCAAAACGCTGATAGCACACATTATCCTGAAGCGTGGAATACTAAACACACTTCCAGTGAAATCAAGAAAAAGACAGGGATGTCCATACACTTCCAGTGAAATAAAGAAACAGATAGGATATCTACTATCACCATTATTTATTTAACATTATTTTGGATGTAGCAAATACAGTAAGAAAAGGAATTAATATAAATTTGGGAAAGAAGAAATTATCTTTTACTAATAATATGATTACATATTTAGAAACTCCAAGATATGCTTTTAAAAAGAATCTATTAGAATTAATAAGATAATTGAGTAATGTGGTTCGACATACGATAAATATAACACACATAAACACATACATATATACACACACAAATGTATGTATATGTGTGTGTGCACATTGTTCTCTATGTAGGAACTCTCTTTATACAAGCTCTCCCTTAGATCTGTAAAACCTATAGACCATTACTTATATGGCAGGATAAGTGCTCTTACCTTGTGCGATAACCAGATATTCCATTTTCACCAGGTGAGTGGTATACTTACTAGTATCAAGTGCTTGCTCCTAAACATTTTTATGACAGTTATACTGTTATTATAACCAAGTAATTTAAATAAATATTACTGAATCCAATAAACAATGTGAAAATAACAAATTGTTGTTTTTATAAAAGCGAAGTCGTCTGCTTTAGATTCAATAAAGGCGAGTTACACATAATGCTGTTGGTTTGGGTGTGACAATTATAAAGGATGAGGTGGGGTGTTATAAAATTCTGTATTTATATTTTTCTACAAGTATTTTAAGTTCTTGATCCATGGTAGAGAAATCCAAACTGGAAATTGTCTAGGATGCATTATAAATGTGATTTATACAAGAAAGATAACATGGTACTCAAAATCAGTGTACTCATACATTAAAAAAAGGACTCTGTCCTACATAATAATGACACACACACATATTTTAAAATATATGAGCTGTATTCATCAGGATAGGTTAGGCTACACTACAGTAAACAAAACGAAACAACAACCTTAAATCTCAGTGACTTAAAAGCACAAAGACTCTTCACCTGGGTGGCAACCAGGGCAACTGTCTTCTACACGACGGCTCAGCATTCTAGCTACTTTGGACTATGGGTACTTCCACATCCACACATACTTCCATAATCACTACTGCAGTGAAGATACCATGGAAAATCATGTTCCAGCTCCTCAATGCTTCCATGCAAGAATGAAATACATCACTTCCACTCAATTTCCATTGGCCAGGACTAGTCACATGATGATGTCTAATTTTAAGACACAGAAAATATAATCTCTTGCATAAGTCAAACCTTGGTTCTCAGATGTCTTCCATCATGAACAATAAGGTTCTCGACCAAGTTGTTCACAGGAAAAAATGTCTCAGTTATTGAACAAAACTTCAGTTCTCAACCTGACAACCTTTTCACGCCGATACATCAGCATGACAAAAAGCATCTCCCAGGCCACAAGATGCTGCACCTTGTTTCCTTTCCCTCTATGACAAGGCTGCACTGCAATGGGCCTGATAGCAGGGACTCTGCTGGCCTGGGTCCCAGAGCGAAGATGATGTGAGGCATCACATGCCGCCAGCTTGTGATGGACGTGGAGTATGAACAGGAAATTATAAGCCACTGAGAACTTCAGATTGCCACTGCAGTGTACCTTATTCTAGGCTGATTATATTCCATTTAGATTAGTGATAAAAGTATACTAAAAGTATAGTATGTGGAATACTTAAGGTTAACTTTGATGAAAATTGTGAAATGTTATTGAAGGATATAAAACATGTCTATTATCACAAAATCAATGTATAAATTTAATGTAATTCCAATCATAATCTCAATGGTTTCTTTGTAATTTAGTAAAAGCATTTTTACGTCCATGTGGAACAACAGAACTGACCTACAATGTTGCTGCCAAGATAAATTAAATGAGCTAAACTATGTAAAGTGCTTAGGACAGAATTAGGCACACATCTGTACAACATTAGGTAGTTCTGTTATTTGGAAAAATAATTAGATAGTTATAATAGAGAGTCCCCAAAATATATCTTAGTACAAATGGAATTTTACTATAGCCATCTAGAGAAATATAAAATTAGATTATCTTAATCCATATTAAAAATAAATTCCATATGAATTAAAATAAATGTGTGAAAAACAACAAAAATATTTTAAAACAAAATTTAAGAGGATAAATTTATACACTAGGAGGCTAGAAAATAGTTAAACACTAGAAAATGATTTTCAATGAAAACAGTAAACTAGGGAGTTGTAAAAGAATAGAGACATTTATTAAAAATATGCATGTCAAAGAAAGATACCATAAACAAAAATATTACAACAGATGGTGGGAAATACTTGTAATGCATAAACATCTATAGTATATGATGTTTGCCACCAAGTTTATAGGCAGATAAAAAACAGCATAGAAAACAAGCAAAGAATGTGCTAACAGGTATTTCCAGAAAAGCAAATCTAAATGGTAAATCAATTTGAAAAAAACTTAATATTACCAGCAATCAGGAAGAGGCAAACCAAAGTAACAAGTGATCACCTCTCACTCATCAGATCAACAAAAATGTTGATTGTTGACAGAAATGTCAACAATTATGTAATCTGAATCACTTTTTACAATTGTTTTTAAAAAGGGATGTCTCAAAACAATTCTTTCATAAATATATTGGCAAAGGAAGAACTGGAAGAACTTATTTTGTATTGCAATTAATCATACACAAACTACACTATTTCGAAATTTCCGATTCTTGCGGAATATATTTTGACAAAACTGACTTTGCTCTTTTCATCTTCTACACTGTATGTCCCTCTCAGCTCCAAACAAAGGATTTTGCAACTACTTATGGTCACTGAACAGTGAGTTTTTTTCTTTTTTTACTTCATTACCACTCTGACCCAGGCCAAGGAAGCCCTGGTAACACATCCCTGAGCACCCAGCCATGCACGCTGTGGCAGCCGGGCTGAACTCTGGCTAAGACTATATACCTTTTTGGATCTGTGACTAGTATGCCTGTCCCTACCTGACTTTCAACCTAGTTTCTCACAGCCCCCACTGTTTCTACTTACTCTTCACTCCTTCCCTTCTCCCCACCCTTTTCAGGAATCTCTCAGTGGGGAACCAGGATTAAGGCACTGTTGATATTTACTGTAGGAAATAAATTAGATCCAGAGCTAACTGGGCCCTGGAGTCAATTTCATCCTGTCACTACCACCAGACCTGTGAAACACACTGCCATTGTCTATTGAGCCTACTCTCGAGATGATGTGCAAAATGAATCAGGGAGCAGGTGAGGGAGAGTGGAGGCAGGCAGGCTAGCTGAGAGGCTTTGACAATGTTCCTAACGAAAGGTAAGAGCTACAGGGGAGTTCAAGATGGCAGCGGAGTAGGTGGATCCTTCTGGAACCTCCTCCCAGAACCAAACTGGAAATAAAAGTAAATTGGGAACATTCAACCTGAATTACCAACTGAAGACTAGCTAAAGAGGAGACTTTTAACAAGGAAGGGCAGAAACCACCTGAGACTGGTAGGAAGGGCAGGGTCGCCAGAGGGGCTGGCCGGGCTCCCACAGGTGGCAGGCCGAGGGTGAGGAGGGGGACCTTGGCTGCGGGGATTCCCTGAGAGGAGAGAGGCAGGAGCCCAGCCTGGGTCTGCAGCCTGGAGCACCCGAGCCATGCACAGCAGCCCACATAACATCCAGCCATGAAAGGCAGCAGGGTTTCTATCTGCCAGGGAGAGAGACAGCCTGTTGGATATAAAGCCACTTAAAAACAAAACAAACACAGAGCACAGGATTGTCGTGTGGAGCCACTCACCTGAAGCTTCAGTAGAGGGAAGGCGGTGTAGACTGGAGTCACCTGAGGAGAATCTGGGGTGGGAGGCATTGGGGGGAAACACGGAGGAAGAACGGTCGGGAGACCTGAGCTCAGCCTCTTCCCACCCCCAGACCACAGCAGCCCTTCTTCCTGAGAGGTGCAAGCCCTCCCAGCAGCAACAGTCTAGGGAAAGGCAGAGACGCTGCCCTCAGGGACACAGCTCACTCACCCTCAGGAATCCCACGTGCCCACCCTGCATCCTGACCCTTGCTGAGCGGCTACAGCAGAGGCCAAGCCTATGGCCTGGGCAGTCTCTGGGGGGGGGGCTCAGTGCCTGGGTTTGGGGTGGGGCTATTCTCCCTACTTTCCTGGGAACCTGACTGGTGCTTCACCATCACAGGAGAGCTGAGAGAAAACTCCCAGCTTCCAGCAGACTCCACAGGACTGCATGGGGGGGCTCTGCTCTGCTGACTTGAGAGAAACATTCCGAGACGCTCAGACTGGCTCTGGGGCAGGGAAACACACCCACCAGCTTCGCTGAAACCCGAGTGGCACTTCTGCCTCTTGGGAGACCCAAAGGGCTTATCTTCTATATTCTTCTAAAAGCCCTTTCAAAAACAGCCTTTTCAGTGACTAAGTTGGACAGCTGTCCAGCAGGCAGAGGAGGGTGGAGCTCGACATGCCTTGGGATATTGCCGCCCACCCCAGACCCGCGTGCTGCTAACAAGCTGGCCCTAGAGCACAGCTTGGCCCCTCCTGAGTGCAGCCAAGCCCTGTGGAGGCAGCCACAAACTGTGGATCGCTTGAAGCTTCAAACAGGTTACTGAGAGTCCAACATGGACAACTTCTGAAGTGGCTAGCACCAAAGTACCTCCTGGGAGGCCCTGAAATGGCAGACAAAACAGTCAGCTGCAGTCAACATAAGAGCAGGGTCCAAAGGGAGCTCCCAGGAGGCACTAAACTCTGCTGAGATGAACTCCACTTTGCTCTTCTGTGTCTTTGCATTACGTTCTTCATGCTTCTTTTTTTCTTTTTTATTGCATTGTTATCATTTTTGGCTCTTTTTCCTTTCATATTTCTTATTTCCTTTTCTTACTCTTTTTTTTCTATCTTCTCCTTCTCTTCTTTACCTCTTAATTTCTTTTTGCTTCTTTCTCTTTTTTCTCTTCTTCCTCTTTTTTTTCTAATCCTCACCCAAGGTTATTTTTACATTTATCCTCAGACAGAGTGGGAGGGGGAGAAAGAAACATCGATGTGAGAGAGACACACTGACTGGTTGCCACCCGCACAATCCCAACTGGGGCCGGGGCTGAACCACAACCGAGGCATGTGCCCTTGGCCAGAATCGAACCTGGGACTCTTTGGTCCTCGGGCCAACACTCTAACCGCTGAGCCAAACTGGCCAGGGCTCCTCTTCTTTTATACAGTTTTCCTTTTCCTATTCTTTATTGGTTTTTCCCTTGCCCATCTTCCCTTTCATATCCTCTATTCTACCCTTTTTTTCCTTCTCACATTTTTTACTTTTCTTTACTTTTATTATTCTTGCTCTCTTTTCTCTTTCTTAATTCTCTTTTGTTTTGTGGTTGTTTCTGTTGTTGTTGTTGAGGTCTTTTGTATGTTTGTTTGTTTTTTAATCCTCACCCAAGGACATTGTTTTGCATTGATCTTCAGATAGAGCAGGAGGGAGAGAGGGACGAAGAGAGAGAGAGAAACATTGATGTGAGAGACACATCGAGTGGCTGCCACCCACACGACTCCAACCGGGGCCGGGGACAAACTGCATCCGAGGTACGTGCCTTTAGCGGGTACCGAACCCGGGAGTCTCTGGTCCGTGGGCCGATGCTCTAACAGCTGAGCCAAACTGGCCAGGGCTTTTGTATGTTTTTATATAGTTTCTTGTTTTGTTGTGTTTTGTTCTATAAGCACCTACACAACAGCTCCCACAATAAGATTGAGGTTGAGTCTCACAGCCAGCCAACCTGAAGAGGGAGATCCCACCCACAAATGAGACAATAACAATCAAGACCCAATTACAACAGGAGAGCCCAAATAACCACACAAGGAACATTCCCAGAGCAACCCAGCTTAGAAGATCCACGAGACTGCACCACTGGGTCCCACAGGAAACTTACTGGCCACCCCAACAAGACTGGGAGGCATAGCAGTTCTATCTAATACATATAAATAAACATAATGAAACAGGTAAAATGGAGATACAAATAAACAACCCTCAAATAAAAGAAGGAATCTCCAGAAAAAGAGCTAAATGAAATGGAGGCAAGCAATTTTATCAGACATAGAATTCAAAGTAATAGTTATAAGGATGCTCAAGGAACCTAGTGAGAATTACAAGGAATGCAGTGGGAACTACAACAGCATGAAAAAGGAAATAGAAACCATGAACAAGAACTAGTCGGAAATGAAGAATACCATATCTGACTCAAGAACACACTGGAAAAAATTAAAAGTAGACTGAATGAAGCAGAGGATTGAATCCGTTATTTGGAAGACAAGGTAGGAAGAAAACACACAGAGCAGCAGAAAGAAAACATAATTAAAAAGGAGGAGGGAAGTTTAAGGGAGTTTTGAGACAGTATGAAACGTAACAACATTCACACAGTAGGAGTACAAGAAGGAGAAGAAAGAGAGCAAGGAATAGAGAACCTGTTTAAAGAAATAATGACAGAAAACTTCTCTAACCTGGTGAAGGAAAAAGTCACACAAGTTCAGGAAGCACACAGAGTTCCAATCAAGATGAACCTAAAAAGACCCACTCCAGGACACATAATTAAAATGTCAAATGTTAAAGACAAAGAAAGAATGATAAAGGCAGCAAGAGAGAGACAGAAAGTTACCTACAAGAGAGTTCCCATTAGACTGTCAGCTGATTTTTCAATAGAAACATTTCAGGCCAGAAGGGAATGGCATGAAGTTTACAAACTAATGAAAAGCAAGGGACTGAATCCAAGACTACTCTATCCAGCAAGGCTATCATTTAAAATTAAAGGCAAAATAAAGATTTTCCCAGGCAGAAAAAAAAAGGCTAAAGGAATACATTACCATCAAACCAACATTGCAAGAAATATTAATGGGACTACTGTAATAAGAAGAAATTGAGAGAGAGGAGCACACAGGTATAAAGAAAAATATGGCAATAAACAAGTATTTATCAATAATAACCTTAATTGTAAATGAATGAAATGTTCCAATAAAAGAGAGAGCATGCCCTGGCCAGTTTGGCTCAGCAGCTACAGCATCAGCCCGCGGACCAGAGTTGCGGGTTCGATTCTGGCCAAGGGCATGTACCTCGGTTGTGGTTTGTCCCTGGCCCTGGTCGGGGTTGTACGAGAGGCAACCAATTGATGTGTCCCTCTCACATCGATGTTTCTCTTTCTCTCTCTTTCTCCCCCCTCCCACTCTATCTGAAGATATTTGAGAAAATATCCTCGAGTGAGGATTTAAAAAAAAGAAGATAGAGAGTAGCTGAATGGATAAGAAAACATGAGCCATATATACTGTCTACAAGAGATCCACCTCAAAACAAAAGATTCACACAGACTAAAAGTGAAAGGATGGAAAAAAAAAAATTCCATCCACATGGAAATGAAAAAAAAAAAGCTGGGATAGCAATAGTCATATCTGACAAAATAGACTTCAAAACAAAGGCCATAACAAGAGAAAAAGAAGGTCACTACATAATACTATAGGGATTGATCCAACAAGAAAATATAACCCTTGTAAAAATACATGTACCCAATATAAGAGCACCTAAATATATTTAAAAAACTCTTGGTGGACTTTAAGGGAGACAAAGACACCAAAACAGTGATAGTAGGGGACTTTAATATCCCAATGACTTCACTGGATATATCTTCCAGACAAAAAATCAACAAGGAAACAGTGACCTTAAACAACACACTACTTCAGCTGGATTTAATGATATTTACAGAACATTTCACCCCAAAGCTGCAGAAAATACATTTTTCTCAAGTGTACATGGAACATTTTCAAAGACAGACCACATGTTAGGACACACACAAAAAAGTCTTAACAAATTCAAGAAGATTGAAATCATGTCGTCTTGGATCACAATGACATGAAACTAGAAATCAACTACAACAAAAAACTAAAAAATATTCAAAAGCATGGAGACTACACAGCATGTTATTAAACAATGAATGGGTTACCAATGAAATCAAGGAAGATATAAAAAAAAACTTCCTGGAAACAAATGAAAATGAACACACAACAACCCAAAATCTATGGGACACAGTGAAAACACTTCTGAGAGGGAAGTTCATAGCATTACAGGCCTACCTTAATAAACAAGAAAAATTTCGCCCGGCTGGTGTGGCTCAGTGGTTGAGCATCAACCCATGCACCAAGAGGTCGCTGGTTGGATTCCGGATCAGGACACATGCCCAGGTTGTGGGCCCAATCCCCACTGGGGGGCATGCAGGAGGCAGGCAATCGATATTCTCTCTCATCGATGTTTCTATCTCTCTCTCTAAAATCAATAAAGAAAAAAAAATTTTTTTTAAAGAAACAAGAAAAATCTCAAATAAAAATACTAACCCTAAAACTAACAGAATTAGAAAGAGAACAAACTGGGAGTAAACTTAAGCAAGGAGGTAAAAGACCTGTATTCAGAAAAATATAGGACATTAAAAAAGGAAATAGAGAAAGATACAAACAAGTGGAAACATATACTGTGTTCATGGATTGGAAATGTTAACATCATTAAAATGTCCATACTACCCAAAGCAATCTACAGATTCAACACAATTCCCATTAAACACTGACGGCATATTTCACAGATCTGGAACAAATATTCTAAAAACTTATATGTAGCCAAAAAAAGACCCCAAATAGCCTCAGCAATTTTGAAAAAGAAGAATGAAATTGGAGGGATCACAATATTGGACATCAAACTATACTACAAAGCCACTGTAATAAAAACAGCCTGGTACTGACACAAAAACAGGCATATAGACCAATGGAACAGAACAAAGACTCCAGAAATTGACCTACACCAATATGGTCAATTAATATTTCACAAAGGAGGCGAGAACATACAATGGAGTAAAGATAGTCACTTCAAAAAATAATGCAGGGCCCGGCCAGTATAGCTCAGTGGTTGAGCATCGACCCATGCACCAAGAGGTTGTGGGTTCATTTCCCAGTCACGGCACATGCTCAGGTTGTGGACCAAATCCCCAATGAGGGGCATGCAGGAGGCGGCCAATTGATGTTCTCTCTTATGGATGTTTCTATCTTTCTCCTTCTCCCTTCCTCTTTCCCTAAAAAAAAAAAAAAATCAATAAAGAAAAAAAAAATAGTGTAGGGAAAATTGGACAGGTACATGCAAAAAAATGAAACTAGACCATCAATTTACACCATACACAAGAATAAACTCAAAATGGATAAAATACTTAAATGTAAGTCATGAAACCATAAAAATCCTAGAAGAAAATGTAGGCAATAAAATCTCAGACATCTCACGTAGCAGTACTTTCACTGATACATCGCCTAGGGAAAGAGAAACAAAGGAAAAAATAAACAAATGGGACTACATCAAACTAAAAAGCTTCTTCACAGCAAAAGAAACCACCAACAAAAAGAAAATGGAACCCACTATATGGGAGAACATATTTGCCCATGATACATCTGATAAGGGGTTAATTTCCAAGTGATACAAAAAACTCATACAACTCAACATCAGAAAGACAAACAATCCAATTAAAACATGGGCAAAGGACCCGAACAGACAATTTTCCCAAAGAGGACATACAGGTGGCCAGGAGACATATGAAAAAATGCTCAATGTCACTAATATTAGAGAGTTGTAAATTAAAATGACTATGAGGTATCACCTCTCACCTGCCAGAATGGCTGTCATCAACAAATCAACAAACGACAAGTGCTGGTGAGGTTGTGGAGAAAAGGGAACCCTAGTACACTGCTGGTGGGAATGCAGACCGGTGCAGCCACTATGGAAAACAGTGTGGAGTTTCCTCAAAAAATTAAAAATGGAACTGCCATCTGACCCATCAATCCCATTTTGGGGAATATATCCTAAGAATCCTGAAACACCAATCAGAAAGGATATATGCACCCCGATGTTCATAGCAGTGTTATTTACAACAGCTAAGATCTGGAAACAGCCCGAGTACCCATCAGTATATGAATGGATAAAAAAAGCTGTGGTTCATTTACACAATGGAATACTGTGCAGCTGTAAAAAAAAAAGGAGCCCTTACCTGTTGCAACAGTATGGATGGACCTGGAGATGATTATGCTAAGCAAAATAAGCCAGTTAGAGAAAGATAAATATCACATGATCTCACTTATATGTGGAATATAAAGAACAAAATACACCGACGAACAAAATAGGTCCAGAGGTATGGGTGTATGGAACAGAAAGACAGATCTCAGGGGGAAGAGGGGGTGGAGCGGACAGGAAGAAATTAACCAAAGAACATATATACACATACAGGCATAGCCCATGGACACAGATAATAGTTGGTGAAGGCCTGGGGTGGGGCAGGCGCTGGGTGGAGGGGGAAAAGGTACGGGAAAATGGGGATATCTGTAATATCATCAACAAAAGAAAGGAAAAAGAAAGATAAGAGCTAGAAAAGGATACAATTATATCCAAAAGATGGTGACTGGTATTGACAGGTTAAAACAAGACCTGCAGCAATGTGTTACAGATGCTGATACAATAATGTATGCATATGCAGTGGGGCACCAAGGCCTATTCTCCCTGGAAGGGGGGCAAGCAGGGCTTCACAGAGGAAGTGATACCAGGAAAGGCTTCATAGAGGAAGTGGCGCTTGATCTCAGATGGTACAATAGAACTTTCCAGAAACAGGAATAAAAGTACAGGGGCATGAAACCAATGACATCAAAGAATGCCAAATAATATAATATGACTCGAATAAAGGAATTAAGAATGAGGTTGGTAGTCAGATCACAGAAGGCCTGTTTGCCATTCTAAAGAGTCTGGAAATAATCCCATAGGGCAGGCAACAGGAGATAGTAAAGGGCTCTAAGGAGGGAAGTACTGGGTTTGAATTTGAAGGGACAAACATTTGACAGTAGTATAGATGATGGCTTGGAACACTGCAAGGAGCCGTTCTTGTGGCTCGGGCGTCAGCTGATTAATGCCATTAACCGTGACACCCATTTCTCAGTGAGTGATTACTTTAGAGATAAGTTTTCTTTCCCAGTCATGTAAAAAACACCTAACTAGAATGATAAGCAAAGAAGGCATTTCCCCTTCTAAACTCTGTTGGGTAAATTCAGTCTTATACTCTAATTTAATAAATAGACTGAGGCTGAACAGCCTTTGGCATCAACCCCAGGTACTGAAATAGTGAGAAAACAACAAAAATGGAACATAATATGTGTCCATAAATCTAATTGTATGGTTAGGGTTATGGAGCATTTTAAGAGTTATGACTTCCCTGGCAAAATATCAAAAAAATGTACCTCTGAAAATTATTCAAAACAGCCATTTGGCATCCAACCGTGTTTACGGGATGAAAAATGGTGAGTAAATAGCCTACGTGTAATTCACCATTCTTGAAGTAAAGGATGTTTTCTAAGTCTTCAGAATGACATCTTTTATTACATAATCTCATGGTCATGAAAAAATTCAAGAGAAAACTTCCTAGCTCACTTAGACAATGGAGTCAATCTATTTTAAAAAATAGATATATTCTGTCATATAGAAGAATGTCTGCGAGCTGACACATTCACAGTGCTGATCTCTGCTTTCTATTCCCTTCTTTCTGCCCTTTGATGTTTTCTAATTTTCTACAAGAGCATGTATTGCTTCTGGAAAGAAAAACAAAAGTCAATAGAGCAAACTGCACAGTCAGATGACTTAGGCTATCTCTTTCAACTCTAGATTCTAAACCAACTTTCTGATTCTGAATAAAATTAATGTAAATTGTTTTTGGGTGTGCTTGGAATACAGGTACAATATTCTCTCCTCAAGCCTTTGTCTTCTGGGAATAAATTTTAGAATTCTTAAAAATACAAAAATGTCCCCTCTCATTTATTCAGGCTGGTGGAGGGGAATACTGACACCAGTATCTGAAAGCAGAGGGAACTGAAAACATCAGGCATGTATATCACACCGGGCTCTGTACAATGTTTTTGGCAGAAATGCTTTCTGAATTAAATTTTTCTTTATCTAACATTAAAATGACTCTATGCTCCTACATGTGGGCTGGCAAATGAAGGTTATGGTAAGAGAAACAGAACTATAATTTAAAATTCATTGCATATAACCTACAAACTGTATCTTCCACAGGCAAATGGATAAAGACTCTCTATGCTAAAAACATAAACCACTTTTTAAAAACAGACAGACCTGAAGTAGGGCGATGAAAGCATAGAAACTGAATGCTAACCTCTGCTGTGTCTGCTGCAAAGCAGATGTGAGAGTAAAACAAAACACCTGGATCAAGAGTCCACTCCAGCACTTATCCTGAAAATCCAGCTTTTCATAATCAGAGGACACTCTTTTAAAAGCAGCTCCATCTGAAATCATAGTCAGCAAAAAATTTCAAAAGAAATATGAAACACTCATCTCTTAGGGTTGAAGAAAGGGGTCTGTCAAATAAACATGATGTAAAGTATTTCTTCATCCCTTAACACTTATGATCAGTCTTGCAAAGAAAGATGTGTAAATATAATTTATTTTAAATTAAGCACATTGAACCTTTCCCAGCATTACAAGAATTTGGAGAGTTTAAAGAAGAGTTGGATGCATTATTTATAATTTACAGATTCTTTTCGGGTCCTCCGAAACATACTAACTTTCTTACTGGTTGAGACTTGTACCACCCCCTCACATGAATGCTGTTTCCCAACCTTGCAGGTGAGCACAATTTCTGAAACTTAGACTGCTATACAACATTTTAATTTTTAGGTACCTTGAGGAGAATATGTTTTACAAACTTTTTACACTAACTACATTATGTTTACCTCCTATGGCTCTCAGACAACGGGGCTCTCATGCTTCTGCTGTTCTAAACTCTGAAGGAACACCATCGCCATCAACTCTTGCCAACAGTCCCTCTCTAAACCCTCCAATTCTGCTTTCAAAGCTCCAAAGAATCCATCTGGCTGAGAACTGTCCTCACAATGGGTGGAAAAACGACCAAGCAGGCCTGGCCAGAATTTGTAGCTGGCAGGGAGAAGGGAAAGCTGAGCACATCTCTCTCTCTCTCACACACACACACAAACCTGCACATACACCTGTGACTCTTGATGTTAGTGGATGTCCCAACCACATTAGTAGGTCTTGCCTCTTATGCACAACTATCCATTCATCCATTCTTCCCCACACTTCTCTACCCATGCACTCCTCTGCTACTGTTATCTGCTCAGCCCCTGAACTTGCTTCTCACTTGTGTTCCCTTCACAAACCCCCGCCACTATGTCCCCAGGAACATACCATCAAACTCCCCTAGTCTACTGCAATAAGCCTTCCCAGTAATTCTTATTTTGCTACAAGTTCTTTCCACATCTTAGCCCTAACTGAAACCTAGCTATCTCATAAATGACTCCACTTTCCTCAAAAGCTTGTGATGTCAACTTTCTCCCACTTTCCCTGACTCACAGGGCAAGAAAATGTCAGCATAGCCTCTTGCTACCCACCATTACTGCTTGATTATTATCACTCAACCATCTCCTCCTGGAAATGCACGCGTATCTGCTCTACACCACAATTTCTCCACTTTTGGAGAATTTTCCAGCTCAGAGTGCTTTTATTTTTTTTACTTTTTATCCTTACCTGAGGACATTTTATCATTTTTTGTCCAGATAGAGTGGGAGGGAGAGAGAGGAAGAGAGAGAGAGAAACATCGACGTGAAAGGGACACATCGAGTGGCTGCCACCCTCACGACCAACCAGGGCAGGGGACAAACTGCAACCGAAGTACATGCCCTTAGCGGGAACCGAACCTGGGTCTCTCTGGACCGCAGGCCGATGCTCTAACCGCTGAGCCAAACCGGCCAGGGCTCAGAGTGCTTTTACATCTCCTAATGTTCAACCTGGCTGTGGTCATTCACCTGCTTCTCGCCCATGTTTCATTACTAGCCTGCAACCAGATGGGCATTTCTTCTGTGTTCAACCACATGCATTCAACAGATACACCAGAGGCTTAAGAGTAAAGTTAAGGAAGATAACAAAAAGTAAAAAAAAAAACAGGGTACTTGTTCCCCTACCATGCACACAACATGCCTGTTTCTTAAGTAAAATGTGGATAAAAGTAATACCTACCTCCTAGAGTAATTGAGAATTAACTGGAACAATGTATCAATGTATGTAAAGAACTAAGAACAGGGCTTGAAATATTGAAGATATTAACTGTTGTTAATATTCTATTCTCAAAAAAATATAATACAGGTTAAGCAAACATATTGAACCATTCTAGTATCCAATCTAATTTTTAAACTATTTTAGAATACTGAACACTGCCTTGTATTAGTTAATACTGTAACAACCCCTTTTAAATGAATATGAATATGGGTGTGTGTACTGCTCAGAATAAGGGGATTTTCCTCCTTGCTGCACTACTGAAACTGCCTTTACAGTGGTCACCAAAGGCCTATTTTCAAGACCTCATGATCTTTTCGAAGCTACTCTGAAACTGCTTTCTAATCTCTCTGTTGAACTACTTGTCAAACTCCCAATACTTTATTCCCCTTTGGATTCTAACAGAGCACCTGGATTTGGTGTTCATTCTGCCTCTCTGACCATTTCTTTTCTGTCTCCAAGGCAGGCTGCCCTTCTTCTGGCTGCCTCTAGAATTCTAGTATTTCTCAGGTTCATCCCTACTTTTTCACTGTTTCTTAGTCTTTCCAATATGCTGTGCTACCTCAATTCACACCTTTATCACCTCTGTCTTGGACTACTGCAACACTCTAAATGGTATCCTGGCTCCTAGTTTCGCCCAATTCCAGTGTATCCCTCATGTTGCCACCAGAATAATTTTTTTTAAGGTCAAGTGTTTGTGAAAAGATCTCCATTATCTCCTGTTTCCTTCAAGAAAAAGCCCCAAATCTCAGCACACCACACACACAAGGGCCCTTCATTGTTCAGATTACAACATGCCCTTTTGCAAATCTCTGCCTTTCCACATTTCCTCTTCCTCAAATGCCATTTTTCCCATTCCCAACCACTTCCTGGCCCAGCTCCTTTCTCTACTAAGCATTTATTACACTGCATTTTAAATGTCTGTTTCCATGTCTATTCCCTTGGGAAAATAAGTGTCTCAATGATAGGGAAATGCCTTTTTCTTGTCTGTAGCTCCAGATTCTAGTACCTAGCAAATGCTTAACAAATATTTAATGACTGAATTATAAACAATCAACAAACATTAAAATGATTTTTTAAAAAGAGTTGTAATGTTTACATTTCTCCTTAGATGAAATTGAGTGAAAGGAAAAAGATGCAAATGAAACACTCAAACTCATCTCAAGGTAAACATGGATATTCTGAACAGCCAGAAAACACACAAGGACAGCAATACACAGTATTTAAAATCTGTATTACTGAAGAACTTCAAGGTTGTAGGACCATGGCAGTGGATATACATATGAAACTCGATCAGCTCCTTCCTTAAAATCCTGCAATGGCTTTTTAAAGATGAAGTCTCGGCTTTAATCTGATGCACAAGGGCCTCCATTAATAAACTTGCCTCCATCTCCTTACAGCCTCATCTCACACTACTGTCTCCCTTACTTCAGCCACATAAACCTTTCCCACTTCAGCTTTTGCACAAGCAAATCTGCCAGTAATATTCTTTCATATACTCTGCTACTTCAAACTAGTTCACTCTTATTCTTTGGCTATCAGCCCGAGGATTCCTTCCTTAACTTAGCTCCATTATATGGTGACAGAGCACGAGATCACATTATATTTCTTAGGCAACACAGTACAGTATTATGACAATGGATTATGGGTCCTTGGGCATATATACAGAGGTGGGGCAAAAGTAGGTTTACAGTTGCAATACTAATAAATAATACAATAATTAATAAATAATAATTCAAGAATAAACTGTTTTTGCATACTTACAACTGTAAACCTACTCTTGCTCACCCCTGTAAATATTTTTGATTCCTACCTGAGGACATTTTCTTTGATTTGGGGGGAAAAGGAGGAGAGAGAGAAACAGGGATGTGAGAAACATGGATTGGTCGCCTCCTGCATGTGCTCCACCCTGGACCAGGGACGGAACTCACAACAGGGTATGTGCCCTGACCGGAAATGAACCCGTGACATACAGAACTAAGCTCCTACCAATTGAGCCACACTGGCCAGGGCTCCTTGGGCATATTTGTTTAACCTCTTTTCTGTCTTGCTTTCCTCACCTGTAAAATTGAATAGTAGTACCTCCTTCAAAAGATTATTGGAAGGATTAAAGAAAATCGTTCATGTAAAGCACCTACAGCTGTGTTACTGTATAGTGAAAGTGCAATATATGGCAGTGAGTATCATACTTGATTCGTTTTCACCCTTCCCATCCCCAACAGTTCCTCTGCTCCTCTAGCTCAGGAACCACATCGGCCTGGTTTTCTTAGCCTCAGCACAGGGTCCTGAACGTGGCAGGCCTTCAATATATGATTTTTAAAAAGAATACTTAAAAAGCCTTGTGTTCCAGTTTTGCCTCACTAGCTGACCTATCGCAGGCCAATCTCTCATCCCACCTAGGCCTCGCTGACCCCATGAAAAACGTGGACTCTATCCAAGAGGTGTGGTACTGAAGGCGATGCGCCCGCGGAAGCACGTCGGCGTCTTCCCGCTCCGGGGGCACAGCTCGTCCCGACCCGCCTCCTCCCAGCCACACCCTTACTGCGCCCTCGGTCCCCGGTCCCCGGAGACTGCAAGCGTGGGAGCCCCGGCCCCGCGCCGCTCCCTCCCGGCGTCCCGCGCCCTCCTTCCTTCCTCGCCCGGACGGACGCACTTCCGGCGGATGTGGGGGGAGCAACCCCGGAAACGGAAGTGAGCGGCGGGGCTGGCTGACGGTAACCGTACTGAGAAGCTCTCCGCCGAGCGACCTGAAGATGGTGAGTGGGCCCCCGGGCGACTCGAGTTCCCGACGTGCTCGGGGCCGCGGCCCGGCAGGACCAGGCCGCCGCCCCCCGGCCGGTCCCCGGTGGCGGGAGGAAGAGACCGGCCTCAGGCGCCAGGATGTGTCGAGTCATGGGGCTGGGCGTTCGCGGCTGTCGCGCGGGCCGGGCTCCGGTGCAGGTCCCGCGGGCAGCGCTTCGGCTTCAGACTTTCCCATCTCCTTCTCTTCTTTCGGGTTGTGTCCTCCTGTCCCCAAGTCCCCCAGCAGACCCGACCCCTTCCTTGTAGTCGGCGCGGAGCTGGAGAGGACATACCGAAAATGCAGCCCTCTGTGGTGTGGCGTTGCCGATGCCCTGCCCCCGAGGGGAGACCCTTTGGGACCCCAGAGCCCCCAAACTCCTCGCCTGCCCCGACCCTTAGAGCCGACTTCAGAGCAAACCCACAACTATAGGTCGCATTGTGATCGCTTAGCTTCACTCTACAAGCGTTTTGGGAGCTTGTGTTCTGCCAGATGTTGGAGGGGAGGAAAGACCAGACAGTTGCTACTTCCGTTTGGCAGCATTGTTAGTGCATCTCCTCCATCCCTTGCCCCGTTTCTTTTTCTCTCTTTTTAACTTAAAAGTTGTGATGTTTGGGAAAGACTCCTGAATCACCACCCTCTGATACCAGTACTGATGCTAGGCCGTCCGGATCTAGAAAACTGCTAATCATTGTAAAGAGGTTTTATAAACACTCTAAAGTGTAACTAGAGATAGCGTTTCATAGATGTGTTTTCCTCTGCTCCTTTATTCGAAATATCAAATACCAATCCTGACCTTTAAAGAAGGTAATTGGAAAGGTGATTACAGTAGAACACAGAGATCAGAATTCCGTTTCTCTGCGCGTGGAAGAAACTTTCCTTCTGTCACTTTACAGTGAAGCAAACTGGGAGGAGGAGAATGTCCATGCAGACAAGTAGCAGGATGTACGTTTTGGAAGTTACCTGGAAGGACGAGTAAACAGGGCCAGAGAGGTTGTATGAGTTGGTTACAGGCACATAGTTAGTGACAGTCCACACTAGGTTCCAGATCCGTTTCCTGACTGACCCCATGATTTCTGTGTGAGGGAGTTGAAACCTGTTGTGCAGGTTCTTGGGTTCCAGGCTAAAGACCTTGGACTTTATTCTTCAGACAAGACATTGATGAACCAGTGAAAGGTTTTTGTTTTTTTTTAACAGTGTTTGTGAGGGAGATTGTATGGTTAGGAAAACCTTGATATGCACAATTGGAAGATGGAAGAGTGTGTAGGCAGTAAGACCCAGTAGAGTGCTGTGGAAGTTATCCAGGTGTGAGAGCCTGGACTAGGGCGGTAGGTTGAAGAAACCCTGGACAGGATAGAGTACCTGACCAAATAAAATATACGAATTATTTTAGAAATCAATAAAAAAAAGCTGGTTTCTCAATAGTTTCTCCTAGAACAGTGTAAGACCAATACCAAACTACCTGTAGCTGTTTTACATCTTTTTTTCAGAATTGTAAGGATATTGAACTTGAGCAACTAGTGATTTAAAGTCAGCATCTTGTGTTTTACCTGTTGTAACCTTTATTACATTTTATTTGCTTGTCTAATGTGTCTTAATCAGACTAAGCCCTGGAAGGTAGACATGTATCTTTGGCATCTAGCAGAGTACCTACCATATAGTAGATGCTTAATAAATATTTGATGATTAAATTATTTATTGTATAAATTGCCTGGCCGGTATGGCTCAGTGGATTGAGAGTCGTCCCATGGACTGAGAGGTCCCAGTTCGATTCCCAGTCAGGGCACATGCCCAGGTGGCAGGCTCAATCTTCAGTAGGTGGCATGCCGGAGGCAGCCCATCAATGTTTCTCTCTCACATCAATGTTTTATCTTTACCATCCTCTCTTTCTCAAAAAAAAAAAAAAAATATATATATATATATATATATATATATATATGTATATATATATATACATATACAAAAATAAATGACTTATTGTATAAATGCATAGGGTGACAATTTACCTGAACCAAATGCACTGAATCTTTGTTTTTGTTTGACACTATCCTGATTAGATACATTTATTTTTCATAAGTAGTACCCTCTTATAAAAATCACTTTCTGAAACACACCCCCCTTCCCGCTGCCTTTTTTTAAAAACTTCTGTGACCACTCTCTTCTAGCTATTCAGTTCACTATTAATCCCATTTCCTTGTACTTTTTCCTTGTCCTGAAGGAATGGTATTCCCCAAGAGTCTGTCCTTTTTTTATTCCATGCTCATCATTCCAACCTCAGGGAGGGATCTTTCCCATGGCAGTACATCTGATCTTGCCATTACCCTTCAGAGGCGCTCTATCAATTTCAGAATAAAACCAAATTTTCTTGCACATTTCAGCCTTTTTATTTTGCCAGACTTTACTTCTGTCTTACTCACTTGATCATTTATAATTTTATACCTTTACCCTTGTTCTTTTTTTCCTGGAATGCCCTTTGATCTGACAGCATTCAGAAATGACTCAGGAATTCTTCCTACCCCAAAATTTTATATTATTCACTATACCATATGTGTCGCTCTAGCATAATGCTAAGTAAGGCTCATTGTGATTGTCTAGACTTGGCTCTTTGAGGACAGAGACCTTATTTTTCTCTCTCTAGTAATTAAACCATGATTTTTACTTAGATGTTCAGTATGGGCTTTTTGAATTTTTTCTATTTAATAATGTTCTTCATTTGTGTTATAGAATACCAGAGGACTTGGATCTCAGCTAAAGGACAGTATTCCAGTTACTGAGCTATCCGCAAGTGGACCTTTTGAAAATCATGATCTTCTTCGAAAAGGGTATATGGGGAGTTGTGACTTTGGCTTTGTTTTGGGGAGTTATTTTTCACACTATTCTTTAAATATTTTGCTAGGCCCTCAATGTATATTTAATTTGGCAGCTAGCAAGTGATATAGCTTAGACTGGGGGAGGAGAGGGGCAAAGGCTTAGATGTTTTCTGTAGCCGAAGAAGTGCTTTATCAGAGTAGTAGATTTCCAGGTTAGGGCATCCTCCCAGGAGACAGTACCCAGTAGCATAATTTGGTAGGATTCTTCACTTTGCTGTTGATAACTTGGAGAGCCATTTTATTAACTTATTAACTATTGGAGTGATACACTTTATGGGAGGAGACACTAGAACATAGCCGTTAAAAGCATAGACTCGACTCAGGCTGCCTGGATTTGACCCTGGCTTTGCTATTTGCTAGATGTATGCCTTTGGGCAAGTTACTTAATTGCTTTACATCTCATTGGCCTCATCTGTGAAATAGGGCTATTAATAATATATATGTTTTTTGAGGAATGAGTTAGTAGTACATGAAAAATACTTGGAACAGTACCTGACATTAGTAAGCTCTCAGTGTTAGCTGCTATTATCTTTCTTCTCTAGCTTTAGCACAGTTACAGTCCCTCAGTTTCCTTTATGTTTCCATATGTTTAGGTCTCAGTTTCTGGTACTAGTTCTTTTTCTTGGCAGGTTGCTTTTCTGCTTAACAGATAAGAATAATGTCTTCCCCACCATGAACATTCTGTGTTTTGAATTTCTGAATGTTATATCTAATTTTAAGGTATTTAGGTTGTACATAATAGAATGGCATTCTAATGGTGTCTGGGCACAGACATAATGTCTCATTGTTGTCTTTCCATTTTGTAGTGAAAGATGCAGCATATAGCCTTTGGAATTGGAGATACAATTTGATTTGTAATATAATCAAATTCATAAGGTAGCCAGTAACCAAGTCCTGATGATTTGTTATGTATTTATTTTTTCACATGAATGCTCCTTTTTCTTTCCAGTTAGACTGTAAGATTGCCATGAGCAGGACCATTTTCAAATTCCACTTTTAGGATAATAATTTGTTCAAAGAAAAAATTCAGTAAATTATTATTACGTCATTTTTAAGGTTTCTTTCAGTTCTCAAATCCTGTTTTGGATAATAAGATATTATTCATCTTTATATATATATAGTGTAATAAAGACCAGTGGCCTGGTTCCAGCTGTGTATCACCTAACATAGTATTTTGTACGTGGGAGGTGTTCAGTAAATGTCAAACATATTGTTCGACATGTGTTATTAAAGGTACAGTAAATATTGAATACACATTGGACCTGATCAGAACAGACTTGGATATTTTATATAATACAAAAGCATGTCATCAGAGTGAAAAACACACCTTATGAAATTTCTTCTAGATATCAGGCATCATTTAACACCATTTTTAAGAGGGATCTCTCTTGAAGTCTTGATTGCAAGTATCTATATTAGATGCATTTTAAAACAATTAACATCCAGTACATTTGACTTTTTAAAATTTGACTTCATTTTCCTTTTGGTAGGTAGTGATATGAATTTTAATACATGTATCATTTCCTGTCGAGATACAGAAATTTCATCATCCCCAAAATACTCCCTTGTGCTATTCCATTGTAGTTGTACCTTTGATAGATGTGATTTTGAGCTTTAAGTATTGAGTGGTATATAATCTCTCTTTTAAATGTTTATTTTCAGTTTTTCTTGTGTGAAAAATGAACTTTTGCCCAGTCATCCTCTTGAATTATCAGAGAAAAATGTAAGTATGTTAACAGTATATTTATTTTTGTCCTATAGTAGAAAAATACTTTCAGTAATACATTTTTGGTTTCATTTATTAAGACAATTCTGGTGTGGAGCATTTGACCATGAAGAGTATGAGGCCTTATTTTCAATATTTTTGTAGAGTAGGCTTTGAATTATCCTTATGCCGCTTCACTAAAATTCCCTTTCTCCACATTCTAGTCTGTCTTTTTTATGAATGTTTCTAAAGGTCAATCCACTTCTCCATTCCTCTCATTGATTTTTTTTTTTCCGTTTTATGATCCCGTTTTCTTTTATATTTTTCTCCTGTCATTTTTTGATGTAGATCTCCAAATCCCTATCTCTAGCCTTCACCTCTTTCTCAAGCCTTGCTTCTCCAAGTTACAGAGGGACATATCCACTTACTGGGCACAGTATGTACGCAGATGAATTTGATATAATCCCCAGATTTAAGGGGCTGAACATTTAATGGGAGGACACGCAGTGGATAGGGACTTCATAAGATGCTTAGAGGACCAAGGATGGAGATGCCACCTGTGCTTTGAGATTGTGGAAGACTTTATAGAGAAGGGGACATTTGAATAGTTTTAGACCAATGTTCTCCAGGTAAATAGATGGAGAAAGGTCATTATCAGAGAGTGTATAGCCTGTACAGATGTTCTTTAGATAGCAGAGAGGTTTTTAAGTACACTTTCAGAGCAAGAAGAGAGTTACTACTTGGAGGAAGATGGTGTACTATTACCCAGAAAGCTGACTTATTCCTATTCCATTTTTTTTCTTCCTCTTTAGCAAGAGGAAAGATCTTTGTATAAGAAAGAGTAGAACAAATAATGCAATGGTGAAATTGAAGTTCAAATTAGATGAGGAAATAAAAGGGCTCTTAGTTGTTTAAGTGCATTCTGGTTTCATGCTCAGAAGTTGTAGGAAGGCCATGTGTTTTTCAAAGATGGGGCTAACCATAGAAAGCATGTAAATTAGGTTTATGGAAGAAAAAGCTGATAAGGATAGCTCATTTTAATGAATAACCTAACTGTATCACAGATGACAAAATAGATCAAAGGAACTAAGCCGAAATTTAAAAAACCACTTACACAGGAGAATGTGAAGTTTTGCATGTGGGTTCAAAAAAATGAATTATACACATTTAGATGGTGTAAACCTGACTTGTTACATAAAACTTGACTTTAATCAACTGTATGGTCATTATAAGCCAGCAGATTATGTTAGCCACTGAAAAGAACAGTAAATGCAATCTTGGACTTTATTAATAATATAAGATGGAGCTCAAATCAAGGGAGATAATACCCTTCATTTTCCTAAGTATTAATTTGCTTATTAGATATGGAATATTAGTTCAGTTTTGAGCAATACATGTTAAGAGAAACTTTGACCAATCTGAATAAGACTGGCCAAAATGGTAAAGAGTCTAAAACTTTTATAGATCTTATTTTTTAAAATATATCTTTATTGATATTTTTTAGAGAGAGAGAGAAACATCATTGTGAGAGAGAAATATCGATCAGCTGCCTCCTGTACGCTCCCTACTGGGGATTGAGCCCACAATCCAGGCATGTGCCCTGACCGGAAATCGAACTGGGACCTCTCAGTCCATGGGAGGTCCACTGAGCCACACCGGCCAGGCAAATTTTGTAGATCTTTCAAGACTCAGCTTACATCTACTGCCTTTATGTGGTCTTAATTAACTTAACCAGTTGATGACATTCTCTCCCTTGAAATTCTGTGGCACTTATTATCTGTAGTAAGTCCTTTAGCATGGGTTGTGTAATTGAACTATATAGAGGTTTAAATTCTTGGCATTATACTACTTATTAGCTAAGTAAACTTGGGCAAGTGGCTTAATCTCTCTTTAAGTCTTAGTTTCTTCATCAGTAAAGTGGAGTTAGTACAGTAAAACCTTGATATAACAGACTAATTTGGGCGAGGGGTGTCCATTAAAGCTGAAAGTCCCTTATATAATAAAGTAGGTTTTCCGAATGCGTATGGTAGAACATTGACAAATTAATTCGTTTACCTGTTTTTACTTATATAGACACCTTTGTGTAATTAAAACTAAGTATATATCATAAGTTTAATTTCACAGAAAATTTTTCTATATGTATTACTGTAATTTTAAATTTATACTGAATAAGGTCTAGTAAATGTGTGCATTCACCGGTCACTGCGATGCACATGGGTAGGGCGTATGTTGGCCCACAGTTGGAACATTGGCCCCATGCTCATTAAAACCACTGCAGAAAGTCACACCATGCAACAACAGAACAAATTACCTTGCACAATGTGGTGTGATTACGTGCTCATCATTCGCCCATCATTGTTTACAAGTGGTGACTCTTGGATTTAAATATGTAGACTATAGTTGTGATACTTATTTATGTCGGCAAAATTACTATAGTATTTTTTCCAATAAATGACCTATTCACTAACATTTTTAAAAATAGCATTGAAATAATAACAGAAAATAACCTGTTAATTATAAGCAAATCTTGATTTAAAGCATTTAAAAATTAACAGGGTGTTAATTTGCACATATTACATATGGACTGGAAATTTTGTCCGTTAAATCCGAAGTCTGTTAAATTGAAGTCTGTAAAATCAAGAGTTTACTGTAATAACCCATCCCTCAGCATATGCTGGCTTATAGTAGCTCTCCATGCTTGGAACTGCAGTGATGAAGGTGACCATCATCTATGCCAGTGGTTCTCAACTATGGATGATTTTGCCCTCCCCCTCCCCCCAGGGGACATTTGATAATGTCTGGTTGTCACAAGTGGTGCCTGGGGGAAGGTTCTTTGGTACTGGCATCTATTGGGTAGAGGCCAGGGATGCTGCTAAACATCCTACAATGCATAGGATAGTCTACACCCACTGCAACGGAGAATTATCTGGCCCAAGGTGTCAGTAGTGCCAGGGGTTGAGAAGCCCTGATCTATGTGTGATATCTTCCCAACCAGAGTATATAACATATATGTAGTCTATCTCTGGGGTAGCCTGTTTCTTCTGTTTTGTTGCTTATTGCCATAGAGCCTAATTCTACTTTTGTATGTGGTTGCTAATAATTAGGTATATATTGATTGGTAATTACAGTTTGATATCACATTATAGGGTGGGTATATTTATCAAAGTTTATAAATTGAATTTTTGTATATAAAATTTTATTTAGTTATGAAGATAACACAGTATTTAAAGGAAAACCTTCGATTAGAATATCAGGTCATATATTCATAATAAAATATTGCATATTTTGGACCAAAATTTGGACCATCTGTCAGAATTTTGCTGTTAAGCTAAAGTAATTAAAAACCATATTCCTAGCCCTGGCCGGTTTGGCTCAACGGTTAGAGCATCAGCCCGCGGACCAGAGAGACCCGAGTTCAGTTCCTGCTAAGGGCACGTACCTCAGTTGCAATTTGTCCCCGCCCCAGTTGGGGTCATGTGGGTGGCAGCCAGTGGGTGTGTCTCTCTCACATCGATGTTTCTCTCTCTCTTCCTTCCTCTCTCCCTCCCACTCTATCTGAAGATACATGCAAAAATGTCCTCGGGTGAGGATTTAAAAAAACAACCAAAAAACCATATTGCTAGATATATTACCTTCAGACTTCTTATGTATGCCCCCCAGATCATGTCCCAAGTGAGTACTAATCTTTCAGTAGGTTTTTGATCTGTTACATTTTTTACTGATGACTTTAAAAAATCTTAGGAAAAGTATAGTGTAGTAAAAAATCACAGAGGTCAGCCTGGCCGGTGTGGCTCAGTGGTTCAGCGTCGACCCATGCACCAAGAGGTCACTGGTTCAATTCCTGGTCAAGAGATATGCAGGAGGCAGCCAATTGATGTCCTCTCTCATTGATGTTTCTGTCTCTCTCCCTCTCCCTCTCTCTCTCTTCTAAAATCAATAAAGAAAAAAAAAAATCACAGAGGTCACTTTATCTCATTAGCTCAGACAGATCTATGTGGCAGTCTATTTGAATATCATAAACACGATTCTTAAGAACCATTTTGGGAAACTGTATGTTTTAAAATCCATGAGTCAGGTTAATTCATTTTGCCTGAAATACATTAAATTGTGATAAAAGTTATATAGAAGTAATAAAAATATGATTCCAGAAAAAATTTGCTTAGTTGTACCCAGTACAAATTATTCACAGTTTTGTTTTTTTCCCCCCTCAGAATCAGTTATTTCCGAAAGTGGAATTTAAACATTGTAGTTTAATTAACAGGGAGGTATATGGGATCTGATTATTTCTTTATGAAATCTTTTGAGATGAACACTTTCGTACTTAGACATTCACTATTAATTTTTGTCACTGTATGTAACTATTTTTAGATCTCAGATTATTTATACCTTTTCTTTGCTCTACCAGTTTTGTGGTAATTATAACCCAGAGTACTGAAATGTGACTATGCTTCATGAATATAATTTTGCAATATTTCTTAATTTATTAGTTTTGTAAATCCAAACTTTAGGTGAAAATTTTACACTGGTGAAGTGTACCTGCATACTAGAAAAAATACAGACATATATATATACAAAAAAATTGTTGAAGAAGTGAGTAAAAGTACTTTGTTTTTATTTCAGTTGTGGGTATTAAAATTCTTCATCTGAGTGTTGTGTTACATGTGTATCAGTGCTAACTGTTTTGGGTGCAGAATGTTGAGTGTAGCATTTAAAATTACATTGCTGCCCTGGCCATATGGCTTGGTTGATTGGAGCATTGTCCTGTACACCAAAAGGTTGCGGGTTGGATTCTTAGTCAGGGCACATACCTAGGTTGAGGGTTCGATCCCCCAGTCCAAGTGTGTATGGAAGGCAACCAATTGCTGTTTCTCACATCGATGTTTCTCTCTCTCTCTCAAAATCAATGAAAAACATATGGGTGAGGATTAAAAATAAATAAATAAATATAAAATACATTGCTGTCTTTTGTAGTTCCAGCTCAACCAAGATAAAATGAATTTTTCTACACTGAGAAACATCCAGGGTCTGTTTGCTCCACTAAAATTGCAAATGGAATTCAAGGCAGTGCAACAGGTGAGTGTATGTATGTAAATTATGTATGCATTCGACATGTGTGTTGATACCAATTGGAATGGCTCTTATATTTTAATACCAGCTGTACAAACCTGACCTTCTCTACTACAACCGATTATTCTAGTTTTCCCCTTTTAGACTATGATCTCGATTCCTATTTTATAGAGAAAAAAGAAGCCATTAAATGGAAAACCTTCTTTTGGAGGGTTTCATTGAATTTGAGATGCCTATGGGACCTTCCAGGTGGAGCTATCAAGTAGGCAGTTTGTAGATACGTGAGTGTACCTGTTGCTCAGGTGTAAGATCTTCAGAAATGGCCTTCCAGGAATGTGAGAACTGTGCCCCAACCCGTGTTCTGGATTTATCACATCCCACTACTTCAGAGACTTCCCTTTTCATGTATCCTTTCTGTAGCTGATTATCTTCAACCTCTCTGCTTGCTGGAACTCAGCAGCATGTACTTATATTTGAACCTCTGTCATTTAAACAAAGCAAAAATTGTATCAATCTCAAACCCCTTTATAGCAACTTCTCTCTCCCTAAGGTGAGCTTCTTTTCTTTTTTAATTCTCACCCCAAGATATTTTTCCTTTGATTTTTCAGAGGAGTGGGCGGGAGAGAGAGACATTGATGTGAGAGAGACACGTTGATTGGTTGCCTCCCCTATAACCCCGACTGGGGCCAGGGATCGAACCTGCAATTGAGGCAGGTGCTTCTGACCAGGAATCGAACCTGAGACTCTGGTCTGTGGGCCGATGCTCTAACCGCTGAGCCAAACTGGCTAGGGCTAGTACTCATTTTTGGTCCTCTCCTTATCCTCTTATTTCCTATCTATTCCTGTGACTTTAGTTATCATTGAGCTATAAACCTCCTATAAAATAGGCTTCTCCAATTGGGAGTCCCCAGGCACTTCATATTTCACTCAAGTACAGAATAACTCATTGTTTTCTCACATGCTCCTTATCACGTGTAAACAGAGTTTTTCCTAAGGTAGAAATTGGAAATTAGTCTTGGTTATCTCACCTAACACCTTATCCCCCACCCCCACTCTCCAAAATCCAGTTAATTACCTCTGTTTATCATTGCAGCTACATGGGTTCTGACCCCCACCATGCTTCATCTGGATTACTGCAACACCCACCCCTGCTGCCTGTACACACTCTAGCCAGAGTTATCTTTGTAAAACACAAATTTGATCATGTAATTCCCCTCATTCTGCCCTCGGAGTAAAACCCACCTCCTTAACGTGGCTCTGGTCCTGATTGCGTTCTCCTTGCTTTGCACCCTGCTCCATTGCCTCCTCAGCTACTTGCAGTGTCCTGGCTGACTGTGTTCTCTCTCCTTGAATTCCTTTTTCTCACCTGGCCAAAATTGTGTCTTTTTAAATAAATTCTATTAATGTCATCACTGAGTCATTCTGGAAGCTTTTAGAACGTTTTTCCAAGGATAGAGCTCTAAAAGAACATGCTTGGCTGTATGTCAGAATAACCTGGATGTGAGTCTTGGCTCCACCACCTGCTAGTCTTAAGAACTGAAATATGTTAGAGACTTTTCTGAGCCTTAGATCATGTGTTTGATTTTAATGTGAAATGGAGACAGCAGTGAGAACAATGTGGTTATTAGGATTATTCTGCAGATTAAATGAAATACATAGTTTTGCACAAAATTGTTAGCTTTTCTTTTAATTCTCCTACTCCTCAGATTCCAAGTTACATATTGCTCATGTTTTGGGCCTAAGCTTTTAATCCCATTTAATCCAAAAATCTTTGTCCAGAATTCTGGCCCCCTTTTCCTGATCCTTATATTATTGCAGTTCTTGCTAGTCAGGATATAGAACCACTGCCTGCTCATCCCTGCTTTTGGATGCTTTCTCAGGGCTATATCTCTGGTCAGACTGCACCTACCATCCCCCTTATTATCTGGTTTAATTTACAGGCTCCAGTTCTGTTTCTTCCTCTTCTTTCTATATCATCCTCCACACTTTTTTTCTTTTTTCCAGTCTTGACAACCTGGAGAAATTTTTTCATGCCACAAAAATTTAAATAACTGTAGGCCATTAGTAATTAAAAATATTTTTAGTCTGCACACATTTCTTTGGCAGAAAAAAATCTTAACTGCCTCCTTAGATTCTAAAGTTATGATTACTTTAAAATGCTAATATCATTTAGTCACTGACTACCTATTACTCTTTTGGTATTCTTTTGGCAACATCCAAAATTGTCTGCATTGATTCAGATTATAACTGCCAGACAATTAACAAAGAACAGAAAAATTGAAAATTTTATTTGGCTACATTAAAGTTTGGTGAGTACTAGCTATGTGCCAATGGCTGTACTATATACAGAGAAGGAAACAGGGTGAGATAGATAAGGTAATTTAATACAAGCCCCAGGGTTGGAATCCAGATCTCTCTGACTCCACGCCCGTGTTTTCTCTGCTATACTCGGGTAGCAGTCTGTGGTTTACTTACTTAATACTTGAAAAAAGTAGGTAACACTCATTCAAAATGGTATTGTGTTTTTTAAAGTCCCACAATTGAGTTTGATCCTCATTTCAGATAATCACTACTGTTTGAAAGGGTCATAACTTACCTTTGTACTATGAACAATATAAAACAACATACAAAATGAAGTAATCAGTTTACTAAGTCGAATAATGCTCTCACTGAGTTGGAATTTCTTCAGGAATTTGATCGTCCCACATTTATTAGAAATTAGACATAGTGTTGGGCTCTGGGATTTTGCATTTCATCAGATAGTATATACTGTGGTTTCCTGGATGGAAGCAAAGCTCCCAAATATGTGAAAACCTGATAGGATTATTAAGTGTTAATAAAAGTAGAGTTTCAGTGTCTTTACACATTTTGATTAAAGTTTTGAGGTATTTTTAAACACTTGGTTTGGGTCTAAATGAATGGTCTTTTTTCCCTCCCCACTGGTTAAATTGACATTTAATTTTGTGGATTTTACAAATAAAGAAGCAAGAACATGAAGTTAGAGTATACAGTTTTTCCCCTTATTTTTTTTTCTAATCTTGCCCTTGCATCATTTTCCCAAAGGTTCAGCGTCTTCCATTTCTTCCAAGCTCAAACCTTTCATTGGATATTTTGAGAGGTAGTGATGAGACTATTGGATTTGAAGATATTCTTAATGGTAAGTGTCATTCAGCAACTTTTTCTGATAATGTACAAGGCAACAGCAGCAAACGAAACCCACAGCGCCCTTGTCCGCATGAAGCTGATTACTGATTGAATTCACTTGTGTTAGTCACGGCACTAAGGTCACATTTAATGGTAATTGTGTTTTAACTGGTTTTAAAAGTGAAAATGTTTTGTGGAGTTCTGAGGTTATAGTCATTCATTTCCTCTCCTGAAGATAAAGTCTGATATGTGAGTCTAATGCAGTATACTTAAGGTAATTTAAACGATGATTGTGGTTTCAGTGTTCACAACGTTTGTGGGATATGACTAGTTTTTAAAACAACTAAAAGAATAAAAGTTTTCTTTTAAGAATATCTGCCCCCCCCCCCAGATAATTTTTGTGTTCCTGTAGATGGTAAATAGGAAAGAAGAATCTGTCATCTTTAACAAAATTCTTTGAATAATTGTGTGATGTATGAGATACATAACTTCAGTAAGAACAATACATGCATTCTTTGTTAATAATAATAGCATCCTCTATTTTTTCTGGTTCTGAGGAAGATAAATATAATTCTGTCCAGTATTGCCTCTGCTCACTATGCTTCAGCAATTCAGGAGAAACACAAAACTCAACAGGATTAAATTATATTAGTTTTGCTTGGCCGCTGATGTCCAGTAAGAAAATGCTGTGGACACAGCAGAAGTCTAGTGAGCCTCCTCTTTGAGAATCTTCACTGAAGGAGCTCTTTGAATGCTGGAAAACCTGGAATTCCTAAGCTTTGACATTGAACTTAGACCTCATTTAAAATTAGTAAGGTGATAGTTCAAGTCTGTATATTCTTTTTTTTTTTTTAATTTTTTTTTTCTTTATTGATTTTTAGAGAGGAAGGGAGAGGGAGAGAGAAACATCGATGAGAAAGAACATCAATTGGCCGCCTCCTGTATGCCCCCCACTGGGGATCGGGCCCACAAGCTGGGCATGTGCCCTGACTGGGAATTGAACCGGTGACCTCTTGGTGCATGGGTCGACACTCAACCATTGAGCCACACTGGCCAGGGCACCACTGAATGGTTTTAATCAATGATGTGATACAATTTCACATTTAAAAAGTTTACCTGTGGACATCTTTTTATATTCATTCCTTGCATCTCTCTAAGGTAGATATGAGCTGGAAAGATCCCCTGATTGGGTAGGTGATTTTTGTCAGGATGAGACCACTGCATGGCACTTTGGGTCATTTCACTTTTGTTGCCACTGTGACAGCATAATACATAGGCAGTTTATGGCTTCACCCTAGGGCCTTGCTTTTGCTGTTCATTCTGCTTAGAACCCTCTCTCAGCCCCCCCCCCTTTTCAGATCCCAGTTTAAATGTCACTGCTTTAGAGAGGCCTTCCTTGACTACCCAGTCTATAAAGTCCAGTCACTGTCACCTCACTTTAATTCTTTGCATAGCAATTATCTGATATTTTTCTTTTTCTTTTTTTTTTATTAATTTACTTTTGTTACAGATGTTTCTCCTTTTTCCCCCATTGACACCCACCTCCCCCTCCCTCCCTGCCCCGTCCCCAGTCTTGCTGTCCATGTCCATTGGTTATGAGTACATGCGTACAAGTTCTGTGGTTCATCGCTCCCCTCCCCCACCTCCTCTTCTGGCAATTGTCAGTCTGTACCCCACTTCCACGTCTCCGGGACTACCCTGTTCCTCAGACTGTTATGTTCATTATATTCCAGAAATAAGTGAGATCATATGATATTTGTCTTTCTCTGCTTGGCCTGTTTCGCTTTTTTTATTTTTTATTTTTAGAGAGGGAAAGAGAGAAACATTGATGAGAGAGAGAAGCATCAACATCTGACAGCTGCTTCCCACATGCCCCCTACTGGGGATCGAGCCCGCCAACTGGGCATGTGCCCTGACTGGGAATTGAATGAGCGACCTCTGGTGCATAGGTTGTCACTCAGCCTCTGAGCCACACCGGCTGGGCTCTTATTTCTTTTTTCAACTTAAATACAAACCTATGAGAGCTGGGGCCTTTGTCTTCTTAGCTCTGTGCCTCATCAAGTACTTGATCCCTAGTAAGTTTAAAAGCTCTTGCTCATCACATTCTCATCATCTTTGACCCAGGAGGAATTTTTATGTATGTAATGAGGGAGTGGTTTGTTCATCTGAACTCTCCTTTAGGACTGTTAAACCCAACGGAAATCTGTATATGTCTCAGTTTACATTTTGTGCCGTGTCGGAAGCAATGAGGGTATTGCTCCCTCATCTGTAAAGTGCTTGGCCAAGAACAATCTCTACATTTTACAAGGAAAGGACGGGCATGTGAGGAGGGCAATAGTAAAGTCGAGAATAGATTCTTAACGCTGAAAGGGGCCTTCCGTTCACTGCAGTCCCTCACTTGAAGATGAGTAACAGGCTGAGCCAGGGGCTCCGTACTGCCCCAGAGTCTCAGTGTGAGCTCATGGCAGAGCAGGCGCTGGCACCACCGGCCAGGGCCTTTCTTATGTGTATGCTGTCTTCCGGGGCCAGTGACTTATTTAACAAGTACATATTTTATTAAAGTCAAAAGCTTAAAACAGCAGAGTTTAAAAGAAATTGTTGTTATCTAAATGAATTTGTTGTTCATTTAAAAAGTTAAACAATATAGCCTAAACTGAGGTCCTCCATGATTACCCCCAGACTCATTTCTCTCCCTCATTCTCTGGTTACCTGCTGTTGTTAGTGTGTGTCCTCCTGTGTGTCTTCAAACAAACTTACAGTCAGAAAATATTTGGCATTGTTTAGTGTTTAGTTTTTAACACATTGGTATAATACTGTGTATCTTAGAGTATGTGTGATACATCAGTACATTTATTGGTGGGTGCTTGCATTTTTGTCACTCAGCACAAAGCAGGGCTGTAGCAAACATCTTTGCTTATTCTTTCTACTCATGTGCTGACATTTAAGTTTAGATTTTGAATGTCTGTTATTATACATGGCAGTTTATTAGTAATTGTAGCAGTATCAGTTGTTGCTAAGACTACTTTGTTGAGTAGCAAGTGTGGAGAGGGTAGATTAGATGCTGAACTGATACAGTCGGCATAATCTCCAGTCTGAGGAGATCCAGTGAGGGACATCCAAATTGATCAGTAAGTAACTCTTGGTAATCTTTATTTTAATGTGAGTGGATATTTATTTTTACAAACTGATTTTACAGTTTTTGGGGTTTTATTCTGTTGAATAGGAGGCAAAAAAGAAAATAGGCTTTATTTGCCTCTAGGAAGCTTACTCTTGGTATTAATTTTAAAAGCTCCTTTAGGTGTAGTATCACAGTTAAAATCTTTGTCTGACTCATCCATAAAATGAGTGAAGGTAGTTAATACTTTCTTGCTCTAGAATTCTGATTTATGCTTGTGTGTATGTTTGTGTGTGCAACAGAGCACAAAACAATAGAGAGAAAATGGTTTTGCAATTTAGATGAAGAGACTGCCTCATCTCTTAATTAGAGCTTGTTCCTAGAGGCATCTGGGAAGCCGAAAAGAATTCTTGGTTTCTTTGCAGTCAGTCCTCCTACCCTTACCCCAGGCAATCGCTGGTCTGTTTTCTGTCACTTGAGATTAGTTTTGCTTGTTCTAGATTTTTATGTGGTGGAATCATTGAATTTATCTTGTTTTGAGAATCTTTAATATGTGTTTCTATTTATTTTCAGACCCATCACAAAGTGAACTAATGGGAGAACCACACTTGATGGTGGAACATAAACTTGGTTTACTGTAATGCAGTGTGCTGATCACGGAAATGGAGGGGCGACATCTTGTTTATAGTCATCTTTTTACTGTCATTTTATGTATACAACATTAAAAGTACTGACACATGAGAATTGTTGCCTAAATATTATCATCATTTGAAATTATTTGGGTCTTTGGTTTATGGCCATGTAACAATTGAAAGTACTAGAGATGATTTTAAAACTCCTTATTTATATTAAAACAATAGCCTTTTATGTCTTTTAAAAAATTATTGGTAATGAATATTATAAAACTGACAACAGGTTCCAGTTCAACCTATTTTCTAGGTATTCCATAAATTGAATTTTGAATAACCATAATTAGTATTTGACTGTAATCTTCATGGTAGCCACTTTCAGAGTAAACATCTGTAATTGAGTTCAGTGGTAACACTTCAGATTAAGTACAAAATCAGATATTTATATTTTACTTTGTTTCAATATAGTCCATTAGTAGTTATAAGAATACTGTTTGCTTTATTGAAGCTACTTTAGAATTATAGCTATTATTTGATTCTTTCAGGTTGAAAAGTATTAAGTTCAGTGGTTTTGATTTCAGTCTTGTTTTTAAAGTGAAAAATTGAAGCAACCAGCAGGTGTCAGTTAAAGTGCACTGCATAGATTTATATGTCACAAGATGCTTAAATTAAAAACAGATTAGAACATTCATGTATACACACATGCTATGTTTCCATGAACAAGTTACGTTAAAACTTATTTTAAAATAAATCTTCCCTATGGTGGTTCTTATATGGTATTCTTTATGAACCTGGTATACAAAAATTAAAGATTTTGAGATTTAATAAATGGATCATCTTTCACTAATTTAAAAAAGAACATTTTAATTATCAGTTTTTATTTTTTTTATAAAGGGTTAATATTCAAAGTATATAAATAACTCTTACAACTCAACAACAACAACAAAAACCAGCCCAATTGAAAAATGGGCAGATTATCTGAATAGACATTTTTCCAAGGAAGATACACAGATGGCCAACAGGCACATGAAAAGATGTTCAACATCAACTAATTATTAGAGATTTAAATGTAAGTCAAAACCACTCTGAGGTATTACCTACCTCACATTATTATGCATTCTTATGTCCCCAGAAACATCTGTATTGAATAAGTCATTGATTTGCAACTGAAGGCAACATCGCCCCTCCCCTCCAGGGGCTGGGGACATTTGAAAGTGTTTAGAAGATAATTTTGGTTGTCACAGTTTTAGACGGGACTGCTAGTGTAGTGGGTAGGGGCCGGGGATGCTGCTAAACATCCTGCAACATGTAGGATATAGACTTACGTTCATGTAAAGAATTGAAAGTACTAAAGGAAGACGATGTAAAATTCTCCTAGTTTATGTTGAAACAATAGCCCTCTGTGTATTAAAAAAAGTTACTACCGAGTATTACATAACTGTCTACATCCAGGGTTTGCCCCCTGCAACCAAGAACCATTTGGATCAAATGTCAATAGTGTCAAGGTTGACAAACCTTGATGTAAATGAAATGACACATTTTAATTGTTCCTGACTGTTGAGATTAAGTTTAAACCCATATTTGCCAATCAATTTTATACTTAAATTATGAGGAAATATAGAAAAAAATGAAGGTTTACTATAATTGTTTCTAGATATATTCACTTTCAACAAGCAAAGTTGGAGGTGTCTTATCCTAGTTCTAGGAATAGTAGGTACCCTTCCTGACCAGTAGAGGGTACTATGAAATTAATGACAGTTTAAATGGAATCGCTGATGCTTTTAAACATAGAAATTAGGAATCATGATTAGTATTTACTTTCTGAAGGTCTTTTTGCTTCCTCTCTTCTCCTTTTCCTCTTTCATCTTCTTTCTACTTTTACCAGTGATCCTCATCCTTGGATGCAAGTAAAATTACCTGGGAATCTTGGGAAGAAATTTTGGTGTCATGATCTGAGATCTCAGAAATCCCAATAGGACTACTCTGAAGTAGGTCCCAGGAAGTGTACTTTTGAAAAGCTCTCCAGGGTTGAGAAGCTTTGATTATATGCTTGCTTTCAAGAAGTGACACTCTTGGGCATCAGTTAATTTCTCAGTGCTGAAAAGTTTACTAATGTTTTTAATGTCTGCAATCTACAGTGTTTGTTTTGGGTCATTGGGGAACCAGGTGGATTTCTGCTTTGACTTTGGCAAGGCTTACTTTTGGAGAGATGAATTGATTTTAACTCAAGACTTAGATTACCCTTATACTTTGTTTTTTGTATTACAAAGAAATCTTGCAAAGTATAAACCACATATTTTCACCAACTTTTTATTTTGAAAATGTTCTGATTTACAGGAGTTTGGTAATTATTCAGGATCCCTGGAAAGAGTCAGTTGTAAGTCACAAGTTACTTGCCTAGGTGCCAACTCTTCAATTAGGCATTTTTTCCCTTTTAGATTCTGATTTTATTGAAGAATTCGTTTAGTATTTTCATTGTCTCTGTTTTGCTTGTAAACTACTAATCTTGGATTCAAGAGGAACTTTATAGGTTGATGGCTGATTAAAATTCATTTTCTTAATACTAAGGTGATCAAATTCACAATAAAAGAGATAGAAACATACCTAATGAGGGTGCAACCTAAGTCTATATTAATTAAGCCTTTCAGTCTATATGAGAAAAGGACTTGTGGGTTTTATTGTCTGGAAGTGTTTGGGGTGTGGCAAGAAGAATTGGCACCGTTTAGCACACCATGGAGCTCCCACTGAACACACCTCTTCGTACCCCCTGTGCAAAATGTAAACGATAGCCGCATCATTTCTCATCAGTCTTCCCTTTGCGAGGTGTTACCCTGTTCCAAGAGTACACATCAGTATGATCCAGTGTTCCTGCATTTTATTTCTCTGATGCAGATGTTCAAGAATGTGAACGATGATCTGAACAAGCAGATGACTTTGAAAACTGGAAAGACCTTGTATATAATCTTCCACTGGAATCTACAGTTGGTTACTTTTTTTTCAAACACTTGAAATCTAAGTATACATTTTGACTCTCTTTTCAATAAAGCAAAACCAAAAATGCCATGACTCTTCACTGGACGTGTTGAGCTCATGATTTCAAAATTGAAATCCAGGTTCCTTCACGTGCAAACAATGCTTCATTAAGAACGTGTACTTTTAGTTTGTCTTATTATAGATCCTTAAATCATATTAAAGAATGAGAATGTACTGTTAGTTTAATAGAATTTTAGCAGGTGTTTTGTTTTTTGTGTTTTGCCAATTGAAAAAGATGGAAGGGTGTTTACATCTTTTTTCCTTAAAAAAAAAAAATCGAGTTTTGAAAATTTAGAGTTTGCTTCCAGATCTTGAATTTATTTCTGGAGCTAGCAGACGTGCTTTGTCACTTGTATGCTGTCATTTTGGTGTCTTGGCCTTGTGGAGTCAGGAAAAGCTGTGTTGTTCATCTCTGACGAAACGGCCGCCATGCAGAGGATGCGGCTTTGGGTCACTGAGGACCAGGTGGAGTTCTGCTTTAACTTAGGAGAGATCGATTGATTTTAACTCAATACTTAACCCACCTTTTTTTTTTCTCTCTCCTGTATTACATAGAAATCTTGCAAAACGATATACCACATTATATTTTCAGCAACTTTTTATTGTGAAAAATTTCTAACTTAGAGAAAAACTGAAAGAACAATACAATGAACACCCCAAATAACCTTCATGTAGACTCACCAATTAACATTTTTTCTAATTTCCTCCCGAGTAGATTCAAGATACATATTTTTGGCCAGAAGTCTACAAAGGTGGTGACACGGACTTCTTGCCGCAGCACACCAGGAGCCACAGGTGTGTCCCGTTCAGTGGTGTCGCTAAGTGTGGTCACTTGGTCAGCAGGTGTGGCCACCAGAGTGCTCCACTGTGAAAGCAGTTTCCTTTGTAATTAGTAATCTGTGAAGTAAATAATTTGAGACCTGAGTGTGTCCTGTTCCCCAAGAACCTTTCACCCAGAGGTTTTGGCTTCTATGAAAAATCTTCCCTTCAGTCATTTATAACATGCTCGTTAGGAACAGGAGGGGACTGAAAAAATGTGATATTCCATTATTTCTACATGTATTGAATGCTTAGACCTTCAATTTGAAAATAAATTACATTGGGATTAAAGTGCTAAATTTAACTTTTTGCGTTAATGGTATTAATTCTAAAAATTAATGGTATTTCACAGAATATTGACTGTACTCATGATACTGTAGTTATCATAGTTGTAATTTCAAACATCCAAAAGTAGATAGAAAAATACAGTATGCTCTCATGTTCCCATCATCTAGCTCCTTGAATTTCCTCCCACTTTCCTTACAATATTATTTTGAAAGGAATTCCAGACATCATTTCTATGTGTAAATATTTCAGTTTATAAAGCTAACATAACCACAGTACTATGATCATACCTAACTTAACAATAATTCCTTATAGTTAGATGTCCAATCAGTATTCAGACTTCTGATGCCACTTTCCAGTAAGGCATTGCTTTTAGCTGTTTTGCTTGAATCGGTCTTGCTAGCTGGCTCCCTGAGTGACACGGTGAGGCATCTGACCCTTGGTGTTGGAGGGAGCACATCCCCAGGGAACTGAACGAGACTGGCCGTGAGTGAAGAACATGTTTTGGCTGACAAGTTTCATGAAGCCAGGTTTTCCCCATTTCTCTTTCCCTGAGGTATGCTATGGACTCATAGATTACCGAGGAAGTTAATACCAAATAAATACTGTGTTAGCCGCAGGAGGAACACTGCTGACCTTGATACCACTGATGTTTTGCCCGATGGCATGAGAAAGTCAGAGATCAGGACAGGCAAGGGCAGCCGTAGCCTTGCTCCATTCCTCACCTGGCTTACAAGCAGGCACTGTATTCTGAAAATCTAACAGAAGACAAAGGGAACGTAAAAGGCACGAGAAGGGGCACAGTGCTCTGCTTAAACCCTGTATTACGGAGCTGTGGGGATCCGGAATCAGCTGTCAGACTGAGGTGGGCTGGGCAGTGAACCGGGCAGGGCGGGGGAGGGAGCTTCCTTGGCAGGCAGCTGTAGGACAGCTCTCCCACCCCACCACAGGAAGTCACGTGCCCAGTCCAGAGCAAGGTTCTGAGCAACCAGAATATGGAAAAGCCGGAATGGTGGGGTGGCTGCTTCTGCCTTAAGGCAAGTAAATAACAAGTTCAAATCCTCAAACCAACCTACAGAAGCCTAAAGAGGGATGTTACTCTGTAGTGTTGAAATAACTTTCTAGGCCCAATTGGAGTTTCCCCGCCCAGGTTGCCACATCAAATGGAAACTTAGCTAACTTTCATGTCCCTGTGCATGCTCCTCTTGACCAAAACCAGTTACCCAGTCAGCCACTCCCCGAATGCCAAGCAAGCTGTGGGCTCTATACCTACTTCCTGGTAAGACAAGTTAGGTGATGCAAACAGACTTGAACTCTTCATGGACGGTCTCCAAGCTGGAGAACTGTTATTACTCTTTTTGCTTCCCTAAACCTAGTTGTTTTTCTTGTAATTTCTTTGTCTTGTTTTGCGTCAGGATAATGCTGACCTCATAAGATGAGTTGAGAAGTGTTCCTTCTATTTTCTGGGAACACTTGTGTAGAATTGATTTGTTTATTCCTTAAATGTTTGGCAATGAAACTCTTTGGGCTAGGTCCCATCTTGATCATATCCTAGGAACATATCATCCCCAACAAAGCAGTCCCTAAGTAATGATCAGAAGCCATGTAGGTCCAGAAACTTCTGTCCCTGCAGCCAGAATCAACCTGGTTCAGTCTCAAGCTAATCAAATAAGACTTATTTTTCAAGCCCCCACTCAGCTGGGCACTGTATGTAACCAAGAGTTTTATGTTTACACTATTTTATGCATTCTATACTCTAAGATGCCAATATTTACATAGAAGGACACACCTCTCCAGTAACCAGAATCTGTGTCTTCCATGTAGAGCAGGTGTTGGGCAAACTACTGCCCATGGGCCAAATTCAGCTGGCTGCTTTGTTGGAGCACAGCCAAGCACGGTCTTTTTTGTATGGTCTGTGGTTGCTTTGTGCTGTGATGACCAGACTGCGTGACCTGACCCACAAAGCCTAAAACATTTACTCTCTGGCCCCTCATCTATAGTAGTGATTCTCAACCCTGGCTACACGCTGGAATTACCTGGAGAACATTTGAAAAATGAATGTCTGCCTCCCCCTCCCAGAAATTCTTACCTCATTGGCATGGACTAGGAGCTGGGCATGGGTAGTGGTAAAGGCTCCCCAGGTGATTCCACCTGGCAGCCGAGACTCAGAACCACTGGCTTGGTATTTGTGTGTTTTACATTCCACTCCACTCTGGTTATGCTCATGTGCCTTTAAGGCTGACAAGTACTCATCTGGGGCAGTGGTTTCCACATCTGGATGTATATCTGTCACCTGGGGAGGTTTTCAAACTAGCTTCCAAGACCCCCCTCCAGACGGACTGATTAGAATCTCCAGGCACTTCTGTAAGTTCCTCAGGTGGTTCTGATATGCAGGCATTTCTTTAAAAGAGAGCTAAACCTAGGGGACCTATTCTTTTTTTTCTTTCTTTCTTTTTTTTTTGAGAGAATGGGGAACCTATTCTTATTAGCAAGAGTTTTGGATATTGATTGAGTAACCAAAGGATTATTTAGTGACCACAGGAGTGGAGAAAAGGGCTATTCGAGGCCGTGCAATGCAGGCTGTAGTGATCCTATTGAAGAGTCCAGCCTTAAAGAAACATTCCCTCTCTCTAGGGATGACAATATTCATTTCTATTAGATGTGGTATATCTAACCCCCGCAGGAACAGTGCTCCATACAAAGGAACACGTTTTTCCTTTCTGTTTCTCTTTGTATGGACTTCATAAGAAAAAGTCATGCCATTAATATTCTTTCTTCTGATAATCAGATAAACGGGTTACATTACGGGAGATTAGATGGTGGCTTTTTGCCCAGTTCTGTCTTAGCTGTGGACCCCCTTCAGTGGGTGTGTCCCTCTCTCCAGCATCACATTCACTAACCTCTTAGGATAGTCACTTTGGAAATTGCTAAGCTCACTCAGGCTGTATTTTTACCCTGGGCCACCCCAATCCAGTCCCCTGATATACTTCACTACATCTCAAGTAGTTTTTGCTCAACTGAGTCATCTGTCAACCCTCCAACTATTAAACAGTATCACCTGTGCTCTCTTCAGTTCAGCTGAAATGTGCGAAACCACGGAAGGCTGAGCTGGAGGGAGGTTATTACAGACCATCTTGCCTAACTTCAAAAGGGCAATATTGTCGGCGCTGTCGTTGGGTATAGATCGTGCTAGTGTGTTTTTATTGGGGAGGGGGCACCTCATACTCTAGCTGACACAATTCTTGATATCGGATTTATAGCCTGCCAGGCGTCCACCTAACTAGGAAGAACCGCCGCAGGGCCAAGTCCGTCCCTGAGCAGGGCTGCTGCCTTCTGGTCAAGTCGCATCTCTTTGGGACTTACCCTACTTGTCTGCAGAGTGAGGAAATGAAGCTCTGTGCTACAGGGTTATTAAGAGGATAAAATTAGGTGATGCAGAATGCACTTTGTAAACAGGAAAGTACTTGTTCTTTGGGTTTGGGAAGAGCGTTGCACAGGAAGGAAAACAAAAATAAATCTGAGCATTACTCAGTTCTTACACAGGCTCCAAAACCTGAGAGGAATGGTCTTGAAAATAAGAACTCCTGGTGTTTTTTTATTATTATTATTATTATTATTATTATTATTATCATCATCATTATTATTTTAGAGAGAGAGGAAGGTGGGGGAGAAAGAGAGAGAAACATCGATGTAAGAGACACATCCCACACGTGCCCTGACTGGGGATCGAACCCGAAACCTAGACTGGAAATGGAACCCACGTGAAATGATGCTCCAGCCAACTGAGCCACACCAGCCAAGGCAAGAATGTCTAGTATTTAAAATGATGAGTGCTGTTTGCTAGTTAAGCAACCACTGATTTCCCTGTAGGAAAAAGCCGTAAGCAATGCTATCAAACAGAAGACTGCTTTCAGGAGAGTACAAAGCAGTTCATCAGCTCGTTCTGCTTCAAGGCATTGGTGTTATTACATGTGGTCACTTAGAAAATGGGAGATATTGAAGGACCTGTGAAAAGTACCATCAACCAATTTAAAAAGCACATGGGCTACCATATTTTTCCGTTTATTTGCAAGGCTGGCTTAATAAGTATAGCATATCAGTGATTACTCTCCTGATGCATTAAATCTGTAGCTTTAAATTATTTTTACTAGTAAAAACAAAATTTTATATTTGGTTCAACAAACATTTATTGAGGATACAATGAGGAATCAGATCGTCCCTCTCCTCAAGGTGCTCCTTGTCCCGTAGGGGAAACAAACATTACAAAGCCACGGAAAATGCTAGGACGGAAGGAGACAGACCTGTGGGGGCTCTGCGGGACAGTGGGCGGGGGGCAGGGGGTAGGCGCGGGGACAAATGTCAAGGCTTCACAGAGGAAGCAACAGTTTGGCTGAGATGCAGAAGTTTCAGTGTCGCCAGGGAGGAAGGGCAAATGGAAGAGTGTGTAAAAGATGAAACAATGCGGTGTTTTCAGGGACCAGGGTAGACCCCAGGATGGGTGTAAGGCAGTAAGAAATGGGATACCCTTTGACAGAAATAAGGAACAAAGATTGGTGCTATGATATTACTTTACTTCCCGAATGACTGTTTACTCCGTTTTTACATTTCTTTAGAAACGATTTTATTTATAATCTGATTTTTTTTCCAGTTACCCCTTTGTTACATACAGAAATGTTATCATGCCTGTCACTGATGAAACATATTAGGAGAAGTGAAAATATGTATTCTTTAAGGATTTTGCATCCATTAAAAGCCTTCACTATCAACAGCACCTTGATGGGCTCCATAAAACAAAGCATTACCTACGTAGAGGTAAAATGATGAATATTTGGAAGTTGCATTATTATTTTCTTGTCGGTGAATGACTCGTCATAATTTTCGACAGTTGTCCTTCAAAATCCTGGAGACAGGTCAGAAACCTATTTTACAGACAAAGAAACTGAGGTAATGCGTTCTCCTTGGTCTCAGTATGAGAGATGGAGTATTTGTATTGATTATTGTATTTGATCATATCAAGGGTCTTAACCCCTCTTGACACTGTTAAGTTTCAGTTCCTTTTGTAAATCCAAAAAGGGGCAGCGTTCTGAGATCTGTTCCCTGTGCTGGAGACACGTCACACGTGTTCATAAAGTGCTCGAAGTGCTCGGTGCTGCGGGAGCTGGAGCCGGGGCTCCTCTCGCTGCTCAGTCCCGAAGAAAGGACACGCAACACTGACTGTCCCTGAAGTACTGACTGTGGAGCTGGCTGTATGTCTCGGAAGCCAGGGGACATGGCATGTGCATGGTCTGGAAATCGCAGCGCATCATGGGTCTGAAGCGTCCTCATTGGATTCTTCTTGGATAAGAAGTGCGTTGCTTCTCTTGTTCCAGCTGCTGCACTTGATGACACTGTACAAGCAAACAGGACATTTTAAATTGTGACTAAGGCGACATCTAAATAAACAGTCTGTATTCCACTCTTCCCTGGTTACAGGGCTTCTGATAAATTATGCAGATTATACATAGAAAGAATATACTGGTATTTTGAGTCTAACAGGCTCATTATCCATAGCATTCTGAAAAGAATTTAAAAACTACATGAGCTCTTTTCTTCAGAGCCCTAAAATGTGCACTTGCCCTGTCTACTCTGAGTAGTCCACGAAAAACAGTTATGACTAAAGCTGTGACTGAACCTAGGGCAAGATGCCACCTGGAAATAAAAATAGCATGTAATTTTAATTTAAAAAATATTGAACAGTACAGGGTAAAAACATCTCGGAAGACCACCTACACTGACAATCTTAGAAGCATTATTAAAAGATAACTGCCTTCCATCCAGCTGCACCGATTGTTCCAGTTATAAAAGGAATGTGTCTGTAACAGAAGACTTGTAAGTAAATGAAAAGCACCCACTATTCCACTCCCCACGCAGGCAATTCTTATATCATTTCTCATGATATGGATGCACTATATTTAACCATTATTGGACATTTTGGTCATTATAATTTTTTTTGCCATAATGAACTTCTTTATATATAAATCTTGACATTACTGATCATTTCCTTAGGATACATTTCTAAAAGGAATCATTGGGTCAAATACTATGGACTTCTAAAAAAGCTTCTGATACGTGTTTATGAATTGTTTTCCGAAAATGAGTGCCGAATAACATCGCTACCAGCTAAGGTTGACTGTCTCATCATGGGCTCACTAGCAGACCAGGTACTTTTAATTGTGCCAATTCAATAATCTCTTTTTTAAAAAGACGCCTAGTAAAAATCACTTTTCATCAAAATTACAGGGGAACTGTAAATACTACTGCACTCTGTCTTACACAGACCGAGGTATCAGAACTCAACTGAGGTCCTACTATGAATGAGACATGGGCCAGCCCTTAAGGAGGCCACAGTCCTGGGAGAATGCCTGCGGCCAGGGCACATGGGTCCTGCCCTCCTGTCCCCACAGCCGCCTGCCACAGTGCTGAGGAGAGAGCAGCAATGCCTGAGGTTGGGCCCCACCTTCTCCCCCTGCGGCATCCCAACCATGCTGTCACCACATGGAACGGCCAAGCCCAGTGGAGGCAGGCGAATGAGCTCTCAGCTCAAGGCTTTAGCCCCAAAGAATGTGTCAGATAAAGAGTTCTTGGGCACTTACCTAATTAGCTTTTTTGTTAATTGAAAGGCAAAGGGAGAAATAAATATTTCTCTTATGTTTATGCCTCTGGCCTATCTCTTCATTCCATGTACTATATTCATCAACAGCGTTTTGTACTTTGTATTTATTTGGATATGGACAATTAAAAGGGAGTCACTAGATAAGCCAACTAACTGTCTGGAAAAAGAATGCCCAGTATTGAGTGCCTGCTCTCTGCTCTTGTCAGCATCCAAGAATCCAAATCCTTGACCATCAGGGGACATTACACTCTAGGAAATCATAGTTTGAATCTCTCTCTGTCTATATACAGAGATTTATTTATTCTTAGATGCTAATTTAATCAATTGCTCATATTTAAAGAGACAGGGTCAACTTCTCAGAGTCTCTATCTGACCAATCTGTCTTTCTCCTAGTTCTGGTCAGCCATGTCGCTGTCTCTTTTTTCCTGTCTTAAAAATTATTGACAGATGTCTTCATGGGTAAATTTTTTGAGAAAAGCACATTCTGAGGCCAAACTTCAACAGATCTATGCACTTTTACTGGTGAGGTTAGGGAATTCATTTAATTCAGCTATCCTTTGATAAAATGACTAAAAACAAGTACATACCATAGACTGATGACTGGAATTAGTAACAGACCAGCAGACAGCAGGAAGGTGAAGCCTGTGTACCACGCAACAGTTGCTGAGTAAATCCCATTGAAAGTAGAAACCGCAGTGACTCCACTGAGTGTTTCTAGGAAAGCAATGCAAGCAAACAGGGTCCCTGTGTGGGGTCGGGGTCGAGGGGGAGGGAAAAAAAGAGGCCGAGTTACACCACAACAAAAACAAATGGAGAAAACTGTTAGTCCTTGAAAAGAACAAACATGGGGGCACTACTTGGTGAGTGAAAACTATTCCCTCAAAATCCCTGAGAAGTCAGTAACCCATTTTGTGGGTGAAGAAACTGAGGTCAAGAGTTCTCCTTCGACTTCATGTGTGAGATGTTGAAAACACAATACAGTTGATCTTGAACAACACAGGGATTAAGGATGCTGCCCCCCCTCACCCCTTATGGTCGAAAACTTAACTACAGTTGTCCCCCATCCACGGACCATTGGGTCCAGGACCCCCGCAGATACCCAAATCTGTAGAACAATGCATAGCAGTTCCAAAGACAATAGGATAAAGCTAAAAGTTATCACAATTCAGAATAGGAAAGTCCTCAGTGTAAACTAAACATTTAAAAATCTCACTACATTTAACAATATGAGATGACTTTTTTAAAGCCTTTATAAGTAAATGAAACAAAATATAAACAAAAATAAACTATGCATCCTGACCAGTCTATGTTGGCTCTAAATCAAGCAAGTAGACTTTTCTTTTTTCCCTGAACAGCCTGAGATGTAATTCACATACCATAAACTCACCCTTTTAACTGTCCAGTTCAGTGTGTTTACAGAGTTGGGCAACTGCCACCATCACCACCATCTAATTTTAGAATATTTTCCTCACCCCAAAAAGAAGCTCTGTACCCATCAGCAATCACTCCTTCTCTCCCCAGCCCCTGGAAAGCACTGATCTAATTTCTGTCTCTATGGATTTGCTTTTTCTGAATATGTCATATAAATGCAAGCATATTTATATGATAACATATAGCCTTTGTGACCAGCTTATTTCACTTAGCATAATGATTTCAAGGTTCATCCATGTTGTAGCATGGATCAGTACTTTATTTCTTTTCATTGCCAAATAATATTCCATTGGACCGATATACCACATTTTGCTTATTCATTCATCAGTTCACGGACATGTGCATTGTTTTTACTTTTTGGCTATTACAAATAATGATGCTGTGAACATCTGTGTACACAATTTTGTGTGCACATGTGTTTTCATTTCTCTTGGGTACATACCTAGGAGTGGAATTGCTGAGTCATAGGTAACTACCTCTGTTTGACTTTCTGAGGAGCCACCACACTGTTTGCAAAATGGCTGTATCACTTTGCACTCCCACCAGCTGTGTGCAAGGGTTCCAGTGTCTCCACGTCCTCACCAACACCGTCTTTGCATTTTAGCCACCCAGTGGTTTTGATTTGCATGTCCCTGATGCCCAACAATGCTAAACATTCTTTCAAATGTTTATTGGTCATTTGTGTATCTTCTTTGGAGAAATGTCCTGTTCAAATACACTGCCCATTTTTCAATTGGGTTGTCCTTTTGCTGTTGAGTTTTATGAATTCTTATGTATTCTGGATACAAGTTCCTTGTCAGACATATGATTTGAAAATATATTCTCCCATCCTGTGGGTCGTCTTTTCACTTTCTTGATGGTGGACAAAAGGTTTTAATTTGAATGAAGTCTAATTTATCAATTTTTTTCTTTTACTGTTGTGATTTTGGTGTCATAGCCGCTGCATAATTCAAGGAAGCAAGTAGATTTTTACATACTATACTCACAAATTTTTATATTCTTAAGTGGTTTTCCACTTATCATCACATAATCTATAAACAGCTGTGTGAATATACCACTACATCTTGAGTGGAAAAGAATCAAGAAATATATTTTTTAACTTATTGAATTATGCAGTCTTTCCCAGTGTCTGACGAAGCGGCGGCCATAAGCATAACTATGAATTATTCAAAACAATTAATATGAACATGTGCGCCAGGCTAAGGCACGACACAAAGAAAGCTCCAGAGTCCAGCGATACTCAGAGTATACAGAGGGGGAGGACAACTCCATATGCCTGATATTCAACTAGTAACTAGTTCTAACTAGAACTTTAATTTTTGTTTTCTTTTGCACTGGTTATTCATGTCCCCCCTTCAACCAGTTGCTCTTCTTGCCCTGCTCTGTGCTTGGGAGGCCACCTCACAAACCATACGAGCGGGACTTCCTTCACGGCGACTCCCTACTGCACTTGGTCAGTGGGATGAACGAGGAGGGCATGGCTGCGGTGTGTCCTCTGCTCCCTCCCTGTGTGGGCCGCCCCGCCTGGGCCCTCCACACTGCACGCTGCCCTCCACTGCGCCTCCTGACGTCTCTCTACGGAACCACCCGAGGACTCCGATGCAGGCCCAGCATAAGAACGCGATCAGAGGCCTACATATTATATTCTAAGTATTTAAAAATTATACTTCTGGCTAACAAACTGTTAACTGAGATATGTTCTGTCTTCCTACTCTGAGAAATACACCTTTGTAATGATTTGGAAGAGCATGAGACACTGATAGCACAGGAGAGCTGGCCTGCGGCCTGCAGCCCAGCTGAGGCTCAGCCCACCGTGTGTTCTGTCTCTTGCCCCATCCTGCTCAGCAAGGGCCCTTTACACATGGCCCTGCAACTCCAAGGTCAGGCCAGGTCTCCTATAAAGAGTCAGTGCTTGGCTACCCTTTGGTCTAGAGGTGAGCACACTGGGGTCACAGCCCTCCTTCAGGAGAAAGGGTCTGAGGAAGGGGCTCGTGCAGGCGTCCCTGGGTATGAGGCCAGAGCTGTTTGGCTGGGAATTACGGGGACCCAGGTACCCAGAAGGGGAGAGGTGTTGTGGCTCCCAGAGGGCCTATGAGCCTGGCCCTGAGGTCTCCTCTCCTGTTGGGGCAGGGCCTGGCCAGAGCAAGCCTTCTAAAGCATGGGACCTTGGGCAGGGGCTGCCTGGTCTAAATAGAAGCCTCTCCCTAACACAGGACTTACCACTCAATTCAAAAGGAGTCTGTGCAGAAAAGGGGCTAGAGAATACTCCGAAGAAGCAAACATTGATTGAACACAGATTTGAGTTGGTAGAGGGTTTCGATTCATTATACAGCCGTCCCTCGCCACTTCACGCCTGGACGTTCGTGGCTTCGTTCTATCGCGGTTTTTTCAAATATATTCATTAAAAAGTTGATCAAGACAGTGAAAATGATACAGCGTGCGCTCGGCTGTCTGAGTCAATTATACACCCTGTATTACAATTAAAATTAAAATTACTGTATGTATGGACTGCAGGCCTATGTATTCGAGCACCCCAGGAATCCTTCAACGCCAGGTGCAACCGCTAGAGTCTGGAGCGGATTAACCGCGGTAAATGAGGGACGACTGTCTTCCTTAAGCAAATTAAACTCACCTTGTTCAGTAGAACGAACCACTTTTGACATCATGGACCGTAGCACTGAGAGCGGCACGATCGTGAAGACGAAGAGCAGCCGGACTGCGAGGGGAGTGGTTGGAAATCAGAGACTGAGTGGTTGGTTTCAAAAATAAGACACCTTCTCTCTAAATATTTTACTTCTATAAGCATCCTAAGTCACTGCATCTAAAGACTGAATGAATTATAGAATTCTATTTAATGAGTTAAGGCAGACTAGACAGGCCAGTTTAAGGTTAGTTCACTCTCAAGTTCTTAACTCCAGTGCTAAGAACAAGAGTTCATGGAAGTCTGAGGTCCAGACCCGCCAGCTGGGATTGACCTTCTGTTTCCCTAATTATTGTAGTAACCTCTTGTGTGGCAAGCTGAGACTGTTAATTAGTTTTTCTGTTTTTGATTTTTGAGACTTGGCATTTTTAGTGTTAGCGTTCTTTTATTATACTGTTTCTTTTATTGATAAATTGGTTCTTTATCTTCCTGCTTGTTCATCATTGTGGCTGAAAAGCTTCATGGACACAAACTGCATCTGGCCATAAATTATGACCCTTAATAGTCAGTAGTATTTTTAGGAATGTAATAAAAAGGTAATATATTACATTTGCAGATCACTTTGAAGTTTTCAAACATGTTTCCACATGAACTTATTTAGCCTTGACAACTTTAAGGAGAACTAGCATTTACTGTATGTGAAACATTGTGCTAATCTCTTCTAATATTCATTATACTCCTCTGAATTAGGTAGTACTATGCCCATTTTACAGATGAAAAAAATGAGGGCTCAGGGTATTTAGTTAACCTGCTCAAGATCAGCCAGAGCTAGAGATGAAAACTAAGCCCCATTCTGTTTGGTCCCCTGCTTCCCTGCAAGGTTACAAGAGGCTGATACCGCCTTTGCAGAGGACTAAATTGGACCCTTCCCAAGGTCCCAGCGTGCAGGTCCCCTAGCCCTTTCACATGCAGTATCTTACTCAAGCCCTACAAAAACCACTTATGCAGTAGGTAGTTAAGGTAGCAAGCAGTCCAATTTGTCAAAAAGTGATTCATCAAAAGCTAACTTATGAAATAACCAATCTGTCAAAAGATCAATATGCAAACCCTTGTCGTAGAGAATTTTTTTCTTGAATGTATTTCAGTGAGTATGAATTTTTCTTCTAAATCTGTAGAGTTACTTTATATCATTCTTAAAATGTTTTTTTTTTACAGAAAGTAGACTTCTTTGAAGAATTTTAAGAAATACTCAATTTGGTGAAAGCTATATTGAAGAAATGACTCATAAGAATGTTTCTCAGAACAATTTTTTTGGACAATACGCAAATTTGGAAAACTGGTTATTATGTGAATTACTTTTTGTGTGTGTGTTAATCCTCACCCCAGGATATTTTTTCCATTGATTTTTAGAGAGAGTGGAAGGGAGAGAGGGAGGGAGGAGAGAGAGAGAGAGAGAGAGAGAGAGAAACATTAATGTGAAAGAGACACATCAATAGGTTGTCTCCCACATGTGCCCTGACCGGGGCCGGGGGTTGAACCTGTAACCCAGGTACATGCCTTTGACTGAGAATCAAAACTGCTACCCTTCGGTGTGAGGGCTGACACACTAGCCACTGAGCCATAACACCCAGGGCTGTGAATTACTTTTTTAAAGCAAATTGATGCTCAGCTCTGGCAAACTAGCTTTTGATAAATTAACTTTACTTGAAGTAGAATGCATTAAACAGATAATTTTATATTAAAGTTTCTCACCCAACAGACTTTCATTTGACATAAACCCCACATACAGTGTTAGTTCTAAGGCGACATGTGTAACTCACCTAAAAGCATCATCAACGTTGTTCTGGCAAAAGCAGTCATGGCCATTCCCGCCATGGTGGTGACAATTCCAATGAGGGCCATGTAGATGTCTTCCATACAGTAAGAAAAAAACCATATTCCTAGGAAACTACTCAAAAAAGAGATACTACCCAAAGCTGACCCGTAACCTATAAGAACTTCATTCCAGCAGAGCGGCGAATTCAATTCATAGAGGATAAAAATGGGGGAAATGCCAATTATCACGAAAAAATAAGTGATCATTGTGAAAAGTAACAAACAGAGCAAAGACCGCTGCCCACCCGCAGCATTTTTAAAAAGCATGTAAGTTCGGTAAAATAGGTTTTTAAAGCTTTCACTACATGATATGGAAACAGTCTGAGACAAAGACTCCTCCATTGAATCACCGAGAAAAAATAAAATATAAATCAAGTTAACAGCAAAAGCCATAGTAACGATGAAAAAGGACCACACAAAACCTAGCTCTCTAATAAAATAGCCAGAAGACAGCCCTGTTAACCCAGTAACAAGTCCAAGTAGGAAGTCAGTGATAGCTATTCGAATGGTTTTTTGTTTCTCTTCTTTACATTGATCAACTATGTAGGCAAAAGAGGCACCCAAAAATGTGGTTGAATTGCCAAAAAGGGCCCCAATGAAGGTAGATACAATCAAAAACTGGAATGGAAAGGCAAAATAGGTAAGCAAACAGAGCCAGGCGCTGGTCACAAGAGCACTGGCGGAGGTCAAAATCAAAGGGAATTTTCGGCCGAGGTGATCGCTGTGGGACAGAAGGATGAAGGTGGACACTAGACCGGGAATTAACCCACTTATGTCCATCTGCAGATTAAAAAGAGACACTTTTTTCTGAACTTCCTGCAAAGAAATAAAAAGAAGACAATGTGTTTACAGAGGTTTGTACAATGCACATAAAAATAGCGGGGTGTATACTACACATTGCCAGAAGGCCCGGGATGGGGAGTCTGGTGTGTGAGTTTATACAGCTTAAATCTTCATCCAGTACACAAAGCAAATGGCAAAAGGTGATATCATCATCCTTGCTCAGTCACAGTATTTGAATTCCATAGTGGGGACTTTAACCCATAAAAATAAAAATGTGTGTATTAATGTGTGTCCGTCTCACATGGGGATCCACAGATCCCGAGGCCTCGGGCGCTGACCATGTAATGAGATTTCTTGCTTGTGTGAACAGTTAGCACGAGAGATGAGAGCCCTGTTCTCACACCAGGGCGACACCCTTGCCCGTGGTGCGTCTTCCTCTCTCCTCTTAAGGGGGATGAATATCGTTTGTGAATATCATGTTTGATAGACCTTGTTTAGGAAGAGCTCGGATGTCCTTTGAACATGTGTCTCCACAAAAAGATAAGTGAGAAACATTCCCTTATTTACTAAAAATTGAGAGGAGCTTTGTACTGACTAAAAGTGGAAGCGGGCGGTAAACTGAGGAGTGAGATAAACTCCGCCCCCAGGACCAAGCCCACCAGGACACACAGCCTGGCAGCTGTAACAACGGATGCCCCAGTTATCTGACCGAGAGAATTTGGAGTGATTTAAAAGCATTTTCTGCCACTTCTCTTTATTTTCCAAATTTTATACAAAGAGCATGTGTCATTTTTATAACGGGAAATACTAAATTCATTAGAAAAGATTTATTCATGGAATATTTAGAAGCACCCTAAACTGATGAACCACACAACTATCAAATACTGAATTCATGTTTTGTTTTGTTTTAAGTAATGAGCCTATTTCTATTTTTACACATTCATGTAATTCAAACAATTTTATGTGGCCAGGAAATGTTCTCATCGCTCAGACTCAAAACTTAAGTCTTCTTAGTTCTGGCCCTTCCTCCACCTGGGCCCCACCGACACAGTCTATCTGCCCACCCTGTGTTTCGCAGGCCCCTTCCCTTCTTCACAGTCCAGCTGTCAATGGAGCAACAACTCACATTCGTGTTCACCAGGACCATGCTGGCATCTGACTGGTCTCTATTCAATTCAGTAAGTAGTGCCAGTCTCCGCACTTTGCAGATCACAGACACTATCAGCATGCCTGCCCCCTGCCTAGAAGCTCCGGGAGCTCCCCACTGCCTGCTGCAGAAAGCTGACACTCCTGAGTCTGGTACTGAGGTTGCCAAGATGTGGTCCAACTTCACTTCAGCACTGCCCACTCACTCCCCAAACACTCTCTCAGTCCCAGGCACAGTGCAACTTGGACTTCCCTGGAAGTCCCAAACAGATGTACCCTCTCCTTCCTCTGAAACTTCTCTCACAATTACCATTCCCTAGTTGTACTTTTTGGCAAAATGAGCTCTGGCCCTGGCTGGCGTGGCTCAGTTGGTTGGCCACTGTCCAGTGCACCAAAAAGTTGCTGGTTCAATTCCCAGTCAGGGCACAGGCCCGGGTTGTGAGCTTGATCCCTGGTAGGGGGTGTGTAGGAGGCAACCAATTGATGTTTTGCTCTCACATAGATGTTTCTTGCTTGCTCTCTCTCTCTCTCTCTCAAAAAAAAAAAAAAAAAGAGATTGAGTTCTGGTGTCAGGTGAATCTGACCCAAATCCAGCCAGTTAGGATGATCTTCATACGAATTAGAATGATTTGTACAAACACACAACAGCTCCTATCACTTCTTTGTTCAAAATCCCCTACTGGCTGTCCTTACACCGGAATAAATCCAGCTCCTTGTGGTGCTGTGGGTGGCTGGAAACCATGACTTCTCAGATTTGGTCTCCGCTTCCTCATTCCTCAAACACTCCAGGCTCACTTGCTGTTCTCTCCACCTGCCACACCGCTCACTTCCTCAACTCAAATGTCAGCTCCGTAAGGGCCTACTAGGACAGATCACTTAATCCAAAGCGGTTCCACGAACCCCAGCAAGGGCTCTTCGCCTTCCCCTGTGTGTCTCCTCTGCTCTGACCTACACTCCAGGAGGGCCAGGCCTTATCTTCAGCACACAGCGCTGGCTTCTAGAACAGTACTTGACACAGGGTAGATACTTAATATGAACTGAATGAATAATCAAGTAAAACATGCCTCTGGAACTTGCTGTGTGGGGTCCTGACCAAATTATTTCTTTCTATAGCTTCTTCAACAGACAAGAGGGGATAACAACAGCCCCTACCTTGCAGTGCTGTAAGAGTTAAATTTTAAGTACATATGACATGCTGGACACAAGGCCCTTGCACCTGATCAGTGCTTACTCAGTTTTACCTGTTTCATTTTTATCAGATCAGACTTCTTGAGCACATCTTTGTATCTCCTACAGATATAGTAGCCATCAGGTAAATATTTATTGAATAAATAAATGAATGAAAGTTATCTTTTAATCAACTTTTCAACAAGATGTTCTGGTTTGGGGTTCCTCCTTCCACTCCCCCCCTCCACCCGAGTCCTGTCTTCTCCTTTCTAGCTGCTGTGTTTCCTAACCCAGTCTTTCACTCAAGACTAAACTCCTCATCTCTAGCCTATGTTTTAAAATACAAATTTTAACAAAGACAAACTCAAAGCATATTTCAATCATAAGTCAAAGTTAAGACATAAGTTGTGTGTGTGCCTTTTACACTCTGGAGAATTACAATGATATAATCTAAAGGGTAAATGAGAGAAATCAGAGTAATAAAAAAAAAAAAAGTACTGTTTCCTATCCAAGACTGGACAGAATGACAATGAACTGAGATAGGAAGAAATTAAGGAAAGTAATATCAATTTTAAAGCAGTCATAATTTCATAAGTCAAAATGTATGTATTGATTCCAATTAAATAGAAAATACTCCTTATCTGCTGATAACAAGGGGCTGTGTTAGTTATTAAAAGGTTTATATATATAGCACTGTCCAAGTGGCTCAGTTGGTTGAATGTCGTCCCATGCACCAGGAGGTCACCGGTTCGATTCCTAGTCAGGGCACATGCCCCCAGTAGGGGGCATGCAGGAGGCAGCGGATGGACCTTTTGCTCTTGTGTAGATGTTTCTTTCTCTCTCCCTCTCCTTTCCTCTCTCTTTAAAATCAATAAAAACATATTTTTTAAAAATGATTATATATAAATTGTTGAGCAAGAACATCTTTGTGATCTGTTGGTAACCCTAAATTGTCCCCTCCAATAGCAAAGTCCCTATCTTGAAAGTTGTCTGAAGAGAATAGAACCCAATGGCCGACTGAACACTTCAAAATGAATCATTTAACAAGGGAAGGAGGGAGTGGTAAGGGGACTAAACATTAATTTATTCCTCCACAAAAGTCAACAAACATGCCTAGAATTCCCTACCTCTCTACCCTTAGCCAAGCGTTTCCTTCCCACAGTCTCCTCATTTTGTTCAGAGCTCCTTTAGAGATTACCCTCATCACCAGAGAGAAGTGTGTAGGTGTACCTCATTGTCACAGGACTCAGAAAACGTGAAGATTTGAAAAATAGTTTATATCAATATTTCTTTATAAGAGTATATATATATTATATATCTCTCAACCCCGAATGGGTTGAAAAATAAGACTCACCTATACAGATTTTAAAATGTTAAATATAAGTAAAATAGCTCAGTTTACTCTTATAGCTATACCTTTAAATTCATAGTATTTTTTATTGTAATATTGTATGTGTGTTTATGTAGGAAGGATAAAGAAATATGCTATAACAGTAAGAAGTTCAACACTTTATTGTATTATGCACTCTTTTTACACACAATTGACCTTTTGGGGGAATGGCAAGAAAAATAGGAGCTGGAAAAATCATTCATTCATTCATTCATTCATTCATTCATTCATTCAGGGACTGACCCTGTGCTGGGACATCTCTTATTTTTAGGGTTACAGGAACAGTCAACAAACCACTATACTTCTTTTAGTGAGCAAGTGGCCAGAGCCCACCCAGCAGAGCTGGGTATGAAGACAGAGCTCAGGGAACAGGATTTGTCACCCATTTGGATTTGAAAGGATGAGAAATAGGAAATATTCTCCGAGAAGCTGAGCAGGGACAGTATCCAGAAAAGGGTCTAGAAGGCAGTGCTAAAAGTGATGGTGGCTCCTAAGAAGCAAAACTGTTCCTCTGTCCTAAGGAACAAAAGGTGAAAGGGCCGCCATGGCCTGTCCCAGTGGGGGTGGGGGTGGGCATGGGGCTGGTTTCTAGTTCCCCAATCTGAGAACAAGCACCTGTGGCTCTAGGGCACCAATTTTAAGGGAAGGGACCTAGGGCAGTATGTTCTCTTAAATATTAATCCAATTGAAAAACAATAAATGAAACAACAGTCAATGAATTTTAAAATTTGGCAAAAATCTTCAAAATGAGACCACTGCTCCAGGCAACAGGGGCTCTCAGCCAATACTCATCACCTGCACAGTCAGAGGCCACCAAGGTGGCTGGACCAAGGCCTGTCTCCACTCACTCTAACAGGGGAAGGGCAGCCGACTTTTCCAATGCTCCAGTCCTCACCTCCTCCCCTCCACTGCTCCCAACCTACTGAGCCTTCTCACTCCCTAGGAATGACAAAGATTACAGGACACATTCTTGAAGGGAGAAGAAAGCCACGAGGTGAGGCCTTGGCCCTTCTAGACTAGAACTCTGATGTCTGCATGGCTGCTTAGAAATGATCAGTTCCAGGGAAATTTCGCCCATGGAAATGAGGAAATGAGTTAACAGTAGATGCTGTGCCAAACAGCCAGTCCTCACCCCAGCAAGGGTATGCCTGACACCTGGGGACCACCTCAGGAAGTGCCAGAGCCTTCCTTGGGGCACTCTGCCATTTCCTCCAGCATCAGATGCTCCCAGTCACATCTGTGAATTCTCTTTTTCTGAGAAGACAATCTTAGAGCCAGCAGGCAGGTGACTTGAATTCCTGTAAACTCTTCCTATCCTTTGACTTGGGAGGCAGCACGACCCTTCTGCCATCACAAAATATTCCCAAGAGGAACAGTCCAAAGTTTATAAATGAGGTTTGGTTTTGAGGCATCGTGGGAGTGGGAAATGCCCAATCTGGATGCTTTCTCCTTTGCATTTGGACATCCATAGACTTTGTTAAAAACTGCCTAAGGGAACAGGAGAATGGTGATGGACTTCTTGTCCAATAAAAAATTGGGGGAGGAGAGGAAAGGCTCTGCAATGTCCAGCTAAATAGTTTCAATGGCCTCAGAGCAAAAGTGAGTGCTCTTCCCCCCCAGTGTCCCCACACATGGGAGTCAGAGCTGACTTGATTTCACCAAATGATGAATGACTGGTGCTGTCCCACCTTCCACCCCATGACAGAGCAGGCCCCACAGTTTTCAGTGATGGGTCATGCATGTGCCATGGAAGAAAGAGAGCAAGGGAAAGGCAGAAACACCATGTGTCACCCCAGCCCTCTCTGTCCACAGAACCCTAATTCGTGTTGGCCATGGTGCAACTCTCAGGCTTTTGGGGGGCCTTGGAGGGGGATGGAGGAAGGAGACAGTCGCAGAGGAGATGAGACTGCTCTGAAATTTTCTGAGAGGAAGAAAAAGAGCCAGTGTCACAGAAGAAGGGGGTTTTAAGTGGCAGAGGCAGGTGCAAGGTGTCAGGAAACCTCAAACTGGATGAGAGCTGAAGACACGCACTTGGTTTGGGGTTTAGGAGTTTCACAGTGACCCCTGGGAGATCAATGTACCATAAGTGCCAGGCACTCTTTCATTTACAATCCCATTACACTTTCCTTTTTATATGTTTTAGGGATATTTTAATTTCTTACCTCCTGGAATGCAAATATCGGGCTGCTTTTATTTTTTTCACATTCAGAAATATTGCTGTCAAGTGCAATACTGTAGTTGCCTGTTTCTTCCCATATCCTCCTGTACACGTACTGTGTGGTCAGTGGGGTGATCAAAGTCATGGCAAATGCACTGAGGCAAATGGCAGGTTCTACAAGGAAAATCTTCATGTTGCTTGGGTAGGTTGCTGAGTTCTATAGAGAAGAAAAAGGACAGAGCCAATGCGTTGCATTTTTCTCGAGAGGCTAGATTTTCACTGACAGGAAAGTTAGAGGGGTTTTGTTGCGTCAACAAGCAAACTAGGGGACAGAAAGCAGTTAGCACTTTCAAAGAGTAACTTTTACTCCAAAAGGGGTAAACCTGAGACTGTCATACTTCCCGTTTTAAAGAGTAGGGCCCTGCGGGGCTCCCACTTGAACACAATTCTACAAAATAAGCTGTCACCCATTTTGGTGACTCAGTGATCACTCTACTGTTCCCATCTGGTACACTGCCGGTGGGTTTCCATAAGGGAAACAGTGAGGTTGTTCTGGGACGCGAACTGTTGCGCCACAGTCTGTTATTGTCATCTGGCTGCTTGTTGACAGCGGACAGGAAGGGAAACTTTCAGAAAACAGCCCCCAGCCTTAAAGGGACTTATTTTTATGACTCACCTCTCGGGTAGTCTTCCTGCCAGGCTAAGGAGCCGGGGTCCGGGAACGCTCTCCCCTCCCGGGCGTTCTGCGCTCGGCCGCGCCTCCCGAGCAGCCGGTGCACCCGGAGGCGGGGTCCCCGCCCCCCAGGATGCGAAGGGCAAGCTCCGCGGAATTCGACACGATGCACCTGCCAGGGTGACTGCAGCCCTTATTTGAAAGCAAAGCCAGGAAAGCGCACTTCCGCGTCCAGAGTGACCGCGGCGACAGTCCCCTGCGCAGGTCTGGCTCGGCTCCTCCGCGGCCCCGCGGCCCGGTCCGGCGAACTCCGGGAGGCGCCGCGCGCGGACAGCGGACCCTGCGGGGAGCCGGCGGCCGACTGTCCGCGGCCCAGCCGAGCTGCGCGCTGACTCAGCCCCCGCCCGCCAAGGGGGCGGGGCCGCCGGGGTGCCGGTCCCGCCGCCGCAGCGGTCACGGTCCCGCCCAGATCCCTGGCGGCTGGGCCCCTTGATTGGTCCGCCTCGACGTCGCTCTCGCGCGCTCGCCCCTGGAGGCCCGGGGCTGCGCCAGCGCGGATTGGAGCTAGGGGGCGCTGAGGGCGCACTCCCGGCTTCTGCGGTCTGGGGTTGTTTTTCACAGAAGCACAAGGGGATCTGTTGCAAAAGTAACAAGTTTGCCCTGCACTTCCCTGTAGCATTCCGGCCTCCGGGCAAGGGCCCTAAGAAGAAACGCAGAGGACAGGGAGGACTGGGGGGCACTGGTGCAGGGGAGTGAGTGCTCCTGGCAGGGCTAGCCTTGGTATGAAATATGCTCCCTGACTCTTTTTGGTGGTGTGAACTTGGGCAAATGATTCATCTCCGTGAACCTCCATTTTTCTTTATTAAAAAAAAAATTTTTTTTTTCCTTTATTGATTTTAGAGAGAGAGGAAGGGAGAGGGAGAGAGAGATAGAAACATCGATGAGAGAGAACATAGATTGGCCGCCTCCTGCATGCCCCCCACTGGGGATCAGGCCCACAACCTGGGCATGTGTCCTGACCAGGAATCCAACTGTGACCTCTTGGTGCATGGGTCATGCCCAACCACTGAGCCACAGGGGCAGGGCTGAAGCTCTATTTTCCTGTCTGTCAGGTGGGAGGCAACAGCCTTACAGGATTGTTGTAAGGAAACCCTCCATGTGTATACACAGCGTAGCCCTGAAACCCACCAGGAACACACCTGACTGACGAGTTCGGTTTATTAAGTCTTGTAGCTTGTAGGGAGGAGGAATGCGTTCATGGGGAACCATGGAGTATCGCAGTATAAAATGTTTAGAATGTATTATGGGATTTGGGCTTATGTTCTGTGATTTTGAGACGAGTTCAAGAAAGCAAAGCCTGCATTGGATCGGATGCTATTAGGACGTGGGGTGATTCTGTGACTGGGTGTCTTAATAAATCTTATTTAGAAGGAGTGAAGACTAGTTGGAGGCTAAAGCCATCATTGATAAGAAGCAGCAGTCGTAGCCATTTTTGTGATTTAGATAATGTTCAAGTTCTGTCTGTGTTCAGACAAGATTATGCAGTGGTCTTGTTTTTGCCTGGATCATGGTCACAGAATGGCCTTGTCTGATGCTGGTGTTCGATGAAATTTTTTTTTTTTAATCCTCACCTGAGGACATTTTTGCATGTATCTTCAGATAGAGCGGGAGGGAGAGAGGGACGAAGAGAGAGAGAGAGAAACATCGATGTGAGAGAGACACATCAAGTGGTTGCCACCCACACGACCCCAACCGGGGCCGGGGACAAACTGTGACCGAGGTACGTGCCCTGAGTGGGAACCGAACCTGGGACTCTCTGGTCTGCGGGCCAACGCTCTACCCGCTGAGCCAAACCGGCCAGGGCTGAAACTGTTTTTTATTCCACAGAACACTGTGGTCATAGTCCAGAAGAGCTAGCTCATGGCAGCACCTGCATGTCAGGGTTGGTTTCCCTTCCTCAGCGCTCAGTGAATGACAGTTAAGTCACAGAGTGAGCCAAAAGTCTTAGATTTGAATCCTGGTTACTACTTGTCAGCTTGTAACCTTGGAATTGCCACTTAACTCACTTCTCAACTTCTTCAAATGAGCATGTATAAAGCACTTACCATGAGTCTGAAACCGTGGAGCGTGGATGTTGGAGGAAGGCATACAGTTATGAACAAGACGCAGTTTCCTACGTATTCCAAGTAGGACGGGGCATTGAGAGCATCTGACTCTGACCAGGAGGAGTTGGTCTGGAAGGGAGAGGTAAGGTCTCACTACCCCTGAGAACACAAGGAAGAATAAATGAAACAATCTATGCAAAAATGCTTTTGAGAATTGTAAGGCACTGTATCATCTTAATTACTATCACTAAAATAACCTGGGTTTGTGCTAGCCGAATCCACTTTCTAAATGTTTTGGCTGGCTTAGACTCTTTTGTTTACTCTCTTCGCTCTCAGGGGTACAATGACCACTTCAGGTGCGTGACCCCTGTAAAATCAAGATCAACATCATGCCCCAAATCTCAGTACCTTAAAACAGCAAAGGTCTATTTATCTCTCAAGCTACCTGTCCATCTGTGGTCACTGGGGGGCTTTACTCCCTGTCACTTTCACTCATCGACACAGAATGGAGCCATCATCTGAATATTATTGCTGGCATTGGAGCAGAGAGAGGATCTGACACCAACTTTTAAAGGTTTTCCCTAGAAATGATATTTGCCACTTCTGCTCACAATGACTGGCCACACAGCAAGTCACAGGACCATGTGGAAAGGCTCAATACTATCAGGTGCTCAGAAGGAGAAGGAAATACCGGTAAATAGCTTTAATGACCTCCTTGTCCCTGGACCAGGGTTTCTCATGAAAATCCATAAAAAGAAAAGAGCTTTAGAAGACATTCTTTCTTATGGGCAGTAAGAATTAGTATCTGATATACTTCCAGGCTTTGCTGTACCTACTCTTCCTCGCGAAGAAGAAAGCCAGGCCTCTGTAATTTATTTCGATGCATAGTTCCATGGTGATTATCATTATGGAAGCCTTTTTCTTTTCCCCCCAAATCATATTAACTGCTTGAGTATGCATTAAATAAAAGTAGCCTTAACCAACTATCAGTTGGAATCTGTCACTGCGCTGGGCACTGAAGATGATGCAAAAGGTAACACTCCATAGTTAATTATCAAAGAAGTTTCCATTTATATGGTAAGAAAAGATGGGACCATATGAAAGGAGTGAAAATGATTCTAAAACCAGTCTGTGGAAGTCATCACAGACCGGTAACTACCACTGACTGCTGTTGCTCCTCGAAGGCACCGCTCAAGCCTTCTTCCCTCAAAGACTCTGAGATCGAAAATAAAATCTAGGCATGACAGGAGGAGTGGCCATTCACCGGGCAAAGTCTTCCTGGCAGTGTTTCTGATACGTGGGTCAAGGTGTATTCTCCGGGGCAAGCTCTCCAGGAGGACTGTGACATTTCATGTTCTCAGTTCAGTGACCTAGCAGTGTTAATGCACATTCTGAATTGTCTTTCAATCAGGTACTGATACTTGATTTCACTGCCTGTATTTGCATTTCTGCTTGGGATCACACTGACTCCAAGTAGAAATACTTTAATAATGTCAGAAAAGGGAAAAGAAGTGGACTAAATATATGAACAATATGCCCAGCTAAGTGAGACCAAATGCTGTCATAACATACTCTTCAAAATAAGTTTTCCTAGTATTCCAATAAAGAGAGTGGGAGAATTAGCTATCACCTGACACATGAATAGACATATGAACCTGAGGGAACCCCTGCTGTAGTGGGCAATGCCCAGTCAAGTGGCAAAACTAAAACAGAGTATAGTAGCTACTCATTGACACAGACAACAGTGTGGTGACTGCAGGGGGGGAGGGGGTTGCAGGTAGAAGAGGGTATGGGGAGATAAATAGTGATGGAAAAAAATTAAATTAAAAAAAGAATATAGTAGCTACTAGATTTTGTTTGTATAAAGAAGAAAGTGACTTTTTTTTTGTCTTCTGATAAAATCAACAAATAAGATGTGATGAAAAGACCTGTTACACCAATTACTGCTCAGTAGGTAATTGTCAATGCCGTATTGATACGAGTGTAATGCTACAGTTCCAAGTACAAAGTGTTGGAAGGAAATATAATCTGTTCACATGACCTTGGTCAGTAATATGCCAAACAGACCTGAACAGATCTTATCTAGCTGAAAAATTCATAACCTAGCTTCAACCCTTGTGTTTCCTGACCTCTGTTGCCTTGAACACTGTTGAACAAATTCCTCCTCCTTCTTTTTTTTTTTTGCTAATCCTCACCCAAGGATATTTTCCCATTGACTTTTAGAGACAGTGGGGGGGGGGGGGAGAAAGAGAGAGAGAGAGACATCAATTGGTTGCCTCCCGCACGACTCTGATTGGGGCTGGGGATCGAACCTGCAACCCAGGTACATGCCCTTGACCAGGAATTGAACCTGTGACCCTTTGGTCCTTGGGACAATGCTCTATCCATTGAGCCAAACTGACTAGGGCAAATTTCTCCTTCTTCAAATGTTCTCGCTCTTTGGGTTCTGTGGTACAACTCCATTACCCCGAGAGCTCCTTCTCCATTTCCTTGGAGGGCTTGCTTCTCAAATGGTCCCCGTCCTCAGGTTGGTCTCAGCGCCCCCCTTCTCCCCAATCACATCACACTTGTGACTCAACTACCACAAATAGACCAATCATTCCCAAATCTCAAGCTCACACTCTTTTCTTGAACTTGATATCCAGAGCTTTTACATAACTATTTTTCAAAACCACTGCATACTTTTAAATGTCCAAAACAGATATCACCTTCCTTGTAAATCCAATTCTTTCCGGAAATCCCTGTTTCAGACGATGACATCACCCTTCCATTGGCAAAGCCAGAGATCTGAGAATCATACCTGGCTTTTTGATCACCAAATGCTGTAGCTGTTATGTCGTAAATATAACTGGTGTTACTTACACCTCGTTTAGATGTGTAAGGCAGGTGGGCCCCTGAATCTGGAGCAGTGGGGCTGAACCGCGTTTTCCCGGCCCGGTTAAGACAAGGGGCTCTGTCTCGCCATCAGCAGACTGGGGAATGGTGGAGGTCGCTGGAGAGGAGGTAGGCAGCTATGCAGAGGGATCAAGGATTTCCCTGGTAAATCAGAAATCCTGACTCCTTCCCTTTGGGGTTTCAAGTTATTATAACTCTTCTGCTGTGCTGGGCTGGTCCTAAATAATGGTCAGAGATGGAAAATGACCCTTAAGAAGAAATTCACCAGGGTGGTGGGGGCGGGGGGCAGATAAGCCAGGCCCAGACCAGGGCCGATCTTGTCTTAGGGGAAGGCCAGCTGGGAACAGAGCCATGATGTTGCACTCTGTCCTGACCCACCACCATGAGATTCCTTAAGAGAAAAAGTTGATTAACTGTAAATGGAGATTATCTGTCACTGGAGCTGTAACTGGGAACCCAGTCTCCTGTAGTGTGGAGTGACCAGTGCTAACCAGGGCTCACTGGTTCCCCGACCTCCCTCCAATCTGTGCAGCTGTCTGTGGTGGTTAGGCCTTCACCCCTTTGACCGGAGAGCTGAACTTTCTCTTTTCTGTACCATCTCACCAGAGCAGAGGCTGGAACCTCAGGCATTCAAATCAGACTTCTCCATCTCTTTTCTGCACAACAGAAGTAAACAGGACTGACATTTGGACGAAGTAAGCCCCCAAGGGGACCACTGTTCAAGGAAAGGAGAGCTCAGAGGATGACAAAAGGACTTCTTACGATCAGAAGGAAAGCTCAGGTTTGACTTGGTTGTGTAATACTGAAACACGGCTTTATTTTCTACCCCAGCAAGCGCGCAGGATGTCGGTGGAGCTCCCAGAACAGGCTCTGACCCTGGGCGGGGCGTCTGTCACGCTGGGATCTCGGTCTCGCTCACCAGACACATACTACAGTGCTGGAGAAATGGAAAAGATCCTGGCCACTGCTTCAAACTGGCACTTTCTTGTGTGACCCTAAAGAGCAACTATCATTTTACTCTCTTAAAAGGAGTCAGTCCCATTTTTAATGGGGTTGGGTGTGTGAGTAGGGAGGGCTTTGAAGTCAGCAGAGTAAGTGAAATTCATGCTCGTGTGACTCCATTATATGGACCATGTTTAGAGGGTTGGCCCTCCTCCCATCTTCAGCTTCTTACTCCCAGCCACCGTTGTCCCTCGTCCGTGCTGCTGTGGCAGCTTCTTACCTGCGCTGCAAAGCGATGGACTTTACACAGACGTAGGATCACATCCTCCTCTTCCCTGAATCACTTCAGTGCCTTCCCCACCGAATTCTGAATAAACTGCAACCTTCTTACCACGGCCGGAAAGGCCCCAGTGATCTGCCACTACCTATCTCTGCGCCCCTGCACTTCCTCACTGTCAGGGTCACCGCACTTCATTAGCTGTTAACTTAAATGTCACCTTAGAGAAGCATTTCCTGAGCATCTTACCCAAACTAGGAAAGTGGGTTCTCTTCGGCTACTCGCCAGCTCAACAGGTTTTTGTTTGATTTCTGTTAACACTTCACATTCTATATGATTTTGTATACTTGTATGTTTACTTTTTTTTTTTTTTAAATAGAGCTGCAGGAGGCTTTATTGATTGAACAGTTGAGGATAGGTTCGCGCATGGGGAAGTGGCAGTGGGTGGCATGGCCGCGGCTGCTTGTGTAGCTGGTCCTGTGGCTACTTGTAGCTACATCTGGGGTCTGCTAGGCCCTGTCTTCACTGCCCAGAACTTGTCCCAGCAGCTGACCAGCTCCGCCGTGGGCATGGCTGCAGGCCGTCTGTGCAGGCCTTGAGCTCGGTCGGCGCCGCCTTGGCCGAGCATTGACGTTGTACTTGCTCAGGGGTCCCTCATAGAGCTCCTCTGGGACCCCACCAGCAGCGCTTATAGGAAATCCACAAAAAGCTCATTGCTGTCCTCCCCTGTGGCCAGCCCACAGGCGCAGAGCCAGGTGACAGCCACCAGGAGGAGAGTGCTGCTCCCCTTCATGGCGTACAGCGCAGGTGTGTGTTTGTTTTTTTCTAATCCTCACCCGAGGATATTTTTCCATTTATCTTCAGATAGAGTGGGAAGGGGAGAGAGAGAGAAAAACACTGATGTGAGAGACACATCGACTGGCTGCCTCCCGCACCACCCCGACCAGGGCCAGGGACCAAACCACAACCGAGGTACGTGCCCTTGACCGGAATCGAACCCACGACTCTTTGGTTCATGGGCCAATGCTCTAACCACTGAGCCAAACTGGCCAGGGCTGTTTACTTTTTTTATCCACCTATTCCCTGGGCTAGAACCGTCAGCCCCATATACACAGGCCACGCTGACTCATTCGGGACTGTGTCCACGTCCATGGCAGGGGTGCGACAGTTCATCTTTGTCAGAGGAATAAAATGAGATGTTTTTGTTCAGTGCTCCTAAATTATGGACTTGTACACTAAATCTGCCTTTGGGAATGACAGAGAATAATGATCTGACGTATTTTTCTAAGAGACTGAGTTTATGACTACATGCTTTGTTATGCTGAATCACTTAAAACAAATATGTACCAGAATATTCAGCAAATTATGGTTACAAATAATATTTAAATATAATCTATAATGACAGAAATGAAAAGCTGTTTTTTAAAATTTATCTTTATTGTTAAAAGTAATACAGATATCTCCTTTTTTATCCCCCATTGACCCCCTCTCCCTGCTCCTGTGCCCCCTCTGCCTTTACCGCACTATTGTCTGTGTTCATTGGTTATGCATATATCATACATATTCTTTGGTTTATTTCTTCTCACCCCCTGAAAAGTTGTTTTATATATATATATATATATATATATATATATATATATATATTTTTTTTTTTTTTTTCTTGATTGGTTTTGAGAGAGAGAGAGAGGAGGGAGAGGGGGAGAGAGATAGAAACATCAATGAGTGAGAACATCGATTGGCAGCCTCCTGCACGCCTCCCACTGGGGATCGGGGGCCCACAACCCGGGCATGTGCCCTGACCAGGAATCGAACGGGGACCTTTCAGTCCATGAGATGACGCTCAGTCCACTGAGCCACACCAGCTGAGCCCAAGATTTTGTTTTTAAGATAAAATCCATTTGGCCAACTTGAGGCGTAATGAACAAACTGTCATACCCTGCTAGTAAAAAGTTAGTTGGTAAAAAAATATTCAGAGTAATAATTTAACGTGCCTAAAATCATAATAGTTTGAGCACATATTGTCTACCCAGCAAGTCACACTAATGTGAATTGATACAGAAATTTAGCTACTTGAATTTACATAAGGTTGTTTATAATTTGAATATATAACACTGAATATGTAACACTATGTAACTACATAAATGCATGTATAAAACAACAGAGGGCAATGCATATTCATAATGGTGTGTCTGGAAAGGCCACTGTACTATATATTTTCACAGAACATTTAATTACATAAGAAAGTTTTCATACTATGATATTAAGTGGAAAAAAAATGAAAAGTACATAGTATATCCCAACTTCATTAAAAAGTGTACATATTAATGCATAGAAAAAAGCCCAGAGAGTAATATAGGAAATGTTCATAGCAATTAGCTCATAGCAGTGGGACATGTATTTATTTTTAATCAGAAAAAAAGTTTATTTAGAAATAAATGACAGAGGGAAACAATCAAGCAATTACACACAAAATCATTCATATTTGTTACAAAGCTTAGGGGAAAAACTCCTCAGGGCCCTCAAGGGTTGATTTTTTCCAAATGGTTCCATAAGCTTTAACATTGAGTCAGCAAGCACATGGCAAGTCGATGTCCTGGAACAGTCACAGGTGGCCCAAGATAAACAGGATGGAGGCCAACTACTAACAGGCACTCCAGAGCCTTTATCTAGAAAAGTTACTGAAGATTGGGAAATTGCTGTTCTGAAATAAAAGAAGGAACCAGGGTGCACTGGGGGCTGCTGGGACCAAACTGTTTAAAACCAGACTCACGAAATAATGGAGGCTCACGGACCATGGAACTCGTCTAGTCCAATCCCCTAACTGGACCCACAAGAAAACTGAAACCAAACTGAATAACTGTGTTTGCCACGTTCCTGTTTTGTGGTCACAGAGACACGGAAGGAGCCTCCTTGGAATCCAGGCCCTGCCGCCACCTGGCTTGACTCCTTCATTTCCCCCAGGAGGAGTTTAAGCAGGCAGTTAAGACGTTTAGGAGTTTTCAAGGAGGACAAGCTTCGATCTATGCACATGCCCCAGGAAGATAAAATGTACCCTGTTATCTTTGCACTCCTACATTCTCCATCTATTACTCAGTTTTTACTACTGTGTCCTCCAGGCCACTGTAGTCCCCAAGGTTACAGAAACAGCGCAGTCATGCCACCTCGGATCTGACGCCGAGGGGAGCTGCGCCCTGGGGAGCCTGTGCCGTTGGCTCCACACCGTCCCGACCCACTGGACGGGTTTCCTTTGTGTCTGCCCCGCCCCCCTGGGAACACGCACAAAGCCTGCATGTAATCGGAACACCGTCTGCAAGTACTCAGGGCGGTATCAACCAGAACTCTACACATGGGATTTAAAAAACTGTTTTGCCTCCCCCAGATATCTGCTATCCCACTGTATTCCCTGTCTAGTGTTCCAAGTCTCGCCCAGCCAGACCCGGCTTGATCCGCGACTCCTCCGTCTGGTGCATTCCCTCTGCAAGTGCTCATCAGACCCGTTTCCTGTGATTCAGTAATTCAGCAGAATGCACTGAGGGACTTCTGGTTTCAGCTCCGATGGGTAAAAGGCGTGGAAGTCAGAACTCCCATCCTCAGAGCAAAAACAGCTGACCGAGCTGGAAATCAGCGCCTTATCTTGTAGCCATCAGGGACTGAGGTCACAGGACATAGCTATACCCCGTGATCCGGAGACAGGCAAATCCACGGTCTCCCGACCGCCACGGGGGGGACAGAGCCACATGCTGGCAGGGGCAGAGGGACGGCACTCTTGATGAGTGGACTGGCCTGAGCACGAGAAAGCCTGGGGTCTCTGCCTCAGGGGGGCTCCGCACTGCTTTGGGTTTTGTCTGCAGGAACCTCACTAGGTGCTCACGAGGAAGAGCCAAGAATAATCCTCTTTGGGCTCTGGCAGGGAGGAACGTTTACTGTTTTGAAATATGCCTGGAGCGTGCTCATAACGAAGGCCTGCTCTCAGAGGAACAAGCATTCCACCAAACAGGGCTCCAGCCCTGTCTACCTTCCCGTTTCACCTGAGGGAGAAAAAAAAAAGCCAACAAATACTTGTGAAGGTCACAGGCCAGCGACACAGGGCCACTAAAAGACTGATATTTAATTATAAGATTATATAAGAATGCTTCCAGTCCTCCGAACCTGACCCCGGCAGAACTCCAGGGAGATGACGGGACCGTACCAGGAAGGCTGGGAGGCACGGGCTCTGTGCACCCGGGAGCCTCTGGTTCCTGCAGCTCCGACCAGATAAACACAGCCTGACATCCTGGCCGGATTAACACGCACGCTTACACCAGAGGCCTGCTGACTCAGCTCCTATGACCTGACACGTCCTGTCCGCCTTTCAACGGAAAACTGCAAAGTGTATTAACAGGCAGGTAACACAATCTGAAGAGTGTCAGGATCACACACAGATGTGGCAGAGATTTTGGAATTATTGGGCAGGCAATTTAAAATAGCTATGGTGCCCTGGCCGGCTTGGCTCAGCGGTTAGAGCGTTGGCCTGAGGGCTGAAGGGTCAAAGGTTCGCTTCCCAGTAAGGGCACCTGCCTCAGCTGCAGGTTTGATTCCCGGCCCCAGTGGGGGTTGTTTGGGAGGCAACCATTCGATGTCTCTCTCTCTCTCCTTCCCTGCTTTCTACTGTATCTAAAAATCAATGGGAAAATATCCTCAGGTGAGGATTAATAAATAAATAAAGAAATAAAATAGCTATGGTTAATATTTTAAAAAAAAATTTTTTTTTATGGATTTGAGAGAGAGAGAGGAAGGGAGAGGGAGAGATAGAAACATCGATGAGAGAGAACATCGATTGGCCACCTCCTGCACGCCCCCCACTGGGGATCAGGCCCACAACCTGGGCATGTGCCCTGACCAGGAATCGAACCAGCGACCTCTTGGTGCATGGGTTGACGCTCAACCATTGAACCACACCAGCTGGGCTATGGTTAATATTTTAAGAGCTCTTTTAGAAAAAGCATACAAGAATGGATAGGTAATGTAAGTGGGGAGATGGAAGCGCTAAGAAAGCATCAGAAGGAAATGCTAGACATAGAAACACTGTAACAGAAATGGAGAATGTCTGTAAGGGGCTCCACAGTAGATTGGACAAAGCCGAGAAGAGAAACAGTTACTTTGAAAGCCCATCAAAATGTATCGAGTGTATGGAGTGCCTCTGTGTGCCAGACACCGCCTTGGGCACTAGTGAACAAGACAGGCTGGCCTGTGTCCTCCCAGAGCTGCCTCACTCCATCGTTATCTCCAGTCGGCCTCTGTCCTGTCCCTCCCGTTGTTGCTGTCCACCACCATCCCAGTCCTGGCCTTGGCCTCTGTGAAATCTCCTGCTTACTCTGTGTTCACATGGGGTTTTCTTACCTTTCAGTCCTGCCCCATGCCAGTGGATTCTTTACATTGCTGTAAAAAATAAGTAAAATAAAATCAACCTTAAATATAAAACTGGCTGCTTTCTCTCTGCTTTAGTGAGTACATGTTGCCGTTGGGATAAATTTCAATTCCTAAGCAAGACACACAGCGTTGGTCTCTACCTACTCGTATACCTGCAGCTTTACGACTCCCTGCCTGGACTGTTATGCAGCATGTCTGTACATGCTGCACTCTGGTTTGGAAACTTAACGTTCTGATTTAGGTCCCCTCTTCCTAATGACATGTCCCCCCTTCTTCCCTTTCTGGCCTTGCCTAGCCATCTAATTCATCCTCCAAGACACAATTCGGGGATCAATGGCCATAGGAAGCCTTCCCTTCTCTCCCAACACGTCAGTTATGCCTTCTCTGTCTATCAGAGCAGTCACCACTCTGTCTCATAATCATCTGTGTCCTTGACCACTGTGCCCTGCACTTGGCTGTGGGTTCTCTAAGGGAGGGGGCCATGTCTTCGTACACCAGGTTAGGACTTCAACATACCTTTCTGAGGGACAGAATTCAATTCATAACACCCTACATCTTTCCGTGTATGTTTCTCTTCTATTTATGGTACACCTCACATGCAGTTAACATGGGCACATTGTCTGTGAAGCATGAAAAGACATCATAAAATATGACAAAGATAATTGCTTTTTTTATCATCAACTTGTTTAGAAACAGCAGTTCTAAACAACATCAACGATAAAATACTTCTCCCCCGAAAAATCTGTGTATTGGTTCTGTGGAACTCGAGAAGAATCTATCTGCCAAGAACTTCCCGTGGTTAACTGGGCCCAAGTTCCTAACCAAAGTCTAGCAGCCGCTGCTGACATAGACCTCTCCTGCACACTGTATTTCAGAGAACAGCCACAGACTGAGCTGCCAAGCCTCCCGCACTGTGTTCCTTACAAAGACGCTCCTGGTGTCATTTTTTTTAACCAATGAATTGAAACCTGCACCATCCAATTGGAAGAGCACAGCTCGCTTTATCCTCATTTGCATCTTAACTGGCCAATCAGAGAGGCTTCATAATGACTAATTAGAATACATAATTCTGAACAATCAGGACCAGTGCTATTTGGACCAATCAGACTGTGTAAATTTGGATCTCTCATTTGCATAAAAATGGATCAATCAGGGGGCAGGATGGGCATTTTTCTTTATAAGAGCAGATCACCCCTTTGTCTTGGGGGAGGGCATTTCATTTTCCACTGGAGTCTGCGCTTCCCTGTTTGCAAGCTGTTTCTCTGAATAGTCTCTCCTTTTTCCCAACCCCACGTTGGGAACGTATGTTGGCATTAGACTGGTGATAGTGAACTTTTCTTGACAATTCTAAATAATTGCTGTAGAGAGAAAAATACATCCACAAACTATTCAATATTCCCCTCTCCTGAGTGTGGGCTGGACTTAATCATTTTGTTTGGTAAGTGCAAATGTTAGTTCATACATGATATATTTACAGAGTTTGCACGCTGTCTTCAAATGGAAATTTCTTCTTCTTCTTCTTCTTTTTTTTTTTTTTTTTTAGCTGTTTTAAAACTAATGGAATCAAATGAACACTATAAAGTTAAGGATAAAAATAACATTATTTTTAGTCATTACTGAACATAGTGTTTCAGTTAAGGCAGTAGGAAACACGACTTGCCACAGTTGTCAACTGTGCTAGGTATCATGCCATTGCTTTGATGACGTCTGAACTTGAGACTCAGAATTCTGTGAGGCAGTGTAAGATCTCCAGTGTGTAAAGACTCCATTTTCTTCATCATGGCTCTTTGTGACCTCAGAGAATTAGCTCAGATAAATAATGAAATGATGTCTCTACTTTAGCTGATGAAAAATGTGTCAGACACATTCAAGCTTTCTAGGGTACCCACTGTGTGCTTGGGATACATCTGAGAACAAAACAAAGACTCCTGTGCTGTGAGCATTCCTGCCAGAGGAGAAGACATGGATATCAAACGTTTCTGGCAGCTTAGAATAGAGCAGGACAGGGGCATGCGGGGGCGCAGTGCGGTGGGACAGACTGCAGGACTGTGCAGGGTGGTCGAGCCCCACTGGGAAGACACTTGAGCAAAGACTTGGAGGAAGTGAGGGCCGCGGCTGGAGGGGAGCAGGACGTGAACCTAGCTTGTAGGAGGAGCAGCCAGGAGGCCAAGGGAGTCGAAAGGAGCGAGAAGGAGAGGCTTCCCTCCGGGGGAGGGGTAACCTTGGTGAGGCAGCTCTGTGCAGAAGGAGGAAGCCTGAAGGACCACTTACACGATCCCGAACCACCAGTGCCGCCAGCAGCGGAACAAGGGCTTCAGCCCTGAAGGGGATCTGGGCAGGACTTCCAGCAGCCCACGGAGCTGGATCGGCAGGGCTTGAGTCATTTCATCTGAATAGAAAATTAAAGGGGAATCCTAGAAGGTTAGCATATCGGGGCTATTCACGAACTCCCCAAGGCTGTTAGCTGACTAATAACAACTACAGAATGCAAGATGTAAAACTCACATGCAAGGCAGTTTTGCATATATGGGGACTAAAGATGACTTTAAAGAAGATGAAAGTCATTCAGCAAGGAAACTACAAAAGGCCGCAAACATTTCCTGGCTGCCTTTTCTCCCCTGAGTCAGAGACACAGGACTGGATAGTAAGCTCTTAGCGAGAAAGAAGAGGGTCTTCTTCTTCTGTGTGTGCGTTAGTCTGCTGGGGCTGCCGTATGAAATGCCACGGACTGGGTGGTTTAGACGACAGACATCTGCTGTCTCCCATTCTGGAGGCTGGAAGTCCGAGACCAAGGAGTCAGCAAGTTTGGTTTCTGCTGAGGCCTCTCCTTGGCTTGCAGACACCACTCTCTCACATGGCCTTTCCTCTGGATGGCAACATCTCTGGTGTCTCTTCCTCTTGTGTTAATGTCACCAGGCACATTGGATTAGGATCCCACCCTTATGACCTCGTTTAACCTTAATTACCCCCTTGAAAGCCTTATCCCCAAAGTCAGTCACTTTGGAGATTAGGACGTCAACATATGAATTTTGGGGGGACACAGTTCAGTCCATAACTACATCACATTACCTTGTATCATTTTGGGCAGTTAATGCCATAAAATTTTGGGGTCAGATGGGTTATAAGAAGTGTTTACATTTAATTTTCCCTCAAAGTCAGAATCCCAGAAAATGGCCATTAGTTCACTGGAGAACTGAACTCTTTTAGATGGCAAGTCTGGTACCTAAGATTATTACTATATACCAGGTAAAAGTAAAGAGAGGTGTGTGTGTGTGTGGGGGGGGTGTTTAGGAAAGAATATTGAATTCCAAAGGAAAATTCACCTGTAGTCATAAAAGCAGTTTATAGGAGGAATCAATGATAATAGAAGAAATGACAACACATTAAATGCAGGACCACGAATGCAGCCTTGGACAAGGATCCCGGGGCTGTCTTAAGTCCATGTCCAACACCGTGGCTTCCTCAGGGATGTGGCCACTCCCCAGGAAGGCTGTGCGGTGATCCTGCAATGGAGATGGAGGTAAGGAACGGAGTGTGCAGACAGAGCTATAGGATGTAGAGATGCTATGATTCCGAGCAGGGTGACCATATAATTTCTCTCCCAAACCTGGGCACCTCTTAGAGTAAAGGGATGCTAGCAGTAATTATACCAAGAAAACAGTTCAGCAACTCAACAATCCATTCAGGGGTCTGAATTCTCCCCCAATCCTCAGCAGCTTGTCTGCCCTCCACAAGCCCTCCTCTTGGTCACAAGGTGGATGCAGCAGCTCCAGGTTTCACAACCACACAACTTCCAGAGGCAAAAAGGGAGATGTGTTTTCCAGTAGCCCCTTGTAAAACTGGAGCCTGTGAGCAGGCTTCTTTGCTCACTTCCTGGGCCAAGATTACATCACACACCGTGGCTGAAGTCATCAACAGGGAGGGATGTGGCCAGATTAGACTAGTAATGATTCAGCCTCTGTGTTGTAATTAGCTAGTTAATAATAATAGGAAAGGAGGAAAGGGAAGGCAACCTTTCTTCTGGACATTTTGATTATTTCTTGAAATATAGCAGCATAGTTGGTTTATAGTTTGCATCTGGTAAGTTTTTAAAAAATTGGTGTAGGTCTGTTTCTGCTGTTTGTTGTTTCCATTGACTTTTTCTCATGCAGCCTAATTCATGATTTGCCAGTTATCTTTGTGCAGAGGCCTTTTCCCTGGAAAAATATGTGGGGCTTCCCAGAGGCTTGGGCTGGAGGTGCTTCCTCCACCGAGGATTTGCATTTGCTTCTGCCAGGTGCCTGGGGCTCTGCTGGTCAGTGACACCCAAAACCACATACCTGGCTTTTGATTCCAGGATAGAACCTGTCCTGCAAATGTGTTCAAGGCAACGAGGGTGGGGCTCAGTCAAGACACCTCCAGAACACTTTTTTCTGCTGTTTTCTTCCAGCTGTTGTCAGTTAGCACCCAGCAACCTCCCTTAAGGTCCCCTAGTGCCATGGGGACAGGGCAGGTTTGTTTCTGGCTCACTCTCACCTTGACAGAGAGACCCTTTGGAGTATCATCAGCCTACAGGAGGGACTCCAGTGAGCCCCTGGCTGGGCCCTGGCTTCTCCCTCTTTCTCAGGAGGCAGGCGACCCAAGCCCACGAACCCTTGTGCAGGTCGCAGCAATGGCCCTGGAGCAAAGCGGCCGAGCAGCTGCTCCCCTAACTGCTCCGGGTTCAGACTTTCCCTCAGCTGTGGGCCTTTGCTATCAGTTTATCGGTTCTTTGATGTTTAAGGTGATGCTCTTGGTATTTCATCTAGAGAATGTTCTTTTCATGGGGAGGGTTGCTGTTCCTCTGGAGTCATTGTCATGTGAGAAGAGCCATTCATTTTTGTTTCGCACACGAGTCAGGGTCTTCTGCTTCTCTCAGCCCCCTGGGGCTGCTCTCGACGTCCTAACCCATCCTGGAGGAATTTCTCAGGATGCCTGCAAGTTGCAGCGTGTCCAGTACTAGGATTTGGCATACACTGATTCAGTCAGGATTTCTTAGTTATTCTGGGCAAATATCGACAAAAGGAAACAATCATTTATAAAGATGTTATGTAAATTACAACAACAACAAAAGAAGAAAATTGACATTTATTGAGGGCTGCTAGCTTCTTGGCACGTTACCTTATTATCTCGGGACTGAAACTCTGGTTCCTTCCACTAAACGAAGAGATCTATGACTTAAGATGACAGACAGTGTGATAGAGTAGAGAGAGAGGAAGGGGAAAGAGGAGGGAACAAGGAAAGAGAGAGGGAGCGAGATCTCTTCCATCCTGATTCCACCTGCAGCAAATTCACAGAAAGCAGTTTGCTCCCTGCTTGCTGCTGTTTGGGGTCAGTGGGAGTGCACGGCACCCTGATCACGAGGTCTCGTGGATTTTCCTCACAGCTTTGGGGTGACACTGCCAAGCTTACTGGCAGCACAATTCACATCCGGCTTTGCTTTCAAGCTGGGACTTTTCATTGAAAACTGTATGTAGAGCCACTGTAGTTGTGGTGACAACAGAATCATTTTTACTGGACAGGATATCTTGGAGAGAGCACCGGAAGCCAGGGTCCTGGGTCCAGGTTGGTTTTCAAGCTGCCTCTAGCTCGTGGCAGAATCTCAACTTCTCGGGCCTCTTCGCCCCCAGCTTTGAAAGCGGAGGACTCCTCCACACTCCCAAGTGCTGCTCCGTGAATGCGCATTTCCTCAAGGTTTCCAAGTGTCCGCTGGCTGGCAAACCACTGAGACGGTTCCTGCAGTCGTGTCCTCGTCCTGCAGTGTGTTCCTCAGATCTGCCAGTCCCCACCTGGCTCGTCGTGCTGTCACGGGGCCTGGTGGCAGAGGGAGCCACGCTGCACAGCCCACAGCCCACAGCCCGAAGCCCGCAGGCCCCGGCCCTGGCTCCCGGCTCTGCCGCCGCCTGTGAAATCAACGCTTCAGGTCAGGGGACACCTCACCCCCTCCCTGGCGACACTCACGTTCAAGCACTGGCCAAGGGCTGTGCATTATTAGTCTCCTAGGGCTGCCATAACGTAGCACCACAGGCTGGGTGGCTTAAACAACAGACATTTATTGTCTCACAGTTTGGAGGCTAAGTCCAAGGTCAAGGTTCAGCAGGCTTGGTTTCTGCCGAGCCCTCCCTCCTTGCTGTGTCCTCAGACGGCCTTTTCTCTAATCCCTACCCCCGCTGTTGCTCCTTTGACACCGATCATGTTGGATGACAGCCTGCAGATATAACCTCCCTGAAGCTTAATGACCTCTTCAGAGGCCCTGTCTCCAAATACAGTCACCTCTGAGGCACTGGGCGTCAGGACTTCAACACAGGAGTTTGAGGAGGGCACACCCCAGGTCCCCGGCCTCAAGTCAGAACAAGTCTCAAGGGCCATCCTGGCTCCAGGGCTCCCTGGAGACCAGCCAAGGCCCTTGTTGCTCCCGATTGTCCCTCTGGCCAGTCCTGCTGCCTTCATTTCCCCAGGCGTCCGCCCCAGAGCACTCCTCAAAAAACTCCCTGCGTCCAAATGTCTGTCGCAGAGTCTGTTTCCTGGGGAGCCGGACTGAAGACGCGTGCCCCCACCTCTCCTTTATCTCCACTCTGGGGAAGATGACTTTGGCAGTATGTCAAAAAGGCCATCCTTACAAATCCAGCTTCCTCGAGATGCACAGCTTCCCACGACACAGTGACCGCCACTGGAGGGGTCAGCGGAAATGGTCTGACCAGGTGGTGGCCATGGCCCCTTGTGCAAGACTTCTCTGCTCTAACGCGCTGCCACCTGATAGCTCTCCCTTCAACAGTCACAGGGCACAGAGGCCCACAGGACGGTGGAAGCCACATTTTCTGCTGTTCTTGGGCCAAACGTAGCTCCCAGGGGCCCCAGCAGTCCCACTTGCTCCCTGCCCACTCTTCTGGCACAAACGGAGAAAGAACTGCCGTCATAGAACTCACAGAAATGAAAGTGACAAGGGAGTGGATTTAACTGAGGTCTACTCTTCACCGGGCATCTGTGCTGTGCAGGGCACTCGACCACGGGGGACAGAAAAACATAGAAAAAAAGACTCTTGTTCTAAAGTTGTTATAAAGCAGATGGAGAGGCGAGTTCTCTTCAGTCTGAAACTTGTCGTTGTCCTGGGTGAGGTGCCCAGGAAGGAGGCACTGGCCACTCTAGGGAGGACCTGCTGACAGAGGCCTTGCTTCTTGAAATCAAAGTGAAATGTAGAGCCTGTGACGAAGGGTAACCCCAGCATGGGGCTCTCTTTATCTGGTTAAGGATCTATGGTAATTTGTCCTGATTTTGCAAGATGTGACTTTGGGGGAGACTGGCTCTCCCTCCAGCTACCTTCAACCTAGCTTTTCCACGCTGATCTTGGTGCAGCCCATGGGTTGGGAATCTCTTTCAAATTATCGAAAAGCCTTTGAGCTCTTTAGAAACAGATATGGAGTAAACCATAAAGATCGTTTGCAATATTAACACAAAAAGGGGGACATGTTTCTCGGTTGTTCTGTTCATCCCGGCAACTGCTATTGTTCGTAGAACCCGTAGCCTCAACAAAAAGTTAGGATATTTATGTCTGTGCTGTTTCCTCTAGGAGTCCTATATATTTCCCTAAGAAAAAAATCACATTGAGCCAAATATGTAACCTACATAATGAGCACAGGAAACTCTAAAAAATGTAGAAGAAAAGCTTCTGAGAATAGGTAGGGGCAAGCGGTAGGATTTAGCGGTGAGTCCATTCATTCCCGCCTCTGTCGCCTCTCAGTGGGGCCACCGCAGAGCCCTCTGCATCTGTCTCCACGCTGCTCCGGAGTGCTAGCGGCAGTGAAATGTCACGGGAGAGTTAACCATCCTGCAGAACTTGGTACTAAGTCTGAGGAAAGACCTCGGAGCCTGGGTACAGGTTCTGAGACAGCTCTGAAGTCAGAAATCTCACAGGACCTCTCACTGGGCGAGACCAGCCTGCCCGACCACTCTCACTTTCTCTGGGTTTGGTTGAGGTTCAAGCCTTTGGGGCGTGGGGAGGTTCCAGGAGTCCACTGGGGGCTTCATGTGGGGCCAGGAGAGATTGAGACTGAGCTGGGCTCCATGCTCTGAAGTCAGTTTAAAAGCTAAAGAGATTCCACAGGGCCTATAAACGGCCCTTGCTCCAGGATTTCCTAAAGCAACTCCAATCCTGGCCTGGGATTCAAGGTCTGACCTAGATTTATCCCGAAAACCGAGACTGGCTGATTGGTCAAGTATGAGGTTCAGGACCCTCCTTGGACCCAGGGAACTGATCTAGATTCTCTCAACCCATGTGCACTGGTCTAGAACATTCCCTAGGTAGTCGCAAGGTAGTGTTTGGATCGTTGCTTAGAATGTACTTACCCCAGACCATGGACTATTTAATCTTCAGCTGAAGATAATGTCAAAATGCATTCAGTTATTTTTCATGGCTTACATTTGTCTGTAGGTCCTCTGTTATTATGAGTCATTTCCTTTTATTTATTTTTGGAAAGTGGGCCCCTTTTAACCTCTAGGGGAAAGTGAACTCTTCTCTGCAGTTCGCAGTGAGTTCTGTGAGGACTGAGGGCAGCCCATTCGCCCACGATGCACAATGGAAATGCGCTGCACCTTCGCACACTTTTCTTTCAGAGATCAGTCCCGACCATCATCTGCTTGACTTTATAGACACAAATGGACATGCATATGGGTACACATATGAACCCAGATTACTGTGCATATATGGAGATGGAGTTATTAAAAGTGGCTGTTTATATACGTGAAAGCTAATAGTGTTAATCTTGTATATGTGGATGTATATGAACACTGGTGGGTAAATATGAGGGTGTGTGTGTTACATGTAATTGTGAAGCTTAAGCAAAGTATAGTATAGGAACATTAATGTCAATTGTATCTAAGTCCAAAAAAAAATGTGTTTGTGACAGAACTCTTTTAACACTGAATTTAAAATTATCAACTTCCTCAATTACTATTTTAAACTGCATTTGAAGAAATGGACCATTATCTGCACGAGCTCCCCGGAGGGACGCTGCTCTGAGATCCACTTTTGCCCCTGGACCTGGGGGTTGAGTTTAATCAGTCCAGAATATGGGTCTCTAGCCTGTTTGAGAGGAGGAGCCACTTTGCACTTTCCCAAAGGTGCACTCTGGCCTTGAGGCAAGAGGGAGCAGGTGACGGAGACAATGCTGAGTGCCTGGGAGCTGACAGCCTCGCCTGCCTCCTTCTGGGGATCCCAGCCAACAGAGGAGAGGAGCAGAGGGGAAGCGGGGAGCCCAATGACGGCCTGCCTTTCACTTCCCCATGGATGGGGTGGGGGAGGGGTTCTGATCTATGTTGGGCAGTGGACCTGAGTGTTTCACACCAAGAGCGATGTCCTCTACAAGACAAAATTATTTCTTTTTTTAAAAAAATACGTGTGTATTGATTTTTTAGAGAGAGAGAGGTAGAAACATCGATATGAGAGAGAAACAGTGATCGGCTGCCTCCCGCATGTGCCCTGACCAGGAATCGAACTAGTGACCTCTCTGTGCATGGGACCTCGCTCAGTCCACTGAGCCACATCGGCTAGGCAGGACAACATTATTTCCGTTACTGATCACTGATCACTAGTAACCATTATTCTATCTATTAAAGAAGAATACATTTTCATTTTAAGATACTATTGAAGTTCAGTAAATTATTTCTGGTGTGAGGTGAAACCCGCACTTCCCAGACACAGTGTCGCACTTGGCTGTGGGCACGCCTGCACTCTCTTACTGCAGTAACCGAGTCCTGTTTCTCTGTCTCCAGCGTCGTGTGCTGCTGGGGTTCATTTTGACTCTGCTCTTGAAACACAATGACAAGCCAGATCATAGGGTCGGAGACCAGAAATGGGCCTGAGGGGAATCTGAGCGAGTCCACAGTGTTACTAATTCATTCCCCAAATATCTGCAGGTGGGTCAGGATGCCTGGGGATTGTCCTAATTGACTTCCGTATAGAATGCAACGATTGCGGGAGGATGAATCATTCAAGTGTGCGCATCTGACACTTACATATATGTTAGTAAAACTCACCTGTAACTACAGCAACTGCTGAGAACCTGGAGCCCTGGAAGACTTTTCAGGGAGGTGGATTCTGTTTAGAATGGCCGGTGCGCGCTGATAATAAAAAAGCAGATAGACTTTTGGTTGGTTTTATTAGGACCTTTCCTGTCTTACCAATGATGCGGGCTTTATTGCGTGCACCCGGCTGTCACTCCCTCCCCCCGTCATAATGGAAGGAAAAGGGAATCTGAGGTAAGAAAATTTGGACTTAATGTTGGTTTGTGACCTTGAGAAATTGACCACAATCATTGCGGTTCACTTTGCTTATCTATAAAATGAAAACAACAGCACTTCTCTACTGACGTCAAATTGTTGTCATAGAGTCCACGGATGGAGCCCGTGATGTCTAGACAAACGCTAATTTGTGTGACTAGCTCCTGGCCCCGAGGCTCCACCCTCCTCCTCTCCTGTCTGTCACCGACTCCGCTCCCTTGTTGCTTCCTGACACAGGGCAGGCTTTTTCTGCTTCTGGCTTTGCCTCTTGGCTTCTCTCACTCTCCCCATTTCTGCCCCTTTGCCTCTCTCTCCCCTGAGCTTATCTACTTTCTGCTTTCACTTTTACTAACTAGCACAACAGTTGCCAAACCCACCCTCTCCAATGCCAGGCTGACATTTCCAACAGACTCTGTCTTTATCTGCTCAGAAGTCACTAATTTAAAATCGAACCCTTTCTCTTCCTCCTTCCCCTTTCCAGTAGCATCCTCCTCTGCATTTCCCGCTTTTGCACCCTCTGCTCCATCTTTCAGTGACCCAAACTTGAAGCTCGGAGGCATCCTGAGTGTCTTCTTACCATCCTCCCTCACATCCAACAGAAAGGAGCCAGAGGCGGCAAAGGGGTGGGGACAGAGGCAGCTGATTTGGGGATCCTGGCTCTAGCTTGCACTTGTTGCCTGACCTTGAGCAAGTTTCTTAACCATCTGTGAATCCTGGATTCCTTGGTTGGGTTTTGACCCATGTTCTTCCATTCTTTACCTGAAGTACAAACTCATGGAGTCAATAATTTATTATTTGCATAATGTCCTTTTCCTTTCAGGGGTGTTGAATTTTTAACTATAATTTTTATTTGTGGTAAAATACACAAAGTTTTTACCATCTTATCCATTAAAAAAATTTTTTTTCCTTTATTGATTTTAGAGAGAGAGGAAAGGAGAAGGAGAGAGAGAGATAGAAACATCGATTGGCCGCCTCCTGCATGCCCCCCACTGGGGATCGGGCCCACAACCTGGGCATGTGCCCTGACCGGGAATCCAACCGGCGACCTCTTGGTGCAAGCACTGAGCCACACCGGCCGGGCCCATCTTAACCATTTCTAAGTGTACAGTTCTGTGCTAATAAGTACCTTCGCATTATTCTGCACCCATCACCACCATCTATCTCCAGAACGTTTTCATCTTGCAAAACTAAAACTCTGTCCCCAGAAAATAGAAACTCCCCATTATTCCCTGGTAAGCATTATCTACTTTCTATCTCTGTGAATTTGACAACGCTAGGCACCTCACATAGGTCTAACCTTATATTTGTCCTTTTGTGTCTGGCTCATTTCACGGACACAACATCCTCACGGTTCATCCCTGTTGTGCCATGTGTCAGAGTCCTTCCTTTTCAAGGCTGAACAATATTCCAACATATATACAGACCACACTTTGCTTATCCATTCATTAGTCAATGGACACTTGGGTTGCTTCCACCTTTGGTTACTGTGAATATGATGCTATGAACATGGGTACACAACTATCAATTTGAGACCCAGTTTCCAATTCTCTGGGGATATACCTACAAGTGCGATGGCTGGATCACGTGGTAACTTTATGTTTAACTTTTTGAAAACCATACTGTTTTCCACAGTGCTGCATTGTGTTACATTCCCACCAACAGTGCCCAGGGTTCCGGATTTCATATCCTCGTCAACACTTGTTCTGTTCTGTTTTTTGTTTTGTTTTTTGCTATGAGTTTTAAAGGACGAGGACTTAACTAGGTTTTGGTCAGTGTTTCTCTAAACTTACTCTGCAGAGCACCTGGTCAGGATCACCTGGACTGCGTGTCAAACTGCAGCCTCCTGACCCCCTCAGACCGAGGGCGACTTCTAGGGTGCGCTTCTCAGTGAGCTCCTGGGCACCCTGCACCTCCACTCACAGGAAGGCCTCCCAGTGTGGCCGGGGTCCTGCTGACAGCTTGGGGAGAGAGATCTGAGGGGGAGAGGACATTCCCTGCCCTTTAAAAATCACAGCGTGTCAGAGAACTCAAGCTATACCTATAGTGATAATCTCATTGTGTGAATTCAAATGATAACATACATGAAAAAACTACAATTATTCATATTGGTGCTTCAAGTTTTCAGTCTTTCAATCACAATCTAATAAAAATCAATTCAAGGCCTGGAAACATGACCTTTTTAGCTTAGGAAACGCTCTTGCTCCAAACCCAGACGTTGCGGGGTGATGCTCCAGAATGCCATGCTCTGTCATCAGCTTCCCACAGCTCTCCACGGGCTGTTCTCAGGCCGCAGGGAAGCGGTCCCACAAGGGCCACTTCCCTGGCTGCCAGGCCTGCTGTGACATGACTCATGCCTTTTGTCTTGTGCCTGGAATTTGGGGATGTTTACCAAAAGTTGCTGTAAATACTAGTCATAATTCCTCTTTTCACAAGGTTTTTTATTTCAGAAAAAAATGAGTATCCATCACGTACAGACGTCATATCACTTCCATTCCCATTGTCACCTGGAAATCTTCCCTCTGCTGTCTTACTAGAAATTATTTAAAGGCTTTGAGAACAGTGTGTCACAGGAACCATCCAGATAACAGTTTCTGGGTTGCCACCAATAATGTTAAAATACACATTTGCATCAACTATCCCAGCTTCATCTTTTGCAGGCAGAAGGTGGATTATTGCGTTAACAAGTAAATGCTAATAAAAAGCCAAATATCTTCTCAATGCAGGCAGGCACCTTGAGTTTGAGCACAATATCTAATTATTTGCTTCACTTAAATTCTCAAAGTAGGTGGAGATGTAATTAACACATACATTCAGAAGGTATTTTCCTTAGCACAATAAAACCTCATTTTAAAATTAAGCTGCTCAGATGTTAAGCATTGATATTTTAAGGTAAAGTGTGATAGTTAAAAACTTTTTTAAAATATAAAGAATAGCCTGGCCGGTGTGGCTCAGTGGGTTGAGTGTTGACCCATGCACTGAGAGGTCCTGGTTCGATTCCTGGTCAGGGCACATGCCCAGGCTGTGGGCTCGATCCCCAGTAGGGGGTGTGCAGAAGGCAGCCAATCAACGTTTCTCTCTCACTGAAGTTTCTATCTGTCTCTCCCTTCTTCTCTATCTCAATATCAATATATATATATATATAGTCACTTGAGCTTTCTCTCCAATGGCATCTCTTGGAATTCTACTTGAGCCCTCAGACACAGATATGGAGAGATGACAAGATTGTACAAAAAGCAGGACACAGTTCAGACTGCCCAGCTAGTCTAAAGCAAAACAAAAAGACAACATTCCATCAAGTCCCTGTAACTAGAAATGCATGCTATGTAAGTGTCACTCATCCTCCATCTGTACTTGGCCAGTGTTGATGGGGGCGAGAAGAAAGTTAGAAATAAAATGCTCAGACGTGTGTGACTGAGCAGTAGTCTGGGAGAAATAAATATACTAGTTATCGAAGCAAGTATTTAAACTGATTTCTTGTTGAATTTATTAGGGTGATATTGGTTAATAAAATGATACAGGTTTCAAGACGGATGTTTTTAAGAAAAAATAAATTATACTTTTAGTTTCGACTGGGGCATATTGGCAGGGAATTGTCCATAGTTACTGTAGTTCCATTTATGCAAACACCGGCTATTTTTTAAAGGCTCTGACGCAGGCGAATTATTATGCATGGATATTTGGTGTTAATTTGACTGTTTGACATCAAGATGGGAAAAAGGTAAGGTGGGAGTAGTTGGCCTCTCCTTTCTTCTGTGCAATAGAGAACAGTAGGGGAGTTGTCTTTCCCTGCTGGGCTAAGGGGACGGCTTCCCAGACTGACGTGCACATTCCTCACGAAGGACTATGTTGAGGTGAGCTGTGCGTTTGCTCTAGCAGGGCTGGGGTGGGGCTGAGAGTCTGAGATTGGAGCACTTTGCTGGGCTCTCACTGTTCTCTCTCTCACTCTTCTCTCTCTCACTCTTCTCTCTCCCTCACTGTTCTCTCTCTCACTCTTCTCTCTCCCTCACTCTTCTCTCTCTCTCACTTTTTTCTCTCTCTCTCACTGTTCTCTCTCTTGGCAGTTATGGAGCAGGCTGAATTTGCGCCCCATCAACATGGCAATCTGAGAAGCTTTGCATTCTTTCAAACTGTAGAGCAGAAGGCTCTGAACCACAGGAAGGAGCCCAAGCTAATAACAGTAGCCCCATCTACTGTCAACCTCTTTGGCCTATTATTAATCAAACTTAGTTCTTACTTTGAGATTTAAAAGTGTGGTGAAGGCAGGGAATGGTGGGAGCAGGGAAGAGGGAGTCAATGGGGAAAAGAAGGCAGGGGGACATCTGTAATACTTTCAACAATAAAAATAAATTAAAATAAAAGTGTACTTTGTACTTTCTGGTGGGGATATAGAGTACAAATGAGATTGGCATGGATGGTGGATGATTCAACAGCTTCACCAGAGACAAGAGTGTTCCCCAGTCTACAGAGATATCCAGCCCTACAGACATCTTCCTTGTAGGAGGCGTCCTGGGGAAGGGGGTGTGGATGGTGCCGTAAACATTTCTTTTCATGATGAGCTTTCATGTTTCTTCCCATATTCCTGATCTTGCCTGTAGCTTTATTTCACACAAAGTGATAGTTAAATTTTATCAGGAATGTAAGGCGTTTTGCCCCATTGCTCTGGCAGAGATAACACCAGGGAGTTTTGGAAATTCAGTGACTCAAAGATCAAGGCCAACGTCATGAAGACCTGTGTGGAGAGGTTTCAGCCAAATCCCAAAGTTGGCCAGGGCTGTTTTAACCTTTTACCCAATTGCTTTAATTAAGAATGAGGTTTGATTATGAGTTACAGGGTTGTGGGCAAAATAGTTTCAAATTTCTCCTCTTCCGAAAATGTACACATGCTACTCTGGGACCTCACGGCCCACATGCACCGGCCAATCTCCGGATTTAGTTGTGAGTTCTTAAACTGATAACCGAGCAGTGAGTGTTTGTTGTCCTTTTCTCTGAGTTCAGTGGTCACCCAGCTCCATCCAGCCTGCCCCCTGTTACATAGCCACTTACTGAAACATGACTTAACATCACTCTTGAATTGTTATTCATGCAGGTGTCCAACTTGAGATCCACAAAGTTAAAGGGGAACTTTTTATTCACCACTACTTCCTGATTCTGAGATCCAATTTCCTTTACTCAACATTCTAGTCATTAGGGCTGTAGCTAAATAAACAGTCCCATTGTCCTCCTTTCTGGGCTCATGCTAAGTTTGTATTTTGTTGTCTCTTTTAAAGTTAGGTAAATCACGTGACTTGCGTTGGTCAATGAAATGTGAGTGGAAGTCATATGTTACATCCAGGAGGCACCATCAAGGGCTGTGCACAATCTGTTCCCATTCTTCCAGTATCATGGAAACATTCCCTAGAAATGTTCCCAGCAGCCTGGGCCCCTGGATGTTTACAACGAGAAGAGCACCCCATCATCACCATATCCTACAATCCACAGTGCACACGGAGTATGAGCTACAAGTAAACCTTTGTTGTGCTAAGCTACTGAGATGTGTGTGTGTGTGTGTGTGTGTGTGTGTGTGTGTGTGTGTGTTGAGGGAGGTGTTTGTTACAGCAGCCTAACCTATGCTGTCCTGACTGATCCACTGGCATTCAGCTGGTGATGTCATTCATCATTTGTAAGTACAGAGCTGCTAGGAACCGGCCTTTGGGTACAGGCTCCATTTTGTATTGTAGGATGGGGAGTAGGAAGGAGGGACAAGTTCTTTCACATTTAGGGAAGCAGTTATCATAACCACCACAAGGAATCACTTCCTCATCTTCTCAAACAGCTGCCTCATAGTTCAGCCAAGAGCTGAAATTAGTTTTTGTACATTGTACATTGTAATATTTGTTTATTAATAAATGAAAGTTTAAATGCTTACACTATTTCTGTTCATTCTTCCAACACCTCTCTGAAGGACACACCTGTAGTGGATATAGATAAATCCAGTTTGCAACAAAAGCTGGTAAAAGTAGGCACACGTAGTAAGTCAGAGTCGGGGATCTGTCACTCTTCTCTACGAGGAGGATGAACTCAAGTGCATTGAAATAATTTGTGTGTGTGTGTGTGGGGGGGGGAAGAATTAGGTACTACAACACCCTGGTTATTTTATTATTTCTGTTCCATTTAGTACCTAATTCTGGAGCCCTGCCAGCGCCAAAGGTCCTGCTTTGCTTCTTTCTTTCATGGCCTGCCACTTCTTTGACTTCATCACCAAAATTCCTTCCCAAATCTTGCACTCACCGTATCTCATTTTTGCTGACATCGCCAGTATTTGATAATGAAAGACCGAGTCATCTTGCTGGCATTCCCTGGCGTGTTTTTCTTGGGTTTGAAATTAATGGATAACCTTCCCTCCCCTAGCATATCGCTGATCCTGTGGCTCGGGCTCCCTGACTTTTCCTGTCGATATTCATGTGATTTAGACACCCTGACCTTTCCTCCCTAGAGATTACATCTAGGCCTCATTTCAGCTCCAGGCCAGAAAAGCAGCAAAACCAGACAAGTGACTCTTTGGTTGCCTCAGGACCAGCTGCATAGACTAATGATCCCCTTCCCTGGCTTCGACCAATCAGTAGAGACCACAACCCTGAGAGAGCAAACCTGGAAGCTGATGAATATTTTATTGAGACCTTCCCCTGAGACCTCCCCTAAGATTCCCCACCTGCAAGAGAGAGTTAAATACTCTAAAAGCAAAGAAGGCTCTCCTGGGGAGCTTGCCCCTGCCATTCCCCCCCCTCCCCTCCCCCACAGGCATGCATCTCCTAAACTCAAAGGGACTCACAGAGACTTGCAATCAGGGGAGCAATGTGTAGCGCCAGCTGTTCCAGGCTCACACCCTGAATCTGTCCCCTTTTGTCTGACTTGTATGCTATGCCCTTCCTTGTTTCACTGTCCTGAGTGTGCGTTTGCTGCAGCCAATAAATCCTGGCTTGCTTTGCTGCACTTCGTCTCTTGGTTGAAATCCTTCCTTCAAGAAGACAAGGACCAAGGTCTCCTAGTCCCACTGGTAACAACATGAAATGTGGTATTGTGAAATTATTAAGATTTTGGCTTCTGATCTCAGACTGTCTGGGTCCGAATTCCACTGTGGCACTTCCTCATTGGGTTGAGTTGGGCAGCTTTCTCAGCCTCTCTGGGCCCTCGTTTCCTCATCTGTAAAATGGGGATATAATAGTGTATCTTTCATTGGCTATTGCTGTGAGCATTAAATGAGTTAACCCCTGTAAAGTACTAAGAAAGGTGACTGGGAAACAGCAAGCACTTAGGAAGTGTTAGCAGCCTGACTAGCCCAGAAAGCTGGCAATGTAGCCCAGCTGAGAGTACAGGCCCGGGTGGAGGATGGTCTCTGTGGCCTGAGGCCAGTTAATGACCTCTCTATGCTTCAATTTCCTTGACTATCAAATGGGGGAAATAGTATCTACTTCATAGGAGTTTTGTGAGGCTAAAATGAAAAAGTATGGGACATAAAATGCTCAATAAATATTATTTTACTTCTACTATAATTTTAAAAATTCTCAGTGTTTAAAAAGATCTACCGCCCTGGCCGGTTTGGCTCAGCGGTTAGAGCATCGGGTCCAGAGAGACCCGGGTTCGGTTCCCGCTAAGGGCATGTACCTCGGTTGCAGTTTGTCCCTGGCCCTGGTTGGTTGTGCAGGTGGCAGCCACTCAATGTGTCCCTTTCACGTCGATGTTTCTCTCTCTCTTCCTCTCTCTCCCTCCCACTCTATCTGAACAAAAAATGAAAAAATGTCCTCGGGTGAGGATTAAAAAAAAATAAAAATAAAAGAAAAAGATCTACCACCCCCTTTCCAAATATCCTATGCTCTTGTCTTCTTTGGGTGACATTTCTCTAACGGTTTGAAAGATAGAACTTCTGGTGTTGGCTTGTTTTTCTTTGATAGGGAAGTGCTGGCTGTCGACAGGGCAACGCCCATGAATTATTTTTCAACCATCTAATGTAGTTTCTCAGAAATTATTTTTTTTTAAAAAAGTGTTTTTTTAGGAGCAAAATAAATTTGAGGCGTCACAGCCCTGGCCGGTATGGCTCAGCAGTAAGAGCGTCGCCCTCGGACCAAAGAGTCCTGGGTTCGATTCCGGCCAAGGGCACGTACCTCGGTTTCAGGTTGTTCCAGGCCTTGGTTGGGGTTGTGTGGGTGGCAACCAATCGATGTGTCCTCTCTTACATAGATGTTTCTCTTTCTCTCTCTCTCCAGCTCTACCTGAAGATTAATGTAAAAATATCCTCGGGTGAGGATTAAAAAAATTGAGGCTTCCCTAGTCCTTATAACCCACCTGTCAGGTGCCAGCGTTTTCTTGCCCACCCTGATCAATGCCAGAAAGTACCTGGCTCTGACATCTGAGATGAGAATTGTTTGGGTTAGTTCAGTACTTTCTTTATGGTTTGAGGTCTATTTTATACTGGAATTTAAAATAATTGCCTTATGTCATATATCTAAACCCTAGTGACTTGTTTTTCTACCCTATATACTTATTTAGATTCGTTTATTTTAGTTACTAAAGCAGCATTGTAAAACTTCCTTGGTGAAATCTGCACATATTTCAGGCCGACATTATTAATTGTTACATCACACTTCTGAGGAACTCTAAATTTATCTCAGTTCCTGTATGGAAAAGGTCACTCAAAAATGTCTGTAGGTATGGAAATAAATTCATGATGAAAACAGCAGCTCCTTCGATATTTTTAACTATATAAACTATATAAAAATATAAAAACTATATTTTTAACTATTACAAACATATAATCACATTTCTTGGTTCAAGGCAAGTACTAATTTTACTCCTCTCAAAATACTGGCGCTAAGTGTTTTCAGGAAGAACGTTGGCACAGGGACATTCAGGCGCAAACACTCCTAGTGGGCCCGCCTTTGCTCGGCTGTTCCCCTCAGCGCTTTCCACGTGCGTGGGGGGCAGCGCGGCACCATTGCCCGCATGCGCAGACAGGCCTAAGGCCGGCCAGGAGCGGCAGAAGGTGGGCGTGGCCCCTCTCTGCAGCCACAGGTTCACTGGGAGCCGGCAGGGCCCCTCTGCAAGGCCAGCAACGTCATGTTTGGTTCAGGAGGTTTTTGAAGCCTTTGACAAATGTAAATCACTGCGAATTTGGTGGGTTCCCCAGACCACATCGCCTCTGCCATGGGCCTGGCAGGCGTCGGCAGAGAGAAAGGAGTCCCAGGGAAGCCGGGTTCATTCGGATCAGACCAGAAGAGGCGTGTTGGAGATTCGAGGGGAGAGAAGCTGGGAAGGGGTATCTGACTAAGGAGTACATGGGTAAAATATGGAAAAAGGACATTTGAGTGATCGGGACCCTGGGCAGGCTGTATGCGATGGGAAGGCCAACTTGGTTGAACATAGCGGGTAGTCATCTTAAAAAGGAAGCCTCGTGCTTCATGGCTGCGGTTTGCATATGTTAACTAAACAAGCTGATATTTGGCAAGATGGAGAAATTCTGTGCGTCAGGGAAGCCACAAGTCTTTGCACCGCATTGGAGGTGCACTCCCCCTTGCCCAGCCCACAGCCACCAAGTGGGTCGCAGTTCGAGCGCACGTCCACCAGGGGGCACTGTGGCCCACGCGAAATCAGACCATTCCGGCCACGCTGCGTCCGGTGGAGCTGTGAGCAAAACGGAATTATGTGAGAGAGGCTTAAGGGCAAGGGCTCAGTTCCACTGGCTCACTGTCCTAACTGGCTGTCCTTGCCCGTGCCCACATCTCCTGCAAGGGGTACAGTGCCCAGTTAGGCTTTTCCCAGAACAGGAGAGGCAGCCTCGCGGGACCAAACAGGAGTAGTACTCCCAGCCGCCCGCCTCCTATTTCGTCTGCTGCGTCTGTGGCTGGCTGAAGTCTACAAATGGTCAAGCTGCACTCCGGCCTCCTCCCCATGAGCCTCTTCTGTCCCCAGGCCCTGTTCTGTCCCCCCCCCCCCCCCCCCGTGCTGATGCCATCAGGGAGGCAAACTCAGTTTCTCCAGCCCTTACTAACTAATTCTCTCCACTGTGTTGGGGAGAAGTGATTTATTTTTTTCTCAGGAAACATCAACATCCAGGTGGGAAAGGACTGGTTTCCTGGAAGAATGCTTCTGGAAAGACCCCCCCACCCCAGGAAATGAAACAAACTTTAATCTAGGTGCTTCCTGTTTCCTCAGTTTAGAGTGGGCTCCCTCACAGCCCTGTAAAGGGACTGCAAAGGCCCCAGCCTCCCAAGTTTTAGGTTCCTAAGCTGCTTTTTCAAAAAAGTCTCTATGAGTGTACTCTAGTTGGGTATTGAGTTACCCCACAGAATGTTCTGTGGGAGTGAAAAGGGATATGATCACTAAATTCTATTCAGCTAGTGTCTGTTGACACTCTTGTACATGTCCTGCCTGCACATGGACCTGGCATTGTCTCTGTGGTGTGGGGCTTCAGAGGAGGACACCTGCCTTGTTCAGACGTCACTGTGAGGTCAAAGGCACACAGTGGATGACACTGTCACTTCTAAATATAAATATTTAGATTTATTTGTTAAAACTGGCAAAAATGTATACCCATGACATCTTTTTCTTTTTTCAATCCTCACCTGAGGGTATTTTTCCATTTATCTTCAGATAGAGTGGGAGGGAGAGAAGGAGGAAGGGGGGGGGGAGAGAGAAACATTGATGTGAGAGAGACACATCGAATCGAACCCGAGACTCTTTGGTCCACGGGCTGATGCTCTAACAGCTGAGCCAAACCGGCCAGGGCTACCCATGACATCTTCACATGCAAAATTATGATCATTTCTATTTCTCCACAGCCCAGCTTCCATTCTACATGTAGTTATTCAGGCACAAATGATCCTGAAGTAAGAGTGTCAAGATTAGGGAGTCATTTCTTAGATACAAGTGTTGCTTTCAAACACAACTCGTTTTCATAAAGTTAATAGATTTTGGAAGGAGCTGGCCATCATTCACTCCTCCTTATACATTAGTCTGTTAGAAATGGGGAAGATGTTAAGTAAAGGAGACACAAGAAAGGCAAGCTACGTGAACTTGGGCAAACTGCCACCTCTCCGAGCCCCGTTTTCCTGGTGGAAAATGGGAATGAAAACCTATTTCCCAAAGTAGTTTGAAGATCAAAATCTAAAGGAGATGATCAGCGGAAAGTGCTTTCTAAAACTCAAGTGCACGGGGGAGAAAAAGGTGGAGTATTCTAATGGATTTGGTAGAGGCGGAGGACAGGAGACCTCAGGAGAGGAGAATGAAGACGGGCAGACACTGTGAACCCCTGGAGGGCGGAGCAGCCACGGTGCCAGGAAAGGTGGGAAAAGAAGTGAGGTGGCCCTGAGACACTCGCTGACTTCACAGCTTGGACAAGTGGCTCTGGGAGTCGGGTCAATGGGAGGTGGTGAGAGGCGGAGCCTCCTGGCGCAGACAGCAGGGGGGGGTATGTCAGAGGAGTTGGCATGCCCGCTGATGACCTTGAAGCTTTGGGGGATATTTCTCAAGCTCTCTAACCCTAGTTTCTGGTCTGGAAGTAGGAGATGATGATAAATGTTATTGTCAGCATTAAGGGGAGTAATAGAAGAACTGACGATGTAAACTGTGAAGGGCAGTGCTTGCACTATTGTGGAAGAACAATGACTAACCCGCTGGCTCTCTGTGGTGAGGCGCTGGCGCCACACTGAGCTGGTAGCCACCGTGCTGCTCGCCACCATGTGCGCCAGGACAAAGCGCCTGTGTGCTTAAGAATGTCCTTGATGAAGCAGTGAAACTTAAGTTGATTAAATATCAGCCTTTGAGTACCCTGTCGTTTTATTATTTTCTGTGCTGAAATAGAAATACATTTAAAGCACGTAACGAAAAGCACTGGTCCAGTTGTTTGAGCTGGGAGCTCAAGTAGCCACTTAAAAAAAAAAAATGAGACACCGGTTTTACTTAAAGAATGATTCGTAGCAGAATTATTGTTAGTTAGACCAGGTATTTGAATAGCAGAGTATTTCATATTCTTGAAAAGGAATGAAGCGAGCAAACCACAGACAGTGTGTATCACTATGATAAAATGAAAGCTTCCGAGAGGAATTTAGAATTTTGCTACCATGAGCTTGACAGCTGCCCAGTATTTAAAATTCATCTGAAGCGATCAGTACTATTAACCAATGTGATTTGTATTTTTTTTTTTTTCAAGAAAAAAATCTTTCAGTTAGAATTTTGGGCTCTACCCAAAAATGCTGATTAATCCGAAGTCATGACATTTGGAGGGCGCAGTTCCAACTTTTCTGGGTAAAAAGTAGAACAAACCCATGAGCAGGTGTCAGCCCAGACTAGTGCAATTCCTCTGAGGGTACTTGTGGTTGCTGGTATTTGGTACATTAGTTTGATGCCCTAAAGACAGCTAACACCCCTCCAGGGAACACCGATCAGACACCTAGACTACAGGTACAACGGGGAGGCTCTGGCAGGACAAGGTGGAGTCCGGATGGCAGGAGTCACCAGCACTCTTCTGATGTCCTTAGCATCCTGGGATGTCCCCTTCAGGGCAGCACCAGGTGCTTGCAGCCCCCAGCCTCCCACTGAGTGATGTTGTAAATAATGTAACTCTTTGCCCGGCCAGTGGGGCTCAGTGGATTGAGCGTCGTCCCATGGACTGAGAGGTCCCTGTTTGATTCCCGGCCAGGGCACATGCCCGGGTTGTGGGCTTGATCCCCAGTAGGGGGCGTGCAGGAGGCAGCTGATTGATGTTTCTCCCTCACATCAATGTTTCTATCTCAATCTCCCTTCCTCTCTCTCTCTAAAAAATCAATAAAAACATTTTTAAAAATGTGTAAGCCTAGGAGGGGCTGTGATAAAAGCTGGTTGGTCAGTGCAGGGCCAGGGCTGGCAGAGGCAAACTGAGAAGTCAGAGAGCTTCTCCTAACGCCAGCACTCAGACTCTCCAGGCTGGCCCCAGATGCCCAGGCCCTCTAGGGGTGATGTGTGTGTCGGGCATGCTCCCAGGCACAAGGAATCCAGCGAGGAGACCAGGCTTTGGTGGAGAGAGCTCCAGAGTGGGCACAGCGTGTCCACCTTGCCTGGGTTGGGCAGAGGTTCACAGCCGGCTGGGCAGCAGCCTGAAACCTGGCAACAAGTCCAGGCAGGGAATGTGGAGTCAGATGTACCTCCTGGATGGACCCTGGGATGGAGAGGGGAGAGGGCAGCTTTCTATTTGAGATCATTCAAATCAATCAGGTTTCCAACCCAAGTCGTGTGCATTGCTCGGGTCGTGCGGTCCGTGTCTCCTGAAGGTGCAGAGGCCCGTTCCTCAAAGGACTGCTCCCAGATGCAAATACCAGAAGCACCCAGTACCCTTGATGACACTGTAGGTTAGGATTGGTTGAGGTGGGGGTGGGGCTCAGGCAAGTGCATCTTAAGGCCTCCAAACACTTCTTACTGATAAAGACATCCCCACTGCTGATGGGTGTCTTACATGTCCAGATGGGTGGCGGTGGGAGGGGGGAGGACAGATATTTTTGGTCTGCCAGCTTTTTAGCATTCCTCAAATTACACTGTCCTACTTGTCGTTTACCCCGTCAAACCTTGAGAGAAAAATGTCTCTGGGTGTTTGTGGTTGTAGAGAATTGCATAATTTTTCTCATTCTCTCTTTTCTTTTCAGGCTTAATGTAATTCTTGAGTTTCCAGTGAGCTCCCTAGCTTGGAGTCACTGGGATGGATGTCACCTGCTCCCTTCTGCCCCACCAGGAGGTGGGAACCTCCTCAGCAGGTGTGCATTCCTCTCCTCTGCTGTGTAACCAATCACCACAGACTCAGCACGTAAAACAACACCCACTTTTGTTGTTAATCCTCATCTGAGGATATTTTTCCATTGATTCTCAGAGAGAGTGGAAGGAGGGGGTGGAGAGAGAGAGAGATTGGTTGCCTCCTGCACACACCCCGACTAAGGTTGGGGATCGAACCTGCAACCCAGTTATGTGCCCTTAACCAGGAATCGAAGCCAAGACCTTTCGGTGCTTGGGCCGATGTGCCAACCACTGAGCACACTGGCCATGGCCTACACCCACTTTTTATCTCACTGATTCTGTGGGTCAGGGGTCAGGCCCGGCCTAGCAGGAGCTTCTGCTCCACGTGGCTGTAATCATGAGATCAGACAAGCTTGTTCTCATCTGGACCTCCAAGTCCTCTTCCAAGCTTCCACGGTGGTTGGTAGAATTCACCTCCGTACTGTATAAACCGACAGGCCTGGCTTCTCCCTTGCTCTGGCTGGGAGGTACCGAGGTGCCCGCAGTGTCCCATCACCTGGCCTCTCCGTGGGCGGTCCACAGCTGGGCTGTTTGCCACCCTGCTGAAATCCTACTAGCTCCATGGCCTCGAGCGAGTTACCTAACCTCTCTCCACCTCACTTTCCTAATCTGTAAAATGGGAGATTACAGTAATATCTACCTCGGAAGACTGTGACATCACATTAGAAAGTACACGCGATGCCCAGCGGGTGTGGCTCAGTGGATTGAGCGGCATCCCATGGACTGAGAGGTCCTGGTTCGGTTCCCGGTCAGGGCACATGCCGGGGTTGCAGGCTCGATCCTCAGTACGGCCATGCAGGAGGCAGCTGATCGATGTTTCTCTCTCATCGATGTTTCTATCTTTCCCTCTTCCTTCCTCTCTCTCTAAAAAATCAATAAAAACATATCAAAAAAAGCAAATACACGCGAATCACTCACACAGTCAGTGTCTGCTGGACAACAGACACACACATTACCTTCACCATCATTCATGAACATCTCTGGTGAGGCCTCTGTGAGGTGTGAGAGCCAATGGGCACTTCTGTGATGTAGGGCTTTCCCTCTCCATCCTCTCCACAGGTGTGTGTTTGTTTTTAATCTTCACCAGAGGATATTTTTCTATTTATCATCAGATAGAGTGGGAAGAAGGGAGAGAGAGAGAGAGAGAGAGAGAGAGAGAGAGAGAGAGAGAGAGAGAGAGAGAGAGAGAAACATCAATGTGAGAGAGACACACCAACTGGTTGCCTCCCGCAGGACCCCAACAGGGCCAGAGACGAACCGCAACTGAGGTACGTGCCCCTGACTGGAATCGAACCCGCGACTCATCGGTCCGCGGGCCAACGCTCTAACCGCTGAGCCAAACTGGCCAGGGCCTCTCCATAGGTTTTTAAAGGTCTCCAGAGCACTAATAATTCAAGGTTTGTTTCTATCACACCTGGAGGTGGGAAGTCTGCGAGTATCTTCTCATGGTGCCTGTGTCTTCGGTTTTCATCCAGTTCTCTGTCAGCAGACACTGGCCACAGTCATCCTATCAGCGTAACTGCCTTTCCTGCTGTCGCTCCTCACTCTTCAAACCGAGCCGAGTGTGAGGCCCACGTTAGGTTCACCACGGCTGCATAGGCAGCGCAGAAATGCAAAGCGTTTCCAGGGATCACCTCGCCCTGTGTGCAGGGCTGCGAGGGCAGGGCTGCGGGGGGCAGGGCTGCAGGGGGCAGGGCTGCGGGGGGCAGGGCTGCGGGGGGCAGGGCTGGGGGGGCAGGGCTGCGGGGGGGGGGGGAGAGGGCTGCGGGGGGCAGGGCTGCAGGGGGCAGGGCTGCGGGGGGCAGGGCTGCAGGGGGCAGGGCTGCGGGGGACAGGGCTGTGGGGGGGCAGGGCTGTGAGGGCAGGGCTGCGGGGGGCAGGGCTGCGGGGGGCAGGGCCCTGACTGGCACAACAGGTGCAGTCCCTCCCAGGGCGCAGTCCCCCCGAGCCAGGGTGACTTGAACCATCTCCTCTGGCACAAGGTCCTCTCTCCCCTTTGCCCAGCTGCTCAGTTCTTGGCTAATTTGGCAGAAAACAGGACTTGGCGGTTAGTGAGTGAGGATCGGGTCCTCAGTACTCTCCTACAGACCATCACCCTTTCATGCGTTCATGTTTGCAAAGGAACAGATGAACTAAAAGATCTCATTTCCTCAATTTATCATCGCAAGGTACTCAGATTTGACAACTGGATTATTTAGGGAATCGTGTATCACTCCTTCATTCAGCATAGATGTCTTGAGAGCCTCCTATGTTGCAGACCAAGTTCTTGGTTCTGGAGACTCAGCAATGAGCAGGGCAGACAAGGTCCCTTCTCTGACAGAAGGGAAGAGGGGCAGGAAGCCCGCGAGGGGACAGATAAACCAGAAAATAGCCGCAGGCCAGGTGTGTCAGGGAGAGATTCTGGTTAACTGCAACAGAAACTGACTTTGTTTTAACAAAAGGCAAAAGAAAGATTTTACTGGGGAGAGATAGGGGTGTTCATGTAATCAAAGGAAAAGTGAAAGAACCAAAATTTGGAAGCTCCAAAACCAGAATAACTTTGAGGATCTAGGAGATCAGAAGTGACTGACGGACAGCGCCCCTGAAATGCATTCCCACTCGAGTCAGCCAGCTGCTGCGGGTATCTCCTTCTGGGTCAGGATGTCAGAGGGAGGGCAGCTGGTTGGTCTAGCTTGAGTCACACGCCCACCTCTTGGCCAGGGGAGGGCAGGCCATCTGGATGGACAGTCCCTCCAAGCTTCTCTCCGATGGATAGAGTAGTAACTCCCCAAAGCAAAGTAGGGGTGCTGTTGCAGAAGTAGGAAAATGGATACTGAGCGGACAACAAGGACAAATGTCCCTGGGTTTAAAGCAATTTACATAGGAGGGGCCTGGGTTGGCTTATGCAGGTGTTCCCAACATGGACATGATTTGGGTTTGGGCTGATTAGATCCACCTGGGCTACACGGAGGCGCCAACCTCCCAGTTCCCTGTAGCGGTGAGGACAGGATTGAGCGTCTACGTTTAGTCATTTCGAGAAGGACTTTGACAATTTGAACTTTGTCGAGGGTAGGCAGGATGGTGAAGGATCTGGAAAGTCTGATCTATGAAGAATAAAGCAGCAGCTGTGAACAGTCCAGAGCCCCTGAAAAAGGTGTTGGTTGTCTCATTGTTCCGACGTATTCTAAATGAGCTAAACAGTGAATTTCATTCCCTCTTTAAACATAAATTGTTATATAAGCTTAATCTAGCAAAGGAACACTTTAGACTAGGTATCTCAAACTCTGATAATTTGCTATTTTTGCTTATCCCTCTGTAAACTGCATTTGAACAAAATCACCTGTAGAATCTCTTTCAGTTTTAAAATTCTTTGCTCTGCAAATCTCATCATCTTTACCAATCTGTTATGAGACAGCTATATTATTTTTAAAAGAAACAACAGACCCCAAAACAGAATTACGTGTGGGCTAAGCCCCACCAAGACTTCATACCTAACCCATGTTTTCACAGGAATGGAATTTTAAACCAGTGAGTCTGGACTTTCCTGGTCAGCGATAGTGAGGTGCTGTGACTGATAACCCCCTGCCCTGCCTTAACCCTGCCTGCCCTTAAGGGAAGGTGACTGTGCCTGAAATAATCTACCTTTCTTTAAATTCTTGGTTCTGGAGACCTTAAATTTACCTTTCTTCTTCTTTTTTTTCCTTGTTAATCCTCACCTGAGGATATTTTTCCATTTATTTTTAGAATGGAAGGGAGGGAGGGAGAGAGAGAAACATTGATGTGAGAGAGACACCACATTGATTGGTTGTCTCCTCCATGTGCCCTGACTGGGGCAGGGGATCGAACCTGCAACCCAAGTATGTGCCCTTGACTGGGAATCGAACTCAGCGCATAATAACTCAATGATGAAATCTAAGATCTTCCTTTCCGGAGCAAGAAGCAATTACAATTTGCAGTTTAATTAGGAAAATACAATTAAAGGAATCAAGAGTGTCTATTCTCCTGCTGAATATTGACGTTCACCTCAAAGGAGACCCTCGTGTGAAATGCAGTCATGGCTGATTAGCTACAGTCTATGGGCTGGAACAACTGTCTTGCTCAGGGCCAGACAATGAACTCCTCAGGGTCCAGAGGTCAACGGTCATTCAAGAAGCTAACACTCGGAACACCATAACTTAGAATACGCCCGTCTACTGCAATATTTCACAACACGTAATGCACTCCCCTAGATTTTTTCTTTACGTTCAATATGCAGTTGCTTAGAAACATCATGTGCTTGGGCTTGTTCATAAATTATTGATGTGTGGACCCTGAGCTGAGTCCCAGGCGCAGCTGACTGGCCTCTGCAGACGAGCTGAGTAAATTCCCAAGGTGCAGGCCTGCGGGTAGAGTTGGCAGGGACAGTGGGTGTAATCCCCTGACCCTGGGTTAAAATGAAAAGCTCAGCTTGCAGACCCTGTGCTCAGAACAGCACGATCGCGGAAAAGGGACAAGGAGAGAAGAACCCTGGGTGCTGCTCTCCTAGACCTGGCTCCGCCACTGCAGGCGGTGTGACTTTGAGTAAGCTTTTCCCGTCTCCGAGCCTCATTCGTTTATCCTGTGAAAGGAATGAAGTGATCACAAGTTGTAAAAAAAAAGTATCAGGCAATGGGGAAACATAAAGGCACAGTGCAAAGTCAGCATTCTTCTCTGAGAGCAAACTGCGTGCAGGTAGAGGGAATTTCTTTCCCCTGCCATCGGCCATCCAACAGGTGTGTCCTGCAGACCTTGCCCTGGTTGTTCCTTGGCCTTCAATTTTGTCCCACCAGTGGGCGCTACCACCACCAGACAGTGGGCTGTCAAGACATTTACGCCCATTTCAACATTGCAGCGTGTACACCTGCCAGGCACTGGTCTGGGGGCAGGAGATACTGTCAGGGACCAGAAAAGCCACACAAATCCTGCTTCTTTGGACATTCCAGTCGGTACATACCCACCAAAGCAGAGGAATCAACGTGTAATAAATACATCAGCTGTTGGTGACGAGTGTTTTGAGGAAAATAAAGCTGGTTAAAGGGGCAGGCCCTTTGCAGATGGTGGCCGTTTTAGCGGGGAGGCCTGCCTGACACGGTGCCATCTCAGCAGAGCTGAGGGAAGGGAACCAGGGCGTCCCCACAGCCTCTGGGCAGGGCAGTCAGGAAAGTGGGCAGTTAAGGGCAGAGGTCCTGAGGAGACTGCAAGCCTTGGATGTTTAAGAAACATCAAGACTGATGTAAGTGAAGTGAGGAGGGAAAGAGAAGACTGCACAGCGAAGGTGTTTTGTGTTCTGAAGGCAGAAGGACCATGGAGAGTGGTTACCCCTTTGCTTCCAGAGCTGGCCAAGCACGCAGATGGCACAGTCTGGCTTAGACGTGCCGAGGTTGTAGTGTTGGCTGGACTGAGAGTAAAGCAGTGCTCTGGACAGGGGTGACCAGTGTAGTCCCCCAGGTCTGTGCCCAGAACGAGGGTCGCACTTGGCTGTAAGGCTCTGTGGTAGCCATGTTGAAATTCTGAATAATTTTATTTTTGCATTTGTCGTCTGTAAGTGAAGTCCGATGGGCCCATGGACCTGTGCCAGGCCCAGCCCTGCCTCCTGCCACCCTCTCACTGGGTTCTGGGTCACCAGATCCTGCCCCTGCCTAGGACTGCAGCTGCCCTTACCTGGGGTGGCCTGGGCCTGGTGGCGGGAGGGCCAGTGGAGGCCTGGCTGTGCCCTCTGCACAGCCCGTCACAGGTGGGCTCCTGAGGGTCTGCATCCACCCTGCCAGTGTCCCTGTGCTCGAGGGACTTGACATTAAATAGAAAATAAAACAAGGGAGACTGAAGAAGAAAGGAAAGTGTTTTTCTTGCTTTTTGAACAAGGGACCCATATGTATATATATGGATATAAAAGCTGTGGTACATATTCACAACAACTGCATATATATATATATATATATATACACACACACACACACACACATATATATATTTTAGTTTTAGAATTTGTTTTTATTTCTAGGTGCATGTTTAACCATCCCATATCTTTCTTTAAATTTTTATCTTTATTGTTGAAAGTATTACAGATGTCCTTCCTCCCCCTCCCCGGCTCTTGACATCCTCCACCCCGATCCTGCCCATCCCCTGCCATCACCGCACCGTCGTCTGCGTCCATTGATTGTGCACATATGCATATAAGTTCTTTGGTTTATCTCTTCCTGCCCCCTTCCTCCTTCCCTCTGAGGTCTGTCAGTTGATTCCCTATTTCCATGTCTCTGGATCTGTTTTGTTATCAGCTTATTTTGTTCATTATATTTCACAAATAAGTGAGATCATGTGATATTTGTTTTTCTCTGACTGGATCATTTCGCTTAACATAATACTCTCCAGGTCCCTCCATGTCATGTCAAAGGATAAGAGATCTTTCTTTCTTACAGCTGCATAGTGTTCCATTGTGTATATGTATCACAGCTTTTTCATCCACTCATCTACTGATGGGCACTTGGGCTGTTTCCAGATCTTAGCTATTGTAAATAGTGCTGCTATGAACATAGGGATACATATATTCTTCCTGATTGGTGTTTCAGGATTCTTAGGGTATATTCTTAGAAGTGGGATCACTGGGTCAAATGGCAGTTCCATTATTAATTTTTTGAGGAAACAGCATATTGTTTTCCACAGTGGCTGCACCAGTCTGCATTCCCACCAGCAGTGTACTAGAGTCCCCTTTTCTCCACACCCTCGCCAACACTTGTTGTTTGATGATTTGTTGATGGTGGCCATTCTGGCAGGTGTGAGGTGATACCTCATAGTCGTTTTAATTTGTACTTCTCTGATGATTAGTCACATTGAGCACTTTTTCATGTCTCTTGGCCATTTTTATGTCCTCTTTGGAGAAGTGTCTATTCAGATCCTCTGCCCATTTTTTTAAATTGGATTGTTAGTCTTCCTGTTGTTGAGCTTAATGAGTTCTTTATATATTTTGGATATTAAAGTATCTGATGTATCATTGGCAAATATATTCTCCCATACAGTGGGTTTCCTTTCCATTTTGATGCTTTTCTTTTGCCATGCATAAGCTTTTTATTTTGATGTGGTCCCATTTATTAATTTTTTCCTTTGTTTCTCTTGCCCTAGGTGATGTATCAGTGAAAATTCTGCTACGTGTGATGTCTGAGATTTTGCTGCCTACATTTTCTTCTAGGGTTTTTATGGTTTCAGGAGTGACACTTTAGTCTTTTATCCATTTTGAGTTTATTCTTGTGTATGGTGTAAGTTGGTGGTCTAGTTCAATTTTTTTGCATGTTGCTGTCCAATTTTCCCCATGCTATTTATTGAAGAGACTGTCTTTTCTCCATTGTATGCTCTTGCCTCCTTTGTCAAACATTAATTGCGCATAATGTCTTGGGTTGAATTTCATTTTGCACTGGCTGCTGGTGCTCCTTGGTCCCAGAATGGGATGTTACCCCCCTAAGTGTGGCATCCTGGGGTTTCTCCTGTGGAGCCTTATTTTAAACCCCATCAACACTCTTGGTACTTTCTTGTGGGTACTGCTGCCCTCTACTGGGCAGACTAGGCTTTAGCTCTACATCAAGGCTTGTGCAGAAAATGCTCCCAAGTCAAGAATGTCAAAACCCAAAGTCAGATGGAGGTTTCGTCCTTGATGTTCTCCCTCTGGGCATCTGAAGGCTGTTGCAGGTTTGAAGAGCAAATTTCAAAGTGAATTGGTGAGTTTTGTTTCAAAAGAAAACCTTAGTATCCAGATCTAAGGTATACATTTTGAACAGTTGGTGATACTGGTTGATTGTGCTATAATACAATATTGCTTACTGTGTATGAAATATTCTTTATAATTAAAAATTATTTGAATTAATGGTTCCTTTGTCCAGGATTTAAAGAATCTAATCACTCCAATTTTCATGTTCTATAAATCTGAAGATTTTTCCTTTATTGAACATAGGGAGAGTGACCTAGGGAACATTTCTTTAATGGTAATAAGACATCAAGCATTTAATATTTAACCATTTAACCACTGTTTCTGAGAGAGCCTCTTTTTGGCAATGATAGTACCAAGACCTTAGGAAAAAAATGCCATTAAATCCTGGCCAGTTTGCTCAGTGGTTAGAGCATCAGCCCCACAGACCAAAGAGTCATGGGTTTGATTCCAGTCAATGGCATGTACCTTGGTTGTGGTTCGGTCCCCAGCCCTGGTTGGGGTCATGTGGGAGGCAACTAATTGATGTGTTTCTCTCACAGCAGATGTTTCTCTCTGTCTCTCTCTCCCTTCTTCCCTTCCATTCTATCTGAAAAATCAGTGGAAAAATATCCTCGCGTGAGGATTAAAAAAAATAATTAAAAAAATAATAAAAAATAATAAATAAATAAAATTGGTGGATTTCTGTTGTGCTCGCCTGTTCCACGTGTGTAAGATGAGCTTCCTCTGTGTGTAAGGACGGGGTTGTGATTACACAATGGAAGTCCCCGTCTAGATTCTACTGTGTGCTAAGCAGGGCGGCAGGTACCTCAGCTCGCTTGTCTCATCTACATTTCACAGCAACTTTGCACGAGCGGTGTTGTACTTCCCACGGAAAACTGAGCAACAGTGAAGTTCAATGGCTTTCTCGAGGCTGCCAACCTAGTTAACTGCAGTTTGCTCAGTGCCGGATCTGCCGGAACTCCAGAGCCCAAGCCCTTCCCCAGAGGGAGGCTGGCTGCCCGACGGGCTCCGATCCTGATCCGTTCTGCAGGGAGCTCAGGCTGCAAGGACTTCGCAGAGTGTGTGACGCGGTGACAAGTTACATCTACGGAGGGCAAGCTGCAGCCCTGAGGACTGCAGTGTCCGGCCCTAAGCTGAGTATTAGGGGAAGAACTGGACTCAGACCCAAGTCTCTTTACCCCCAGTTCAGTGCTCTTTCCAATTATCACACTGAGTATAAATCAGTTCCAGACCCCGGGGAGCACCTTTTTATTCCCACTTTCCTATCTTCTATGTGGTGTCCAGGCCCTCTAAGAAAGACCTCGAGTGAGTGACATAGCAGAATGACCTGGTACAATCATTTAAATGAATCACATTCCTGGAAAGAAAAGAGAAAGGAAGCAAACCACATAGGCTGCGTACTGTCACTTTAAGATCACCCAGTGCAAACTTCTAATCCGTTGTTCAATCAGCCAACATGCACTGAGCACCTTCTAGGAGCCCAGTACCAAGCTCGGTGCTAGACAACCAGAAACAAGAAAGTGCCAGTAGGGGACTCAGTCAAATGAAGTGAACAAACGTGGAAGCCACACTACTTTGCAGCGCAAGCCCTACAAACACACGTTATGAGTCTACAGAAAGAACAGCAACAGATGCCACCTGGGAAAACCAAGGGGGCCCCTGCGGGGCAGACGCTCCCGCCCACCAGGTCTTAAATAGGGCAATGCTGTTCGCACTTTGTTCTCATTCTCTTTACAAGGAAATGGGCGTTCTTAAATTCCAGTGTGTACACACAAGAGCATCATAAGATAATCCAGAAACCAGAAATAGTATAATTTTTTGGAAACAATGAACTCAGTTTGGATAATAAAGAAGAGAGATGTGGATTACTAGAAGATGGTGGTGAATTTGAATTCTCCAGAGGAATTGAGCAGCACATGAAAGCCTTATTTTAGCTCGACTAAACACAAAGTAATTGGAATAGTTAAATTACTATGCTAATTTAATTAAAAATTTAAAGCAAACGTTAGCTAAAAGAGTGACAATTATATATAATCTTAAAGAGATTTCAATTTAAACGTTTTTCTGATTAGAAATAGTATTAATTTTAGGGTCCTAGATATATTACACTGCACTCAGGGAAAAAAATAAGATCTAGGAATGATTAATATTCCTCAGTTATTCCAGATGGAGTACAGAATTACATGTTTTTAAAGTTTTAGAAAAACAGTAAATGGAATTGATTATTTATTAAATCTCAGAATTGTGAAAGACTAAGTTCAAAAGTAGTATAAGTTTGTCCCGCCAGGTGGCTCAGTTGGTTGGAGCATCATCCTGTACATCAAAAAGGTTGTGGGTTCAATCCCCGGTTGGGGTGCGTACAGGAGGCAACGGATTGATGTTTTTCTCTCACATCAATGTTTCCCTCTCTCCCTTCCTCTCTCTCTAAAGTCAATAAACATATCCTTGGGTGAGGATTAAAAAGATATTTTTTAAAGTAGTAAGATTAAGAGAGGAAATAATGCACAAATCTAACTAAAAATGAGAGTTTTCTTATGTAAAATTAAGAAACACATAGCCCTGGCCGGTTTGGCCCAGTGGTTGGAGCGTCGGCCTGCGGACCAGAGAGTCTGGGGTTCGGTTCCCACTCGGGGCATGTACCAAAAAAAAAAGAAATGTATCTTTTCAAACCCTGGCTGGTTTGGCTGAGCGGTTAGAGCATCGGCCTGCGGTCCAGAGAGACCCGGGTTCGGTTCCCGCTAAGGGCACGTACCTCGGTTGCAGTTTGTCCCCGGCCCTGGTTGGGTCGTGCGAGTGGCAACCACTCGATGTGTCCCTTTCACCTAGTTGTTTCTCTCTCTCTCTCTCTCTCTCTTTCTCTCTCTCTCTCTCTCTCTCTCTCTCTTCTTCTCTCTCCCTCCCACTCTATCTGAACAAAAAAAAAAAAAGAAAAAAAAGAAACACCATCTAAGTACAAGACGAACTCTAGCACGGAGAAAATAATTATGGCAAATAAGCAAATAATTATATAAAATAAATTATATATAATTATACATAAAAATTATATAACTTAATAATCAGAAAAATTGATAAGAAATTCTCTAACATTCTGATAGATAAACAGATGTATTAGTCTGATATCACTACAATAATACTGCATAACAAATCCCCTAAAACTCAGTGCTTCCAACAACAGCATTAACTCACACATCTGCTGGTGAACTCTGATTTGAATGGTTTAGGTTGAACTGGGCTGGCATCAGGCTTGGGTACAGGTGTACTCCCAGTGTCCCTCATTGCTCTAAGATCAGTGATCACCCAGGGCTGGTTCTCATGGTGATGGCAAAAGCGCAAGAGATAAGCCAATCTGGGAAAACACATTGAAGTCTTGTACGTATGTTGTGTCTGTTATCATTTGGTTGGACAAAGCTGATTATATAGCCAAGTCAACATAATAGGGGGAGGGAATGGTATTCCACCCACAGTGGGAGGAAAAGTGGAATTAATCTAAATGATCACAATGGTAGAAGGAAATTAACTGGCAACCCACAACATTGGAACCTCACAATTAATAGAAACATGGCGAGATGATCAACTTCTTTAGTAATGTAGCATAAGGAAATTAAAACTGCTTTGAGATAGCACTTATTACTATTAACAAAGAAAGTTGATGTTAAAGAAATCAAATTACTCAATAGTAAAAATTCCTCCTAACAAGAACAACATGAGATTCAGATGGTTTTGCAGATGAACTCAACTAAATTTTCTAGAAACAGATCATTTCATCTTACGTAAATTCTTCCAGAAGACTGAAAGAGTGGGAATATTTTTAATGCATTTTATGGCATCAAAATAAGAACACTAGAATGAAGGAAAATTACAGTTCATTCTCACCCTTAAGCAAGCTGTAAAAATCTTAAATAAAATATTACTAAATAGAATCTAACAGTGTATAAAAAGATAGCACACCACAAAAAATAGCCCCAAATAGCAAGGCTTAAAGAAGAGCTGTGAGCTTGGCTTGTCCAGGCCGAGGGACAGCCCTGCTGCAACAAATCACGTGGAGACCTAGGTTCCTTCCACTTTGTCGCAAGGTCATTCCACTGCTTTCACCTGAATGATCAGAGCTGGGCCACTCCCATGTCAATGTTGAGTTCAATGCCATGTGAGGAAAAGCCGAGTCCAGGGAAAGCAGTGTTTAAGTAGAAGCTGCACCATCACTGGGGGCTGTGTGCCCAGGAAGAGAAGGATGTAGCATTTTTAGACGTAATCAGCAACCTGCCACACTAGGAATAACTCTAACAAAAGATGTGCAAGATCTATATGCAGAATATCATACAATCTTATTGGATGACATAAAAAAACACCGAAGAAAATGGAATGATATTTGTTTTCAGAGAGTAATACTCAATATCATAAAAGTGCTTATTCTCTCCAAATCCCAAATAAAAGCCGAATGGGATTTTCATGGAAATGGACAGGTTGGTTCTAAAATGTACATGGAAGAGGAAAAGGTCAAAAAATAGTCAAGAAACATAAGGTAGACGGACTTCTGGCTGATATAATTACTTACTATAAATGCTTTGGATATTGGTATCGGGAGAGACAAATTGATCAACAGAACAAAATAAGGGTTCAGAAAGAAGCCCACATCCTTATAGAGCTTTGATACATAACACAAGTGGCATTGCAGATAATTGGGGGAAGAAGGAATCATTTAATATGGTTTTGGAACATCTGAGTATGCTCATGGATAAAATTGAAATAGGATTCCTGTCTCCTACAAAACACAAAAATCAATTCCAGTTGATTAAGTATGTAAATGTGAAAGGCAGAACTTTAATACTTTTGAAACAAAATATAAGAGAATATTTTTCTAACCTTAAATTTCTTAAACAAGACACAGAAACTCATGAAAGAAAGAGTTAATAAATTTGACTACTTTAAAATTAAGATATCTAAAAAAAAAATACCATAAAGCAAGTGAAAATCAAGTCATTCACTGGGAGAACATATTTGTAATATATATAACCAACAAAGGATTAGTATCCAGAGTACGGACTGAACTTCTATAAATCTATAAGATAAATGACTAAATACAATTGAAAAATGAGCAAAAGATGTGAACTGGTAATTCACAGAAGAAAGAAGAGATGCTTTGCTTTACTAGTAAATATGGCAATATTACGTAGGACCACAGTCAGATATTATTCTATACCCACCAGCTGTCCAACAGTGACAAGTTAGACCATACCAAGTGTTGGAGAGAAGGAGGATAAATGGGATCTTATATCTTATATACTGCTGGTGGAAATGTACATTGGTATAGCCAATGTTTCCATTGGTACCTTAGAAAAATATTTGTCATTTATCTTGACTGCTTTCTGATACGTGATGTACTTTTTATGAGATGTTCACATAGATTCATAATAACAAAAGCTGAAAACAATCCAAGAGGAAATGATGGAATATTATACAGCAGTGAAAAGGAATGAACTTCAATTATGTGCCATAACGTAGATGAATCTTAGTAACATAATTTGAGTGAATAGTAAGTTGCAGCACTCCATTTACATGTGGTATCATTGTTATAAAGCTAAAAACCAAACTCACTAATACATTATTGTTATATATACATACATGATAAGATTACTTTAAAAGGCAGGCAAGAGAATAATGGGCATAAAACTGAGGATACAGGCTACCTTGAGGGTGGAGTGAGGAGGATGGAAGGGGAATGGGACAGAGGAGTTGCTCATTGATGGATACAACTTACTGGCTGGGGTATAGGTTCATGTGTGTTATTTTACTTAATAACATACATGTTACATATATTCTTTTGTGTTTTTCTTAAAAAATTTTTTTTCTTTATTGATTTTAGAGAGAGGAAGGGAGAGGGAGAGAGAGATAGAAACATTGATTGGCCGCCTCCTGCATGCACCCCACTGGGGATTTGGCCCATAACCTGGGCATGTGTCCTGACCAGGAATCGAACTGGCGACCTCTTGGTGCATGGGTCAACGTTCAACCACTGAGCTACACTGGCCGGGCTCTTTTGGGTTTTTCAATGTTATATTTAAAAACATGATAAAGAAAAAGGGAAGAAACTGGGTACTATTTATATGTATCAAATATGCAAACCCTTTAAAGGAAAGGTGAAATAGCTTTTCTTGTACATTGATGACAGAAGGGTAAATCGGTGCAGCCTTTTTAGTTAGATCTCTCTCTCTTTTTCTCTGTGTGTCTCTGTCTCTCTCTCTATGTACACACATACACATATATAAACCACAACATATATAAGATATATACACACACACATATACATATATATATGTAGTCATAAACTTGTTAATATTTTCTAACCCAATAATTCAGTTTTGGGGAAATAAAGGCTTAAAAAAACTTCTGAAATTAGAAACATTTAATTAACCCCTGAAATTAGAAAAACGTTATGAACACAGACTCAGTTAGCAATTCACCCGAGGACTCGCCGCTTTCCCTTCCCTCAGAGGCTGCAACCTGAGGCATGGCAGCCGTAAGAAGTGCCAGGGAGGACAGTGACACCCACAGGAGACACCCACACCCTCCGAGGTTCCCTGTATCATCCTACCTACTTCTTCCACAGTGTTTGCACAATCTGTCATTACCTGGAATGTACATCTGAGAGGAGGGACAGTGTCAGCCTGGCCCTCCCCGAGCTGGGGCAAAGGCTGGTGCCCAGTGACCACCTGAGGAGAAACAAATGCCTGGTGACACGAGAAAAGGCCTTCCTTGGATCAAACTGGTCAAAGTCTGGGTGGCCTGAAGGAATATGAGTAATTTGTATATTGGTATAGTGCACATTTTATAATCATGTTTGCATTTTTTGGTCAATATTCATTCACTGCTCTCCAGAGAAATGCCTTTCTGAGATCCTGGGGAATTCTCGTTCTCCCAAAAGCCTCTTGCAAGATCTTCTTGATTAGGTTTTTAGATACTATAGCACAAAATAACAATTAGGGAAACTGGGGTGTTAGGAGAGCTGCTCTAACTGCATCAGATTTCCTGAGAAGGATTGTTTGTGTGCTATAGAATGTGTTAAAATTGATGTACATAGTTCTCAATATGCTTTGCCATAACAACTGAAATTTTCCCCCCATAAGCACATAAGCCAAGGAAAGGGAAGCAAAGAACACGCCTTTCGATATATACTATTTTAGTTTTAGCCCTAAATTAACATCCCATTCTGAAGAGACTCACAATGCATTAGAAATTCAAATAGCGTTGATGGGATTGCAGCCAGGCCGGAAATCATTGCCTGGGGGAGTTGCCGCAGGTCTAGGGACAGAAATAATGATTTCTGTACTATTTGTATCATTTGAGCAGTCCCAGATTGGAGTGAAAATGGACCTTCCGGGCAAACACAAAAGTCGAGGCAAAGCGCAGTCTACCCAGTTTACACCAGGGTCTTTTAGGATATTAACTACAGTGCTCTAAACTGTCATCAAATTTCTAAATAAAAAAGTTTGTAAACTCTCGGACACCAGAGCCAAGCATAAATCAGGGGCAGGTTTCAAGAACAGTCGCCAACTGTGTAATCTACCCTGGAGGGAGACGGTGCTGACAGTATGTAATAACAGTGGCCGGCGTTCCGTGACCCATGGGACCCGAGGGAAGGGCAGACAGTGGAGGCCAGCTCCAGGCCACACTGAGCACCGAGAAGTCTGCAGGCCGGCCTCTCCTCTTCCCGCTCTGCTAACAGGTTTCCATCCTCCCTGGAGCCGGGTCGGTGGTCGCAGAGCAGCAGTAGAGGGAGCCCAGAGCCTCTGGTGTGGGGACCAAGGCTTACGGGGATCGTGTCCTTAGGCATTGTGTGGTCCCTGGCCTAGGGGCGGGGCAGTGTGTTCAGAATGGGGAACTGTGGCTCCGTCACTGGCTCTGGGCACGTCTGCACACTCCGCCCAGCCTCGCACAGACCAGGACAAAGAGCTTCGCAAGCCTATTTTATTTTCTGAGGATCTGCCACACTAACAGCTGCCCTATTTTACATCCACTGGCAGTGCGCAGGGGTTCCAGTTTCCCCCATCCTTGCCCCCGGTACATTTTATGTGACAAAGTATACCACTGAAACACATTTGCTTCATTTTAATGAATACCGTCATAGCCGGTTTATTCTTGTCTCTCTCCTTCCCGCAAGCATTTATCTCAGGTTAGTTTTTTCTTATCAAAATCCCAGGACTTAGTATGGTTTTAGTTTTGCGGGTGGGGTGCAGAGAGCAGCCAGGCCAGCGGGCATAACCCTTAATGTTTGCAATCTTCATAAACTATGCCATTATGATGTTTTGTAGCTTATAAAATCATTTTATATTCATCATCTCTTTGGTTTCTATCCTGTAAGGTAGGTAATGCACTTGTTATTATAGATGGAGAATTTGGGGCTCATAGAAGGTATTACCTGCTTAGGTTACATAGCGAATGTGAAACTGGAAACAGCTCTGATTTCTGACACATCCCGTGCTTTTCCCATCACACACGGAGACTTTTCTGTCCACTTTCTCTGTAGCCACGTACACAGAGACCAGTGCAATCTTCCCTCTTTCAGATACATGGACTGCATATTTTAGGATAAAAAGAACTCCTGGTTGAAACGCTTAAAACTCCTGTAAACGATACAATTAATGTAAGTACGGGACACTGCTGCGGACCTCTGCGATTCTCCTGCTCACTCTGCTCCAGCTGCTGCTGAGACAAACAGTGCCAAGAGCAGAGCCCAGCTTCCCTTCAGGCTAAGCAGACAGCACCTCGCCTGGATTCTGCCCTGCGAGCCCGTCTTCCTCGCTGAGGACACACTGATGCCATGGCATGTGGTACATTGGGGACCTCTTCTCTCTCACATGCGCCCTCTGGAGGAGTCGTAGTTAACACTCACGGGACCACCTGCGGCCAATAGGAAGGGGAAGCCAGCAGGGCATTTCTGAGCTGCGTTCCACAGGCGAACTAACTGCATTCACCCTCAGCAGTGCCAACTTAGCGATGCATCCATTAATTCCCCTCCTTTTATAGCCTACAACTCCCCTCCACATAGCAGCTTCTTGGGATCACTCATCCAATAAACTACCTGAGCACAAGGTGTTTGTTCTTTCCTCTAAGACTCTGCTTTCAGGGGCTCCATGCTAAGACAGTTGGTTCTAGAAGGGATGTTGGCCGGGTCACTTTCAGTCAGAGAGCAATAAGGACTCCGCTGCCCGTGTAAATGGAGAATGCTAATGCTGGCCTGCAGCAGCACCCAAGTCCCTGGGATTCTCACATGCAGTAGAAAAGCACTGAGTTAGGTGGTAGGTTTAGCTCTTAATAGTTTGGGGCAAACATAATTACAAGGATTGCAAAAGAGCTACAAAAGCTTGCAAAAGGAGACTGAAGACACAGCCTCACTGGCCTCCCATGTCAAAGTCAGGGCCCCGATACAAAACAAGCAGGTTCCTGAGACCTGGTATGGAGATATTTGGATTAACAAGATGAAGTATTTTGAACCCCTGGACTTCCTTGAACCATCTGGACTGGTAGATACAGCCCCCTCCCTCTTGCTAGAGAACAGAGACTCGGCTTGCTTGATTGTAAAATCTTACCTAAGGCAAGTACCTCATAAAATTTTGCTGTCCTCCTCAAAATCTTCCCACACCATCCCTTCAATGCCAGCAGGCTGGTATCCAAAGTCAGCACGTGTGTGCACGCACACTCTCTCTCACACACACACACATTTGGTAGTTTTTCACAGTGGTGCTCATGCGATAATAGCCAGAGTACACTGGTCCAGGAACCATGAGGTAGAAGGAGGATGAGACCCTCTTACTGACACTCCCAGTGATCCACTTATCACCTGTGCTTCCTGGGAACCCTTGAACTTTGCTGGATTAGAGGCCCTGACTTACTGTAATGGTTCCATTGAACTTGAAGGTACAACTGACATCTGGTCACTTTGAGCGTCCCATGGTGATAGGCCAGCAGGGAAGGGAAGGAGTTATTATTCTAACAGCAGGCACTGATCCTGGTTATCACGAGGATCTAGAATTCTGGCTGCACAACGGGGCACAAAGAGTATGCCCAGAATGCAGGGGGTTCACTGGACATCTTTGGGTGCTTCCAAGCCCAGCAATAGCAACAAAGGGGCAGTTATAGCAGTCATGGCTCAACAACGGCAAGGCAACTAAGGGTCAGGCCCTTTAAAAAGGAAGGTCAGGGTTACCCATCTTGCTAGCCTGGTCAAAGTCCAAGCAGAAGTAAAGAAAACTGGAATGTTAGGTAAAGAAAGACATTGATGCTCAATGACTTTCTAGGAAACAGGTGCAACAGGAGAGACTGTAGCTTGTTCGACGAGCCCACCTGTATTAAGTCTTCAATGAGATTGCTGCTGGTCACCACCACAAAGGGAACTCTGATGGGTTGGAATTAACGGGAAGCATAAGAAAGATGAGTGATGCAATGAAACTTACTGAGATGCAGTTTATAAAATGCAGAAAAATTGAGCATAAGTCCTTTGTAACAGTGGCTAACTCTGTGAATTATTTAGAAGATTATGTATTTGTATATATTGCAAATGATCAGTGCAATCTGTCTAGTTATCATCCATCACCTCACATAGTTACACATTTTTTTTCTTGTGATGAGAACTTTTTTTTTTTTAATACTCACCCGAGGATATTTTTTCACTTATTTTCAGACAGAGTGGGAGGAAGAGAGAGAGAGAGAGAGAGAGAGAGAGAGAGAGAGAGAGAGAGAGAGAGAGAGAATTATCGATGTGAGAAAGACACATCGATTGGTTGCCTCCCTCATGACCTCGACCAGAAACAAACCTCAAATGAGGTACGTGCCTTTGACTGGAATTGAACCTGGGACTCTTTGGTCCACGGGCTGATGCTCCAACTGCTGAGCCAAACTGGCCAGGGCCAGGGCCATGATGAGAACTTTTAACATATACTCTTCTAGCTATTTTCAAATATGCAATATACTATTAACCTCAGTCACCATGCTCTACATTATATCCATGAATTATTTATTTATTATTATTTTAAAATTTATCTTTATTTTTGAAAGTATTACAGATGTCCCTCCTTTTTAACTAATTGACCCACTCCCCCCTGTTCCCCCCACCCAGGCCTTCACTGCACTATTTTCTGTGTCCATGGGTTATGCATAGATACATATAAGTTCTTTGGTTTATCTCTTCCTGCCACCCAGTTCCCTCTGAGATTCTTCAGTCTGTTCCATGCTTCCATCTCACTGGTTCTATTTTGTTCATCAGTTTATTTTGTTCATTAGAATCCATATATAAGTGAGATCATGTGATACTTGTCTTTCTCTGACTGGCTTATTTCGCTTAGCATAGTACTGTTCAGGTCCCTCCATGCTGCCTCACAAGGTAAGATACCCTTCTTTTTTACAGCTGCATAGTATTCCATTATGTACATGTACCACAGCTTTTTGGTCCACACATCTACTGATAGGCACTTGGGTTGTTTCCAGATCTTAGCAATTGTAAATAGTGCTGCTATGAACATAGGGGTGCATATATTCTTTCTGATTGGTGTTTCAGGATTCTTAGAATATATTCCTAGAAGTGGGATCACTGAGTCTAATTGCAGTTCCATTTTTAATTTGCGGAAACTCCATACTGTTTTCCAAAGTGGCTGCACCAGTCTGCATTCCCACCAGCAGTGTACTAGGGTTCCCTTTTCTCCACAACCTCGCCAGCACTTGTCATTTGTTGATTTGTTGATGGCAGCCATTCTGGCAGGTGAGAGGTGATACCTCATAGTCATTTTAATTTGCAACTCTCTGATGATTAGTGATGTTGAGCATTTTTTTGTATGTCTCTTGGCCATCTGTATGTCCTCTTTTAGAAGTGTCTATTTAGGTCCTCTGCCCATTTTTAAATTGGATTGTCTTCCTTTTGTTAAGTTGTATGAGTTCTTTATATATTTTGGAAATTAACCCTTTATCAGAGGTATCATTAGCAAACATGATCTCCCATACAGTGGGATCCCTTTTCATTTTGTTGGTTTCTTTTTCTGTGTGAAAGCTTTTTAGTTTGATGTAGTCCCATTTGTTTATTTTTTCCTTTGTTTCTCTTTGTTGCTCTAAGTGATGTATTGGTAAAAATTCTGCTACATGAGATGTCTGAGATTTTTCTGCCTATGGTTTCTTCTAGGATTTTTATGGTTTCATGATTCACATTTAGGTCTTTTAGCCATTTTGAGTTTATTCTTGTGTATGGTATAAGTTGGTGGTCTAGTTTCATATTTTTGCATGTATCTGTCCAATTTTCCCAACACCATTTATTGAAGAGACTGTCCTTACTTCATTGTATGCTCTTGTCTCTTGTGTCAAATATTAATTGTGCATAATGGCTTGGGTCAATTTCTGGGTTCTCTGTTCTGTTGCATTAATTTATATGCCTGTTCTTGTGCCAGCACGAGATTTTGATTACAATGGCTTTGTAGTATAATTTGATATCCAGTATTGTGATCCTTCCCACTTTGTTCTTCTTTCTCAAGATTGCTGTGGCTATTATTCAGGGTCATTTTTTGTTACACATAAATTTTTAGAGTATTTGTTCTAGATCTGAAATATATTGTTGGTATTTTAATAGGGATGGCATTGGATCTATATATTGCTTTGGGTAGTATGGACGTTTTAATGATATTAGTTCTTCTAATCCATGAACATGGTATATGCTCCTATTTATTTATATCTTCCTTTATTTCTTTTTCCAATGTCGTGTAATTTTCTGAGTAGAAGTCTTTTACATCCTTGGTTAAGTTTATTCCCAGTTAATTTTTTTGTTGCAATGGTAAATGGGATTTTTTATTTTAGGTTTCTCTTTCTGAGAGTTCATTATTGGTGTATAAAAATGTCAGTGATTTCTGGATGTTGATTTTGTATCTTCCTACTTTGCTGAATTCATTTGTTAAATCTAGTAGTTTTTTGGTGGAGTCTTTAGGGTTTTCTACGTACAATATCATGCCATCTGTGAATAATGACAGTTATACTTTCACCTTTCCAATTTGGATGCCTTTTATTTTTTTCTTTTTGTCTGATCACTGTGGCTAAGACTCCAGTACTATGTTGAGTAAGAATGGTGAAAGTGGACATCCCTGTCTTGTTCCTGTTCTTAAGGGAAACACTTTTAGTTTTTACCCATTGAGTATCATGTTGGCTATAGGTTTGTCACATATGGCCTTATTATGTTCAGGTCTGACCCCTCCACTCTCACTTTGTGAAGAGATTTTATCAAAAATGGATGCTGGATTTTTTCAAATGCTTTTTCTGCATCCATTGATACAATCATTTGATTTTTATCTTTCATTTTGTTTATATGGTGTATCACATTTATTGATTTGTGAATATTGTACTAACCTTGTATCCCTGGAATAAATCCCACTTGGTCAGGGTGAATAATCTTTTTGATATATTGCTGGATTTGATTTACTAATATTTTGTTGAGAATTTTTGCATCTATATTCATCAGGGATACTGGCCTGTACTTTTCTTTCTTTGTAGCGTCTTTAGCTGGGTTTGGAATGGATAATGCTAGCCTCATAAAAAGCTTAGGGGTTGCCTGCTGGTTTGGCTCAGTGGTTAGAGCGTCAGCCCACAGACCAATGAGTCTCGGGTTCAATTTTGGTCAAGGACACATACCTCAGCTGCAGTTCATCCCCAGCCCTGGTCGGGGTTGTGCAGGAGGCAACCAATGTGTCCCTCTCATGTCGATGTTTCTCTCTCTCTCCCTCCCTCCCTCCCACTCTTTCTGAAGATAAATAGAAAAATGTTCTCTGGTGAGGATTAAAAAAAGAAAAAGCTTAGGAGTATTTCTTCCTTTTGAATTTTTTGGAATAGTTTGAAAAGGATAGGTATTAGTTCTTCTTTGAATATTTGGTAAAACTCCCCCATGGAGCCGTCTGGTCCAGGACTTTAGTCTGCCGGAAGTTTCTTCTCCTTCTCCTTCTTCTTCTTTTTTTTCTGCTTCAATTTCATTAGTTGTTACTGGTTTAGTCAGGTTTATTGATTCTTCTTTATTCAGTTATGGAAGATTGTATGTTTCTAGGAATTTGTCCATTTCTTCCAGGTTGTCCAATTTGTTGGTATATATTTGCCGTTTGTAATATTTTCTTACAATCCTTTGCATTTCTGTGGTGTCAGTTGTTACTTCACTGCTTTAGTTACCAATTTTATTTCTTGGGTCCTCTCTCTTTGTTTTTTGATGAGTCTGGCTACAGATGCATAAATCTTGTTTACTTTTACAAAGGACCAGATCCTGGTTTCATTGATCTTTAGTGGTTTGTTTTGTTGTTGTTTTTTAAGTCTCCATGTCATTTATTTCCACTCTGAACTTTATTCTTTCCTTCCTTGTACTCTAGGCTTTTCTTGCTGTTCTCTTTTTAATTCTTTTTTTAAAAAATTTATTCTCACCCGAGGATATTTTTCCATTTTTTGTTCAGATAGAGTGGGAGGGAGAGAGAGGAAGAGAGAGAGAAACACCAATGTGAAAGGGACACATCAAGTGGCTGCCTCCAGCATGACCCAACCAGGGCCGGGGACAAACTGCAACCAAGGTATGTGCCCTTAGCGGGAACAGAACCCAGGTCTCTCTGGACTGCAGGCTGACGCTCTAGCCGCTGAGCCAAACTGGCCAGGGTTCTTTTTAATTCTTTTAGTAGTAGTTTATTAGAGATTTTTCTTGTTTCTTGAGGTAGGTCTGTAGTGCTATGAACTTACCTCTCAGGACTATTTTTGCTGTGTCCCATAGATTCTGGGTTGTTGTGTGTTCATTTTCATTAGTTTCCAGGAAGTTTTTTATTTATTTCTTCATATCATTGGTAATCCATTCATTGTTTAATAACATTCTATTATTATTGCATGTGTTTGGATGTTTTTATTGTGGTTGATTTCTAGGTTCACGTCACTGATATCCGAGAAGATGCTTGATATGATTTGAATCTTCTTGAACTTGTAGAGACTTAGTTTGTGTCCTAATATGTGGTCTATATTTGAGAATGTCCCATTTGCACTTGAGAAGAATGTATATTTTTCAGCTTTGGGGTGAAATGTTCTGTAAGTGTCAATTAAATCCGTTTTATCTAGTGTGTTGTTTAAGGCCACTGATTCCTTGTTGATTTTTTGTTAGGAAGATCTACCCAGTGAAGTCAGTGGGGTGTTAAAGTCCCTTATTATGACTGTATTGCTATCAATCTCTCCCTCAGAGTTCTCCATGAGTTTTTAACAATATATTTAGGTACTCCTATATTGGGTGCATATATGTTTACCAGGATTATATCCCTTGTTGTATTGCTCCTTTTAGTATTATGTAGTGACCTTCTTTGTCTCTTGTTATGGCCTTTGCTTTGAAGTATATTTTGTCAGATATAAGTATTGCCATCTCTACTTTTTTTTTTTTTTTCATTTCCATTTGTATACAATTTTTTTTTTCATCCCTTCACTTTCATTCTGTGTGAGTCTTTTGTTCTGAGGTGGGTCTTTTATATATATGGGTCATGTTTTCTTATCCATTCAGCTACCCCACGTATTTTGATTGGAGCATTTAATTTACATTTATTATTGATAGGTAGTTATTTATTGCCATTTTTATTTTTATGCCTATGTTTCTCTCTCTCTCGCTCTCCTTCTTCTTCTTCTTCTTCTTCTTCTTCTTCTTCTTCTTCTTCTTATTATTATTATTATTATTTTTATCCTCACCCAAGGACACTTTTGCATTTATCCTCAGATAGAGCGGGAGGGAGAGAGGGAGGAAGAGAGAGAGAGAAACATTGACATGAGAGAGACACATCGAGTGGTTGCCACCCACACGACCCCAACTGGGGCCAGGGACAAACTGCAACCAAGCTATGTTCCCTTAGCAGGAACCGAGCCTGGGCCTCTCTGGTTCATGGGCTGATGCTCTAACTGCTGAGCCAAACCAGCCAGGGCTCTCCTTTTTATTACAGCAGTTTCTTTAACATTTCTTGCAATGCTGGTTTGGTGGTAATAAACTCCTTTAGCCTTTTTTTGTTTTTTGTTTTGGTCTGGGAAACTCGGTATTTCACCTTCTATTCTGAATGATAACCTTGCTGGATAAAGTAGTCTTGGTTTCAGATCCTTGTTTTTCATTACCTTGAATACTTTATACCATTCCTTTCTGGCCTGAAGTGTTTCTGTTGTGAAATCAGCTGACAGCATTAGGGGAGCCCCTTTGTTGTTTTTCTCTTGCTGCATTTAAGATTCTCTTTTCTTCAATTTTTGGCATTTTAATTATGATGTGGCTTGGCATGGGCCTCTTTGGGTTTTTCTTGCTTGTGACTCTCTGTGATTCCTGAATTTGTGTGACTTTCCTTCACCAGATTAGGGAAAATTTCTGCCATTATTCCTTCAAACAGATTCTCTATCCCTTGCTCACTTTCTTCTCCTTCTCATACTCCTATGATGTGGATATTGTTATGTTCTATATTGTCCCACAGCTCCCTTAAACTGTCCTCCTGTTTTTTAATTGTTTTTTCTTTTTCTTTTTGGTTCTCTGACTGACTTTTTTCTACCCTGTCTTCTAATTCACTGATCTGATCCTCAGCTTCCTCTAACTTGCTGTTTACTCTTTCCAGTGTATTCTTTATTTCTGTTATGCCATTCTTCATTTCCAACTGGTTGTTTTTCATAGTCTCTATCTTTTTTCATGCTGTTGAGCATCCTTATAATCAGTACTCTGAACTCTATATCTGATAAATTGCTTATCTCCATTTCATTTAGCACTTCTTCTGGAGAATTCTCTTGTTCTTTCATTTGGGGCTTGTTTCCCCATTTTGGCTGCCTGTTTGGGTTTCTTTTTATGTATTAGGTACACCTGCTGTGTTTCAGTCTTGGTAGAGTGGTCTTATGTAGCAGGTAATGTATGGGATCCCGTGGCACAGTCTCCCTGATCACTAGACCTGAGTGCTCTAATAATGTCCCTTGTGCACATTGTGTGGGCCCTCTTGTTGTAATGGAGTCTTGATTGCTATTGGCCCATCTGTGCATGGGCTCAACCCTCAGGCTGGCTGACAGTGAGGCTCTACCCCCAACACAGCATGCAGACTGCTGTGCAGGTGCTGATCACGTGAAATGGAATTTGCCTCAACAGGCTTTGGGGCCTGCCAATGATCTCCCTGTGGATATACTACTTGTGAAGCTTATTGGATCCTGCTTTGTTGCTGTTTGAAGCTGGCCACTGATTTATTGGTTTTGGGCCTCTTCAGAGGCTCTCTGGTGCAGGCCAGTGTCAGATACTGTTTGTGACTTGCCCTGAGTAACCTGTTAGAGCTATCAGTGATCCACAGCTTGTAGCTCCTTCTTCTGGGCTTGGGTGTGTGTGGAAAGGACCATACTGTGTACCAAGGTCTGTCCTTACCAGCCATGGTCCCAGGAGCAGGTCAGGGAAAGACTCAAAGCGCCCAGAGACCAACCTCTGCCTGCAGGCTGATTGTTAGTCTCAGTTACTTAATGAGCCTCAGGCTGTAGACCTCAGCTGGGCATAAACTCCATAAGCAATAGCCCCACCTGTTGGGGTGTGAGGGTTTCTAATAGGTAGGGCTATTGCTTCACCCCAGGCTAAAGCTGCCTAGATGGTAAAGGTCTGCCCGAGAAAGATGGCTTCTGCCACATTGGGGAATAATTCAGCACAGGGATCCTGGAGGCTGTCTTCTCAGCTCTCTCCCCAGAGCCACCAACCCCAGACTCTCCTAATGCATCTCTGGTCCACTCTGCCTTCCCTCTCAAAGCCCAACGTGAGTTGGCTGCAAACAAAATTTTGTGCATTGGCCCTTTAAGAGTGTGGCTGTGTTTCTAGCTATCTCTCCCTGACAGACAGAACCACTGGTGCTCGTCACAGTTCTGTTACTCTGGGCTGGGGAGTCCAGCTTGGGGTTCAGATCCCAGACTTTTCAGGGGGAACACCCCCTCAGCTGAACTATCCCTCCAACACTTCAGCTGCTGCCTGAGGGAGCCCAGCCAGCCCTCTCACACTTCTGCACTTATTACCAGTCTTTATGTGGCCTCCTCTTTATGTCTGTGGTTATAAGGGTTCTCTCCAACTAGTCTTCAGTTGGTTATTCAGAATGATTTTTCTATATTTTAGCTATAATTCCAGTTTGATCCTGGGAGAAAGTCAGTGGGATTACATTACCATCTTGGAATCCATGACTTATTTATTTTATAACTGGAAGTTTGTACCTTTTGACCCTTCACCTATTTCACCGACCCCCTTTTTCTGGCAACTACCAAGCTGTTCTTTGTATCTATGAGTTCATTTTTTAAAATAATTAATTTTAATGTTGGCTTTCCCTCCTTCCTTGGTCCATTTTTGCTGTGCTCTGAATCACCCAAATAAACTACCTGCACATGAAATTCTCATGTCCTGTGCTTGGAAGAACCCAGGCCATAATAACATCAATTTAATGCAAAGCTAAGCTTACAAGAGAGTAAGAGGAATTGACCAGGGACTAAAAGAAAAGAGAGACGGAAGTCAGAATGGTAAGCAAGGACTCAGTAAGGAGGCTGCCCATAATCTAGGGTGTTGACTGCTCTGAGAGTGGCAGATTAGGTCTTGATTCATAAAGGGGATATATTGGAACTAAGACCTTTGTACAAAGGCTCTAAGGACAACATCATTATAAAAAGACCCATCCAACAATAAAAGGAGTCCAGAAGGAAACCAAATATGATTTCTAAACAAAAAAAATTACCAAATATAGGAGGAACCCGCTCACAATGAACGAGGGTGAGCAGAAAAAGTAAATCATATTATTAGACCCTTGGGACTTCAGGTATTGAAATAGTCAAATGTAAAAATTTAAAAAGTGTCCCTAACATGTTTACTAACATTAAAGAGATAATTAAATATGAGAAAAGAAAAGAATGATGAGAATTTAAAGAAATGAACACAGAAATGTTAAGAAGTGGAAAACAACTAAAGAGAGCATCAAGAAAAGTTTCATGAATGGGTAAATAATGATTAGATGCTACTGATGGGAAATCAGTGAGTTGGAATAGAGATGTGAAGGAATTGTACAGGATGGAAGGAGGGAAGGGGAGAGGGAGAGAGAGGGAAGATGCGGGAGAGAGAGAAGTGAAAAGTGAGAAAGACAAACTAAGAGATACTATAAGAAAGTATAACATGCATTTAATTGGAATTCCAGAAGGACAGAATGGGGTAAAATCAATATTAGCCAATAGTATTGGAGAATTTTCCCAAATTGGTAAAAGTTAAAAATTCTTAGATTCTTAGATGTAGGAAGCACAACAAATCACAAACAAGAGGGAAAAAAATGAAAACCACGCCACAGACATGAATCAAAATGCAAAACAACGAAGACAACAGGAAGATAGGTCTTGAAGGCAGGGAGAGGTGTCAGAGCCCCCAGAGGGTAACCATTGGACTGAACAGTGGCAGCAGTCGCAGCCTGATGAGAAGGTAAGGGCTAACCTAGAACTGCAGACATGGATAACTACTGCGTAAAGGTGGAAAGGAAATAAAGGCATGGTGAGGAAAACCAACTAGAGAGTGTTTAGCTTCAACACATATTCACAAAGAATGTTTTGATGATGTACTCTAGAAAGAAAGAAACTGATCCCAGAATAAGATCTGAGATTCCAGAAGGAATGGTGAGCAAATACTGACTACAAAATAATAATAACACTGTCTAATTTGCAGAGTAAAAAAAAAAAACCCCATTGAAATATGATATGATATGTAAGATGGGCAGGGAATAATCAGAGTAAAGTACTCAAAGGTACTTTACTGTTCAGGAGAAGCACAAAGGTGTAAAAAATGAGAATTTTCAGTTACTTGTACATGTTACCAGTTTAAGGATAACACCTGAAACAAAAAGATAGAATGTTTAAGTTCTATAACAGGAAATATAAAACAATGGAAAATTTCCCTCAAAGGGAGGCAGAAAAGAAGAAACAAGCAAACAAAAATACAGAACAATAGAAAGTCCACAATTAACATCGTCTGGGTGGCTCAGTCGGTTGGAGCATCTTCTCATACACCATAATGTTGTGGGTTCATTTCCTGGTCAGGGCACATGCCTAGGTTGTGTGTTTGATCCCTGGTCAGGACGCGTACGGGAATCAACCGATTCATGCTTCTCTCTTACATCGATGTTTCTCTCTTTCTCTCTCTAAAATCAACGGGAAGCATATCCTCAGGGGAGGATAAAAAAAAAAAAAAAGAAGAAATTACACAATTATATGACAGAAGTAGGTTCAATTATATAAATAATTGATATAATTACATGATAATTATACTACAAGTAATTAAATGAGGCATATTTACAAATAAAAAGATAGATCTTACCAGACTGAATAAAAACAAGCAGATATTGCAAATTTATGGGGAACACACACCCAAGACAACACAGAAAGGTTGAAAGATAGAAAAGGACATGTGGCTACTACTTACCAAAAGGAAGCTTCTGCAGCAATATTTATATCAGAAGAAAAAATATTTTAACATAAAAAGTATTAGTGAGAGTCACTATACAGTGAAGAAAGATGTAATTTACCAAAAATATATAATATTGTATATAACATTTCAAAACTTGTTTGCCTCTGATAACATAGCTCCAGTATATATAAGCAGAAGCTGACAGGATTGCAAAGAGAAATGGACAAATTCAACACCATAGTGGGGGATTTTAATACTCCGCTCTCAGGAACTGATAGCTCATGGAGACAAATATTAGAAAAGTTATAGAATATCTGGACCAAAAAATTAAAAAGCTTGACCTAATGAACACACATAGAACCCAACATCTAAAAATTAGACGAGGCCACAAAACCAGTCTATACCAATTTTAAAAGTTTGTATCAAACAGATCACGTCTTCTTCCTGTCACATTGCAAGTAAATTAGAAATGAATAGCAAAAAGATACCTCAAAAAGCCTCATGCATTTAGAAATTAAAAAGACACTTGTAAATAACTCATGGGTCAAAAAGTAATTGTAATGGAAATTTATAATTTAATGATATTGAAAGCACCACATAGAAAAGTGTGTGGGAAATTTATTTGAAAAAAGAAAGATAGAAAATTAATGAGCTAAGCTTTCAACTTAAGAAGTTTGAAAAAGAACATCAGAATAAACCCAAAGAACACAGAAGAGAGGAAATAATAATAATCAGAGCAGAAATTAGTAAAATTGTAAATAAAATACAGTAGACTCAACAAAGTCAAAAACTGTTCTTTACAGAGACAAACCTTAGGAAGAATTAATTAAGAAAAAAAGATTAATTAAGAAAAAAATCCCGTCTAAACTACATTAGAAACAAAATGAATGTAACTACAGAAGTAGCCAGTATTTAGAATTAGTAAGAAAATACTGCCTGTTGTGCAGGCTCCAGAGATTTGTGGCCCAGACTCCCCTTCAACCAGGGACTTGTTGCCTCAGCTTCGGGAGTGCTGTGAGCGTCCCCTGCAGAAAGCCCCTCCCCCAAGAGCACACCTTCTCCGGAGAGTTCTAGCAGTGACCAGCGTGGGTGGGGATATACAGATCTGGCCATTCAGCCCACCTTGAGACAGCTCTGACCATGTCATGTATGCAGTGGTGTGCTTGTAAATGTTTAACACTTGATTCCTTGCAGGAGAAATCCCTAATCTGTAGTGTTTGCCAATTTCTGTGGTGTAAATACATTCCCAGTGGATGACTTCAAGCTACCGAAGTGATATCATGAACGTGCAATTGGAAAGAGATGCCCAATAGTACATTATCATACACAGAGTGGGGCAAAAGTAGCTTTACAGTTGTTTGTATGGAAAATAATACAATAATTAATAAATAACAATACAAAAATAAACTGTGTTTCATGTACTCACAACTGTAAACCTACCTTTGCCTCACCCTACAGTATTGCCACCACACAGATATACAAGTTGTAAATAGACGCAAGAGCTCATATAAATGTAGCAAAATCATGGAAGTGATTTGTTAACTTTATTTTTAATATAATATATAAAACTGTAAGTTTAATCAATCGTTAATGATGCCAGTATTTAACAACTGGCTCACAAAGTGCCTTAATACTTAACAACTGACATTCGCAAGCTGGTACGAGCTTGCAGAGCAATCGGGTCAGCTGAGGCCTTGTTGGGCCTGAGTCCCATCCACTTACTTCCCCTGTCCAATCCTGGTCTCCTTCGCTTCCCACAGGCACTGACCCCTAACAACATCCTGCTGTGTGTTCAACCTGTTGCTATGGTCTGAATGTCTGTGTGCCCCCAAATTCAGGTATTGAAACCTAACCTGCAACGTGGTGGAGGTATCAGGAGGTGGGGTCTGTGGGAGGTGATTTGGTCCTGAGGGTGGTGCCCAGAGAGCTCTCTTACCCTTTCCGTCCTGCGAGGTCACAGTGAAAGGACAGTTGTCTAGCAAGCTGGCTCTCACCAAACACCAAATCTGTCGGCACTTTGGTATTGGACTTTCAGCTTCCAGAACTGTGAGAAAGAAATGTCTGTTGTGTATGAGCCTCCCAGTCTACAGCATTTTTGTTACAGTGGCCTGGACGGACTAAGACACAGTATCCTGCCAAGTGTCATTCATGACTTGCAAACACTGCTCTACCCTTTCTTACTCTGTCTTTTTCCCGGGCATTTCAACAATCTGGAACTGCACAAGGCAGATGCCTTTGGCCACCTACGGGACTCAGTCTGGGAGGCAATGGGGAGACACTCCTGAGACCTGCTATGGCAGACTTTTTTTTCAATCCTCACCCAAGGACATTTTCCTATTTAACATCAGAGTGGGAGGGAGGGAGAGAGAGGGAGAGAGAGGGAAACATCGACATGAGAGGGACACATCGACTGGTTGCCTCCCGCACGACCCCGACCAGGGCCAGGGACGAAATGCAACCAAGGTACGTGCCCTTGACCAAAACTGAACCCGCGACTCATTGGTCCACAGGCCGACACTCTAACCACTGAGCGACACTGGCCAGGGCATGGCAGACCCTTCTGATGGCCTGCACATCTTCTTGCTGCCCTTGAGTCATAGCTCTGATCCACCTCCCTTTCAAGCTGGGACTCAAGTGAACAGTGCCCGCCTTCCCCAACAAAATGTTGCCACCAGTTACTCTGTTTTTCTGCCTCGGGGTCTTTTCTAAAGCCCTGGGTGAAGGGAAGTGCAAAGGATTAAATAAGTCCCATTCACAGAGAATGGGAGCCAGATGGTCACCACTCACCCCCACCTTTGAAATGACGATTCTGGAGGACTTATTAAGCTTCTCAGAGACCCTGCTGTATTGAGTACCTGTTGCGAATAGCAGTGACCTTTGCAACACACCTTTTACTGACTTTTCATACTTTCCTGTCTCAATATTTCAATTTCATCATTCCTCCTTCCTGGGATTACCTACCAAAATAACCTCTCTACATTCAAGTTCTTCTATCAGGCTCTGCTTTGGGGAAACCCATACGAAGATACCTGCTGACCTTTTTTTCTTCTTTTTTTCCCTGAAAAGAACATTCTACTCTTCTTTCCAGTTTCTAAATATAAGCATAACCAAATGTTAAAACGGGACTTGGAATAATTGCTGGGAACAGTAGATGACTATGCAGATGCCAGGAAGGATTAGATGTGGGAAAATGCATTGAGAAAACACCTGCATAGGGTCGTACAGGAGAGATAAGGAGGTTGGCACGTGGGTGAGGAGAGCCTTCCGAGTGCCATGCAAGGCTGACACTTGTGAAAGGAGAGGGAGGGGAGGAAGGTAGGGTAGGAGAAGCCTCAGACTGCAGGCAGTGCTAAGAGAGCCTCGGCAGGGTGATGGGGAGTTCCAGAACAAGCGCGGCCCATTAAGGGGTCCTGTGTCAGGCGGAAAGGGCCCAGCCCTGGCACTCCCACCATGCGTAGCCATGAACTGGGAACAGCTGGGGGAATGTGCGACCTTGGTGTGAGCGCTGTTTAGATCCAAAGTTATGGCAGCTGGAGGCTGTCAGTTAGTCATACCCTTGAGATTTGAGTGGCATGCCTCAGTGGCTGCCACAGAGAGAGGTGTTTCCACATTTTAAGTAGAGGCATTGGACCATCTTTGTACAATTTGCTTTTTAAGGGTTCTGCCACTTTCCACCCAAATTTAAGAAAATGGGAGAGGGATCAAGGAGAAGGTTGGTAGTGAGAATTATAAGATGCTGTGAGGAAGAGGGGGGAGAACTCAGCCATATCATGCAAAAGAAGGGGTGCTTCTGGAAACTACTTGGAGAGCTTGGTGAGGATTGCCTGGGGTTGGGGACATGCACGGGCTCAGAGATGGCTGCTTGGCTCACACACAAGAACTTCAAGAAGAGAGGCTGGTCGCCGCTTGTGACCAGAAAATGAGGAGAGTATACTGCTGTGACAGTGACCTGCATGGACAGGGTCTGCCTGCTAGGGCACGGTGATCCTGTAGAGGGTCTGTGTGAGGTGGGCCACCTGGAGAAGCTGACCTGGAATGGGGGACCAGGGCCAGGTGCAGGGGACATTTCCCATGCTGCCACCCTGGAGGTGCCAGCCTTCACAGGGCTAGCTGGGAGGATAGAGAACAGGGAAGAAAAAAAGACATTTCTCTTCCCCACGCAGGCTCTGAACTTGGGTCAGGCTGGGAGCAGGCAGGGGTGGGAGCCAGGTGGGGAAGGCTTAAGTGGAATGGGACTGACATTTTGATTTGGATTGGATCGGACTTTTTAATACTGGAGAATCAGACTGTTGATTAACACCTGAAAGTGACAGGAAAAGCTGTGAAATCTGCCCTAGATTCTTCCAGCGGAGAAGGGAGATCTGATAGAATAATTTTAAAAGACAGTGGTTGGGGGAAAAAAAGGTGCTGTTTCATGACTTCCCTTCACCAAGTAGTCCAGCTTGTTAAAAAAACAATGAACTAGTATAAAATATTGCTTAACATGGTAGTTTGGAAATTGACACCCTCCCCTTAAAAAACAACACCTAAACAGCGCAAGGACCAGCCCCCTTTCATTTTTATGATGACAAATGTTTATTCCTCTGACGCGGGAACGCTCCCTGAACTCGCTTCCCTTTACAAACCTCCTAGGAGCACTGCTCAGGAGGCCAGAAGGGTCCTTGAGAAGTCATTACAATCTCATGAGAGCAGTCAAGGTTCTCCCGAACCCCTCGAACAGTGTCAGGCACATCTGGTGCTTACTGAACACAGACAAACCTGATTCCAGAAAGAAACGCCTGCCTTTTCCGCAAACATTCCCAGAGATCAACTCTGGGCTCCTTCTGAATCCGGAATCTTTCCGTCCTCCAAATTCTTCCCACGGATGAACCCCAATTCCTCCTGCTGCTCCCAGTTCACAGCTGCTCCCTCTTCTGTTTTAAGAGGAAAACAGCAGCTCCACTGCGCGCATACCCCTACCCCGTAGCCTCCGCCCTCTGTCTTCCTCCTTCCTTCCCTTGGGGTCGTGGGGACGCTCGGGGACCGCGATGGCGCAGCCGGGCCACCCCCGCGCGGCGTTCCCCCGCCTGCCCTGAGCTGGAGCGGCCGGCGCGCACGGCGGCCCGCGGGCGGCAGAGGGCGCTGCGGGTCCCCGCGCTGGGCTGCGGGCCGCGTCCCGCGGGGCCGAGAGGAGGCGCCGGGGCCCCGGCGTGTGCGTCTCCCGGAGGCCGCGAGGGGCGCGCACCACTGCCGCCCGCGCCACCCTCCCGCGGGGCCCGCCCGCCGCCCGGCTGCTGTGTCCGCGGACCGCGCCTCACGGGCTGCGAGGGCTCGCGCGCTCCGGGCTCGGTCTCCGCCGCCGCCCCGCGGCTTCCCTTTGTCCGCGCACGGCGGCCGGGGCAGTGCGGCAGCGGCGGGCGGACAGCGCCCCGACGCCCGGTCGGCCCCGCGCGCCCCGCTGCCCGGCCTGGGCGGGGTGGCGGCCTGGGCGGGGCCTGCGCGGGGAGCGCGGCGTGGAGTGCGGGCGCGGGGCGGGCGCGCGCGGGCGCGGGGGCCAGCGGGGGCGAGCCGGCCCAGGTGCGGGGGCGTCCTTTGCGCCTCCACCTGCGCGGCTTCCGTCGGCTTCTTGGCAACTTTGTCACCCCGCTTTGCGGACATCCTCGGCCGGTCAGTGGAGTCCAGACCTGTCGTTAAATAGAAAACTCGAGCTGGACGAGGAGGCTGAGGAGGAGGGAGCGTGTCGGAGCCCGGTCCGGGGTGAGACTCTCACTGAGGCAGTGGTGGCTTCTTGGACATTTTTCGTGGCTCGTCCCCACTCAGGTGAGCGCATCGCTCTGCACCGTCCGACAGGGCCGGGCTGGGCTCTGGTCCTGCCTCCTGGAGCCTGCGGGAGGACAGGTGCCGGAGTTGGGGCGGCCTGAATTTGGCTGCTCTGTCACCGTGCACGTCCCTCCCCGGCAGGTTTGCAGCTCGCTGGGCACCTTGCGTGCTGCCGGGTTACACATTCTCCGTCTTGGAAAGAATGGTAGGTTAGTGCAACCGAGTCACCGCTCACCCCCAGCTTTGGATAATTTGTTCTGTGTCTTCGCCTTAATTTAGCCTGAATGTGCTATTTCCTTTGAGCTTTATAATGGTAAAGCAGCGAAGCGGGTTGCTACATCCATTTTTTTCATTCGGAGCCTGTGCACAGAAGGAATTTCAGGCACACAAGTGATGTTACTACCAGTCTATTTTAAATACAAACATGGAAAGAAGTACTCTTGGCAGGACACCAAAGGCGCCTGTACTCTCTGTTATGTAAGGGCTTTAAAAAGATTCCCTCATTGGTAAAGTTATAGGTGTGATTACCAGACATTTGAGAAGAGAGGTTGAAGATAAGTGAGAACGTCATTTCTGCTTTAAACCAAAACTTTACTTGAGGATAAGCAGGGTCTTAGCTTGAGATACCCTTTCAGATAATACAGGGCCCCTGCTTTGAACTAATTAGGTGGAATTGCAAAAACATTAAACAGTAAAATAGGCTTAATAGCCTTTTGTAAAGGCTATTAAGAAAGTCCTTGATTACAATAGTAATAAAAAGGATCCCACAGATATTCTTTATGGCTTTCAAACTATAGAATATTATTTTTATATCTGATGGAAACTTAGTAATTATGAGCTGCCAGTTATTAAAGACCTCCCCCACAAAAAGACTCTCCTCTCATATTTATGGTTATTATTTTTTTCAGGTAAGAAGGAAAAGTAGAAAGCATCAGATATACTGATTTCTGGGCATCCCCTTGTGTGCCCCACCCCAATATTTCATTTTAATTGGTTTGGGTGATGCTGTAGCATTTGTAATGTTAAAATCTCTGTTGGTGATTCTGATGTGCAGCCAGGGGTGAGACCCACTGTATAGCACTGTTTGGTTTTTTAAAATTTGTCACTTTGTAGCCCCCGGTGTGGCTACGGTGGTTTAAGGTAAGTAAAAAAATAAGTGGTTAGAAATATGGGGAGAGAAAACTGGTATTGGAAAAGAGATGTGTTGAAGAATTATAGCGTGTACACTTTTGTATTTTGTCTAAGTATCTTTGATTTTTTTTTTAACCTGCAAAGAATAGTTGATGTTTATCAGGGACCCTTCCGTTATTTTATGTAGACGACAGGGGGGCATCGTAAGTGGGACGGTTCTTTGTGCAGAGGTGACAAGGAAGTTGAGTGGGAGTGTCAGGAGACTCCTCTGTGTTTACATGAAAAGAGAAGCAAGTCGTATGAAAGATTATTTTTCTCCATCTAATTAAAAACTTAGTGAATGGAGACTGGTACATGAAGTACAAAATGCTTTGATTGTTTCTGAGGCTGGAAATGAACCTGCTGCTGCATCAGTGTTTTCCATTGACATTATGTAATTCCACGTACCCAGTCTGGGAGCAGATCTTATAGATGGTTTATGAAGGCTTATGTAAGAACTCTGACTATGCTTTTTGCACTCCATTACACTCTCTGGTTTGGTTATTACATTGATATAGTACTAGATTGTGAAAGCCCAGATAGGGGAGGGGGGCACAACCCCAGCCCACGCATTCATAATGAATTGCTGCAGTCAAATTAGAGGGAACAGCAGGGATGGAGGTTTGTGAAAGAGAGATAAGAATAGTATCTAGAGGATTGATATAATAGAAGACTGCTATGCTTAGTGGGTTTCTACAGATTTCAGTGCTGCGGTATAAACCTCTCTAGCCTTTTATATCTCCCAGCAGAGACGAATTGACTGGAAAGCTAATGAATCTTAAACATTGGGGCTTCTCACCCAGCTACTTCCAAGCCCCTGGGAGGGCCACTCGCACTGTGTTCACATGGTCACACCTAAGTTTGCACTTGTAATTTTGGATTCTTTTTAAATGAGGAGGACACTCTCCCTACCCCACCCACCTCCCATTATCTAAACATAGGCTTCTGGAACCCCAATCCACCCTATCTTCAAATTACATTCAAATATTAACTTATAAACATGCGTTTTCTAATTTTAATGTCTGTAATCTTATGAAAAACCAAAAATAATTCTGGCCAGTATTGTAGCGAACCTGCTGAGAAAATGCAAATTGCTACCACCTAGGGCTGTGTGGAGCTACTGAGAGAGGTATTTACCTGGAGAACCGACTCTGCAGAAACAGGACTTTCTGATTTGCGTGTAAGCTGGAGGTGGAGGAGAACTGAGGCTGGAATGGGGAAGGGAGGAAAGTGGGTTAAAGCTCTTCCACATCTCAGAGGTGGGCTGCCAAGGGGAGAGGAAGAGAAAATTACCCAAAGATGCTTCATTAATAAAAAGTTAATAGGAACAGGTAGCCTCAGCTCCGCAGGAGATCTTTCTGTAACCTCCCTAGCATCTGTCTCTAGTAGGAATTTTAAACAGTGAGCAAACTCAGGTCTGGAAAATATCCTGCAGGAAACAAATGCAGGTTGGGAAGGACCAGGATGAGCAATGGACATGTTCCCATGAGCAGCTTGTACGAGTAAATGGGAGCCATACTGTGTCCAGCACAGGGATGTTTGAGTGGGAGTTGTTGAAGTGGAGGGTTTTCCCTTTTCTTCTGAAATGATTTCTACTTACATCTGAATTTGGATGTCTTCAGATCTTATTATCTTGACCCCTTTTCCACCAACCCTTATACCCCATCCATTCACCCACCCACCCACCTACCCACCTACCCACCTACCCACAGAGACTCTCTCCTTGATCAAACTTTAGTCAGGTTCCTCTGAGCTCTCTTCTTGACTGGGCCTCAACCTTGGCCTATAAGAACTGCACCTTTCATGACACCCCCCTCTACCCCTACACTAAGACACTTGAAAAGATTGCAACCGGGCTTCTGGCAGCCTAGGACCATGTCCCTGGGATGATACATTCCTCGCTTGAGTTCCTGCTGGGAGAATCTCACGGATGTCAAAAGAACTTACCCTTTGTTCCAGCCAACACCTGGTGATAGGAGCCCCCCCCCTCCTTTTATTAAACATTTATTTTTTTAAAAAACGGTAGACTTTCTCTTCCCTTTTGAAATGTATATGTGTCTACCACAACCCAGGAATGTGTTTCTCAAGGACCTGACAGCCATTTCTTTGAAATGCAGTCATTAGGAAGGACAGGGCCTGTCTCCGGTGCCCTGGAGGACAGGAGCCTAACTGACAAGTGCCGCTTAGCAGACACAGATGGCCTGGTCACACTGACAGTGACCAACCACCCTACCAGTCTTTTGTAATTCTCCATTTCCTCGGCTCTGCGGGAGCCCCGCTTGCCCCTCCTTATGCCCCCATTCTTCCTTTAAGATGCCCATTGGCCTCTCCATGGGTCGAAGTTGAGCTCAGTTCTAGATCTCAGTTTCTCTCCCCTGTTGCAGTAAATACCGAATACCATTTGTCTTTACTTTAGTTAGCATCCAGCTTTGTTTTTAACAACATTCAACAGATACTTTTGGTGTGTGCGCCAGGCGCTGTTGCAGAGCAGGGAACAGAGCGGACGAGTACTGAGCCCGAGGAGCCTACACTGCAATGCATAAACTGAAGCAGAATATTTAGTACATCAGGTAGGGATGGTGCTTTGGAGAAAAGGAAACCAGAGAGTGGGGAGAAGGAGTGTAGGGTGGGGAACAGCTGTCAAATAGGGTGCTCAGGAAGGCGGCCCTGAGAGGGGGTGCTGAGCTGAGCCCTGAAGGGGGTACTGGGGGACAGCGTTTCACTCACAGGGGGACAGCCAGTGCAGGGAATTTCAGACCAGAGCTTGGCTGGCACTTAAGAGTAGAGCAGGGCCCTGGCCAGTGTGGCTCAGCAGTTAGAGTATCGGCCCACAGACCAAAGGGTCACGGGTTCAATTCCTGATCAAGGGCACATACCTGGGTTGCAGGTTTGATCCCTGGCCCTGGTCAGGGTCATGCGGGAGTCAGTCAATCGATGTGTCTCTTTCACATTGATGTTTTTGTTTCTCTCTCTCTCCTCCTCCCTCCCTTCCACTCTATCTAAAAATTAATGGAAAAATATCCTCGAGTGAGGATTAACCAAAAAAAAAAAAAAAAAAAAAGTAGAGCAGGGGGGCCGGTGCTGCAGGCACTTGTGGGGGATTCCCATGCTAGTGGCCGGTGCTTTCCGCAGCAGCTCACCTCTGTAACTCTGTGGTGGCGGTTTCTGTGCCTGCCCTTGGACCCTGCTCTCCAGGAACCTGAGGCCGTGTCAGTGAATGGTGATATTGCTCTTGGTGCCCTAGGAGCCCTTATGTTGCTTCTTGGGACCAGGTACAACCCAGGTCCTCTCAGGGCATCTGGAATTCAGTCTAGGCCATTACATAAACCAGGAGCAGGGAGGAGGTTGTGTGTCTTTACTGATGGTTCCCCTTGGCTTGTAGGAAAGGGGCCACCAGGAAAATTCCGTTTCAGCTTGGATTCCCTGAATTCCCCAGGAACAAATAGAACTCTGACAAATAAAGGATTTTGGCAGAGGGAACGACACTACTCTTTCTTGGGGGATGTGAAAATGTGAAGAACCCAGAGCAACGTCGTAGGTGAAGCCAAAGCAGAGAGAACCCCATGGCTTGAAGGTATCGGGGGTTAGAGTTTTAGGAGGGGAGATTGCTCGCTGACTTCTGCATGCCCAGGTGCTGCCCTACATCTAACAACCAGAAAACACGTGTGTGGACCTGGCAGCAGGCTGCCACGGATCCCTTAGGGGAAAGGGGAGAAGCCAGTGGGGACTGGCGCCAGGACCTGTCTGCTGGGATGTGTGGGGGACAGGGGTGTGGGACAGGATGGATGGATAGCTATTTACTTTTCAGGCCATTAGCTTATAACCATGTGTATCCCTCAAAGAAGAAATCTTCCATGTAGACAAAGGTTCTTTGGATTGTTTGCTGGCAGGAAGGAGCATAACAGCAGCCAAATGAGACACAATCAGGTGGCATCAGGAAGGGGGCATGTTAGGAGATTGTCGTTCTTGCCTCTTCTCTGTGCCTGTCATTGCTTTGTGTGGTCTCTCACTTTGCAGGCTTCTCTTACATGCCCTACCATGTATAGAAAATGGGGGATTTAAGGTTATTCCTGGGTATTTTATACTCTTCAGCTTTTGTGAATGGCCCTCTTCTAATTGGTTATTGTTATATATATTATACATATTGTTTATAGTGTATTGTCTTAATCCTTGGTTATTGTTATACAGTCAATTGGTTATCTATATTATACATATTGGTTATGTTGTATTGTCTTAGTCTGTTCAGGCTGCTATAACAAAATGTGAACGACTGGGTGGTTTATAAACAATGGAATTTATTCTCACAGTTCTGGAGTCTGGGAAGTCCAGGATCACAGCACAGCAGATCCGGTGCTTGGTGAGGGCTGCTTTCTGGTTCATAGATGATATCTTTTTGCTGTATTCCCATTTGGTGGAAGGGGCAAGCAAGCTGTTTGGGGCCTCTTATATAAAGGTACGAATCCCGTTTGTGAGGGTTCTGACCTCATGACCTAGTCACTTCCCAAAGGCCCCCACCTCAATACCATTCATTACCTTGGGCAGTAGGTTTTCAACATATGAATTTAGGGGGAACACAGACATTCAGACGGTAGCATCTACATAACCAATAATTGATATATAGAAAGCTATTGATTTTAAGATGTAATTGTGAACCAGGCACTTTTCAAGCTCTTATCAATTCTGACTTTTTTTTTTTGGTTATTTCTCTTGAATTTGCTGGGTAGACAGTCATATCATCTGCAGAAAATGATTGTTTAGGTTTCTTTTCTTATTTCTATTTCATGTTTTATTAGCAGAGTGTAGACTAGACAGAAGAAAAGATTGTTAACTCAATCTGTTGAGAGGACTTTTTAAAATAAGCTTGGTTGTCTTTCAGGCAGATGTACTTCCCTGGTCCCAAAGAGGATAAACTGTATGACCCCTCAAGACTTCTCCTTATTCATTTTGCCAACCTCTGTTCACCCACAGACCCACTGAACCAATAGTTTCAGTTGCCTTAGAAAAACAAAACAGTGTATACACAGTCATTAAAGGTACATCAGCAGTGTACGTGATTAGGACTAAGTTAGCATTAATGACAAGTTGATATTGACTTTGGGAACTTTGACTCACCTGTAGAAATGGAAAGCCAACATAGAGCTTTAGCTTCTATAAAGACTATGATAAGTAAACTTGTCCCGAAACTGGCTAGCATTGATAGATTTTTAAATGCTTTTCAAGAGTGTAGTGGAAAAAAGCATGGGATATAGAACCATGGATTGCAAGAAAAGGCAATAAAACAGCAGAAGCAAATAATGAACATGTAATAGGGAAGTTAAATTTCCTCACTTCACCAGACTGTTATTGCAAAGTACTAATCTAAAAACTTAATATGAACACTATCGCTGTTAAATGACAGTATAGGGGAAGTAATCTCAAATCATGTAGAATTAATTGCCTTTGTGCTAAGCTGTTTGAAACTACTCAAAATAACTTTCAAGACAGGCAATTTTTCTCTACACAGAATTGTCTTCTCGGGTCGGAAAATTTGCTACATATTCTGCCAAACATTTTTGTCTCTAATTCTTTTATTTCTATCAGTTTATTTTCAAGGGAAGCAAATCCAAGAACTGAAATAATGCACCAGAATAATTTTGGTTGAAATTGTTATTTCTAAGCACTTTCTATTAGTGTTGCATAATATCTTAGGATATTTGTATGGCATACATGCCAAACATTACATTTAATTTCCTAAAGACTCTACCATATATTTCTTAAAAAAACACACACACACACCAAAACCATGTTATATTAGTTTAACTGGCAGCTAGTATTAAGTTTCATATTGAGTGAACTAATTTGCTTCTACTAGCAGTTTTAAGAGATTAATTTAATATGATTACCTAGTTCTCTACTCCTAAACTTCACACTGAAATTTTTCTGCTAGATTTTAAGGTTATCATTTTGACAACAACCTAAAATACTGTAGTGGAATATAAATGTAAGTCAGAACTGGTATGTCAGTTTGGAGAACTTAAAAAAAGCAGAGCAGTGGTCTGAAATCACCCTTCTCTAGGGTTAAGACTAGAGGGAGGCTTGTCAGGCACTTGCTTTAGGCAAAAAATTAAAGGGGATACCAAAAAGTTGAGCAATAAAAAGAAATAATATGTTAATGAAGTTTAAAAAAATAAAAATTAGTGCAAAAACCCATGATGAACAAAATATCAGATTCTAAAAAGACAGCATCAGTATTTGATTTTTATTCTTGTGTCAGACTCCCATATGGAACTGTATGACACTTCCTGATCATGTCTTTAAAATTTTGATATTTTGTTCATCATGGATTTTTTTGAATTAATTTTATATCTTGGAATCACATCTGGAATTTGGGAGTGAGGACATTCTGTAAATCCTCTTCTCCAAAACATCAGTAAGAACAAAAAAAATTCACTGAGGCAAAAATTGTCAAACTATTTTAGAAATCTGGAAATTAACCACTTATAACAATCCAAGGAGTTTATTCAAGAAAAAAGATTGAATCTTAGTAAGAATAGTGAACTCTATGGCCCTTAAACTTATTCCCATTGCTCCTTCTTAGCACCACAGGAGCTTTGAAAACTAAAAACTACTGGAGGGGACAGACAGGTTCAGAGCTCTTTAAATACCCTATTCTGAGATTTATTACTGTATGCACTATCTGGCAGCTCTATGTAAAGCTCCATTCTCAGAGTTTGTTTTTATTTCACCTAATGAATTCTAATGACTCAGAATTCATTCATGTAAATAGCATTAGAGTGTTTGTTAAAAACAGTCAGTGGCAATTGTTTAACATCACAGTTGCCAGAAGTGGATACATGAGTTGGGGTTACCAAGAGGTTGACCAAAAAACTTAAAAGGAGTAATTGGGAAAGGAGATATCCACAGTGGGATTTGAAAAACTTTGACATATTTTTTAGAACTGAGAAGGCCCATGTTCATGTGCAGGTCTGTGTATATGACCAGGAAAGACTTGAGAAGTCCTAATCTATCACAAGCAAGAAGAAAAGGCTAAGGCAGAGTTGTAAACTGCCTATCAGAGCATAGAAAACTTGTGTCAATATACACACAAAGTCCCTCAGGAAAGACTGTGAGACATATTGTTTCAAAGCATTTAAGGAAATTTCTGTTCCACCATTAGCTGACTACTAAAGCAAATTGAGCAGAGACTTAAGTGGCTGCTCATGATAAAGAAAATAGACTTTACATAATTAGTTTAGGAAATGGACAAACAACATTAGGAACAACAAAAAGAAATAGCAACAATAAACCTTTGGTGGCTGGTGGTGGAACCTGATTTCTGGAGTTGCCATATTATTTAAAATCTAGTTTTCAACACACCATTAGAATACATATAAAGAAACAGGAAAGTATGACCCATTTACAGAGGGAAAAAAAACCAATAAAAAGTATCCCTGAGAAAGTCCAGGTATTGGACTTTTTAAACAAATGTTTTAAGTCAACAATTATGAATGTATTAAGAATAAAACAAAATTGTGTCTAAAGAATTAAAGGAAAGTATGAGAATGATGTCTCACCAAATAGAGAATATCAATAAAGAGATGGAAATTATAAAAAAAAAAACAAAATAGAAATTCTGGAGTTAAAAAGTACAATAACTTAAAAATAATCACCAGAGGGGATCCACAGCAGATTTGAATTGGCAAAAGAAATAATCACAGAACTTTAAAATAGAGCAATTGAAATTATACAATTTGAGGAATAGAAAGCCAAAAGAATAAAGAAAAATGAACAGAACCTCAGACTATTCATCATGAGTACCAAATATGCATAATGGAATTCCCAGAAGGAGAGGAAAGAAAAAAGGGACAGAAAGAATACTTGAAGAAAAAATAGCTACAAAACATGTCAAATTTCATTTAAAACATTAATCTGCATGTCCAAGAAGCTCAATGCATTCCAAGCAGGATAAACACAGAGAACTACACCTAGATACACAACAGTCAAATTGTTGAAAGCCAAAGCAAAGAAAGTAATAAGGGAGAAGTGAATCATTATGTATAAGGGATCTTTAATAAGATTAACATCTGACTTCTCATCAGAGATCACAAAGGCCAGAAGGTAGTAGGATGACATACTCAAAGTGCTGGAAGGATGACCATCCAGTCAAAAGGTCTATATCTAGCAAGACTGTCCTTCAAAATTAGAAGGAAAACAAGTTAAGATGCATTAATTAACAAAACAAGAGAACTTGTTAAAAATTATTTAAAACCAGATAATTTGTCACTAGCAGACCTGCCCTACAAGAAATATTAAAGGAAATCTTTCAGGTTGTAATGAAAGGATACTAGACAATAACTCAAATCCATAGAAGAAATAAAGAGTACCAGTAAAGGTAACTGCATTGGTAAATGTAAAAGATATTATAAAGTACTAAGAAAAGAACAAAAAAAAATGTAATAAAAGAAACAACAAAGGAATTAAAATGGTATTCAAAAATACCTAACACAAATCTGGCCGGTGTGGCTCAGTGGTTGAGCATCGACCCATGCATCAAGAGGTCGCCGGTTCGATTCCTAGCCAGGACACATGTCCAGGTTGTGGGCTTGATCCCCAGTGAGGGGCATGTGGGAGGCAGCCCATCAATATTCTCTTTCATCGATGTTTCTCTCTCTCCCTCTCACTTCCTCTCTCTCTAAAATCAATAAAGGAAAAAAAATGTTTTCAAAAATATCTAACACAACAGAAGGTGGTAATGGATGAATAGGGGAACAAAAAGACATGATATATAGAAAACACAGTGAAATGGCAGATATTAATCCTACCAGTAATTACACTAAATGTAAATTGACGCCCTGGCCAGTTTGACTCAGTGGTTAGAGCGTCAGCCCGTGGACCAGGGAGACTTGGGTTCTGTTCCCACTAAGGGCACGTACCTTGGTTGCAGTTTGTCCCCAGCCCTGGTTGGGGTCGTGTGGGTGGTAACCAGTCGATGTGTCTCTCTCACATCAATGTTTCTCTCTCTCTCTTCCTCCCTCTCTCCCTCCCGCTCTATCTGAAGATAAATGCAAAAATGTCCTCGGGTGAGGAAAATAAATAAATAAATGTAAATTGACTAAACACTCTAATAAAAAGGCAGAGATTGGTAGAATGAATTAATAAACATGACCCAGTTATATGCTCTCTACAAGAGACCCACTTTATATTCAAACACAAATAGGATGGAATAAGATATACCATGCAAACAATAACCAAAAGAGAATTTGGAATGGCTATGCTAATATTGGACAAAATAGATTTTATGTAAACAATTATTACAAGAGATAAAGGAAGTCATTATATATTGATGAAAGGGCTGATCCACTAGGAAGACATAACAATTACAAACATGCCTCTAACAACAAATCTCCAAAATACATGAAGCAAACAGTGACAAAATTTGAAGGGAGAAATTAAAGAATCAATAATAATAGTTGGAGGGTTCAATGTCCTGCTTTCAGTAATGGATTAAAACTAGACAGAAGTTCAAGTAGGCCACTAGACAGAAGGTCAACAAGGAAATAGAATACCTGAACCACACTATAAACCAACTGCATACAACTAACAGACATTTAAAGAACACTCCACCCAAACGCAGCAGAATCCATGTCATTCTCAAGTGCACATACAAAATTCATCAGAATATAATCAGGCTGTTGAACATGTATTAGGCCACAGAACAAGTCTCAGTGAATTTAAAAGCATTGAAATCATACAAAGTATGTTTTCTGACCACATGGAGTGACATTAGAAATAAATAGCAGAGGAAATTTCAGAAATTCACAAAATGTGGAAATCAAACAAAATACTCATAATAACCAGTGGATCAAAGAAGAAATCACAAGGGAACTTAGAAAACACTTTAAGGTGAACGAAAACAAAAACATATAAACCTTCCGGGATGTTAGTAATTCAGTGCTTAGAGGGAAATGTATAGCTGTGAATGCCTATATTAACAAAGGAAGAAAGAATACAAATTAGTGACCTAACTTTTTACCTTAAGAATGTAGAAAAGAGCAAACTAACCCCAAAACAAGCAGAATAAAGAAAATAAAGACTAGGGCAAAAGTGAATGAAATAGAGAATAGAAAAACAATAGAGAAAAACCAATGAGACAAAAATTGGTCCTTTGGAAAGATCAACAAAATTGACAACCTTTAGCTGACTTACCAATAAAAAGAGAGAGAAGGCTCAATTACTGATATCAGGAATGAAAGAGGGAGCATCACTACCTGCCTTAAAGAAATAATAAGGATCATAAGGGAATATTATAAGTAATTTTATGTCAACAGATTAGATAACCTAGATGAAATAGACAAATTCCTGGGAAGACACAGACTATCCAGATGACTGAAGATGAAATAGAAAATGGAGATGGAATTAGTAATCAAAAAGAGTTTCTGGTAAAGACAAGTCCAGGCTCAGGAGGCTTCACTGGTAAATTATACCAAATATTTAAAGAATAATTAATAGCAGTTTAGCACAACCTCTTCAAGAAAATGGAAAAGGAGGGAACACGTCCCAGCTCATTCTTTGAGGCTAGTATTACTTTTATACCAAAACTGGACAGACATCACAAAAATGTACAGACCAATGTTCCTTATGACTATTGCTACAAAAATCTTCAACAAAATACGAGCAAATCCAAACCAGCAAGATATAGAAAAGTTTATACATCATGACCAAGTGAATTTATCTGAGGAATGAATGTCAGGCTTAATATATGAAAATTAATATAATACACCATAGTAATAGACTGAAGTTCAAAAACCACACATTCATCTCAATAGACACCGAAAAAGCACTTGACTGATTCCAACAGAATTTCATGGTAAACTACTCACAAAACTAGAAATAGAAGGAAACTTCCTCAACCTGATGAAGGACATCTACAAAAACCCCACAACGAACAACATACTTAGTGGTGAAGGACTGAATGCTTTCCCTCTAAGATAACAAGACGAGGATGTCTGATCTTGTCACACTTATTCAACATTGTACTGGAGGTTTTAGCCAAGGCAATTAGTCCATGGAAAGAAGTAACAGGCACCTGGATTGGAAAGGAAAAGGTAAAATTATCTCTATTCGCAGATGACATCGTCTTATATAGAAAATCCTAAGGACTACTCTCTGTCTCTCTCTCTCTCACTTGCTGTTAGAACTAATAAATTCAGAAAGGTTGCAGTATACACAATCAAAAACAAAAATCAATTCTATATACTTTCAGTGAAAAATTTGAAAATGAAATAAAATTCCATTTACAATAGCATCAAAAAGAATGAAACACTTAGGAATAAATTTAACAAGAGGCATGCAAGACTTGTACACCGAAAACTACAAAACGTCATTGAAAGAAATGAAAGATAACCTAAATAGATGGAAAGACGTCCCCTATTCATGGATTGGGAGACAATATTATTGAGATGGCAATGCTCCCCAAATTGATTTACAGACTCAATGCGATCCCTTTCAAAATTCCAGCTGCAGTTTTGCAGAAATTCACAAGCTGATCCTAAAATTCATATGGAAATACAAGGGACCCAGAATAGCCAAAGCAATCCTGAAAAAGCAGAACAAAATTGGACTTGCACCTCCTGATTTTAAACTACAAAGCGACAGTGATAAAGATAGTGTGGTACTGGCATAAGTATAGCCTTATAGAGCAATGGTATAAAATTGAGACTCCAGAAACTAACCCTTACATTTATGATTATTGATTTTCAACAAGGATGACAAGATAATTTAATGGAGAAAGAATAGTCTTTTTAACAAATGGTACTGGAAAAGAATGAAGTTGGACCCTACTTCACACTGTATACAAAAATGAACTCAAAATGGATTGTTGACTTAAATGTAAGAGCTAAAACAAAAAGACTTTTAGAAGAAAACAGAAGTAAATATGTCTTGGATTAGGCAATGTTTTCTTAGAGATGATACCAAAAACTCAAGTGATAAAAACATATAAATTGAGCTTCATAAAAATTTATAACTTTTCTTAAGAGAATAGACAACCCCTAGAAGGGGAGAAAAGTTTTGCACATCATATATCAAATAAGGAACTTGCATCCAAAATATATTAAGAATGGTTGCAACTCAGTAATATAACCCCAATTAAAAATTGGGCAAAGCATTTGAGTTGACATTTCTCCAAAAAAGATGCACTAATGATTAATAAGCATGTGAAAAGGTGGTCAACATCGTCAGTTATTAAGGAGATACAAATCAAAATCACAATGAGAGCCCTGGCTGGTTTGGGTCAGTGGTTAGAAAGTTGGCCCGTAGACCAAAGGGTTGTGGGTTCGATTTCCGGTCAAGGGCACATAGCTGGGTTGCAGGGTTGATCCCTGGCCTCAGTCGGGGTATTGTGGGAGGCAACCAATCGATGTGTCTCTCACATCAATGTTTATCTCTCTCTCTCCTTCCCTCCCTTACACTATAGTCTCCCTCCCTTCCACTCTATCTAAAAATCAATGGAAAAATAGCCTCAGGTGAGGATTAACAACAACAAAAAATCACAATGAGATATCACTACACACCTACTAAGATGGCTGACATAAACACAGTAACAAGTGTTGATGAAGATGTGACATTGGAACATTGATACATTGCTGGTGGGATTGAGAAATGGTGCAGCCACTTTGCAAAAGTTACTAGTTATTCAAATGATAAACATAGAGTTACAGTATGACCTAGCAATTCCATTCTTAAAAGTTATTTTGTATTTATTGAAATTTACAACAGTCTAGAGAAGTACCTCCAAAATAAAGATTACTAAAAGAAACTACAAAAGTATTTCCAAAATAAAGATGATCAAAAATTAGTTTGCCCAAGTATTGACTATTGTTGCTATAACACATTACCACAAACTTAGTGACTTAACACAAATTTATTATCGTACAATTCTGGAGGTCAGAGGTCTGACACGGGTCTCACTGGGCTAAAGTCAGGACATTGACAGGACTGTGTTCCTTTCTGGAGCTCAGGGGAGAATCCGTTCCTTTGCCTTCTCCAGTTTCCAGAGGCCGCCTGCATTCCTTGGCTCGTGGCTCCTTCCTCCATGTTCAACTCCAGCATGTTGCATCTCTCTACGGTCCTTCTGGTTTTCTCATTTCTCTTTGACTGTGACACTCTTCCAATTCTCTCTTCCACTTTTAAGGACCCTTGTGATTTTATTGGGTTCACCTGGAGAACCCAGACTATTCTTCCTATAACAAGGTCAGCAGATTAGTCCCTTAAGTCCACCTGCAACTTTATCTTCCTTCGCCATTTAACCCAACATATTCCCAGGTTCTGGGGATTAGGATGTAACATCTTTCTGTGAAAGTGTGTGTGTATGTGTGGCAAGCATCATTCTATCTACCACACTTTACAGATGTCAATACACCACAGTTTATTTTCATGACAGTTCAATAATAGTCATTCAGTTGCCTTAATCTGCAGAATTTATTTTTTATCTGTATAAAATGTATTAAACTGGCCAGATGCAACAGTAACAAAAAATATAAAGAGATATAAAACAAATTGTACAACATAACAAAGTAGTGGTTATTTGTGTGTATGTGTTTATATATGTATATATAAAACTATACATGTATACATATGGGTATGTATGTGTGTGTGTGTATACATACACGCATGTACACATAATTTTACAGTTGATCAAGTGGTTCTAGAAAATCAGTATACCATAGAGATTCCTGGGAGGGTAATGCTTATAAAATAAGGCCATGTTTGTGAGGATTCACAATCAACCAAAGATTCTTAATGAAGAATGTGAAAGTTAGAGACAAAGAAATTTTATTCTTTTTCGGTTAGTCTTTTTTCCTACTCATTTTTTCCTATCGTTGTTATTGTCCAAATTAAATGTTCTCATGCTCTTAAAGACCTACTATGTAGGAAGTGGCCACAGTCCTTATGAACAAGGTTAAATCACCAACTCACAAATATATTAGGGCAGCTGCTTTGGAGGAAATAACTGAAAACCAAAGAAAAGCCATCTGTGCACTGGTGCGTCCAGTGTACTTGTAATTCTGGGGAAGATCCTAATTCCTTCAGTGGCTGCAACACTAGCATTGGTTTTCCAGGAACACTTTACTTGTAGGTGTGACCACTGTCAGTTGGCGGGTGCCCGGTCCACGCCAGACTTAAAAGATGAAAATGTGGCAGTGGTAGTCGTTCTCGGACAGCAGGGAGATCTCTGGCCACTCCCTGAGTGGCTCCTCTGAGTAGCCGACTTCAGAGTCCCTGGAGTTAAGTTTGAACACTTTATCTTGACTTCAAGGGCGTGTGCAAGTATACACATATCAATCTGTGCTAGTCCACGTGTCACCTGCAGAATTTAGGTGACTCATCATGAAGCTGAAAGGGATCAGATGAAGTTCCTGGAAAAACGAGTGTAAGAAGACTGGGAATTACCTTTTTTGTCTTCATTTGTTAATAAATTTCGGTGATTTGATATAGCATGATGAACTTGAAGCTTCATGGAGTTTGTGTTCCAGAATGGCATCAGAAAAAAGGACATTGCACATACCTCCTGTCCTGTGATCATCTTAAATCCCAGTGAATTCAGTCCACTGTATTTTCGATAATTCTACACATTTACGTAATTTTCCAAACTCATTTGAACGTGTGTGCTTCTCGGGGCCAAAACTGTAATGCTGGATCCAATGACAACCTTAAGAGAAGAGCAGTTTTTCAGGAAGCTTAACAATGTCTTTTTCTTTAATCCAGGTTGGAAAAGAGAGGCCCTGGCTGAATATCTGAAATAATACCGATCTTAGTGCATCATAGTTATCTCTCTTTACTTGTGCAGCACATTTAACGCAAAGCTGCCAGAACAGCCCCTCACAGCCTTCCTCAGCAGCTGGGCGCGGGCGCCACCCCTTTCAGTTCTCCTGCACAGTAACTTGGCAGATCAACGTCTGCCTCCATGCTGAGGTTCCTTTTGCGTTTTCTCTGCAGATATTGAATCCGCCACCATTTCAGCTGGTACCCTAAATGTAAATGCAACCTTCTGAAGTAGAAGAGGGTGGCCACCAGAAATGACATGGCCAAAATCATGGACCCCTTTGCTATTCTCCACGCAGTATCTAGGATGTAGGAGTGAATTCAGTCATTCCTGTGGTGGGGGTGTGAGGCCACTCCTGCTCCTACCTCTGTGGGGACACCTCGGTGCCACCATGCAGGTCCCAGTCCTAGGATGGGCATGGAGCCTCAGCTGTGGGTCTGTTAGCCAAGCAGCCAACAGGCTGGGCTCACTTCCCAGCCACAATTCCATTCTTAAGTAGATATCCAACAGAATTATAAACATATCCACATTGCCCTGGCTGGTTTGACTCAGCAGTTAGAGCATTGGCCCATGGACCAAAGGGTCATGGGTTCGATTCCCAGTCAAGGGCAGGTTCGATCCTTGTCCCCAGTTGGGGTTGTGCAGGAAGCAACCAATTGATGTATCTCTCACATCGATGTTTCTCTCCCCCCCACCCATCCCTCCCTTTCACTCTATCTAAAAATCAATGGAAAAATATCCTCAGGTGAGAATTAACAAAAACAAAAGCAAAAATCTTGTACACCAATGTGTGCATAATAGCCCCAAACTGGAAGTAATTCAAATACCCATCAATGTGGCATATTCATACAATAGAATATTATTCATCCATAAAAAGGAATGAAGTACTGATTCATGATGCAACATGGGTGAACTTTGAAAACATTTTAAGTGAAAGAAGCTGGACACAATAGGTCAAATACTGTGTGATTCTATTTATATCAAATATCCAGAACAGGCAAATTCATAGAGACAAATGGATTACTGGTTGCAAGGGGCTGGGTATAGGGAGGCCAGTGGAGTATCTGCTAAGGGGGATGGCATTTCTTTGGGAGGGTAATGAAAATGTTTTGTAATTTGGTAGTGGGGCAATGGTTTTACAACCTTGTGAATATATTAAAACTACTGAATTGTACCTTTTAAAATGTTGAATTTATGGTGTGTGAATTACATATCAGTAAAGTTATTTAAAAATGATTGCTGAGGGGTTTGGTTACTCTTAAATTTTGTGCCTGAGGCAAGTGCTTTACCTGACCCTAGTTCTGGCCAGGCTTTTCACTGCAGGCCTTTTGCCTCAGAATTCAGTAAGATATCTAGATGGGAAGATTAGAAACAAAAGGAAGATTGGTACTTACCTGTGAAGTACCAACAGCTGACAATAGAGAACTCCAGTGAGCTGGTAGAATCTAAAAGCAATAGTCTGAAATAAATCCTGATTGATCATAGTGTATGATCTTTTTAATGTATTGCTGGACTCAGTTTGTTAATGTTTTGTTGAGTATTTTAGCATCTATGTTTAACAGGGATATTGGCCTATAATTTTCTTTCTTTGTCATGTCTTTATCTGGTTTTGGAATTAAGATAATGCTGGCCTTGTCAAATGAGCTTGGGAGTCTTCCCTCCTTTTGAATTTTTTGGAATAATTTGAGAAGGATAGGTATTAGTTCTTCTTTGAATATTTGGGAAAATTAATCTCTAAAGCCATCTGGTCCAGGGCTTTTGTTTGTTGGGAGTTTTTGATTACCACTTCAATATCACTAGTTGTAATTTGTCTATTCAGATTCTCTGATTCTTTCTGGTTTAGTTTTGGAAAATTGCATATTTCTAGGGTTTATCCATTTTGTCCAATTTGTTGGCAATAGTTGTTTATAATATTTTCTTATAATCCTTCATATTTCTGTGGTGTCAGTTGTTAATTCTTTTCTTTCATTTCTGATTTTATTTATTTGCGTCCTCTCTTTTTCTTGATGATTCGGTTAAATGTGTGTCAATCTTGTTTATCTTTTCAAAGACCTAGCTCTTGGTTTCATTAATCTTTCATATATATATATGTGTGTGTGTGTGTGTGTGTGTGTGTGTATATATATATAATTATTATTATTATTTTTTAAGACTCTATTTTGTTTATTTCTGCTCTGATCTTTATTATTTCCTTTCTTCTCTTCACTCTGGGATTTGTTTGTTGTTCTTTTTCTAGTTCTTTTAAGTATATAGTTAGATTGTTTATTTGAGCTTTTTCTCATTTCTTGAGATAATGCTATAAATTTTCCTCTTAGGACTGCTTTCCCTGTGTCTCATAGATTTTGGGTTATTGTGTTCTCATTTTCATTTCAAGGTATTGTTTGATTTCTCCCTTAATCTCACTGTTAACCAATTCATTGTTTAGTAACATGTATTTAGCCTGCATATCTTTGTGTGTTGTCCAGTTTTCTTCTTGTGATTAATTTCAAGTTTCATAGCAGTATAGCCAGAGAAGATGCTTGATATGATATCAGTCTTCTTAAATTTATTGAAACTTGTTTTGTGTTCTGACATGTGGTCTGTCCTAGAAAACATTCCATGGGCACTTGAAAAGAATGTATATTCTGCTGCTTTGGGGTGAAATTTTCAGAAGATATCAATTAAATCCATTTGATCTAGTGTGTCATTTAAAGCTACTGTCTCCTTGTTGATTTTCTGTCAGGAAGATCTATTCATTAATGTCAGTGGGGTGTTAAAATCCACTACTTTGACTGTATTACTGTCAGTCTCTCTCTTTATGTACACCAACACTTGCTTTGCATATATAGGTGCTCCTAGGTTGGGTGCATAAATGTTTACAAGGGTTATATCCTCTTGTTGGATTGCTCCCTTTATCATTATGTAGTGTCTTTCCTGATCTCTTACTGTAGCCTTGGTCACATGATCATATCCATAGATACAGGAAAAATATTTGATAAAATCCAGCATCCATTTATGATAAAAGCTCTCAGCAAAGTAGGAATAGAGGGATCATACCTCAACATGATAAAGGTAATATATGACAAACCCACAGCCAACATTATACTCAATGGGCAAAAACTACGCATTCCCTTTAAGATCAGGAACAAGACAGGGATGTCCGCTATCACCACTTTTAATTCAACATAGTATTGGAAGTCCTAGTCACAGCAATCAGACAACAAGAAGACATAAAAGGCATCCAAATTGGAAAGTAAAAGTAAAACTGTCATTATTTGTAGATGACATGATACTGTATATAGAGAACCCTGAGGATTCCACCAAAAAACTACTAGAACTGATAAATGAATTCAGTAAAGTAGCATGATACAAAATAAATATCCAGAAATCAGTTGCATCTTTATACACCAATAATGAACTATCAGGAAGGAAAACTAAAAAAAAATCCCATTCACAGTTGCTTCAAAAAGACTAAAATACCTAGGGATAAATTTAACCAAGATATAAAGACCTGTACTCAGAAAATTATAAGACATTGAAGAAACTGAAGAAGATACAAATAAATGGAAGGATATACAGTGTTCATGGATAGGAATAATTAACATCATTAAAATGTCTATGCTACCCAAAGCAATCCACAGATTCAGTGCAATTCCTGAATCAAGATACCAATGGCATATTTCACAGAACTAGAACAGATATTCCAAAAATTTATATGAAACCACAAAAGACCCTGAATGGCATCAGCAATCTTGAGAAAGAAGAATAAAGTTGGAGGAATCATGCTACCTGATATCAAACTATACTACAAGGCCATAGTAGTCAAAACAGCATGGCACTGGCATAAAACACATACATAGATCAATGGAACAGAATATGAAGCCCAGAAATAAACCCATGCCTTTATAGTCCATTAACATTTGACAAAGGACCAAAAACATACAGTGGGCTAAAGATAGTCTATTCAATAAATGGTGTTGGTAAAATTGAACAGATACATGCAAAAAAATGAAACTAGACCACCTATTTACACTGCACACGAGAATAAACTCAAAATGGATTAAAGAATTAAATGTTAAACTCAAAACCATAAAAATCCTAGAAGAAAACATAGGCAGTAAAATCTCAGACATTTCCTATAGCAATATTTTTTCTTATATATTTCCGTGGGCAAGGGAAACAAAAGAAAAATAAACAAATGGGACTATATGAAACTAAACAGTTTTTGCATGGCAAAGGAAACCATCAACAGAATGGAAAGACAACCCACTGAATGGAAGAACATATTCACTGATACAGCTGACAAGGGGTTAATATCCAAATTTTATAAAGAACTTACAAAACTCAACACTAAAAAAACCAAACAATCCAATTAAAAAATGGGCAAAGGACCTGAATAGACACTTCTCCAAAGAGGACATACAGGTGGCCAATAGACATATGAACAGATGCTCAATGTCACTAACCATCAGAGAAATGCAAATTAAGACCACAACGACATATCACCTCACACTTGTCAGAATGACTATCATCAATAAATTAACAAACAACAAGTGTTGGCGAGGATGTGGAGAAATGGGAACCCTTGTGCACTGTTGGTGGGAATGCAGTTTGGTCCAGTCACTGTGAAAAGCAGTATGGAGTTACCTCAAAAAATTAAAAATGCAACTGCCTTATGACCCAGTGATTCCACTTCTGGGAATATATCCAGAGAAACTCAAAACACTGATTTGAAAGATTATATGCACCCCTATGTTCATTGCAGCCTTATTTACAATAACCAAGATTTGGAAGCAGCCCAAGTGTCCATCAGTAGATGAGTGGATAAAACAGCTATGATGCATTTACGTAATGGAATACTACTTGGACATAAAAAGGAAGAAAATTTTACCCCTTGTGACAGAATGGATTGACCTGGAGAACATTATGCTACTTGAAATAAGCCAATCAGAGAAAGACAAATACCATATGGTTTCACTCATATATGGAATTTTTTTTTTTTTTTTATCCTCACCCGAGGACATTTTTTGTTCAGATAGAGTGGGAGGGGGAGAGAGGAAGAGAGAGAGAGAGAGAGAGAAACATCGATGTGAAAGGGACACATCCAGTGGCTGCCTCCCGCACGACCCAACCAGGGGCCGGGGACAAACTGCAACCAAGGTACGTGCCCTTAGCGGGAACCGAACCTGGGTCTCTCTGGACCGCAGGCCGACACTCTAACCGCTGAGCCAAACCGGCCAGGGCTCATATATGGAATTTAATTAACAAATTGAACTAATAAGCAAAATAGAGACAGCCTTATAGAGAGCACTTAGACAGCTGTGGTGGGAGGGTGTTGGGGGAAGGGGTGGAGGGATTGAGAAAAAAAAAAAGAGAACTCATAGACATGGACAATAGTGTGATGATTGCAGGGGGTGGGAGTGTGTGGGTGGAGGTGGAAGAGGGTATAAGGGGGATAAATGGTGATTGGAAAAAAAAAAAAAGTAGTAGTCTGAGTGTTAAATGTAGGAGCAGATCTGTGTGCCCAGCAGGGCCATGCTGTAGAACAGTGCCCACAGCCTCTCATGTCCGTGATTCTAGGATATTAGGAAATGTTAACATCATCTTAGCGGATTTATTATTAATAAGGTAGAGAAAGGCTATGCTTTATGACGTAACATCATTCGATAGAAATATAATGTAAGCTCCAATGTAATGTAAAAATTTCTAGTAACCACATGAAAAAGGCAAAAAGTAACAGATGGAATAAATTTTAATATATTTTATTTAACCTGAGGTATCCAGAATATCATTTAATGTGTTGAAATAGTTTCCACCCTCTTTTCAAACCGAACCTTCAAAATCTGGTGTGTGTTTTACACTTACAGCACATCTCAGTTGGGATGAGCTCCGTCAAGTGTTCAATCACGTGAGGCTCTGTGGCTACTTGTGGATAGTTGTGGAGTTATTTTTGTAAAATCAGACCCAAGGCCTCTAGAGACACAGTGTGGTGTCGTGGTTTTGACTTGAATCCAGATTCAGATTTTGGCTTTGGCTCTAGCAATGCATTTATTCTTAAAACGCTTACTGACACCTAATCTCAAAAATTATGTCATCTATTTCTATGATCAGACATGTAATACTGGAGAGACGTTAACTGTTCTTTTATTGTTCTCGTTACTGTGGGACCATCGAAGGAAGTGGGCAGTTCTGCCTGGATGAGTGCATGGTGGTCAGTCTGGCTTCACGAGAGGGGTGGGCGTTGAGCTCCACCTTGGAACATGAGCTGGATGAAGGGCAAAGGCCAGGTCAGGGAGGCTTGAAACAGTACTGCCCAGGAAGTTGCTCAGAAGTTTTGTTTGCCTGGAGCCTGGATGTGGGTGGCTGAAGCAGTAGTGTGGCTGACTTAGAGCTGGGGGTACCTGCAAAGGAGTTTAGAATATAGGCAGTGAGCACCCACCAGAGAACTTTAAGAAGAAAGCCACGAGGTAAGGTTTGTTATTTCCAGAGCTTCCATGCACGAATGTATAGTCTTCACATACCGTAGCCCGCACTCCTTAACTTTGCTTACACTCTCACTCAGTTGCTTTATTAACGGGAAGTCACTGTCTGACTCTCGCAAAGAGCAGTGCAATGCCAACTGGCCCGTTAATTCAGGGTGGTTATTTCGCAGTAGCTCTTTATTGTGGTGATACTTATTATAGTAATAATGATTTCCTTTTTCTGTTACTATTACTATTCATGCTGTCGACTGAAAATTAGTATCGACTGTGTATTTCGTCACAAAAATTACTTATGTGGGAAAGAGAAAGGGTTAGAGCCGAGGGCGTGTGGACTCTGTGGCACTGCCAGCCAAGACAGGTGGAGTTTTACCAAGGGAAGGGCAAGTTAGACCATGGAGCTTCACTGTGAGCCTGGAGTTCTTCCTGTGAGTTCTCGCTACTCGAGATTGCATCGAGACTTCCAGAAGCCCTACTCCCATAGCCCCTCCAGACTGATGGTGTTTCTTAAAGTTTCAGTTTCTTTTCATCAGTGCTGTCATTCAGCTACTGCCCTCGGGCATGCATTTACTTTCAACAGGACAGCGGCCCACGTTGGAGCACTGTACTCTGTGAGGGGGAATCACTGCTGAACAGTGAGGAGTGCCTCCGAGTGTGGAGGTTTCTCTCCTTGATGTTTTCTCACGGTCCTGTGTTGTTTTGGAATTCTGATTCGATGCGAACGACACGATGCCTTTCACCTAGCACATCAACTTGGACTTGGCCACTGCTGGGCGTGCTCAGAGTGCTGATTGCGACCTTACGTCTTCTCGTCAGATAGTTAATTTTAAAAATAGGGAATGAGAAATAGAAGCATGGTACTAAAAAGAGAACAAAAAGTGTATTTTGCACCCGGCTGCTTGTTCACACCAAAACAATTGATGGTAGGCTGCTCACTGAATGGGCCTCCTGGTAGCAGGGAAAATTAAGTTCTTTCTACTCCATCTCAGAAGAAAACACATCTTGTAAATATGTACATTTTTCTACCTAGGGTGCTCATGTGGCCTCTGTTCTGGTGGTTTTAGTTTCTCTGGTGTTGCCCACGCACGTGGGTGGTGGTGGGGTGGTGTTCATGGCTTGGTGGGGTGGTGTGGGAGTGGCCATTGCAGTAGGTTCTATGATGGATGGGTTACTAAATACACTGTTAGACAGAAGTGAAGTTCCCTTTATTCCACCTGGACTGGGACCAGTTCAGTGTTCTCAATGTGGTGTGATGCTAGCATCTTTTTCCTTCACCCCCCCCCCCCATTGTGTTCCTCATTAACTTCGTGTGCTCTCCGTTTGGCCTTCTCTTCTTGGACACATGCATTCTTACTCTCACCTTTATGCCTTCCAGCCTCAGCTTTTCTCTGCCATACTATACCCTTGGCAAAGACTCTTTAAAAAATGTTTTTACTGATTTTTTAGAGAGAGGAGAAGGAAGAAAGAGATAGAAATATTGATGTGAGAGAGAAATATCGATTGGCTGCACGTCCCCTACTGGGGATCGAGCCTGCAACCCGGGCATGTGCCCTGACTGGGAATGGAACCAGGACCTCTCAGTCCATGGGACCACACTCAGTCCACTGAGCCACCCTGGTCAGGCGTTGGAAAAGACTCCTAATGCTGCAAGGAAGAAGCTGAGAGGAGTTGGCAGTAGATAGAGTCTGGGTGGGAAAAAAGAATTGGAAAGAGATTCCCCCGCCCTTCCAAAGGTTAGAGGCAATTCATTTATTACCTTTTAGGTGCCGTGAAGATATGTTGGGTTGGAATGGAAACAGTTGATACTCAAACCACTGATGCTACTCCGAAAAATGATTTGTGTTGAGCAGTTGGTAGTTTTGAAGAATTGTTTCATGATCATCAAGTTTTAAAATCGTATCTGTTTTCTTGTTTGGAAAAATGATGAAATTTATGGGTGGATATCAGCAATTTTATATGATGCAACCTAGTAATAGCAGACATTCTGTGATATCTAGTGCAGTAGCATTTGAGAGGAAATTTGTGGGTTTTTTTTTTTTTTTTTTTTTAACTATCTAACAACTAATTTTGCTGGACAATTTAGAGAGAAAAGGAATTTTTGCTGATTTATTTTGAAATACACTTTTATTAAGGATATAATTTATATATATATATTTTAAGTATTTTTTCTTTATTGATTTTAGAGAGAGAGGGAGGAAAGGGAGAGAGAGAGAGAGAAACATCAATGAGAGAGAACACTGATTGGCCGCCTCCTGCATGCCCCCACTGGGGATTTGGCCCACAACCTGGCATGCACCCTGACCGGGAATCGAACCAGTGACCTCTTGGTGCATGGGTCAATGCTCAACCACTGAGCCACACTGGCTGGGCTAATTAATATTAATATTGTCAATATTGTAGGATTTATGGGTCCTCTGGCTTTTAATTTTTTCTGAATTAGAAGAAAATAAGAAGCATAACTATAAATTTGGTGCAATTTAGGAAAGTGCAGATCTCCAAAATGGACATGATTATTCACATACGAGAGGTGTTCTTTCCCGGACGAAAGCCGAGTCTGAAGTTCTGAGATCCATCATTTGTGTGGTGTGTTTAAGAATCGGTTTTCACATGATTAATGACTTGAGGGATTAAGATAGAAAGAAAATTGAAGTCATGTTATCCATTGAAGATTAATCTGAAAATAAGGTTAAGTATCTCTAAAATTCTAGACATAGCCAGTGGGAAAATGGTGAGTTCATGACACAACCCCAGTTGAAGAGTTTATCGGTGGTACAATTAGTGCTTGGATTTAAGAACTGCTGAACTAACTGTATTTTTCATTGAGAAGTAGTACTGTAATTAAGTTACTGTTTATGCTTCCCTGAATCTTCCTTCTTTCTTCTAAATTTTCCTGTATCTTTTTCTTTTTAAGGTTTTCACACCTGGATTGTCAGCCAGGGCTAATTGTCACCATTGGCAGTAAACTTGTTTTCTGGGGTCAAGGTGAGTGAATGTGGATTTCTGTTTGATTTGTTATTCCATCAGACTTGCGTCCATAATTGCCTCATAAATGTTTTGTGATACTTTCTGATACTCCAAGTAATAACTGGTGGTAGTTTTTAAAATAAATATCAGTAATGAAACAAGCAAATTGAAATGAATTCTCATATGAAAGCCTAACTTAATTTTGCTTTTTATTTTTCTTTCTTTATTTTTTAAATCCTCACCCGAGGATATTTTTCCATTTTATCTTCAGAGAGAGTGAGAGGGAGAGATAGAGAGAGAGAGAAACATCGATGTGAGAGAGACACATCAATTGGTTGCCTCCTGCATGACCGGGGACTGAACTACAACCAAGGTGTGTGCCCTTGGCCGGAATCAAACCCTCGACTCTTTGGTCCAAGGTGCCAAACCACTGAGCCAAACCGGCCAGGGCTGCTTTTTTTTTTTTTTAAATGTGCAGAATATATTCAGACATTGACTGAAACTCAAGTTCAAACCACATGTTTTGTTAAGGGTTTTAAATTGGTGGAGTGTGTCTGTAATGGACATCTCTTTCCTAATGGTAATTAATCTTCTCCTGCAACAAAAGGTTATTGTGTTCGTGTTAACACGTATTCATTATCATCAACTGACAGAAATGGAACGAGGGGTTGCAGTAGACTTAGGGGCTTGCTGAGAATGGAGGATGTGCTTGACAATTGAAGTTATGGGGAAAGAGACCAGATTTTTTGGGGTGGGGAGTTAATACAGTGCGAACAGCATTTATTATACTGAGTAGAAGCTTTAGCAAACAGGCAAGACCCCAGAAAGTTTAAAACATTTGAGAGAAGCTTTTCTGAGGGATGCTGCAAGCCTGTGTGGCATTTTGTGCAAATCAGACAAAGTCACCTCTTCCACAGATATTCTCCTTCCATCTGATGGGAAGTTGTTAGACTATACTGATTTTTAGAATAAGATACTTTATTGTCATATGCAGGGAAATTGCAATTTAAACAAATTACCCATCTTTAAATTTTTTTTCTTTATTGATCTTTAGCGAGAGAAGAAGGGAGAGGGAGAGAGAGAAACATTGATGAGAGAGAACATCAATTAGCCACCTCCTGCATGCCCCCCACTGGGGACTGGGCCCACAACCTGGGCATGTGCCCTGACCAGGAATTGAACTGGCGACCTCTTGGTGCATGGGTCGATGCTCAACCAGTGAGCCACACCGGCTGGGCCTACTTGTGAATTTTTGTAATGAATTTTCTATTGAGACAATAGCTGTCATGTGCTGTTAATGGGTAGATATTGATTGACAAATACTAAGAGAGGTCCAGCAGTATTTGGGGGCCAGAGACAGGGCTGCAGGTGGAGGGTGTGACGTGACTGATGTTATAATTCCACTGAATGCCGATGAGGAGGAAGCACAGATGTGGTGGCAGTGCAGTGGGGATGGTGGCGGCAGGCGTGGCAGCAGCTGGTGACTCGTATTAAGGGAGGAAATGGGAAGAAGCTTTTGCTCTCTTAGGTGCTGATGGCAGAATTGATTCGAGGGAAATGTTAGGGGCTCTTCTTTGTGGAACTCTGAGGTGGTTTTCTCTTGTATTGCTTATCCATCCCTTCACCCCGGGGGCATCCCCTAACCTTGGGAACAACACCACCAAGACCTGAGAGGAGTTGTAATTCACTTAATGCCGATGTTTATATCCCGTACTCCTGCTCCAGGCCCACCTTCGTGTGTGTGTGTGTGTGTGTGTGTGTGTGTGTGTATTGTGGGGGGTGTGATACTCTAAATACAGAAGTAGAGGAATGCATTAATAGAACCATTTATGTGACTTAAGGGAATAGGCTTTGGTGTTATTACATCTGAAACCTCTCTCCCCACCCCCACTACACATACACGATCTGTTTTGTAGAAAGAGGTGATGTGGATTTTTTTTAAAAAATGAGTTGAGTCCTGGCCAGTGTGGCTCAGTGGGTTGGGCGTCATCCTGTGCACCTGAGAGTTGCTGGTTCGATTTCTGGTCAGGGCACATGCTTGGGTTGTGGGCTCCATCCCCAGCAGGGGGCGTGCAGGAGGCAGCCAATTGATGTTTTGCTCTCGCATCATGAGATGTTTCTCTCTCTCTCTCCCTCTCCCTTCTGCTCTCTCTAAAAATCAATAAAAAATCTTTTAAAAAAGGAGTTATAGGGGCAGAACGAAAAGGGGAAGGAGAACTAGAGAGACTTATGTGAATGTTCCCCCCGGATACTTGCTTAGCTGCCTGTTTCACTTTGTTTGTATATTATTTCAGTTCTTTTTCTTTTTTTTTTTTTTTTTTTTTTGTCTTTGGGATACCAAGAAATGAGTGAGAATATGAAGTCATTCTAGGTCTAATTTTTGGCACCTCTAATATTGAGTGAATGATTTTGTGTTCCATTTTTCCTTACTTTTCGGTAGGGAGTAAGATACTGCTACTGGAAAATATTTGTGAAAACACTAGCTTAATAAACATCAAAATGAAGCATATTTCACAACAATCAGGCATTCTTATCATTAATTGTCATAATTTTTGGATTGAAATATTTTATCACTATATGACCCAAATAAGTGTCTTGATTCTTCTTTTTTATTTTCAATCCTCACCTGAGGATATTTTTTTTTCCATTTATCTTCAGACAGAGTTGGGGGGGGAGAGAGAGAGAGAGAGAGAAACATTGATGTGAGAGAGACACACCGACTGGCTGCCTCCCGCAGTACCCGACCAAGGCTGGGGACCGAACCACGACTGAGGTACGTGCCCTTGACCGGATTGAACTCGAGACTCTTTGGTCTGAGGGCCGATGCTCTAACCAGACCAGCCAGGGCTTGATTATTCTTAATGAGATCCTTTATGCTGATTATGTAAAGATGTACATACTCTGCAGCAAGAGAGATTTAGACACACAGAGTAGCTTTTTAAAAAGGGAGGTTAGTGGGCTGTGGTCTGGCGGAGGATCTTTGGTGCGTAGTGCCAGGTACTTCATGTGTTCGTAACGGGGTGGGAGGCTTTGCACCACGGCAGTGCTGCTGTCCGCCGTGTGGTGAGGGCTCACGTCGCTGCTGTGCTGAGCCCACCACCCTCACTCACCATGTCACTGCTCCTGTCATCTCGTTACACCCTGGAGGTGGGTGCTGCCACCTCCCCCATGTTCCAGTCAGTGGTGAAGGGTGGAGCTGGGGCTGCCGCCAGCCATGCCCTTAACGCCTTGGCCTTACTGCCCCCTTGGACACTGGACTCGATCCACCCGTTAGAAGTCTTTTTTGTTTCTTGAATTCTGTGAGTTTCAGACTAGCCTGACGGCTTCATAGACAGAGCTGCCTTAAAAAGGAGCAGGTGGTTCTGTCATCAGAGGGCACCGGCTGAACAAGGCGGCGGGAACCCTGGAAGTACTCTGTACCACATGATGAGACGTGCGGGGCCTGGCGGCACACTTGGGTTCTCAGAGACCTTCGGGATTTTTGGAAGACTATATGCTGTTTTATTTCCACCAGAGAAGGACCTGTGATTCTGAAATATCGAAATGTCAAATAAGAATGAAATGTCCTAGGATTCTGAGTCTGTGAAGAGACTCAGCAGTGCATGTGTCTTACTTTCTGCTTCAAAATAATCCTGGGGAGTAGTTTAGGAACACCAGGGTCTCGGAGTCCATTGTTTGGGGGAGGGGGTGAGGTTAATATTTTCCCCAATCCCTCTTTTCCTTGGGCAGAAAACAGGAAAAAAAGAGGCCATGCTTTAATATTTGAATCTATAGATCCAGAGCCCGGAATTTTAGGAAATTGGTTGCTGGGGTTGGGGGGACAAAGTCAGTAAATGATGCAGGGATGATCCGGTCAATATGATGGAGACCACAGCGGCGTCTTTGTGGTGTGTTTTAAGTGGTGCACAAGACAGCACAATTTCCCACGAATTGCTCCCGCATCCTGTGGGCTGCACACTGTGACCTTGCCTCTCTTGCTGGGAATTAAACCTGGGTTCTGTTTGATGCGAGGCCAGATTTTATTAAACTAGGTCATCGGGACACACACACGGGGGCCTGGGTCACACTGGCACGGTGTCATCTTTGCTGATTGAATGGGCAAGCACGCCAGAAGGCAGACGGAGCGGCTTCACTCCTGTTCTGTGAGCAGGCAGTGGGGAGTGCTGGAGCATTTGAACACCCTTCCAGTGGCTGCTGAGTTACGGTAGGGACCCTGGAAAAGTCCCTGTCATCCTCTTACGTCAGATGAGTTCATCGTCTTTAAAATTATCACAGAAATCACGGCAGAATTAAAAATGAATGCGTTCTTCAAATGTTTTATGAGTTATTGCTTCGACTTGCACATTCTTAGTGCGATGCAGATTTTTCCTCCTCTCCTTTCAGAAACACTGAGAACCGAGCTGACAGCCATTTGGCAGTGATTCCCTGGGCAGAAGCTTGGGACTTTGTATTGCGAGATCGCTTGGCGATTCGTTGCAAGTTCTTCTTCTGAAGGTTTACTTTGGTTCTGTCCCATGGCAGGAGAATGAATTAAGTGGCTTTTAAAAAATGGCTTTTTAAGATTTGCATTGGTCTAAAAAGGATTTTGTATTTAATTTTTCATCATATTTTTATAGTTATTATTCATTGTGCTTACCATCCTGCTTTTTAAGAAATGTGCTGTGTGTGTATTTACGGTTCAGCTGCTGCGATGGGGCTGCTCCCCTGAGATGCCCGGACAGGCAGCAGGCCCTTCGGCAGTGGCCTTTTCAGTGGCTGCCTGTGTGTGCTGGGAGCCGCCTGGCGCGTGGCCGCGAGAAGCCGGCATTGTCTCGGGACCGTCTTGCTCCTGTTGTAAGACGGAGCAAGACGTGGCCAGGAGGTGGGCTGTACGAGGGCTGGCGTTCTGTCTGTTTATTCTCTGCTGTCTTTCTGGTCCCTCAACCAGCAAATGCCCGTCACATGCTGGGTGCTTTGTGAATGTTTCTGGAATGATCGAGGCAGGATTCATGTGCTCTTCTTTCCAGCAGACACATATTGAGAGATCGAGGCAAGACTGACTTCAGTGAAGAAACTGGAAAGAAAACGTCCTTTATTCATGGGTAGAACTTAAAGGAGCACTGGCTTGGCAGTGGCGTCCTGGATAAGTTGGGTGCCTCTCTGTGCTTTGTCACATCGACAGCTGTTAGTTAGCCTTGTCACTCAGGATGAGACAGGTCATCGGCAAGCCATGGTGAAGGACGATGTGGAATTTGGGGACGCTCTGGGTCATGCCTCAGCTCTGCCTTTTTTCAGTGTGTGACCTGACTTGCATTACAGTTTCCTTACCTTAAAATGGGGTAGCCCCTGTCCTGTGTTCTGTGAGGACCCAACGAGATAATGAGGTAGGACACCCAGTAACGTCGCAGTGCCTGGCACTGAGGAACTGTTACCTCTCCCTTACAAATAAGGCCGTGCTTAAAGTCTCCTTTCAGAAGCTGACGTTTCTACATTTGTTAATGGTTTTTCTTTTTAATAACATAGATACAGTTTTCTTTTAACCCATCCCTCAAGATAAGGCACATTAAAGAGAGTCCTATTTGGGAGTAGGGCTGCTGGGGCTATGACTTGGCCCCAAGGAGCAGTTCTAGGCATTCACATAGCCGCATTGACCTGAACTAGATTGTTGACGAACCAACCTTCTTAAATACGGAGGGACGTGGGAGAGGCCATGGGAAATCTGAACCTTCAAGGCCTGCCAATCCAGGGGAGCTTTCCCCTCAGAGTTCAATGTAAAGGAGTAGTAGTTCTCTGTCATAACTAAGATGCACAAAAGAATTAGATTGGAAACACTTGGCTAATTATAAATCCTAAGATGCGTTTCAGTTCACTCAAGCATTTCAACATCAACCACAATGGACAGACACACTTGTGAGTCCATCAATCCAAAGCTGTATGTATCCTTTAGATATTTGAGGGTTTTTTTTTTCTCTTTAGAAAAAATTAAATGATCTGGACAGGTTAATCTCCACAGAGTATTATAAATGTGCAAATAATGTGCAGTTACAGTGGACTTTTGGTAGAGGGCTTGTCGGAACTCAGGCTTTCTTCTCTTCACGCTGAACCAGTTCTTGGTATACACTCTGGAAGCAAAGCGTCTTTCATTTATTAAGAAAATGCACACTTAACAAAGCAAAGACTTTTAATAGGGGAAGAGGGTTAGGACTCATCGTCGTCCTGAAAGGCAGACGTAAAAATGGTCATCTGTGTGGCTCCTGGCTCGGTTGCATTTTATCAGTACCCTGCGTGTGATACCTTTTTCTACCTCCTACTATAGTTTTTTCTAACACGTGCTGTTTTCTTGCTGAACACTGTCCTTCTTCAGTGGTGCGATCCATGTCTCACTCACTCCCAGAGTTATTTGTCCAACTGCCTTACGTATAATGGGGCTTAATCAATATTTGGTGAATAAAAACACTGAGAAAGCACAGAGGACTGGATTCATTGTTTGCGGTTCTCATCATTCAAGATGGGAATGGTGTGGAAGGGTTCCTGTCCTCCTTAGGTTCTTGTAGAGCATTGCCCTATCCTATGTTCGAGATGACGGGCAAAGCCGGCCAGGAACTCACCGGAGGCATCTTCCTTTGAAAAGCGGGGCTATGTTGAAATAGGCATGAACAGTTTGGAGTTTCTGTGAATGAAGTCAGTATCACTTGAATGTTTTGGTGGTACTTGGTTCTCTTTGTCGGATCAGGTACAAAGGAGAAGGTGAGGACGAGGTGGACGATATGGTTTTGCCTCTCGGAGGGAAGGGATGGGCGCAGGGCTCTGACAGAGAAGGATGGTAGTTGTCCAAAAGGAAGGAGAGATAGTTGTCCAAAAGGAAGGCGAGAGGTCCATGCCAGGAAGGAGTGGAGAGGCGCTCAGTGGGATAGCAGGCCTCGAGTGGATTCTAGAGGACATTAAAGGTAACTTTTGAGACTTTTAAGACTTTCTCATCTGCACTGTCTGGTCTCACTGCCCTGGTGAACGAGAGGACTCGGTGGGCGGTTTTGAGGGCGGGCCTCGTTTCCTTTCCTGCATGGTCCAGTTCCTCAATCTGCGTCGTCCGAGGAAAGCAGCAGCAGCCCTGGAGATTGATGCCACCTGGAAGTTATGCTTTCTGATGCTAGCTGGGACTCATATAGCTCCAGCATCCGGGTGTCCATCGTCTGCAAAGCTTGGCCTGGGAGGACAGTGAGGGGACAGAGAGTAGCTTGGCCTACTCCTAGACAGAGCCTGGCAGTTACCTGGGCCTTCTGCCTCTGCCAGGCTTACCCCCGTGTTATCTGGCCAGTCTGTCTATTTACCTACAGGAGAGCGCCCAGATTCCTTAGCTGAAATGCAGAGCCCTTCACACACTCCATGTTTTGCCTGCATTTCTGGCTACATACTCCTGTTTTAGTGCAGGCGTTTACGTATTTACTGAGTGCCTGCTTTGTGATATTTACTATGCTAGGGGCTGAGAGCATAAAAGTAATAAAATGTGGGTATTTTTTTTAAAAAAGAATTTACAATCTAATGGGATAGCCCAATACGTAAACAGTGGGGTACAGGAATGTCACCGGGAAGCGTGGAGGGGTGCTCACATGCCCCTCTTCTCCATCCTTCCCAGGCCACTCACAGTCCGTGTGTCTGGGGGTCAGGCAGTATTGGTTTGGTATTGCTGTTTTATATCTGTGGTATTGTATGACAACAATTTCTATACTGGAAAGTAACTTAAGCTGCTCTAAGAACTATAATAGTCAAAATAATTAAATTATACTTCGTTGGTTATCTAGTCTAGTAGGACTGGAGACTAATATTCTGGAAATGTTTTCAATAAAAGGGGAGTGTGAATGCTGAGTTTAAAAGAAAATTAAGTTAGCAGAGTCTTCAGTAAGCTTCTCTATTGATTACCACTTTACAGTATTCTTCCCCTTGCTTCCCTATCTATTCCTTTACTGTTGATGAAAGAATGTTTTTGGCCTGAATGGTCTGGATCTCAATGGGGGTGATTTTTTTTTTTAATCCTCACCTGAGGATATTGTTCCATTTATCTTCAGATGGAGTGGGAGGGAGAGGGAGAGAGAGAAACATCAACGTGAGAGAGGCACATTGATTGGTTGCCTCCTGTAGGACCCTGACCAGGGCCGGGGACCAAGCTGCAACCAAGGTATGTGCCCTTGAATGGGAATCGAACCCTCGACTCTTTGGTCCATGGGCCGATGCTCTAACCGCTGAGCCAAACTGGCCAGGGCTCAATGGGGTGATTTTTCTGTCTCTCCCCATGGGCATTTGGCAGTGTCTGGAGACATTTCTGGTCATCACAACTGGGAAGATGCTATTAGCACTGAATGGGTAGAGGTTAGAAATACTGCCCACCATTGTATAATGCACAGGACAGCCCCCCCATGAAGAATTTTCTGACCCCAAATGTCAGGTGTGTCAAGGTTGAGAAATTCTGGTCTGTATGAATAGCCTATATTGCTCATATTCAGTAGAACATTTACAAGATCCAAAGTCAAGTGTGTCTATAAAGATATTTAAAAAGATGACTTTGAACAAAAGGGGGTTGGAGGGCACGGTGGGAGGTGGAATGATTAGTAGTGATTTTTCACCGTTGACCTCTTTTATTTTATTTTGGCTTTTGCTGCGTGCCTGTAAAAAAAAATGACAAGCTTGTTTTAAATTAATGAATCTGTAAGATAAGTTGTTTTATTTGGTTATTGCTTAGTGTGTTTGCAAGAAAGTGACTGACATCTCTCTGGTGTCTCCCGCGGATCCTGTAACAGTGTACAATCAGTGTTACATTTGCTGGATGAATGCATAAATGAACATGTTCCTGGAGGTGATAGTATTTTATTTGTTTCCAAATACTCCTTTTGTATTTTCATGATTAGCCAAGTGGAAAGTGTGCTGCCCGAGTTTATGAAAGTCATTTCAAAGATTCAAAGGGAGTGTCAGGTCAGTAAAAGCAAGACACCTGGCTCTCCAACAGGGAGAAAGCTAGGAAGTCATCGACTCTCACCTCAGCTAGTTTGGAAAGCTGAACAGGCAGAAACACAGCGGAAGTCCACAAAGCCCTCTTGGTCTGGAGCCGCAGAGGAACACGGTACCAGCAGGCAGCTGTACCAGCCAGCACACTCAACACAATCCTGTACAGGAAAGCAAGCAGGCACAACACAGAGGCCTCGGAGGAGAAGCAGCTTAACCCAGGCCCAGACTGCTAGCGAGAGCGGGCTCAGGCGCCCTGCACCCCTGTGCCCGTTCTGCTGGGACCCGCGCTGCCCAGGTGCGCCCCGTTTTCCTCCACGAACCCTGGGCTCCAGCCAGGTCTCCCTCTTTGTTCTCCCTTCATTCCTCATGCTGCCTCTGCCTATGTGCTCCCATCTCCTTGTGTCCAGAATGGCCCTTTCTCTCTCCTCTCTCTGAGGATTCTTTTATAAGATTCAGCTCAGGCTCTATGCCCTTAGTGAAACCCTTCCTACGTTTTTCTGATCAGAAATCTTCAACCCTCTGAGTCCTCCCTGCCCGCATTCCTTCGAATTCAGGTGCAGCCGTTTTCACCTCCAGGGCTTCAAGGGGACAGCCATCAGCACATTGCACCTGGAATGCGAGACCCAGAGTGAGGAGGGGGAGAGATGGGGACGGCACCAGGGACTCCGCTCTGTAGAAACCTCCGGGGTTTTAAAAATTCACCAGGGAAAAATTCACTTTTTGATGGTTGTTGAAACAGACAGCAAGGATAGGAAAGCATCCCCCTTCTGCCCAGCAAGTGCCTGTTGGATGAAGGCCTGCCAGGCAAGGGGTTTTGGCCGGCGTCTGCACTCAGCACCCTGCGTGCTGGCTTGAGGTCTACTGGCTCACGGTCTGAGTGACAGTCCCTGTCTGGACACAGAAGGGTGTGAGGGAGTGCTATACGCAGACAAGAGGCAGAGGCAGACAGAACTGTGCATGCTGTCCTAACAGTAAGCAGAGGTAAGGTCCCCGCTGCATAGTTTGGGGGACAGCCAGCCAGCTCTTGCTTCCTCAGGGTCCAGGTACAGCATGACACACGGCTCCTGCTTGCCCTGGCCTTGGCTGCGAGCTCAGGGAGAGAGGACACACTGCTGATTGGCCAGAGCCCACCCCCCTGGGCTAGGCATCCCTGTCCGTCTCACTGGGGACCCCTCTCCCCAGGCTCTCCTCGGAGCTGTTGTAATATTGTGTGAAATTTTCAGAAGCAGTGGGTTTTGATCAGCTGTGTCTAGAAGAGCAGTATGACAAACACAGATCGCCCAGGAGGTATGCTTAATAGTAGAGTGTTAAGCAAATGGAGGGAGAAGAGACTTGCAAAAATAAAGTTTAATTTTGAAACAGAACTTTCAGCAGCATTTCTTGAAGATGTCTCCAAACCATCCGGGAGGCCAGTCTTCAGACAGGTGATGCATTTTACAGCAGAAACTCAGACAGAGACAGTTAAATTCAAACCTCATGCCCGGTGTTAAAATTTTACTATCATACCTGTTCTTATTACAAGTATTACAAGTGTTTTCTATTTATATGAGACCACTGAGTAGAGAAATTTACCTTGAGTTTTGTATTCAGAAGATTCAGTTGCCTGGTTAACATGGTTCCATTTATTTCTGGGTGAAAATTTCCCCTTTTAGTGTGCAGCTGAGTGTGGTTCGCAGTTGCAAAGAGGAGAGGAATATTGCCATTAAATCAGAACGATCCCTTATTTGCAAGTTAAAACATATTCTGAAGAGGATGAAAGCTTATTCTTGCCTGAAGCTTGTTTGCTCTGTGAGGGCTGTGCGGTGTCTCTGAGGGTGGTTTCTGTGCTGTTTTCTCCAGGGTCTCAGCAGTGAGGCCCACTCCTGTCCCAGCCGTAGCCTTGCCTGCTGCGGGTACAGGAGTGGAGGAGGGTGAGGAGGAGTGTCTGGCACGGACCCGTTCGGGGTAAGAAACCAGGACATCTGCACAGTTTAAATGCAGAGCTGGTGATTCTGAAAGATTCTAAGCTGTGTTGTTAAATACTACCGCGTCAGCGTATGCATTTAGGCAATGACCTCGATGGAATTCATCTTAAATGAACAAATGCACCTGAAGCCTGGGGGTTGCTGATCAACAGAGACAGGACATCAGAAAGCTTGTTTAAAAAACAAATGACTTTCTCTGTGTGTGTGTGTGTATCTATATATTTACACAGAAAATATTTATGGGTGACTGCTGTGTACTGGCACCGTGCGGTGTGGTGGATGCAGGGAACGATGGCACGATGCCTGGCCTCCAGGAGCTTAGTGTCCAGGAGGAGGTGCAGGCCAGGGAACCAACAGCTGTGCAGGTGAAAGGGTTCTGACCAGGGGCCTGAAGCGTATACAGTTCTGAAGGCCCTTCTTAAAAAATGTACGAAATCACAAAAAGAATCAGGTGGAGGAGTGCATGTTTCTTTGGAAGGGGCCTGTGTAGCTGAGGACCCTGAGGTGTCAGCACCCGTGCCCGGCCCTTGGCAGCATCCGGAGAGGCTGGGAGTCCCTGGAAGGACAAGCGCCCGGCCTTGGCCTTGGAAACCTCTTCCCGGAGGAGGCCGCACCGCGGGCTCTGTTTCTGCTCTGGCTCCCTGAAGTGTATCCTTCACGCAGTCGCTAGACTGAGCCTTTGGAACCCGATTCAGACATCACTCCCCACTCACAGTTCTCCACTTGCTGTTCACCACATTCAGACTAGAGCCCACACCGTCTGTGCTCGTGCTCTGGCTCCTGGTGCACCACCGCACTGGCCTCTCTGTCGTGGGAGCGCATCAGCCAGCTCCCGCCTCAGGTCACACCTGCTGCTCCCTCTGCCTTCCGTGTGCCCAGCGTGGCTCGCAGGGCCTCCTGACCACGCCGTCGGGCACCCGAAGAGAGCCTGCTCTCTTCAGGCTCTGTTTCTGCAGAACGTCACTGCTACGTCCTCCTGTCTGTCTCCCCTCCTGGAATGTCAGCCCCGGGAGGGTGTCTTGTTCTCTGCACTCAGGAGACCCTCATTTAATATTTGTGAGATGAAAAAGTGAGTGGAGGTCATGGAGAAACGTGGTTTGGGGACAGACGCTATTAGTTGGGAGGTTTGTCCTACTGGCTTGAGCAAAGGAAAGTTAACATTCTTCTAGGGCTCTAAATATTTTGAAAAGCTACAAATATATATGTTTCAGAACAACATATTTACAGAATTTCTAAAGTCTCTGGAAAAAATTTCCCTGCCACATGCCTGTGGGCAGACAGCGTCAGAAAACAATAACCTGAAATATGTCTAATATTGTACTGTCATTAACACCCACATTACATGCTTTGTTGTTTCAGATTCTTCATTTGGATTTGGTTGGAGGAGAATTTAAGTTTGAGAAGTAGGAGAAGGACCAAGTTCAGTGTGGTGGGGGGAGTATAGTTTTAAAGGGGTTAAACATCTCATACATTTTTTCTTCTGTTAGTTATGCATGTTAGACTCTTTGAAAGTGGATTTGACCACGAAAGCATCGTGTTGACCGTGGAAGTGACCTCTTGTTCCCGACGTTCTCACAACCTCTTCTCTAGGACGTGTTTTCCAAAGTGGGTGCCTTGGGGAGGGAGGCTCATAAAATTCCTTTGGGGATGCCGGATGGGACAGAAACTGAGCTTTATTATGTTTTATTATAAGGACAGACGCAGGCAGCTTCACTTTGTCACCGATCATTTGGAACTGAGGTGTCCTGAGGAAGCAGTGGGAGGTCACGTCTGCGTGGGAAAGTGACAGCCACCTGCCTCTGTCCTGTGTGCAGTGTGTGTGCATGATCCAGTTTTAATAAATTAACCTCCACAAAGTGGATCCATGGCTTAAAAACCAGAAACTGGCCGTCACACTAACAAGCAAAAGTGCAAATGAACATCAAGAGAACGGCAGATTTGATACCATTCCTGCTGCTGGTTGTATGAGCATTTCCTTAGCCAAGTATAAGGCAGTGACAGCCAAGTCCTGTTGGACAAGAAGCTGGCCGACATTCAGAATCACCAGGATGGATATTAGAAGTGAGGATCTATAGACGTCATTGCAACAATGTACCTTGTCCTAACTGGATAGTATGTCTTCTGATATTAGTTACTGGTCAGAATACAGGTATATATACTTCATAAATGAACAGGTGTACATGTGTTGGGGGATGCAGGCTCGAAGTGTCTTACTGTTAAGGAGTGTCCACTCGAGTAAGTTTAGTGCCCACTGCTGGAGGGTCTTGCTATTCAAAGTGTGGTCCCCAAACGTGGGAACCTGCTAGAAATGCAGAGTTTCAGGCCCCCACATTAGACCTCCAGAATGAGAATCTGCATCCCAACAGGATTCCTAGTGATTTGTCGGCACGTTCCAGTTTGGGAAATGCTGCTCTAGGCACATTTGATAACCTTCTCCTTCTGTGCCTTTGAAATCAGGGAGCCATTCCTCACACAGGAAATTGTGGAAATAAATAAACCTGTTTTTTTTAAATTAAGATGTAATTGTCATATAACATTATCTTAGTTTTGGGTATATGACATGACTTGATATTTGTATTTACTGTGAAATGGTCTAGTTAACATCAGTCAGCATACATTTACAGATTATTTTTCTTGTAATAAGTTTTAAGATTTACTCTCTTAGCAACTTTAAATTATGCAACATACTGTTCTTAAATATAGTCACCAAGCTGCACATTACATCCCCATGACTTACGTGTTTTATAACTGGAAGTTTACACCGTTTGATCCCCTTTTCCTATTTCACCCCTCCCTCCCCCCACTTCTGGCAACCGCCAGTCTGTTCCCTGTATCTGTGAGCGTGGTAGTATTATTTTTTTTGTTTTGTTTTGGTTTGTTCCACATATAAGCAGGTCATATGGTATTTGTATTTCTCTGTCTGACTTATTTCACTTAGAATAATGCTCTCGAGATTCATCCATGTTGTCACAAATGGCAGGATTTCCTTCTTTTTTCTGGCTGAGTACCATTCCTCCGTGTACGTGTACCACACCTTCTTTATCCATTCATCCAGCAGAGGACAGTTAGGTTGTTTCCGTATCTCGGGTATTGTAAATTATGCTGCGATGAATGTGGGGGTGCAGGTACAACAGTCCCCCCTTATCCGTGGTTTTGCTCTCTGTGGTTTCAGTCACACACAGTCAACCATGGCCCAAAAATATTAAATGGAAAATTTCAGAAGTGAACAGTTCATCATTTTACACTGTGAGCTGTTCTGAAATTGTGGCATGATGAAATCTTGCCCAGTCGGACTCTGTCCCTCCCAGGACATGAATCGCTCCTCTCCCGGTCTCCACACTGCGGCTGCTCCTGACTGGGCGTCACTAGTAGCGTCTGTGTTATCAGCTCCGCCGCTGGGTGTCTCAGTGCTTGTGTTCAAGGAACCCTTATTTTCCTTAATAATGACCCCAAAGTGCAAGAGTAGTGATGCTGGCAATTCAGATATGCCAAAGAGAAGCCATCAAGTGCTTCCTTTAGGTGAAAATGCGAGTATGTACAGGGCAAGACAGAGCACATAGAGGGTCAGTACTGTCTGCAGCTCCAGACATCCATTGGGGATCTGGGAACATCTGCCTTGTGGATAAGGGGAGACACTGCATCTTTATGAGAGTCATTTCCTTTCCTTTGGACGAATACCCAGAGTGGAATTGCTGGGTCATGTGGTGTCTGCTTTTTACTCTTTGAGGAAACTGCACACAGCTCGCCATAGAGGCCGCACCAGTTTCCAGGTCGCCAGCAGTGCGCGAAGGTTTCCCTTTCCCCACATCCTTGTTGTTTTTTGTCTTCCTGAGAACAGTCATTCGAACAGATGTGGCTTTGACTTGCATTTCTCTGATGGCCAGTGATGAAGAGCCCACAGTCTGGTTTGGATCTTGTTCTGTCACTTACCAACCTGACCTGGGTGGCTCGCTGAACCTCCGCGATCTTGTTTCCACAGACGTGAGACACAGGTGTCGGCACCTGCCTCGGGCGATCTGAGGGCGGCATGGACGGGAGCACGAAGAGGGGCACCCGGAACGGCCGGTTCGGCCCCTCCTTCCTCCCAGCTCATCCACATCTCCCTGCACAGAGGTCTTAAACGTATGGCTCACGTAATTCCTAAAAGAATTTTGAAAAATCATATATACCCCCACATTAAAAAAATAATAATAACAGTACCAAGTTTCATCGTAGTTTAAAAAGTTATAAAACAACCCCTAGGTTATTGTAAAGATTGGTATTTAACAATAAAATTGGCTACATCACTCTTCAGTTTAGCCAGTGGAATAAAAATCCCAGGTGGTTTGCTAGCCTCTCGGGGAGGGTTGGGAGTGGGAGGGGCCAGGGTTCAACCCCCACCGCCCTTGGGCTTTGGGGGGTCTCCAGCAGCGGCGGAGTCCAGTGGCAGTTTGGGCTCAGGGTGGGTCTGGCTTCCCTCTGGGGATGCTGGTCCTGCAGCTGTGGCCACACCGCCTCTCCCCTGGTCCCCTCAGTGCAGGGCGGTGTGGCTTCCAGCAGTCGCTCCTTCCTCTCTGTCCTTCACGGTCCCCAGTCGGTTTCTCAGCTTTTCTTTCGTGTGTGACCAGTTTCCTGCTTTACTTCCCTCTGTGGCAAATATTTAACATGGATTCTGTTTTCCCCGGTGAGATTCTGACTGCCATTCAGTGTCTATTGAAATGCCCATGTTTGGAATGGTCCCATTGTCACTAGAAGCTTTTAAAGCCTCATCAGTGCCCCACAGAAAGAGTCGGATGTGTGAGGGCTGTGTTTTCTTTAAAAAGTGGAAGAAGAGCAGGTGTGAGGAGGAAAGCCGTTGCCAGGCAGAACAGTTTGGGGGGAAGTACAAATAAGAGATAAGGCTATATAAACGGATTCCCGTAAAGTGAGAACCTTACACAGAAGTCTTTGTATGCCCCAGTTTGAAGACGGCTGCCTTGCAAAGTCAGGCAGGCACGTGGCGCGAAGCTGGCTCATGAAATGTGTAAGTGGATGACCGGCTGTGTACCCACGTCCCCGGAGTCCAGGAAGTCTGCTGTAGCTGCCAGAAGGGGCTCACACTCGGTCCAGCCACGGGGATGTGTGCTGGGTCTGACGCATGCTGAGGCTGCAGCTCAGAGCTGGCTGGACCGGGCATTTCCGAGGCAGGCGCTTGGCCGAGCCCCTGGGGTGCAGGCGGCGTGTAGGAAGCCCAGGAGCAGGGCCCACAGCTGGGAACAAGGCCGCCGCTCTCGCCCTGGCCGCAGCGCAGCCGCCGTGCTCATGTTTGCACTCGCGTGCATCTGCTGACAGCCTGGAGCTCTGCCAGTCATCTGGGGAAGTGGCTTTGACAAATGTGTTCACAGGACATCAACTTGTGCATTTATTGGCTAGCCAGCTAATCTGAAAATAGTCTGAGGATTTAGAAAAGGACAACTTTCATTGGTCATAGAACAGAGTCCTTTCCCAAAAGAGGACTATTTAGCATCTTTGTTTGCTTTCTTTATTTTTTAATCCTCACCCGAGCATATTCTTCCATTGATTTTTTTTTTTTTTTATCCTCACCCGAGGACACTTTTGCATTTATCTTCAGATAGAGTGGGAGGGAGAGAGGGGGGGAGGAAGAAAGGGGGGAAGAGAGAGAGAGAATCATCGATGTGAGAGAGACACATCGAGTGGTTGCCACCCACACTACCCCAATTGGGGCCGGGGATGAACCGCAACCAAGGTACGTGCCCCCAGCTGGAACCGAACCCAGGACACACTGGTCTGCGGGCCACCGCTCTAACCCCTGAGCCAAACCTGCCAGGGCCTTCCATTGATTTTTTAGGTAGAGTGGGAGGGAGGGGCGGGGGAGAGAGAGAGAGAGAGAGAGAAACAGAAACAGAAACAGAAACATTGATGTGAGAGAGATACACCAGTTGGTTGCCTCCCATACAACCTCGACCAGGGCTGGGGATGGAACCTGCAACCGAGGTCTGTGCCCTTGACCAGTAATCAAACCCATGACTCTTCGGTCCATGGGCCCACGTTCCAACTGCTTAGCCAGACCAGTCAGGGCTCTGTTTGCTTTTTGCTATGATTTTAAGTTGCAAATATATCCTCAACTTCAATTCATATTAAAGTGAAATGACAGTAGAGTTTAAAATACTAACCCCTCCCAAACCCCAGACCAAAACAGGCACTTACACAGAGAGAGACCCCTGTCATTTACGGAGTGCCAGCTGGGCTGGGTGGGCATTGTGCCCAGTGCTCATGTTTTCCAACATACTTCATTTTCATCATGAACTTACCAGGCGCATATTGGTATTGAGTCCATTTTATTGATGGGGAAGCTGAGACTCATGTAAGTTGCTTGCCCAGAGCCACACAGCTGATCAGAGGCATGGCTGGAGTGGAACCAAGCATTCTGGCTCCAGAACACAAATTCTTAGCCACGAAATCAAAACAGCTGAGCAGCGGAATGCGTTAGCCGCTACCTCTCTAAGGTGTTGCCCTTTCCTGAGGGGCTGGCTTACCTGGGGGGGGAGGAGCTTGGAGTCGAATGTTTGAGAGGAGGTTAAATTCATCTTCCAGCAGTGAACACTGTTTCACAGAGCCCCCTGGTGTAGAATTGGTGGTTTCTTATAGGGAGTGTTGTAGCAACTGAGACTGTTTGGGAAGATAATAGCTGAGAGATAAAGGCAAGCCTTCTTAAATCGAGCAATTTGAACTTCCAGTGAATAATTCTTTTTAAACACTCTAAAAGATTGAAGTCATGCAGTCTGTGAGGTTTCTGGGGATTAAAGATCCGATCAGTTTTTAGGACAATGTCACGTGGGAAACGCCACCCAGACAAGAACAAAACTGGCTCCTGACGGAGAAGGAAAGGTACCAGACGTGTGGTGTGGGGTAGCCTGGGTGCCGCCGGCTTCACACTGATACCAGGGGCACAAGGACCAGAGAACAGGCTGCTTTTTTGGAAAAAGGGGACATAGTAATCGTTTGGAAAGTCAAACTGCAGAACTGCTCTTTTCAAGTTTTTAATAAATAAAGAACAAATGAAAATACATTGAATGTACCACATTGTCTTTATCCAATTGTCTATCGATGGACTCTTAGGTTGATTCCATATCTTAGCTGTTGTAAAGAGGGTATTTAAAAAAATTTTTTTTCCTTTATTGATTTTAGAGAGAGAGGAAGGGAGAGGGAGAGAGAGGTAGAAACATTGATGAGAGAGAACATCGATTGGCCGCCTCCTGCATGCCCCCCACTGGGGATCAGGCCCACAACCTGGGCATGCAACCTGACCGGGAATCGAACCGGCAACCTCATGGTGCATGGGTCAATACTCAACCACTGAGCCACACCAGCCGGACGTAAAGAGGGTATTATGGTAAATAAAATAAGTCAGACACAGAAAGACAAATACCATTGCCAGAGGGGTGGGGTGAGGTGGGGGCGCTGAGTGAGAAAGTGAGGGGATTAAGAAGTACAAATTAGTAGTTACAAAATGGTCATGGGGATGTAAAGTCCAGTGGGAATGTAGTCAATAACATTGTAATAACTGTATGGTGCCAAGTGGGTACTGGAAATATCAGGGTGATCACTTCGTAAGTTACATAAATGTCTAACTGCCTATATACTATATGAAACTAATATAATATTGAATGCCAACTGTAATTGAAAAGTAAAGCTATTTTAAAAAAAAGAAAATACATTAGACTTAGTCCTCTGAAAGCAGCGAGCGAAGGACTTGTACATGGAGTTTTGATGACGTGTGAGAAAGTATTTAGGGAATGAGAATATAAAGAAATCAAGTTAGGGGAGATGCCTGCTTCCATTCAGTTTGCTCTGGGGTTGTGCACCTTCTAGTTTCAGTTTGGTAGTTTCAGTGTTGGTCATCATCCGTCCATCTGTCCTTTCCATGAACGCCTGGAGGGCAGGGTGGGTGGGCGCGCTCACACAGAGGGTGCGCGTTGCTGGACGAGGAGCTGGGAAGCTCGGATTGCAGCTACATCTTCAGGTTTCATCTCTGCTGCTCATTCCCCGGACTGGGCTCTGCTCAGGTTGGGGGTGGGGGTGGGAGAAGGCGAGAGCCGCCTGTGGAGGGGGGTAACCAGGAAGCAGTCCATCAAGAGGCAGCAAGTACAAGGGATCGGGCTGCCTTTTAGGGGAGAAGAAAGTATAGATAATTGTATGTGATTTTATGAAAGGCGTCTTTGGAGCCTTCAGCAGGCCCAGGTGCAGAGCTAAGCTGGGTGCGGCCATCACCTTTGCCCTTCACACTAACGCCCTGAATGAACTGTCACTGCTTCCCCCTTACAGACGGAGAGCTGAGGCCCGGTGGGGTTGGCCCCCTAGTTGTCCTGACTCTGTTGTCAGTGCTGCAGGAGTTGGGCTTGGCCTGTGAGGACTGTGCCCTGCCGGTGGCATTGTCCCAGGTTGGATGTCTGCAGACAGTCCCCGTGATGGTCTGACATGGCTGGATGCTGAAGAGACACTGTGCACAGAGGACTTTAGGGACTGCTTGGGGACCTCGTCCCTCCAGTGTGGTCACTTCTGTGGAAACTCCTGTGTATTGCCCCCGTCGTCAGCCGGGGCGTCTGGGCGATGCTCTGCTCTCCAGGACTGGAGTTCTTGGGTGTACGTGGCTTCCCGAGGCCCCGTGAGTGTGGGTGGTTGCCAGGTTGCTAACCTATAGGAATGAGGCTTTTGTGAGTTATTGGTCCTCAGTGTAACGTGCAGTACAAGTGGCTGCTGTTAAACTTAACTACTGATGTAAAACTGTGTTTTCATGAAACATAATGAATTTTTAAAGGCATGGGGTAAATCGTCCTGTAACTGATGTCAGGATGACTGTTTAAGGAGCGTCATGGCGAAACGTCGCACAGAGAGAAGACGTAGCATGGAAAGTGGGCATGTTGCTTCTAGAAAAGTGCTTCTGTGGGAGGACCAGGATCCAAGGAAAACACTGGCTGATCTGGTGGGGGAGGGGCACACACCTTTCTGGGAGCAGGCCCCCCTGGAGCTTCAGAAGTATTGGGTGTCATTTCAGAGTTAATCTTGCTGATCCACCAACTCCATTCTGTCTGCTTTTGTTGCCAAACCTTGAGCCTGGGGGAGGCGGGGGGCGTTTAAATTGCATTTAGTTGTGACCAGCTAGACACAGGGGTAGAGATCTTTGACAAGAGGATTTAGGGTTTGCTTCAGTGCTCTTTGCGGTGGTGTCTGCACCCTTAAGGAAAGCTTCATTTGGACAGATCAGCTCTACAATCAAAATATTTCTAGATTGTATCAGGGGTCCTCTGTCTTGTGCAAACACTCTTGTTCTTTCCAGGTAACTTTTTCATTTTCTGTGAAAACAAGCAAACAGCTCGTTTGTTAGGGGAGAAATGAGCCCGCGTTCCTCCTAGTCACCCCTTTGCCGGCTTTTGGCAGGAATCGGGGACTTTGGTTTTCTTCCTCCTGAAAGGGTAGCGTCCGAGGAGATGTGAGCAGAGAACCCCATGATCCCTGTGCCATCCTTTGTGCTGAGAGGCGACAGCAAGAGGTGTGGGGCGGGGACCTCGATCGCGACCCTTTCAGACACCCCATGTGAAACCAGTGGGGAAACGCCCTGTGATTGGGAGCGTGAACAGCCACCGGGGTGGCGGCCTTGCCTCGGTCTGAAGGAGAAGCGGCAGTGGAGGGCATCTCCACACAACCTCGCCATGTGCTGCCCGCTCCAGCCTGTGCTGGGCTTGTCTGCTCCCTCCTCTCTCCCTCTCCTCTGGGGGCTGGACCCTTGTCAGTCTCCGAGAACTAGCTGACAGGGATGGTGCAACCTTTGTCACTAAGGGTCAGAGCCGGTCAGGGGCGGGGCTCCTTGCTCTGTGGGCCCTTGCAGGGCAGTGTCTCCCTGGAGTCATGGCACAGGGACAGTGGTCCCCTGGCCTTAGGGTGGTATAGAAAATGGAAGAAATATGAAGAGGAGGGGAGTGCATGTGTACTTTGAAAATGTGCGTGTAAGGTTAGATAGGTGCATTGTCTGTTTAAGCAGTGATTGCCAGAACTGTGTTAGAGAATTAATTGCAGGTAGCCTGCACGTTCACACAAGGCTGTACGAAATCCTGTTCTTCGTGTTGTCGGGAGGCCAGACAGGCCTGAGGTGGACACAGTCTGTCACTAGCTTTGTGCAGGCAGCTGGCTTTTCTGAGCCTGCTTCTTTTAGTCTACAATGGTGACAATAGCCAACCCAAGGGTTGCTTTGAAATTTGTTTTTTCTTTCTCTCTCTCTTTTTTTTAACTTATCTTTATTGTTGAATGTATTACAGATGTTCCTCATTTTTCCCCCATTGACCCCCTCCTCCCCATTCCCGCCCCCCTCCTGCCTTCCCCACACTGTTGTCTGTGCCCATTGGTTATGCATACATACATATAAGATCTTTGGTTTATTTCTTCCTACCTCCCAACCCCCCTTCCCTTTGAGGTTTGTCAGTCTAACAACCAATTTGTACTTCTTAATCCCTTCACCTTTTTTACCCATTCCCCCAGCCCCCACCCATCTGGTAACCAACAAAAGTTCTCTGTGTCTATGAGAATGTTTCTGTTCTGCTTGTTCATTTTGTTTGTAGAGTCAACTGTTGATAGATATGAATTTATTGCCATTTTGTTTGTTCATATTTTTTTATCTTTTTCTTCAAGAAGACCCTTCAACATTTCATATAATAATGGTTTGGTGGTGATGAACTCCTTTAGCTTTTCCTTGTCTGGGAAACTCTTTGTATGGCCATCGATTCTAAATGACAGCTTTGCAGGATAGAGTAATCTTGGTTGTAGGTTCTTGCTTTTCATCACTCTGAATATTTCTTGCCACTCCCTTCTGGCCTGCAAAGTTTCTTTTGAGAAATCAGCTGACATTCTGATGGGAACTCCCTTGTAGGTAACTAACTGCTTTTCTCTTGCTGCTTTTAAGATTCTCTCTTTGTCTTGAACCTTTTGCATTTTGATGATGGTGTGTCTTGGTGTGGGCCTCTTGGGAACGGTTCATCTTGTTTGGGACTCTCTGTGCTTCCTGGACTTGTATGTCTGTTTCCTTGAAATTAAAGAGGATGAGTGTGTGTGTGTATTAACACATTTAAAAATGCCAGGCACTTAGTAAGCAGTCAGTAAGCAATAGTTGCTGTTATATTAACATGTAATCTTTGACAATACTCTTCACAAACCAGGAGTCTAGGATCTGCTGTGCCGTGGTTGCTGGGCCTGGAACAGTGCCTGGCATCTCGTGGGCACTCAGCGGTTTGGGGAAAGTTAGGAGGCCGGTGTTCCCGTGTAGAGCCACCTGAGCGATGCATGTGTGAGAGGAATGGCCATGGAGGTCTGAGTGGAGGTGTGACCACGGGGGACACTTGAGGGGGAAAAGGCGCCTGTGCCTGTGTTCCCCTGATCCTGTTCCCAGAAATTCCCAGACGTCACCCCACAGGTCTCCCCGTTAGATTTTGCAGCCCACCAATTTCCCATCCACACCCAGCTCCCAAAAGTATGTGGGAAAGAAAACCCATTTTATTTTCATTCTTAACCTAGGGGATAGAGTCTAACATTTTACAAATAACTTCATCAGAAATAGACCCTGGGTCACAGAGCTGGGAACAGACAGAGCTCAAATTCAAACGCGGGCCTGGTGGAAGCAGGCTCGAGTTCAGCCCCTGCACCACTGTGTCTGCGTGCTCTCCTCACCGGAGGCTCAGCCAGTCTAAGGTGGCGCCCGCTGACAGACGAGGCTGAAGAAGACAGAGCTGAGAAGTTGAGAATGTTTCTCTTACAAAAATTAGCCTGTCAGAAATCCTCCTTGCCTGTGATGACTCTGGTCTCCAGGGAAACAGGGTTATAATGCAACGCCAGAGGCAGCAGGCAACCCGCACGCAGGCGGGTGGCTACATTTAATGTGATATTAACTGAGAAATAGGAATGAAAATCTTACATACAAAAGGAGTTCAGCTAAACATGTTATGAGTAACGAAGAAATATATGATAGTAGATACTTCCTATGAGAGTGATGGTGCTAACATGTTTTATAATTTCAGACAGTATACATTTAAGGAATTATCATCGCTAAGAAGAAAGCAGAGAAAATGCAGAGTATACAGTCCTGCACATGCGAGCTGGTCTTCTGTCCCCACACGTTCCAGAGCTGAATAGGGGAGAGCTTTGACAGTAAACCCTCAACGTGATCTATAGTCGTTAAATCAGAGCCCAAGCCCGTCACATTCAGCATCTTTTCTGCTTTCCTCCTTCTTCCAGCTCGGCCGTCATCTCCTAAGCAATTGGCTTTCTCACCTCTCGGACTGGTCTACAGGCTCTGTTGTCCCACAGACACATAGCTGATTCTTTACCAGTATTCACCCCCTGTTCTGACTCACAAGTGTCAGGTCATCCCCAGCCCTCCCACTGAGTTACAGTTCATTGGTCTGAGGGACACACCTCACCCACTGGAAAACAGGAGATGGACACAAATCACGATGTAGCCCAGCGGCCCCCTCCCTGAGCTGTTGTGCAGAAGCCCACAGTGTCAGTAAGGCGATTGTGTGCCAAGCCTGGCGAGCATCCTGCAGCCCGAGGTTCTGGGACCTCAGCCTCAGGCAGGAGAGGCTGTATGAACAGGCGGCCACTCCTGCTCCCGGGCTGCGGGCACTCCGCAAGCCTGGCGCGCCCGGCTCCGGTTCGCTGGGAGTGGGCCTTCCAGGGAGGAAAGAGAACTCGTTAGAGCAGAAGAAGAATGTTTCACAGGTGCCACAAGCAGCCTTCGGTTCTGCTGAGAACAGATGTTTTAGTAATAAAGTTGATTTCCAGCCTTAGCCCCTAGACAAGTTCCTTCTCTGGAGTGCAGAAGTCGCTAATGACACCCGCCCAACTCTGGTTCTTGTCTTCTGCCACTTCGCCCGATTCTGAGAAACAGTGAAGGTGAATCTCTTCAGGTGCGTTTCTGACTGTCCTCACCTCCCCACATCACAGATCCACAATGCAGGCAGCTCTCCTATAAACAGATGCCAGTTACGAGTCCGCCGCTGTTAACCACGCAGTAACCAGAGCACGTGTGTTATAAGGGTAAACTGCGTAAAAGGCAAGTGGGGTTATTTTTACACTATTTTACGGGGAGGGCGAGGTTGACCTGCATGTAGGTGATCAGATGAACCCACGTAGATGAAAATTGGAGCCAGGATCATCTAGATGGGAGAGCGCTGTGCTTCAGGTGCGGGTCCTGACAGGTGCTTGGCCCGCTGGCGATTGCACTTGCCGGGTTTCCTGGCTCGGCCCAGGCTGTTCGGGTGGTGAGCGCGGTGCACCTGCTGTAACTTACCAGGTTCTGCTGCCGCCCTTGGCATTGCTGACTGGTCCCGCTCAGCACCTGGGTGGCTCGGTGGGCCTGAAAGGCGGAGAGGGTGGATGTAGACACAGGAAGTACTAGAAGATACTCAAGTGTTTGAGATACCGACTTCCTTCATTTATTCAGTATGTATTTATTGAGTTTCTATTATTTGTCATTGCTGACCTGTGTTTCTTCCCCGATATCTTGGACCTCGCTATAAGCAGCCAACCTACTTGGTTAAAAAGGGGGTTGATGAACCTTTGGAACTCTATTCAGTCCTCACGTGGCCCATTTTAAAGCCACTGTGCTGAGCTCCTGCCCAGTGCCCTCGACTCCAGCTGCCTTGTCGGTGAACGCTGGTGGCTACCAAGAAGTCCAGGTGAGCTTGTGGGTAGCTTGGTTCAGTTAATCTCCATCTCTGGAAAGCACACCTGAAGTTTCTGTGGTTCTTTAATTTTTTGTCAGGAAGGGAGCCATTTGATCTGGTCTTCCACTTCAGAATAGTGTAATGGAATATGGCCTTAATGTTGTGTTGGGTTCATTTCTGGAAGAATTCATCCTCTGAATGAGTACAAGGCAAACTGCCTGATGGACTGTCCTGTGAATACATTGAAAGAAGTCAGCGTGCCTTTCCTGTGTGCTCGGCGCTAAACACAAGGCCTAGAGAGTGCCCACCATCCACACAGCAGCGGTCTTCAGTGCAGAGAAGGACACAGAAAGGTGTTCATGTCTCTTTAAAATAGCTTCTAAAAATAAAATCCTGTTTCCTGCAATGCTGTGTGTAGGAACATAGGAATTCGAGGGAACAGAACATTCTAGGGGCTCAGTAAAATATTTTGAGCCAACATAAACCCGAGAGCTCTGGGCATTATTTCAGCTTCTTGTCTGTTTGGGGTGACAGTACTAATAATGACCTGTGTGAGCTTCCTCAGTCCCTTTCCTGGGACGAGATAGATGAAAACCGAACAAACATTGAAGAAGACAGTTCCAGGACGGAGACATGTCAGAATGAGTGTACCATGTCCCGTGGATTCCTTGGAGGAGTTTGGGGTGATAGGAGGAAGATGAGAAAGGTTTGGGGTGCGGTTCAACTCATGTGTTAGGATCTGCAGCATGGAACACTGAGTCCAGTTTCTCAGACTAAAGCTTAGACTGTTCTATAATTCATAATCCAGCTTTTGGGTTACCGGCAAAGAATCAGAGAGTTTTGTTCTCAGTCTTATGTGAAGAACATAATTTAAAAAAACCCAAACAGTTTGGCTGGTGTGGCTCAGTGGTTGAACATTGACCCATGCACCAAGAGGTCGCCAGTTCGATTCCCGGTCAGGGCACATGCCCAGGTTGTGGACCAAATCCCCAGTGGGGGGCATGCAGGAGGTGGCCAATCAATGTTCTCTCTCATCGATGTTTCTCTCTCTCTCTCCTTCTCACTTCTTCTCTCTCTAAAATCAATAAAGGAAAAAAAAATTAAAAAAAAAACAAAACACCCTAACAAACAAATGAACAACAAAAAACCCCAAGAAATGTTTAAGTTAGCAAACAGCTGTTCTCAGCCATCTGTGCTCCCAAGTGACTTTATGATTCCTGTCGGAGCTCGATCATGAGAGGCCGAGGTTAGTTATGCAGATTATTTTAGCACCGAGGATCATCCACCATGGGCTGCGCATTTGAAATGGGGAGAAGATACAACTTGTGCTTTGTGACATGCAGGGTTTTGGCTGGTGGTGGAATCTCCGGTACCACGCGATGGATGATGGTATTTCTAGGGTATTCCATTTAAAATTACCCCATTGATTGGGCTGGCGCAGAGTGAGTGGAACAGTGGGATTCCCCATGGTGACGTTCAGGGAGGACGGGGTGCACTGGAGTGATGGTCCCCTGGGCGGTCAGCTGCTGCTGCATTTTGTAATTGCTTTCTCTCGTGATTTCCTTGGTGAAGGAGCCAAGCTGTTTTTTTTAAAAAGAAAACTGGAAACAAACTGTCAAAGGCTTTTGGAAAACTCTGTTTAGAGTTTGGATTCCTACTTATCTTCATTTCAAAAGCTTATATAATATTTTAAGGGTTTCTTATTTGTCTTTAAAAGGTCAAGTGTAAACATGGGAGGAGGGGTGTCCTGGATGGTGTGTTTAATTTTTCATGAGGGGTGCGTTTTAGTGTTTCCCCGGCTAGGTGGTTCTGATGCTGATTAGCGAGAAGATGCTGCTATCTGCGCGGAGCACATGTGTGCACGGGGTTTTGTGTCTGTGCCCGAGACGGTGGCTGTGACGGCTGCTGTTTACTGCACTGTCTCTTTGTTTTGACCCTGTTTGAGCCTAAATGTTCATTTAACCAGAGCTCACCTTAAGGGATGTGACTTCTTTTTCTTTGGATGAGATTCGGATGATTGGAGCATCGTTTCCCTGAACTTCAGATAGTTGTAAGCACAGGTGATGGCAGATGTGTGCAGGTAAGGGCATGGCAGGAGCAAAGAGCTGCGTGTTGCCTCCTGCCTTCTGGTGCGAGGTGTTTCATGGGTTTTCTTCTCGATCCCTGTGGCACTGTACTTCCCGCCTGCTGACAACGGTGCGTTAGAAGGAGTCTGTGTTAAAATGCCCAAGAACGGATACTTGGTTTTCAGTTAGGCCTCAGCATTTCATTTCAAATGGCTTGAAGTAAATACTTAGAATTATTGTAAACTCTCTTCATGTAATTATACTATTTTAAATATGGTTTTATATAAGATTCAGAGAATGGTTGCAAAGAGTGGCTTTTAGAGAAAGTATATAGAAATTTCATTTTCACTTGTAATCATTTTTAATTATTTTTTATTTTTGGTTGACAACTAGGCAGGTTTCTCTGTCTGGTAGTAATTGATACAAGGGTCAATAGAAGGATTACTGGATATCCCTCTGTATATGATTTCCACGCCTGCGTTTTAAAGTTGCTCTTTTCTCCTAAAAACATATTAATAATTGAAGATCTATTGAAATTGTGGAATGAATTGTAAAATGCAGATCAAGTTTTTAAGGACAGTAAGAGGATTGCGAAGGAATCAAAATGCATCTTACGCCTGCTGCTGAAGCCAGTGTTGAAGTTACAGGACTGATCTCTGAGTCCCTGCAGACTCCCGAAAGCAGAAGTCAAGTCTGAGTCATAGCTGCGGTACTCCAGTGGTGGGGGGTAGATGCAGGTGGGCAGAATGCTGGGACAGTGGGAGCCGGTCTAACCTCGAGCAACACAGTTGTGAAGGATTGGAGAGTTTTTAGCTTCTGGAGAACTTTGCTCTTTATATTAAGCAAATACTCCTCTCTCACTACTAAATAAAACTGGCTCTAACTCTTTGGGGTTTCGAATCAAAGCTCTCTTTTCTTCCCATGTCTCCCCTCATATTTGATTTAATATACATTTTAAAATTTAAGAAAAAAAATGGAGGAAGACTGTATTGACCAACAGTGCAGAGGGAAAGCTCTGGACTTGCTAATAGTGGCAGGTGCTTCTGGAGAAGGAGGAATGTGATTCGAGGTCTCACCACTGGTTTCCTTATCTTTCCTGCCAAACGTCACTTTGTATTGCTTACAAAATATCCAGTGGGAGGCAAAGTTTAAGCTTTTCATACCAGAAGACGTACATTGTATTTACAGTCGGTTGTCACTGTTCATCAGTGTGTACGGGTTCCCTTCAATAAAAAGATGAAGAATATTGGATGTTCCTGTATCAGGCAGAGTGTGGCGTCGTCTTGCAAACCGACCGTGAGCCCAGCAGTGCGACTGTGTCCGGCTGTCATGAGGATGTAGGCAGCTCTCACACCTGCGTCCCATGTTTACTCTTTTGTCACAGTGACTGTTGCTGCTGCTTTTCTTTCTTCTGAAACGAGGGTAGAAGGACCCGCGGGAGTGATTTGAAGTGCCGGGCCTTGTCTGCACATCTGTCATTGTGAAGACAGGAGTTGTTTGCTCAGAATCCAGGGCCCCCGTGGTTTGAAGTCCTTGGATATTATGATCCTTTGAAGGAAATCCCTGAAAGACCAACAGAGATAATTAGACAACTGCAGAATTTTTGTATGTGCTTCTCAGAAATTCAAAGTACTTTCTGTTCATATTATTCATTTTTATCTGTCTAAGCAGGGATGAAAAGATCACAGGATAGCTTTAAGGAAAAAATAGCAGGAAATGGATGTCAGAAAAACAGCATTTTCTCCCACATTAACAACCTAGTGAGTTTGGGAATTGCATTTTAGCCTACTCAGGTGAAAATTCACACTTGGTGTAATAATGTGTAGTTTATTACCTTGCAGTAGTGTTGTCCTCTATGACAAATTCATCTATCTGTCTCTTGCCTTGGAACCTACATTTCTGTGGTGGTGTAACTCTTCACCCAGTGTCATCAGAGGTATGACACTGCTGAGTCTCTGTTTGTTTCTGCAGCAGTTCTAGTAAGGTCCTCTCCCATCTTTGGGTTGGACCCGTGTGTGTGGGGGGGGATGGGTGACTCATCACAGTGTTATACTGCTGGCCGAGTCCCATCTCCCCGGGACGTTCCTTCCGTTCAGTTTGCTTCTGCTCCTAGTTCTCCTGTTGGACTTTCATGCGTTAGCAGGACTCAGGTTTTACAAAGGGAAGGCGTGGTGTAGACCAGTGAGTCCTCAGCTTTTTAGATTACAGGGATTGGATAGTCCTGAGAACAATATTCCAGATTTTAATTCTGCCAGCCAAGTAAGTTGAAAGAAATCATCAGTCATCACTCACCACCATACTGTCATTCTGTCCTGGCTGCTGTTGCCGATAGAGAGTTAATGAAAGAAGGACGTTTTAACCCCAGAGAAGTCGGAAAGCTATAACCTCAGACTATCAGTCCTTTAGAGATGGAGTAAGTTCAGCTGTACAAACAGTTCACTATATGTCATTTAGGAAACATCACCATGGGCTGATTGGTAACGTTATTTCAGAACAGAGCTTGGGAGGCCTTGGGCTGGGTGATCCCCGGGACCTTCCCAGCGCCCGCACTCCGTGATGTGTGTGTGCTGGATGCTCTTGGTTTCCCACTAGCTTTGGGTGCGAGCAGGAGGGAGAAGGCTGGTGAACATAAGTAGTATCCAGGAAAATTGTCAGAACTTCTCTATCAAAGTCATCCAACTGTCATGTTTACACAGGGTTGATTGGATTTTCTGTAATCAGCTGCAAATCCTTCTCAGACGGAAGGAACGTTAAGAGCTGTTGAAGAACTCTCCAGAATCTTGATCCTGGCTTCAACTCCTGCCTGGTTGGACTTAACTTTATAACCTGCTCTAGGTTTCTAAGTCCTCAAAGCTAAGTAATTAAAGCAACTTCCAGTGAGTTTAACTAGATAGCCCCTTGTTCAAGTGATTTCACATTGACATTGATCACAGGGCCCTTTCAAAGCTATTCAATTCTAATTCATATTAACTGGTTCGTAAAGTAATTTGACAATGGCTGGACTTTCATTCGTCCATTTATAAGTCAGTTTTCATTGTGAAGAAAGACTGTGTTATTTCAGTAATATTCATAGAGTTTTGTTAAAAAGAAGTAGTAGAACAAAAAGTAAGGGAGCAAATCCCTGTATTTTGTGTCTGTTTTCTGTGCAATACAGAAACAATTTTGGATATCATCAAATATTTCAGTTATTTAAAAATGTCCACTCTTGGGCTGATGCAGACTCTGATTTCTTTCTTTCCTTTTTTTTTTTATTTTTTTATTTTTTATTAATTTACTTTTGTTACAGATGTTTCTCCTTTTTCCCCTATTGACACCCTCTTCCCAATCACCCCCCGCCCCCAGCATTGTTGTCTATGTCCATTGGCTATGCATACATGCATGCAAGTTCTGTGGTTTATCTCTTCCCTCTGCCCCGCTCCCTCCTCTGAGGTTTGTCAGTCTGTACCCTGCTTCCACGTCTCTGCGTCTGTTTTGTTCTTCAGCTGATTTTGTTCATTATATCCCACAAATAAATGAGATCATGTGATATTTGTCTTTCTCTGATTGGCTTATTTAGCCTAGCATAATACTCTCCAGGTCCTCCCATGTCGTCTCAAAGGATAAGAGATCTTTCTTTCTTACAGCTGCATAGTGTTCCATTGTGTATATGTCCCACAGCTTTTTTATCCATTGATCTATTGATGGACACTTGGACTGTTTCCAGATCTTAGCAATGGTAAATAGTGCTGCTGTGAACATAGGGGTGCATATATTCTTTCTGATTGGTGTTTCAGGCTTCTTAGGATATATTCCTAGAAGTAGGATCACTGGATCAAATAGCAGTTCAATTTTTAATTTTTTGAGGAAACAGCATATTGTTTTCCACAGTGGCTACACCAGTCTGCATTCCCACCAGCAGTGTACTAGAGTCTCCTTTTCTCCACACCCTCGCCAACACTTGTTGTTTGATGATTTATTGATGGCAGCCATTCTGGCAGGTGTGAGGTGATATCTCCTAGTCATTTTAATTTGCATCGCTCTGATGATTAGTGAAGTTGAGCATTTTTTCATATGTCTCTTGGCCATTTGTATGTCCTGTTTGGAGAGGTGTCTATTTAGGTCCTCTGCCCATTTTTTAATTGGATACTTTCTCTCCCTTTTGTTGAGTTATATGAGTACTCTGCATATTTTTGAAATTAACCCCTTATATGATGTATCATTGGCAATTATGCTCTCTCATATAGTGGGTTCCTTTTCCATTTTGATACTTGTTTCTGTTGCTGTGCAGAAGCTTTTTAGTTTGACGTAGTCCCATTTATTAATTTTTTCATTTGTTTCTCTTGCCTTGGGTTGTATCAGTTAAAATTCTGCTGCGTGTGATGTCTGAAATTTTGTTGCCTCCATTTTCTTCTAGGATTTTTATGGATTCACATGTCACATTTAAGTCTTTTATCCATTTGAGTTTATTCTTGTGTATGGTGTAACTTGGTGGTCTAGCTTCATTTTTTTTGCATGGAGCTGTCCAATTTTCCCAACACAATTTATTAAAGAGGCTGCCTTTACTCCACTGTGTGCTCTTGCTACCTTTGTCAAATATTGATTGAGCATAATGTCTTGGGTCAATTTCTGGGTTCTCTATTCTGTTCCATTGATCTATATGCCTGTTCTTGTGCCAGTACCAGGCTGTTTTGATTACAGTGGCTTTGTAATATAACCTGATATCTGGTATTGTGATCCCTCCTACTTTGTCCTTTTTCAAGATCAGTGTGGTAATTTGGGGTCTTTTTTGGCTCCATATAAACTTTTGGAGTATTTGTTCTAGTTCTGTGAAATATGCCATTGGTATTTTGATGGGGATTGCATTGAATCTTTAGATTGCTTTGGGCAGTATGGACATTTTAATGATGTTAATTCTTCTAATCTATGAACTAGGTATATGCTTCCACTTTTTTATATCTTCTTCTATTTCTTTTTTCAATGTCCTGTTGTTTTCTGTGAACAGGTCCTTTACTTCTTTGGTTAAGTTTACTCCTAGGTATCTTAACTTTTTTGCTGCAATGGTAAATGGGATTTTTTTTAGTTTCTCTTTCTGTGAGTTCATTATTGGTGTATAAGAATGATATTGATTGCTTGATGTTAATTTTGTATCCTGCAACTTTGCCCAATTCATTTATTAAATATAGTAGATTTTTTGATGGAGTTAGGGTTTTCTATGTACAATATCATGTCATCTGCAAATAATGACAGTTTGACTCCTCCTGTCCAATTTGGATCCCTTTTACTCTTTCTTCATGTCTGATTGCTGTGGCTAAGACTTCCAGTACTATGTTAAATAAGAGTGGCGAAAGTGGGCATCCTTGTCTTGTTCCTGTTCTTAAGGGAAATGCTTTTAGTTTTTTCCCATTGAGTATGATATTGGCTGTAGGTCTTTCATATATGGCCTTTATTATATTGAGATATGATCCCTCTATTCCCACATTGCTGAGCATTTTTATCAGAAATGGGTGCTGGATTTTGTCAAATGCTTTTTCAGTGTCTATTTATATGAGCATATGGTATTTATCTTTCATTTTGTTTATATGGTGTATCACATTTATTGATTTGCAAATATTGTACCAGCCTTGCATCCCTGGGATGAATCCCACTTGGTCATGGTGAATAATTTTTTTAACATATTGCTGGATCTGATTTGCTAATATTTTGTTAAGGATTTTGGCATCCATGTGATCTGGGCCCCGAGGCTAAGGCAACTAGATTCCATTTTATGTAGGCCCCTTGGCTAAGGCGACTAAATGACTCCATTTTTATCATCAGTGGACCTTCCTCGATATTCTTCCAATAATAGGTTAATTACCCCTAGAAGTAAAGGAATTATGCCTAAGATTATAGTTGCCCCACGACTTGGGAGGCATTTGCAGTTTCCTGAGTATAGGTATTTGCAGGTATTTGCAAGTACTTGTGCCGTTGGTGAATAATGTTAATTTTGACTTCTGTAATCTCTGTCACTCCCACTATTGTACTGGTTCCCTGAGGAGGGGGGCAAAAGGGGGATGGGGCTTCTGTCTTTAAAATGGGATGAGCAAGAAGAATCTGTGCTGAGGATCTGGGGAATCTGTAACCCCCCAGCCTGCTGGTGAGAATAAAGCGCTCCTTTACAATTCGGCTGTGCATCTCTGGTTATCTTGCTGACACGTTACAACACGCACATCAGGGATATTGGCCTGTAGTTTTCTTTCTTTGTAGTGTCTTTATCTGGTTTTGGAATTACAGTTATGCTGGCCTCATAAAACGAGTCTGGAAGGCTTCCTTCTTTTTGGATTTTTTGGAATAGTTTGAGGAGAATGGGTGGTAGTTCTTCTTTGAATGTTTGGTAAAACTCCCCCTTGAAGCCATATGCGTCCGGGCTTTTGTTTGTGGGGAGGTTCTTGATTACATCTTCAATTTCCTTAGTTGTTATTGGTCTGTTCAAGTTTTCTATCTCTTCCTGGTTCAGTTTTGGAAGACTGTGCATTTCTAGAAATTTGTCCAATTTGTTGGCTTATAATTGTTCATAGTATTCTTTATATTTCTGTGGTGTCAGTTGTTACTTCTCTTTTTTTTCTGATTTTGTTTATTTGGGTTCTCTCTCTTTGTTTCTCGGTAAGTCTAGCTAAGTGTCCATCAATCTTGTTTATCTTTTCAAAGAACCAGCTCTTTGTCTCATTGATCTTTTGAAATTTGTTTAGTCTCTATGTCGTTTATTTCTGCTCTGACCTTTACTATTTCTTTCCTTCTACTTGCTCTGGATTTTTCTTTTTGTTTACTTTCTAGTTCTTTAAGTTGTAGAGTTAGATAGTCAGTTAGGAATTTTTCTTATTTCTTGAGGTAGGCCTGTAGTGCTATGAACTTTGCTCTCAGGACTGCTTTCGCTGCATCCCATAGCTTTTGTGTTGTTGTGTGTTCATTTCCACTGGTTTCCAGGAAGTTTTTAATTTCTTCCTTGGTCTCCTTGGTAACCCATTCATTGTTTAAAAACATGCTATTTAGCCTCCATGTGTTTGAATGTTCTTGTTGCAATTGATTTCTAGTTTCATGCCATTGTGATCTGAGAAGATGCTTGATATGATTTCAATCTTTTTGAACTTGAAGAGACTTAGTTTGTGTCCTAACATGTGGTCTATCTTTGAGAATGTCCCATATGCACTAGAGAAGAATGTGAATTCTGCAGTTTTGGAGTGTAATTCTCTGTAGATATCTATTAAATCCATTTGATTTCGTGTATCATTTAGAGTCTCTGTTTCCTTGTTAATTTTTTGTCTAGAGGATCTATCCAGTGATGTCAGCAGAGTGTTGAAGTCCCCTGCTATGATTGTATTGCTGTTGATTTGTCCTTTGAAGTCCTCTACAAGGTTTTTAATGTATTTTGGTGGTCCTATATTGGGTGCATATATGTTTACCAAGGTTATATCCTCCTGTTAGATAGATCCTTTCAAAATTATGTAGTGGCCTTCTTTGTCTCTAGTTGTGGCCTTCATTTTGAAGTCTGTTTTATCAGATATGAGTATTGCTACCCCAGCTCTTTTTTCCTTTCTGGTTGCTTGGAAGATTTTTTTCCATCCCTTCACTTTCAACCTATGTGAGTCTTTTGTTGTAAGGTGGGTCTCTTGTAAACAACATATATATGAGTCATGCTTTCTTATCTATTCAGCTATTCTGTGTGTTTTGACCAGAGCATTTAATCCATTTACATTTAAAGTTATTATTGATATGTACTTATTTATTGCTATTTTTGTTTATTATGGTTATGTTTCTCTTTCTATTTCTTCTGCTTATTACAGCAATCCTTTTAACATTTCTTGCAGTGCTGGTTTGATGCTAATACATTCCCTTAGCCTTTTTTTTTTTTTTTTTTTTTTTGTCTGGAAAGTTCTTTATTTCATCTTCTATTTTGAATGATAGCCTTTCTGGATAGAGTAGTCTTGGATTCAGATCCTTGTTTTTCATGACCTTGATTATTTCATGCCATTCCCTTCTGGCCTGTAGTGTTTCTGTTGAGAAGTCAGCTGATAGCCTTATGGGGTTCCTTTGTAGGTAACATGTTGCTGATCTCTTGCTGCCTTTAGGATTCTCTCTTTGTCTTTAATTTTTGGCCTCTTAATAATTATGTGTCTTGGTATGGGCCTGTTTGGGTTCTTATTACTTGGAGCTCTCTGTGCTTCTTGTACTTATATGCCTTTTTTCTTCACCAATTTAGGGAAGTTTTCTGTCACTATTTCTTCAAATATATTCTCTAACCCTTGCTCATTTTCTTCTTCTTCTGGAACTCCTATGATGCGGATATTGTTACATTTTATATTGTCCCACAGTTCTCTTAAGCTGTCTTCCTGTTTTTTATTTGTTTTTTCTTTTTGGTTCTCTGATTGGGTGATTTTTTTTTTACCCTGTCTTCTAATTCACTGATCTGATCCTTGGCTTTCTCTACTCTGCTGGTTATTCATTCCAATGTGTTCTTTATTTCTGCTATGTCATTCTTCATTTCTGGTTGGTGGTTTTTTATTTCCAATTGGTTGATTTTCATTGTCTGTATATCTCTACTCATGCTGTTGAGCTTCCTCATGATCATTACTCTGAACTCTGCCTCTGATATCTTGCTTAATTCCATTTAATTTATCTCATCTTCTGTAGAATTCTCTTGTTTTTTTGTTTGGAATTTGTTTCTTTGTTTCACCCTTTTGGTTGTCTTAGTGGATTTTGGAGCCTGCCAAATTTTCCCTGTGAGTGTTGGTGTTCTGCTCATTGTGGCTCCCTCTGCTGCTTTTGGATGTCTGTGGGAGGACCCACTTTAAACACCACTGACAAGTCTTACTTTCCTGGGTTGATTTGCAGGCCAAGCAAAGGTTCAGTTATACTCTATCTTTTGCCTGCAGGCTCTTATTCTCAGTTACTTGATGAGCCCTGGGTTGTAGCCCTTAGCTGAATAAAAAATACCTCTGGTGTACAGGGTAAGAGGATTTTCAGTGGGTGGGGCAATTGCTTGCTGGCAGTCTCTAGCTGTTAATGAGCCTCAATTTGCATTTCTCTGGCCTGGCCTGGTGATGTTAAATTCCTGAGGGAGGGGCTGTTGCTTCTTCTGGGCTCTGGGAATGGGCTCTTTGAGTAAGATGGCCATTGTCCCATAGGGAGTGATTCAGCATAAAACTCTTGGTGTCTTCCTTTCCAGCTCTCTCATGAGCCAGGAGCCCCCGACTCTCTTCACACAGTTCCAGTCCAGTCCACCCTCCCTCTGCAGGAGGCCAAGGTGAGTGGCTAGCTGATTTAGTGCTCTGGCTCTTCAGGGAACTGACTGCTAACAGCTAAAACAGCCCTCAGCTGCTGTCCAAGAGCTCCCAGCATGCCCTCTCATGCCTCTGCAGTTCCTACCCGTCTTGATTTGTTGTCCTGTTTCCGTCCCTCATTATAAGGGTCCTCTCCAGCTGCTTTTCAGTTGTTTTTTTCCCTGATGATTTGTCTTTATTTTAGTTGTAATTCCAGTTTTTTCCTGGGAGATGGTCTCTGTAGCTTCCATTCACTTCACTGCCATTTTTCTCTTCCCCAGACTCTGATTTCTTTATATACATTCGTGAAAAGGTATGCAGAATATTGTCAGTGTCCATGCCTCTGGTAATGATGAAGCTTGTTGGTTAGTTTGGTTAGATTTGCAATTGGCCAAGAATGGTGGTTAGGAAGACATAAGAGTTTATAGATGCAGCTCCTAGGATATAGCAGGGTAATAAGACATTGGAGCTTTTCAAGAAGGGAAGGAAGCATTTGACCTGATGTTTTAAAAAGATGACTTTAGTTATGTCTGGAGAGTAGACTGCAGAGTCCAGTCAGGAGATTTCTGTATAAGGAATCTGTATAAAGAGACCAGTGGTGTGGATGCTGGTGATGATGGGCAGCTGGGAGGAGAGAGTGGGTGAGTTTAGAATACATTTCAAAAGATGTGTTGATGGATTTGAGGGTGTGAAGGAAAGAAAGGAATTGAGGAATACTTTTAGGTTTCTGTTCAGAGCATTCGAACACATGTGATGCTTTTTACTTAGTTGGGAAGACTTGGACAATAGTAGGTTTTGGGGAGAAAACCTAAAGTTTTGTTTAGTATATGGTAAGTTTGAGATCCATATTAGGCATCCAGGGGGAGATGTGTGGGGCATAAGCAATATTTGAAGGGATAATGGGTGTGAATTTTCCAAATCTGATGAAGGACATTATAGATTCAGAAAATTTCACAAACCCCAAATACACTATAATTTCAACAGAGTAACAATAAAACTGATAGCTGACTTTTAAAAATAGAATCAATGAAAGCCTGAAGACAAATGATGTGTTCAAAAAGCTAAAGGAAAATAACTGCCAACTTAAAATACCTAGTGAAAACATCCTTCAAAGAGAAAGGCAAAAAAAAAAAAAAGAGACATATTTAGACAAACGAAGACTGAAAAAATATATTGCCAGCATACCAAAGTGGAAGTTTGCAGATACAACAAGGAATAGATTTCATTGACACATTTTGAGATTCTTGAACATACTATGAGGAAACATTTGCTCCCTCCAAAGCATCTTTAAGGCACATCCTGTTTTCTCTGCCTTGGGTTATTCTCATCTCTCTTTGTTAGGTTAACCCTCTCTGGTCATCTAGATAGAAGCACAAGTGCCACTTCTCTGGAAGCCTTCTGTGATTCCTGATCTAGTTTGGAATGAGGTCAAGTCCTCTTGTAAGGCTGTCATATGTATCCAAGTATTATTAGAGTCTTCTACAATGTTGAATAGGGAAGTTATCATAATATAAAAATATTTGTGAACTGATGCCATATAAAATCAGTTCTCACTTATCAAAACCTCTTGCCTTAATATTAGCTTCTATCTCAATTCATCCTTTTAGTGTTTTATATTATTTAATCTCTAGTTGATAGTTGGATGCTTACAACAATATAGTACTAATTGGTTCTAAAGAAAAATTGCATGTATTGTCGGCTATGCAGAATTTCATGAATTTGATGATAGTGATGTTGAACTTCTAGAACCACATACAATGGTAATGACCAATAAAGAGCCAGCAGAGTTATGTGAGTCATAGCTGGAAGAAGATATATGGACAGTGAATGACCTTCAACAGATAATACTTGGAAATCAAAGAGCTACTCTAAGAAAATTAATTACTTTTTACAGAAATCCCCTTTTTTATTATTGTCCTGTAAAAGATCAGAGTGAAAATAAGGGTTTTGCATTATGCTGTTGTACAGTATTTTGGGGGAATTGTTATCCATCTCTCTAATCAACACTTGATTCATCCTTTTTTTCTTTTTGTTAATCCTCACCAGAGGATATTTGTCCATTGATTTTTTTCAGACAGAGTGGAAGGGAGGGAGGGAGAGAGAGAAACATTGATGCGAGAGACACATTGATTAGTTGCCTCCCACACAACCCCAACTAGGGCCAGGAATCAAACCTGCAACCCAGGTATGTGCTCTTGACTGAGAATCAAACCTGTGACCCTTTGGTCCGCGGGCTGACGCTCTAACCACTGAGCCAAACCGGCCAGGGCACATACTTTTGTTTTAAGAATGACTTTAAAAAATATATATATTTATCTTTATTTTTGAAAGTATTACAGATGTCCCTCCCCCCCCACTGACCCCTTCCTTCCTGCTCCGACCCCCTCCTGCCTTTACCACACTGTTGTCTGTGTCCATTGGTTGTGCATATATGCATATAAGTTTATCTCTTCCCGCCTCCCCTCCCCCCTTCCCTCTGAGGTTCGTCAGTCTGTTCCCTACTTCCATGTCTTTGGATCTGTTTTGTTCGTCAGTTTATTTTGTTCATTAGATTCCCCATATAAGTGAGATGACTTTTAATTTTTTCTATTTTTATTTTTATTTTTTTAATCCTCACCCGAGGACATTTTTCCATTTTTTGTTCAGATAGAGTGGGAGGGAGAGAGAGGAAGAGAGAGAGAGAGAGAGAGAGAGAGAGAGAGAAACATCAACGTGAAAGGGACACATCGAGTGGCCACCTCCCATATGACCAACCAGGGCCGGGGACAAATTGCAACTGAGGTACGTGCCCCTAGCGGGAACCGAACCCGGGACTCTCTGGTCCGTGGGCTGACGCTCTAACTGCTGAGCCAAACTGGCCAGGGCTTGAGATGACTTTTAAAAATATTTTTAAATATTAGAATAAATAAACTTAAAAAAACCATTTTCAAGATAAGGCATTCAATTTATTTTGTGTAAGAAATCACACAAACTTAAAACAAGGAATATTTATTCTCTCTCATGGTTTCCATTAGGAATTCAGGAAGGGTTTGCTAGCCGGTTCTTTTCTGGGGCAGCTCACCTGGTTGCAGTCGTATATTAGCTGAGGCAGCAGCCGTCTATAGGTATGACTTGGCTAGAATGGCTCATTCATATGGCTGGCTGTTGGCCTAGGGCCCCATTTCTCCTCATACGGGTCTTCCTGTGAGGGTGCTTGAGCGTCCTCAGGGCACGGGGGCTAGCTTCCTCAAGAGCAAGTGATTCAAGGGTCCAACGTAGAAGCTTCAATGCTTGTTATGACTTAGCATCAGCAGTCACATGCGGTAACTTTGACCAACTGTTAGTCACACAGGGCCAACTCTGGTTCACTGGGGGCCACCACTTGAGTACAAGAATACCAGGAGTTATGGATCATTGTAGGCAATCTTGGGAGTTGGCTGCCACAATTTATTTTTTTTCTTTCACAATTTATTATGAAAATTTTATTTTGTTGTAAGTGGATTCACTCTAAGAGGCCTTGATTTGGTATCAGTTATCCTGAGATAAGTAGAACCTCCCAAACTATTGCTTTGTTCTTACCATTAGGTTATTTGTTGCCTCTGCCTCAACAGTGTTTTATGAAGGAAGGGTCCAGTGGACCCCCACCAACTAGCACAGTACCTGATACATAATAGGTGCTCAGTAAAAATGTACTGAATGGATGAATAAATGAATCCAGTAGAGGTTGTCTGCTCCTGGGTAGAGAAACTGCAAAGTTACATTAAATATATTTATTTTTGTTTTCTTTTCCTGGGTGTGCCTTTATGTTGCTGCTGTAATAAGCCTACATGTTGAGTGTTCTGTATTCATGTTAATGTTTAATTTTTAAAACATTAACTTAGTCTGTGCTGTTGTGGAGGAAATAAAAATATAAGTAGAAGTAGCCATCTCTCATTATCCTTGGGGAATTGGTTAACAATTCTGTGAATAACAAATCTGTAGAGGCTCAAATCTCTTATATAAAATGGTGTGGTATTTGCATAGAACCTACACAGTCCTTCCATACACTTTAAATCATCTCTAGATTAGTTATAATTTTTAACACAATGTAAATGCTATGTAAATAGTTGTTATACTGTTTAGGGAATAATGACAAGAAAAAATGTCTGTACAAGTTCAGAACAGACGCAGCCATCATGGGCCTAACTACATAGTCCACGTCAGCAACAATGTAACAGTTCTTGGAATTTTCCACTGTTGGTCAGCTGAATCCATGGATGTAGAACCAACAGATACAGAAGGCTGACTGTATATGTGCTATTGGATTGATACGGCTTTAGCTTCTTTCCAGGGAGAAAATTATTCACCTAAATTCTATAATTGATCACTTGGTGTCACTCAAGAATATTGATGACCATTTTGACAATTTGGGATTAGTAAGGATGGTAAAACTGTATTTATAAATGAAAAAAAGTTGTTTTGCTTCATTGATGGTAAGATTGTATTAGTAAGTTAGAATTATTCTTCTTAAAGTATTTATAGCAGTTAAGTGATTGTTTTATAGGTTTGTTATTTCTAATGTTCTAGAATTTGTTTTATTCACTGCTTGTTTTGCCTACAAAACCTGTTTAAAACGTTTTTTATTTAAAAACATTTTTAAATAAAAAATGAGACTTGCATGGGTGGCAGAATGCCAGCAAGGACCGAATTCTTACAGCTGCCTGCACACTATTATTCTGAGATGCTGTTATTTAAATGGTTCAGATAACAGCTGAAACAGGACTCTGTGAGGAGGGGTTAGCCCTTCTAATCTGCCCCATCTCTGCCTTCCTTCAAAATTAAGGAGCCTAATTTTCAGCAATGAATCAGTGTCTGAGTCCCCCTTCCGCCAGATGATAGATGTGAGCAGAGCCTGTTCTGGAAGAGTTGCCTTTAGAAGCTTACACAGCATGTCCAGTTAAGATGGGCTAAATACTGAGATTTACCAGCACCGTGGATATGGAAGCTGAGAGGTGGGGTAGGAGCCAGCGTGACATCATCTATGTCCCAGCTCCATTTCCATGCGAGCCTCCTGGCTCTGCACTCTGCCGTGTCCTCAAGCCATTCTGAAGGTGGCCACAGCACTTCCAAGCCTCTCCACACACTGTCCAGAGGAAGAGAGCTACCTCTTCTCCAGGAGTATCAGAGAAGACTTTTTCCAAAGCTCCCCAGGAAAAGCAGTCTTTGTGGGTCTTTGGCCCACGAGGAGTCACAGCCCCCCTCCTGAACCCATCTCTGGAGATGGGAGTGGGATTTCCCTTGGATCATCGGGCCCACCCGTGGAGCTAGGGGTAGGGCCAGTTTCTGGGGGAGTGCACGGGAGGAGAGGCGAACACCTGCAGCAAATCAGGGTTTTATTGGGAAGGAGGAAATGCATGCTGGGTGGACAGCCAGAACAGTATCCCCTGCACTCCCTGTGGTGTCCCCAGTACCTAGAACAGTGCCTGGCATGTAAGAGGTTGTCAATAAATATTTATCCAATTAATTTGTTCTTTTATTTCTCAGATCCTGTGATTGTTTTTGTTTCTTGGGAGCTAAATGTTTATACATTGCTTATTATTATTATTTTTTTTCTTTATTGATTTTAGAGAGAGGAAGGGAGAGGGAGAGAGAGATGGGAACATCGATGAGAGAGAACGTTGATTGGCTGCCTCCTGCATGCCCCCCACTGGGGATCAGGCCCACAACCTGGGCATGTGTCCTGACAGGAAATAGAACCGGCGACCTCTTGGTGCATGGGTCGATGCTCAGCCACTGAGCCACACCAGCCAGGCACATTGCTTATTATTTCTAAGTGCTACTAAAAAAACCCCCATTTATTAGATAAGCTGTTGCTATTTCACAATTAATAGAATTGTTAAAAATAATTTATAATTAAAACAATGTGGTAAATATATGTTTAGACATCTTTGCTAACATATCCCTGTCTGAGGGCTCATTTTTAGTAAAACTACGAAAGCACATCTGATCCATTATTTATAACTTGTAAGCCAGTGGAAGTATAACAGAGAATGTCATTTTATAATAATGGCATGTTGTAGGAACCATAAAATCTCACATCACTTGTCGACACTTGTTCAGTGAGAAGTGAATTAGGGTGAGATTACTATAAATCCTGCAACTAACGTAGTGATTGATGATGCTTTGGTAAATGAATCCGTAAGAAGATGTTCAGAAGCTTCCCACTGATCTGTAGTAATATGGGTATATGTTCATTTTATCTCTTGATGTTACAGACTATAATTAAATTCTTGCATTGCTGAGGCCGTTGTTGGTTTACTTAAAATAAAGTTAGCATCCAGGTAACGGGTTCTGGTTCTCAGCCATGGTGCTTGTCATCCCGCAGGCAGCCAGGTCTCAGAGGTGCTGGCTTCTCTATGTCATCGCATCCCCAAACGTGCGAGGTTTGACTTGATCATCTGAGTGATGGCTGGTGGATTAGGGTGCACGCTCTGTGGCTCTAAAAGATTTAAATTGATATGTATGAGGATCAGACCTGCTTTCTGGTGGCCTTTAGGCTAATGGCCCAGAATACTTTCAGACAATGAGCTTTGTGGCTTAAAAAATATTAGTTTACAGAACCAATGGGAATAAAATTTAATTATTATTTAAGACCTTCTTTTCTTCCTCCCACTGTCAGTTCCTCTGTATTGTTAATCCCAACTGGGGAGTTCCCATTTGAGAGCCTGAATGTAGGGCTGCAGTGTTGAGGGTAGGGCAGGGTCTGTGTGATACTCTTTTACTCCTGGCCCGTTAGTTCGTTACTAGTGATACAAGAATGTTGATGTTCATAACTTGACCTGGGGGCTCCCCTTGTTTGAATACATTCTTGAAACATCATTGCTGCAAGTTTGAGACGTGAGTATCTCCTGAACGGGGCAGAGGCCTGGTGTGCTTAAGAGAGAGTGTGAAATGACCTTCATGGAATAATTGAGTCCCTTGAGGATCTAGCAGAGGGTGAAAATTGATGGGAGAGGGGAGAACCCTCCAAAGTGAGGGGAAAGACTTTCCTTTTAGTGTTGAGTGTCCAGGTGACGTGACACTGGGGAGGGACCCCGGCCTCACCGGCGTGGTTTGCGGTTTTCAGGTCAGTGCTCAACGTGAGAGGAGAACAGCGCAGGTAGACGTAGATGAATTGATTCAGGTCAGGGAGACGAGGGGGCCAGAAGTTGAAGGTATTTGTACTGATAATATCTGAAGTGATAAATCATGAGGTTGAGGCAGAGAACTGAAACCAGGAAGAATTCAGTCTGTCGAAAGAAGACAGAGAGAGATTCAGCTACTGAAAGACTCCCTTCACCACTTCATTAAACATTTAGGCACATTTTCTGAAATGTTAAATTTTCATCAATATTTGATCTTTTTTGTTTAACACATTTTGGTTAATAATGTGGTGTAAGGAAGAAATGTATGTTTATCGTGCTCAACTCACACTGACTCTGAAAAATATGAAAAAAGAATTTACTGTCAGTGAAATTGAAATCTTATTTCCCTCCCGTCTGCTCGTTATTGCTTCCTATTTGCATATTACTTTAGGGTAATGAGAAGGAATAAAATACATTTTATTAAGATCAGAATGAATCTAGCAAGGTGGATTCCTGAATATTTATGAAACACGGCAGTAAATGAATAAAATCAAGCATTAATAAATTTTGTTGTTCTGTCTTGGATTTTGTGAAATGGCAAAGCAAAGTCAAAGAATCAGGTAAAAACTCTGAGGTATTCATGCTAACAACTTAGATGATAACACTGTATCCACCAAAAAGCAAAAGTTAGAAGAAAAGGAAAATAAGTGTTGAAGATCTATGTATTTTATAATAGAAAAAATGAATTTTAATGTAACCTATGCACATTTTGGAAAATAAAATGAAAAGAAAAACTAGTTACCATTGATTATACTACTCAACAATAATCACAGATAACATCTTGAGTATTTTATTCCAGATTTTGTTTTTCTGTGTAGAGATTCTTTGCTTTTACTATGGTTGGAGTTATTTTTAGTAAGTTTCAAACATTTATGCTACTTGAAAAGGTTAGGGTAGTTGAAGGAGAGAACGATGACAGTTTCACTCATGTCTGACTGTGCAGTACGGTCTGCCGTTGAAAGAAATCTTACAAAAGGTGGAGTTCTGGAATTGACTATGGTTCCACACTTGTTTTTCTAATTAAATATTTGTAATAAAGCTATAGCTGTAAAAATGAAGTGCTTATGCAAATTGAAACCTAGAATAACCAAGACAATTTTGAAAGGGAATATAGTCGGAGGATTTACACTACCAAATTTGGCAGCGGCCTAAGAATGGACATAAACATCAATAGGACAGAATAAAAAGTCCAGTGATAAACGCACACATTTATGATAACTTATTTTGACAAAGGTACCTAAGTATTTCAAGGGGAAAGGATAATCTTCTCAACAAATGTTGCTGGCACCCATACGCAGAACCGTGAACTTAGACTCTTACTTCACACCAAATATAAAAATGATCTCAAAGTGAATCATGGACCGAAATGCAAGAGTTAAAACCAAAACTCCTGAAGGTTGTTTTTCTTGTTTGACTTTGCATTAGAAGAGCTTTCTTAGAGCACTTCCAAAGTATCACCCACAAAAGAAAACATTAAGAAACTAGGCTTCACTAAAATTAAAACATCTGCTTTTCAAAAGACACCATAAGAAAATAAAAAGACAAATTACAACTAAAAAAATGTGCTTTGCAAAAGATCCTCTTAAGAGGATGAGAAGATAAGCTACAGATTGGGAGAAAATATTTCTAAACCATATATCTTAAAATAGACAGTATCTAGAATATATAAAGAATACTCAAATGCAGCAGTAATAAAACAATCCACTTTGCAAATGGGCAAAGGACAAAGACGTGAACAGACTTCACAGACATTTCACTGCAGCGGAGATGCAGATGCCACATAAGCACATGAAAAGATGTTCAGGTGATTAAGCATCAGGAGAATGCACATTAAAACCGTAATGAGCCCTGGCCGGTGTGGCTCAGTTGGTTGGAGCATCATCCCATGAACCAAAATGTGGCAGGTTTGATTTCCGGTCAGGGCGTGTGTGGGAGGCAACCGATCAATGTTTCTCTCTCTTTCCCTCCCTCTCCCTAAAATCAATTTAAAAAAACCATAATGAGATATCACTACACACCTACCAGAATGGCTAAAATAAAAAGTGACAATACCAAATGCTGCTGGAAATGCAGAAAAACTGGACCACTGACCTATTGCTGCGTCAGTGTCAAATGGTACAGCCACTCTAGAATTCACTTTGGCAGTTTTCCTGAACTAAACATATCTTTGCCATGTGATCCAGCAGTTGCACTATTGGACATTTATCTCAGAGAAATGAAAACTTATCTTCACACCTGTATACAAATGTTTATAGCAGCTTTTTTCAGAATCACAAAAAAGCGAAAACTACTCACATGTCTTTTACTGGGTGAATGGATTAAACAGCTGTGGTATAGCCATGTCATGGGAATACTATGCAGCAATGAAAAGGAACAAATGATGCACGAAACAACTTACATGGATCTCCAGGGAGTTATGTTGAGTGAATAAAGCAAGTATCAAAAGGTGGAATATTCTATTAATAGAACATTCTTACAATAACCAAAGTATGGAGCTGTGGGTAGATCAGTGGTTGCCCAGGGTTCAGCCTGGGGAGGGTATGGCTGTGAGGATAGCACGAAGGAGCCCTGTGGTGATGGAGCAGTTCTGTATCATGAGTGTGGCAACCGTTACATGAATCAAACATGTTATAAAATTGCATTGAACTGATGCTCACCATTACTAATCATCTGGGAAAGCAAGTCAGAACCACCCATTAGGACTTCATACCCATTGGGATAGCAGTTACTTAAAAAATAAGCAGGAAATGACAAGTGCTGATGAACATGTGGAGGAATTGGAAACTTGCACATTGCTGGTGGGAATGCAAATTGGTACAGCCTTTATAAACAGCATAGAGATTTCTCAAAAAATTAAAAATAGAAATGCCATAGGATCCAGCAATCTCAAAAGATTTGAAAGCAGGGACTCAGATATCTGTACACCCTGTTCACAGCAGCATTATTCACAGTAGGCCAACCTGGACACAATCCACATTTTCATTGATGGGTGGATGGATAAACAAAATGTGGTCTATACATACAATAGAATATTACTCAGCCTTAAAAAGGCAGGAAATTCTGACACACGCTTCAACATGGAGCATCCTTGAGAACTTTGTGCTAAGTGAAATAAGCCAGACATAAGAGGACAAATACTGTGTGATTCCACTTATATGAGGTCCCTAGAGGAGTCAAAGTCATGGTGAATGGCTGTTTCCAGGGCTGGGTGAGAGGGTATGGGAGAGTAAGGTGTTAGGGTTTCTTGGGGACAGTTTCAGTTTTGCAAAGTGAGACGAGTCGTGTGCACGGATGTTGCACAACAGTGTGAGGGTAGTTAATGCCGCTGAACTGTATACTTAACATTGGTTAAGGTGGTAAATTGTATGTTATGTGTATTTTGCCACAATAAAAATGCATAGAGATATAGACACATACACACACACGGAAATGTGTGCGTTTAAAACTGGTTAAATATGAATAAAATCTGTAGATTTAGTCAATGCCAATTTTCTGATTTGATATTTTACTGTAGTTAATTTAAGCAGGATGTTCTGTTGGGGGAAACTGGGTGAGAAACCATGGGATTTCCCTCTGTTTTTTTTCTACTTCCTGTGAATCTATAATTATCTCAAAATAAAACTCCTTTATATTTTAAAGGCAAGCCACAGATTTTCCTGCTATACAGGGAATAGACAAAACTATCTGTAATCATTGGAAGAGTTTGCCATTTTGTTAGATGTTTCACCCATATATAGGAATTAAAATTCTAAGATTTAGTAGAATTTTCCATTTGCACCTTTTGCTTTTTTTTTAAATTAAAAAAAAAAATCCTCACCTGAGGATATTTTTCTGTTTATCTTCAGATAGAGCGGGAGGGAGAGAAAGGGAGAGAAAGGGAGAGAGAAACATCGACATGACAGGGACACATTGACTGGTTGCCTCCCGCACGACCCTGACCAGGCCGGGGACAAACTGCAACCAAGGTACGGTACGTGCCCTTGACCGGAATTGAACCCACGACTCATTGGTCTGTGGGCTGACGTTCTACCGCTGAGCCAAACCGGCCAGGGCTGCACCTTTTGCTTTTTTGCAGACTCCAAATGATGATACTGAACTTTGTTGTTGTTTTGTTAATCCTAACCCAAGGATATTTTTTCCATTTTTTTTTTTTTTTTTTAGAGAGAGAGTGGAAGGAAGGGAAGGGGGTGGGGAGACAGAGAGAAACATCAATGTGAGAGAGACACATTGGTTGGTTGCTTCCCGAATGTGCCCTGGCTGGGGCCAGGATTGAACCTGCAGCCCAGGTACATGCCCTGTGCCCTTGACCAGGAATCAAACCTGTGACACTCTAACCACTGAGCCACACTGGCCAGGGCTATACTGAAATTTATCATCAATGATAGAGTTTGACTTCAGGAAATTACATTTTTCAAATGAGTGAATGAATGAATTTCTGTATACCAGGCTTTTATCTTAATGGATTTGATTTGGGTGTCTTAAGAAAAGCATCATTCATAATTTGCTTTTAATCTTGCTTTGCAGTGATTCTATTTTAAAAAATACATCATCTGGTAAATATTAGTGAGAAAATTTGGCAAGAATACAGACTTCTGTGTTGAACTAGATTAAAAAATGTTCTTGGCAACTGGATTATGCCAGGAGGCCAACAAGGAGGCGAGCATTAGTAGTGTTTACTCTGTGGGTAAAGGGGGAGAAAAGGAGCTGACACTGATGGTCAGCATTTATTGAAGCCTGGGCTCCAACGACTGTGGTGGGTACTTTTATAGTGATTTTTATTGCCTCACTTCATGCCCTGTGTAGGGTGGTTAAGTGTTCTGTAGAAGAGGAAATTGAAACCCGGAAACATTCAGAGTCTTTCCCGAGGATACAGGGCTGTTGTGTCCCTGAACCAAGATCCAGACTTGTTTGGGAGAGGCAGCAAAATGTGCATCCAGGGGCAGGTTTTGGGTCATCTTTAGGAGTACACTGGTCTTTGTCAAACCCTTTTCATCTCTGGCTCTGGATGGCCCTGGTTTATAAGCAGGAAGTGTTTATAGCACACACACACACACACACACACACACACACACACACGGATCGATCTTAAAGATGACTATTAAATACAGTATTTCAGAGAGTAAATATCTGTTGATTAATTTACATTCAGTAAATATGTATTGAGTGCTTAGCTGGTCCCAGGCAATATTTTGGGCACTGGGGATACAGCAGTAGACAAATCAGATCAAAATCAAAGAAAATAAGTAAAATATATGTATGTTGGCTAGTGGCAAGGATTGGAAGGGAAGAGTGATAGGATGTGCTAGGATGGGTTGATATTTTGAATAAGGGCATGGAGGGAGCCTCACAGGGCCACCTGAAGGTGGTGAGGACTAAGGCTTAAAGATCTACTGGGGAAGGGCATCCCGGACAGAGGGACTGGCAAGTCTAACAGCCCTGGGATGGGATGGAACACAAAGAGGCGGTGTATCTGGAGCACAGGACTGTGTGGGGTGTGGGGTGGTTGGGATGAGGTCAAGGAAATATAGTGGCCTCCTTGGAAAGGGCCTCGGAGGCCATCGTTAGGACTTTTGCTTTAATGTGGGAGATGGGATGAGGTTGGAGGGTTTTGAACAGAGGTGTTATCATCCAACTTAATGTTGAGAGGATCACTTCTGGGGCTTTGTGGAGAAGAGAGGCCACCGGAAACCCAGGGAGAGCAGGGCTACCAGTTAGAAGGTGGTTGCAGTAATGCAGGCAGGAGATCACAGCAGCTTGGATCAGGGTGGTGGTAATGGAGGTGGTGAGGAGTTGGATTTTCCTTATATTTTTCTGGTTGGGCCCATAGGACTTGCTGATGGATTAGATATGAGGTATGAGAGATCAAGAGACTGAGAAGGGCTCGAAGTTCTTTGACCTAAGCAGATTGTGGATGCCCTTGGCTGAGACGGGGCAGATCGTGGGAGGGGCAGATCAGGAGCTCGGGTTTGGGTCAGTGTGAGAGTTCCAAAGGGAGGCGAGTGTCGCCTGTGCGCAAATCAGTGCTGCCGCACCTGTGAGTGTACAGAAGGAAGTAGTCCATGTGGTTATTGCTCTCAAGGAACTTGCTGATGAAGGGAGATTAAAGTGCACACACATTTAAAAAGTATGTGAAGGTTTTAAGCGATACGGACCAAAGCTGCTGGAGAACTTCAGCTGAGTGGTCACCATAGGCTTGAGTGGTTTGGGGTTAGGTTGACTGTGGTGAAAAACTAGCATTTCCCTTGGCCTTGAAGTGTCTGGAGGGGTTGGCAGTTCAGACGGCTGGGAAGGTACAGAATGCCCAGAGACAGGGATTAAGGCATGATGGCTGGCAGGAGGGTTTGAGATGGAGAGCACAGATATTAAGGTTGAGGAAGGACCTGGGGGTCGGCTAAGGAGTTTGGCCTTCATTTTTTGGATAAGACATGACTGAAGGGGGTTGGTTTATGCAGGTGATCTGATTGAATTACTGCTTTAGGAAGTTTAATCATCCCCATTGGGATTCTCAGAAGGAGGCCTCTTTGGTGTTTTATTTGTGCTTCTTTTCTGGGCGGCTTCCTCAGCATTGACTCCAGTTTTCCTGATACCTGTTCTCCTTTTGGCCCCCTGGATGCTAGTAATTCCTGTTTCGCCTCCAGTCTCTCTGACAACAGCCCCTTCCTCATTTATTCAGGACGTGTTTACTGAGAGTGCTTTGTGGTGACCTCGTGCTGGCCTGGAGGACAGAGCAGGTGGTCTCGTGGGGAACAGGCGTTCAGTGAATTACCCACACCTCTACATACTTCCCGTTTTCTTATGCCTTGTGAAGGGAAACTACAAACCCCCCAGGGGAAGGGAGTTCGGGGTGGACCCCTGGAGGGAGAGGAGGTCTGCAGCCTGGCTAATGCTGGGCAGTAGGAAGGGGAAGAGTGCTCAAGCCCAAGGGCCACGTGGCAGGCCCTGTGCTGGGAACGCGCCCAGGAAGGAAAACACAGGTGGGTGCGACTGCTGAGTTGTGAGGGAGGGTCCTCCGAGGTCTGTGCGTGGACCTCTTCTCCCGTGCCGCCCCTCTCCGGGACTCTGATCTCTTCTGTTAACCGCAGCTGTCACCTGGGCAGGTGTTCCACCTCTCCCCTCCCTCAGGACACCCGGTCTTCCTCCTCGCCAGGCTTCCCACCTGCATGTCCTGAAGGCGGGATATGCGTAGCATGTCCTGACCTCCATGAAGTATTTCTCACTTGGCCATTTCTCAGGTCAACACTGGACGTTTCACTTGGACCTCTACTTCCCTTCCTGCCTTTCTCCTTGGGCCAAATGCTGTTTCTGCTTTTCTTTCCTATCGAAACACAACTCAAATGTCACTCTTTTGCAAAGCCTCTTCTACCGTTTGTCCTCCCTACCCCCGTCGTCTGCGGCAGAGGGATTACTCCTGTGATCCTGTAAAATGCTGTCCGTGGCTCTGTTAACATTATTGATTTGTTCTATTGACCGCTGTATGTTTGTTTGGGTTCTTAATGGATCGAGTCCTTCTAGACCTTTTTCCCTGGTACACTGCATGACATTTGGGAGTTAGAGTTTTAGAAGTAACTCTTACGAGCAGATTAAAATGACGATTGAAACACTGATGAAAATGCTTCAAACAGGACAATGGAAGTAGAGAGAAAGGAGTCATGTCTAATACAGAGTGAGAATATATCAAATAAAGAAAACCCATCTATCTGATTTTCCCCTTGGCGTCTGAATTGGGGGTGCTGGCCATTTGAGAGAAAATTGGTCCCTTGAGATCCTCCACTCAACCTTGGGGTTTCATCCTTTGCATTTAAAATTGCATTGGCGATGTCTAGGGCAAAGGGTAAGGGACAAACCACATCGTTTGCAAAGATTAATTAAAGAAGAAATAAAATTGTATGCTAACTCATCGCCTCCCCAAGAAAAATTGTAATCGATAGTGAAGTCTGATAACCACGAATCTACTTGGAAGTAATAGGCGTTTACCAAGGGTGCTTCATATAATCCATTTATTTTAATTTCTGTTTAATTCTTTGTGATGATGGGGGTGACAAGCTCATTGTTTCCTCGTTCTCCACTCTTCCCAGGAGGGATAGCTCTTCACATGCTTCCTGTTCTGTGTGGCAGGCTTCAGAACAGAAAGACAGGATCCCAGCTGGTGGCATTCCACTCAAGGGGGAACAAGGCAGCAGCATTTAGGGGTTCGCTTGGCTTGCAAGGATGGTTGGATGAAGACATGCAGTGCCTGCCCCAGAGCACGTCAGCCCATCTGCACAGCAGCACTCCCTGGTCTGTGCCGGCGTCGGGCTTGCAGGTACACGCTCATTATTTCTGACTTCTTAATTATAGCGAAGTCGTCACAGATTTGGGTGAGCTGCCTAGTTATTAGATAATTACTCTGTTGTAGGGCATCTGAAATTGCAACGAAGCTGACAGGCACACCGAGCATGGGTAGCTTTTGTGTTTGAGGCTTCCGAGTTTTCCCTTAGTTTATATACAGTGTTATTCCAAACAATTATTAAACACAGAGAAGTATTTTATGCTGCATGCTGGGATTTGCGTTTCAAAAGAAGGAGTAAGGGATTTTATTTTTCCTCTTGGAGGGAGGATAGCCATTGCTGAGGAGACATGGGAAAATCTATGTACTCTCAGGTGCTCTCACTTGTGATTCTAAGTGTTTCCATATAAACAACCGTAGCAATAAGGAGAAGAGCCCCAAGGAGCAGCAGATAGAAACTTGGCCTCGCTAAAGCCCCCTTTTGTGTATGTTTGTGTTTTCTGGTCTTATGTGGAGTTGGAGTGTGAAAAGGCTCATACAGTCCATTGTAGTGGGTGGGAAGGTTTGGGGAGGGGATACAGGATGCCAGTGGTCCTCCAAAGTTACTTGACTAGGGTCTTGGGTACATTTGTCCACACCTGCCTTCCAGTGCCTTTTTGGAGGGCTTAGTAGGAAAGTTTCTGTGCAGTGCAGCAACTTTTTGTGACACTCTACACTCAGCATAGTATTGTCCCTTAACCTTCCTTTATTTAGGTCATGTAGCTTCATTTCTAATGCTTTGTACTCTAACCACAGAACAGCCTAAATTGTAGGAGCTCTTGGTTATAGCATAACCCTAGAAGATGGCTTGGAAGGGAACTAAAACCTCTAGACACATAGTGATTCGAGTGCTATATTCATGATTTTTGCCACATCTGAGAACTACTTTCACTATTAGTTATTTAATACATTTCCTGTGTTGGGCTTAGCTTCATCCTAAGAATAATACTAGATTTCATAATGTTGCAGCTAGGACTCTGGAGCCAGACTGTCTGGGCTCAAATCCTAGCCCCACCTCTAACTGGTACAGTAACCTGGAGAAGTCCCATCTCTGCATCTCTGTTTCTCCAAGTGCACAGTGGGGATAATTGTAGTATCTGTCGCATAGCATTTTGGTGAGGATTAAATGGAAAGAAAGAATGTAAAACAGTCACAGTAGTACGTGCTCACAAAACATTATTAGTTATATATTTTTCTAATAAACATGAAACTACTTAACCATTTAAAAACTCACTTTTATGCCAGCTAAAATTAGATGACATTCTACTTACAGGGTATGCGTCTTGCTTCAAGAAACATTAATCTTGTCGTTTCGTGGTACACCTTTCTTGAGCTTGGTCCTTTCCTAACTCACCATGGACTAAGGCCACCGAGGACTCCACTCCTGAGGCAGCCCTGAGAGAGCAGCCCACCTCCCTGGGGCTCCGTAGCTTCCTCCCATTGGCTCGACTTTCCCCTTTGACAGCATGGGGACCGACTCTAATCTCTCTTCTCCATTAGAGCCCTTTACATAATTGAAGAAAGCCACCGTGTCTTCTGGTGGCTTCTCGTTTTCATTTCCACAGCATGTCAGTTTTTCCTCTGAACCAGCCCCAGCCTGCCTTGCGTGTCTAGTGTTAGTCCTTTACAAGGACAGAAGCTGTGGGAGAAGAGACGTGTCCTAGGGCACCTGGGATACACTTTGCTGGTACTGATTAGTTTTTATAAACCCTGTGAGCACCTGGAGCCTGGGAGCATCCTCCGTCTTTTCAGATGCAGAAGATGCAGGTGGAAAGTGGGTCCAGCCAACATTTTCATTAGGAGCCGGAAATGTTCATTTGAAGACGTCTGTGTTGCCTCTGTGGAAGGGAACAGGGTGGCAGGTGAACTTGCTTTCCACTGTGTACTCCTATCTTTCAGATCTTATGTCGTACAATGTGTTACCTATTAAGACATCACTTGCACATTCAAGACAAGTGGAAACAGACTATTCTAACTGAGACATATCTTAAAAAATAATATGAAGGCTTTTTGTCAATGGCCAGTTCCTAAGTGAACAGAAAGATAAGAAATATGTGTAGTGCTCTGAAAGGAGGATATATAATAAATAAAAATAACAACAAAACCTCACCTCCAGCCTGTACCCTCCTTTTGCCACCCACATATTCCGTTTGGTCTGGCTAACTCCTACTTCTCCTTTAAGATCAGCTCAGGTGTTATATACCCTGGGAAGCTTCCTTTATGCCCTAACCCTCTCCCCACAGCTGTGGCCAGGGTCTCCCTTCCTGTTTCTTTTTTTTCTTTTTCTTTTTTTTTTATCCTCACCCGAGGACATTTTTTCATTTTTTGTTCAGATAGAGTGGGAGGGAGAGAGAGGAAGAGAGAGAGAGAGAAACATCGATGTGAAAGGGCCACATCGAGTGGCTGCCACCCGCACGACCAACCAGGGCCGGGGACAAACTGCAACCGAAGTACATGCCCTTAGCAGGAACCGAACCCGGGTCTCTCTGGACCGCAGGCCGACGCTCTAACCGCTGAGCCAAACCGGCCAGGGCCCTTCCTGTTTCTTGAACATCCTGGGAAGGCTTCCAGACTTGTATGATTCCACTTACTGTGGCCAATTTTTTAAATAGTGAGATATAATCAACATATAATATATTAATTTTAGGTGTACAACATGATTCAATATTTATTGTGAAACGATCACCACAGTAAGTGTACTTAATAGTCATCACCGTATATGTTCACAAATTTGTGTTAGTGATGAGAAAACTTTTAAGATCTATTCTTTTAACAACTTTCAAATATACAATACAGTATTATTAACTGTAGTCACCATGTTGCACATTATACCCCCAGGGCTTATTTATTTTATAACTGGAAATTTGTGCCTTTTAACCCCCTTCACCCCTTTCACCCACCTCCAACCCCCTCCTCTGGAAACCACCAGTCTGTTCTCTGTATCTATGAATTCTTTTGTTGTTCTTTTAGATTCCACATATGAGTGAAATCATACAGTATTTGTCTTTCTCTGACTCACTTCACTTAGCATGATGCCCTCAGGGTCCATCCATGTTATCATAAACGGAAAGATTTCTTTCTTTTTTATGATTGAGTAATAATTCATTGTATAATTCCATTGCACATACGTATACACATATATACACGTCACATTCTCTTTACCCATTAATTCATTGATGGCCACTGAGGTTGCTTCCATATGTTGGCTACTGTAAGTAAAGCTGCAGTGAACTTGGGGGTGCATATATCTTTTTGAGTTAGTATTTTCATTTTTTAGGGGATAAATACTCAGAAGTGGAATTACTGCATCATATTGTAGTTTTATTAAAAAAATTTTTTTTTATCCTCACCTGAGGACATTTTCCCATTTTTTGTTCAGATAGAGTGGGAGGGAGAGAGAGGAAGAGAGAGAGAGAGAGAAACATCGACGTGAAAGGGACACATCGAGTGGCTGCCTCCCACACGACCCAACCAGGGCCAGGGACAAACCACAACTGAGGTAAGTGCCCTTAGTGGGAACTGAACCCAGGTCTCTCTGGACCGCAGGCCGATGCTCTAACCGCTGAGCCAAACCAGCCAGGGCTATTTAAAAATTTTTAAGGAACCTCCATACAGTTTTCTATAGTGGCTGCACCAGTTTACATTCCCACCAATGGTGCAGGAGGGTTTTCTTTTCTCCAAATCCTCATCAACACTTGTTGTTTGTCGTTTTGATGACAGTCATTCTAACTGGTGTGAGGTAATATCTCATTGTAGTTTTAATTTGTATTTCCCTGAGGAATAGTGATATTGAGTACCTTTTCATTATCTGTTGCCCGGCCATCTGTATGTCTTTGTAAAAATGTCTATTCAGATTATCTGACCATTTTTAAATTGGATAGGATTTTTTGTTTTTGGTTATTGAGTTGTATGGATTCTTTATATATTTTGGATATTACCTTCTTATCAAATATATGATTTGTAAGTATTTTCTCCCATTCCATAGGTTGCCTTTTCATTTTGTTGGTGATTTTTTTTCTCGCTGTGCAGCTTTTTAGTGTGATGTAGTACCACTTGTTTATATTTGCTTTTGGTGTCAATAAAAAAAAAATCATCACCAAGACTGATGTCAAGGAGCTTACTACCTATGCCTTTGTCTAGAAGTTTTATGGTTTCAGGTCTTATGTTCAAGTTCTTAATTCATTTTGAGGTTTTTTTGTTTGTTTTGTTTTTTGTTTTTTCATGGTGTAATATAATGGTCCAGGTCCAGGTTCATTCTTTTGCATGTGGCTGTCCAGTTTAATTCATTGAAGAGACTGTTCTTGCCCCATTTTATACTTTTGGATCCTTTGTTGTAAATTAATTGACAATATATATGTGGGTTTATTTCTGAACTCTATTTTCTGTTCCATTGATCTTTGTATCTGTTTTTATGTCCAAACCATACTATTTTGATTACTATATCTTTATAATATAGTTTGAAACCAGGGAGTGAGATGCCTCTGGCCTTGTTCTTTCTCAAGAGTTCTTTGGCTATTCAGGGTCTTTTGTGGTTCCATACAAATTTTAGTTTTTAGTTTTATTTTTGTGAAAAATGCCATTGGAATTTTGATAGGGTTTGCATTGGAATCTGTAGATTGCTTTGGATTGTATGGACATTTAACAATATTAATTATTCCAGTTCTTGAACACAGAATATCTTTCTATTTATTTGAGCCTTCTTCAATTTCTTTTATCAGTATCTTACAGTTTTTGGTATACAGGTCTTTTGCCTCCTTGGCTAAATTTATTTCTAGGTATTTTATTCTTTTGATGCAGTTGTAAATAGGATTGTTCTATTAATTTCTCTTTCTGCTAGTTCATTATTTATGCATAGAAATGCAACAGATTTTTATATATTGATTTTGTATTCTGCAGATTTACTGAGTTTGTTTATTAGTTCTAACAGTTCTTTGGTGGATTCTTTAGGGTTTCCTAGATACCATATCATAGCATATACAAATAGTGACAGTTTTACTTTTTCTTTTTCAATTTTATTTCTTTTTCTTGCCTAATTACTATGGATAGGATTTCCAATACTATGTTGAATAAAAGTGGTGAGAGTGGGCATCCTTGTCGTGTTCCTGACCTCACAGGAAAAGCTTTCAGCTTTTTACTATGACTATAATATAAATCAATGTTGGATTTTGTCAAATGCTATTGAAATGATTATATGATTTTTATCCTTCCTTTTGTTAATATGGTGTATGACATTGATTTATGGATTTTGAACCATCCTTGCATCCTGTGAGTAAATCTCACTTGATCATGGTGTATGATCCTTTCTATGTGTTATTTAGTTTGGTTTGTAATATTTTGTTAAGGATTTTTGTATGTGTGGCCATTAGGATATTGTCATGTAATTTTCTCTTCTTGTGGCATCTTTATCTAGTTTTATTATCAAGGTAATGCTGGCTATACAAAATCAATTTGGAGGAGTTCTTTCCTGATTTTTTAAAAAAACTTTTGAAAGAGTTTGAGGATTGGTACTAATTCTCTTTAAATGTTTGATAGAATTAACCAGTGAAGCCGTCTGGTCCTGGATTTTAGGTCTGTTCAGAATTTTTCTTTCTTTCTTTCTTTTTTTAAACATTTTTTTTCTTTATTGATTTTTTTAGACAGAGAGGAAGGGAGAAGGAGAGAGAATCAGAAACATCTATGAGAGAGAACATCAACTGCCTGCCTCCTGCATGCCCCCAACTGGGGACTGGACCCACAACCTGGGCATGTGCCCTGACTGGGAATTGAACCAGCGACCTCTTGGTGCATGGGTCAATGCTCAACCACTGAGCCACACCGGCTGGGCCTTTCTTTTTTTTTTTATCCTCACCTGAGGATATGCTTACTGATTTAAGAGAGAGAGGGAGAGAGAGAGAGAGAGAGAGAGAGAGAGAGAGAGAGAGAGAGAGAGAGAGAGGTTGATTGATTGAGAGAGAGAAAGAGAGGCTGAGGGGAAAGAGGAGAGAGAGAGAGATACACTGATGTGAGGGAGTACATCGATTGGTGCCTTCCGTATGTGCCACTACTGGGGATTGAACCTTAAAGCTAGGTATGTGCCCTGACTGGGAATTAAACTGGCATGGGATGATGCTCCACCCAACCGAGCCATACTGGCCAGGGCAGATGTTTTATTTCTTTATGATTCAGTCTTGGTAGGTTGTATGTTTCTTGGAATTTATCCATTTCTTCTAGGTTGTCCAATTTGTTGGTGTATGATTTTTTATAGTACTCTCTTATGATTCTTTGTATTTCTGTGGTATCAATTATAACATTTCTTTCATTTTTCACTTTGTATATTTTAGTTCTCTCTCTTTTTTCTTGGTGAGTGTAGCTAAAGGTTTGTCAGTTTTATCTTTTTTTTTTTTAAAAAAAAACTAGCTCTTAGTTTCATTGATCTTTTCTATTAGTTTTTAGTTCTATTTTATTTCTTTCTTTTTGATCTTTGTTACTTCCTTCCTTCTACTAACTTTGGGCTTTGTTTGTTCTTCTGTTAGGTTGCTTATAGCCAAGGAAACAGTAAGGATGGTAATTTCTTCCTAAGAGCCAAAGGTGAAGCCATTGATCAACTAATTTTATTTGTGGTTCAAAGAGTCTTGGAACTGCTAGGTGTGGGCTGCATTATGAGTTAATTATATATCTTTTTGTTAGCTTTGGTAGGCCAGTAGTTTTTCTAGGTATTGATGATGTGTACGTTTGAAACATTTTCTGAAATATAGAAACAGAAGTGCCACGTGAAGCATAGGACTTCCTGAGATGCTGTGCTTTGCTGGTTCCCTGGAGGAGCTCATACTTCAGAAATGTCGGAGAGACTGTATGAGTTTTCAGATACCCTCTAAATGAGTTGTAAAGCTACAGCTGCCTAAGAGAAGACAGACTTTCCATGTGAATAGAACATGATTATAATAATTTATGTCCTTGAGTTATGAGGCTTAGTTTCTGCATGTGCAGATTTGCAAATTTTTATGAGTCAGAGAAATATATTGTAAAGCTAGGATCCAGAGAGACATCATTTTGCCTTAACTAATGACTTGGGATTTTGCATTTACAGCAAGTAAATCACACTTTGTGTTTTAGTGATGGGCAAAAGCACATAGATTAAGATGTTGAGAGATTTTAGGGTTGGGTCATTTGGCTCTTTAGGGCCTACCAGGCCACTCTTCCCTATTCAACGTCTCTCTGTATCATGGTCCCTCCTGTGGACTGACTTGTGTCACCAAAATTCATATGTTGAAGCCATAACCCCCCAACGTGATGGTATTTGGAAGTGGGGCCTTTGGGAGGCGATTAGGATTAGATGAGGTCATGAAGGTGGGGCCTTCATGGTTGGATTAGTGCCCTTATAAACAGAGGCACCAGAGAGCTTGCTGGTGCTCATGATCTGCCACGTGAGGACACAGTGAGAGGGAGACTGTCTGCCAGTCAGGATGAGAGTTCAGACACCAAACTGGCGGCACCTGATCTTGGATTCCCAGCCTCCAGAATTGTGAGAAAATATCTTTCTGTTGTTTCAGCCATCTGGTGTGACATTTTGTTGTGGCAGCCCGAGCTGATTCATGCAGTCCCATCACAAGCAAAACTTGTCAAAGTCCAACTGAGGGCTCAAGACCATGTGTTTACTACACAGAAGTGCCCTGCCATTCCTTTTGGAGGTTGTGTTACATAATGCATTTTTAACATATAAAAGTCTGATGGAGACAGGTGGAGGTGAAAACTGGAGTCCATTTATGGGAGAAATTCTAGTAAAGGGGAAACATACTTTGCTTAAGAATCAATAAAATCCTTAGAGCCTGGTACATTTTATGCCATGAGTAGGGAAACGTGGAGCCATTTGAGTATTTAACTGGTTTAATGTTTAAATATAAAAGTTCTTGGATGTACAGTACGATTTAACAAATTGATTAATTTATGATTAATATCAATTTTGGATGCCATAGTCCTATAGCAATAAAAGAATGACCCAAGAGAAGTACGAAAGCCTTTAGGTTTTAGCTCTCTTAAAAATCATTCATTCACAGCGAGTGAAGGCCAGCCTCATGTGCACCACGTTATGTTAGGAAAAATGGAGACTGAGGATAAGCTCATATCCTCATGTGGGGATAGTCCCAGCTGTGCTATGTTCCTGCCAGATCTGAAATACAGCGGAACTGCCCCAGCACGTGGTTTCAGGGTCTCTGAGCTGCAGCCTTCCCAGAAGAGACCAACGTATTACATCAGCCTTTTCTGCACTAGCCAGCGATTTGCAACCGGTGTGCTCCAAGAGGCACGCTGGGGTGCGGCAAGAATTTTTAAGACATGCAATACCTGACTGTTTAGTCAGGGGCACTGACCTCTTTTCCCTTAGATTGTCAAATAAAAAAATGACAGCCAACACAACAATAGCTGTCTGGTGTGAATAAATCAAAATTATACCTTTTTTTTTTGGTCAAATTGGCAAAAATATATATTTGTTGGTATGCTACAGAATTTTAGTAATTAGTTGGTGTGTGCTAAGAGATGGAAAAGGTTGAAAGTCGCTGCACTAGGCTGATACTGCGCTCAGGCAATTGTCAGGGGTTTTCTTGAGTTGTTTTTATCCTCTAATTTGTACAGTAATGAACTGTGCTTCTGTTGGAGTTTTAGGATCTTGAAAGATATTTTGAGGAATTTTCTAATTAAAAGAAAGTTGTAACCGGACATCTTAAATTTGGAGCCACAGAAGTCCCAATGTTAATTCAGGCAGTTAGAGAGTTCCATTCCTTCTTTTACATTGACTAATATTAATAGATAGTGTTTATTACCAGGAATAGTGTGAGCAGTAGGAAGATTTAGTGTATAACTTATTAAAAACTTGTACCCTTATAAATTTTGGTTGACCTTCTATAGGACCATGAAGGTGAGTGTTAAATTCTTGAGAAATCAAATCAAAACCACTCTGTACACATCTCTGCACCTGGCCTTGTGGAAACATTAGATCTGCACTAAGACACTAGCCACTAACACATGTGGACATTTCCATGTAAATTATTGAAGGTTAAATACAATAAAAAATGTAGTGACTTGGTTGCACCGGCACATTCCCAGTGTGCATTAGCCGTCGTGGTCAGTGGCTACTCTGTGAGACTCCCCAGACACAGAATATTTCTAACCATCACAGTAAGTTCTATCAGACTGTGCTGTGTGAGACTATTCTCTCTGCCTTTACTGAACTTGGGTTCATTTGAGATCCAGGACAAAAAGATGTGGAAAAGGAGATGATAAAATAAAACGTTATTAACATTTTATCAGCAGACTTTCAGTACAGCATATGATTAATTATCGGAGTATTTTTATAGGTGATAAATGATCCAAGATGTTAGGCTGAGGTGGTCAGGGGTTGTGGTTTTTATTGGATGTTAAAATAACTGGTCGGATCTGCCAGGCAGTGATGAAGTGGGCGGCATTCAGTGAGAATGGATTGAGAGTTTTGTTGGGGAGGGAGCGAGCGGACAGTGTAAGAGCTGTTCGAGGCAGGCATGGCTGTATAATTTGCAGGAACCAGAGCAAACGGAACATGAAAAGTCTCTTGTTGAAAAATTATCAAGAACTTCCAGACCCTAATAGCAGAGGATTAAAGCAAGCACGGGGCCCTTGCCTGGGTTGTATGCCCACAAAGCTGGCCCTGCTTTGAGTGATGGTGAATAAGTCAAATGGACAGGGTTCTTACGAGTTCTAAAGTCAAAGGTGAGATGTATGGCCAGAGACATCATCAAAACTTAAAAGCATTTCTTTGTCTCAGCTTCATCCTCTCCAGGCATGGTACATTCACCCTGGGTTGTTGTCTGGGGCCGGAGCTCCTTACCTTCCCGTCTGGAGCATGACACTGAAGAAAGGGTTATTTCTCTGGACACAAAGGAAATCATAGCGTGTGGCCAACTTCTTCAGCCCTGCTGATTGCAAACATTGTCTTTTCAAGGAAAATGAATGATGGGGTTTAGAAAGTACCTGCTGAGCCTGGCCAGTGTGGCTCAGTGGTTGAGCATCGACCCATGCACCAAGAGGTCGCCAGTTCGATTCCCAGTCAGGGCACATGCCCAGGTTGTGGGCCTGATCCCCAGTGGGGGGCATGCAGGAGGCGGCCAGTTGATGTTCTCTCTCATCGATGTTTCTATCTCTCTCCCCCTCTCCCTTCCGCTCTCTCTGAAAATCAATAAAGAAAAAAAAGAAAGTACCAGCTGAGTGCCAGTTGTACTAAAAACTTCCCCTTTCAGTTTCAATGCCTCAAAGGTATTTATCATGTCAAATAAAAAAAGACAAAATAGAAATTACCGTGGAGGTATGATATTTTTATTTTACACATACTAAGAAAAGTTCTGTATAATGGATTGGAAATTTTGGACACCTGAGTTCTGACTTCACGTGAGCTACAATGTGTGGTGTCGTCTCTGGTTAAATGTCTTATCAGCCTTTTCTTCTGTGAGAATATTTGCCTACCTCATGGGTAATTAAGGAGAATAAAAAATAATAGGACTTGATGAAATGCACACCTTGTATTTAGCAAATCAAATTCCCTTTATTCCTACCTTTTCTTTAATCCCTACCACAATCACTGTGGCCCAGCAAGGGCGATGTCTTCTTACTTCTCTAGACAATAGATACATTCCCCTTTGTCATTATTTAGTTTCATATTTTGGGATAATTACAGGTTCACATGCGCTTGTAAGAAATAATAGAGCTCTTATGTACTCTTTACCCAGTTTCCTCAACAATAATATTGTACAAAACTGTGGTACAATATCACAACCAGGATATTGGCGTTGATATAACCCATCAATCTTGTTTGGATCTCCTTCGTTTACCTGTATTTCTTTGTGTCTGTGCATTTTTAATTCTGTGCAGTTTTATCAAATGTCTGGGTTCAGGTATCACCACCACCAGGATCCCTCAGATTGGATTGCTCTTTTATTGCCACACCCACTGCCCACCCCACCAACCCCTGGCAACCACCGATCTCTTCTCCATTTCTATAATTTTGTTATTTCAAGACAAAACAAATGTAATCATATAGTATGTAACCCTAGGATTAGCTTTATTCACTTAACGATAATTCCTTGATGATTAGTCAAATTGTTGGGTGTGTCTGTTTATGTATATTATTTTACCGCTGCTGACTAGGATTCCACGGCATAGACCTACCACCGTTTGTTTGAAAGCTATCTAGGAAGCTTCCATTTGAGGGGCTATTACAAGTCAAGCTGCTGTGCGCATTCATTGTATTAGTTAGGCTGCCAAAACAGTCTTGTGGCTGAAACAACAGGAATTTATTGTTTTTTGCAGTTCTGGAGGCTAGGAGTCTAAGATCAAGGTGTTGCCAGAGTTGCTTTCTGCTGAGGCCTCTCTGCACGGTTTGTAGATGGCTGTCTCCCTATATTATCACACGGTCTTCCGTTTGTATGTTATCCGTGTCCAGATTTCTCTTAGAAAGGCATCAGTCATATTGGATTTGGGCTCACCCCCATCACCTCATTTGACCTTAATGACCTCTTTAAAGAAACTATTTCCAGTTACAATCAAATACTGAAATACTGAGGGCTAGGACTTCAATCTATGAATTTGAAGGTAGAAAGAACTCAATTCAGCCCATAACATTCATGTACAGATTTTTTTGGGGGACTATCAGTTTTCATTTCATCGAGATAAATGCCCAAGAGTATAATTGCTAGGTTGTATGTGGCTTTTTTGTTTTTTAAACTGGCAAGGGTTGTTTCAGAGTGGCTGTACCAGTTTACATTACCACCAGCGGTGTGCGGGTGACCCAGTTTCTCCGAATTCTTGGCAGCATCTGGTGTTGTCACTGTCTTTTATTTTAGCCATTGTGATAGGTGTGTGGTGACATCTCCTTGTGGTTTTGTTTGTATTTTCCTGATGATGAATGATGTTGAATGTCGTTTTATTTGCCATCTGTATGTCCTCTCTGGAGAAAAGTCTGTTCATGTCTTTTGCCCATTTTAAAATTGGAGTTATTTTTTCTTACTGTTGACTTCTGAGAGTTTTTATTTTTACATATTCTAAATACTAATTCATTTTCAAGTATGTGGTTTGTAAGTCACAGAAGTATAGCTTGTCTTTTCACCCTTTTAACAGTCTTTCACAAAACAAGCATTTTTACTTTTCATGACGTCTAAGTCTAATTTATCAATTTTTCTTCTATAAGATTGTGGTTTTGGTGTCAAGTCTAAGAACTTTTTGTTGGGCCCTAGATCCCAAAGACTTTCTCCTATATATTAAAAAAAATAAAACATTTATAGTTTTATGTTTTACATTTAAATATATGATCCGTTTTGAGTTAATTTTTGGTATAAGATGTGTGGTTTAGGTTGAGGCTCATTTTTCTGTGTCTGGATGTCCAACTGATCTAGCACCATTGTTGGAAGGGCTAGCCTTCCTTCATCAAATGGCTTTACACCTTTGTCAAACACCTGTTGGGCATATTTTTGTAAGTCTGTTTCTGGGTTTTCTATTCTGTTTTATTGATCACTGTGTCTATTCCTCTATGAATATCATACTTTCTTGATTACTGTAACAATATAGTAAATCTTAATAAGGGCTAGAGTGATTCCTCATATATATATATATATATGCTATGTGTCTCTATTTATCAGATCTTTGATTTTTTTCATCAGCATTTTATAATTTTCAGCAAAAAGATCCTATACATGTTTTGTTAAGTGCATTCCTAAGTATTTCATTTTCTCTGGAGGGATTATAAAGGCTTTTTAAACTTGGTTACTGTGTGTTCTTTGTTAGCATATAGAATGCACTTAATATATGTGTATTGATCTTGTGTTTGCAACTTTGTCGAATTCATTATTTCTAAGAGATTTCTTTTTGTAGTTTCCTTGTGAATTTCTACATACTGAATCATGTCATATGCAAATCAGGATAGTTTTATTTTTTACTTTCTAATCTAAATTTGTTTCCTTTTCTCTTGCCATATTGTGCAGTCCAGAACTTTCAGCACTATGTTGAATAAAAGTGGTAAGAGTACTTGTTCTTGATCTTAGGGGGAAAGCATCCAGACTTTCATCATTAAGTATGATGTTTGCTGTAGATTTTTTGTAGGTGAGCTTTATGAAGTCGAGAAGTTGAGGAAGTTCTTCCCATCTACTAACTTGTTGAGAGTTTGTCATGAATGGGTGTTGGATTTTTTTCCCCATTAATTGGTATGGTTTTTCTTCTTTAGCCTGTGTGTGTATATATATATATATATATATATATATATATATATATATATATATATATATATATATATAGTGGATTGCATTAAATGTTGAACTAACTTTGTATACCTGGAATACCATACTTTGTTATAGTATATACTTTTTTTTTATATACTGTTGGATTCAATTTGCTAATATATTGTTGAGGATTTTTGTGACTAAATTCATGAGAAGTATTGGCCTGTAGTTTTTTTTTTTTCCCCCTTCTGTCTTTGGTGGTGTGAGCAATATAGGCCTCTTAAAATGAGTTGGGAAATGGTCCCTCATTTTCTGTTTTCTGGGAGAGGTTGTGTAGAATTGGTGTTAATTCTTTAAATATTTTGTAGAATTCTCTAGTGAAACCATCTGGGCCGGATGATTCTTTTCTGGGAGGTTTTTATAATATGAATTAGAATTTTCAATAGTTACTGGGCTATTCAAATGATCTCTTTCTTATTGGGTGAATTGTGGTAGTTTGTAGTTTTTGATGAGTAGGTACATTCCTTCTTTTATGACTTATTTTCTATTTGAGAAACTTCCTGTAACCACCCTTTAAGGGTAGGTTTTTAAATAATGAATTGTTTTAGTTCTCCCTTACATGGGAATGTCTCTATCCTCATTTCCTGAAGGATAGTTTTGCTGGATAAAGAATTTGCAATTGACAGTTATTTTCTCTCAGCACTTGAAAAACATATGCCACTTCCTTCTAGCGTCTCTGGTTTTAGATGAATAATCTGAATTGGTCTTTCCCTATAGGTAATCTATTGTTTCTCTCTGGAAGCTTTTCAGATTTTTCTTTGTATTTAGTTTTGAAAAGTTTATGATGTGTTTTGGTGTGGATTTCTTTAAGTTTACCCTATTTGGAATTCATTTAGCTTCTTGATTCTGTAGATTTTTGGCATTCTCTAAATTTGGAATGTTTTCAGCTGTTAGTTCTTGAAGTACTCTTTCAGCCCACTCTCTTTTTCCTTTCCTTCTAGGACTCAAAAAGATATACTTATTGAACTCTTTTTAAAAATTATCCCACATGTTCCTGAATCTCTGTTATTTATTATTATTTAGTCTATTTCTCTCTGTTGTAAAGATTGGGTAAATTTTTTAAAATTAGATTTATTGGGGTAATATTAGTGAATAAAATTATATAGGTTTCAAGTGTACAGTTCTATGACACATCACCTATATATTGCATTGTGTGCCCACCACTGAAAGTCAGATCTTCTTCTGTCACCATATATTTGACCCCCTTTATCCTTGACTACCCCCCCACTTCCCTCTGGTAACCACCATACTATTGTCTGTATCTATGAGTTTTTGTTTTTCTTGTTTGTTCACTTGTTGGTTTTAGTTTTATATCCCACATATGAGTAAAATCATATGGTTCTCAACTTTTTCTGTCTGATTTTTTCACTTAGTGTGATATTCTCAAGATCCATCCATGTTGTTGCAAATGGCAGTATTTCGTCTTTTCTTGTGTCTGAGTAGTATTCCATTGTATATATGTACCACATCTTCTTTGTCCAATCATCTATTGAAGAACACTTTGGTTGTTTCCCTGTCTTGACACCATGAAAAATGCTGCATTGAACATAGACATGCATAGATCTTTGTGAATAAATGTTTTCAATTTTTTTGGATAGATACCCAAAAGAGGGGTTGCTGGGTTATATGGTAACTCTATTCTTAATTTTTTAAAGAATCTTTATACTGTTTTCCATAGTGGCTGTACCAGTTTACATTCCCAACAGCAGTGAATGAGGGCTCCTTTTTCTCCACATCCTCTCCAACACTTGCTGTTACTTGTCTTGTTGATAATAGCCATTGTAACAGATGTGAGGTGGTATCTCATTGTAGTTTTGATTTGCATTTCCCTAATAGCTAGTGAAGGTGAGCATCTTTTCATACATCTGTTGGCCGTTTGTATGTCTTCTTGGGAGAAGTGTCTGTTCAGGTTCTCTGCCCATTTTATTTTAAGGATTTTAAAAATTGATTCTTAGAGAGAGAGGAAGGGAGAGGGAAAGAGAGAGAAACATTGATGTGAGAGTGAAACATTGATCGGCTGTCTCCTGCATGCCCCATGTTGGGGATGAAGCCCACAACCTGCGATTGTACCCTGACTGGGAAGCAAACTAGCAACCTTTTGGTGCACAGGATGACACTCATTCATCTGAGCCACACCAACCAGGGCCTCTGCCCATTTTTAAATTGGATAGTATTTTTGGTGTTGAGTTGTATGAGTTTAAATATTTTCGGGGATGGTGAGTGAAGGGACCCTAATATAGAGTGATAGAAGATGATTTGACTTTGGGTGTTGTGCACACAGTGCAGTATACAGACCTTGTAACGTAGCCATCCACACCTGAAACCTATATAATCCAATTAACCAATGTCACCCCAATACATTTAATAAAAATACTTAAAAATACTTTGCATATTCACCCCAATTTGAAGCTGCTGTTTGCAAATGTCTTCTCCCATTCAGTTGGTTGCCTTTTTGTTTTGTTGGTGGCTTTTTTTTTTTTTTTTTTTCCTTCTGTGCTGAAGCTTTTTAGTTTGATGTAGTCCCATTAATTTATTTTTGCTTTTATTTCCCTTGCCTTTGGGGTCAAAATCATAAAATTCTCTCTAAGACCAAGGCCCATAGTTTAGTACCTGTTTTCTTCTATGTAATTTATTGTTTTAGGTCTTAATTTAGGTCTTTGATCCATTTTGAGTTAATTTTTATATATGGTGTTTATCTAGCCTTATTCTTTTGCATGTGGCTTTCCAATTTTAAGATTGGGTAATTTTTATTGTTCTGTCCTCAAGGTCTCCCCTGTCATTCCCACTTTATTACTGAGCCCATCCATTGGGTTTTTTTTTTTTCTTTTATTGTATTTTTCATTCCTGTTTTAATTTGTTTCATGAAAATTTGTAAGTGGTGGTTAAAGTATTTTTTATCATGGCTACTTTAAAATCCTTATCAGATATTTTCAATCTCTTATTTATTTCATTGTTGGTGCCACCTGATTTTTTGTTTGTTTTCTCGTACAAGTAGTGCTTTTCCTAGATCTTGGTTTGATGAGTGATTTTTATTGTATTTTGGACATTTTGGCTATTAAGTTAAGAGACTCTGAATCCCATTTAAATTTTTCAAATTTTGGATGGCATTTGCACTGTTTAGGATTAGTACACAAGTCTAGCCTTCTTTTGTAGACGGTAGTTGCGAGTAGTAATTTAATTTTCAAGTCTGCTTGATGTTGTTATAACGTGTCCACGAGATAACCAGAGACGCACAGCCGAATTGTAAAGGAGCGCTTCATTATACCCGCGGGCTAGGGGGGTACAGCTTCCCCAGATCCTCAGCACAGATTCTTCTTGCTCATCCCATTTTAAAGACAGAACCCCCCCCCCCAGGGGACCAGTACAATAGTGGGAGTGACAGCGATTTCAGAATTAGCATTATTCACCAACGGCACAAGTACTTGCAAATACCTGCAAATACCTATACTCAGGAAACTACAAATGCCTCCCACATGTGGGGCAACTATAATCTTAGGCAAATTTCCTTTACTTCTAGGGGTAACTAACCTATTATTGGAAGAATATCGAGGAAGGTCTATTGATGATAAAAATGGAGTCATTTAGTCGCCTTAGCCAAGGGGCCTACATAAAAATGGAATCTAGTTGCCTTAGCCTTGGGGCCCCGATCAGGGTCTGTGGTGCCACTGGATCTCCCACTGGTCCCTGCTGGTGCTGTGCGAGAGGGTGGAAGTAGTTTACCCAGGTCAGACCTTGCATCTCTAGATGGGGGAAGAGTGTCTCTGGTTCCTGGGGACAGGGAGGTTTCTTTGCTTGGCTGTTTGTGTTGAGATCCTCTTACTGGTCTGCATAGATGCTCTGTGTCTCTTGATGGGGGAGGGGAGTCTCCAGCCCATGGGAACAAAGCACCTTTACATACCAGTCACTTATTGTGGTGGGATCCCCTGCCTGTGGGAATGTAGAATGCTTCCCAGGCTTGGTATTTGGGGGGTGTGTCTCTCTGTGTGTGTGTAAAGGGGGTGAACCTCTTGCCTGGCTCCCTGGTGTTTCTAGGTGGAGGCGGGGGAGGGGTGGATCTTAGGCCCCAGGGGACAAAGAGGCTTCCCAGTCACTTTTTGAGTGGAATTCCCCCTGGTGGAGCCGTCTCCCCTTCCCCCTGTGTTTCGCAGCAGGTTAGTATTCTTGCTTGGTGAGGGAGGATGTCTCCTGAGGCTACTTGTCCGCAGGGCTCTGGATCAGTTTCCCTTGCTTTGCTCACCTGGTGTCAACAGAACTTCGTTTTAGTTCAGGGGAGGGATGAACCTACCTGGGCTGCCTTCTGGAGCTAGGTTAAGAATAAGGAAGTGCCAGGCCTAGGTTGTCTTCTACTTTGGGGTGGGAGGTCCTAAGGCACCCTGCTGCTGATCCTTCAGCCCTGGGGTCCCTAACCACTCCGCTTTCCCCTCTGTACACCTTTCAGAATTCTTCCTTTCGTTGACACTTGCTTTATTTCCAGGGTGTGTGGTTGTGCTTAGTGGGGAGGGGCAGGGAGAAATGAATCTTTGCCATCTTGTCCTGACTCACATATATTTTGTTCAGCGTTCTTTTCCTTTCTGGATTTATTGTTACCTCCTTTTGCTTTAAGAGCTTTGAGAATGATCCTGTAATGAAGCAGGGCATTCTTTCACTCTTGGGCACAGACTCGTGGAGCATTGCTGTATCTGACCAAGGCGAAAATTCCAGGTGGCTGAATTTATTTTACCAGTGTGGAGTCATGTCATCCTATTAACATAAAGACAAAAGTTGAAGTCCACATGGACAGGGCATAAAGGAGAAAGAGCTGTTGCTGCCCCTCTGTGGAGATTACAGGCTGAGCTGGCAACTGCCGCGTTCCTCCCTGGCACCATGTTTGGAGTCAGTGCTCATCCTGGCTGAAGGGGAGGGTTGCGGCCATCTGGTCTCCAGCTTGAGTTACTTGAAGTAGTGCCCAGTAGCCCTCAGTCAGGGGGCTAGCTTGGATTATCTCGAGGTCATTCTTGTACTTTGGGCACTGAAAAGGAATGGAAAAAGTGTGGAAATGACTTCAAAATGAGTGGGAATTCATGAAGGAGCAGATGAGATCTCTAGCTGCTGGCCGTGTTTCACGTGGGAAAGGACACGTCCATTGACTTCTGCTCGGGAAGATAAACCAGCATTGGATTTGTCCTGTCAGTCAAGATGTGTTCCATCAGCAAGACTGCTTCTGTTACACACGGGATTGCAAAGGAAATATTATTCCTGCTTCTTATCTTAGATCTTTTTCTAATGCTGAGAGGACAGAGGGGAGAGGTGATTGCCTCTGTGTCACAGGATGGCTCCGGACAAGCAAGGCGATTTCGGATCCGTTTTGCATTTACTCACAAATGGAATGTTGTGCTGAATTATTCTGACACGGGCTGTCGACCACATGCAGCTTTCCAAGAGTCAGTGGGATTGAAGGTTCCTAGGAAAATTGGAAATATATTGATTTTGGATCCTTATCATATGATCAGGCAATTAATGAATTCCTGGTTAAGTTCCTATATTTAATGTTTATGTAAGAGTAATATTTATTGAATAAATAAAAATGAGTGTGCTACTAATACATGTATGTGAACACAATATTTTAAAAAGTAACATTTGCTTGCCTTTCACCAAGAAATACTCATCATTAGCTACTTTTAAGCTATTTAAAGTTTTTGCTAAATGTCTAGAAATATGTTTTCAAAATTCTCACCGCCATGGGTTGACTTCCTGGGGCTCATGTTCCTCTGCTGGGCAGGCCTTGTTCTCCCCACACTGAGGGTCTTGCACACTGGTGAGGACCTGGGCTGAGTCCCTGGCATGGCTCTGAATCCTGGATCCACTGGTTAAAACGTCAGGCCTTCGGCAGGTTGCCTCACCTCCGGTTCCTCGGTTTCCTCATATGAACACCAGGCGCAGGTGGTACTGCTGCAGAGAGGTATTGGGAGTGTAAGTGGGACAATACATGCAAGGCACTTAGAATACTATCTTGATTATAGAAAATGCACAATAGGTGCTAGCTTTTCTTGTGGTGAGTGGTTACGGTTCTTGTGAACCTAAAAGAAAGTGGGTAGGACTGTGGGAATTAAACACTTAAAGATAAAACCACAGCCCAGCTGGTGTGGCTCAGCGATTGAGCGTCAACCCATGCACCAAGAGGTCGCTGGTTCAATACCCGGTCAGGGCACATGCCCAGGTTGTGGGCCTGATCCCCAGTGGGGGGCATCCAGGAGGCGGCCAGTCGATGTTCTCTCTCATCGATGTTTCTATCTCTCTCTCCCTCTCCTTTCCTCTTCCTTTAAAGTCAATAAAGAAAAAAACAAACAAACAAAAAAACAAAAAGAGATAAAACCACACTGGCATTATTATTCATCACCAGGATCTTGATACTCTGGACTGCGTACTAATATTTAGCTCGATGCCACCTTACCCTGCCAGGGCACCTTGATTCAGCTGCTGTCTCCCACCACACCTGGTGCCCCCTTTCTCCTTTCCTCCCGAGGGGGCAGCTCTCCTCACTGCTCATTGTCATGTGCTCCAGATCAGTCATAACGGAGACAAGCTATTGAACGCACGAAATCCCCATCTAATCTGTTCCTAAAAGGTATGGCTTTAAAAAGAGTGGGCATTTATGACAGTTAATTTTGTTGTCCTTTGTTATTAAGAGAAGATGATGTTAATGCCAAATGAGAAATAAGAAAACCAATTAAATTCATTTAGGGAAATTAAAGTGCTGACAAGTTCATAATGGCTTTTCTGGTTGTTAAATGAGATTGACATGGATTAACAATCGGCGGTATACAGAAATGTGCTGAATTTACTGGGGTAGATTTCCATTAAAATGACAGTGTGGAAGAGCCCTCACCAGGGCATTTAGTTACGGGCCCAGGAGTGTGAAGGAGAGAGCTAATCAAATAAGATAGCTTGTACTTCATTTTAATTAGGTAAATTCCCCTTCACATTTTAATCACATAAACTTAGTCATGGATGGTGCAGAAGCAAACAGCCTGCCACTTATTGTCCAACTCTGGTCTGTTTCTCCACGTTATTCTTAAAAAATAAACGTAACTTTTGTATTTGGTTATGCGTTCTGACTTACCCCCTTTAATTAAGATTGTCAGCCATCTTTTCTGCATTTGAAAGTAAGTCTAATAAATTCCCACAAGTCATCTTTTCAAAAATGTACTAGAAAACCATGTAGTATAATTTGCAGTGAAAAATGGAATCTGATGTGAGGGACTTAGATCAGTTAAATTGTTTAGTTGCTGAAACAACCATAATGTATTCTAGAATATGGTTTCTGAAGACCATTAAAGCCTTTTCGGTTTTGTGTGTGTATTTATTGGTCATTTGTTTGTTTTTGCAAACCTCTTGGTGCCTGGGTCGACGCTCAGCCACTGAGCCACACCGGCCGGGCAGTTCATTAGATTTTTGTGTTGCTAGGATGCCGGGCAGGAAGGTACTAGGATTCTGTGATACTTGTGGGATATGACTAGGTGTTTACAGTCATGAAAATTTCTCTACTTAAATGTACAACATATATAGCATAAAATTACTGTTTGGTTGATGTAAATAGAAGTATAATTTGTAAATTTTGCAGGCTATGAAATTGGATTTGATAAACATTTTTTATGTATTACTGTCTGCAAAATACATAAGGAAGATACAAAAATATATTTTTTAAAGGCTCTGCTTTTAACTTCTCTGACATGGGAGAGACAGACAGAGAAATGATAGTACAAAGCACTAAGAAATTAGTTCTAGACAGTGATGAAACGATTTCAGTGGAAAAAATCTGAGAAGTCCTAAAACTTGACATTTGAGCTTGGCTTAAAATGAGGATTTTGATGCGTAGACAGTGGGTGGAAATGTCTTTCCAGGCTGAGAGCCCAGGTGAGCAAAGGTGTGGAGTCCACGCTGCGTTCAGGGAGTGGCCCGAGGAATACCGTGCCACAGTGGGTGACAGGGAAACTGTACGAGGAAGGAAATGAGTCACAACCAGGGTTATTCGCTCCATGACAAACCCTTCTCAGCACCCCCTGGGAGTGAGGTGTGTGCTGGCTGCTTGGGCCACCAAGGCGTCATGGTGACCAGGCCCTGCGTTTGTGGGGAGTGGGGTCAGGCTGCTAAGGGAGGTGAGGGGCCCGCTGTGGAGCATGTCAGCATTAGGGACCCATTGTGTGTGTTTGAGGGTGAGAGTCACGTGATCTGGTGAGCGTGGAGGGGAAGGCGGGGTGGGGGGGGAGCAGGGGCAGCGAGGGTGGACAGAGAAACCTGAGGATCTCGGGGACAGGGCCGGCGAGAGGGGAGAGCATCACCCCACATGGTGCTGGGATTTTGAAGGGCCAGCTTAGTCATGAGTTGTCTTTAATCTGATAAACTTTTCAAGAAAAAAAAATTTATGGGCTGTGCTCTTTCATTTTCCCTTCTTCAGATAACTTATTTTGCCTGATGTGCTAAAGGTAGGTGTGTTCACAAGTGAAGTGCTCTGGTAAGTGGAAGGTTGTCTCTGGGAAAGCCGACACTGATTTATCCACGGAATGTGGTTGCCCGGCTCATGGGCCTTCCGTGGACGTGGGTGGGCCCCCGGGCTGGCCTGGGGACGCGAGGACGTGTGCGGTGGCCGAGCTCTGCGTGCCTGCTCTTCCTCGGGGCTGGGAATGGAGCTGGGCGTAGTTTCCCTGCTCTCTGCTCCTTGCTGGACAGATTTAGCATTCGGGATCCCTCTCCTTTAGTTCGAACCAGAGGTAGAGTGGAAGTGTGTAGAAGAACTCACCACCGTACGGGGAAATGGTTGGCAACTTCACTTAGAAGGACGTCTCACACCTCTAAGATTTTTTTAGCCCTTCAGGCACCGATGATAGATTTGAATAAGACTAATGATTTTAGTGTAGTTCAGTCACTGGATTTCGAGGACCTGCCTTGTTCCCCTGGTGGCAGTTCCCCTGGAACACCAGCTGTAATAGAGTAGAATCTGGAACGTTGTAAACTGGCCGGGCACAGCGGATGGTGGTTGGTATTAGCTCCAGCACACCTGAGGGGTGGCGCTCCCGTTAGTGACCGTAAGATCCTACCTGTGGGCGGAGGGTGGCTGTGGCTGATGGCCCACAGTTGGCTGGAAAAACTGCACAGGTAATTGCAGTAACTGCTGGTAGTGGGGTTGGGAATCGCTGCCTTAAAAAATTTTTGTTTATTGATTTATTTTTATTTTTTTTGAGAGAGAAACATCGATTTGTCACTCCACTTGCTTACGGTGCTCATTGATTGGCATATTGGGAGGATGCTGTGACCAGCTGAGATCCCCGGCCAGGGCCGCTGCCTTTTCATAGTTGTTGGTTTTAGAAGACTTAGGACAGCCGAGTAGGCAGACCTGGAGCTGGCTGACCTGGGTCCTGGTTTTCACTGGCTGCCCTGTGACTTTGGACCAGGTTCTCGGGGTAGATCCTACACTGTTGTCCTCCCACACCTGGCTGTGGCCGCATGGTCGGGGGAGGGTGCCCTCAGGGCCCTGACCTGCAGCGTGGCCACGTGGCTTGCCTGGCTAGTGAAACAGAGGTGAGTGGGATGCAGGGGGAGGTGTGACCGCACATGTGTGCCCAGGGATTCGCTCTGACAACAGGCCCCAGAGTGAGAAACAGAACAGACCTAAACCTACCTCAGCCTGGAGCCTGCGGGATCCCTGGAGTCTCAACTGATGTGCACACGCAGGTGCGAGAAAGTAAGTGTGTCGCCAGCCCTGGGATTGGGGTTGTGTTCTGCAGTATCACTGGGCAGTGGGGAATCACACTCTGTGTTATCTCCTTCCTTCCACACTGTCGTTCCGCACTGAAACTAGAACAGCGCTCCACTCATAGTAAGCAGGCAGCAAATAAATAGTTCTATTTTTAATAATGAAAATATGGGATATACATACAAAATAAGGGCACTGTTTCTGCAGAGAGGGGACTTAGCCAAGTGAAGAGGGAGGTGAGGCTCTAACATTGTGTGTGTGTTACCATGAACTTGTGGTTGTGGGTGCTTTATGTTTATTCATTCAGTGTGTGTATTATGATTCTCCAGAGAAGCAGAGCCAGCATGAGGTACATACAGGATAGGGCAGAAGTAGGGGTACAGTTGTGAGTATGCAAAACACAGAGTTTATTCTTGTATTGTTATTTATTAACTACTGTATTATTATCCATACAAACAACTGTAAACCTGCTTTTGCCCAACCCTGTGTGTGTGTGTATGGCCTTTCTCTCTAAAGAGAGATTGATTGATTGACTTATTTTATGGAACTGGGTGAGGATAGTGGGTACTGGCAAATCTGAAATCTATAAGGTAAGCTGGGAAGCTGGAAACTTAGGCGAGCTCTTGAGGCAGAATTTTTTCCTTGTTGAGAAATCTCAGTTTTTGCCTTTTAAGGCCTTCACCTGATTGAATGAGGCCCACCCACAGTATAGGGGGCATTTTGCTTTACTTAAGGTCAACTGATTATAAATGTTAATGACATCTAAAAAATTCCTTTACAACAATATCTAGACTGGCGTTTGACCAAACAACGGGGCCATAGCCTAGCAGGTGACGTAGATTAACCATCATGGCATGTATGAAGAAAATTTCTGCTTGCAGAGGGCTTAGAGTCCAGGGACTGTTTCCTGTTTTGTCTTCCCAGTAACTCTGTAAAGATGTGCCTTGTTTCTCACCGTTTAGCAAACGAGGAAACAAAAGTTCTGGGAAATAAGCCTTTAACTACGGCTACACGTCTGTCTGATCCAGGGACTTACTCTTTCGGTCCCTGTGCCGCCGCTCTGGGGGGACGTTTCCCGGATCACGGTGACCCCTCCTCCGTGAGACGCAGCTTACACGGGATTCTCAGGCAGAAACGGACTCGTGATTCCTTGACTTCAAGCCCGGATGGCTCTTAGACAGTTGGACTTAGGAAATGGGAATTCACTGATGTACATTTTAAATGCAACAAATGAAGAAGGCGTTTATGTGTACACATTTTAGATGATCAGATGACATGTCCCGGGGTGGAGTTAGAACTAGATATCAGTCTTCTACCAAATATCATAATCAAGTTAAGGTTCTTGCTAGATAATGAAATGAGTCTATCATACGTGCCTGCACACAGTAGAGTAATTGTGCTCTGTGGCCCAAGAGTCGGCCCAATGCCGTGCACGCTAGAGAGATTGGTTGTGAAGCTTATCTTGTGTGTTCCTACCTCACATCCTGTTTTCTTGTGTTCCCTGCCTCTTGGGTGCTCATTCACTGGTTTTCTATGTTAGTGTTCTTGTGTTGTTTCCTAGCTTATACGTCTAGAGAAGGGCCCTTTTGGTTCACTCACTGTGATGCCGTGTCTAAGGATGCACACAGCACTGTTTAATGCTGACCGTAGCTGGCCTACTTTGCGGGGAATGCCTTCTGTTTTGCTCTTTTCAAAGTTTACTCTTGCATTGAGTGATAATCGACGTACAGTGAAGGTACACCTTGAACATATGGCGTGATGAGGTTTGACATGTGTATAACTGTGTGACCACCATCCACATCGAGACGGGATATTCCCAGCACACCAGCCGGCTCCCCGCACCACCCGTCGTTCCCCACTCCAGTCACCATAGAAGCGTCTTGCTGGGCCCGAACTTCGTGTGAACGGGCTCACAGAGTATGTTCTCTGTGCGTCTGGCTTCTTTTGCTGCACGTGAAGTTGGCAGCATAGGACATACGGAGTTTTTCTTTATTGCAGGGAAGTGTTCTATTGTAAGAGTGGTCTGCACTTGGCCCATTCTGCCGTTGGGGGCATGTGGATTGTTCCCAGTTTGGCTATTATCCATAATACTGTATGAACACTTTTCTGCGTGTGTTTCTGGGTGAACGTAAGAACTACCTTCTCTTCGTGGACACTCAGGAGTGCGATTGCTGGGCCCTGGGGCGTACATCCGTTTAGTTCTAGGAGCTGCTGCTCAGCAGGTTTTGTGAGTGGTTGTGCCAGCGTTTCTCCCGTCAGCAGTTCCCCTGGCTCTGCACCCTCCAAGCACTTGTTTTTCATTTGGTTTTATGTTATTGCAGACGAGTTCTCCTGAAGACATTTATGGAGTTGCATAGTGACTCTGTTGACAGTGATAATTATCACATGCTGTCCCCTTGTGATCAGGCTCTGGGTTTCGGCTGTCCTGGCGTGCCCTTTCCTTTAGTTTCCACAGATGATTCTCTGTGGACCTTCCCTCGGAACGCCCCAAGTGTTTGGAACCTGAGGCTGAGTTAACGTGTTTATAATTGTATTTGCTTTCCTTCTGGGCTGTGCCTCAAAACCAGACATGATTTTTGAGGCCCGATTTTGTATTAGAAAGTAAAAAGAACTTCTCAGACTTGATATGACTTCTCGCCGTGTCCTTTACAGGCCCTCTGGAGACTTTGTCAGATGCTCTGAGGGTCGCATGCTTCTGTGACATTGGCAGGAGAGCGGGTGGGGTGCGCCTTTCTCAGTTCCAGCCCCTCTAACAAGCCTGAAACTCAACTTGACTCGTAACTTCTTTTCCTTTTCCAATTGTTGTATGAGTTTCTCTTGGCTGCGTGTTTTACCTGGAGATAAAAACGATTTCTCTGACTTTTGTCCTGACCTACTTTTTGCCTCCAATTGTATTTGTTATCTCCAGGGAAATCTAGGGCTCACAGCCCAGAAAGTGTGGTGTGGCCTTTGCCCTTTCCTCCCGTGCCCGTGCCTTTTGGTGAGCGCCTTTGCTGGGGGCCATGCCCAGCATGGCCTGTGGGAAGAGTGCCAGCACCTTCCTCAGGACGCAGGGCACTGACTCGGCCTCCCCTTTGACCCTCAGTGCAGAGTCTGCTCTGTCCTGCGGTGCTGGCAGAGGGGTGTGTGGAGGTAACAGCCTTTGCCTCCTCGGGCATTCTCCTGTGGCTCTGGAAACCTTAAGGCTGAGCACTGACTGGCTGTCTGCTTTCATTTTTTTTTTAAAGTCTTTAATCCATTTTGAGTTTATTGTTGTGTGTGGTGGAAGAAGGTGATCTAGTTTCATTTTTTTGTGTGTGCACATATCTGCCCAATTTTCCAACACCAGTTATTTATTTATTTATTTATTTATTTATTTATTTATTATTGTTGAAAGTATTGCAGATGTCCCTTTTTGCCATTGACCCCCTCCTTCCTGCTCCCACCCCCCTCCTGCCTTCCCCAGCCTAATGTCTGTGTGGATTGGTTGTGCTATGTGCATATAAGTTCTTTGGTTTATCTCTTCCCACCTCTCCCACCCCCCATCCCTCTGAGGTTTGTCATCCTGTTCCCTACTTCCATGATTCTGGATCTCTTGGTCGATACTTATTTTGTTCTTTATGTTCCACAAATAAGTGAGATGGTGTGGTACTTGTCTTACTCTGACTGGCTTATTTCACTCAGCATAATACTCTCCAGGTCCCTCCTCGTCGTTTCAAAGGGTAAGAGGTCCTTCTTTCTTTGAGAGAGACACATCGAGTGGCTGCCTCCCGCACGACCCAACCAGGGCGGGGGACAAACTGCAACCGAGGTACATGCCCTTAGCGGGAACCGAACCCGGTCTCTCTGGACCGCAGGCCGACGCTCTAACCGCTGAGCCAGACCGGCCAGGGCGAGATCCTTCTTTCTTACAGCTGCATAGAGACAGTGGTCCGGAGGAGGTGATGCAGAATGCCCAGCCTCTGAGTGGGGACCGAGCCAAGGAAGTGTGGAGGGGGAGGGGCACCCACTGTTAATATTTCAGAATGTTTTGTGACTTCACCTTCTCGGTAGTTCCAGCTTGTTCCCCTGTGCTATATGAGTACGAGTGGCTTTCTGTATGTGATGCTGTCCCCTGAAGGGAGCTGTGAGAGTCGGGCAGGGCATGGGCGCCAAGTTCGAGACAAAGGAGAATCCAGGGAAGCAGATTCCTGTGGCTGTAGGTAAAAAACGAAGTTGGTGCGGGGAGGAGGAAGGCAGTTTAAGCCACCTGCTGGACTCCCAGCTCTCCTCTGCTGGCATCGTTCCAGCACCACGCCGGCCTTTCCAGCGTTTGGGGGTCAGTGAAGGGGACAGCTGTGTGTTCTGGGAGCGCAGCCCACAGCGATCCTGGGCACGGGGCAGGTGCCTTCTCCGCGGCGGCAGTGCTGTGCTTCCTGAGGGAGGGCGGTGGGAGCGCCTGGGGCCCGGATGCCACTACTTGGGTCAGCTGACCCTGGAACTGAAGGCAGGGACTTGCAATATGTTTTAGGGAGAAGAAGACACCATGTTGTAATGGGCCCGGGGTCTTAGCCACCTTATTCCTTGCAAAGAAGAGCAACTTTTGTGGATTCCAAGCACAGATCCACACCTTCCTGTTTATCCACTGGTCCTGTGTGCCCAGGAGTAAGGATGTCACCCAAATCCAACAGGCATGCAGGCGGTGAAAATTAAAGTTTAGTTTATCGTTAACCATGACTGACTTCATTAAAGTTTATTTGTGTGTTTTTTAATTTAGTAAAAGAAGGATATCTCTATCCTTCTGCTTATTGTGATACTAGAATGAAATGAATGTTTTCTTGCCTTCTTTAAAATCAGTACTTGGTATATCACAAAGTAGGTTAGAATTTCTAGGTGTATAGTCTGGAGGAAACAGGAAAATTAAATTTCATATGAAAAATAGTTTTACCCCATTTCTTTTTTATTAGCACATGTAGTATGCAACTGCGAGGTTCCCCCAAACATTCTATGTGGGGTCTTCATTTCCAAAAATAGAAAGGAACTTTTTTTTTATCCTTACCTGAGGACATTTTTGCATTTATCTTCAGATAGAGCGGGAGGGAGAGAGGGAGGAAGAGAGAGAAACATCGATGTGAGAGAGGCACATCGACTGGTTGCCTCCAGCACAACCCCAACCGGGGCCGGGGACAAACTGCAACCGAGGTTCGTGCCCTTAGTGAGAACCGAACCCGGGTCTCTCTGGTCCACGGGCCAAAGCTCTAACTGCTGAGCCAAACTGGCCAGGGCTAGAAAGGACTTCTTATTGGAGAAATGGAGGCGCAGAGAGCCACCCAAAGGCCAGGTGTTTTGCTAAACTGTATCAGTCGTCTTTCTCACCAGATGCTAAACAAGCCGGTGGGTTTAGTGCTTTGAGCTACTAAACATTTCAATTTTAGACATTGAAAGGCATCTGAGATGACTTTATGTACTTTAGAATGGGAATTCATACAAGTGATCATTGTTTAAAACTGTGCTTTTTAACTGAACTCTGCCCTTATTTCAATAGTGCAGGTATATAGTAATAAGAGACAAACTGTGAAATCAATTTCTGCACTTGTAATTATTTCATTCTACTTCACGTTTCTAGGCTTTTCAGGAATTAACCAAATGAATCTGGTAGAGCCCCATAACCATCTGTTTTTCTTTGGTGGGAAAGTCTTTGTATTACAGGAGACAACGTAAAAGGAATTCCATGCACATTTGAATCAACTCCATTAAAAGTTCCTTAATTAATTAATTAATTAATTATTACAGACATCTCTCCTTTCCCCCCATTGACACCCTCCTCCCCACTCCTGCCCCCCCCCCCGCCCCTTCACTGCACTGTTGTGTGTCCATTGGTTATGCATATAAGTTCTTGGGTTAATCTCTTCCAGCTCTCCCCCACCCCTCTTCCCTCTGAGGTTTGTCGGTCTGTTTCCTACTTCCATGATTCTAGATCTATTTTGTTCGTCAGCTTATTTTGTTCACTATATTCCCCAAATAAGTGAGATCATGTGATACTGGTCTTTCTCTGACTGGCTTGTTTCACTTAGCATAATACTCTCCAGGTCCCTCCTCGTTGTCTCAGAGGGTTAGAGACCCTTCTTTCTTACAGCTGCGTAGTATTCCATTGTGTAAATGTACCACAGCTTTTTTATCCACTCATCTACTGACAGACAGTGATTTCAGGCTGCTCACCTTCCCTCTTTTGTTTAGAAAAGTTCAGTCTGCTGTCACTTAAATGACCACTTCTCACCACGCTTGTCCTCAGAGGAGCTGCAGTCAGTGTGCTCTTCGCGGCTGGCACGCCCGCTCGGTGCTCGTACTGAGTAATTGTGGGATTTGCTCACGGATGTCGTGGAGTGGGTCTCAGGGTAAATGACCACATCCCAAAGCCCATGAAAATGGACCTGTTCCTTTCCCATCTTGTGTAAATATTGACCTTCGTGATTTAGATAACGCTTACAATGAACAACTGAAAACACGCTGTCACACATTCACAACAGCGTTGAGGGAAACTGTGTAGCAAGTGAGAAGCAAATAAAAACCGAGGTAACATCTCTCTTAGAAGGAGATCCGCATTCTCTTACTGGCACCTGCTGGCCTGTGTAAGACAGTTTCGTCTCGTTGTGACAAAGGATGAACAAAATAGGCCTAATGAATGTACAGCACGTGTACCCCTCAGTGTGCAAGCTGCTGTGCGTGTGACCGACAGGCAGCTGTACCCCAGTTATGACGTTTCTTTGGTAAAAATCTTCCTGATACTCAAGCCTCTTATTTTACCCTTCACCCGAGTTAAGTTTCCGACTGAGGCTGACGATGCTTATCTGGGGACCGCACCCTGAGAACCTCTGCGCTGGACAGCTAGGTCCCCCTGTCAGCCAGGCAGGAGACTCCTCCCAGAAAGGAGTGTGGTTATCAGGTCGGAGGGACTGAAACTGTCAGGCGCTCGGGAAGTAATGGCAGCCGCTGCTGCTGTGGTTTCTGTAAAACTTTTTACATTATTTTTACTAAATATAAATCATTTCAGAAAATATGCACATAACAGCTCTATCCCTCTGCTAGGGCACTAAGTGTGCTCAATAAAACATCAGGTGAGCATTGAGGGAAGGATAGAAAAACATCGACAGATAGAGCATAGGACATGCAATCAGGACAATAGGAACACGAGGAAAGGTCCTGATTCATCCTGAGTGCATTTCTCAGGCTCCTGGGTCAAGCCAGGTATCAAGGGTCCAAACTGATACCCTTGGGCAAGTATGGCTCACTTGGTCCTTTTGCCTGAGCTGTTGATACCGCCAAAGGACTAGACTTCTTTTAAGATGGAGAAAAATGTGTGTGTAGGTTGTGAGCAGTTATTTGGGGAAAGACAATTAATTGGAGGCTGTAGGATGGTAAGGCAAAGACATACGCTGAGGCTCTTTGCAGTTAATTTACGGTTTATGGGGAGATTGAATCACCTCTGCCACTGATACACATCTCCAAATAGCAATAATGAAAAATCTTTCCACTTAACTAAATACCTTTCTTTATTGTGATTGAGTTCACTCTCATTACCATGGTTTATGTAAGGTTTTATGTTACTTTATATGAGCATCTTAATTTGAGCCTTGAATTTGTTAATAACATCTCACTGGAATTTTATGTTTTGTGTATGAAGGAATGAGGCACCCTGCTTTTCAGAAGGCACCCTGCTTCTGAAAATAGGGGTGCCTTCAAAGGCAGGCGCTCGGTGGGTGCTTAATGATGGCTACGCCACCTGGGACTTAATTAGGGACCAGGGGCTGGACTGTTGCTCTGACATGTACCAGCCAGTGTTGATTTTATAGAAGGAAACTGCTTGAGAAAAAGAGGTTTGTGAATGCAATATTATGATTTTATTCTGATGAAGTCCCCAGAAAGCTCACTTTATGCAACATGGCTGTGAGTGAATTATTCATCGAGAAAAAGTATCTTCAAAGCAACTACCAAAGTACATGAGGTCTTTTAGTTTTTGCAGAAAAAGAGTTTGTGACTGTTACTGGAAACGAATGATAAGTGAGCTCTCACTGTGGACCCAAAGCAGCCTCCAGGTTAAAGTCACTTTTTATTTTATTTTATTTAGTTTTTGGTTAACCCTCACCTGAGGATATGTTTTTCTACTGATTTTTAGAGAGAGGGGAAGAAAGGGAGGGAAGGAGAGAGAGAGACAGAGAAACATGGATGTGAGAGAGACGCATGGATTGGTTGCCTCCCGCATGTGCCCCGACTGGGGCCGGGGATCGAACCTGCGGTGCAGTTACGTGCCTTTGACCAGGAGTGAAACCCGTGACCCTTCCGTGAGCAGGCCGATGCTAACCACTGAGCCACTCAGGGCTGAAGTCACTTTTGAGTACATGCTTTGTGCCCAAGGAATCCAGTGCCATAGCACCTCCCAGGCTTTGGCAGAGCTGGTTAATTCACATTGAAAACTTTATATTTAAGGAGAAGGCGAGAAGTCAAGTTTTTTGTTTAATTTTATGTTTTATATCTTTCATCAGAGAAAGGAAAATATTGAATAGTTGAATGTATGCCACTCTTTCTTCCAGAAAGTAGTTGAGGGGATTTTAGAAATAGAACCTAGTAACTTTCTTCTTTCTTCTTTTTTTTTTAAAGAATATTTTATTGGTTTTTGGAGAGGAAGGGAGGAGGAGAACAAGAAAAGTCGATGTGAGAGTGCACCATCGATCGGCTGCCTCCTGCACGCCCCCTACCAGGGATCAAGCCCAAATCCGAGCGTGTGCCCTGACTGGGAATCCAGCCTGCGACCTCCTGATGCATGGGACAGTGCCCGACCCACTGAGCCACACGGGCCAGGGCTATTAACTTTTTGTTTTTAAACGGGATGTATTGGCCATGTGGTCAAATTATTCCCTAGGACTTAAAGCCAACTCTGTAATATTAATTTGTTCAGGGCAGTGGGAGAGAGGAACAACTGATTCTTGGCAGCTGGAAATTTTAGTGGGCCGATTGGGACGATGATTGGTTTTAAGTATATTGATTATGCTTTGAGAGAAAATTTCTTTTGAAATTTAAACAGGATTCACAGGCCATCCATTTCTTCTTCAAAGACGACAGTTCATTTTCACAGCATATTTATGCTGGCAGATTATTGATCATGCTGTTAACTTTTTTACTAGGAAAATAATTTTACTGTTACTCTGCCCTCCAGAATCTCAGCTCCTTTAGAGCGGGAACTGTGTGCCCGAGTGCCCACTAACAGACTGTTTGCTGACTTGGGTGGCATGCATATACCTCCAAGCAAATAGTATGTTACGTCATGGAGGGTAGGAGTGTTTTCAAATGATCCTAAAGCACCTAAATAATTTAAAATAATCTCTCTGTTTTAAGAAGAGAAGGCGCAGGCCAAGAAGTAGAAGTTACAGGGAAGCATCTTTTAGGAACTTTATCATCCTGTAGGGCTGTTCAAGTGAAAACGGGCGGCCCCCTTCGGTACTGCCTTTGCCCACAGTTAGAAGTGTTGTGCAAACGGCAGAGTCTGTGGGTGTGGTTCCTGTATTGGGTAGGAATCTAGGTCTGTTGGCTTCTGAGATATTTTCCTTATTTCAATATTGCTTATTTCTGTAATCTCATAAAATTGCTTCTATCTGTTTAAACTTTTATAACTCTGCTGGTGACATATTCTGGAGCCCCACAGTGGGTCATGTAACATATAGCTCTCATGTGATCATGTCAGCCGTTGCTGGTTTCGCAGTTGTGGGAAGGAAGGGAGCCTGCTTCTCCTGGCGCACGGTGCCCACTCTCCTCTGCACCGGCTGGAGCTTCATGTCAGGCTCAGCACAGGTCAGGGCCTCCTCCCCACCCCTCTGCCGGGTTACCAACTTAGAAATCATGGAAGTTGCTTCATTTTTCTTTTACCTTATAGAGTATAGTATATTTTATAGGACGTAAACGAGCACAGTAATAGGAAGTAGGATATATATGTTCAAAGTCTTTTTATAAATTAAGAATATGCTTTGTTTTCCAATGTTTGCTGCACAGAAAGGACTCTGCCTGTTTTCTGGGAAGGCTGACCTTCCCCCAGGATGGAACAGGTACATCTCTTCCCCAGCTGAGTGCAGCCAGGCTCTCCCTTTGAGCGGCTGGAATCGTTTTTTTTCTGTTGCTTATGATTTGGGTCCATTTTGATGGGCAATAGGGTTATTCCAAATGGGAACTACTCTCCTGCATTGGGCCTTGGGGCCCCGGATTATACTGTGCTTTTGGGTTTTCTCACTTTTCCCAGCCTTTCTCAGTTTTCAGCCTTACTTACCACTACCTCACCCACCTTATTATCTTTTAGTGTTTTTAAAATTTTTAATTGTGGTCCAATGCACATAACATAAAATGTACCATCATAACCATTTTTAAGTATCAATTCAGTACTGTATAAAATTCATTCATATTTTTGCGTAATCAATCTCTAGGACTCTTTCCATCTTGCAAAACTGTAACTCTGTACGCGTCAGACACGATCTCCCCATTTCCTCCTGCCCCAGCCCCGGTAACCGCCATTCTACTTTCTGTGAATTTCACTGCTCGGGATAGCTCATGGGAGTGGAAGCATGGCATTTCTCTTTCAGTGACTAGCTTATTTCCAGGCTCATCCATGTTGTAGCATATGTCAAAATGTTCTCCCTTTTTGAGGTTGAATGATATTCCATTGTATGTAAACACCACATTTTCTTTATCCGTGCGTTCATCCGTGGACATTGGTTCCTCTTTCGGCTATTGAGGACAGTGCTGCTGTGATCGTGGGTGTGCAAATACCTCAAGACCTTGCGTCCAGTTCTTTCAGATGACTTGGGTGGCATGCGTATACCTCCAAGCAAATAGTATGTTACGTCACGGAGGGTAGGAGTGTTTTCAAACGATCCTAAAGCACCTACATAGGAATGGTGGATCATATGGTAGTTCTGTTTGTAATTTCCTGGGGAACTTCTGCACAGCTGTACCATTTTATATGTCCACCAACAGTGCACAAGGGCTCCGATCTCTCTGCGTTCTGCCAACACTTACTTTCTGTTTCAGTAGTAGCCATCCTGGTGGGTGTGCCGACATCTGACTGTGGTTTTGATTTGCATTTCCCTAATGATTAGTGACGTGTAGCATCTTTTTATGTTCTTGTTGGCTGTTTGTATATTTTCTTTGGAGAAATGTCTAAGCTCTTTGCCCCTTTTAAATTGGATTATTATTATTGTTGTTGTTGACTTGTAGGAGTCCTGTATGTTTTCGGAGTATTAGCCCCTAACAGATAAGTCATTTGAAAATATTTCCTCCCATTTCATAGGTGGCCTTTTCACTCTGTGAATTGTGTCCTGCGATTCACAGACGTTTTATGACTTCACAGCATGAGTGCTGACATGTCTGAGTTAAGATCCCAGGGTGTCACTTCTTAATTTCAAAGCATGGCCGATGACACAGACTGCTCAAGTGTCTTGTCTGGACGGCGAAACAAAGTGGTCTTCCGTCACTGTCTGAGCCCGTTATTCCAGGTGCCCAGAGCCTCGGCCACACGTGCTGACTGAGCGCGCTGGACTGGGGGAGCAGGGAGGGCACGTTCACTTGTTCCCCAGAGTTCTCACGATGCAGGGATGGCCAGTGCCGAGTGAGAGGTCCTGGGAGCCACGGGCGGACTCCTTGAGGACTGCAGGTCTCACCTGAGTGGGGCCCTGAAGCGTGCGTGGGATAGGTGGGTATTTGGAGCACCGGGAGGCCGGCCTTCCGGGAACACGAGCCATAAGCAGATGTGTTCGTGCCATCGCTGGTGGGGCAGATGTGTGAGGAGAGGGAGGGGGTGGTGAGGTTACAAGGAAGTGATCAGAGTTGGGGTCCTGGCGTGGCACTTACACAGGCTGAGTTTGTTTCTTCGAGTTCGCCTCGAGAGTGGTCGGAGTGGGCTGGCGTATCTAGAAGTCTCTTCATAACCCTGACTTCGTTGTCATGTGCTCAGGGGACTGTCCCTGAAACAGGTGCCAAAATTCATGAGGCACTTTATCTACCAAGCATTGCAGAGGCCCTGGCCAGGCGGTTCAGTTGGTTAGAGCGTTGTCTCCATACACCAAGGTTGTGGTTCGATCCCCCGTCAGGGCACATGCAAGAATCAACCAGTGAATGCATAAATAAGTGGAACAACAAATTGATGTTTCTCTCTCTCATCAATAAATAAAAAACATTTTTTTAAAGTACTGCGGAGTCAGTCAATAGGTCTTGGTTTCACAGATAAGAAAACAGACTCGAGAGACGGACTTTTCCAGTGTACTGTTTATTTGTGGAGCCATGATTCAGACTCTGGTCTGCTAGGTCCACAGGCCACACTCTCCACGCCTCACCTGCCACATGTGTCCTGTCCACATGCCGGCCACTTGCTGGCATTGAACAATTTTTGTGAAGTTTCCCAAAGTGTAGGTCAGATCATGGATAATGTACCTCATGGATAATTCAATTGACTTTTAAAGGTAAATTATAAATACAAACTCAGGGCAGGTTTATAAGTTTCTAGAGAAGGCCTTTGTGTCACACGGCATTTAAGGAAAGCTTTTACCTTGTTGCTAGCATTACACCACCTGGCCAGAGCCACCAGACAGGACTATGCTGGCCCACTTAGGCTATCTTTAATTGCTCACTATAAATAGCGTAATGATGCTGCTATAAAAAGACTGACATAACTGAGGAGCTCAGAGTGACCCATATATGTGACGTTTTTCTAGGTGACTATGTCCAGGAGAATCGAGGCTCATGTGTGAGATGTTTTCACTACTGAAATGAAGGCTTAATTTCCAAGCCAATCACTCTTTACACCCACCACTCTTCAGGTCCCATCCTCCATCATTCCTTTCTTCCCTCCTCTGTCACCCTCACATCCCAGCTGCAGTCCCACCACCCACTTTCCCTGGCCCGAAGAATAGGGCCCAGCAGGGCCCAGCCTGAACGCTTGCTGGCATGCTTCCTCTCGGCTCTGGCTGTCATGGGAAGCTGTCAAAGACACCTTGCTTCGCTCTAGACTTCAGTGAATTTTCTTGACTCAGTCATTAGATTTTCTGTGCCATAGTTCTCACCAGCCTTTGCCAAACTCCACCCCCAACCCGGGCAGTGATTTCCCATGGGTCCTCTCCCACCACAAGCTGTCAGTCCTTCCTCATCCGCTCCGTGTGGCTGCAGCAGCTGCTCCGGTTCTCGCTCTGTCCCACCCCTGCTCCTTGCTGCTTCCCTCCTGTGTGTGGAGCGTCCCACCAAGACGTGTAGGTTTCACAGCCAAAGTCTCTTTTCAAAGAGGGGGAGTCCTGTAGCATGGAGATTTGAAAGGCCATGAGGATTGCATCGAAAGGGGTAGGACTGGTGGATAGGAAACATGGAACAGACCCAAACTCTAGTGGGGTATGCATGGCTAGGAAGAAAACACACCAGTAAACCAGACATCATAACTTGGAAGATGAAAGGGAGAGAGAGGGAGGGAGTGAGGGTGTGTGGGAGGCAGTCATGGGGAGATGGGGTGGGTGAGCGGGTGGGAAGGTATGTTGAGGTGCAGGGGAAGAAGGCCATCCTGTAGAGGACGCAGTGATCTTATGATCTGGGGTTTTGTGTCTGCCCTTCCTCTCTGCTAAGAGATGTACCACATGGCACCGGGGGCTCTGCCTTTGGAGAACTGAGTAGGTTCTAACCAGACCAAAAGTGAACTCAGTGCTTTGGTCCACCGGGGTAGTATCTGGTATCCTTTCTCTCTATAGAGAGTCAGACTTTTCCTTATACATAAAATCAGTAACAGTAATGATATTTACCATTCATTGAATATTCATATTTATTTTGCACAGTGTTTTTTTTTTTCCTCTCTCTCCAACGTTCATCAAAACTCAGTAAACAGGGGTGTTTCCTCATATCCATTGAGGAGATATTCAAGTAACTTGCCGAGGCCCTGCAGGTGAATTTGGAACCCTCTGACTTTAAATGACGGTCTTGCTTAGGGACCAAGTATTCTCTCTCAAGAGCAGAGATGGGCATGAGGCCTGTAGGCCAGTGTTGGACTTGATTCCGGATATCACTGAATTCAGGGACACAGTGCTGTGTATTTGGTGGCATGCATGTGGTAGAAGGCATGAGACTAAGCCCTGACGCCTGCCTTTAGCCGATTGGTAACCTAGGCGTCCTGAGAAAAGATGCCTCTGCGACGCGTTTGGGAGGCCAGCACATTTCCTGAACTGGCAGGTGCTGCAGCCCACTGTGTGGGAATTGTCAGCTTTGGTTATGCTCTAACAGTAATGCGTAAGAAGAACTTTCCAAGTACGTATTAGGTATCCACAGTGAATGTGTTTTTCCTACTTAATTAGCACAACAGTTTGGAAGCCCCCGTGTCCGCGTGTCTGGGATCTCAGGCCTGCCCCCTGGGCAGTGGGTTTGTAGAAGCACCCGGAGGACGTTCCTCCAGTGGTCTGCGGTTGGCATGGGTCTCCTGTGTGCCCACAGGCCGGATGCCACGGAATTTAAGAGCGCAATCCTCTACAGTTTGTTACATGCACATGGTAGAAGGCATGAGACTAAGCCCTGACGTCTGTCTCTCAACGATTATTAGCCTAGGCGTCTGGAAGAAATACACCTGCGAGACGCTGTTTGAGCTGGTCTCGGCGGAGGCGACATGAACCCAAACGCAGCAGCTCACCGTGGTGCTGGAGATCACCCGCTGTCCGTCGTAACTGGAACATGCCGAGGAAAGTGTGAGGAAGCCCAGTGGACATCAGAGTTGCCCAAATAACAGTGGGACATTTGTGTACAAAGTGGAGAGTTTTAGTCTGTTTGCTGTTGTTTTAAAATATCTCTGAAGGATTTGGCAGTCCGGTCCCTCAGCCTGCTGCCCACTAGAAGTAGCAGGTCGAGAGGTGTGGGGTTCTCGGAGGCAGTCCCGTTGGCAGGTGCGGTCGCGGGAACGTGCAGAATTGCGTCAGGGGTGCCCTTTGGTGTGAAGGCGGAGCTCCTGTCACACGGAAACTCGACTCGTGTGGAATCAGTGGGAACATAGCCATGGATGTTGGTGGTGTTGAACTTTGTCAAAAGGTGGAATGCACTTTAGTGGCCTGTTTCAGAAGGATGAGGAAGTGCACAGTTTACCTGAAAGCTATTTCCATGTTTAAGATTTAACCAAAACATTTTTTAAAATTGTGTTTTAAAAGATAGGCTGCAGTTTTAAAGACTCCTGCCTGTGGGAAGATGGCATAGGCATATTCCCCCATTCTTCCCCCAAACAACCAAAAGCTCTGCACTTTATATATAAAACACACATGAGAAGGGGCTCAGAGGTGGAGAGAAGAGGCCGGCCAGCTAGGGGCCTTGAGGATGACACAGTGATGAATTCCCTGGGTTTTGTTTTGGCATTGTATACCCCAGACTTGGGGCAGAAGAAGCCAGCAACCCAGAACTGCCAACGGGCAAATTAAAAAGACCCAGCAAAAGCCAGCTTGCTCTAGCTGAAGGGCCAGACACCTCTGCCAGGTGGTGACAGAGAAGTCTGAGTAAGGAGCCCGCATCTCCTTACTTCTCCCCCTCCGGCAGAAGGAAGTCCTCGTCTCCTTCCCAGGGTGCAGGGTCAGGACTCTCACCGCCCCAGTGGTAATGAGGCCACACTCCCCTTCCGTAGTTCACTGGAGGTGACGGAGGGAACCTGAACTTGTAGCCCAACCTGTCAGTAAAGCAACGAGGCCATGTCCCCACCCCCACCCTTCTCTGTCAGAGCAGTGTCAGAAGGTTGACATAAGAGTCCTCATAACATCGTAATGTAATGCCTCGAACGCCCAGGCTTCAACAGAAAAGCACTGGCCATACCAAGAACCAGGAAGACCTCGCACTGAAAGGGAGAAAGACCATCAATAGATGCCAGCACTGAGGTGACAGAGATGTTAGAATTGTCTGAGGATTTGAGAGCAGCCGTCATACATATTCTTCAACAACATGTGAAGAGATGTTCGTCGTCATTAGGGAAATACAAATGAAAACCGTAATGGGGTCCCACTTCACACGCACCGGGGTGGCTGGGTTAAAAAGACAGGCAGCTACTGGTTGGCAGGGACGTGGAGACACTGGAACCGCACACACGGCTGGTGGGAATGTCACGGTCAGCCACTTTGGAGGACAGTTTGGCGGTTCCTCAGAAAGTTAAACAGAGTTACCATATGACCTAGCAATTCTACTCCTAAGCGTGTACCCATGGGAATTGAGAACATATGTCCTCACAGAAACGTGTACATGGATGTTCATAGCATTATTCATAGTAGTAAAAAAGTGAAACAATATGAATGAATACACAAAATGTCATATGTCCATACAATGAAATACTGTTCAGTCAAAAAAGGAATGAAGTACTGATTCATGCTACAACATGAATGAGCTTTGAAAACACGTTAAGGGAAAGAAACCTGTCACAAAGGCCACATAGTGGTTGATTCCATTTACATGAAATATGTACACTAGGCAAATCTGTGGAGACAGAAAGTAGATTAGTGGCTGACAGGGACTACAGAGAGAAAGAAGGGAGTGAATGGTTGCTAATGGCTATGTCGTTTCGTCTTGGAGTGAGACGCAGGCTCTGAGTTAGGTCGTGGTGGTTGCAGAACTTTGTGGCTCTACTGAAACCACTGATTTGTGTACTCCAAAGGGGTGACTTTTACAGTACACGAATTATATCTCAGTAAGCACACGATGTTTCAAATTACAAACACCCTTAAAACAAATGAAAAAAATAGAAAGTCTCAACAAAGAAATGGAGATCTTAGAACTGAAAAAATATAACTGAAGTGAAAAACTGAACAGATGGGCTCAATGGAAGAATGTAGGGGACAGAGAAAAAAAGCAGACTGAATCACTGAACGGGAATTATTAAGGTAGAATAATAGAAATTCATTCTGGACAACAGAGAGAAAACAGACAAAAATACTAGGAGATTGTACTGGATTATACATTTCTCCGATGATCAATAATCTTGAGGATCTTTTCATGACCTGTCGCCTGTTGTATGTCTTCCTTGGAGAACCGTTTCTCAAACCTGCCAGTCTTGTTTTGGTCACTGCTGTTGCCACAATACCTAAGCAGTACCTGGCATCTAGGAAACACTCAAATAGTTCGTGAATACATTTCAAAGGACAGTAACTGCAGGCATGTCTGTAGAGAGTCACAGTTGCTACTGTGGAGAACAATTCTGCTGCCACGTGCCGTGCACTGCTGTGGGGGCCTCACGTGAACGGGGTCAGTGTCCCAGTCTGTCTGAGCCTTAGCCATGGACAGGAAGCGTTTCTTGTTTGTAACACCTGGTTTGGGGTTAGAAGAATCCAAATGTCCAAGGTTCCAGATGTCTTAGTAACAGCTGGCCTTTCTTTTTTTATTTTTTTCTCACCCGAGGATATTTCTCTACTTATTATCAGATAGAGTGGGAGGGAGGGAGAGACAGAGAGAGAAACATTGACGTGATAGAGCCACATCAACTGGCTGCCTCCTGCACGACCCGACCAGGGCCCTGGACAAACTGCAACCGAGGTACGTGCACCTGACCGGAATCGAACCCGAGACTCATTGGTCTGCACGGCTGGCCTTTCTTGATTGTACATTTACATTTCTGAACGGAGTCACTGCATCCTGAGCTCAGACCCACTTCGTGTTGGCAGCACCCCACGCTGCGCATGTGTATCTGATAGTCCCATATGTTCTCTCAGTTTTGACGTGGCTCCCATTTTAGAAACACGCAGGTTGTGTGCAGTTGCTCCTTTTAGCTGATGAGCAGCACAGTAATTGCTGTCACCCTATGGCAAATGTGTGTCACTTCCCATTTTAGCAACAAAGCGGGAAGAGTCTCTTGCAGTAACCACATTGTCGTAATGAGGTGCAGCGGGTGGCGGTGATTTACTGTCTGCACTCCTCTAGCCCTTCTTGCCAATGTTACACTTCCTTACAGTTTACAGAGATTTCTCTTTTTCTGTAAGCCTAGTTTTCTTCAGAGCCTCCAGAGGCAGCAGGGGCTCACTCAGTGCACAGGGTAACTTCAGTGTGGCCGTTCGGTCGTTGGCGCAGGCTCCGTTGTTTGTGATCAGGGGGTTTCTGGCACGTGGTTACTCCTGTCCACCCGATGACAGGCTGGAGGCCCAGGAAAGAGTTGACCTTGCAGCTTGAGTCTGAAAGCTGACTGGAGACAGAATTTCATCTTCCTTGGGGGAGCCTCAGTCTTTTCTCTAAAGACCTTCAACTGATTGGATGAGGCCCACCCACATGCTTTACGCAGAGACTACTGATTTAAATGTTAATCACATCTTAAAAATACCTTCATAGCAACATCTAGACTAGTGTTTGACCAAAAAGTGGGCACCATGGCCCAGCCACACTGACACACAAAATTAACCATTATGTTGGCCAACTAGGCAGTGCTTAAAATTGGCATCATTACAAAGAGAATTCTAGTATGTGTGGTAAAAACAAAATGTTTATATTTACTCTAGCATTTGCTAACCAAGTAATAATAATAAATTAATAATTAGAAGCAAGAACCTTTAATGATGTAATTATTTTAATGATGCCCTACAAATAGTACTTATTGCGATGAAGAGATGACCTCATTTTTTACCTCAGCACCAAAATAGCAAAAAATTATTAATTTGAAAACCCTACAGCTGCTTAGAAGAGTGGATTCTATTGATCATAACCTTTTATTTTAGAGACTTGGTTAAAAAGACATCCAGTTTATGTGCCCATCTTTGATTTGGAAATTATTAGATTTTTTAAAACTTAGCTAATTTGATTTCAGTGTTTTAATGAACTCTTAAAAAATACTTAATGTTTAATTTCAAAACTTTGAAAGTTAGTATTATGTACATTTAAACATTAGTTACTTACAAATTTGATTAAATTAAAAAAATATAGAGTTACAAGTTTTTTGTTTTTGTTTTTAATTGGACTAAAAATAACATGTGTTAGCGAGGATGTGGAGAAAGGGGAACCCTGTGCACTGTTAGTGGGAATGTATATTGGTACAGACACTATGGAAAACAGTGTGGAGGTTCTTAAAAAAATTAAATTGGATCATACAATCCAGCCATTCCACTTCTGGGTATTTATCTGAAGAAAATGAAACAACCACAACACTAATGCGAAGAGGTTTATGCACCCCTATATTCACTGCAGAATAATTTACAATAAGATATGGTAGCAACCTAAGTGTCCATGGATAGATGAGTGGATGAGGAAGATGTGCTACATATATACAATGGAATATTACTCAGCCATAAAAAGAATGCAGTCTTGCCATTTGCAACCACATGGATGGACCTGGAGAATATCCTGATAAGTGAAATAGGTCAGACAGAGAAAGACTGTACTGTATTATTTTACTTAAATGTAGACTCTAAAAAATAGAATGAACATCAACAAAGAAAACCCCACCCAAAACAAAACAGAAGCAGACTCATAGGAAACAAGATGGTGCTTACCAGAGGGAAGCAGAGGGCGGGGGTTGGATGAAATAGCTGAAGGGGATTGAGAGGTACACAGTTATAAAATAAGTCAAGGGGAGGTAATCTTCAGCGTAGGGAATATAGTCAATAATATTGCAATTAACTCTTAATTCAAGACTTGATCTTCTTTTGAACATTTTATTTAAGCAAATATTTTTTAAAATTTTATTTTATTAAATTATTTTTGTTACAAATGTTTTTCCTTTTTCCCTCCTAGACACCCTCCTCCCAATCCCCCCCCAACCCCCCAGCATTGTTATCTATGTCCATTGGTTACGCACACATGCATATAAGTTCTTTGGTTTATCTCATCCCTTCCCCCCTGGTCCCCCTCCTCTGAGGTTTGTCAGTCTGAACCATACTCCTTCCTATTTCTCTGGGTCTATTTTGTTCATCAGCTTATTTTTTTCATTATATTCCACAAATAAGTGAGATCATGTGGTATTTGCCTTTCTCTGATGGGTTTATTTCGCTTAGCATAATACTCTCCAGGTCTCTCTATGTTGTCTCAAAGGATAAGAGATCTTTTTTTATTACAGCTGCATAGTGTTCCATTGTGTATATGTACTACGGCTTTTTTATCCACTCATCTATTGATGGACACTTGGGCTGTTTCCAGATATTAGCAATTGTAAATAGCGCTGCTATGAACATAGGGGTACATATATTCTTTCTGATTGGTGTTTCAGGCTTCTTTGGATATGTTCTTAGAAGTGGGATCATGGAGTCAAATGGCAGTTCGATTTTTAATTTTTTGAGGAAACACCATATTGTTTTCAATAGTGACTGCACCAGTCTACATTCCCACCAGCAGTGTGCTAGAGTCCCCTTTTCTCCACACCCTCGCCAGCGCTTGTTGTTTGATGATTTGTTGGTGGCAGCCATTCTGGCAGGTGTGAGGTGATACTTCATAGTTGTTTTAATTTGCATCTCTCTGATGATTGGTGAAGTTGAGCATTTTTTCATATGTCTCTTGGCCATCTGTATGTCCTGTTTGGAGAGGTGTCTATTTAGTTCCTCTGCCCATTTTTAAATTGGGTTCTTTGTCTTTTGTTGAGTTGTATGAGCACTCTATATATTTTGGAAATTGACCCCTTATCTGATGTATCGTTGGCTATTATACTCTCCCATATAGTGGGTTTCCTTTTCATTTTGATGCTTGTTTCTTTTGATGTGCAGAAGCTTTTTAGTTTGATGTAGTCCCATGTGTTCATTTTTTCCTTTTTTTCTCTTGCCTTAGGCGTTGTATCCTTGAAAATTCTGCTGCATGTGATGTCTGAAATTTTGTTGCCTATATTTTCTTCTAGGATTTTTATGAATTCATGTGTCACATTTAAGTCTTTTATCCATTTTGAGTTTATTCTTGTGTATGGTGTAAATTGGTGGTCTAGTTTCCTTTTTTTGCATGTAGCTGTCCAATTTTCCCAACACCATGTTTTGAAGAGGCTGTCTTTACTTCATTGTATGCTCTTGCCACCTTTGTCAAATATTAATTGAGCATAATGTCTTGGGTCAATTTCTGGGTTCTCTGTTCTGTTCCATTGATCTATCTGCCTGTTCTTGTGCCAGTACCAGGCTGTTTTGATTACAATGGCTTTGTAATATAACCTGATATCCAGTATTGTGATCCTTCCTCCTTTGTTCTTCTTTTTCAAGATTGCTGTGGCTATTCGGGGTCTTTTTTGGTTCCATATAAACTTTTGGACTATTTGTTTTAGTTCTGTGAAATATGCCATTGGTATTTTGATGGGGATTGCATTGAATCTATAGATTGCTTTAGGTAGTATGGACATTTTAATGGTGTTAATTCTTCCAATCCATGAACAAGGTATATGCTTCCACTTTTTTATATCTCCCTCTGTTTCTTTTTACAATGTCCTGTAGTTTTCTGCAAATAGGTTCTTTACTTCTTGGTTAAGTTTATTCCTAGGTATCTTACTTTTTTGGCTGCTATGGTAAATAGGATTGTTTTTTTAGTTTCTTTTTCTTTGAGTTCATTATTGGTGTATAAGAATGCTGTTGATTTCTTGATGTTAATTTTGTATCCTGCTACTTTGCTAAATTCATTTAATAAATCTAGTAGATTTTTGATGGAGTCTTTAGGATTTTCTAATCTTTAGGGTACAATATCATGTCATCTGCGAATAATGACAGTTTTACTTCCTCCTTTCCAATTTGGACCACTTTTATTTTTTCTTCCAGTCCAATTGCCGGGACTAAGACTTCCAGAACTACATTAAATAAGAGTGGTGAAAGTGGGCATCCCTGTCTTGGTCCTGTTCTTAAGGGAAATGCTTTTAGTTTTTTCCGATTGAGTATGATGTTGGCTGTAAGTTTTCATATATGGCCTTTATTATGTCAAGATATGACCCCTCTATTCCCACATTGCTGAGCGTTTTTATCAGAAATGGGTGCTGGATTTTGTTGAATGCTTTTTCAGTGTCTATTTATATGAGCATATGGTGTTTATCTTTCATTTTGTTTATGTGATGTATCACATTTATTGATTTGCGAATATTGTACCAGCTTTGCATCCCTGGGATGAACCCCACTTGGTCATGTTGAATAATTTTTTTCATGTATTGCTGGATCTGATTTGCTAATATTTTGGTAAGGATTTTGGCATCTATGTTCTTCAGGGGTATTGGCCTGTAGTTTTCTTTCTTTTTAGTGTTTTTATCTGGTTTTGGAATTAGAATTATGCTGGAATTAGAATTAAGTTTTCCTTCTTCTTCAATTTTTTGAAATAGTTTGAGGAGAATGGGTATTAGTTCTTCTTTGAATGTTCAGTAAAATTCCCCCATGAAGCTATCTGGGTCTAGACTTTTGTTTTCTGGGAGTTTCTTGATTACATCTTCAATTTCCTTGGTTGTTATTGGTCTGCTCAAGTTTACTATCTCTTCCTGGTTCAGTTTTGGGAGACTGTGTGATTCTAGAAATTTGTTTTTTTTGCCTATGTTGTCCAATTTGCTGGCGTATAATTGTTCATAGTATTTTTTAACCATCCTTTGTATTTCTGTGATGTCAGTTGTTACTTCTCTTCTTTCGTTTCTGATTTTGTTTATTTGGGTCCTCTCTCTTTGTTTCTTGGTGAGTCTGGCAAAGGATCCTTACATCTTGTTGATCTTTTCAAAGAAGCAGCTCTTTGTTTCATTGATCTTTTGAATTATTTTTTTTAGTCTCTATGTTGTTTATTTCTGCTCTGACCGTTACTATTTCTTTCCTTCTTCTTGCTCTGGGTTTTTCTTTTTGTTTGCTTTCTAGTTCTTTCAGTTGTAGGGTTAGATAGTCAATTAGGAATTTTTCTTGTTTCATGAGGTAGGCCTATAGTGCTATGACTTCTCTTTCAGGACTGCTTTCTCTGCATCCCATAGATTTTGTGTTGTTGTGTGTTCATTTTCATTGGTTTTCAGGATATTTTAAATTTATTCTTTGATCTCCTTATTAACCCATTCATTGTTTAATAACATGCTGTTTAGCCTCCATGTGGTTTGAATGTTTTTGTTGTAATTGATTTCTAGTTTCATGCCACTGTGATCTGAGAAGATGCTTGATATGATTTCAATCTTCTTGAATTTGTAGAGACTTAGTTTGTGCCTAACATGTGGTCTGTCTTTGAGAATGTCCCATGTGCACTTGAGAAGAATGTGAATTCTGCAGTTTTGGAGTGTAATTCTCTGTAGATATCTATTAAATTCATTTGATCTAGTGCATCATTTACAATCTGTTTCCTTGCTAGTTTTTTGTCTAGAGGATCTATCCAGTGATGTCAGCAAGGTGTTGAAGTCCCCTGCTATGATTGTATTGCTGTCAATTTCTTCTTTGAAGTCCTCCAGAAGGTTTTCAATGTATTTTGATGCTCCTATATTGGGTGCATATATTTTTACCAAGGTTATATCTTCCTGTTAGATAGATCCTTTCAAAATTATGTAGTGGCCTTCCTTGTCTCTAGTTATGGCCTTCATTTTGAAGTCTATTTTATCAGATATGAGTATTGTTACCCCAGCTCTTTTTTCCTTTCCGTTTGCTTGGAAGATTTTTTTCCATCCCTTCACTTTCAACCTATGTGAATCTTTTGTTGTGAGGTGGGTCTCTTGTAAATAACCTATATATGAGTCATGCTTTCTCATCCATTCAGCTATTCTGTGTCTTTTGATCAGAGTGTTTAATTCATTTACATCTAAGGGTATTATTGATGTACTTATTTATTGCCATTTTTGTTTATTGTTATAGTTTTCTTCCTGTTCTGCAGGAAGAAATTACAGCAGTCCTTTTAACATTTCTTGCAGTGCTGGTTTGATACTAATATATTTCCTTAGCCTTTTTTTTTTTTTGTCTGGGAAGTCTTTATTTCATCTTCTATTTTGAGTGTTAGCCTTGCTGGATAGAGTCATCTTGGATTCAGATCCTTGTTTTTCATTACCTTGATTACTTCATGTCATTCCCTTCTGGCCTGTAGTGTATCTGCAGAGACGTCATCTGGTAGCCTTATGGGGGTTCCTTTGTGGGTAACCTGTTGCTTATCTCTTGCTGCCTTTAGGATTCTCTCTTTTTCTTTAATTTTTGGCATTTTAATTATTATTTGTCTTGGTTTGGGCCTCTTTGGGTCCTTACTTGGGGCTTTATGTGCTTCTTGAACTTGATTGCCTTTTTCCTTCACCAAGTTAGGGAAGGTTTCTGTCACTATTTCTTCAAATATATTCTCTAACCCTTGCTGATTTTGTTCTTCTTCTGGAAATCCTATGATGTGGATGTTGTTACATTTCATATTGTCCTACAGTTCTTTTAAGCTGTCTTCCTGTTTTTCAATTGTTTTTTCTTTTTGGTTCTCTGATTGGGTGATTTTTTCTACCCTGTCTTCTAATTCACTGATCCAATCCTTGGCTTCCTCTACTCTGCTCATTATTCCTTCCCACGTGTTCTTTATTTCTGCTATGTCATTCTTCATTTCTGCTTGGTGGTTTTTTATTTCCATTTGGTTGATTTTCAGTGTTGCTATATCTTTACTCCTGTTTTTGAGCTTCCTTATTATCATTACTCTCAACTCTACCTCTGATAACTTGCTTAATTGCATTTCATTTATCTCTTCTTCTGTAGAATTATCTTGTTCTTTCATTTGGGATTTGTTTCTTTGTTTTACCATTTGGATGTCTGAGTGGGTTTTGGAGCCTGCCCAATTTTTCCTGTGGGTGTTAGTGTTCCACTAGTTGTGGCTCCCTCTACTGCAGTGGTTCTCAACCTTCCTAATGCCATGACCCTTTAATACAGTTCCTCATGTTGTGGTGACCCCCAACCATAAAATTATTTTCGTTGCTACTTCATAACTGTAATTTTGCTACTGTTATGTCTTAGGCGACCCCTGTGAAAGGTTTGTTTGACCCCCAAAGGGGTCGTGACCCACAGGTTGAGAACTGCTGCTCTACTGGGTTTGGATGAATGTAGGAGAACTCATGTTAAACACCACTGTCATGTCTCACTTTTCTGGGTATATTTGCAGGCCAATCAAAGGTTCAGCTATCTTCTAGTTTTTTGCCTGGAGGCTATTAGTCTCAGTTACTTGATGAGCCTTGGGTTGTAGCCTCAGCTGAATGAAAAAACATCCCTCAGGTGTTCAGGGTAAGAGGATTTCCAGTGGGTGGGGCAGGTTCTTGCTGGCTGTTAATGAGCCTCAATTTGCATTTTTCTGGTGTGGCCAGGTGGAGTTAAGTTTCTGAGGGACGGGCTGTTGCTTCTCCCTGGGGCTCTGGGAAGGGTTTCTTTGGTTAAGATGGCTACTGTCCTATGAGGGAGTGATTCAGCACAAAACTCCTGGTGCCCTCCCAGCTCTCCCAACTCTCGAGTCCCTCCACACAGTTCCAGTCCAGTCTGCCCTCCTCTGCCAAAGCCCAAGTTGAGTGGCTGTAACTAATTTAGTGCTCTGTTCCAGCACTCTGCATTGTGGAGCTGCCTTGGGATTTTAACCCCAAGGGAACTGCCCACAACATAAACAGCCCTCAGCTGCTGTCCCTGTGTTCCCAGGCCCTCCCTCTCTCGTGCCTCTGCAGTTCCTACCAGGTTCGATTTGGTGTCCTCTTTCCATCCCTGGTTGTATGGGTTCTCTCCAGCTGCTTTTCTGTTGGTTTTCCCCAATGATTTGTCTATATTTTAGTTGTAATTCCAGTTAGGTCCTGGGAGATGGTCTGTGTAGCTTCCATTCACTCTGCTGCCATTTTTAGCTCCCTGACATTTCTTAAACTTTGGAAGTTGTTTTAGTGCTTTGCATCACAATCCTGGGCCCCTAGGGAAATAATATTAATCCTGAAATATTTAGGAAGTTTACAAATTATACAGTATTTTTTGATTTGGGAAATAATAGAGGAAGTTTATACAAGTTGAATGTATTGAGAATAGTAGCAAAATTCCCCTTGATCAGGTGTAGTAAACGTGGGTAAATCCTGAACATCGTTGCCATGATCTGGCAGTAATAGTTTGTAATAGCAATTTCTCATAGTAGACATCATAAACTGTGTCATCAACCTCCCAACAAGACACCTCAGGCACTGTTTTTTTTTGTTTGTTTTTTTTTAAATATTTTTTTGTATCAATTTTTAGAGAGGAAGGGAGAGGGAGAGAAAGAGATAGAAACATCGATGGGAGAGAACATCAATCAGCTGCATTCTGCACGCCCCCCATTGGGGATCTGCCTGCAACCTGGGCATGTGCCCTGCCTGGGAATCGAACCAGCCACCTCTTGGTGTATGGGACAGAACATTGATCAGCTGCATTCTGCATGTCCTCACTGGGGATCTGCCTGCAACCTGGGCATGTGCCCTGACTGGGAATCGAACCAGCCACCTCTTGGTGTATGGGACAGCGCTCAACCACTGAGCCACACGGGCTGGGCCCCAGGCACTACTCTTATAATGTGTGGACAGTGTAGTTCAAATAAGCTGTTATTGCTGTTACCCTGTCACGGGCAGGAGTCAGTAGCACCATTGGTCACGAAGATGAATATTATACAAACTAAATTCATCTTTTACTTTCAGCTTGTAGCACACCCTGAGCTGGACTACTGTGTTAATATCACATTTTCAACATGCTCCTATTATAAGGGGGAGAGAGGCACTTGTTGATATTGTCTCCTTAACAGCCAGGAACTTTGCAGGAAGGTTTAAAGTACCAGAGTGTAAGTATGGTTTACTGAATAAACCACAGTGTTCTACTTCCCTTTTATATTCATAGTCTGTAAGGAGGAAAAGGAAAAGTCTGGTCTATTGAGAAACTCTTGATTCACCCAATGAAGACATGCTGGGAGGAGCAGAGCATCACTGCCTATGTTGTGCTTGTCATCATCATCATGAAAAAGCCTCTGTTGTGTTTTGAGTGACAGTCTGGATGTTCTTCACCAAAAACGCTGCCATGTCTTGTTGGCTCACAGCATTAGAAATTGGTATAAATAGAGGCAACTGCTTGAGAAAAAAATTTGTGAATGTAATTTTATGACTTTATGTTTATAAAATACCAAAAAAGCTAACTTTCCACAACATGGTTGTGAGTGAATTATTCATTGAGAAAAAGAGTCTTCACAGCAGCTACCAAAGTTACATGAGATCTTTTAGTTGTTGTTTTTTTCCATTTATTTTATTCCTCATCCGCGGATATTTTTCTATTTATCATTTGATAGGGTATGAGGGAGGGAGAGAGAGAGACAGAGAGAAACATCGATGTGATAGAGACACATTGACTGATTGTCTCCTGCACGACCCGACAAGGGCCAGGGGTGAACTGCAACTGAGGTACGTGCCCTTTACTGGAATCGAACCCATGACTCATTGGTCCGTGGGCCGACGCTCTAACTGCTGAGCCAAACCGGCCAGGCAAGATCTTTTAGTTTTTACCCAAAAAAGTTTGTGACTGTTACTGGAAACAAATTATGAGTGAGCTCTTACTTGTGGACCCAAAGCAGCCAACTGGTTAAAGTCACTTTTAATTTTAATTTAATTTGTTTTTTGGTTAATCCTCACTTGAGGATATTTTTTCTATTGAATTTTAGAGAGGGGGAAGGGAGGAAGGGAGGAGAGAGACCGAGAAACATCGATGTGAGAGAGACATAGATTGCTTGCCCCTTGCTCACACTCCGACTGGGGCTGGAGATCAAACCTGCAACCCAGGTGCATGCTCTTGACTGGGAATTGAACCCGAGACCCTTTGGTGCACAGGCCGACGCTCTAACCATTGAGCAACATCAGCCAGGGTTACTTTCATAATTTTAAATTCTAAAACGATCTCCACTTGTACTCATTCTCAATAATCTAAAAGGTTAAAAAATAAAATATAATTGTATCCAAATTGTACCCAGAGTATGTAAATATACTTTTATCAAATGTAAATAAAAGTAAATGTAAAAAATCTAAGATTAATTAAAAAATAATTTATTCTTCTAAAATGTTCAAATTATGCAGTAAAATTAAAAAGCACAGGCAACAGAAGCAAAAATGAACAAGTGGGACTACATCAAACTAAAAGCTGGCATGCTAGAGGAAACCATCAGCAAAATGAAAAGGCAACCTACTCAATGGGAGAAATATTTGCAAACCACATATCTGATAAGGGATTAATATCCAAAATATATAAGAAACTGATACAACTCAGTATCAAAAGAAATTCTATTTAAAATGCACAGAGGACCTAAATAGACATTTTCCCCAAGAAGACAGGCAGATGGCCATCAGGCACACACAGAGATGCTCAGCATCACTGATCATCAGGGAAATACGCATCAAAATCACAATGAGATACCACCTCACACCTGTTTGAATGGTTGTTACCAAAAAGACAAGAAATAATAGATGCTGACAGAGTTGTGTGGAAAAGGGAACCCTGTGCACTGTTGGGGGTAATGTATAAATTGGTGCAACCACTATAAAAACAGTATGGAAGTTCCTCAAAAAATTTAAAATACAACTATCATCTGATCCATCAATCCCACTTCTGGATATATATCTGAAGGAAATGAAATCAGTGTCTGCGCTCCTGTGTTCGTGGAAGCATTATTCACTGTAGCTGAGACATGGAAGCAATGTAAGTTTTCATCAGTGGATGAATGGGTCCAGAAAGTGTGATATCTCTATAGCACTATTCTGTCACTGTCTCTAATAGCAGAATCTTACTCAGCCACAAGAAAGAAGGAAATCCTGCCATTTGCAACCACATGGATAGGTCCTGATGGCCTTGTGCTTAGTGAGATAAGTCACACACAGAAAGGCACATACTGTATGATCCCACTTCTGTGTGGAATCTAAAAAACCAAACTCATAGAAACGGAGAGTAGAATGGTGATTACCAGGGACTAGGGATGGGGAGAAATGGGGAGATGTTGGTCAGAGGGTACAGCCTTTCAGTTATAGGATGAATAAGTTTTGGAGATCTAATGTACAGCAAGGTGAGTATAGTTAATGATACTGTATCATATCCTTGAAAGTCCCTAAGAGAGTAGATCTTAAATGTTCTCACCCCGCACACATGTAACTATGTGAGTGTTGAGAAAAATTTTGAAGAAGGAAACAGACAGCTCTAGAATTACATCAAGAGTTTATTAAAAGAACTTACAGGCAGGTTACATCAAGAGTTTATTAAAAGAACTTACAGGCAGGATCAGGGTCTTGGGCGGCAGCAAGATGGTAGATCTCTGCACCCGAAGAGGAGGACTTGTTGTATATAACCAGGTGGCTGACACATGGACCGTGCTTGTGAAGAGCTGTGTAATCCAAAGCATTAAACAATTTAATGGGCCTGCCTATCTGTGCAAGAATATTCCCTCAACGTTAGAAAGGCTCACCCTTCCCAGGCTGAACTGGTTGTCAACTTGCTTTTACATGGCGTTGGACACTTTAAATGCCAGGAATCATTTGGCCTAACAGTGAGATGATGGAGGTGCTAACCAGCCTTGTGGTGATAATGGTTTCACAATGCATACGCGTATCAGATCACCATGTAGTACATTTTGAACTTGCACAACCGTGTCTGTATTGGCAGTATCCCAATCATATCTCAATAAAGCTGGGGGAAAAGAGAAAAACACCAGAGGGTGCCGAAAAACAAAACAAAACAAAAAGGCAAAATACAAATTACAAGTTACAGTTCATGATATCTAATTTTTAAATAAAATTATTGTTTCAGTAAAGCAGCGGAGCAGTCATAACAGAAATTACGTAGCCTGCAAAGCCTAAAATACTGCTATGAGGCCCTTCACAGAAAAAGCTTGCTTGTCTCTGCTTCAGACTCATGACTTAGAACATGAAGAGAAGCAGGAGGTTGGAGGCTTGACCCTGCTGGGGAACCTGTAATTTGGGAATTTATTACATTTGTATCATCTGAGAAGAAGGATTTGAAAACCGAGTCTTCTGTTCCACGTGCCCCGGCCCTGTGATGTGCACCACCTCCCAGGTTGGCAGGGGCACAACCCGCACACCTGTGCTGTGTTCTGGTGCTTTTGCTTCAGGGCCACAGTGTGAGGGCTGTGCCAACATGTTTCCCTGGGGCCTGAACGCTGGCAGTGACCAGAGGAGATGCTTAGGGCTCTAGGTCCCACTGTGCCTGAGCTGAGGGCAGGACCACAGTGATGAGGCACCCACGTAGCATTTTGTCATGTGGATGTGTGACTTGTGAGGGCATGTAATGCAAATGGGTTTAAGAACAGTACTTGATATTGTCAAATCATAGTTCTAATCTGGACGTGTACACGCGTACACACACACACACACACACACACACACACACGGAAACAATGCCAGGAAGAAGAGATTGGTGTTGAATTGGGAATTTTTAAAATGCTATGGAAAAACATCATTTCAACCATGTGATAATATTTTAAAGATATTAGGATTTATAGTATAATTGAAGAAATAAGAACACTATACTGAGTCATTATCAGCAGTATTTTTCCTTCAATATTAGTAAATCAGGGCAAGACACATGGTCCAGGGCCACTGAAAACACCAAAATGAGCAATTCTTGAAGAATATAAATCCTGTGATTTTGGCCTGAAACTCCACATACCATCTGGTGGACTAGGGACTTCACAGACTTCCAAAGGGGTCCCCAGGTTTTCCTTTTAAGAAATAAACTAAGTGACTGTACTCTCAATTTTCAATTATAATAAAAAGTTCAAATTAATAGTTGAAAGAAATGTTAAATTCGTTAGGACTTCAGCCAAAAGCTCAATAGAAAGACAGGCTGGGCCATGATGCACAGATGTAGAAGTAGCAATCCCAGGTGTGTGTTTGTGTATACAGTGGGCTGTGATGTTACACTTACTGCTGTCACCTCTAATAGCACCATCCCCTTGTGTTTTCATAGAACTTCCCACATATTTGGGCTTACTTAGTTCTCATTGAAATGTGCGAGAAAGGTGGACAAAGGAACTGAGGTCCTACACAGTGAGGGGGCTTGGCCAAGGTCAGGATGCTTTCGTGTGGCCAAAATGGGACTCGCATCGTGGTGTTCTTATCCCGTATCATGTTCTTTCTTTGACACCAAAGCTTCCTTTGTAGGTAGTAATTGACGAAATGTGTGTGCTGCATGCAAACAGCCATGCAAGACAGTTCACGGATGCCAAGTGTTAATAGCCCAGGTTGAAGTTCGACATATGCATTGTGATATTAATATTAATGAGAACGTCCAGATTTCACAAGATGTAGACAGGATTTTGGCCTGGGGAAGTTAAAACTAGACATACAGACTGACTACTGAGGAGAAAAAATATTGGCTTAAGTCAAATCCATTTTGATAGTGCTCAGCATCTTAGGCCTGTGCAAACAAAGTCCCCTCTGGAGGGTGTGGGGTGTTCTCCACAGGTGAGGTGCGCAGGGACGGCGCCAACCCCCGGGTCACAGCAGTCCCAGGTACAGCAGTGACTGGCTTCTCTGATCAAGTGATCTCCTATTCTTCTGAGACCCTCCACCACAGGAAATAGCCAGCATTATTAATCTACACAGTAATTGGTCTCGCAAGTCCTTCTGTGTTATTTTAGCAGGTGGCCTTGCGAGCAGTCAGCTAAAATCATGCCTATTCAGCGCCAGGCAGCATTTCGTCTACCAAAGCTTCAGAATAAGCAGTAAGCATTTGGGAGTAGAACATTTTAATGTTTAAAAATCCCGAATGAGCTTAGTTTTTTCAAAGGGTTCAGTTGTCAATAATTTGCAAAGCACAAGCACTTAGGTTAGTTTTGCCTTCCGGGCCCCAGGGCAGTAAGACCTAAATCCTCAAGTTCAAGCCTCCTGTTGACTCCCGAGAGCTGCAGGGTGTTAGACATTAATGACCTTTACATCCTTTGAGGTTTGCTTCCTGTCTCATAAGAGAAATGTGTACTTTGAGAAGGTAATTCTTTAAAAATTCTTTACATTTATTTTTGGTGGATTAAAAAACATAAAAATATGGAAAATAATTCATCTCGCATTTAAGAGATGCTGCTTTTTTTTTTTTTTGCATTTGCTGAAGTTTTTTTTTTTTAAAGAAAATATTTCAGATATAACTATAGCCTCAAACCCCCCTCTTAGTTCCTTGCCTGTGTCCCTCCCCCCAAGAAAACTGCTATTCAGAAGCAGGTGTGAACCCTTTCCTGCATGATTTTATCCTTTTTCTGTACGTGGTCAGAAATATTTAGTTCTATTTTTTGTGTGTTTAAAATTTAGATAAACCCTGCATATACAACTTCTCTAAAAAAGAAGAAAACCTAATTTTAAGCTTTATTCAAATACATGGATTTAGTTTAATCATTTTCACTGTTTTATGATATGAACATGATATGAATATGAAATTTTATTTTTCCTGTCTGCTTTGATGGACGTTGAGATTATTTTTAATTTTTCACTCTTAGTAAAAGTAATGCAACAAGATTCCTGATGGATACCTCCATGGCCCCAGGAAGCCTGGAGGCCAGTGTTTTTCAAGCTGTCACGCATTAATGGGTCACGACATCAATTTACTGTATTGCAACCCACATTAAAAAGTAATAGTAAAAATTAATTATAGATTGTATAGTCTCTACACGATATCAAAATTCACTGCACATTAGAAGGGTGCGTTTTGTTAACATTTCCTTTTACTTGATGTGTGTGTCTGTAGGTGCACTGGGTTGTCACATCAGATGTGTTTTGTACTGAGGGCCGTAGTGAACTAAGGTTGAAGGCCACTTCTCTGGGGCATGTACTGTATGTCCCCACTGGGTCGCCGGGTGTGTGCAGCTTCAAGGTGACTGATTGTCGCCAGTGACTCTGGAAAGTGACGATGTTGTTTGCAGAGTTCTTTCTGTTCCACCACATTCTGGCCCTGGGCTTCTGTGACAGCTTTCTAACTGTAATCTTAGTTTGCTTCTCCTGATGACCAGTGAGACTGAGAACAGGTCATCTTTCCGTGGTGGGAAAGAATGGGAAGGTTTGTATTTTTTATTTTAGCACCATGTTGCATAGTCATGAGAAAAACAACCAAGGCAAAGAAAAGTAGAAGCTGGGGTCTACTGGTTTCATAGGGAAGAAGAAAGGTGAGAAATATCTCGTTTTCATACCATGTTAAGGACTTTAGACCCAGAAAGAGACTGGAGTCATAGTGCTCCCTGTTGTCTCTCGAGTCGTGGGAATATCGGTAAGTGCGACCAGTGGTGACGCGCGGGCAGAGGGGGAACCAGACGCGGCCAGCAGCCTGCAGCCTATACAGGTGAGCACGGTGTACTGGGCATCGCGTACCTGCACCCGTAGCACGCAGGACGGTTCTTCACTGGGTCAAAGAATGATTCTTGAGTCAACTGTCCTTTTTGGGGTTTATTTCCTCCTTTGATACCTGTGTGGATGCAGAGAGCTAATGAGAATGGTCAAGTGCTGCTGGTAGTGGGTTTCCAGATCGAGAGGTGGGCGCAGGGGTGCGTCCTGGACAGGGTGCGGCTGATTTAAAGGGACAGCCGTGACATGGCTCTGGGGACTTTTGTTCTGTGGGAATGTGAATCCAAAGTTGGTAGATATTTTCATGTTTCCCAAGAGAGAATGGAAGTATTTTTTAAAATTAGTTTAATATGCCCTGGCCGGTGTGGCTCAGTTGGTTGGAGCGTGTCCTGTACACTGGACGGATTTGATTCCTGGTCAGGGCACATACCCGGGTTTCGGGTTTGATCCCTGGTTGGGGCGCGTGCGGGAGGCAACTGAGCGGGTTTTCTCTCACGTTGATGTTTCTCTCTTTCTCTCCACCCCTTCCTCTCTCTAAATATCAATTTTTTTCTTTTTTAAATCCTCCCACGAGGATATTTTCTATTTATCTTCTGATAGAGTGGGAGGAAGAGAGAGAGAGAGAGAAACATCGATGTGAGAGAGACACATTCACTGGTTGCCTCCCGCCCGACCCTGACCAGGGCCAGGGACCAACCACAACCGAGGTATGTGCCCTTGACTGAACTTGAACCCGTGACTCTTTGGTCTGTGGGCCGACGTTCTAACCATTGAGCCATACCGGCCGGGGCTCTTGATTTCTTTTTTAAAATGTAGACCCATGTTTTAAAAACACAGTTTTGGCAAGACAAAACTTTCCTAATTTAGTCTGTGGGACACTTACTTGTAATTTTGTGTTAAGAGAACAGAATTGTATAATGGCTTAAATTTTAAAAATCACAAAACTGAAGTGGATGCCTTGTGGCCTAACTCGTCATTTTGCGTGTTTCCTCCTGGGGGCACAGATGGTGCTGCAGGAGCTGTGAGATACTGAGTTCCATTCGTCCGTCTCTGTTCCTTAGCAGCTAACACATGCTTATCACATAGTAGGTTCATAATAAATGTTTGTCGAATGAATGAATACACAAATGGTGAAAATACATTGCTCCTATATTCCTTTAGAACTGATGGTCTGAAGTTAAAAAATGTAGTTGCTGTTTGTTCAGTTTTGTCTTTTCTTAGAACGAGCAGCAGAAGGGAAATTCTGCACGAGACTCTCCGGGCGTCACATCCTGACAGTTCACCGCAATGCCACGTAGCTGATTCATGATTTATAAGGACAGCTCAGCACACTAATAGATTAGAGAGTCAGTAGAATGAATAATAAATGGCAGAGCTGTGTACACAAAGAAAATATGCATAGCTACTGGAAAATCGCGTAACGGGGCTAGGCCCATCTGGAGCCTGTGCTTCCCTAAGGGAAATGAGAGGACTGAGTGATAATCCTTTCGTCATAAAAGAAGAAAATGAATTTCCATCTGGGGCATCTGCTCAAGCCCAGGAGGTTGCAGTGCCGAGGAAATTCGAGAACATTTAACACTCTTCTGCACGCAACTCAGTAGGCAGCTCGATCGGATTGGCGGTCGCAGGACGTTGTTGGAATGGTTACTGTTGAGTTGGTTGGAATTTTAGCCACCGCCCTTGCTAATGCTAGTGATCAGAGCTATCAAGGCATAATATTTATTTGACGTATCTTGATTCTAAAAAGTCATTCAAAGTCATCTTTAGTTCTCTTTCCTCCCCAGTCCCCGGTCCCCCACCTGAGGACCTGACCTTTCTCTGACCAGTCGTCCTGTTGTCTTGCTTCCTTCCTGGCCTGGGCCACAGAAGCTCATCCATGGCCAGCAGGACCCTTGTCATGGCCCAGCAGTCCTTCCTGTCTTCTGGTTTCTCCTCCGACGCAGCACAGTGACTTCTTCAGGCAGTCTTCCCAGTGGGGTTTCCAGTCCCGTGTCCTGCAGTATCATGGCCATCCATCTCCTCCGGCCCTGCCTTTACACCGTAGGAAAACTCTTCAGAACGCCGTGGTGACAGCTGGGTCAGTCAACCTAGCGATCTCTCAATTCTTATTTTACTTCCTGAAACCATAATGTCATCTAGTGACTGCTTTCCATGTGCCATGCACTGTTCCACATATCTGATGCATATTATCTCATTTAATCTTTATCACAACTATATGGTGAAAATGTTATCTTCAATTTTTTTTTTTAATCCTCACATGAGAACATTTTTTCAAATTATCTTCAGATCGAGTGGGCGGGGGAGAGAGAGAGGGAGAGAGAGGGAGAGAAGGAGAGAGAGAAACATCAATGTGAGAGAGACACATTGACTGGCCGCCTCTCGCACGACCCCGACCAGGGCCCGGGATGAACCGCAACTGAGGTACGTGCCCTTGACCGGAATCGAACCCGCGACTCTTTGGTCCGTGGGCTGACGCTCTAACTGCTGAGCCAAACCAGCCAGGGCTTATCTTCACTTTTTTGTGTTGAGAAAACTAAGGCACATCTTGATTACCTTCTCCATTTTGAAGCTCACGTTCTTTTTTTCTCCATACCAGTTCATTGCAATGAACATTTGAGTGCCTACTGTATTTCTTTCTAAAGGTGCAGGACTCCTTCGCTCCTGTGGCAACAGCGGAGGGGAAGAGAGCTGGGTAATGATTTCACTGTGACGGTGCAGGGAGACCACTGAAGGCAGCTGTGGGAGCTCATTGTCCCTTCTGGGGGTTCAGAGATGTCTTCCTGGGGAGGGGGTGGAGATCTGTCTTGAAGGCTGATGAGGTCAGATGGGAGTGTGTTCCACGATGAGGGCACAGCAAGGACAAACAGAGGGATGAAGCCGCCTGATGTTGCCAGAGGACGACAAACAGTTTGATATTACTAAGTTGATGAGACATTGGAGGAGGCCTTGTATAGTGTGCCGATGAGCTTGGCCTTCACTGAGTATATAGTGGTGGCAGTGGAAGAATGTGAAGCTTGGGACAGCTATGGGCGGAATTCTAACTCAGTGTATTATCGTGCATTTTGGGGAATGAATAGTGGGGAGAGGGTACGAGTCAAGGAGCATCACTTACATAGCTATTATGATAGTCCAGGATGATAAGGTCTAGAATAAAGTCAATGGAAATACAGAGTAGGATGACACACAAGAGAGTGGCTATGAGACACATTTAGAAGTTAAAATCAGTAGGATGTTTTAATAACGGCAAAAGATTGGAAGTAATCTGAATGACTAGATGAAGGAGAGATTACGTTGTGTTACATATACACCGTGGTGGGCGATCAGCTGTTACAGAGAAAAAGGCAGCTTTATGTGAAGTGGCGTAACCGGCTTCCGAGATCGTGGGAGGAGAAAGGGCAGAGACCATGTGGATAGTGTGCTAACCCTGACTGGGAGAAAGAGTATACGTAGGCTACTCGGGAAGTAAGTGTGGCTACTTCTGCGAGGACGCCTAGGTGGTCGGGGGACTGGCATTTCATGAATGCCAGATGGATCCTTCCATCTTGTGAACTTTGTGCCATGGTGTAGATGACCTGTTCCTGACAAAGCTCTGGTTATGAGTTGGGTCTGAGGAGTGAGGGAGAGGAGGTTCACCTTTGCAAGTGAGGAAGTAGGTTTATCAGGTGGTGTTATGGGTGGCGGAGGGGGAGGGGGTGATGAGTCGGTGGTATATATTTTTCTCACAGTAGGTTTAAGAAATTTATGATCGAGAAATCTCATCACTCTGTCTCTTTTTCATTTAAAATTGCCCAAAGTGTTGTTTTAAGATATTTCAACCCATTGGCCTGTATTGAGACCAATTTTAAGAGAGTAGGAATTTTAGATGACTGTGGTTCCTTTTTCTGCAGGACAGATGACAGGTACTTGAGCTGCTCTTTTAGCTACAGTAACAGAACCACCCACCCCTCGTCCCCTGCCCGCCACCTCTCTGCTCTGGCTCGTCCTTCCAGAGGGTCCTGGGTTCGAAGTATTTTCTTGTTGATGGTGATGTTTTCATTTTTATTGCTTACACTTCCTGGAATTCTACCAGTTACACAGTTCTTTATATTACTAGTCAACTTTAACCAAGGCAAATGTCTTTGGGTAGGTTATGAATTGATTAGGCATTCCTACATTGGTATGGATAACTTTCACGGGGAGGGTTGGGGGTGGATTGGGTCAGAAGATCTCTAGGTTCCTCCAGCTCCAAGGTTCTGTGAATAGAGTTCCTGGCAGTGGATTAAGAAGTTCCAGAGATGGGCCATTTGGAAGGTGGACCAGTTTGGGGAAAATGGACAGACTTGGGGGGAGGGTGGTGGGAGATGTAGAACAATTCTAGGAGTGGAGAATTGGGGGGCAGACTTAAAGTGAGCACAGAGGAAAGAAAAGAAACCATGTGTTTCTAAACATTTTGTCCAGGGCTAACACTCATCTTAGGAGAAGGAAAGGACATTTTTTTAATGACCAGAAATCAAGCAGTTATTATAACCAGCCACTAATGAGTTAAATTGGCTCTAGGTGTTAACCTGGGAATGTGAACACCATTATATTTTTTAATTAAAATTTAAAATTAGCCCGGCCAGCCTGGCTCAGTGGTTGAGCATTGACCCATGCACCAAGAGGTCACTAGTTTGATTCCTGGTCAGGGCACATGCCCAGGTTGTGGGCCTGATCCCCAGTGGGGGGCATGCAGGAGGCGGCCAGTCAATGTTCTCTCTCATCGATATGTCCATCTCTCTCTCCCTCTCCCTTCCTCTCTCTCTAAAATCAATAAAGAAAAAAAATTTATTTAAACATCATTTAAAAAAATTAATTTATTTTTGTTACAGATGTTTCTCCTTTTTTCCCCATTGACACCCTCCTCCCATTCCCGCCCCCCACCCCCAGCATTGTTGTCTGTGTCCATTGCTTATGCTTATATGCGCAAGTTCTTTGGTTGATCTCTTCCCTCTGCCCCACCCCCATAATTTAAACGCTATTTTAATTTATAATTTGTTCAACATTATTATATTTTTTATGGGAGAGTGTTTTATTAGTTCCTAACATCTCACTTATACTTAAAATTTTAGAATCTAACCTATTTGGTTAACTTGCTTTCTATTAAGCGGTTAGTTGGTAGAGCAGAATTTTTTGAGTACCAGACATTTATAGACTGTTAGCAGCTTCCCACTAGTCATCGGAATGTTGTTTTGCTGTATTATCGGGTGGAGATAAAAGCCTTTATTATGCCAAAATGATAAATAAATGTTTATTTCTCTTCACCGAGATGCAGGCAGAAAAAAAGATAATTCAGCAAAGCAGTACTGTGCTAAGTCAGTGTTTGAGCTGGTGGAGTTCAGGATTTATTAATTTTATTAATGGGAAGTTCAAACATTATACATCTAGAAAGTTATCATGTTTGCCTGTTTACGGTTTTAAAATACTAATCTACAACCTTGCCCTCTCTCAGTGTCACACTTGAATGCCGGGTCTGGTACCTCTGCTGTCGGCAGACCACCACAGCCCGTCCCCAAGCGGACTCAGAGCCGAGCAGTGGTCGTGAAGGTAGAAATGACCTCTGTGTCACAGCCTGGTGCAGTGTGGCGACATTGCTCCATGAGACAGAGTTTCTCTGCCAGACTCTAGCTGTATCTTCTCTCCTGTATTCCTCTGGCCGTGTGTGCTCATTCTTTCTTCAAGCATTCTTATTGCACTTGACATTCATTACAGTGTATTAGGAACATAGAAAGTTGAGTGAAATAGTCAAATGTCTTAGCTCCCACTGGTGAAAGCTTTCTGCATTGTTGAAAGATCTTACCTCAGAAGGACTTTCCTGGTTCCGCAAGACAGTTCGGACGAGGATGAACGGGGCAGAGCCTTGACCCCCACGGCTGGGCACAGGTGTGAATAATAACAAATAGTGTCTGAGGCTGCAGACGCAGGAATGTAAATTTTAGATTAAGCAACATAAAATGAAGAATTTAAATAGCATCATTTGCAGGAAGAAGAATGGGATGGGGGACATGAATTTAAGCCTGTGTTTCCTCCTGAAGATATAGAAATAGCACCCCGGGCTCATGTGACTCCTTTGGCATCCTGTCCACTAAGCGGGCACATCTTTCTCATTCTGGGACTCGATTGCGCGTTATCCTCTTGTCTGTTAGAAATGACTGTGATATAAAGGTCATGTTTACAGTCTGTTTTAGGACAGGGACTCAGAGCGTGTGACAGAAATGCGTGTCCTGTGGAGTGTGATCACTCGTGATGACATGCTCCTGTTGGAGACGGCTGCACATCCTTCGCCCCAGCGGCCGATGGCTCTGTTCCTGGCTCGCCCGCCTGTCACCGCCCCTCTCGTGACGGGCATACGGACCCCGCGCATCTGCCCAGATACTTCCAGGGACATTAGCAAAGGCCGTTAGGCTCTGACAGCTGAGGGCCCTGGAAGACAGCCAGCCAGGGTGACACCACTCTTGGGATCTGCCATTTCATTGTACTCTACCTAAGACGACCTTTCTCAAATGACCTTTGGGCTGTGGAGAGCTACCCCCTCAGCAGTCCACGGGTCATTCAGAAGGTGGCCAAACCTCCTTCCCCTACTCCCCAAAGCTTTGGGAGCCTATGGACTCAGACATTGCCAGGAGCACCATGGGCATTTAGGTGATTCCAGATCCCAGGAACTGGGAAGAAAGCTTAATTGAGAGAGACTTTTTTGAGGTGGGTATCATGACCAACCATAGTTGAGGACTTAAATAAAACCTTTTGTTAAGTACTCTGAATTGAGAGGTGTGACTTCCATGGCCAACTTGGCATATATATAGACATATGCTATCTGTCTGTCTGTCTGTCTATCTATCTATCTATCTATCTATCTATCTATCTAGCTATCTAGCTATTTATATCTTATTTATTTATACTTATATTTATAAATTCAACCAGACTTCTGCCTAATTAGAGCCAACCTGTACTTTTTCAAAATCATTGTTATAAATAAGACTTACCATAGAAAATTAATAGTGTCTTTTCATTCTAAAGACCACTATCTGGTCCTTTCTATTTAAAGAATAAATTATGAAAATTAAAGAACACACTGGATTTTTAAAAAGTATACTGATTTTTCTAAGCTGAAAACAAATCTATTTTTTATTAAATTAATTAATTTATTTTTGTTACAGATGTTTCTCCTTTTTCTCCATTGACATCCTCCTCCCTGCTCCGTTCCCCCACTTCACCCCCTTCACAGTATTATTGTCTGTGTCCATTGGTTACGCACACATGCATATAAGTTCTGTGGTTTATCTCTTCCCGCCCCCCACCCCCTCCTCTGAGGTTTGTCAGTCTGATCTCTACTTCTATATCTCTGGGTCAATTTTGTTCATCACCTTATTTTTTTCATTATAGTCCACAAATAAGTGAGATCATGTGGTATTTGTCTTTCTCTGATTGGCTTATTTCACTTAGCATAATACTCTCCAGGTCCCTCCATGTCGTCTCAAAGGATAAGAGATCTTTCTTTCTTACAGCTGTATACTGTTCCATTGTGTAAATGTACCACAGCTTTTTTATCCACTCATCTACTGATGGACACTTGGGCTGTTTCTAGATCTTAGCAATTGTAAATAGTGCTCTTGAGAACAAGATTTAGAAATAAAAAGTTGAAAGTTAATAGAAGAGTTTAATGGTAAGACATGTAGTCACCATCAATTTAGGTTTTCTTTCTTTCTCTCTCTCTTTTTTTTAATGGTTATCTTGGGGTTCGTCCTATTAGGTCCAAAGTGGATTCAAAGGAATCTGGAAGAGTACTTGGCTTGGACAAGGCTCTGAGTTTAGTCCCACAGAAAACATCCAGTTTCCCAAGGTACCTTGTAATTAAGATTATGGGCTTAAATTAGGGAGATTATTCAGGTGGGCCTATTCTAATCACATAAATCCTTAAAGGCAGAGAACTTTCTTTGGGTGGAGTCAGAGGTTTAAAGCATGAGAAGGCCCGCAGGCCACATGGAAAAAATGGGAAGGCATAGGGCAGCCTCAGGAGCAGAGACCAGCCCCTGGGCAGCCAGCGAGGAAAGGGGACCTCAGTCCTACAATTGCAAGGAATTGAATTTGGCCAATAAGCAAGCCAGCCCGTGAGCTGATTCTTCTCCAGGGTTTCCGGCAAGGAACTCAGCCCTTCAAAGGCCACGGGATTGTCTAGGCAGAGGAACCAGCAGGGCCGTACTGCACCAGGACTGCAGCCCGACAGCACTGTGACAACAAACGTGTGTGTGGCCGTGGCCAGTGGGGCTCAGTTGGTTGAGTGTCATCCCGTGCACCGAAGGGACGCTGGTCCAGTTCCTGGTTGGGGCACATGCCTGGGTTTCTGGTTTGGTCCCCAGTTGGGGTGTGTGTGGCAGGTGACCAGTCAATGTTTCTCTCTCTCTCTTCCTCTTTATCCAAAATCAGTAGAGAAAACATATTTAAAAAAAATAAATGTGTATGTGTTCTTAAGTTGCCAAGTTTGTGGGTTTTTGTAACAGTAGCCATAGAAGATTAATACACTTACCTTTTGCATCCAGACATATTTATTTGTTTAGATCTCATCAAATACCGAGGACTCCGTTGTATTCATCTCTTCATAGAACATTCGTGGTGCTAAAAATTATTTTCACGCTAACATTTAATGCACAAATTGAAACAAATCATTAAGGAAATATTTTAAATTTGAAGCAACTTTTTTTTGGCTTTAAAATGAGCGTACTTATCAAGGTACACTGTTCCCTCAAAGTACTTGAACACGGCATCCAGAAGAGAATTAGAGAGGGAGGTGCACCTTTTCTTTTGTGATGATGTGTTTAAATTTCAAGCATATTATCAGGACGAACTTTCTCATACCTAGTCAAACTACAAGATGAATTTCCAAAAGGAAGTCACTTTCTAGGTAGTTGAGGGCTTTTGGGTATATTCAGTGTTTGAAAGGTAAAATTTATTGATTTTATGAATATTGGAAATAAATTGATTATAATGAAGCATCCATGCCATTAAACTTAGTAGTTCTTTTCCCAAGAAACATTTCTCCCAATTTTTCTTTTTAAAAATTGATTTATTTTTAAACAAGTCAAACGTTTACACTGCTGAAAAATGTAAAATGACATTAGAAGCTTCCCGCTCCTCCTGTTTTCTCCTACCCCGTCACCCCATAGGCACCTTCCTTTGCTTGTATCCCCAGCGTCTGTGGAGGGTTTCTTCATGCATATGCAAACAGATGCAAATTTATATTGCTCCCCCCTTTCTCACACAAAGGCAGCATGCTACATGCGGTCTTGCTTGTTCTCCTCACTTCAGGTGTACGTCCCAGAGCTCTTTCCACATCAGGACACAGGGCTTCTCCATCCTTTAAAGCTGATTACGTGGCCATTCTTTGGACGGGATTAGCCACACCACGGTTTACGAAACCAGCCCCTGTGGATGGCTGCGTGGGTTGTTGCTGATGTTTTCTTTCAGAGCACTGCTGTAACTCTGCAGGTACGCGCAGCTACCTGTGAGGTACAAGGCTCAGGAATAAGATGGTTGGGTCGAAGGTAAATGTGGTTGTAATTTTGACAGACATTTGTAGTTTGATAGACCACAGGATTTTTTTTTGGTTTTAAATTTTGGTCTCCCACCAGGAATGTCTGAGAGAAAGTATTTCCCCGTGGCCAAGTCGTTTATAGTTCAAACCAGGGCGCTTTGGGGAAGCAAAAGTGACTTTATTAATAATCGTCCTGGAGCAAGAGGCCTGAGCCAGGGCTTGCTGGCCATCTGGGACATATCTGGACTTACTCGTATTCTTGCCAACAGAATGTGCTGTCAAACGTCCACAGTTTTCTCAAGGGACTTTGAATGGAATTAAGATTCAAAAATAATCGTCGAAGGAGACCAGCCTTTAAAAGTAAAGTTACCAATGATGGTTGCACAGCCATGTGAATGTTTAATGCCACTGAACTGTACACAGAAACATGGCTGAAATGTAAATTCTATGTTACATGTGTTTTACCACAATCAAAAAAAAAAAAAAAAAGAATGAACAAACTATTGATATATGGAACAAAAGGCCCCATATCATATGATTCTATTCACAAGATATTCTGGAAGCAGACCCTGGATGAGAGGTTTCCAGGAGCTGGGGGCAGAGATCTTTAGGGCGATGGGGCTGTTCTGTCTTCACTGTGGGAGTAGTTACATGTGTGCTGTTGTGTTTGTCAAAAGTGGCAGACCCGTACGCTAAAGGGGTGCGTTTTCCTGTATGTAAATTGACCTTAATTTAAAAAAAGAATTTTTTTTAAAGGTAAATCCATGCAGTATTGTTCCCGTTGAGCTTTGGGAAGATGGCATGCCTGGCCTGGCTCCCCTTCCCGGGCACATGCACGTGACCCGAGTGGCACTTGCCAGTGGGCCTCCTGCCATGACCACAGTGTTACTTGCATTTTTCTAGGCTGCCTCAAGGAACTCTGGCACTGTGAGGGTTTGTCTGGCCTGCCGTAGACTCTTGCGATGCTAGTCTGGTTCACTGGTGTGTCACCGCACGGCTCAAGTGGCACTCATAGCTTCGGCCCTTTGTCCTGCTGGAGGACTGAGAAAGCCCTCTGCCCTGGCTTCAGCGGCACAGCTCAGGCAGCCGCCTCAGGTGGCTGTGCAGAGGGCACCGTGCTCCCAGTGCACAGCCCTTCTTTGCCTGGGCACCGTGCTCCCAGTGCACAGCCCTTCTTTGCCTGGGCACCGTGCTCCCAGTGCACAGCCCTTCTTTGCCTGGGCACCGTGCTCCCAGTGCACAGCCCTTCTTTGCCTGCCCTGCGAATTCAGCCTCACTCTTCTTGGGGTAAGGAGAGAACTCTCAGGCAGTGACTCAGTCTTGGCTGTGACAGGGTGCCAGCTGATGGCCAAGGTGAGTATCCGCTGCACTTGGATGGACATCTAAGCAATTAGAACGTTTAGATGGGCAAGAACGAAAGGTCCCACAGGTAAGTCAAGTCCAGGGCCATGGGGACAGTGAAGACAGATGGAAAAAGGTAGATTCCGTGGGCCCAGACTAGAGAGCAGATGCTAAAGTCAGAAGCAGTCAGCAGTAAAAATCAGTGATGCTCAATGTCACTAACCTTTAGGGAAGTGCAGATCACATCACAGTGAGATAGCACTCACACCAGTAGGGTGGTTATTGTAAAACAAACAAACAGAAAATAAGTGCTGGTGAGGATGTGGAGAAATCGAACCCTTGTGCACTGTTGGTGAGAATGTAAAATGGTGCTACTGCTGAGGAAAACAGTGTGGCCATTCCGTGAAAAATTAAAAATCGCACTACCAGATGATCCAGCAATCCCACTTCTGAGTCTGTACCCCGAAGAACTGAAAACAGGGACTCAAACAGATGTCTGTGCACCCATGTTCATAGCAGCCAAAGGGGGAAGCAATCCAAGTGTCCATTGACGTGTGAATGGATAAGCAAAGTGTGGTCTGTACATACAACGGAACATTTTTCAGCCTTGAAATCCTGTCATATGCTACAACATGGATAAACCTTGAGATGATTACATTTGAGTACAATAAGCCAGTCACAAAAAGACCCCACTTTCCTGAGGTACCTGGAGGAGTCACAGTCATAGATCCAGGAAGTAGAATGATAGGTGCCAGGGCTGGAGCGTGGGGGAGGAGAGTGGGGAGCTGCTGTCCAGTGGGGACAGGGTTTCAGTTTGGGAAGATGAAAAGGTCTGGAGACGGATGGTGGTGATGGTTGTAGAACAGTGTGAGTGTACTTGATGCCCCTGAGCTGTGCACTTAAAATGGTGTTATGTACATTATGTCATAAAAAATAATCTGAAAGAGTATCCAAGGGCAGTGAGCTAAAGCAAACAGGCTTCAGCCGCAACGCTGGGGCGGGTGAGCCGCTGCTTCCCTCCGGTGGTGGTGAAGAGGGCACGCTGTGTGGCCAGGCCCACGTCTGTGCACATCGCCTGTCCCTTCTTGTTCAGAGTCTGCCACCAAAGGCAAACGTGCTGTAGCTCCGTGTGCTCTCCTGGGAGTGGAGCCGTGCCGGAGGGCTTCTGCCTGACAGAGTGTGTGCAGAGACCCCAGTCTGAGCGCCAGACCGACGGGGCAGGACCTTCGGAAGAATGAGCCGGGCGGGGAAGGGTGCTGAATTGCCAGTGGTTTTGAAATCTCACGTATTCAGAACTCTTGGGGGAAAATGAGACTCCAAATATGTTCCTACCTCCCTGTCTTCATTTCTTTTGGGGGAAAGTTTTGTTTTTTTCCTAGTATCAATGAAGGGGTTTTTATGAGAGTTCTGCATTTGTTTTGGATGAGATCACATGTATTTGAGCAAATCATTTGTCTTTGCCATGCTACTAACTCCTGGTCCAGAAAACAGACGCAGGGGTGTCCGGTGCTGCGTGGAGGTCTGCAGCTCACTCTGTAGCTGCGGGTGCAAGCGAATGGCTGGTTGGGCACCGCGGTTAGGACCCCGCCCTGGCTGTGACAGCAAATGCGCTTTATTTGGGTTCGTTTTGAACCTTGGTGACCTCATTTGTGAAGTGGGGATAAAGTAGGTTCTTAATACTTTCTATAAAACCCTTGGGGCCAAACGTGTGCAGGAATTAAACATTTTCAGATTTCTGGATCGTGCCTACACGACGTGGCATTCCTAGTAGGGTCTGGGGCAGCACCCTGCAAGAAAACGCAGGAATATTTCCGAAATAAAGCCTTTGGACATTCTCACTAAGTGGGGGTTTAAAAAAAGACTATATATAGCTTCATATCAGTTTAGGTAACGTTTTGCTGTTAAATGAAGGATAAAAACAACCGTTCAGCTTTCAGACCTTTCGCTATCAGGACTGTGGATAAGGGCTTGTGGACTTTGGTAGTGACCACGTTGTCTAAAATAATGGAATAAGCTCAGCTTAGCAAATATGCAGCCTCGGTTTATTTTGGAATGGCCAAGGAATGCCCCGGAGTGGGAGAGGATGCCAGAGAGCTGACGCTTGGTCTACCTTGGGCAGTCGCTGTGCACGCTGGCGACCCCAGCCTGTGTGCTTTCGCGTCAGGGCGATGTACCAGCGTTCCCAGAAACTGGTGCCTAACGTTTTGATTTTTAGACAGAAAAAAACCCCAATCCAAATGCATCCTTGAGTCTGGCTGTGCGTGCATGCTATGCAAAGTTTTATTTCTTTGGAAATATAAGCAAGAGCACTTGCGAAAATGCGCAGCGCTGTCGGGAGCGGGCAGTGAGGATCGAGTGTGATGCTGTGTGTAAAGCAGGGAGCACAGGGCGCAGGCTCAGTACCTCGGCAGACGTCACCTTTGCACGTGGTTATATTACAGACGCTAATAATAGGTAGCCCTGCCTATTCTTATGCCAGATAAAAGGCTTTTCATCCAAATGTGCTCCTTATGTTTTAAAATACTTTTAATAATGGAGGAAATTATATTGTCCTACTTTCAGAGCTTACCTGAGATTTCCCCTCAGCTCATCTACATGACCGTGGTAAAGTCAGTTACCCTCTGTGATGGTTCCTTTTTGTGCGTGAACTTGACTGGGCTTGGTGCCCAGTGCTTGGCCAAGCATTATTTGGGCTGTTTCTATGCGGGTATGTTTGGATGAGGTTAGCGTTTAAACTGGTAGACTTTGAGGGAAGCAGACTGCCCTCTCTCATGTGGGTGGGCCTCATCCACTCAGTTGAAGGCCTGGATAGAACAAAAGATTGCTGCCCCCATTTAATTAGTTAACATTAAATAAAGTTTATGATTTAATTCTTTAAGTCACGCTAACCGCATTTCAGCTGCTGGGCAGCCACGTGTAGCTAGTGCCTTCTGTAGGGCATCGCAGATAGAACATCCATCATCGAAGAAAGTTCTATTGGCCTGGCCGGTTTGGCTCAGCAATTAGAGCATTGGTCCGCGGACCAAAGAGTCGCGGGTTCGATTCCGGTCAAGGGCACGTACCTCGTTTGCAGTTCGGTCCTGGCCCTGGTCGGGATCATGTGGGAGACAGCCAATTGATGTGTCTCTCTCACATCGATGTTTCTCTCTCTCTCCCTCCCACTCTATCTGAAGATAAATGGGAAAGTGTCCTCGGGTAAGGATTTAAAAAAAAGAAAGAAAAAGGAAGTTCTATTGGATGGCAGTGCTCTAGCCTAGAGCTTCGTATGCAGTCTCTCCTGTATGTACTGCAGTGTTTTGGAGTGGGAATGACTCTGCCCATCTTTTAGATGAAGATATTGGGGCTTAGACTGAAGACTGACCCCAGATCACAAGTCATAAGTGACAGAGCTGGGAACTCAAAACCAGTCTCTCAGCCTCTCCTAGAGACCGCGAGTAACCCTCTGTGTTTGGACTTGTCAGCCTGCGGGTGGTTGTGACATGACACCCAGGGGTCCTGCCTCGCCGTGGGCACCGAGGGAACCCTGGGGCCACAAAGAAGAGAAGACAGAGAGTGAGGAGGGAGACCCAGGGAGTCCCGAAGGGTGGGTATCCAAGACTCATCACTGTGGTCCAAGGACTCAGGCCGATGGCATGGTGTCCCTGGGATTTGGGGGGCTGAGGTTCTTGATCTTGGTCAAGAAGACTCTGTGCAGTGGGAGGGAAAACAGCTGGGTGTCAGGGCTTTTGAATGGGAGACGAGGGAGGGAACGGAAGGAGGCAGAGAGGGTAGCTGGAAAGAGATCAAGAGGACACTTTTAAGGTTGCGGAGGCTTGACCCTGTCGATAGACTAAGGTAAAGCCCGTCTGTGGGAACCACGCTGGGAGCAGCTTGTGGGGCGCCGGGGGGACGCTGGCAGCCCTGGCACCCGTGCCTGGAGGGGCAGCTGTCGTACTGCCCAGCTGACTGCTGCGGGGAGGCCGTCGCAGCGATCGGCTGCCAGATTCCAGACATCTGGATTTTTATGTGCAATGTCCCTAACTATAAACACTTCTAAAATAATGTGAGTACTCTTTCCATACAAAACATGTATTCCATTGTGGAGAAATGATGTCACTTAAAAATGGTAAATCTTATGTTCTGTGCACACGCATGTCCTTTGGCACACAGGCTGTGAGGTTGTGACTCGTGGGCTGGGGGGGAGATCTCTATCTTGCCTGAACAGAAGAGTCCGGAAGACCAGGCCATGTCCCAGAACGTGAAGTCAGAACGTCCTGGAGGGGCCCAGCCATCAGGATCGTTTAAAATGAGCAGGTTCTCCCAGTGCACAACCGGCGTTGAGAGCCCATGGTGTGGGAGATGAAATAATCGGAGGATGAAGACCCTGCAGAGGCAGGAAGGACTAGCATGAGGACCAGGTGTAGGAAAGCCTCTGCTCCTGGAGGGACAAAGCGAGGATGTGTGCAGACCGTGTTTAAGATCAGGGGCACGAGGCGACTGCAGTGAGAGGTACACAGGCTTCCCTGCCGCCCAGCCCATGCGCCCCACTCTGCGGGCACCCGCCCAGCCACGCACCGTAGACCTTCGTCTCTCTGCAGATCTAAAACGAGATGAAATATACAGCCACCAAGCAAGCTTTTAGTGAACAAGTCCAAAGTATTTACTGAATAGGAACAATTATTTCTAAAAGTATAATGATCACTTTAGTACGACCATTTAAAAGTCCATCACTTACCAAATAGTCGAAGAGGAGCATTAGGAGTAGACAGCCCCCAGGGGTTTGGTGGAGGGAGTGTTTTTATTAAAGGGGAGTGTATTTCTGTGTACTAAACATTAGAGGAGGCTTTGACTAATTCAGGGGCAAATGAAGCTGCATTCCCCCCTGAACTGAATGTAGTTTGAAGTGATGCAAGCTGCAGCCTAACATATTAGTTTAATAGGAGAACAAGCCCCTGTGCAGCGTGACGGTGTTGCTCATTCGCTTTCCTTGTAATCAAAAGCAATTGTTTGTGGGACAGCTCCGCAGTGCTTTGACTCAACTGGTTTTGGACCAGATTCTCATCAAGAGATGCAGATACTTTCTTGTCAACAGTTTCATTGGCTGAAGCCGCATCTGCTGAGGTAAATGTATATTGATTCCCTGTAATTTAAGATGCTCTGTTGGGTGCCGTTATCAAGTTCTGGAGGCTGGGAGAGCCGGGAGCTGCGGCTTGCACGCTGGGTCAGCTGTTGGTTTGAGAAGCAGCAGGGGAGCGAGGCAGCCACAGGAAAATCATAGCTTGGTAATTGGGGTCTTTAGGGATGAATTCTCATCTTGCCTAAGAGCTAACCAGAGAAAGAAGCTGATGAAAATGAGGCCAAGTTAGAGGGGTAAACATATGAAGAAATTTTAGGGAAGCATATGGTGTTCAGATACACAGCTAAGAAAATTTTTTATTATCTTCATTGTTGAGAGTATTACAGATGTCCCCCACTTTTTTCCCCCATTAACCTCCTCCTCCTGGCTCCCACCGCACCCCAGGCCTTCACCACCCTATTGTCTGTGTCCATGGGCAGTGCATATATGCATGTACGTTCTTTGGTGAGTCTGTTCCCACTTCCCCCACCCCTCTTTCCTCTGAGAGTCATTAGTCTATTCCATGTTTCCATGCCTCTGGTTCTATTTTATTCATGAGTTTATTTTGTTCATTAAATTCCACATGTAAGTGAGCTCATGTGGTACTTGTCTTTCTCTGACTGGCTTATTTCTCTTAGCATAATACTTTCCAGGTCCATCCATGCTGTCTCAAAGGGTACTAGATCCTTCTTCTTTTTACAGCTGCATAGTGTTCCATTGTATAAATGTACCACAGCTTTTTTATCCACTCATCTGCTGATGGACACTTGGGCTGTTTCCAGATCTTAGTTATTGTAAATAACACTGTTATGAACACAGGGATGCATATATTCTTTCTGGTTGGAGTTTCAGGATTCTTAGGATATATTCCTGTAAGTGGAATCACAGGGTCAAATGGCAGTTCCAGTTTTAATTTTTGGGGGAAACACCACAGTGTTTTCCATAGTGGCTGCACCAGTCTGCATTCCCACCAGCAGTGTGCTAGAGTCCCCTTTTCTCCACACCCTCGCCAGCACTTGTTGGTTGATGATTTGTTGGTGGCCGCCATTCTGGCAGGTGTGAGATGATACCTCATAGTTGTTTTAATTTGCATCTCTCTGATGATTAATGATGTTGAACATTTTTTCCTATGTTTCTTGGCCATTTGTGTGTCCTCTTTGGAGAAGTGTCTATTCAGGTCCTCTACCCACTTTTTTTTTTTTTTAATACCATTGATATTTTTATTTTTTAATTATTTTTATTAATTTGTTTCTGTTACATATGTTTCTCCTTTTTCCCCCACTGACACCCTCCTCCTCATCCCCAGCTTTGTTGTCTATGTCCATTGGTTATGCATACATGCATATAAGTTCTGTGATTTATCTCTTCCCCCCCAACACCTCCTCTTCTGAGGTTTGTCAGTTTGTACCCTACCTCTGTGTCTTCTCTGGGCCAATTTTCTTCATCTGTTTGTTTAGTTCATTATATTCCACAAATAAGTGAGATCATGTGATATTTGTCTTTCTCTGCTTGGCTTGTTTCGCTTAGCATAATACTCTTTAGGTCCCCCCATGTCATCTCAAATGATAAGAGATCTTTCTTTCTTACAGCTGCATAGTATTCCATTGTGTACATGTACCACAGCTTTTTTATCCACTCATCTACTGATGGACACTGGGGTTGTTTCCAGATCTTAGCTATTGTAAATAGTGCTGCTATGAACATAGGGGTACATACATTCTTTCTGATTGGTGTTTCAGGCTTCTTGGGGTATATTGCTAGAAGTGGGATCACTGGGTCAAATGGCAGTTCAATTTTTAACTTTTTGAGGTAACACCATAGTGTTTTCCATAGTGGCTGCACCAGTCTGCATTCCCACCAGCAGTGTACTAGAGTCCCCTTTTCTCCGCACTGTCGCCAACACTTGTTGTTTGATGATTTGTTGATGGCGGCCATTCTGACAGGTGTGAGGTGATACCTCATAGTTGTTTTAATTTGCATCTCTCTGATGATTAGTGATGTTGAGCATTTTTTCATATGCCTCTTGGCCATTTGTATGTCCTGTTTGGTGAGGTGTCTGTTTAGCTCCTCTGCCCATTTTTTAATTGGGTCCTTTGTCTTCCTTTTGTTGAGTTGTATGAATACTCTATATATTTTGGAAATTAATCCCTTATCTGATGCATCATTGGTGATTATGGTCTCCCATATAGTGGGATCCCTTTCCCTTTTGATGATTGTTTCTTTTGCTGTGCAGAAGTTTTTTAGTTTGATGTAGTCCCATGTGTTCATTTTTCCCTTTGTTTCTATTGCCTTAGGTGTTGTATCACTGAAAATTCTGCTGCGTGTGATGTTTGAAATTTTGTTGCCTACATTTTCTTCTAGAATTTTTATGGATTCACGAGTTACATTTAAGTCTTTTATCCATTTTGAGTTTATTCTTGTGTATGGCATAAGTTGGTGGTCTAGCTTCATTGTTTTGCAAGTAGCTGTCCAGTTTTCCCAACACCATTTATTGAAGAGACTGTCTTGACTCCACTGTATGCTCTTGCCACCTTTGTCAAATATTAATTGAGCATATTGTCTTGGGTCAATTTCTGGGTTCTCTGTTCTGTTCCATTTATCTATCTGCCTGTTCTTATGCCAGTACCAGGCTGTTTTGATTACAGTGGCTTTATAGTATAACCTGATATCTGGTAATGTGATCCCTCCTACTTTGTTCTTTTTTTTTCAAGATTTCTGTGGCTATTGGGGGTCTTTTTTGGTTCCATATAAACTTTTGGAGTGTTTGTTCTAGTTCTGTGAAATATGTTGTTGGTATTTTGATGGGGATTGCACTGAATCTATAGATTGCTTTGGGTAGTATGGACATTTTAATGATGTTAATTCTTCCAATCCATGAACAAGGTATGTGCTTCCACTTTTTTTTATCTTCCTCTATTTCTTTTCTCAATGACCTGTAGTTCTCTGTGAAGAGGTTCTTTACTTCTTTGGTTAAGTTTATTCCTAGGTATCTTAGCAAATCGGATCCAGCAATACGTCAAAAAAAATTATTTATCATGACCAAATGGGATTCATCCTAGGGATGCAAGGATGGTACAATATTTGCAAATCGATAAATGTAATACACCACATAAACAAAATGAAAGATAAAAATCATATGGTCATATCAATAGATGCTGAAAAAGCATTTGACAAAATCCAGCACCCATTTCTGATAAAAACGCTCGGCAATGTGGGAATAGAGGGATCATATCTCAACATAATAAAAGCCATATATGAAAAACCTACAGTCAACATCATACTCAATGGGCAAAAACTAAAAGCATTCCCCTTAAGAATGGGAACAAGACAGGGATGCCCACTTTTGCCACTCTTATTCAACATAGTACTGGAAGACTTAGCCACAGCAATTAGACATGAAGAAAAATAAAAGGGATCCAAATTGGAAAGGAGGAAGTGAAACTGTCATTATTCGCAGATGACATGATATTGTACACAGAAAACCCTAAAGACTCCATCAAAAATAGACTAGAGTTAATAAATGAATTTGGCAAAGTAGCAGGATACAAAATTAATGTCACGAAATCGATGACGTTCTTATACACCAATGATGAACTCACAGAAAGAGAAACTAAAAAAAAATCTCATTTACCATTGTGGCAAAAAAATTAAGATACCTCTACCCACTTTTTTTTTTTTTGTTTTTTTTTTAATCCTCACCCGAGGACATTTTTTGTTCAGATAGAGTGGGAGAGAGAGAGAGGAAGAGAGAGAGAGAGAAACTTCGATGTGAGAGGGCCACATCGAGTGGCTGCCACCCGCACAACCAACCAGGGCCGGGGACAAACTGCAACCAAGGTACATGCCCTTAGCGGGAACCGAACCCGGGTCTCTCCGGACTGCAGGCTGACACTCTAACCACTGAGCCAAACTGGCCAGGGCTCTACCCACTTTTAATTGGATTATCTGTTTTCCTTTTGTTGAGTTGTATGAGTGCTTTATATATTTTGGAAATTAACCCCTTATAAGATGTATCATTGGCAAATATGTTGTCCCATACAGTGGGTTCCCTTTTCATTTTGATACTGGTTTCTTTTGCTGTGCAGAAGCTTTTTAGTTTGATGTATGGCTCCAGACAGAGCCCATCACCAGCATCCTGCACCTGGGAAGGCATCCCCCAGCAAACTCTAAGGCATGTGCCGGGGGTAGGGACCATGGGGTCGGAAGAGGCTTGGCTTCAGCTTGTTGGTGATAGACACAGAGGGGTCAGTGAAGTTGGGTCACCGTGTGAGGGGGGTTGGCTCTGCTGCTCCAGAGGCTTCTATCTTGGTGCCCAGAGGGGCCAGACAGGAGGTCCAAGTGGGTGAGGCTGTCTGGGAGGACAAGGACTCATCTTCTGTTGGGGTGACAGCGTGAGGGATGAGGAGAGGGTGAACTGGGGAGCGAGTACTCCCGAAAAGGGCTGCTAACCCATCGATGCCAGGTTGCCTCATTTTCCAACTTAAGCCAGGAGTCTGGATAATGGAGGTAGAATTTTCTGATTTATACTTGTTGATAATAAGCTTAAATCATTACATTATGAGGGTCAAATAGAACGTCTTAGTAGGACAGAATTGGCCAGTACATCTGTGTCCTCTGCCCCCACCTGCTGTCTTAACCAGGGGCTGTGTGGAAGGGGAACACCAGGACCACTGCCTGTGAGGCGTCATGAGCTGCTGGGAGGTGTCTGGTGGCTTGGGGCTTCACTGAACGGTTCCCATTGGACATGTGTTGACTACCCACTCTGCTTGGCATGAGGCGGGCTGGGGGCACGAGCAGTTCCAGGCAGGGAGTGCCAGGGGCCTGGGACTTTGAAAGGAGCTGGATGGAATAGGCATGGAATGTGATAGAGAAGGTCCATCTGGGAGAAGCAGGCTTGTGACATTGGCAAGTGAAACCGTGGCTGGCGAAGGGCTTTAATTAACCCAGAGGGCTGTGTGGACAAAAGGGAGCCCTTAGCAGAGAAGTGACAGGATCAGAGTTGCATATTTAAAAGATGATTCTGGCTGCTGGTGGGCAGAGGAGCAAGAGAAAACGAGAGAGCTTGGCTACCTGTCAGCAGTGTGCTGGTGCAAGTTTAATTTAAGGGGCTAGATTTGGAAAAATCAGCTTTCGGTTTATTTAACACCACAACTCTATTAACCTGTACAGTTAGGTTCTGTGCCGCCTGCACAGGGACCAGAAGTGGGAGGAGATTTGGCACTGGGTGCGATGCCCACCAGTAGCAGGCTGGTGTCCTGAGCTTCCTGGCCCAAGTGAGAAGATTTTCTCACCACCCGGGACCTGGGCTTCCTGGAGGAGGATGCCCAGCTCTGAAGGATGGAGTTCGTAGCTTTCAGTTAAGAAAGAAAGAGGCTCTGTGTCGTCTCATGGCGTGCTGCCCTGCTCCTCCCCGAGAGTGAGCAGTACGGGTAGGAGCCGTGCTGTAGGGGAGGACCCCGGGGAGCTGGGAGAGGGCAGCGGGGCCTGGACAGGCCTCCCCTGAGCACAGGGTGGTGGAAGCTGGGCACTGATGGCGGCAGCATTGCAAATTGCAGGCGGATTCTCCACCGGCTGCATTTCCAGAAAGGTGCTACAAACATTTCTTATCATTGTATTTTCAGTGGTTCACAGCCATACCCATGACTTGGCTTATGCCTGGACATTTCTAGGACTCCACTGGGCTGTCCCTCTGGTGTCCATTGGGACTTTGGAAGCTGAGTCCTGGCTGCTTTTGTCAGCATCCCGTTCTACCCCAGCAGAGCACTGACCACAGGGTATGTAAAATGTCGGGGTTGCTTGGTTCGTAGCCTCCACTCTCCCCAATGGCTGGAGTTCCTTGAGGGTAGGGGTGCCATCTTATTTTCCGTTTTATTCCCAGGGCCTTGCACAGAGGTGAGTGAGGTATTTTACAGCCCCAGGGAACGGCTTTCTGACAAGGTGGCACTTGAATAGAGACTCGAAGGGGACTTTGTCCACCTGTGTTCTGGTTCCCGTGTTCTCTCCCTTCCCAGAGACCACCCACATTGACAGTCTCCTTGTTCTCCTTGATCGCCTCTTCCCATCAGCATTTTACCAGGTAGAGCTTTGACTGCTTAGAAGCAAGTAAGGAAGGAGTGAGGGAAGAAGACAGAAGAGGCAAAGGGGGACCCCCTTCCTCCTCTGACACTGTCCTGATGGCCCTTCCCCCCGCCCAGCCGGTCTCTGTCAGCTTGCTCTGCACTGAAGGGGTGCGACATTTCCAGGCCTGTTCTGCCGAGCTGGTCAGCGGCACCTGCCGTGGTGGACACTCCTCTTACAAATGCTGGGGTCTTTGCCCTCCATCCCTAACACCAGCTTCTACCGTGTTTTTTTCCCAACTAGCCACTGGTTCTTTCTGATTCTCCTTTGAGGACCTCCTCCCCTTAAAGGGTCCAGTCCTGAACCCTCTTCTTTTTTCCTTCTATATGCTCAGCCTGGATTTTTTAAAAAAATCTATTTTCATAGTTTAAATAACCATTTGCAAACCAAAGATTTCCAAATACACATTTCCATCCAGTGTCTCTCGTCACCAGATTCCATGTGGCCAGTCCCTGTCCAGCATTGTGACTTGGAGTGTCTCCCACACGTGGTCCCAGAATGCCCACCCAGTCGTTCCTCCTGCTGAGTTTTCCGCCATCTCGGATACCCATTCTCTCGAGTTGGGACCCCGGGGTCCTCCCTGACTGCAAATCTGAGCCACCGGCCATTTGACCTCCTAATGGCCATGCATCTGCCCACTGCCCCTTTCTCTGCTGCCACCGTCCTCTCCCTGCTGCGCTCCTCCAGCGGCCCCCCTCTTTCTGCCCTGGTCCAATCTGTCCCGTCTCAGGCTGCAGTGAGCTGCCCTCCGGAAGTACAGACCCGTGTGCCCGGCTCCACCGAACACCCATCAGCACTTCCCATGGCCCTAGAGTAGGGTCAGGCCACTTACCGCGGGTACTCGCCTTTGCCCTGATTCCCTCTCATAGTCCTTGCTCGGGCCACACGGAGCGGCTGTCAGTCCTGGCAAACGGCACTTTCTCACCTCGAGCTCTGCCTGTGCTTTTCTGTCTTCCTGGGTGCCTGTCCTAGAGACTTTGGCTTTACTCCGAGTGAACTGGAGAGCCGCTGGAGGGGTTTAAAGAGAGGGGTGACGGGCTAATTTGTATTGTAAGTCTCCCTCTGGCTGCAGGGTTGAGAATAGACAGTGGGGTGGGATCTGGGGGACCACGGAGGCCACGCAGGGGTCCCACTGAGAGAGATGGTGGCTTGGCCTGGTGGCAGCTGTGGATCTGGCAGAGGCGGTCAGATGCTGGATCTGTTTTTTGAAAGGATGCCCAATAGAACTTGATGACGGGCGACTGCAGAATATTTGCCCTGAACAACTGGGAAGACGGACTTTAATGGCTGGAACGCAGGTGGACTGTGGGTGGAACAGGCTTGGACAGAGGGGGTGCGACTGGGTGGGAAGACCAGCAGCTCAGTTTTGTGGGTGTGGAATGTGAGGTCTCTCCAACATCTTTGTGGGTGCGGGAGGCAGAATAATGGCCCCAAAGATGTCCGTGTCCTAGTCCCAAGAACCTGCGAATAGGTTACCTCCCATGACAAAAGGGACTTTGCAGATGGGATGAAGTGAAGGATCCGGAAATGGGGAGGTTGTTCTGGAGGTCCAGGTGGGCCCAGTGCACCCATGAGGGCCCTGTGGGGGGAGGCAGGCACGTCCGAGCCAGGGAAGGAGCCGCAATGACCGCGATGACCGAAGCAGAGGGCAGGCCGTGTGCTGTGAGGGTGCAGGGCGGGGCCTCCAGCCCAGGAGTGAGGCGGCCTCTGCACGCGTTGTGAAATCGGTTTTCCAGCTTCTAGCTGCAAAGGCAAGTTCACGTTCTCCCCTGCGTCCCCAGAAGGAAAGCGCTCTGCCGGCGCTTTGATTTTAGCCCACAAAACCCAGTTTGGACTTCTGACCTCCAGAGCTGGAGGGTAATAACTCTGTGTCCTTTTAAGCCCTTAAGTTGCAGTACTTTGTTACACAAGCAAAATGAAACGAGTACAGTGGGGACCTGGAGGAAGCCTCCTGGGACATGTACCGCCCTTACTGTCACAAAGCGCGTCAAACTGACAGCGCTCCTTGCGTCCTCAGCTGTCCTTCGCAGTACCGTCCTGGGGGCGTTTCTACGGAGGAGGCTACAGTCGGCTACCACTTACTTGCATACTTTTTTCTTTTTTTTAATCCTCACTTGAGGATATTTTTACATTTATCTTCAGACAGAGTGGGAGGGAGGGAGGGAGAGAGAGAGAGAGAGAGAGAAACATCTATGTGAGAGAGACACATCGATTGGTTGCCTCCCACATGACCCCAACCGGAGCCGGGGCTGAACTGCAACCGAGGTACGTGCCCTTGGCTGGAATTGAACCCGGGACTCGTTGGTCCACAGGCCGACGCTCTAACCACTGAGCCAAACAGGCCAGGGTGCTTGCATACTTTTTGCTTTATACATAATTTTAATACACATTGCAGTGTGGTTTCAGATTATAGCAAAACTGGAAAAGCTCTATTTTGAAGCAGAAATAATGACAGCTGCAAGGTAGAATATTAGCTAAAAGCAGGGAAGGATGCAGGAAAATGAAAGTAAAAGGGTGATACCAGGACTCCAGTGCCATCGGAGTTGAACCAGTGGCTTGGGAAACAGCTCTGCAAGCACGATCAATTCACCCCTCAGACCGCAGCTATCTAACAGCATTAGTCCAGTGACTAATGTCCATTCAGAATGATCAACAGGGAAATACTCTATTAAATTATTTATGATGCACTGTTTAAGAAAGTAGGAAATTGCCACATAATATGTTTTGCAAGCTGTCTGTTAACATAATTCAGACTTTTATTGCAGCAGCTCTTAGATATGCTTCAGGTGCTGCGAAATTAACTTATGTGGAACACGTAGCTCCCCAGTGAGGCCAGATAATCACTGTCACTGAACTTTAGCTGCGGATAAATCCACACTGTCATGCGAGTCAGGGAGATATTTAAAGATTAGACTCTAATTGTGCACAGACCCTGTTGCGAACCTTTCCCTGCAAAATTGTGAGCAACTAAAGTAGCCCAAGAAGAGCAATGCACTGGAAGTTCACTCCCCACGTTAGACCCAAAGCGACAGCTTTGCTGTAACGATGGAGATGAAGAGGGTTTTTTTCTTTCAGTATCTTTAACTGAGCAAACAGCCACACTCTGCTTCCTGGGTGTGTGGTACTCTTCTAAGCCCTTCGTATGTATCAACTAGTTTAACTCTCATAACCATAACTCTGTGAGTTAGGTACTGTCATTGTTCCCATTTTACAGATGGCAGAACTGAGGCACAGAGAGGTTAAGGAACTAACTCAAGTTCACCCAGCTGGTCAGATTCGAATCCAGGGAGTCTGGCTCTGGAGTCCACACACCCAACAGTGATCTGCGCTCACCTCAGGGTCTTTGCAGCTCTGCCCATGGGTGGCCTCCCACTTGCTTCTGCCCTCCCCAGTGGAGTTTGTGCAGAAGGTGCGGATGGGATTTCTCTGTAATGCTCTTTGTCCTAATTTCAGTTAACATCTTTGCCTGGGCTGGGCCAGCGGTTCTTCTGCCCCATTGTTTCTGGCGTCCATCCAGGTTTTATAGGACTGCCTGACCTGATGTCATTCTCCTTGTTTAAAATCATGCAAGCTTTCCCATTTCCTGCAGAACAGAGGCCAGACTCCTCATCATGGTGTCTGTATCATTCAAGATTCGTGGTTGTGAGCCAGAGAAACCCACTCTGGTGGCTTTGAGCTGACAAGGAAGGCTGTGGGTGATGCCTGGGCAATGGGCACGAGCTGGGAGCACCGGTAGTGGGAAAGGGGGGCAGGATGCTCCCGCTGGCCCCACGGTTGCCCCAGGCACAGCCTCTGCTGCTGGCTGCAGCTGCTGGTCACAGGGGTGTCTCCCGTCTCCTCTCCCGTCTCCTCTCCCACCATCTCATCTCCCACCATCTCACCTCCCACCATCTCACCTCCCACCATCGCAGTCTGTGTCAGGTGCTGGAGATTCAGGGCCCCACGTGAGAGCATTTGTTTGACCAAGCCCGGCTCACTTCCCTAGGGGAAGGGAGAATGGGGAGTTTTCCTCCTTTTTGCTTCTTTATTGGGATGGAGAATACCTTCCTCCTCAAGACAGCATTGAGAATTACCCCACGTGGGAAGTTGGTTTGTTTCCTGGCAGCCAAAAACAATGACAGACATCCCTATAACAGTGGTGCCCAAACTTTTTGTCTGCAGCCCAGAAAGGATATACATGCATGTACCGGCCCGTGCACACACACAAGCGCGTGCGCACACACACACACACACACTCTCTTCACTAAGAAAGATTTCAGGAAACACTACTTATCCATGGACATGTGATAAACTGATCTTTTTTTTTTTTTTTTATGATAGTCTCATTTTAAAAAATTCAGGTCATGAATCACTAAATTGATCCCATTTGAAAGTCTTGCCCTCCAGCGGTCTCCGCGGTGAGGTCACAGTACTCCCAGTGGGTGGCATTATGCACGAAATGTTTATTTATGCACTAGGCAACCTTCTCCTCAGTCCTGGCCTTTAAATGAATGTTTGAAAAATAGATTCTTCAAGAATTGGCACTTGCTATCTTGACAACAAAGTAGCAAAAGAAAAAGAAGAAAATATGAAACTGTTGTGTAGTGAAAAACAACTTTGCCCTGGCCAGTGTGGCTCAGTTGGTTGGAGCGTCATCCTGTACACCGAAGGGTGACGGGTTCGATTCCAGGTCGGAGCATGTACAGAATGCAACCAATTGATGTTTCTCTCTCACATTGATGGATCTCTCTCTCTCTCTCCCCCTTCCCTTTTTAAAATCAATAAGCATGTCCTTGGCTGAGGATTTTGAAAGAAGAAAAAACAACATTGTCATTTCCAAGCAGAATACCCAATTGTACCACCAGAAAGGACCCAATATAATAGTTCAGTGTGTTGGTTTATATCGCTTTCCAGGGAAATTTAAATCAGTGATGGTTACCAGAAAGTGACAGGGTTTTGGTTTCCGGTGCCTGTTAAACAGGCGTGTCTCGGTCAACAGTGGCGCGCTGAGAAGCTGCCCTGGGTGTTATGGAGGATGCCCAGGTGAGCTGGGCGGGGATCCTGGTCTCAAGGAGATGAAAGTCTAGCAGAGAAGAAAAGACAGGAGATAGAAAACAGTTGAACCAGGTACAAGTTGACAAGGATCGTGAGAAAGGAACACAGAAAATGCAGGAATTCGGAGGGTGTGGCTGGTGCCCAGTTCCCGACAAGCAGGTTCTGTGGGACAAGGAGGACCTCAGAGGGCAAAGAGGGAGTTTCCCGTCACCTGGCGTCCACCCTGGTGCAGCTGGGGAGGCCATGGGCATCGGCACAGGCTTGCAGGCCACAGGGCATTGCTGCGGTGAGCGTTCCCGTCCAGTTCCTCTGTTCCTGGCGCTGCAACACCTTTGGCACAGAGTAGGTGCTCAGTGCATAGGAGGTGAGTGACTTGCCCTAGCTTGACAGCAGGCGCCTGAGGGCCATGGTGGGAGCTCAGCCATGAGCATCCTGGCAGAAGGACCCCTGCGGCCCTCCGTGGGGCTGCGAGGGTGTGGGAGTCCCGGAGGGGAGGCAGGGCTGGGGTGGTGGTACCAAGCCCAGCAGCCAGAAAAGGCTGGAATCCACAAGCAAGGCTTCATGGCAGTGCTTGCCCAGCCCCCGGTCAGCAATCACAAGTTTCATCTGTGACTCACTGAAGTGTTCTGGAGGGCCTGTTATGCAAAAGGCCTGGTAAAAGGATCTACGGAGGCTGCAGGGCAGACCCCTGCCCTAAAGAGCGGCCAGTCTCTGGGACCACAGCAGGTGGAGGCTGGAGCACGGGCGGAGGGCTGTGATCAGCAGGCAGAAGGGGTGAGGCGCAGGCAGGGAAGGGGTAGGCCGGTGGGCTCTGGCCACAGCCACGCGGGGAACTTGACTTTGACAGAGTGCACCAGGCATGTTATGGTCTGTGTGTTACAGGCCTCTGGTAATGATTCCAGTGTCGTGTAGCCCTGCTTCTTCCTAAGCAAAACTCACCTAGTACTGTTAGCTTAGTACCGAGTACACCGCAGAGTACTTCTGCGAAGGCCGGAATCTGCTCTCTGGAATAATCACCGTGGAAATATGACATAACAACAGCATTATGTCATCTGCTGTTACTGTTTCTGTGTCCTGGCGGATGGCCCATAGTAACTCTTCTTATCTGATTATAGCCGGTTCTTTTAAAGATGAAGTTCTTCCTAAGGACCACTCTCTTACAATGTAGGGAGTCAGTCTCTGGAAAAAAGGTTTATATTCTGTGTTGGCCGGCTGTGCAAATTCTAGAAGGGAGAGAAGGGTGACAACATTGCTGAAGGGTGGGTTGGACTGGGGCCAGCGACGAGCTGAGGTGGCAGAGGGCAGAGCGAGGAGCAAGGTCAAAGTGGAGGATGTTCAAGGCCTCCGCAGAGGTTAGGTGCTGCCGCGGGCACTCTGTCCAGGGTGCTGATGGGAACCAGCCGTGGCCAGCAACTCGCTCTTACGTCTGTGGGCATTACCCCTGCTGTGGCCCAGTCAACCGTGTTGCAATGAGTTTGTGCCTACTTTTTTAAAAAAATATTTTTTCTTTATTGATTTTAGAGAGAGAGATGGAAACATTGACGAGAGAGAACATTGATTGGCCACCTCCTGCATGCCCCCCACTGGGGATCGGGCCCATGACCTGGGCATGTGCCCTGACCGGGAATTGAAAATCAACCTCTTGGTGCATGGGTCGATACGCAACCACTGAGCCACACCGGCTGGGCTATGCCTATTTTTTAATGCACTGCAATAATATTAACACTACCATTTATTTAACACCCACCTGTGATAGCTGCATTACATACACCTGGCCCTTACATCCACCCTGCAAGCTACTGTCTTCAGCTGTATTAAAATGCAGAGAGGAAACAGGATGTGATCAGGGAGTGACTACATAGCCGGGGTGACAGAACCAGGACCCAGGGCAGAGGACGCCACACTCCCTTCGCTTATTCCAGGGCACCTGCTCTGTGTGTACGTGGGCATGCCATCTGGGGGACCCCACACGAGGCAGGAACTCGTCGCTCCAGGCAGTGACACGGGCCGGGGTCCTCCGGGCAGCATGCTTCTGACAGAACCAGCTAAACAATTCAGAAACATCACAGGCAACTGGGAAATCGTAAAATGTGCTTCATATGTATCAAAATTGATGACACTCTTCTGAAATTTTGACTTCGTTTTCATTCAACAAGCTCAGCATTCCTTCCACATCCTCCTCCTGTTGCGCTGGGACAGGAATGTCCTCTCCAGTCACCTGTGCAGGCCACCGGTGAACCCGTCTGCTCCTCTCCGAAGGAGCCGGGCACACCAGCATCGCCTCCTGCGGACGCACTTCCGACGCCCTGTCATTGCGGGAAGAAGGGCCGGGCATCCAGTCCCCTGATCGCTTCAGGTCTTGAAATTTTCCATTTAAATTTAAACCGAGAAGTCACTCTGTAGATGTTTTTAATGAGTGTGTACCTTCAGGTTTTCATTAGAATGATCTAAACCTTCACACTTTGCTTCAGCTTTCTTTAAATGTTCCAGAAGGTAACAGTGGCTTAAAAGTGTTCACTTTTGTCCTGGCCGATTTGGCTCAGTGGTTAGAGCATCTGCCTGTGGACCAAAGAGTCCCGGGTTCGATTCCAGTCAAGGGCATGTACCTTGTTTGCAGTTCGTTCCCACCCTGGTTGGGGTCGTGCGGGAGGCAACCAATCGATGTGTCTCTCTCACATCGATGTTTCTCTCTCTCTCTCTCTTCCTCTCTCCCACTCCAGCTGAAGATAAATGGAAAAATATCCTCTGGTGAGGATTAAAAAAAGTGTTCACTTTCATTGTCGAGATAAAAGGCTGTGACCAGACACTGCAGGCCTCTGCCCCTTCCTCACCCAGATCCCGCCCTCAGAGGCTGTAGATTTCAGATCACTTTGCTGTTCCTTCTGGCTGCCCCTTTCTAGCCACGTGCCATGCTCCTGCTGCTTTTGGGGCGTCGCACAGCCGGGGGGAGCTCACTTCTCTCAGTGCACACTCCCACGTCTCCCTTTCCCAGCGCAGGAAGAAGGGGTGAGTCAGCAGACTAGTTACATTATTACACTGCATGTAATTTACTCATGATCTCATAGTGGACTATGATTCATTTTCTCTTCAAATACAACTTTTTTTCCTTCAGTTTTACCCCTAAGTCAGTGATTGCCACATGGGGCATTGCCAGTTTTGTTCTGATGTCCATCCTTTAGCCACTTGACTCAGTAACTTCTGATTATGCCAAGCCAGTCACTATGCAGGGGTTACTCCTGGGGAAGGGTTCTTTGTTATGAGACAGACGTGGAAGGAACTGCCTCCCCGATCACTCGGAGAAAAGACTTCCAGGAACACTCACTAAACAAATCCCTGGGCGTCAGTGGCATTGTGTCCTCGATCCGCCGCCCACCGCCTTCTGTGTTTCTGTTCCAGTCAGAGGCTTCCTCTCTGGCCTGAGCACTCTTGTTTTCTTGGGGGTTTTCTTTAGGTCCTCCTGTTCTGGATCCCCTGTCTTAATCATTTGTATATTCATTTTGCAGAAGCATATTCTGTAGAGGTTTGGGAAATACATATTTGAACTTTTGAGTGTTTGAAAAGGAACCCATTCTGCACTCACCCTTGATCTGATAGTTTAGCACAAAGTAGAATCCTGGATGGAATCGTTGTCTTGGAGAGTCACCATCGCTCCCTTGACTGGGTATTTGTTATAACTGTTCAGATGTCTGTTGCAAGTTACTCCTTTTGTTGTGATCTATTTTATTTCTCTGGAATTTCTCCTTATTCCCAGGACACAGAAATTGCGTGATGCTACGGACAAGTTTTATTTTCTGTGCCCTCAGTGGGCCCTTCTAATCTGGACACTTGTGTTCCTCAGTGCTAAGAATGTTTTTGTTTTGTTTCTTTGGTAATTTTCTCCTTGTGTTTTCTTGGCTCCCTCCCACCCCGCATTTCTGTGAGAATGCAGACTTCCTGCATCGACACACTCATTATCCTGTCTTTGTTCTTTCTCCTTTCGGGGGGTTCTAAATTGGGGTTCTGATGAGAGAATTTCTAGATTTTATCCTTAAAGCCTCTTTGATTTTTACATTTTGTCATAATTTTAATTTGTTTGAGTTATTATCTATTCTCTGTCTTTTCTATAGCTCTGTACTCTTGTTTTATGGACATTCTGCTATCTCTGAGGGAATTAATTAGAAGTTTTAAATGTTTTCTTCTGTCCTTCAACTGGTGAACAGATAAACAAACTGTGTACAGCCATCCAGTAGAATGCTACTCAGCAATGGAAAGGAATGAATTATTAATACATGTAATAATATGGATGAATCTAGAATGCAATATGCATTCTATATTAAGGATAATTGAAAATTAATTATATTGATATAATAATAATATAACAATGTTATTATCTAGTTTCATCCAGTGAAAGAATTGAAAGAAGCCAGATGTAAGAAGTCGTATGCTGTATGGTTGTATTTTGGAAAAGACCAAGCTGCAGGGGTGGAGAATAGATCAGTATTTGCTGGTGGTTGGTGGGGTTGGTGGGGGAGGGTCTAATTATAAAGGGCTGGTGTGAGAGAAGTTCTGGGGGTGATGCAACTGTTTTGTATCTTGATTGTGTTGGTGATTATTATATCCATTTGTCAAAATTCATAGAACTGTACACCCAAAAGAGTGAATTTTATTGTATGTAAAGGAAAATACAAATTTTAAAAAGTTTTCTGTATTTTTTAACACCTTATCTTTTTTTCATTTGAAGCCCTGCTTACATATTTGGTAATTCTGAGCTGTTTGTTCATATTTAAGGGTGAGCTTGGACTCTGGAGCCATGTGGTATGTGTTGTATGCCTTCGCTCTTTTGAGGTGTTGAGAATGTGGGGGATGAGAAGCTATGAAATGTTTACACGTGTACATGCAAACACACTTACACACACTCATGTGCACGCACTCACACATGCACACACACACACACACACACAGAGTCATACCTGGAATTCCAAGCAAAAAGGTGATAAATCATTGCTGATCATTTTCTCTTTCCAAAATGCATGGTCTTTTTCTTCTTTAACGCCCCTGAGTTTTCCTTTTCTTTTCTCTCTCTCTTCTCCTCTTGCCTCCGAGCTTTAGGTGGGGCATGGAGAGTTTGCATGAACTTTCCAGTATTCCTTTATTCTTTGCACATTAATCAGAGTTCCTGTCATATGGGGTACAGGCTGCCACTGCCGCAGCTCTCAGCACCCTGCGCCCAGCCTGTGCCTGGTGCGCAGCTCTGCCCACTGCTGGGGAGAGGGTTTGCTCTGGCTTACTCCTGTTGACACCGGAGAGTGCTCCCACGGAGAGCTGGGTCACTCCTGTCCCTTGTTTGCTTCTCCCCTCAGAGCTATCCTCACACTTTAGTCAGAACGAGCCCCTAACGGTAAACCTGGAACAGACTTCTCTGGTTGGAGGAGGGTAGTCAGTACGTAAACATGCTGATTCCAGATATTGGATGGAGGACCGTCTGGGCTGCGGACTTGGACAGCTGCCCCCCTCAGAGGAGCAGTCCCCAGGGTCGTGGGGTCAGAGCCTTCCTGGAGGCCGTCAGGACCACATGCTAGGGAGGGCAAATTCGCATCCTTGCTCCCATTTCCATGCCTACAACATACGCACATATCACATGTAAGATGTGATTGTGACTCACTAAACGAAATCCTCTAACTAGCTTTTTGACTTTTTCATTTAGATGAAACATGAGATGACATTCCTTTGAGAGTCTTTGATTAAGATGGGTGTTTGAGTAGCTCATGTTATTTACAGTGAATTTCTAAACTGTGATTTTAAATGTTTAAAACATGCTCATTGGAATTCATACGTATTCAGGTTTGTGCTTTCTTGGATGTTTGATTCTTGTTGCTTACAGAAGATGTGCATTTTGGTATTTGGGATGTATGACTCCTATGGCGTATCCCAGAAATGCCAGCAAGCCAATTCTCTACTCTGGGGTTGTAGGCTGGGTGTTGTTCAAAGACATGTCAACATGTTGCTCTTCACGAAAGCATTCCTGAATTTTGTTGGGAATATAAGTATTTTTTTACTTTTTTTTCAAGTTTTGGTAAAATATTGGAGGATTCCTACAAGTTAACTAAAGCAGTATTATTCGTTTTTCTCAGGTGTATTGAAAAACCAATACTTCTCCCCAGCATATATCATTTATTTTTATTGCATGTTTCTAGGCCAAGTAGGTTCCTAAGTAATATATTTTTTGTCTATTTATCTTTATTTCTTTATCTCTTCCTAAGAGATAAAGGCATTCCAAGCATGGTGATCCAAAATGCCTTGTTCATTACATAGTGTTACAACTAATGAAAATACAGAGACTCTTAGCAAAGGCTTTGGGCCGCGAGAGTATATGCCTTTCCACTTGGTTGGAGGTATTTGCGGCTACCCGTGTACTTTATGTGCATACTTTCTGGTTGTTACAGACTCTTTGCGTGGACTGCAGAATGGTGTTAAGTATTTAGCTTCATCCTTCTAGGTATCTAATTCATTTGACAGGAGAAGGTTTTGTGCTTCTGACAGAGTATAAAAGAAATCCACCTTAAAAAAAAAAGGTTTGAACGAGCCTGTTTAGAGTCACCCGTGCAGGCTTTTGAGCTGGCGGTGATTCTGACTTTATCCCTGATGATTTCTTTCTTCCTCTCAGAGAGCACAGTCCCTGAGGTTACAGCCTGCAGTCCTGCAGATAGACGGGGGTCATGTGCCACCCCCTCCACTCCCAGGGTCTAGCACACACAGGAGAGGGCCAGGGAGGTACAGCTGAGTGGGCCTATTGCTGTGAGATTAACTCACCTGGAGAAGCTGGGATGGACGGGGCCTGGCGGAGGAGTCTGAGAAAGTGTCCGTGCTGCCCCTCAGCGAGCGCTGAGCTGGGAGTCACCTCCCCGCAGGAATCCGCCTCCCTCCCCATCTGATCACGTAGATTTATGGGTTCTCCCGTCCACGTTGTAGAAGCTGACTGGGCCCTGGGACTAGCGGTGGGAAAGACAGGAGGGGTGGGTTTATTGGAATATTCACATAAGGAAGGCAATAGATGAATGAAATAGTACAGTAGTATATTAACACTTGGGCAGGTGATGAGTAAGAGAGAGGCCCTAAATCTGAGTGGGTCTCCGACTGCCTTTGGGTGCGGGGCAGGTGGCAAGCACTGCGAAGCAGCCAGGCGTGAGGTGAGAGGCCAGGCAGCTGCTGGAGAAGGAGAATCCGGTTTTGACAGAGTGCTGCTCTGTCTTCCCATGACACTGGAACAAAACCTTGTCTGATTCAGCCCTCTGATGCCAGTGGAAATGCCTTTGTTGGAACACATTTCCTTTTCTGTAAATCGAAAGTATTTGCTCTTACCTAGATCTGAGGTCCCTTTGTAGTCTCCTGTTAATAAACACCAGTGCATAATAATGTTATTGGAAGAGCGTGGATATTATCTGGTGTTCGGTAGGTAGAATATTAGTCGTCGGTCTGTCCGCTTTCTCACCTGTCTCAGGAGGTAACGGCAGATCATTTATTCCCAACTCTGGAGCGTCAAAGTCAGTGTTTTCGCTGCTTTCTGAAACTGCTTGTCTTTTAAACTGCATGCTGGCATTTTCTTCATTGGCCAGAACAGATCGCTCTAAGTTTTTCTGGAAAGCAGATAGGGCTTGCAAAGACAAATGAAATCCATAGGTAATCCCACGCCTCATTTTAGCTATTCTTTTGCCCTACTTGCTCAGGAAATCCTTTTAGAGCCAGCCGTGCTTGGCAGATCCGAGTTTCATAGTGGCTCCTTTCCCTGAGCATTTCCCCACCAAACAGAGTGCAAGGAAGGGGTGGCGGGGGACGCATCACCTACAAATTCAATACCTCAGCCGTGACTGATGCCACTCATGGGTGCACATGAGGGGTGGGGGAGCCAGCTGGAGTCTCTGTGAAACCACACACACACACACACACACACACACACACACACACACACACAAATTGCCAGAAGGGGCAAAGATCTCATTTTCCCCAGCCCCTCAGCTGGAATTTCTGCCTCCTCTTGCCATGCGGTGCTTAGTACTTCTGCTCAGCAGCGTACTTTATTCCGCCCTGCCTTGCTTGTGTTACCAGAGTTACTAGCTTTATGTGCATTATGTCCCCCTTCCCTCAGGAGAGTTTAATTTCTCTGCGGATTAGGACCTTTTATTGATCTTTTGTTTCCTAGTGTTCTGTGCACCGTGCTTTCCTATTGGTCGATGCTCAGGCAGCTGGATGTGTTTCAGAGCCCTCTGAGTCCTGTCGCCGCGTCACTGTGTTCCCTCACCTTCCTAGCTCGGGGTCCTGGTCCGGGAGGCCTGGTCCGGGGGCTGCAGGCTGGGAGGGGCCGGGCCCCGCCCTGCGGTGACAGGCCTTGGCGTGGGACTTGCAGTCACAAGGCCTCTCTCAGCTGTAGTTTTCACATATAAAGCAAGAGGGTTGCACTAATTGTCTCGCTCCTTTTCCACCTCCAACACGCAGTGGGTCTGTGATTAATATATGCCCAGTGAGATAGCTCCCTGAGAGCTGAGTAAATTAGGGAAGTTCAGATATGCCTCCATATTCATTAGTTTAATCAATATTTATCGAGTGCCTACAACGTCCTGGACACTCTGGTCACTGGGGACCCGTGGTGAGCAGGGCTAATTTGACCCTTACCCCCCTGGAGCTGGTGTTCCAGGGGGAGACAAAGACCACGAACTCGTGAGCACCCGGCCTGGCTGGGCAAGGCTGTGCGGGAGCCGGGGCTGCGCCTGGGGACAGAGGCTGGCATCTGGGGGCCCGCCTGAGGAGGGCACACAGAGGCTGAAGCATGGACTAAGCGTACGAAGGGTCGGCCACGTGAGCAGTCCGCACCGAGTGTGCAGAGCGGTGTGCCCGCGGTGCCGAGCCAGGTGCAGGCTGCTGGAGAGCCCGCCCCGTGAGAGGAGAACGGGAGGAGGGCTGCCGGGAGGGAGGAGGGGTGTACCAGCCACCAGGTCAGAGCAAGGATGCCCTGGGAGGGTTCGTGGCAGGGCAATGACCCTATCTGGTTAACATGTCCAGGTATTGCCCTGGCTGGCCTGTGAATGGAGAATGAATGGCTCTTTACAGAGCGGGAGTGGAAGCCAGCAGGTCTGGGAGATCTGTACGTGGCTTAACCTGGGAGGTGCTGACTGCAGCAATGGAGACCAGTGGATGGGCTGGGCATGCACTTTGGAAGTCCATCTCATCTCCCGAATGGATTGGGTATGAGTTAAGGAGAAAGGGTCCGGAAGCTTTAGACATTTCTGGCTTTAGTGATAAGGGAGACAATGGCCCCGCTAGGCCAGGTGGAGGGGACCGGGGAGGGCTGGGCCGGCAGTGTGAGCTGGGTGGCCGGCAAGAGGTCTTCTGTCCCGTGGTAACTCCCTGGAACAAGTCCTTCAAGTTCTAACGCCTCATTTTCTCTCGATAAAACCTGAATTCTGGAAATAGCTTGTCTCTAATGTTTGCCATTAAAAATAATAGTTAACAACAAGCTCATGTCTGAGATATGCAGTCTGAAAGAAGAATTACTAATACCACATGAAACGACCTGTAACCTCGCTAGAGGCCAAGTAAAAACAAAACACAATAAAAAAATTTTAATCCTCACCCGCGGATGTTTTTGCTGATTTTTTTAAGAGGGGAAGAGAGAGAGGGAGAGAGAGAGAGAAACATCAATGTTTGAGAGAAACATTGATCAGTTTTGTCCTGTACACACCCCGAACAGGGTGCAAACCCGAAGCCCAGATGTGTGCCCTGACTGGGAATTGAACCGGCAACCTTTTGGTGCACGGGACAATGCTCCAACCAACTGAGCCATACGGGCCAGAACTAAACTAAAAATTTTCAACCCATCAACTTTAAAAATGGTTGATTTAGTGGAAGCTCGGAGAGGTGGCTTCAGAGCACGGACTGTGGGTTCAATACCAGCTCTTCCGTCCGCTGTTGGAGCTTACTGAACTTCTCTCTGCCTTAGTTTCCCATGTGTAAGAGGGACAGTAACATATTTAGCCATCGGGTTGTGATGTGGATTCAGTGCAGTGAAGCCCTGAATGCGGAGCGGGTAATGGTAAGTGCTCTTCAGGTGCTGATGAAAAACGTCCTAGAGTTGATCGAACTTTGTCCAATTAAAAAGTGTTTGTGTTCCTCTTACTGTTCAGGCTTGAGAATAGAGGTAAACAGAGGAAGAGGTGCCTGCCGTCCTGGAGCTTAGGTAGGCCGAGGGCAGGCAGTACTAAACCGGTCCGTGAGCACAGGCATCAGATAACCTTGGCTGGTGAGACGCGTGTACTCATCAGGGCGATCGAATGTCCAGTTGACACCCGGAGTCATGGCATTCTGTCTGGTTTTGCATTTTTGAACTCTCAAAAGTGTTCCAGTTTCATATAAAACCGTGTACACAAATGTTTACAGTAGTTTTATTTATAATTGCCAAAACCTGGAAGGAGCCCCAGTGTCCCTCACCTGGGGACCGGGTACAGACTGAGGTGTGCAGCGTGGAGTCCTAGTCCTGTTCAGCCGTAGATGGACCTGCTGCTGTTCGACAAGTTCACACGCACTGCGCCAGGGCAGCGATGTCATCCCTTCCCATCGCGTGGCACACGTAAACTAACTACAGGTTCTGCAACACACCAAAAATATATTTTTTCCCAATCTGACCAAAAAAAATAGGTATAATTTTGATTCATTCACACTGGATGGCTATTGTTGTGTTGGCTGTTGTCATTTTTTAAATTTGACAATCTAAGGGAAAAGAGGTCAGTGCCCCTGACTAAATAGTCAGATATTGCATGTTTTAAAAATTCTTGCAGCCCGGCCAGAGTGGCTCAGTTGGTTGAGTGTTGCCCTGTGTACCTAAAGGTCGCTGGTTCAATTCCTGGTCAGGGCAGGTGCCTGGGATGCGGGTTTTATCCCTGGTTGGGGTGCTTATGGAAGCCAACTGATTGATGTTTCTCAGATTGATGTTCCTCTCTCTCTCTCTCCTCTCTCCTCTCCCTAAGCATGTCCTCATGTCCTCAGGTGAGGATTAAAAATTTTTTTTAAAATTCTTGCAGCACACCGGTTGAAAATTCCTGTGCTAGGGGAAAGAAGCTAGACGCCAGGGTTGCATACTGTACACTTAGGCTTAAATGATTCTGGAAAAGGCAAAATGGTAGGAACAGAAATCAGATCATTGGTTGCCAGGGCGGGGGGTCAGGAGAGGGTTGACTATAGAGGGACTTGGGGATTTCTGGAGCTCGTGGAACTGTTCTGCATCTTGCTTGTGGTGGTAGTGGTCACAACTGTGCTGCAAAAAGGGTGAATTTTACTGTTGTGATAACTCCATTCTGACCCTCAGTTACTGCACGTACACACCCTGGCAGTTTCTTTTTGTAAACATAAGAGCCTTGAGAAACCCAAAGAAAACTATAAAGATAAGGGGTTAATGATGGCCTTGGGAAACTCAGAGGAACCACGAGAAGAAAGAGATTAATGGATGCCCTGACCTAACAGCTCCCATAGCCCCCTTAACGGTGCCAAAAGCAGCGCCAAGAGAATGTAGTTTTTTTTTCTGTAGTTTGTGCCTGTAAAAGCGGGCAACAAAAAAGGCTCGGGGCTGGGATTTGGGGAGAGCCCCCCCAGCCCGCCGCTGTAATAAAGTGCTCCTTTACAATTTGGCTGTGCATCTCTGGATATCTCAGTGACACGTTACAACACTGTATGTAAATTATTATTTAAATTTTTTTTCCATATTGATTTTTAGAGAGGATGGGAGAGGGAGAGAGGGAAACATCAATGAGCGAGAACATCGATTACTATATATAAATTATACCTTAATATAAAATTTGAGAAAATTCCTACACAATAAAACAGTGTCTCTGTTTGAATGGTAAATGATCTGGTTATTCTAGTTGGGAAGAGCTTTGAGAGGGAGGAGATGGAGCAAGAAACGGGGGGAAAGGGATAGAATGAAGAGTGACACTTTTTTTCTTGAGGTCAATATGTGTTTATTCAACAAAGGATTATGGGACATCCATTATGTGCCAGGCCCCGGTGTATAGTCTAGGCACAGGAGATGCACCTGTAAACAAACTCATACTGCCCCCTGTCAGCCCTGGCAGGTGGCTCAGTTGGTCAGAGTGTCATCTAATACACCAAGGTTGCAGGTTTGATCTCCAGTCAGGACACACACATATAAGAATCAACAATGAATGCATGAATAAGTGGAACAACAAATCTCTCTCTCTCTCTCCCCCCCCCCCTCAAATCAATAAAAACACAAAAACAAAAACAAATACCCTTCAGGGAGCTTAGCATTCTGTGTAAAAATGCAATGTGCATACCTATTTCCACAATGAGTCTAGTTTTAGGAACATGTCTTAGAGAAATATGGGATGCAATAAAGATACACAGTCAGCAATTCTCTGACAATAAGGGGACTGGTGGGTAAGTTCTGGTAAAAGTGACCGTTAAAAATTATAAATGTATTGCATGTATTTATGTGGGGAGGTGTCCGTGACATGCAAATTGAAAAACTGGAGTTATAGAAACCCATTCCCTGAGTGTAAAGTAAATCTGGGATATTACACATCAACTCTATTTCTTGGGGTGGGAGTGGGGACTTTGCTGTTTTTACTTTTTGTTATACAATGAGGATCCATTTCTTTTATATTGGCGGTTTTGAAAGAAAAATCCCATTCAAGAAAGAAACAAAACAAAATAATTATTAAGCACAGTAGGCAAGGAATATCCTGTATTTTCTGCGTGAAATTTTGTCCTGGAAGGAAGGATTTGTTTTTTAAAGGGGAAAGCAAATGCTTTTTGTTGGCAAACTGAATGAGCCTTCTTTTGGAGAAACACGCACATTTACTTTTTTATTGGTGAGACTTTAAATATTAATTAAAGGAATATTTTGCTTAAGTGTCAGATTGGTCTATCCTGTGAAAAATCAAGTTACCTCTTTTCCTGGCCCTCTATAAAGGGGAAATAGTAGCATTTCATTTATGTCCATAGTCTTCTTCACCTTCCCCCACGAGATATTCTTTCTGAACACAGTCCCGTTTATGTATTAGAATAAAATGTGACAGACGTGTGTTCTGGACATGGACAAGGAGGGCAAGCAAGACCCCGAGAGCTGTTCTGCTTTACATTATTGGCATGCTGTCCCAGAATTCAGCACCACAGATAGCTACAGAGCCCAACATTGTTTACCATCCCCCAACCAGCAAGCTGAATTTGAATCATGTGGTGAAGCCGAACCCATGAAGTTCATTTAGTCTGCAGTGCACCGTGTTTTACATCACCTGTCATTGTGCCTGTTGAGAATAAACTTGCACAGCATTATGGGATGGGGCCAGCAAATAGCCTGGCTGCTCTTACGTGATCACAGTGGCAGAGAGCAGAGGCGTGATTGCTGCGAAACTTTCTAAAGCAGGTGAATATGTTGGCTTGTATGTAAATATTTGCAAGTAATTTAATATAAAATTATCCAATTAAACATGGTGGAACATTATAGACTCCAAGTATATGCTCAGTAAAAATGTGAACTAAAATTTGAAAGTTGGGAATTTGACTTTTTTTGCATTATTATACTTATTGTTAAATTTGAGGCTTATATCCTATACATTTTCCTGTATCTGAAGTTCTTCTGAAGGATAATTTATTGCATGGTTGCAGCTGCCATTGGATGGAATTGCATTTGTGTTCAAGGGCACAGTGCTTGAATATTTATATGAAAATCGTCAGCTGATAAAGCATGCACAGCGGACCTAGCAGCTGAGGAAGGCTGGACAACAGTGATTTTCCACTTTTAAAATCCATGCCTTCTTTTAATCATAAAAATTCCTCAAGCTTCTTCTAGTTTATTTTCTAACCAAATTAAATATCATGGCAAATGTAAGTCAAACAGTGACGGTCAGAATGTATTTTTACGTATAATTTCCCCGGGATATTCTGGGGCAGCCCTCCTGGGGTGAGGAGGAGAGGGTGCCTCACCAGTTACCCATTTGGGAAGGGTGGCTTATAGTCTGCATCTTAGAAGACTGAAAAAAAAAAAATAGGGCTTGTGCTGTATGGAAAGTGGCATCAGCATTTGCCATTTTGAACTCCAGTTGGGAGGAGATTCCTTCATCCCGAGTGCCTACTGTGTGCAAATTGCTGTCCCAGACACCGTGTGGGAGGGAAACAGAAGTAAGTATCTGTCTGTTACCCTCCAGCCTTGTGAGTGTGTAGTTTAATAAAGGAAATATGACCCACGTAGCTATAATAAAAGTAGGACAGCCCTGGCCTGTTTGGCTCAATGATTAGAGTGTTGGCCCATGGACCGAAGGGTCTCAGGTGTGATTCTTGATCAAGGACATGTGCCTAGGTTGCAGGTTCAGTCCCCACCCCTCGTCGGGGTCATGTGGGAGGCAACCAATCCATGCGTCTCTCACATCGATGTTTCCCTGTCTCTCTCTCTCCCTCCTTTCCACTCTATTAAAAAAAAAAATCAATGGAAAAATATCCTCGAGTGAGGATTAACAAAAAAAGGGTAGGGCACATGTATCCGTAATAAAGAGACACTCTTAATTATAATTAGAAACATAATATGACAGTGCCAAAAGGAAAGATCTGGGGATTCAGGCTCGGAAGAGACAATATCCAGCTCCTTCTGCACCATTTTTGGGCAGGGAGGGCGGAGAACATTTAGGAAAGTCTTCATGGGGGAGTTGTCCTTTGAGCTCAGAAGGTGGAGCTCCCTATTGGACAGGGAGGGCAACCTGACAGGGCAGGTGCCTTTTAGTAGAAGAGTCAAGGGTTTAAGTTTGGAAACGTGGGCCCACTGTTCAGCAGACCTGGAATGTCAAGCTGAGAAGATGGGCTTTCTCCTGGCACTCAGCCAGGTTGACTCATGGTCATGTCAGTGGGTGGCATGAAGGTGGTGGACCCGCTGAGTTCCTCTTTCTTGGAGAATGCCTTTCACACTACACTGGACAGAACAAACATGGCAATAGGAGACTGAAGCACAAGGTAGATAAAGAGATTGTATTTGAACCTACAGATGCTCTCAGTCTGCTTAATGATTCAGATATGTTTATGCATTCAACTGAAAAGTTCTAGATGAGATGGTCAAACCATTACCAGAGATTGTGAGCTGGGGGGAGCTAAAGACGTGTGTGATTGTTAAAGGTGGGCAAAGACAATTTTGTTTGCTGGCAAGGAGAGGGTGCAGTGCTCACACTACATGCCAGTGAGCCTGATGGGAAGCCCCCCTGGATTTGAAAAAGCATTTGTGATTGGTGAGTTATGAGTACTGAGAAGAATAAACAGTGATCCTTTTTGATGAGAAGTGATGTTATAATTATTTCAGCAACACGTTTGACAAGGTTTCTTCCTTTCCAATGTTTTATTTTTATTTTTAAAGTTTTTATTTCTATACCTCCACACCTTCTCCTTTGGCAGCCATCAGCTTGTTCTCTATATCTAAGGGTCTGTTTCTGTTTTGTTTACTTATTTATTTTTAGATTCTACATATGACAAGATCATATGGTATTACCCTCTAGGTCCATCCTTGTTGTTGCAGATGGCAAGATTTCACTCTTTTTTTATTATTGCTGAGTAATATTCTGTTGTTATCTATCTATCTATCTATCTATCTATCTATCTATCTATCTATCTATCATCTATCTATAATAAAAAAAACTTTGAGTAATAACCAAGACTTGGACGAAACCTAGATGTCCATTAATAGATGAATGGGTGGACTTTCGGTCAAGATGGTGGCGTAGATAAACACACTTCTTGCCTCCTCCTGCAACCACATCAAAATTACAACTAAATTACAGAACAACCATCATTCAGAACCTCCTGAAATTGAGCTGAATGGAAGTCCTACAACTATGAAATTAAAGAAGCAGCCACATCGAGACTGATAGAAGGGCCTGGTCTCACAGCCATGTGTGGTGGATAAAAGTCAGGAGGGACACCTCGGCTGGGAATGCCCTCCCTGAGGAGTGAGGGGTCCCATCCCACACCAGGCGCCCAGCTCAGGGTTCCAGGGCCAGGAAGAGAAGTCCCCATAACTTCTGGCTGTAAAACCAGCGGGAACTGAGGCTGAGGGAGGCTGAGGCTACTAGAGCCCAGGCAGCTCCTCTTAAAGGGCCCGCGCATGGACTTACTCAGACTCGCTCCCTGTAAGTTCGGAGGGGAGGCAGCTTGAGGGGCGCCAGAGACATACAGGGAAGAACTGAGCTGTTTGGCCTTGGGACGAGGACTGGAGAGGTGGCTTTCTCCTGGACAGCTGTGCTGGCGGAGGCTGATGTTCCTTTGGTGAGCCCTTCCCTGAGGCGACAGACAGCCGCCATATCAGGGACTCCACCAACCTGGCTCACACTGTTTGTCCCACCCTGGTCATTCCCTGAGGCCCCACCCCACCCAACTTTCAGGCCCACCCAAGCTGTTTGCATTGGCTTTACCATAGGATTGGCCTGTCTTGGATCCTGCTTCAGAGTTCCCTAAAATCTCTCAAACAAGCAGCATCTGGTCTCAGCAAGCCCCATACCACTCATTAAGTGACCCCAGGCCTGGCACTAGAAGGAGTCAGCCTTGGTTCAGAACTTGGCTTTTCCTGGGCACCTCCAAGCACAGCACCAGAAGCAGCCATCGGCAGATCACTCTGTAGCTTATGCCTGGTGACCCTGGGTAGAACACAGGCAGTGGCTGACCTTGCCCCAGAGCCAGCACACCCAGTGGACATCTTCAGACCATATCAAAACACCACCACCCAACCACTTCCATGAGTGACACACTCAATCAGTGGATTCAATGGGTATCAGAACCCTGATGAAGTAAGTCTTGCTCTGTGTGGTTGGCCCCTACACAGCTGATCCTCCAAGGTAGTCAGAGGCCAGTGGTCAGTGGGCACAGCCAGTCCTTGCAGCTGATCAGTCTGAGTAAATCCCTCCCATTGACATGCCAACAACAGTCAAGACTCAATTACAACAGAAGGGTGTACAGTCCACACTAGGGGTACACCTTGAGGGCCCACCTGGAGTGATCAGGGAGGCTATGCCACTGGATCCTATAGGACACCTACAACAATAGGCCACCCTATGAAGCCTAGGAGACATAGCAACTCCACCTAATACATAGAAACAAACACAGGGAAGCAGCCAAAATGAGGAGACAAAGAAACAGGTCCTAAATGAAAGAAAAGAAAAAAACTCCAGGAAAAGAATTAAACAAAATGGAGATAAGCAATCAATCAGATGCAGAGTTGAAAACACTGGTTATGAAGTTGCTCAAGGAACTTAGTGAGACCTTCAAGGAACTTAAGGAGACCTCCAAGGAACTTAGTGAGAACATCAACAACATAAAAAAGGACCAGTCAGAAATGAAGGATGCACTAACTGAAATAAAGAATAATTTACAGGGAAACATAGTAGAGTAGGTAAAGCCAAGAAGGAAACCATTGATTTGGAATATAAGGAAGCAAAAAACACCCAATCAGAACAGCAAAAAGAAAAAAGAATCCAAAAAAATTGAGGATAGTGTAAGGAGCCTCTGGGACAACTTCAAGCGTGCCAACATTTGCATCATAGGGGTGCCAGAAGGAGAAGAGAGAGAACAAGAAATTGAAAACCTACCTGAAACAATAATGATAGAAAACTTCCCTACCTTGGTGAAGGAAACAGGCATATAAGTTCAGGAAGAACAGAGAGTCCCAAACAAGATGAACCCAAAGAGGTCCACACCAAGACACATCATCATCAAAATGCCAAAGGTTAAATACAAAGAGAGACTCTTAAAAGCAGCAAGAGAAAAGCAGGTTGTAACCTACAAAGGAGCTCCCATAAGACTGTCAGCCGATTTCTCAAAAGAAACTTTGCAGGCTAGAAAGGAGTGGCAAGAGATATTCAAGGTAATGAAAAGCAACGATTTACAACCAAGACTACTCTATCCTCCAAAGCTATCATTTAGAATCAATGGACATATCAAGAGTTTCCCAGACAAGAAGAAGCTAAAGGAACCCCCTGGCACTGGGCAAGGAGACACCTGATTGGTGGTGTTGGTTTTATATCAGTCAGGAGCAGAGCAGATGTACAGTCCTTAGTTCATCCTAGCTTGATGCCTGTATTGGTGGCCAGAGCTGTTTGATGCCTGAGGCACGTAAAATTATAATTCCTGGGTCTTTGAGGGGAAAAGATCAGAAACACTGGTCTCATAAGTAGATTATGAACTGAGGCTTGGGAGGTGTAGTTTTAAAAGTTTTTGTGAGGGTGTTGTGATTACTCTGTGGTAATGTAAGTAAGTAGTTCTAGTACAACTCCATTCTAGGCCCCTCAGGTCTAGAACATGCTTTGTAAGAGTGAACATGTCACCTAAAAGTTTTTGTGGCAGCTGTGCAATGCGACACAGATATGTGTCACCCCACACATAAAACTGGATGCTATGAGATCGAGTATGAGTGGGCCACAATTGGATTTCAGAAAGTTTGTTTGGGGGTCTAGTATGGTAAGCCATATTGGAATTATTTCAGAGCGCAGTTATTGTGAGTCATATGTTCTCAGGAATCAGAATGTGTCTGAAAAGTGTTTTCATGATAGTGCATATCTGAGTTGAGGGGGAACGGACCATGAGAAACACTTAAAATGGGGCCTGGTAGAGTTGTGGCTAATATATGAGCACTTATCTTTTTCTGGGTTCAGAACAAAAAACAAAAAAAAAAAAGGAAAAGCTAAAGGAGTTCATCACCACCAAACCAGTATTATATGAAATGTTGAAGGGTCTTCTTGGGGGAGAAGAAAAACAAAAATATGAACAATAAAATGGCAATTAATATATATCTATCAACAATTGAATCTACAAACAAAATGAGCAAGCAGAACAGAAACAGATTCCTAGATACAGAAAACTTTTTGTTGCTTGCTAGATGTGTGGGGGTTAGGGGGAGGTGTGAAAAAGCTGAAGGAATTAAGAAGTACAAATTGGTTGTTAGACTGATGAACCTCAAAGGGAAGGGGGGAGGGAGGACAGGTTGAGATAAACCAAAGAACTTCTATGCATATATGCATAACCAGTGGACACCGACAATAGTGTGGGGAAGGTAGGAGGGGGGCAGGATTGGGGAGGAGGGGGTCAATGGGGAAAAAGGTAGGGGGGCATCTGTAATACATTCAACAATGAAGATGAGTTCAAAAAAATAGATGAATGGGTGAAGAAGATGTGGAACATTATATATGGGTATTATCCATTCATCTATTGATGGACATCCAGGTTCTTGCATATCTTGGCTATTCCTCAGAGTTTCTTTGATTATGACGTTCCTGTGGACAAGCTGGGCCAGGTGCAGTGGCAGGGCCCGGTGCGGGGAGGGGTGCCTGTGTGAACTTGCCCAGAGAATGCCAATGAGCAGATGCGTTGGGGTTCCTTCTCCCTGCCGCCAGATGCTGCCGCGTGGTCCCTGCCCTTTTCTGCTGACATTGTTATTAGTGAAATGAATGAAAACATGGAGGGTGCACTTGCCTCTTTGAAGATGGTATGAAAACAAAATGGACTGCATATATTTTGGATGAAAAGTTAAGGGTCAGTCCAAAAAGTTTGGAATAGGATAGAACAAATAGGCCTAGACAGCAAGATGAAGTCCATGGGGTCTATTTTTAGGGTCCTCCCATGGGTGCTGGAATCCAGTTATGAATTTCTAGGATTGAGTTAGTGTAGTTTAAGAATAACTCATATAGTACTTGGCATTTTATTTGATGATATAGAATTAACAAGGTGATTTATATGCCCATGAAGAGGTCACTCTTTTAGGTTGTGTGATACAATTAAGAGAATGGAAGTCTTGTTTACACGTAACCTTGTTTACACGTACATGCCAGTGAGCCTGATGGGGAGCCCTCACTGGATTTGAAAAAGCATTTGTGTTTGGTGAGTTATGAGTACTGAGAAGAATAAACAGCGGTCCTTTTGTTTGTTTGTTTGTTTTTTCCTCACCTGAGGACATTTTTTACTTTTTTGTTCAGATAGAGTGGGAGGGAGAGAGAGGAAGAGAGAGAGAGAGAGAAACATGGAGTGGCTGCCACCCGTACGACCAACCAGGGCCGGGGACAAACTGCAACCAAGGTACGTGCCCTTAGCGGGAACCGAACCCGGGTCTCTCTGTACCGCAGGCCAACGCTCTAACCGCTGAGCCAAACCGGCCAGGGCAACAGCGGTCCTTTTGGATGAGAGATGATGTTATGACCGAGGACTGGAGTACTGTGTGCAGCTCTGAGCACCCTGCTTTTGAGGGATTAGGCTCCCTGGTGTGTGTGCTTACATGGTGGGAGTTTCCAAAAGCTGCTCCGATAGTTGGGAGAGTCTGAGTTCTTATCCAAGGTTTGGGGGAGGAAGGGAGCATAACAGCTCTCGACAAAGGATTGCGTTGTTCTGTTCAAGGGAGGTGGGTATCAGCCTGGCTGGTTTGATGGTGGCCCTGCCCAGGGGTGTGGGGGTGCCTAAGCGCTGGTGGAATTCCTGACACTGGGGTTTCACCCTGCTAGAAGGGGGAACTCCTTGGAAAACTATTAAGCATTTAATAGGCCACAAGCCTAGAAAAATCTTTAAATTTCTTCTGGACTTAGCACTTAATGAATAGATTTTTTTTCAAGATAAATTACCATTTACCTCGGAGGCCCTTGTTCATAAGTTTCTACAGTCATGGGTGTGGAGTACATGTAAGTTACACTCCTCACCCTGGGAAAATGCGCCTCCATGGGGAGTGAGCACAGTTGGTGAACATATTCGCGTGTTTTGTTTAATCACACACTCCTGTATTATGAGTCTGACTTTTTAAAAAAATATCTTTTTCTTGATTTTTTTTTTTTAGAGAGAGAGGAAGGGAGAGAGAGATAGAAACATCAATGTGAGAAACATCGATCGGCTGCCTCCTGCACGCCCCCTACTGGGGATCGAGCCCGCAACCCGGGCCTGTGCCCTGACCGGGAATCCAGCGGGGACCTCTCAGTCCATGGGATGATGCTCAGTCCACTGAGCCACACGGACCAGGCATAAGTCTGACTTCTTATGATCATGTTTATATTGGGGAAATTTTTTATCTTAGTTGAGTACCCTGGATTGACATCGAGGTCCAGAAAAAAGCTGCTGTTCATGTTGACTCTGTGACTGTCTTCTGGTGGAACCACAGAGCGGCAGGGTGCCGCCGGCGAGGGGGAGGGGCAGGAAACACACCTGTGTGTAATTTTGCCTCTGTCATTGAAGAAGGTTTGGAATTTGACTTTCCTGTCTCCTGTGAGGTTTCTCTCCCTCTTTGCTTTCTGGTTTTGCTTTTTTGTTCTTATTCTTATGACAGTGACTTTTCCTTTTATTCTTCCTGTCTGCTCTGTACAGTTTCACCAACAGGCAGCTTTTCTTTTTATAACTTCCCCTTTTTGCATGGATTTTCCTTCCCTGTCCCTGTCCTGCCCTTAGCTGTGTGATCTGGGGACTGTAACCCTCTCTGCTTTCATTTCCTTACCAGGAGGGACAGAAAAAGCGCAAAGAGATGCTAAGATCTGTGTCCGGAGGCCATTATAAATATTAACCAGCTTAAATTAAATGAAAGATGAAAGAAAATATGATTTAAAAATTAAATTTTACAAATATGTATTAGTGCTGAGAAAGATTCTAGGCCCTGGGAGGTTCCGGCTTTCCATGCCCTGAGCAATGAGCAACACTTACTGTTTACTGACGAAGTCAAAGTCAAAGATCATCGGTTAACATCTGACAGTTAACATACAGCTCTCCTAGCAAGACCCTGATCTTACACCTGTTCGTCACCCTCCAGCCTCAGGTTGTGGGTTGTGGTGTATGTGGTTTTGCTCATCACTACTGAGAAGAATTCATTTCTTTCTTTCTCCCAGCCTCGGCAGTTCCAACCAAACAGGGCTCTTGGTTTCGTGCTTCTAATCCTGCCCCCAGAGAATTAGAGATGCCCTCTTTCTGTGGGTGGCCCATGTCTGTGGAGTTGCTTGCTCTCCCTGACTTTCTGGGACACCCGTTTTCCGGCCCAGGGAACACAGTATTCTTTTAACCTGCTGTCTTATTGATTTGCCTGCATGCTTTCTGTTTTTGTACCTAGAGGACATGTATATCTTTAAGGAGAACACTTTTAATATTGAATAAGGAAAGAACATGAATACAGAAAGGGGGTTCCTTGAGAATCTCCTCTGTGTCAAGGAACCACGGCTGGTATCAGAATAGCAGTACCTTGGTCAGACTTGATGTTGAGGCCAGGCTGGGCCTGGGGTACCACTGGCTTGCTGAAGTCAAGCCTGGAAGGATAAAAAATAAAGGTGATAGAGATGCAGGGAGTAGGGAGGGTGAGGAGCATGGGTACCACGTGGGAGGACAGAAGAGCAGTACAGCAGGAAACAAGTGTGCACATGTGTGCCGGTGTGTGTATGTGGGTAGGACTGTGGGTACATGGGGATGACCTAGATCAGGATGTTAGTGTGTCTTGGGGAGAGGGGGAGAAGGGTCAGATAATGGAATGTAAATTTGCTTTTCCTGTTTTGTGTGAGCTTTCTCTCCTTTTTTGATTTCTGACAAGAATCCAGCTTATAGGAAATAATCTCATTTATGTGAAGAGAATACTGTGCTTTTGTATAGATGTAGAAGAAATGAAAGGGAAAGAGAGCCCTCTCAGCATTTTGGGATGCCCGTGGTAGGCTGTCAGTGAAAAATTAAGTTGGGAAGGTAGGGGAGGGATGAAGAGGAGCATGGAGGTAGCTCCAATTATTGATTTTTCCATCTTTTGTGTTTCTTGTTCATTATATTATTTTGTTTTATAATATATACATGTTATAACATAAATATACATATACATATATAGACATATAGTATATGTTTATTATTTTGAATATATGAAATAACGTATTAAACAATGATGAAGGGAAGACAAGTGGGTTGCCATGTAACCAATTTTAGTAGAAACATCATCACAAGAGCCTCCCAGGTAATGTGTGTGTATGTGTGTATGCATGTGTGTGCATGCACACGGGCTCACATATGTTTGTGTGAATGAGGAGGAAGGTCTGGAAGACTGTTCACTTTGAATCTCCATTTGGGGAATTAGGGATGAGGCAGAAACTTTAAACTTTGTTTAAAATATGTTTTTATTGTTGTTTTTAGATAGAGAGGAAGAGGGAGAGAGATAGAAGCATCAACGAGAGCGGAACATCAGTCAGCTGCCTCCTGTACACCCCTCACTGGGGATCGAGCCTGCAACCCGGGCATGTGCCCTGACCGGGAATCGGACCAGTGATCTCTTGGTGCATGGGATGATGCTCTAACCAACTGAGCTACCTGGCCAGGCAGAACCTTGTTACTTTTAACTCAGAGCCAAAAAAAATGCAGTGATTGTGTGGTAAAACAATGTTAGCTTTGAATCAAATGATTTATGGGTGATCTGTGAGTTCACTTTGATGGAAATTTAAACACTGTGTTGGATTTTAAGCTCTACGAGGACAGAAATAACATTGATCTTTATAACTCATTCAATAATGTGTTCATTCATTTTAAGTGCCCGATACATATGCTGAATAGCAAAATTATTTTCTTCAGTGTCTTGCATAGCTGAAAGTTTTTTTAAAAGTAAAAATATAGGCTATTATGAAAGTTCATCATAGAAGTACCTAATCTATTCTAGTGGATCAGGAAGGCTTCCTGAAGGAAGTGGTATTTATATTGCAAACTGGAGAATACAAATGTGTTACTTGGGTGAAGATGGGGAAGATTTCACATTCCATTTATGTGAAAGAGCATGTGCAAAGGCCCTGGAGCAGGGAGGAAGGAACATGGTGATGTGAAGAGTGAGAACAGTGTGGCTACAGCCTAAAGAGTAGGGGGCAGTTAGTGGGGAGGAGGCCAGAAAGGGGTGTAGAGACTGGGTCACACAGGCCTGTAGGTTGAAATAGAACCCTCCAACTTTTTATCTAAAATATCTTCAGACCTACACAAAAGTTGTGGGCATATTAGAGTGGATCACCTGGATTTTCAAATTAACATTTTCCTATAGTTGCATGCTCTCTGTCTCATTCACACGCGTGCGCGCGCGTGCGCGCGCGCACACACACACACACACACACACACAGTTTTCTCTTTGCTGAAACATTAGAGAGTAAGTTACAGACTATATCATGTTAAGAAGCATATTAAGTTTAAAAATTTGAATGTTCCAAAACCAAAGATTACCTCTGATATGATCACAGTACTGTTCTACACCGTAGAAAGTTAACCATGATAAAACACCTTTACTTAATATACAGTCCATTTTAAAATCGCTAACTGTCCCAGTGATGCACTATGCTGACTTTCTTTTTAATCCAAGGTCCAGTGAAGGATCATGCATTAGATGTCTGTTGGCCTTGGGGCCAAGGTTCGGCCAGTTATTTTGTAGAAGAACATCCATCAGTTTAAATTTGTCTGATTATTTCCTCATGATGAAATTCAGGTTGAACGTTTATAATAAGAATACTACTGAGTGATATGAGGCACTGAGCTACCTAACCTCAGGAACACATGTCAGTTTTCATTATTGACGATGTTAAATTTGATCATTTAATTAGGGAGATGTCTACCAGTTTTCTCCATTGTAAAGATAAAATTTTTCTTTGATAAGAGATAAGGTAATCTGGAGGGTGGTGCCTTGAGATTCTGCAAATATTATGTTCCCCAGCAATCTGCACCCAGTAGCATCTGTTGGTACCCCTCACCCAAGGTAGTAATGACTCTGGTGATGGCAAAATGGCGATTTTTCTAACTGTATAATTTTTCCTGGTTAGTCCTTTGTGAAGAAGAGTCGTCTTCTCTCTTCCACCCTTTTAATCAGCATCAGTATGGACTTTTGTATTTCTAAAATTTGAATTTAAGATTTAATATGGGTTTATTATCCATTTCTAACATGTGAATTATTCTGAAGTTTCCACTTCCCCCTCTTGGCCAGCAGGACTCCCTCTCTGAAAGGCTTTTGAGAAATCTGTGAACTGAGTGAATGAAATAATAGTGTGAAAGTGCTGAGTAAGTCTGTGTTTGCCATGCCTTTTTCTTCCGAGAATCTCTGTGTCAATCTGACGCGACTTTATTTTGATTTCTCTCTAGGTCTCACGGACCAATTGGCCCTTGTTCAGCAGGCCCCTAGCAGATAAGTCATCGTCCCGTATAGCAAGACAAGGTTCGGTTTTAAAACTGCTCTGAAAATGATTAAAAGCAGTATCTCAAGGTGACATTATCAGGGGGCGACAGCAGTTTCAGAATCTCCTGTCAATCACACAGCAGCTTGGAGGAAGCCCCTTGCTGTCCAGCAGGGCGAGCAGCCCCCGCTGAGGGTGGAAGATGAGTGTCCCATTGGCTCCCAAGAAATCATGTTACACTCAATTGCAGGACAACAGAAAGGGCGCGAAGAATAATAACGAGAGCCTCCTGAGTCTGGGCGATGCGAACGCCAATCAGATCACGGTGGAGGTCCGTCCCCGTGATGAGTCTCAGCCGTGTGACCTGACCGATGAAACTGGAAATGCAAATTCACGTGAGCCAGAAAGCAGTGCCCACTTCCACGAGGACTTGCACTCCCTTCAGGGCCTCGGGAGCGGACTGCAGGCGGGCCCCGGCGGCCTGAAGGATTTCCACGTCTCTGCGACGGGCCGTGGGGAGGTCAGTGGAGGGCCCACGGTGCAGAGAGGCGCGGCTCTCCCGCAGACCCCGCGGAGTGTCCAGGGACCAGGTCTGGCGGGCTGGAGGAGTGTTCTGGGGGAGGCCAGTCCAGACGTTTTGACTCCAAGGGACGCCGAGATGCCCCGGCGTGCTCCCAAGGATAAGTTGGCAAAGACCCTGGACAATGAGGAGCTGAGAAGGCACACCCGGGAAAGGGCGGGCTCCGCGGTGGACACGGTCACGGGGGAGCGTGCTGGGAGCCTGGCTCGGCCAGCCCCACAGCCCGCCCCGCTGGGCTCCCCTGAAGCCCTGGATCGTGTGTCCAAGGGTGTCGAGGGGCCCCAGAAAACGGTGACAGCCCCCTCCCCAGGGACAGCATTTCCTCCAGCTGACATCCCCTCGGAGGGAAAGAGTGTGTGTCATCCTAAACCAGCTACCTCAGAAACCACGGAGACCACCTACTTAGAGACCCAGACAGAGGGGGGACACGTACCAGGAGTTAGCAACGAGAGCACAGCACATTCCGCCCCTTCGGCGCGCGCGCTGGCCGCAGCATCCAGGGACGCCTGGGGTCAGCCAGAAGCACAGCTGGGCCAGGAAAAGGGAGAGCCCCAGCTGGAGCTGAAATCCGTCCCAGCCTGGGCCACGCAGGAATTAACGGCAGCCGGGGCTGAGTGTCTGGGATGTCCCACGGAAGACAGCGTGGTACTCCAAGAGAGAAAGGAGCCCGGCGGGGAAGCGCAGCAGGAAGCCACCACGAGGGCGGTCAGCAGTCTGCCCCAGGGCGGTGTCCACCCGCTGGGCGTGGCCAGAGGCAGGGGTGTGCAGGACAGGAGCGCCATCCACCTGGGGGAGCAGGGTTCTCTTCACACCACCCCCAAACCCGGCCCTGCTCCCTTGCGAGCTGCTGATAATCAGCCCCCTGGCAAAATGTTACTGAGCTCAGCTCGGAAACTGGGTGACAGTTCACCCGGCAGCATGTCCCCGCGTGATGGTCCCGCACCCTTCATTCCTCACGCCCCCACTGACCGCAGGCCCTCAGAGGCCGGTGCGGACAAAGGGGTGCTGAGCAGCGGGACCCGGGCCAGGGCTGCAGTTCTTCCTTCAGACCCTTCTGTTGGAGAGAGCAAAACTGGGGTCCCCGAGCCCCTTGACCCTCAAAGCAGCAGCCCAGAAGCAGGGGAAAGCAAAGAGGTCGCTACATCTGCCGCTGAAATTCTAGAAGATGCAGCTGGGTCGGAAAGTTCCCGAGCAAGAACAGATTCTCTTCTCGGTGTCCCAGCCCGTCTCCACCCAGAGACGGCCGGGACGGTGACCCTCCAGCCAGCACTGCCCAGCACCGCTCTTCAGGACCCGAGTGTGTTGAGTGTGGACACAGGGTCGTCCCCGGCTGCCCCACCTCCCACGGACACCTCCTCAAAAGTGCCCGACAAGGACATCTGCGTCAGCGGTATCCCCAAGCCTGTCTCCACACATGTTGAGGACACGCCTTCCTCACAGGAGGGACTGGAGAACCACCAGGTGGAAAGGACAGAAGGAAGGACGGAACCCAGGCCCATCATTCTGCCGAAGCCCAAGCACGTGCGGCCCAAGATCATCACCTACATCCGGAGGAGTCCGCAGGCCCTGGGCCAGGTGGACACCGCGCTGGTCCCCGTGGGGCTTCCCTATGCTCCGCCCACAGGTCACTCGCCTCTTCCCAAAGAGGAGAAGGTGGCGGGCAGCGACCTGAAGCCAGCGGCCGGCCTCTACGAGAAGTTCAAGCCGGACTTGCAGAAGCCAAGGGTCTTCAGTCCTGGATTGATGGTCTCTGGAATCAAACCCCCAGGACACCATTTCAGTCAAATTAGTGAAAAGTTTTTGCAGGAGGTAAGAGAAAGTCATTGTCATACCATCTATAAGTTGAACACCCTAAACTTTGTCATGTATTTTCAATTAATTGTGGAAACAGAACAGTCTCCCGTGGGAAATTGCAGATTTTGGTGGATAGGCTTGCACAGCCCGTCATGTTTTGAAAAGGAGATTGTAGACAAATGGACATTTTTTGACTGGAAAAATGTGATTCCCACAATGAGATGCATCTGCCATCTGAGGAGGCTCACTTAAATTCCATGTAATATAATACATAGAGGTTAGATAAGCATGCATTTAAATTGGCTTCCGTGTTTAAATAAGTAAACATTATTCCTCTATAAGCCAGGTCAATGGAGAAAGAAATCAGAAATAAATACATTGTTCAGATTGGTCAGACGTCATCCTCTGAGGGCAATATTTCCCATATGGGACACTCTCATAGTCACACATGTGAAGAACAGTGAGTAGAAAATTATGTGTTAGGCAAGGACTCTTTGTTTTAAGTCAGAATAATAATTACAACTGACATTTAGTTGAGCACCTACTATGCCTTGGGATTAATCTTTGTCAGTCTTCAACAGTCTGTACTGTAATTCTCTGGAGGTTGGGGTTGCTGTTTTTATCACTGTACAGATGAAGAATCAGATGTGGAGACGTCTGAGGAACTCACCTAAGGCCACAGCACAAGGGCCAGACCTAGATGCTCCCCTAGGCCCTTGCTGTTCTTCATGGTGCTGCCCCTTTAAGTAACCGGGTGGTCTGGTGCGTCATCCTCTCAGCGCTCATGAAGCAGAGTGGTCTCCTGGAGCGGTCTCCGGCAGGCAGAGTGAGCAGCTGAAGGGAAAGCTGGCTCAGATCACTCCTCTCCCTAACACCCTTCGGTCTGCCCAGGCCACTCGAACACAGGCTGGAGCCCGTAGGACAGCTCATTACCTCCTGACGGCCTCTCCTGCCACCCTCCCGCCCTCCCTCTGCTGCCTCAGGCCTTTTGCACTTCCCTCTACTGGGAACGTTCTTCCCAGACCTGAATGGCTGTCTCCTTCACTTTCCTCAGGTGTCTTCAAATGTCACTGCATTGGAGAGGCCGCCTTTCCTCTGAGACCCCTTTCTTTAGTTTCTTTTTTCTTAGAACTTACCTCCCCTGACGTATTTACCTTTTTGGTTTTTGCGGCATTAACTAGAATGTGAAGTCCCTGAGAGTAGGGACTTTTTCTGTCTTTTGTTCCCTACTGTGACCCCAGAGTTCGTAACAGTGCTTGGCATAAATACACGTTCAAAAACTGTTGAATGAGCCCAGCCGGTGTGGCTCAGTGGTAGAGCGTCGACCCATGCACCAAGAGGTCACTGGTTTGATTCCCGATCAGGGCACATGCCCAGGTTGTGGGCCCAATCCCCGGTGGGGGGCATGCAGGAGGCAGCCAATCGATGTTCTCTCTCATCGATGTTTCTATCTCTCCCTCTCCCTCTCTAAAAATCAATAAAGAAAACAAAAGTGTTTAGTGATAACTGAATTATGAACTCACATATGCTGGATCCAAACAGAAGTCAGCCCAAGCTCCCCAGAGGTAGAATGATCAAGTCCAGAGTTGGACTCTCTCTTGATTGACTGTATCAACAGTGTTACAGACTGTATCAGTCACAGCAGAAGGTGTCATCTCTGGCCAGTCCGTTCTCAGCAGCCGATCTCGACCATGGCTGGCGCTGACCAGGTGCCCCAGCAAGCCAACCACCCGGCCTGCCCGGCTCCCTGCCTTCTGACTGCGCCTGGAGAGGCTTCCCCCTCACAACTCTAGAGAGAGGATGCTGACCCGAGAGTTCAGGGGTCCAGCCTCCTTGGTAGGGATTCAACTCCCTGTGCAGGGCTGCGTGGCGTCCTGTTCTAGCCCTGGCCAGAGGACCTTAGGGTCTGGCCCTAGGCAGTGCCATCTCACTAACAGTGGGCAATTTGCCATTCTGGTTTATAGATCAGTCTCCTAACTTGGTTAATGTGAGTCTTTCTCACATTTCCCAAAATGTATCCCCCTGGGCCTCTGAGACTCAGGGTCAGGCTCTGACTCTGGGCTCTTCTCCAAGGCCCTTGGGAGGCAACCACATAATCCCCCCAGGGCCCTGGGTACAGAGCTGGTTAAATGAATGGACCTTTTTCTTTGCGAAGTATCACTGCAGAAGTAACCAACTCGTGCAAGACAGAACCCCAGATCTGGCACAGTGGAGGATCTCTTTGACAAGCACACCCTTGGGAGATAATGATAGCGAGAGCCAAGTCTTAGGCTGGCTTCTTTGTAGCCACGGGGCGACTTCTCTGGTCACCAAGGCAGTGCATCCAGATGGGGTTAGCGTCAGCTTTTCTATTCGTTGTACCCAAACATCCAGTTAGGTTCTTTCATTGGTTCCATTTCTCCAAATAAAGTGAGTTGATACCTTTTCCCCCCAGCCCCCGAAGAAAACATCCCCTAGATTTTTCTCTATAAAAAAACATTTATGAGAGAAACTTTATTGGGAAATGTTGGCAAAAACTTACTGTCTACCATTCTTCCTCTGTGACCCTTCCTAATTTTTCTTTTGTGAATTTCTCTTCTGTATTACTTCAGCTCCTTCTGTAAAATAGAGAATAATTTCTATGTTATGTACACATTTTCCTCCAAAACATTTTCTATACTTAACCCTCTAGAAACCACGCACGTGTCAAGGAATGGGGTAGCAAGGGTGTTGGTGTAGCTTCAGTAGTTCAGAGGGGTTTGGAGAGACCCCGCTGGTGTGGGGACAGCAGCGCTGCCCTGTGCCAGCCACTCTATCTGGGGACCGTTTTCTGTCATAATCAGAGCCTCTGGGGCCCAGGCCCTATTCTCAGGCTACAAGGTAGAGCAGAGATGCCCTGTGTGATGGGTGAATTTCTGTGACCATCTTCTTTAGTCAGAAGTGGGGATAGGCTGGCCCTTGGCCTTTGTTCTGGTCTCTGTGGCTCTGTGACTTGTCCAGCAAGTCCCAGTGCCATGGTCAGGCCTGGCGCGGGAGGTCCCAGGGCTGCCTCCTGTCATCGTGCCCCCAGCTCCCACAGGACGGCTTCAGCCAGTCCCCAGGAAAGGAACACATTTCTGACCAGTTGCCACAGAAATATTTTTCAATTGTAGAAGTTATATATTGTTTTAATAAAAAGGGAAAGTCTTATAATAAAATCCCAAATCAGCCTCAGCCTCTGCCCTCCTCACCGCCTGTTAGACAGTAGAGGTGGGGGGCGGAGGGTGGGGAGGGAGGGTGGTGCTCCCCTGAGAGAGGGCAATGGCATGACATGGAGCTTCCAGCGGTGGCCTTAGGAGAATCTTGGGTCCAGTCATGCTGGGACGGTAAGACCTGCTTGCTCATTCCCTGCTTTCTGCTTTCAGCTCCCCTGAGGTGCCGGGGACACTCTTGTCCTGCTGATGCCTTGGTGTAGGGAGGTGAGCAGAAGGGGCAAGGGTAGGAGGACAGAGGTTAGGCCGTGTGCTTGCAACATACAGACTTGTGGTCTAGCCTGCTCTCCCTTCTGCTCCTTGGTACCACCTCGTCTCTGAAGAACACTGTTTGTGCAGGGGTTTCCAGAGAAACACAACTTACATGCAGGGGTGTGTGTGTGTACAGGTTGGGCCGCCAGCTGGAGCTCCAGGGACAGCTGGTGCCGCAGCCCAGGTCCAGAGCTGCCTGCTGACAGGGCTCCGCTTCTCTGAGGGAGGTCAGACTGTTTTCTCGGGCTTTCGACTGATTGGATGAGGCCTATCTTGTTATGGAGGGCAGTCTGGTTTATTCGCGATTTCTTGATTTAAATGTTGATCTCATAAAAAAAATACCTTCATAGAAATATCTAGAATAATCTTTGACCAAATATCTGGGTACGGTGGCCCAGCCCAGTTGACACAATTAGCCGTCCCAAGTCCTCCCCCTGCAGCCGTCCCCGTGGCTGCTCGGTGAAGCCCCTCATTGCCCGCCATACCCCCTGCCCTTGTCGCCGAGGAAGACAGGACGGGGCAGGCCCAAAGAGGGACGATCCAGTGAGAGCTGATGTGTTTGCGTGCTGTGATCGACTGTAGGACTTTGAAGTCACGAACTTCCTTTAGTTTGCTTTCAAAATTATTTCTCTAAAAACGCTCCATTAGAGAGCATGGAGCAGGGCCAGTGTCGTGGCCCCTGAGGTTGATCCGAGGCACAGTTATTGCTGGTTGAAAAAATCACGCCGTTCGAGAAGGACGAAGATACCACTTGGGGTGGATCGCTCTGTTTCTGGCTGGGCAGTGACCCCCGTTGTGTTCTGTCCATAAGGATGAAAGAAAAGTGTTGAAGCTGTTTGTAGATTCCCTTGTTTTATTACAAACGCACAGATTAGACATCTGAGGCACAGTTTTCTCCTTTGTAAAGAATTTATTATCTTACCAGAGACAAATCACCCAACAATGACAGGCATTGAAGTTACTGAAATCGTGAGGATCATTTTCCGGTGACAGCATGGTGGGTGTCGACCCCTGAAAACTGTCCAGGTTCAAAGAGCTGGGTAGTTATGACCTCAGCACATTGCGGTCCTGAAAACTGGACAGATGTGGGTTAGAAACGAATATAATTTCCTCGTGTGAGCACAATGTGCAGTGGCACCCGAAACTGAGAAATGAAAATGAAAACATAGAGTAAATATGAGTACAGTATAAAAGCCAGAGATTGATAGCAAGAGAGTAGTTAGAGAATGCTAACATTTTTCATCAGAGTGCAAATGCAGAATGTTCTTTCACAGGAAGGTAATTTGCTGCGGCCTGAGTTTGGTCTGTCTACAATAGGATTCATGCATATTTTACAATGCAATTATGATAAAACTTTAAAGGCCTAATCTTTTGTTTTAATAATGTCAATTTAAGGAGAACTTTGTATCTATCTCAACATTAAATGAGTGTCAAATTAAGGGGTTATCTGTTCCAACAGCTTGGATCAAAGCTTCATAGATCCCATTAAAAATATGGTTAATGCTTGTGATTCCTGAATATGTATGACACATAAAATATATTGTGACCTAGAGCAGAATTAATTAACAGATGTATTTTTTATGCATAGCCTCTGGCACTATTTTTTTTAAACTGAGGAAATAGATTATTGAGTTGTCATATGCTTTTATTTTTAATACGAAGAAACATGATAATATGAACAGGCTTTGTGAGTCCAGACCAGGTTGTATTTTAGTCTAAACTGCTAACTGTAGGAAGAAGTAACAGCAAGGGTCTGTTGTTAAGTTTAGGACACAACAGAAACACGATTGTTTTATTTGTTGGATACTTACTGCCCTCAGCTATGTGTAGACAATGTTCTAGGTGCTGTGAAGTCAGCACACTGCACCTAGAACTGCCATTCTGGTGAAACGTTCTCAGATATCCCTGGAAGTGCCCCTCAGTGGGGAGGACAGTCAGAGGAGGCAAATCGGTCTCTCATTTTTAATGATGTAGATTATAGAGGCCTGAAAACACATTTTTTCCCCTGTTAACTTCTCTATTCCTTCAAATTAGCCTTTTCTCCCTCATTAACAGTGCATATTTTATTTCCTAAGTAGTCTGGAAAAGACTTAACATAAATTGATAAAATCCATTTACTTATTATAAGACTATGTTATAAACATAGTTTTATATAAATATATATAAGACCATGAAAATTGTGCCTTTTCTCCTTAGGAATAATGAAACTCATAATTCTATCAACAGTTGCAAATTCTTTCCTTGCTTCATTGACATTATTTATTTATAGATTGGCTACTTGCACAGATTCCAATAATTTTGTAGCAATCAAATTGAAAACTCTTACTGAGTGAGTTCTTTTTTGTCCAGATGAAATGTAGATGTGTAGACTATTAGAACTGGAGGAGACCTGAGAGGTCGCCCAGGTGTGTTGTTGACTCAGAGATGTGAGTGATCAAGGATGGAGCCGTGGTCTCCCGAGCAGGTGCAGTCCGCATCCTGGATGTGAGGTTCTCTGACTGAGCTTCTGCTCATTTCTCATAGGTCACAGAACGCCCCGGGAAGGAAGAATTCTGTTCTCCTCCCTATGCGCACTACGAAGTCCCTCCCACCTTCTACCACTCGGCCATGCTCCTTAAGCCCCAGCTGGGGTTGGGCGCCATGTCCCGTTTACCATCCGCGAAGAGCAGGATCCTGATCGCAAGTCAGAGGTCGTCAGCAAGCGCCATCCACCCACCAGGACCCATAGCGACAGCTACCGGTCTCTACAGTTCCGATCCGGCAGGTAACGATCCAACAAACTGCTTTTTCCTGCTGCACTCTGATCACAGAAAATGTGGTAACTGTCTAAGAGGAATGCTTCTCACCCTTTAGGAGGAGCCTTTTTCTCTTCTTCCATCTGATGTTTATCAAGGCTCATCTGTGTATGACTGTCACCCTTCATGTCACCTTTCACGTGATGGCCCTTGTAACCAGCTCCTCTCTCCTTGTAGTTTCTCCCTTCTCTAGTACATCCTGTAGACCAGGGTTCAGAAACGTTTATCTGTAAAGGGCCAGGGAGTCCATGTTTTAGGCTTTCTGGGCCACGCTGGTCTGTGTTGTAACTACGTAGCATGGAAGCAGCCCCAGGCAGGACGCGAGTGAGTGGTCGGTGCGGCTGTGTTCAGCCACTCAGTGTACACACAGGGCCGGCTGTGGCCTGCGGGCTGCAGTCTGTCAGAGAGTCTTCCTGTAGGACAGCACTGACCGTATCACTCTTGTTTCCCCGTTCTCAAGTCTTGGACACAGAGTGGCCCTGCCCCCTCTCCTGGCCCTGTCGGTCCCCTGCAGTGGCTGGCCAGCGTCACTGCCTACGGTCTCTGCAGCTCTTTGTTTTTCTCTTCATTCCTCGGCTCTTGTGGTTCCCTCTAGGTTTGATCTATTGTTTTGTTATAGAAATAATTTTCTATAAATTTTTTGAATACCGAAAAACAATAAGAAGAAAGTAATATTACTTATATTTTAGCACCCAGCCAGAGTTATTATTATGGGATTTTTTCTTTCAATGTTTTTTTCTATGCATTTTTCAGTAGCTAAAATAGCACTAATGTGAATTTTTTAAAAATCCTTCCCTGAGGATATGTTTTATTGATTTTAGAGAGAAGGGTTGGGGGAGAGAGAGAAACACCCATGTGAGAAACATCCATCAGTTACACACCACAACCAGGGACTGGACCCGCAACCTAGGTCTGTGCCCTGACCGGCAATCAAACCCACAACTTTTTGGTGTACGGGACAATGCTCTAACCAACTGAACTACCCAGCCAGGCCTTTTTTTTTTTTTTTTTTGAGGATTACAATTTTAAATAGGGTGGTTGAAAAAGGCCTCCCTGAGAAGATGGCTGTAAAGGAGGTGAAGGAGGGAGCCGTGTGCACATCCTGGTGGAGTATCCCAGACCAGGGAGGAGCCAGTGCAAAGGCCCTGAGGTGGCGAGAGGCCAGGGAGGCTGGAGCAGAGTGAGTCAGCAGGAGGATGGTAGAGGATGCGGAGAGAGGTGATTGGCACTGAGGGATTTGCATGAGGCCTGAGAGCCATTCTAAAGCTTTGCCTCTTTCTCGAAGTGAGAAAACCATTGGAGGGCTTGGAACAGGCGATGTGGTCTGACGTGTGTAAACAGGCTCTCTGGGTCCCATGTGGAGAGCACACTCTAAGGGGACAAAGGCAGAAGCAGGGAGATGCAGTGACCTAGGCAGTGATGGGAGACAGTGAGAAGGTCAGGCACTCGGGCTGCTGAGGGACGTGAGCTGGGAGAGAAAGAGCAATGAATGGCGGCTGCAGGGCTTTGGGCCTGAGCAACCAGGAGGAGGGAGCTGCCATTTGGAGAGGAAGGGAGAGTGGTGCACAGGGGATGGTGGGAGCAGATGTAGGGCGTGTTAAGGTTGAAATGCCTTTAGTCATCCTATGGAATAAAGCACTGGATTTCTGAGACTCGAGTTGAGAGGACAGGACCCAGCTGGAGACACGCACGTGTTGTCATCAGCAGCTGGGCCGTATAGAGCCGCGCTGCCCTTCACTGGGCGCCCTGTGCTACCCAGCACCGTTCCACCTTCACCAGGGAGTTATACATTTGATGTAAGATTGGATTATGCGCTTTTGAAATAGCATGATATAACAGATGTGAATTGTTTTACTTTATGTACAAAATTTGGAAACACTTAAACTTACTAAAAATAAACATAGTTGAGATTCATCTTGCGGAAGTCAAGTTTCAAGTGAAGCAAGGTCTTCTAGAATATGCTGCTTGCCCGAACCCAGGGGAGGGGGGCGTCTGCTTCCACGCCAGCTCCTCTCTGCTCCCGCGTTGTGGCGAGGCGGACGCCTCTTCACGTGCGGTTCAGCCCTCACGAGGGCGCAGGGAGGGACTCCCCCAGCCCCGCTCCTTCAGAGCCCCAACCCTTTTCTCGGGCTTCTGGGTGTCTCACTTAGAGAAAGGTGTGTGTTCACATGGCTGGTCACCGGGGACCCAGCAAAGCCTTGTGACAATGATGGGTGTCACTCGTACAGGACATTGAAGATGTGAACTCCTTTCTCGGTGCTGTTGGGCGGGGTCGCCTGGCATGGGTTCTGGGGCAGAGAAGTTCTCACTCCAGACATTGGGAAGCTGGAGGGTGGTGATGACTCAGCGCCGACGGGCCCCTGGGCACCAGAGCCGTGCCCGTGGCCCTTTGCTTGGCCTACTCGCATGGCTTGTCCCCAGCAGCAGGCCTCTCCCCTCCTGGGCAACGCTGCCAGAGCCCCCCGGCTCCAGGACCGGCTCTGGCAATAATAGAAGTCCTTCCATTTGTCTTCGTGTTTTCCTCAGAGATGCTCTTTCTCCTCAAACACTATTGTCTTATTATTTCACAAGGTCCTTTAAACGACACCCAAAGAGGATGCCTTCAGCGGCAGGTGGGGACAGGTCAGAGGAAGGATGGAGAAGTTCCCGACTTTCCACTTTGTAATTTGAGAGTCTTTTAGATTGTGCTACATTGTTTCTTTTTGGACTCTCACTTATCTTTTCACAAGGTGAGGTCTTCCTGCTTAGCTGTTTGCATGAGAAATATGTTCCAGGTGGAAGGAATAGCACACACAGAGGCCCTGAGGTAGAATGAGCTTGGCATGGTCAGAGAACAGGAATAAGGTCAGCATGGCTGGAGTGAGAGGAGGACGTAGGAGAGAAAGTAGGGAGGTGGATAGTGTCCAGATCACAGAGGGCCTCAGATGCCCTGGTAAGAAGTTTGGATTTTAATCCAAGTGTGACAGGCAGCCCCTGAGCATTGTAAACATGACCTGTGTTCATTGAAGATCGTCTTAGGTCATCCATGTAGAAGAGGGAAGAGTAGAAGTGGGAGACCCGTTAAGAGCTGGGACCCTCATCCAGGTGAGAGATCCTGGTAGCTGGTAGAACAGAGGGAGAAAGGACTGGAATTGTTGGGATATATTTTGGAGATAGAGCCAGTAGGACTGGATAGTGAGGGTGGGTGATGGAGAACGAGGGGAGCTGATGAGGCCTTCCAGAATGTTGGCTTGAGGAACTGGATGGATGGTGATGCCATTCGTTGAGACAGGTTGACCAGCCAGGGGAGTGGGAGCGAGCAGAGGCCTGGGAGGAGAAGAGAGGGTTCTGCTTTGGAAGATCTGGTGGAACCATCACAGAGGCAATTAGATAGGAGCCAAGGGCTCTGGGACAGGTCAGGGCTGGAGACTGAAATTTGGGGCTCCCCATATGCTACTACAGAGTCAAGGGAGTCAAGGGCATATTTGACAATAGCTAGGAGAATGGATCTTGAAAGTTCTCATCCCAAGAGAAAAATGTTTTTTAACTATGAGTGGTGACGGTTATTAACTACACTTAGTATGGTGATCACTTTGCAATATGTACAAATATCGAATCATTACATTGTGCACATGAAACTAATGTTAATTATACCTCAATTTAAAAAGGAAGAAAAAAGTCAAGGGAGTGCAGCTAGAGAGCAGAAGGCATCCCCGGACGTGTGCCTGTGTTCCAGCATCCGTGCTCTAGCAGAGGTGGGAAGCAGCAGCTCGGCTAGAAGCAGGGACCCGGGGAACCTGGTGTCCAGAAAGCCGAGAGAAGAAAGGACCTCAGAGAAGCAAGGAGTGGTCAGTCATTTTGAATGCTTCTGAGGGACTGGGTAGTTTGAGGGCAGAGACAGGATCAGTGAATTTGACAACATGGGAGTCATTGGTTATCTTTACAAGAGCAATTTTAACAGAGTGATGGGGACAGGACCCCGATCAGCTAGATAGACAAAAGGAAGTTGACGCTCCAGCTTATGGGCCGTCAGAGGCGAATAGCAGAAATACTGGATGAGACAGTTATATCATGATCTGGGGAACGAGGGTGACTTTGTGAAGTTCAGGGTTTCTGGGAAACACTTGTGATAATTTGGAATGAGTACACTAATGTGCAGAGTTTCCCTGACAACGGCCTTTCTAGTGAATATGACCCAAACAGATACAGTACCGTCAGCGGTCCTCAAGTGTGTATGGATGTCAAAACTCAACAGACTTTTCAGGTAGTAATTGACAGTTTTATCTTACTTCTGTCAATATGTAAAATATTTTCTGGGGTCATTGTCCCAAGTCTGTTTGCTCACCTTTTAGCAAATCAAAACAGCTGGAAAGGGAAGGCCTAGATAAGGAAGGAACATAAAAATGGTCCAGACAAATGAACAAGGCATTTGAATGGCTTCCTGCCACACACTTTCAGAAAGTGAATAAAAGTTCCGGACGCTGCTGTCCCACACAGTGAAAGGTGTCTTTTGCAAGGCTGTGGGGAGAAAAGTGACTTGTTTTAAGGCTGAATTTGTACACAAAATTATTTTGACAACCAAAGAATAGTGATGATGAAGATGGTAACCACTTATATTTGCAGAGTGATTATTATAAAATTATCTTATTTAACCTGTAAACAAATTTAGGAGGTAGGTTTTCTTTTCTTCTCTTTTTCTGTCTCAGAGGTAAGGACATTGCTTTACAGATAAGGCTCAGGGCGATTAAGTCACATTCACAGGGTCACAGAGCATCATGGTGCCCCCAGGGAGATCTGTGCGGTTGCGGAGTTCTCAGCGGGGTGACAGAGCATTGCCATTCAGCTGTCCATGGAGGGCCCGTCCACTCTTTCCCAGGCAGGTGGGCAGGATCCAGTTTGGGGAGGTTTGCTTGTCAAGGTTACTATACCTTTATGTACCTTTGTAACCACAATAGCCACACAGAACCTTTCCGTTACCCCCACATTTTGCTTTTCCCCTTTCCCAGACAGTCCCTACCCCAGGCAAATATTGATCTGCTTTCTGCCATTGTGGATTATGTACCCTAGACTTGCATATTAGTGGAATCACGTAGCATGCGCTCCTTTGGTACCTGGCTGTGTCCCTCAGCATGATGTTTGTGAGACCCACCGTGACGATGTCTGTGTCTGTGCTTCGTTTCCCTCATGGCTGTGCGTCGTGTGATGGATGGACCACAGTTTGATTATCCACTCGCCTGTTGGTGGACCTGTGGGTTGCTTTCAGTTTCTGGCTCTAGCGAATGAATGTACTGTGAACATTCATATACAGATCTTTTTGAGGATCTAGTTTCATTTCTTTTAGGCAAAACCTAGAAGTGGAATTTCTGGTTGTTAAGGTCAGTGCAGACTCAATTTTAAATGAAATTGCCAAACTGTTTTCCAAATTCGTTTTCCTGCCTCACAGTCTATGACATTTCCAGTTGCTTCGTGTCCTCACCAATAGCTGGTATTGTGAGTCTTTTTAACATCGGCCATTCTACTGGGATGCAGTTATATGAAACTATGATTACTTTTAACTGGCATCTCACTAATGACTAATGATGTTGAGCATCTCTGTATGTGCTTATTTGCATTCATATATCTTTTTTGGTGAAGTGCCTGTTCAAATCCTTTGACCTTTTAAAAAGTCTGTTTTTATCACCTCACACCTGTCAGAATAGCCGCCATCAACAAAGCATCAAACAACAAGTGCTGGCGAGGGTGTGGAGAAAAGGGGACTCTAGTACACTGCTGGTGGGAATGCAGACTGGTGTAGCCACTGTGGAAAACACTACGGTGTTACCTCAAAAAGTTAAAAATTGAATTACCATTTGACCCAGTGATCCCACTCCTAGGAATATACCCTAAGAAGCCAGAAACACCAATCAGAAAGAATATATGTACCCCCATGTTCATAGCAGAGCTATTTACAATAGCTAAGATCTGGAAACAGCCCAAGTGTCCATCAGTAGATGAATGGATAAAAAAGCTGTGGTACATATACACAATGGAGTACTATGCAGCTGTAAGAAAGAAAGATCTCTTATCCTTTGAGACGACATGGGAGGACCTGGAAACTATTATCCTAAGTGAAACAAGCCAAGCAGAGAAAGACAAATATCACATGATCTCACTTATTTCTGGAATATAATGAACATAACAGTCTGAGGAACAGGGTAGTCCCAGAGACGTGGAAGTAGGGTACAGACTGACAATTGCCAGAAGAGGGGATGGGGGAGGGGAGTGATGAACCACAGAACTTGTATGCATGTATGCATAACCAGTGGACATGGACAACAAAACTGGGGACAGGGCAGGGAGGGAGGGGGAGGAGGGAGTCATTGGGGGAAAAAGGAGAAACATCTGTAACAAAAATAAATTAATAAAATCTTACAATAAAATAAAAAATCTGTTTTAAAAAATAAATAAAATATAAACTCTGTTTTCCTATTTGCTTATAAAAGGTCTTTATATATTCTGAATACAAGTTTTCTTTTAGGTGTGTCTTTTGAAAATGTTTCTTCTGGCATTTGTCTTGACTTTTTATTTTCTTAATAGTGTTTTTCAAAATATAGGCTTTTAATTTTGATACATTTCAGTTTAGATTTGTTCCTTTATGGTTTATGATTTTTATTTCCTATCGAAGAAACTTTGCCTAGCCCAAAGTCTCAAAGATTACTTTCTATATTTTATAGAAGTTCTACAGTTTTATTTCTTATGTTTAGACCTGTAATCCACTTTGAGCAATTTTTGTATGTGGTGTGAGGTATGGGTTAAGGTTCCTTTTTTGCATATAGTGTCCTATTGTTCCAAGTCCAGTTCTTGAAAATACTGTTGCTGTTTCTTCTCACTGAAAATGAACTGACCATGTAAATGTACATCTATTTCTGGATTCTGCATTCTGTTCCACCGATACACATGTGTCTCCTTATGCTAACAGCACTTTCTCTGGAGTACTGTAGATTTGTAGTAAGTCTTGAAATCAGGTAGTATAAATCTCACAACTTGTTATTCTTTTTCAAAATTGTTTGATTATTTTAGATCACCTGAATTCTGTACATATTTTAGAATCAGCTTGTCAATTTCTAATATATCTGTATCTGTCTGTCTTTGCTATGATTTTGATTGAGATTATGTTGGACATACAGATTAATTTGGAAAGAATTGAGATTTTAACAGCATTAAGATTTCCAATATATAAATATATCTTTCCATTTATTTGGGCCTTCTTTAATTTATCTTAGCTGGATTTTCTAGTTTAATGTGGAGATTTTGTATATTAAAATGTTTTATGTATTCATAGCAGCATTATTCACAACAGCCAAAAAGTAGAAGCAACCCAAGTGTCCATTGATATATGAATAAACAAAAGTTATATATATATATTATATATATATATAATATATATATATGAATATTATTCAGCCTTAAAAAGGAAGGATGAACCTTGAAGACACTATGCTAAATAAAATAAACCAATCACAAAAAATACTGTGGTTCCACCTATATAAGGTATCAAGAGCAGTGAATTCACAGAAACACAGTAGAACGGTGGTTGCCAGGGGTAGGGGTGGGGGATGGGGAGCTGTTGTTCAATGGGTGCAGAGCTTTAGCTTTGCAAGCTGAAAAAGTCCTGGAGATTGGTTTCACGACAATGTGAATACACCTAGCACTATGAACTGTACACTAAAAAAATCTTTCAGACGGTGAATTTTATGCTATGTATATTTTACTACAATTAAAAGTTCCCTATATATTTTATGTTGTTTTATGATATTGCCAATTTTTTTAAATTTCAATTTTTAGCTACATATTAAGGATTTGGGGTATTTATTTTTACTATCATTCAGTTAAAAAGATTTCTTAATTTCTCTTGTGACTTCTTTGTCCTACAGGTTTTTTAGTTTGTGTTGCTAATTCCCCCAAATTTGGGGATTTTTCAGATACCCTTGTATTGACTTTGGTTTAATTTCACTGTGGTCAGGAAACATCCTTTGTTTGACTTGAGTCCTTCTAAGCTCATTGAGGCTTATTTGATGACAAAAAGTTTGTGTATGTTTAGTGTGTTGTTCTATAAATGTTTATTAGGTCTAGTTGGTTGATATTGTTGTTTAAGTCCTCTGTATATTTATTGTATTTTTTATTTGCTCTGTCAGTAACTTAGAGAGAAATGATGACATAAATTTAATTGTGGATTTAAAAATTCTTTCAGTGCCCTGGCCGATTTGGCTCAGCAGTTAGAGCATCAGCCCGCGCACCAGAGAGACCCGAGTTCGGTTCCCGCTAAGGGCACGTACCTCGGTTGCAGTTTGTCCCCGGCCCCAGTTGGGGTCGTGTGGGTGGCAATCACTTGATGTGTCTCTCTCACATCGATGTTTCTCTCTCTTTTCCTCCCTCTCTCCCTCCCACTATATCTGAAGATAAATGAAAAAAAAATAATTCTTTCAGTTATGCTATTTTGTGCTTTATATTTTAAAATTCTTAAGTATATAAATTCACTGAGGATGTTGATTTATTGTATTCACCCCTTTTGATTATGAATTATGCATATTTATCCCTGTTAATGTTCCATGTTCTAAAGTCTATTTTGTTTGGTATTAATATGGACACTCTAGCTTACTTTTGATTAGTATTTAGCTGGTAAATCCAATTATTTTACTTTAAATGTACTTGTATTTTAATATTCAAAGTGGGTTTTTAGAAATCCAACATACTAATCTTTTTTTCAACTTACATTCAGTTTTGTGATGAATTCTGCTTATTAAAATACATTTCGTCACACACTGCGGCATGAAGGGCCTGGAGGCAGGGGGCTGGCGACCAGAGCGCTCACCTCACCTGCTTTCCTCTCTCGGGGACCACATTCCTGTGCTGCTTGTTATGATGTTTCTGAAAACATTAGTTACCTCTGTTTTCTTTTGTGTTCTAATTGTTTAGGGCAGCTTCTGCATCCATTAAATCTTCATAGGTGTCCCGACAGGTGCGGCTCAGTGGATTGAGTGTCGTCCCTTGACTGAGAGTCCTGGTTCCATTCCTGGTCAGGGCACATGCCCGGGTTGTGGGCTTGATCCCCAGTGGGGGGCGTGCGGGGGGCAGCCGATCGATGTTTCGCTCTCACATAGATGTTTCTTTCTCTCTCTCCCTTACTCTCTCTCTAAAAAAATAATTTATAAATAAATCTTCATAGGTGGCATTTGTTTTACATATTCATCAAAGATTGTTCCATCAGATGGTGTTTGTTGTATCTAATAAAAACTTGCTTTCCCTTTTGTGTGTATTTGTTTAGGTCCAGGCTATTTATGTAGTGGTTGTTTTTTTCTTTGTTTGTTTGTTATTATTTTAAGAATACTTAAATCACGTGTCTGTATATGGTTGCACTTTGTATTTAACTGGTATCACATACTCAACAGGTTGGATTCTCTGTCCCTCTTCCTTCGATTAGTCTATCTTTATGTCACATGGTCACTCGAGGCTCTGAGCGCCATCACATGGCAAATGGGAACTGGAGGTAGGACCAGCCCTTAATGCTGCACCTGTACTTTAGCATTTACGCAGTTCCAACCTCGAGTGATTTCCTGTATTCTGAATTCTAAGTCCTGGTTTGATGTGTGAATTGCATCTATTGCGTTTTTTTCAGTTCTAAGGTAGGGAAACTCTTAGGTCTCTAACAGGCGGGTACGCCTGTGGCTTAGGTCTTGGGAAATTTCCTGATGTTTCCACTCCTGTGTTGGCTTTGTGGGTCCTGTTAAGTGCATCGTGGCTTTGGGGCGGCCTAAAAGAACTGGGTATGCAGTGAAAGCATGCTGGCCCCCAAAGCAGACTCTCCCAGAGTTCCTGTGTCATAAATCAATGCTGTTTTCTAAGACGCTTAGGTCTTACAGATCTCGGACTGTGCCTGCTGAAGGATCGATGTTCCTAAGCCCTTCCTTCCCGCTTACGTTATTTCTGTTTTTACATGCCGTGTCTTCTGACTCCACAGTCAGGCCTAAAGCTGTGAAGGTTTACGGTCTTCAGCCTGCGCAGGACACTCGGGCTGCTCCAGGGCTCAGCGTGCAGCCCCTGCCTTCGGGTGGAGGTAACATCTGTGTCAGTGAGACCTCAGAGTGTGCGTGTAAACAATTTGCTGTTAGATCCCTCAGTTCTGAGAGGTAAAAAGGCAGTACCTTTTTGTACTGCCCGTTTAGTAGATCTGTATATTTCTATTTCTTCAGAAAAACATCTCTCATGGCCTAAAACATGATGTGAAAAGTGCTAATCTACAGTGCACAGCACGTCAGGACGTGGCTTGTAGTCGGGGATGGATGTGCCCAGGGTGCGGAATGCATGTTCCCATGCCAGCGATGCTAGCTGAAGAACTATAATATTTTTTGAGGGGAGTAAAGTGTCAGAATAGAATATTTTAAAAGACTAGGTAAGAAGACTCCGTTACATAAGTAACCAGAGAAACTCAATCAGATAAGTGGGGACAGTTTTTCTCAAATGACATCCAGTTTGGTGTGAATTCTCCTTATTAAGATAAGTTTTATTTTAGAGGTCAACATACTGTGTGAACTTCTCTTTTGGTCACTGTTTTAAACGACAGGATGAATCCCATCGAATGTTAAAATGTAGACAGTTAATGAAATGTGTCTCGAAGAGCAAGTGGGCCCCGCGGGGACGTTGAAACACAAGCTCAGTTAGCACTGGTTGAAAAGTCTGACTGGTCACGATAATGTCAGAAATGCAGCAAAATGTCAGCATATGCTCTGTGTTTCTAAAGTTAGAATTCTGAGGGGACAGCGCGACTCTTCCCTTATGGTTTCTGCCTTCTCAGTACCAAAGCATGTAATAATTCTGACTCTTCTGGTCCGTGTTAGAAGACTGGTGTTGGAGAGGTAGTCGCAGGACGTTTTTTGGATACCTTCAGATAGCTGCAGGGTCTTCCCATTCTCGCAGATAGAAAGAATGAGGCCTGGTGAAGCGTCGGTTCATTCAGTAAACACGGTCCAGCTCTGACTCCCTGCAAAGCACTGTGGTGTTGCTGGGAGGTGTTAACATGGGGGGAAGAAGGTTAGCGGGGGAGTGGAGGGGTGACATGGGGGCTGGGCCTGGAGGAACTCATGGGATGGACAGTGTGGTACAGTGAGCGCGGTCCATGCAGGCTTCTTTGGGAAAGAGGGACCATCTGAGGAGAGTCACTGGAAACAAAGACAGATGAGTAGGCTGGGGACAGATTTGTGACCATGATCATTTTTAAGTTGAGGGTCTACATTGTAGAATTCAGGTGGAGCAGATGGGAGGCTGTGGAGTCCCCTGGGTCTGAGCCAGACCGGGTTCTCGTCCCAGATTCTCGATTCATTAGTTACTCAGTCCACACCTGTCTGAGCTTCCGTGACTGCTTCTCTAAATTGAGAATATAACCGAACCTGAAAGAACAGATTGTTGAGAGGATTGAATGCAAGCTCTTAGAATAGCACCTGGCATACAGAATGTCATCAACCGCTCAGAACACCTTTCAGAATGTCATCAACCACTCAGAACACCTGCCCTGGCGTCCAAGGCCAGGTCTGCTGTCCCTTCTCCCTCACACCTGCTTGTGTCGCTTCCTTGTCACCACACGCCACCCACAGTGGCCTCCACTCAGGTCCTCAGGCATGCCATCCATCCTCCTCCTGACCTAAGGGCCTCTGTACTCACCATGCCTTCTAGAACATACTTTCTCCAGCACTCTCCAAGGCTGGCTCTGTCTCCTTTAGGTTTTAACATTAATGTCACTGCCCCAGAAAGAAAGGCTACCCTGACCCCCCTGTCTACAGTGACACCTTCCCAACCAGATTCATTCTAACATGTCACCCTGTTTGTTTCCGTCACTGTCTTTGTCAGGATCTGTAGTTATCTTATTTTGCTTTTACATATTTATTATCTCTCAACCCACTATAATGTATAATATATGAGAACATCAATATCTGTGGAATAAATATTAATGGCAGCAGTGGAAGTAACAGTAGTTGTTTTTTTCATCATTATGGAAAGTTGATAGGGTCCTGAGATATTTTGGAACAGGGGTGGGCAAATTAAATGCGAAATAGTAAATATTTTCGCTTTGTGGGCCAAACAGCCTCTGTCAAAACTGCTGAGCTCTGCGGTTATAATGCAGAAGCAGCCACAGACAGTGTGCAGTGAATGAGCCTGGCTGTGTTCCAGCAGAAGTCTTTTTAGAAAAGCAAGTGGCTAGCCTGTGGGCTGTAGTGTGCTGACTGACGGACCGCTGTTTCAGAGAATCACCAGTCTTGGAGATGATCAGATCGATTATTTTATTTCTTTATTCAATATTCATTCAGCTATTCAACAAAGATTTTCTGAGGACCCAGTAAGGGACAGGAGCTGGTCTATGTGTTCAGGATGCCCTGGTTAAATATATAGTCCCTGTCTTTCTGGGGATGCAGAGATAAGTCAATAATTGAAACAGGAGGAGAGAAGTACGTGATGGACACACCAGGAGGGGTATTCACTTTGGCCCAGGGAGACAGGGGCTCTGGAAAGATCCTCTAAATGAGGTGAGTTGAGATGAATTTTGAAGGATAAATAGGAGTTGTTTTTTCTCTTATAATTTTGATTGAATTTATTGGGGTGACATTTGTTAGTAAAATTATATGTTTCAAGTGTACAATCTATAATTAATACATCATCTGCATATTGTACTGTGTGTTCACCACCCAAAGTCAAGTCTCTTTCCGTCACCATTCATCCCCCCTTACCCTCTCCTTCCTCCCTCGCCCTGTTTTCCCTCTTGTAATCACTATACTGTTGTTTGTGTTTGAGTTTTGGTTTTTTTTGCTTAATCCTTTCACCTTTTTTCACCCCATCCCCACCTCTGTAACTGTCAGCCTGTTTTCTGTATCTGTGAGTCTGTCTCTCTTTTTTTTTTTTTTTATCCTCACCTGAGGACATTTTTGCATTTACCTTTAGATAGGGAGAGAGGGAGGAAGAGAGAGAGAGAAACATCAACATGAGAGAGACACATCGACTGGTTGCCACCCACACAACCCCAACCGGGGCCGGGGACAAACTGCAACCGAAGTACGTGCCCTTAGCGGGAACCGAACCTGGGACTCTCTGGTCTGCGGGCCGACGCTCTAACCACTGAGCCAAACCGGCCAGGGCTGTGAGTCCGTTTCTATTTTGTTTGTTTGTTTGTTTGTTTTGTTCATTAGATTCCATATATTAGTGAAATCACATGGTATTTGTTTTTCTCTGACTGGCTTATTTCACTTAGCATCATGCCCTCCAGGTCCATCCACGTGATTGCCAAAGGTAAGATTTCCTTCTTTTTTATGGCTAAGTAGTGTTCCACTGTGTAAATGTACCACTGTTATTTTCCAAATTTCGGCTGTTGTAAATAATGCTGCAGTGAACACAGGGGTGCATGTATTCTTTCGAATTAGTGTTTCAGGTTTCTCTGGCTATATTCCCAGAAGTAGAATCACTGGATCAAAAGATAATTCCATTTTTAACATTTTGAGGAAACTCCACAGTGTTTCCCACAGTGGCTGCACCAGTCTGCATTCCCACTAACAACGCACCAGTGTTCCCTTTTCTCCACACCCTTTTCAACGCTGTTTGTTGATGTATCGATAATAGCCATTCTGACAGGTGTGAGGTAATACCTCACTGTGGTTTTAATTTTCATTTCTCTGTTGTTTACTGATGTTGAGCATCTTTTCATATGTCTGTTGGCCATCTGTATGACCTTTTTGGAGAGGTGTCGGCTCAGGTCCTTTGCCCATTTTTAAATTGCATTTTTTTGGTGTTGAGTTGTAGAAATTCTTTATAAATTTTGCATATTAACCCCTTATGAGATGTATCACTGGCAAATAAAAAAACTTTTTAGTTTAATGTAGTCCCATTTGTTTATTTTTTTTTCCTTGCCCTAGGAGATATATCAGAAAAAAATATTGCTATGAGAAATATTTGAGATTTTTATGGTTTGCGGTCTTACATTTAAGTCTTTAATCCATTTGAGTTTACTCTTGTGTGTGGTTAAAGAAGGTGGTCTAGTTTCATTTTTTGCACGTATCCAGTTTCCCCAACACCATTTATTGAAGAGACTGTCTTTACTCCATTGTACGTTTTGTCTCCTCTGTCAAATATTAATTGACCATAAAGATGTGGGTTTATTTCTGGACTTTCTATTCTGTTACTATTACTATGTCTTGTATAGTATAGTTTGATATCAGGTAGCATGATTCCTCCAAGTTTTTTCTTTCTCAAGCTTGCTGTTACTATTTGTTTTTGTGGTTCCATACACATTTTTGGAATAATTGTTCTAGTTTGGTGAAATTTGCCATTGGTGTCTTGATAGGAATTGCATTGACTCCACAGACTGCTTTGAGTAGTATGGACATTTTAATGATGTTATGTCTTCCTGTACATGAACACAGTACTGCTTCCACTTACTTGTATGTTCTTCAGTTTCTTTCTTCAGTGTCTTATAATTTCTGAGTCCACGTCTTTTACATCCTTGGTTGAATTTATTCCTAGGTATTTTATTTATTTCTTTCAAGCAGTTGTGAATGAGATTGTTTTCTTAGTTTCCCTTTCTGATAGTTCATTATTGGCATATAAAAATGCAACCAATTTCTGGATATTTATTTTGTATCCTGTTATTTTACTGAATTCATTTATTGGTTCTAGTAGTTTTTTGGTGGAATCTTTAGGGTTCTCTATAGACAGTATCATGTCATCTGAAAATAGTGACAGTTCTACTTCTTCCTTTCCAATCTGGATGCCTTTTATTGCTTCTTCTTGAGTGATTGCTGTGGCTGGGACTTCCAGTACTATGTTGAAAAAAAGTGGTGAAAGCAAACGTCTCTGTCTTGTTCCTCTTATAGGGACCAGTGACTCAGTAGGGAGCACTAAGGGGGTGTTTTGTAAGATTGGGTGGTGGTGGACAGTTAGTTATTTGACACATGCTGAGTCTGAGGTTCCTAAGGGACATTTAGGTAGAATTTTCCCAAAGGCAGGATTTGGGCCTGGAGAGAAGTCTGGACCAAAGATAAAGAGTCATTTCCCTCTAGATGAGAGACGAAGCCATGAAAGTGGATGAGCTGATTCAGGGATAGAGGAGGACGGAGGAAGGAAAAGGTCAAGAGGAGAACTTTATACCCACATTTAAGGAATAACTGAAGAAAAGACCTTGCAAGAGACAGAGCACTGTAGGGCAGGCAGGTGCGGGTTGGGGGCAGGAAAATGTAGTGCTTTGAGTATAAGGAAGAGGGAGTTTCCAAATTAGAAGATGGTCAAAACTGCCTCACAGAAGAAAGGACAAGTAAAAATGCAAAGAGACTGTTAGGATTGGAAATTAGGAAGCAGTTGGTGACCTAGTTTTGAATGAACAATTTTAGTAAAACATGGGGGTGGAAGTCACATATTAGTAGACTGAGAAGTGAATGAAAAGTGTGCAAGTGGAAGCAATGAGAATAGACTGCTGTTTCCAAAAATGTCCTGATGGGGAAAACAGCATGGGTGCCAGCTGGAAGGGAGGCAGGGCTGAGTTTTGTTTTGTTTTTCAGAGCGTGGTGGGAGAGATAGGAACTAGTTGAAAAGGTGAGAGAAGAGTGGGCTGTGGAAAAAAGTTGAGCATGTGGTGTTAGAATAAGACCCCCAGGAGGGTGATAAATAATGACATCGAGACCACACGTGGAAGGGTGAACCTTGGGATAGAAGTTGAACATTGATTAAGACCCAGGAGGAGAGGAGGAGATGGAAAACAGGATGGGCAAAGTGTGTTGATTCCTATGTTAAGAATGAGAACAGTTTATTGACATCACCTAAGTGCCATTTCACTATTTTCATCACTGTTTTACTTAATTGTATGAGAACTAGAGCATCTACCAAAGAAGATTTAAAGCAGGTGGGAAAACGTCCCCATAAGACAAACAAGTGAATTACTGAGATGATAAGAAAGAACATGGCCTAACTGCGGTTCCTTAATGACACTAGATGACCTTGGGGCCTATCTTGGAGGCTGCAGAGACCACCATTCAATTTGTTCTACATACTGTTGAAATGGACATTGACAGTGCCTGTATTTTTCACTGCACATTTAGCAAACAAAGTTGTTCTATCTTTGCTGTACTTTCATTGCAACTGAGCATGCCCTGGAGAAATTTATTAAAAAGTGCAAGTTGCCTCGGCCCAGACCCAGAGAGTCAGCTGCAGTGGCTCTGGGGTGGAACAGGCATAACAACTATTATTTTCTTCATTTGAACAAAGACTGTTTATATAGTAATAAGTATTTATTGAGTACCTACTATGGGTTAAGTTGTTCTAGGCACTGAGGATACAACCATGAACAAGATAGAAGAAATCCCATAGGCAATTATGATACATTGTGATTGAACGTTGTGATGGCAAAGTCTTCTGAGCTCAGGAGAACATAGGAGGGGAATATATCCCCAAGTTGGGGTCCAAGAAAGTTTCTCAGGTGTAGTATGGTATGAAGGGCGAAAAATGTAGGTGTGGAGTGAAGGATGAGAAAATGGTGGGAGTGGAAGAGAGGCTATTTCGGGCAGCAGCAATGGTACAGGTGAAGATTAGTGTGACTGGAATGTAGAGTGCCAGGGAAGGATGCACAAAAAGATAGAAGATTGAGATGAGATGGCAAGATGTGTTAAAGAATTTGCCTTTTTCCCGAAGAACAAATGGTGCCATTAAAGGGTATTAAGCAAGGGATTGATATGATCATATTTCATTTTTAAAAAATACCAGTTGGACTAAAGTTTGGAGAATAGATTGAGGGACAGAAATGGGGTGGGGTGGGGTAGAAGGATTAGAGACAGAGGCCCTTTAGGAGGCTGTTGCCGTAAACCAGAATGATAGCAAAAATCCACTACTAATTCTACTATGACTCAGCTGAAGAGTATGACCCTCCTGATTAGCTGATTCATTTGCTTGCTTTTTAAAATGGTAGTAAAGATGAGGATGTGTAATGCAGATATTTTTGTCCTGTTACTGTTCACATTGGTTGTTGTGGAATGTCAAGACGTCCATCTGATCTTCCATTGTGTATAAGTATCCAGCTCAAAGCTGATCTTCCTGGATTTATATAGTATGGAAAGGGGCTGTATCCTCATCTTTATGCAGTCTTCTCCTTCCTTAATCCAAAACCATATAAAAACATAACTTCAAAGCATAGGTCTAGAAGTTGGAGAGTATTGAGTGGTTTCGGTAGGTAGAGTCTCAAACTGGAGTGAGGAAGGAATCGTACAGTAAGTATTTTCTATTCACCCGCTGTGTCTTAGATTTTCTCTTTCAAGACGCCTTCTTCTGTTGGCCTTCTCAACTACACGTTGTTCTTCTGGAACTCCCTTCATTTTTCTCCTGGGGTAGATCCATGTGTTCTGCCCTTTGCATACCTCGTTTTGCTGGTATATCCTCAGTAATTTCCCAAGAGAAAGTTTGAGGAACACAAACTAGCAGAGTTTTGGCATTTCTGAAACTGTCTGTAGTCTTCATGTACTAGATTGAATACAATTTTCTAGATTGAAAATGAGTTCCTTTCAAAACAAAGATTTCCAGTGTTGCTCAAAAAAACCCTGATGCCAATCCAAGAAATACTTTTCTGTAGGAGACCAGATTTTTTTCTCTCTCTGAAAGCTTTAGAATCTTTCTTGTCTTTGGTGTTTTAAAAACTCACAGCTGTATGTATGTGTGTGTGTGTGTGTGTGTGGTGTGTGTGTGCATGTGTGTGCCGAGAGAGAGGAAGAGGAAGAGAGAGACAGAGATATGACAGAGAAAGAGAGTGGGTGGGAGACAGAGCGAGAGACGCAGGGAGAGGAGGAGGGATTGGTTGATCTTGTTGAGCAATTATGAAAGTCTTGGCTTGAGACTTGAGTCTCCCTTCAGCTTTGGGCAAGAAATCATCTTCTTTGCTTACTTGTCAATTTCTACTTCTCTGCTTTCTCTTTCTTCCTAGAATTTCTACTGTTTGGTTGTTGGACCTCCCAAAGTGATTAATTGTGCCTACTTTTTCATACATGTTTTCTCTTACCACTTGTTCATTTTAGACAATCTTACTGGACTTACTTTCTAACACTTCTGTTGAATTGTTGTTTGGATATTTTTAAATTCAAGAATGCTTTCATGGTTTCTGACTGTTTTTTTTTCATAGCATATTATTCTTCATTTTATTGCTGCAATTTCTCCCCAAATTTTTCTGAGGACACTAATTAGATTTGATTTTTTTTAAAGATGTATTTTGTTATTTGAATTCTCTCTATATCCTCAGAGGCAGTTTTTCTCTTTGTATTTTAAATTTTTTTGTTATTTGTTTTATGCGGGAGGGTTTTTCTCAAATTCTTTGTGATTATTCACTCTTGTGATTGAGTTGAATGAACTTGAAGTTCATTTGTTCAAATTCTTTTTAAATTTTTTTTATTGATTTTTTTTTTTCGAGAAAGAGGAAGGGAGAGAGAGATAGAAACATTGATGTGAGAGAGAAACACAGATAGGCTGCCTCCTGCATGCCCCCTACTGAGGATCGAGCCTGAAACCCTGGCATGTGCCCGGATCCAAACTGGGACCTCTCAGTCCACGGGATGACGCTCAATCCACTGAGCCACACTGGCCGGGCTAAATTCTTTTTTTTTAATTAAATATTTTTTGGCAATCACCGTCACTAATCATCAGAGAGATGCAAATTAAGACAACAATGAGGTATCATCTCACACCTGTCAGAATGGCTGCCATCAACAAATCATCAAACAAGTGTTGGCTAGGGTGTGGAGAAAAGGGGACTCTAGTACACTGCTGGTAGGAATGCAGACTGGTGCAGCCACTGTGGAAAACACTATGGTGTTTTCTCAAAAAATTAAAAATTGAATTGCCATTTCACCCTGTGATCCCACTTCCCAAGAAGCCTGAAACACCAATCAGAAAGAATATATGTGCCCCTATGTTCATAGCAGCACTATTTACCATAGCTAAGATCTGGAAACAGCCCAAGTGCCCATCAGTAGACGAATGGATAAAAAAGCTGTGGTACATATAGACAATGGAACATTATGCAGCTGTAAGAAAGAAAGATCTCTTATCCTTTGAGATGACATAGAGGGACCTGGAGAGTAGCTAAGTGAAATAAGCCAGTCAGAGAAAGACAAATACCACATGATCTCACTTATTTGTGGAATATAATGAACAAAATAAGCTAATGAACAACATGGATGCAGAGACATGGAAGTAGGGTTCAGACTGACAGACCTCAGAGTAGGAGAGTGGAGGGCAGGGAAGAGATAAATCAAATAACTTATATGCATAACCAATGGACATAGACAACAATGCTGGGGGGGGGGGCGCAGGATTGGGAGAAGGGTGTCAATGGGGGGAAAAGGAGAAACATGCAACAAAAATAAATAAATTAAAAATAATAAATATTTTTTGGCAGCATTGGTTTCAAGTGTACAATTTTACGATACATCGTCTGTATATTGCATTGTATGTCCACCACCCAAAGTCACATCTTCTCCTCACCATATATTTGACCTCTTTACCCTTTACAACCCCCCGCCAATGCCCCTTCCCTCTGGTAACCACCATATTGTCTGTCTGTGATTTTTTGTTTGTTTTTCTTGTTTGTTCATTTGGTGCTTTCAGTTTTATATCCCATGTATGAGTGAATTCCTGTGGTTTTTAACTTTTTCTGTCTGACTTACTTTACTTAGCATTCTCAAGATCCATCCATGTTGTCACTAATGGCAGTGTCGTGTTCAAAGCCTGTAGAAGTCTGTTTCCTCACCCCTAGGGCTTGGCCGAGGTGGAGAGGTGGGAGGTAAACACCTTAGTTCTGGACACTGCATTTCTCAGCCCCTCTTCCTGCTCCTTCCCTCGAGCTGCGCCTCTGCGCCCTGGCTGTGCGGGGGGTCCCTGGGCTGCTTGCTGTCCTGCAGGGCCGCTCCCACACATGCCGCGGGCTGCACCCCTCTGCCCGTCATCCCGGGCCGCCGGCTGGGTTCCGGGTTCCAGACACTGCTGAACCAGCCGGCTCAGCACATACCTCTCTTTTCTCTCTGTTCTAGGTTCAGATATGTAAATGCTTAACAGAAAGAGCTTCATAGATGTTTGGCTATGATTATTAGTTGTATCTCTTAAAACTGAATTCATCTCATTTCAAGGCATCTTTGCTTAGAGATGTGTTCTGTCTCCCGCCTGGAGCTGCAGCCTCCTCTTCTGCCTAAATCTAGTCCGGCTGCTTCCCGGTACCTCCGGGGGCTGTTAGCATTGCAAACGCATGGCCAAGACGTCTTACGTCATTATATAATTCTCTGCGTTTTTTTGTAATCCTCACCCAAGGATATTTTTCCATTTATCTTCAGATAGAGTGGGAGGGAGGGAGGGGGTGGAGGGGGGAGAGAGAGACAAAACAAAACAACTTTCATTGGTTTCTTTTTCTGGCCTGGATAGTAAATAATGCCAGTGAGTCACCACGCTCAGCCGTTTTCCTTCTGCTCATCATTCCTAGATTGTGAACACATCTGCAGTGAGGGTAGCGATAGCTTTTTTTGTATGCTTTTGCCCTTCACCTCTGGCAAAATGAGTTTGCAACAGAAGCATGGGCTCGAAGCTCCCCTCTGTCTGTCCACATCCTGTTCTGTGCAGGAATCGTGGGTCCACTCTGCTCTTCTTCCTGGGCCCTTCCTGGGGTTTGCTTTGCTGGTCACAGGGAGGGGCCCCCAGGCCGTCCCGCACTCTGTGGGGGAGCCTTCCGCGGGCTCTTCTGACCAAAGCTTCCTGATGTTCTCTTTGAACTGAGAAGGGTTTCTTCAAGTTCCTCGTACAAACTGTTGTATTTTCAGGTGTGCATGGTCTCAGTGGGGCATGGCATGGCTTACCTACAGTGGTTTCCTTGGAGACTTTTCAGGTATGTAGGCCTTGTCTTTTTCCTATAACAAAGAGAATTACTTTTTACTCCCCCCCCCCACCCCTGCATTGCTCTACCCCAGTCAATCAGTGAGACCTGCTGATTTTGTAACTCGAATCCACTGGCTCCATCCATCCCTGCTCTCAGACATGGACTTCTCTCCCTCCTTGCTGGCACTCAGCTGATTTCCCTCCACCAGCCTTGGCCCTCTTCACCTGTCCTCCACACAGCAAACCAAGCCCTAGTCTCCTGCCTTTAACATTTTACAGTGTCTCTCCATTGCTGTCAGGAAAGGGGACCGGGCACCTTCATGTCGGTCAAGTTCTTCCAGCCTATCTGTCCACCTCCAGCCCCGGCTCCTCCTGCCTCCCTCAAGCAGCCCCTCCCCAAAACACCCTCCGTCCTTCTCTATCCCTAACCCGCTTGCTCCATTCCTCCTTTCTGACCCAGATCAGTTTACCCCTTCCTCGACGGGAGCTAAGGTCTGGGCTTAGGGACCCCCACTTGGGCTCCCCCAGCTCGTTCTTGCCTCCGTCCTGTCACTGAGCACACTGGATTGTGATTTTGTGTGTGTGCGTCTGACGCTGATGTTCGCAGGGACTGGTCCATTTACTTGTATTTCGGAAGAGCTAGGGAGACACCTGGTGTGTGTTCTTTCGGAGTTTCTTGAATTCTGAGCACAGCCAGAGGATCTGCTGTTCTGTTCTCCTTTTCCTCCATTTGTACTCTCCTGAGGCAGCTCTTTCTCTACCCCTGTGCTGGTCTCGGGGGCTGTGCTGCTTGCTGACGCTACGAAGGCCTCTGCTGGAGTCATCTGTCTTCTGGGTCATGCGGGGCCCAGCTGGTCATCCGTCTTCCACCTAATTTTCTGTATCTTCCATCTTGTCTCTTTATTTGTCTTTCTGGAGGCTCGTTAACCAGCCAGCTAACTCCAGTGCTTTCTGTCTCTGTCTCTCTCTTAGATAATAGCTTTACTGTGATATAATTCATATTTCATACAATTTACCCACTTAAAGTGCAAGTTCTGATCACAGAGTTGTGCCACCATCGTCACCCTCGATTTTAGAACATTTTCATGACTTTGAAAAGAAAGAAGCCCTGTACTCATTATCAGGCACTCCTCATTTTCCCAAACCCCAGCCCCTGGCAACCACTAATCTACTGTGTTTGTCTTCATAGATTCGCCTGTTCTGGACGTTCCGGGTAATGGAGTCATGTACTATGTGTCCAGCTCTTTGCACTTGCTTTAATTTTTTAAAAGGTCATCCAATTTGTAGCGTGTGTCTGTACTTCATTCCTGTGTTAGTCAGCTCAGGCTGTCATAGTAGAATACCGCAGACTGAGCGGCTTACACCACTGACATTTATTTCCTCCCAGTTTTGCAGGCTGGAAGTCCAAGGTTAAGGTGCCGATAGGACTGGTGTCTGGTGAGGCCTTTCTCCTCGGTTCGCAGATGGCCACCTCCTCACTGCATCCTCACGTGGTCCTTTCTGTGCATGTGTAGAGAGAGACGCATTTCTGGTTTCCCTTCCTCTTCTAAGGACACCTGTCCTATTGGGTTAGAGTTCTACCCTTATGACCTCATTTATCTTTATTTACTTCTTTAAAGGTCTATCTCCAAATACAGTCATGTTGAGGCTTAGGGACTTAACATATGCATTTGAGGGAACACAATTCATTCCGTAACAATTCTCTTTTGTTGCTGAGTAATGTTCCATCGTGTGGATATATCACAATTTGTTTATCAGTTCATTAGATCATGGACATTTGGGTTGCTTAGTCACTTTTTGGCTGTTATTAAGGATGTCACTATGAACATTTGTGTACAAGTTTATATATAGATATTTGTTTTTGTTTTGGCTCTATCCCTAAGAGTGGGATTGCTGGGTCACATGGTAGATAATCCTGTATTTAATCTTTTAAAGTACTGTCCGACTCTTTTCCGAAGTAGTCATACCATTTTATATTCCTGCCATCAGGGCTTGAGGGTTCTAATTTCTTCACAGTCTCTCCAACACTTGTTATTATCTGCTTTTTTATTCTAACCATCCTCTTGATGTGATAGTGGGGTCTCACTGCGGTTTTGATTGACATTCCCTAATGGCTAACGATGTTGAGCATGTTCCTGTGCTTCTTGGAAAATTCATGTGCTTGTCGGACGTTTTATGTCTTCTTGGGAGAAGTGTATATTCAGATCCTTTGCCTACGTGTAAACTGGGTTGTCTTTTTATTGTTGAATTTCAAGAGATTTTTTTGTATACTCCCAATACAAATCTCTCATCACACATGATTTACAATATATATATTTTTTACCATTTTGTGGCTGTCTTTTCACTTTATTAATTGAGTCCTTGAAATAAAAAGGCTCTGTACCCAGACTTTTCCGTGCTCACCAAGGAGAGACTGTGGAGGACATGCTGAGAAGGTGGCCGTCTGTAACCCAGGAAGTGGGTTCTCACGAACACTCAATCTGCCTGCACCTTGATCTGGGACTTCTAGCCCCCAGGACTGTGAGAAGTAATAAATGTCTGCTGTTTAAGAAAAGAAGAAGAAGGAGGAGAAGGAGAAGAAAGAAAAAGAAAAAAACATTTAAAAGTTGATAATGTTCAATTTATTGATTTTTTTTTTCCTTCTGTGGCCTATGCCTTTGCTATCATATCTAAGAGGCTTGCCCTAACTCAAGTTCATGAAGATTGATGCCGGTGTTTCCTTAAGAGTTTTATCCTTTCATCTCTTGAATTTAGATCTGTCACCCATTTTGAGTTAAGTATTGCATATGATGTGAGGTGGGGATCCAACTGTGTTTCTTTGTATGTGGCTATTCTGTTATCCCAGACCTGCAGCTTCTCTTTTCAGTGTGATGCTTTGGTTTTGCTGAGATGCTGAAATCCTCACCAGTTGTTAGGGGATTCACCCTCCCCTCTGGTTGGCATGTCTGTCATTCTCATCACTCTTCATTGAGGGACTTCCCCCCTGCCCCCATATCCAGATCTACAGCGATTCTATTTTATATTGTTGAAGTTGCTAGTTAAGCCTGGTAGTTAAAACTCTTGGGTGATCAGCCATTTTGGTTAGTCTGGTTAGGTGCTGAGGGGTTTCCCCAGATGTGGGACTTTTAGAGCTGAACTAGGATGGTCCCTGTGTAAAGCTGAGACATCACTGTCCTGGTGGAGAGAATGCCCATTGAATTGAGCCTTGTCCTCAACTCCTGAGAGTCAGACGTTAGCTGAGCATCTGCCATCTGAAAGCTGATGGCCAGAGGACCCATTCCCAAGGTCGCTAACAAGTTGGTGCTGGCTGTTGGCTGGAAACCTCGGTTTCCTCCACGTGGGTCTCTCTTTACACAAAGTTGTTATAACATGGTGGTTGACTTCCCCCAAAGGGAGCAATCTAAGAGACCAAGGAAGAAACTGCCATGTATTTTGCTATATAACCTAAGAAGTTTCATACCTTCCATATTCTACTAGTCACAGAAGGCTGCCCTGTCTCACTGTGGGAGGGAACTACACAGGGTGTGAAGACTAGGAGGTGAAGATCATTGTAGGGGGAGGGCATCTTGGAGGCTGGTTACCACTGGCTTCCAGTGATTTGCGCCCCTCCTACAGGCAAAAAACACCCCATTGATGGCCCCCCAAAGTCTCATCCTTTACAACATCAGCTCAACATCCAGAATGTCATAATCTGAATCAGGTCCAGGAATAAATGAAAATACTTAGATATAGTTGAGTACAGCTCCTTGAGTACAGTTCCTCTTGGACTAAAAATCTGTGATCTAAAGAGATACATTTTTCCTTCTACCCACCCAATAGAGAGTGGTGGAACAAGCATAGGAAAACTTCAGTAGACCCTCCCAATTAAAAAGGGGGGGGTGTAATGTGAGGCACATGGTGAGAGGAGTCACTGGCCCATAGCAGTTCTAAAATGCAGCAGAGTACATGGTGGTGGTTCCTTGATTAGGACTAAGTTGTACGACTGGTAATGCTTTTTTGTTGTTGTTGCTGCTATTGGCCTCATCCTCTGGCTCTTGGTTCTCTCTTTGCCTTCCTCTTCACTGAAAGGTTTGCATTTTAGGGGTTTTCTCAGCCTGCTTCCTGCATGTGGAAGTTTGGATGTCTAAAGACCTCCTTTCATTTGGTATTGTCTCTTTCCTATTTCAGTGTAAGCTGACAGTATTTCTGTTAATATAATTCTCTTGAATTTTTTATGACTATTATTGTGTTAACTTCACTTGACAAAAGCCATACCCAAAATTCACTTGAAAACAAACCTTTCTCTACCTTGGGCTTTTTCTGAGGCTACTGAGGGACAAATCTTAAGCTTCTTTGAGGCCCTATTATTTAACAATTATTAAGGCACTACCTTAGATCTTTCTGAAGTCCTATAAATTATTTTACAGTTGTATCTTTGGCTTCATCAATTTAACCATGTTTCCTAACAGTAGCCTAGATATGATCTCTGCCCAGAAGCCATTTATTATTTTGGTGTCACTTACCACCTAGAGAGGCTGAGGATTTTCAACAAGTCCTAGCTCCTTTATGTTTAACAGCTCCTTTATTTTAACATCTTTAGTGTATCCCTCTACTCTTCCATTTTACCAGAAGAGTAAGAAGCTGGGTAACACCTTCAGCACTCTACCTGGAAAGCTCAATAGCTAAATGACTAAGTTTATTAGATATATTTTTTATTTCATAGCACAGTGGATTAGTTGCTAAACCCTCTACAACTGATTAACAAGATTCACTTCCCATCAGTTTCTCACTTTCCTTTAAGCCCTCGCTGACAGCTCTTTCAAGGGCCACAGGCTTATGCTAACAGTTTCTTTGAAGCTCTTTAGGCCTTCACTGATGCTCTCTTCAAGTTCCTATAGCTTCTGCTCTGCCTGGTTCCAAAACCACTCCTACATGCTTATATTCTTGTTATGGTAGCACCCCTCTCCAGGGACCAATACCCATATCAGTTATAGTTGCTGAATAACAAATCACCCAAAAGCATAGTGGCTTAAAACTACAATAATCATTTATCATCTAATGGTTTCTGTAGGTCAGGAGTTTGGGAACAGCTTGGCTGGATGTTCCTGGCTTGGAGCCTCTTGTGAGGTTGCAGTCATGTTTGGTTAAGTCTATAGTCATCCGAAGGCTTGACTGAGGATGGAGGATCCACTTCCAAGATGATCCTCACATTGGCGATGAGTTGGTGCTGGCTGTTGGCATGAGTGCCCAGGTTCTCACCAGGCTGCTTAAATATCCTAATGGCATGGCTGGCTTCTTCCTGAGAGCAATCCAAGAGCCCAAAGAAGAATCTTTTTTATCAACATTTTATTTGGAATATATTTTTTTATTTTTTATTAATTTATTTTTGTTACAGATGTTTCTCCTTTTTTCCCCATTGACACCCTCCTCCCCATCCCCCCACCCTGTCCCCAGCTTTGTTGTCCATGTCCATCAGTTATGCATATATGCGCTTAAATTCTGTGGTTTATCTCTTCCCTCCCCTCCACCCCCTCTTCTGAGGGGTGTCAGTCTGTACCCTACTTCCACATCTCTGGGTCTACTCAAAGAAGAATCTTCAATGTATCTTTTTTGACCCAGACTGAGAGGTCACAGCCTAGAAGTTTATCATTTACCTGATATCTTTATCACACTTGTCACCCAAGTCAGCTCTGATTCACAGGTGAGGATCATTGGAGAGCCATCCTGGGAGTTAGCTAGCATGTACTGTGGCTTTTTTTTTTTTTTTTTTTGGTGAGAGATGCTTTTTTCAATTGTAACAGTAGTGGCATTAATGGTAGCAACAATAGTAATGCCTATCATTTATTGGGTTTTTACTACCAGGCAATATGATATGCACGTTAGATGCAATTTCTCTTCGGTCACTAAAATGGGTAGATGGTTTTATCCTAATTTTTCAGGTGAGAAAACTGAGGTTCAGAGAGTTTGAGTCTGGCCTGCAGTGACACACTTGATGTTAATTGTAACAAACCCAGATCTTTAGTACATTCCTGAAAGCTACCACTTCCCTTGCTTTGTTGAATTGTGTCCTCATTTTCTCCTGTGGGAGGGTTGTAGCCTTGATGCTAAAAAATTTTGGTCACTATTTCCCAGTATGAAGGAAACTTAGTAAAACAGCTGCTCTTGACTCATTCCTGAGCAAGGTGAGAGGAATGGTTTCTCACCTATCTCAGCTGTTTGAACAAAGCACACCACCTCTCTACTAAATGTTTGTGAAAGAAGACTCTGTTTAAGAGACTAGAAAGAACTGTAGTAACTCAGTTTCTTTGTGTGGGATTTGAATATTTGATCCTAGAGGGTTCATGTTCATTATATTTTGAAGTTATTGTAATGACTTTCTCCACTATGGCTATATATGTTTGGAAGGGTCTTTGATGTGCTGTATAACATGTTTCTTTCACCTGCCTGTTACAGGGGATTTTGTGGAGGGCTCACAGTGACAGACCAGCTCTCTGTCCGACACAGGCCCTTTGAAAGTGGAGATAATGAAAGAAGTTGAGAAGACAGCCATTGCTGTAGCTTAATGTAAGCCTGGTACTGAACTGAAGACAAGAATTATTTATTCTTTTAAACTTAAAAATATATATATAATAGCTTTATTGAGATATAATTCATATACTACATAAAATCACCCTTTTAGGGCATAGAGATCAATGGTTTCTAGTATATTCACAGAATTGTGCAACCATACTACAACCAATATTAGACCATTTTCATGACTCCATGAAGAAAGAAACCCTGTACCCATTATCAAGCACTCCTCATTTCTCCCAAACCCCAGCCCCTGGCAGCCACGAGTCTCCTTTCTGTCTCTATAGATTTGCCTATTTGTGACATTTCATATAATGGAGTCATACAGTATGGGGCCCTTTGTGTCTGTCGTCTTTCACATGCCTTAATGTCTTCAAGGTTTATCTATACTGTAGCTTGTGTCCCTATTTCATTCTTGCTATGGCTGAAAAATATTCCAGTGAATTAGCATTCCACATTTCGTTTATCCACTCATCATTGCTGTGCATTTGTACCGCTTCAACCTTTTTGCTGTTATAAATAATGCCGCTGGAAGTAGAGAACTGTTTTCATTTCATACCTAGAAGTAAAATTGTTCTGTCATATGGCACCTCTATGTTCAACCTTTTGAGGAACTGCGAGACTATTTTCCAAAGAGACTTCACCATTTACATTTCAACCAATCTCTCTCTATCCTTATCCACACTTGTTAATGTCTGTCTTTTTTTATTATAGCAACTCTAGTATGTGTGAAGTAGTATCTTATTGTGATTTTTGATTTGCATTTTTCTGATGACTAAAGATGTTATGCATCTTGTCATATAATTATTGGCTATATATTTTCTTGGAGAAATGTCTATTCAATCCTTTGCCCATTTAAAAATGCAGTTATTTTTCTTTCATTGCTGAATCATGCAGTTATTTATACATTTTTGGATACTACAAAGTTATCAGAAATATAATTTGCAAATGTTTTCTTCCATTCTTACATTGTTGTTTCCCCCCACTTTTTTGTTAGTGTCCTTTGAAGCATAAAAACTTTCAATTTTGATGAAACACAATAAATCTGTTTTTTCTTTTGTTGCTTATGCTTTTTGTGTCATGTGTAAGAAATCATTGTCTCATCTGAAGTTGGGAAGATTTATACCTGTGTTTTCTTCTAAGGGTTTTTTAGTTTATAGACCTACACTGAGGTCTCTAATCCACTCTGAGTTGTTTGAACATGATGTGAGATAGTAGCTAACACCCTTCTTATGCATATGTGTATCCAGTTGTCCCAGAACCATTTGTGGAAAAGACTGTTTTTTCCCCCATTGAATGGTCTTAGCAGCCTTGTTGAAATTCAATTGAGCATAAATGTTGGGTTTACTTCTGGAATCCCAATTCTATTATAGTAATAATAGTAATATCCTGTGTTAGTACCACACTGTCTGATTACTGTAACTTTAAACTAAGTTTTGAAATTGGAAAGTCTGAGTCCTCTAACTTTTTTCTTGTTTTTCAAGATTATTTTGACTATTCTGTGTCCTATAAAACTAACATCAGCTTGTCAATTTCTGCAAAGAATCCAGCTAGGATTTTGGTAAGGATTGCCCTGAATCTGTTGATCAATTTGGGGAGTATTGCTATCTTATCAATATCAAGTATTCTAATCCATGGACATGGAATATCAGTGTTTTTTCATTGAGTAGGATGTTCCCTATGGGTTTTTCCTAGATGCCCTTATCAGGTTGATGGCACTTTCTATTATTCTTGGTCTGTTGAGTGTTTATTATGAAGTGCTATTGGAGTTTGTCAAATAATTTTTCTGCATCTGTTGAGATGATCATGTGGTTTTTCTTTATTCTGTTAATATGGTATAGTACACTGACTGATTCCATGTTAAACCAGTCTTTCATTGCTGGGATAAATCTCACTTTAGTATGGTACATAATCCTTTTTATATGTGACCAGTTTCAGTTTGCTAAATTTTGGTGAGAAATTTGCATCTATAGGAGATATTGGTTGGTAATTTTATTTTCATATGATATTTTTTGTCTTGTTATAGTATTAAGTTAATATTGGCCTCATAGAATGAGTTTGAAAGTATTCTCTTGTTTTAAAAAATTTGTGAATAATTGTTATACATTCTTCTTTAAATGTTTGATAGAATTCACTAGTGACATTTGACAGTGAACTTTTCTTTGTGGGAAGTTTTTGGATTACTAATTCAATCTTTTTGTTATAAGTACATGCAGATAGCTTCTATTTCTTTGTGAGTCAATTTTTGTCTTTCTGGAATTTTTCCATTTAACTAGATTATCTAATTTTTTGAGGTATAGTTGTTCATGATATTTTCTTACAATTCTTTTTGTTTCTACAAGATCAGTAGTGAGGTACCCTCTTTCATTCCTAACTTAACAATTTGAGTCTTCTCCCTTTTTTCTTTGTTCCTAGCTAAAGTTTTGTTAACTTTGTTGATCCTTCTAAGAACCAACTTTTGATTTAATGGATTTTCTTTATTGTTTTTCCATTTTGTTTCATTTATTTCTACTCTGATCTTTATTATTTCCTCCCTTCTGCTTGGTTTAGGTTTACTTTGCTCTTCAGTGTCTTTATGTGCAAAATTACTTCATTGACTTGACATCCTTCTTCTTTTTTAATGGAGGCATTTACAGATTCAACTTTCCTTATAAGTACTGCCTTATTGCTTCTCATAAGTTTTGGTATGGCATGTGTTCATTTTCATTCATATTAAAGTACTTTCTAGTTGCTCTATGATTTCTTCTTTGACCCACTGGTTATTAGTGTTGTAACGTGTCAGCAAGATAACTAGAGACACAGCCAAATTGTAAAGGAGCACTTCATTACGCCAGCGGGCTGAGGGGGTGGGTACAGCTTCCCCAGATCCTCAGTACAGGTTCTTCTTGCTTGTCTGATTTTAAAGACAGAAGCCCCATCCCTCTCCCCCCCCCCAGGGGACCAGTACAATAGTGGGAGTGACAGCAATTACAGAAGTCAAAAGGGCTCACAAGTACCTGCAAATACCTGCAAATACTGGAAACTGCAAATGCCTCCCAACACATGGGGCAACTATAATCTTAGGCAAAATTCCTTTACTTCTGGGGGTAATTAACCTATTATTGGAAGAATATCAAGGAAGGTCTATTGATGATAAAAATGGAGTCATTTAGTCGCCTTAGCCAAGGGGCCTACATAAAAATGGAATCTAGTCACCTTAGCCTTGGGGCCTAGATCAATTAGTAGTGTGTTTCTTAATTTACACATATTATGAACTTCTCAAATTTTCTCCTGTTGTTGATTTTTAATTTCATTCTATTATAATCATAGAATGTACTTGTATCATTTCAGTCCTTTTACATTTATTGATGCTTATTTTATAGCTTAATATATAGTTTATCCTGGAGAATATTTTATGTGTACTTGAGAATCATGTACAGGGTGGGGCAAAAGGAGGTTTACAGTTGTGAGTATGCAAAACACTTTATTCATATACTATTATTTATTAATGATTATATTATTTTCCATATGAACAACTGTGAACCTACTTTTGCTCCACCCTGTATATTCTGCTTCCATTGCATGGAGTATTTTATAGGTGTTTGTTGGGTCTAGTTGGTTTATAGTATTCAAGTCTTCTATTTTCTTGCTGATTTTCTGCCTAGTTGTTCTGTTATTGAAAGTGAAATATTGTCTCCAACTATTATTTTGAATTGTTTATTTCTCTTGTCAGTTCTGAAAGTTTTTGCTTTATGTATTTTAGGGCTCTGTTGTTAGGAGTATATACATTTATAATTGCTATATCTGCCTGATGGTTGATATTTTTATCATGATAAGAATATCTCTGTTATCTCTTTCTTGTTTTAAAAATGTATTTTGTCCGATATGAGTGTAGCCACTCCAGCTTTCTGATGGTTGTTCTCTCCATGATATGTTTTTTTCCATCCTTTTACTTTCAAACTAATTGTACATCTGAATCTGTAGTGTTTCTCCTACAGAAAGCATATATTTTTATCTTGTTTTTCATCCAGTCTGACAATCTGCTTAATGATTGGATTAATATATTCACATTTAATGGTATTATTGATAGAGTTAGAAGTTAGATTTAAACGTGCCATTTTACTTTTTGTCTTCTGTCTGCTAATCTTTTTTGTTTCTCTGTTCCTCATTATTACTTAATTTTGCACTGAGTGAATATTTTCTAGTCTAGCATTTTAATTCCTTTAGTGATTTTTTTAGCTATATATTTTTAGTTATTTTCTTTTTTATTGCTCTAGGGCAGTGGTTCTCAACCTTCCTAATGCCGTGACCCTTTAATGCAGTTCCTCATGTTGTATGTGGGCATATCTGTATGTGGGCGGACCTGCCTGGAGACGGATAGAGGAGCAGTGTCTCGGTTCCTAAGATCATTGGAAATATGTGTTTTCCGATGGTCTTAGGCGACCCTTGTGAAAGGGTCGTTCGACCCCCAAAGGGATCGCGACCCACAGGTTGAGAACCGCTGCTCTTCGGCTAACCAGGTACATCTTAACTTATAAGAATCTATTTAATGTTTTTACTACTTTCAGTGAGCTATAGAAATGTTACTCCTATGTAGTAATATTTCCTCCTTCTTTTTCTGCTATTGTTCTTATATAGTACATCTATGCTGCTACAAGCATATTTTTAATTATTACAGTAATACATATTTTTAATTATTACTTTGTATACATTTTTTAGTTATTACTTCATATAATTTTATGTTTTTTAAAGAATCAGAGAATGAATAAAGTAGAGCAAGTATATATTTTTACAGTTTGTTATATTAACCTTATTTACCATTTTTGGTTTTCTTCATTTCTTCCTATGTAATGAAGTTACCATATGGTGTTATTTTCTTATTCCCATACAGCTTTGCTTCTATCTACTTCCTTTGTACTGTTATTGTTAAATACATTACATTTCTATGTTTAAGGCCCAATAATACAGTTATATACCTATTGTTTTATACAATTGCAATTTAAGTTATGAGAAGAGAAGAAATATGTATTTATACTATTCTTTATAATTACATAATTACCTTTACCAGTGTTCTTTGTTGTGTGTGTGTGTGTGTGTGTGTGTGTGTGTATTTGAATTATCATCTGAGATCACTTGCTTTTAGTCTGAATGACTTTCTTTAATATTTTTCATAAATTGAGTCTGTGAACAATAAATCTCTCACTTTTTGTTAATTTAAGAATGTCTTTGTTTTTGCTAGATTTTTAAAAACATAGTTTTGCTAGATATAAAGGTCTGGGTTGACTCCTTTAGCACTTGGAATATGTCATCCCATTATCCATTGGCCTCCATTGTTTCTGATAAGAAGTCAGCTGTTAATCTATTGGTATTTGCTCATACCTAGTCATTTTTCTCTTCCTGCTTTCAAGATTTTCTCTGTTTTTGGCTATCAAGATTTTTACCATAACATGTCTGGTGTAGAACTCTTTGCATGTCTTTTATTTGGGTTTTGTTGAGCATCTTGGATGTGTAGATTAATGATTTTCATAAAATTTGGGAAATGTCAGCTATTGTTTCTTCAAATATATTTTCTCCTTTCACTTTTCTCCATCTGATACACCCATTATTTGTAAATCATTGCACTTAATGGCATCCCACATTTTTCTGAGGCTTTGTTAATTTTTCTTTATTCTTTTGTTCCTTGAATTACATGATATTGATTGATCTATCTATATGATCATGGATTATTTCTCCCACCAGTTTAAATCTGGTTTGAAAACCCTCTAGTTAATTTTTCATTTTAGTTACTTTTCAATACCAGAATTTCTATTGGGTTCTTTTTTTTTTTTTTCTTTATAAAACAATTATTATCTCTTTATTGTTATGTTCTATTTAATGAGACATTGTCATCATAGCTCCCTTATTTTTTTAACTGTGGTGTCCTTTAGTTCCCTGAATATATTTATAACAGCTATTTTGAAGTGTTTGTTTGCTAAGACATACATTTGAGCTCTCTCACAGGCAGTTTCTGTTGCCTGCTTATTTCCCCCTATGTATGAGTCTTAGTTTTCTGTTTGTTTTGGCATGTCTCAAATTTTTTTCTTGTACACTGGACATTTAGATAATATATTGTTACATAGGTGGATACTGGTTACCTAACTTCCTGTCTGGGGCTTGTTGTTGTTTGCTTATTTATTTGTTTAGTCATGTGGTTAGTCTATTTTAGTGAAGCCTACTTCCCCTGCAATGTGAAACCACTGATGTCACTCCACAGAGGGCACAGCCTTGGGGATGTGCATAGTCACTCTGACAGTATTTTAAGGGAGCTTTCTTTGTCTTTCTCCCTGATCTCTCTGTTAAGCTGTTCTCCTTCCTTTGATAACAAGTCCAGCTATCAGGCTCCACTAACTACTGGCTGATTGCTTTATTGTTTCTACAGTGCCCTGAGGCATAAATTACTACATAGTCAGATCCAAGTAAATTCAAGTCCCTTTTCAGGGGTAGCTTTTGAAGTTGCTCTTCCAGGTTAGTCCTGAGTCTGAGAAGACTCTTCTTAGCTCTTTTCCTGGTTCTGTTTCATAAAGTGGCTTACTATAGTTTATCTTCTTGCTCTCATAAAGCTCCTAGCCTCCTCTCATTGCTTACCATAATAATCTGCATTGTTTTCAAGAGTACTCTTAGGCTTGAACTTCTCCCACACTCTATTCCAAATAAAGTCAGTTTCTTTGCACAGTGCTTCAGCCATTTTTGTTCTTATGGCCTGTCTCTATGCTTGGGCAAAATCTTAGTCATGCTTTTGCTAAGGAATGGGAATAGTGATGTGTTTCTCTAGGATGTGAATGGGAAATGGTGGTGGCTTGCCTTTCCCACTAAGATACCATACTGTAACGGGAGGAAGCCTGTCATCTTAGCCATACCCACCCAGAGTCGACTTTTCATCATGCTGAGATGGACGGGGTACAGGGAAGGAAGGGAATGGGTCGCGGCTCAAGTGCCATCCACTATCACTGTTCTTACTGAGATTTAATTGATTTTCGTATATAAGTGTTTCTTTATTTCCTGTATGCCCTTAGAACAATTTCCAGAGACTACATTTTTGTTGTTGTTTTTTAAAAATAATTTTCACCAATTTGGTTTCACTGGAGAATGTTCCATGGAGCTTTTCATGCCACCATTGTGGAAGTTGTCTCTCTTATATGCTCCTCAGTTTTATTATAATATTAATCACTACCATTAGTTTATTGAAGGCTTACAGTACACCTTGATACATTATTTCTATCAAAGTCTATATTCTTGAATAGTTCAAGTATATAAAACACTTGAGAAAATATGTTTTGTTGACATGCTGGACTGGTTTGGAAAAAAAAAACAGTAAGGACTGAATTTTTTTACAATTAAGTCTATTTTTATAAGGAACTAAGATTAAATTGAGACATATTCAATTAGACATCTGAATGTAACCATTTCACAGGATGAGTTGGCATCTTCTGTTGAAGTTCTCAAAGTGTGGTCCGGGGAACTACCTGAATGAGAAGCACTGAGGTACTTTTTTAAAAAGCAGACTTTTGAACTCCACTTCTGACTAGTCCTTATGCGAAGAGACTAGTGGAAGTATTCAGGTCATGCTGTGGGCTAAATCAATGCAGTGCAAGCTTGGCTAATGCAGACTTCAAGTACACTTTATGGAATAACACTTGTCAAAACCAAATGATACAGGTTTTACCTGCACTGCTGGTGCTGGGACTGATGGTGTAAAAGAGACTTGCTCCTCCAAACCCTGAAGGTGTATACTGTTTGTGAGACTTAATCTGGTAGAAGGAAAGACTCTAGTATAGAGACTTGATGTATACGATAGGTTATATTAAATTTAGAAAAAGTATATACACAGAGAGTTGGGACAAGGCATATTTCCACAAATAGCCCCCACTCCACCCCACCCCATATGTGCCTTTATCAAAAGGAAGAGCTGGGCTAAGGGAATGTGAAAGCTAGAAAGTCATCCAGAGACCTCCATCCTGTGTACTTGGTGTCCTGTGTTGTCAAGTCCTCCTCCTCTCTCTACATGTACCATTGCTACCTTTCTACTGATGAAATGAACAGTGATTGACTATAGGTAAGGGTAGAATAGGATAGATTTGTCTTTGGACATTTTCAATGGCTTAATTGCCTTATGTAATGAGCTAATAAACTTTATTTTTATTCTTAAATAAATATTAAATGAATGTGTACCGTGTGCCAAGGTAAGGTGCTCTGTTAGGAATTCTGACTTCTCCTTCATTTCCAAATATGGATTTGTTTTCCCTCCAAAAATATTTTTTTCTCACTCGATCTTGTGTAATCTTAGGTCAACTATTGGTTAACTGGAGTAGGAAGGTGGTTCTCTATGACTGCAAATAGTATCAAAATGTAATGGGTTTAGTATATACTTATTGTTGAAATTACATCTGATTTTTAGCAATTCTTTTACTGTTCTACAGGCATTATCCAAAATTGATATGGTATGCATTTATTGTGAAAATGATATCTGATATATGGGGACACTTTCATTGTTCTGGGGATATCATCTAAAAGGAAGCAAAATGATATGAAAACAATTTAAAAACCTTGAAAATGGCACTTAATTGATAATGTAAAGGGGTCATTGCTACTTGTTAAACAGTGATTATTTCTTCATTGTCATATTGGACCGTTTTTTTCTAAGCATGAGGACAGGCCTGAGCTGGGAACATACGCATCCCCAGCTCCCTGTTCCCTGTTCCCTCTCGCCTGGTTCCTCCCCGTCCCAGTCCTAAACCAGGCATCAGGAAACCACAGATGTTCAGATTCCGCCTTCATCACCTGTGCGACTGCCCACAGCCTCACTCTTGGGGGCAGCTGCTGGGAAAGGAAGAGACACTGTAAACCCAGCCTGGATCTGGTTCTTTCTATATTTCCACCCATAGAAACTTCCTAGTATGGAGACTCTTCACTGATTTTTAGACGCTGAATTTTTTACAATTGGACTGTTTTTTAAAATGATGTGTAATCTGCATCCTGATTAATCTTCCACTGGGTAATAACGAGTTACGAGTTGGCATTGCTGAGGGATCTGGATGTAAGCACTCACAGTAAATATGGCCGCAGGGGAACATGGTTAAATGGCTTGGCTAGGAACGTCAGGATACTAGGAAACTTGGCCCTTTTCCTTTTTAAATTTTTCATCATAGAGCATTTGTGTCTTGATAGCATTCTGTTTCTGTCTGGTATTGAGAGGCTTCTTGTAGTGTTGAGATGCTCATGGGAGCCCTGCTCAGACACAGTGGTGCTGAGATGATGGATTTAGAGCAAGGTGTTTTATTATTTTAATAACTGGATTTGCATATATCCAGGAACTACTTTTGAAGTGTGCACTAACATAAAAACAGGTGATAGAAAAAGGAGAAAAGAAACATAACATTAATTTGACCACCTATCAAGTTCAGTATTATAAGCAGGAATACTAACACTAAACCTGCAAGGGCTGTTATGATCCCATTTCCTTCCAGGGGAGGAAACTGTGCTTCCTAGTGTTAGGTCAGGGGCCCAGGGTTACACGGCTGGTACCTGGGATCGCCTACATTCCGACCGGCCAGCGCCACAGTCTGTGCCCTTCTACCTCATTCCTGCAACAGACAAAAAGTTAGTAAAATGATTCTTTGTACCTGTTTCCATGACTTACTACATATGGGTTACAATTGCTAATGAATAGTTGCCATGAGGTTCCTTTGCCCACAGTATGTCGGATTTTCAAGTGTATCACAATTTCACATTCCAAGGTAACTTGCAGCAGTAAGTATTCACATTCCATTCAGCTTCCTAAGCACTTTGTATCTTTCTTTACGACCTACAAATAGAGTTAGTTGTCTGTTCTGGTCTCATTCATCTTTTGCCTCTCCTGTGCACCTTCTGCCTCTCCTGCTCTTCGAGTTCTCGGAACGCCCGGCCCACAGTGAGGGGCTGTCTCATAAAGGTGTGTTTGTGAATGTGCAAATTGGACCCTCATGATTACTCCTGGCCTGTTAATGCTAGAACTGGATTAATATTCACACTCCGTGTATTCTCTACCTTGCTTTCAACTGAGAAAAACTTTTTTTTGTTTGGGTTCATTTTAGCAGATTTGAAGAAAGCCTCCAGTTCAAATGCTGCCAAATCCTGTCTCCCGAAATCTGGACTCCGTCCTCCTGGATACTCGCGTCTCCCAGCAGCCAAGCTGGCGGCGTTTGGCTTCATGCGGAGCTCCAGCGTGTCCTCGGTCTCCAGCACCCAGTCCGTGGACAGCGCGCCGCCCGAGCAGAGCCGGCTGGCCAACCGTAAGTGGGGCGCTGGGCGGGCGGCCTGCCGGTCTCCTGCGGACACCTCTCCGTGTAGGAGGCGAGTCAGCACGTGGTGTAACAGTGTTTCATTTTCTTTATGTAATAAACCAGGAATTTGGGTTGACTAGCTTAATCTACCATTATTGAGATTAAAAAAAATAATAATCTACTGAAGAAAAGTAGCCTGTTTCACACTGGTTTCTCGGTTATGGGGAATTGATGTGCTGGAGAAAAGACTTTTACCCTTAAATCTAGAAAGTGAATGACCCAGGCACTGATTCCAGGGACCCTTTGCTTCGTGGATTCTCAGTAAGGAGTCCAAGATCCATAAAAGACGTTACCACGTTGTACTATCATGAAGCATATTAGATATTAAATATTAGTTGAAAAACCATTTTAGTCCCTTGTGATTACCCATAATGCCTTCATATGGGTAGAGCACTTGAGTGGATATCTAAAAGTTAGTTCCAAGAAATTAAAATAGGAAAGCACAGCTGAGCTTCTTCCAGTCCGTGCCCAGGAACGTCCCATTAGCTGATATACTGAAGTCCAGGCCTGGTTCCTGAGACTTAGGTTGTAAGCTATATATATATATTATATATATATATATATAATATATATATATAGCTTATTAATTAATTTATTTTTGTTACAAATGTTTCTCCTTTTTCCCCCATTGACACCCTCCTCCTGATACCCCCCCCCGCCCCGTCCCCAGCATTATTGCCTATGTCCATTGGTTATGCATACATGCACATAAGTTCTTTGGTTTATCTCCTCCCCCCCCCCAGGTTTGTCAGTCTGAACCCTACTTCTGTGTCTCTGGGTCTGTTTTGTAAGCTATATTTTAAAGCATGAATTAATAGCCTCAGGGCATGTCACAAGAACCAGTGTCCTTAAAGAAGATTCAGAGGCTGCCCCATTGGGCTAAGCCTTTGATGACCAAATCCCATCTCAGCCTCCTGAACTTCAAAGTTACTGTCGCTGGATCTGAAGCCATGACATCTCAGATGTTGGTTAGCAAGAATCTGCCCGAGGGCCAGGGCAGTTTTAGAGGTGTTTATGGGGAGAGGTGTTTTGAAGGGATTACAGTAGTTTAATCAAGTTGGAGGAGGGAGAGGGAGAGGGATATCGAGCTGAGGAAGAGTGATTGAGAATGAGATTTTATAATTTTTTTTTTCAATTTTCTTTCTCCAGGCTTGTTCTTTCTCTGTCTTGGGTTTATAGAAGTGATGTGTGGAACGTTTGTACACTGACAGTTCTAAATTTTGGTCTACCTACTTATTCCTAGAAGTAATGCCTTACACTCTCCTTTAACTTGATGTGTTTATAAGCAGTTTCCAACACTGCTCATTGGTTTCCTGAGGGTGCTGTGGCTCAGACCTACTTTGCTAGGTATTCATTTGAAGAACACCATTGTGATCATGGCACAGCAGATGTCTCAAAATCTGCAACGGGAATGTAATACGGAGCTATTTGCAAAGGTGTGACTCATGATGGTAGATATGTGTGTGCGTAACAGTCTGAAGATGTTAAAATACAGGAGCGGCTCGTTGTCATCATTTTTGTAGTAAAATTTCCAGTGACACATTTCTCTTTTAGAGGGAGCACGAAGGAAACATATCTCATGTGGCATATATCTTCCTAAGGAAAAAAGTGAAGGTTTCGAGTCCCTAAAAAAAAAAAAAAAAAAAAAATTCACTTCAAGGTGAATTGAGCCATGTCTCCATGGTAGCAGCTTTTGCTGTAGGAGAGCTGACAGGTGTGGGCAGAATAATTCCAGCTGTGCTTCGGGCATTTCTAATCTCCTCTGCTTCAAAGGGTACCGCATAGACACCTCCTAAGCACCCAGGGCTTATGTGCCAGAGAAAATAACTCCCAGTTTAAAGACTTCCTATTAAAAGCAGTACTTAATATTGCTATTCACAATGTTCTAGTTTAAAAAAATAGTATGTTACAGTTTATTTTTAATTATGTGCCACCTAACTATATCTAAATTTTGTAGTTGACCAGTAAATCACAGAAAGACTTCACACGTATTTTAATTGGTATCTTAGTACCATTAACCATTATTCTTATAGTTGTTATTAGATTTAATGTCAAGAAAAATTTTATTTTTGTTCCATAGTGGAGAGATGATGCTTTGTTGGTTTAGCTCCTAGGAGCAGCTAACATGATATCAGAGTTGGTTCCTTTTTCTTCTTGGAATGTAGTTCTTTCTTCAGACCTGCTTTCCCATCGGATTCATTTTAGGAATCCCACGATTAGAGATTACATCATGCCACAGTAGAAGTCTCAAAATCTGAAACGTGACTGTAAAGAGGAGCTATTTGTAAATGTGCACTTCATATTTTTAGATACTCATGTGCCTGTACAGTTGGAACAGTGTCCACGGTGACTGTGGAATGATACGAGTGATTCATTGTCAAATCCTTAGTGTTTCCTGGGCTACCTTGGCTTTGCTGCAAGTCTTCTGTGCTGTATTCCTGGGTTCTGAGGGGCAGGGGATGGTGAGTATGGAGAGGGGAGGCCGTGAGCCTCCTGGACATGGGTCTCAGCTCCTCTGCGTGGAATCCACCCGCTACCTGGGCCCAGGCTCCTTGCCCACTGCAGCCCCCTGGGCACGGCTTCCTATGCCAAGGCCCTTCCATCTCTTCTTCCCTTTCCCACAAGATTTTGACACATGGAGCAGACACAGGGAGGTGGGTTTGTCTATAGGTCCTTTGAACCCTTGGGAATCTTAGCTTCCATTCTATAGCTGAGCAAACTGAAATCAGGATGGCTCTCTGGGTTCTTAAAGCTGCCATGCGAGGCAAGGACACAGCCGGGATTTAAAGCCTGTTCTTCTACTGGTGAAGCAACTCTTAGAGTTGGATTTGCCTTGAGAGGCCCTTCAGGCCAAACCCGCCCTCCCTACCCCTCCCAGGCCATCGCCGAGGAGCTGGAAGTGTGTGGGCTCTGTGAGTGGTGGGGAGCATCCGTCTTGTGGAGAAGCTGGCTCTAGGCTGGGCTGCTTGCTGTGTGGGCTCTCTAACGTGAAATTTAAATTTAAAATCATTGTATTTGAGCAGGTCTGATCCAGGATATAGCTCATAATTTCTTTATAGTTTTCAGAGAAGGAAAAAAAAAAAAACCTGCAGCATATGCCTTAGGCACTAGAAACTTAGAGAAAAATAATTACTGTAGAGTTTGGTGTTGGTTACATGCTATAGACTAAAGTATATCTAGCTGTCAAATTAATCAGTAGTCAGGTGTAGACTTGATTTTCCCAGTGGGTAAGTAGGTGTAATTTAAAGTTAAAACCTTTGAGGGTGTGTGTGTGTGGGGGGGAAGACTTGGGGTTTCATGTATTAATCATTAATGAAAATAGATCATGTCACTCAAGGAGAGAATGATTTATGTAGAGGATCATACCTGGCTGTGTATTCTGAATAGCACCTAACCTGCCGGGTGCTTAGAAACAGAAAACAGCAGAAAAGAATGTGCAGAAGGTGACATTTGCCGCTTCCTTTCCAATTTCTCCTCGGCTTCCTCCCTTTTCAGTAGCATCATGTTTTCTCTGTGGGGTGAGCTAAGACCAGAAATCACGAGACAAAGGATTTGAAAAGAGAAATTCGCCTCTCCACCCCCAAAATAAGATGGTTTTTCCCTCCTTGTTTTTTTTTCTTTTCTTTTCCTTCCTCCCTCCTTTCCGTCCTCCCTCCCTCCCTCCCTCCCTCCCTCCTTTCCTTCCTCCCTCCCTCCCTCCCTCCCTCCCTCCCTCCCTCCCTCCCTTCCTCCCTCCCTCCCTCCCTTCCTCCCATCCTTCTGGTGCAGGAAGTAGTAGAGTGTTTGGGAAAGTAAGGACAACGCTGAGGCGCTGGGCAGGGCGGCTGACATTTGTTAAATAACCATGACACAGGATGTACGTGCCACAGCCTTAAAAACGACACGAAGTTGGACAGAAGTTCATGACTTGGGGTGGAGGGTCGGTCTGATTAGGGTGATCATTCCTCAGAGGGCTCTAAGCTGGGCAGTATTTTGGGAGGTGGAGACAGGCTCTGGGAGATCGTGGGGGCGGTGTACCCAGAAACCTGAACCCAAGGGCTAGCCACTTCGGGTGCAGCCAGCTGCCCGCTCATCAGAGAGCTGTCTGGCTCCTGATACGGAGGGCCGTGTGTGGGAGCTCCCCAGGGCTTGTCCATAGAATGCATCTATTTCAGGGCTTTGGTCTTCCCTTGGGTCATCTTACCCACACCTCAGCTCCCAGAACTTTGGATATGGTGTTGAGTCCACATTTCCAGCCCCAACCTGTCTCTAGAGCTACTCCTACCTTTCCAATGGCCTTCCAAATGACCTCCGCTGGGTGACTCAGTTACTTCAAACTGAACACTTCCCCTAAATGAATCTTGTATTAGCTTTTGCAAACCAATGCCTACTCTCCAAGTTGCTCTATCTTTTAATAATATCTATGACCTCCTGGCTGCTGACACTACACATTTCAGAATCAACATTTTCTGTTGACTTCCTCTGCTTTCTTTTGTATTCAGTGATCAAATCGGATCAGTTCTTTTTTTTTTTTTGTTCAGATAGAGTGGGAGGGAGAGAGAGAGAAACATCGACGTGAAAGGGACACATCGAGTGGCTGCCACCCGCACGACCAACCAGGGCCGGGGACAAACTGCAACTGAATTACATGCCCTTAGCGGAAACCGAACCCGGGTCTCTCTGGACTGCAGGCCGACGCTCTAACCGCTGAGCCAAACTGGCCAGGGCTGGATCAGTTCTTTCTCTCACCTTCACCCTACCCTCTTTCTTCTCTCCTCTTCATCTTAGTACCTGTCACCTAAACTAGTCCCCAAACATTTTCACTCTCTAATCCATAAGGCACTGGATCCTTGATCATTTTCCCTTTGACCCTGTTTGATTGCTCCGTGGTGCCCCTGTGTCCCTGTCACTGCTTCTACTCCTTGCTGGTGCTGCAGGTCCTCCATGCGCTGCCCAGCCCTCTTCTCGCCTTCCTGCACACCATCCCGCCTTCCTGCACACCATCCCGCCTTCCTGCACACCATCCCGCCTTCCTGCACACCATCCCGCCTTCCTGCACACCATCCCGCCTTCCTGCACACCATCCCGCCTTCCTGCACACCATCCCGCCTTCCTGCACACCATCCCGCCTTCCTGCACACCATCCCGCCTTCCTGCACACCATCCCGCCTTCCTGCACACCATCCCGCCTTCCTGCACACCATCCCGCCTTCCTGCACACCATCCCGCCTTCCTGCACACCATCCCGCCTTCCTGCACACCATCCCGCCTTCCTGCACACCATCCCGCCTTCCTGCACACCATCCCGCCTTCCTGCACACCATCCCGCCTTCCTGCACACCATCCCGCCTTCCTGCACACCATCCCGCCTTCCTGCACACCATCCCGCCTTCCTGCACACCATCCCGCCTTCCTGCACACCATCCCGCCTTCCTGCACACCATCCCGCCTTCCTGCACACCATCCCGCCTTCCTGCACACCATCCCGCCTTCCTGCACACCATCCCGACATGTCCCTCAGCCAGCCCACCAGCACTGTTCACGCTTTTCTCTGCAGTGCTCTCCCCACCCCCCAAATCTCTCTGTAGATTATGTCATTAGCAAGTGCAATGCAAATGCCACATCCTCCTAAAAGCCTTCCCTTGTCTGTGAACCCAAAAGTGTCTTTCTCCTGGGAACTTCCACGTCTTGCTTTTAGCACTTCTGTGAGTTCGCACAGGCCGTCTCGTCGGAGCTATTTGTTCCTGTGTCTTGTCTCCCCTGTGGACGGGAAGCCCTTGAGGAGAGGGGCCGTGTCTCCATGGAAGTGTCGCTCATACTCCTTCGCATGGCCTCGATAATAGTAGAATTTCAAGACATTCTCTCCCAATCGAAACATTTTCCCTTAGGTGAGTATGGAACAAGAGAGACCCTTGAGAGTGGCCTGGGCAGCTTTTGGAAGTATTTTGTACAGGGAATCATTTTCACTTTATCAAGATTTCTGCAAGTTTTGATTGTTGGTTTTCACAATTTCCTAGAATCTCTAAAATGCTGCTTCCATCGACTGTGACGTACGTACAGATCATGTATACGACTTAAAGGTAGAACAGATAATAGGTCATTTAAAGTGCAATTATATTCAGAGATAAATTATCATTGTAGTCTAACCTCATAGTCTCACAAATGTCTAATGACCTATATATCTCCTTGCACATAATTAGTCATTTTAAAAGAATTGGGCTAAAACCCTACTGTTGAAGCTTTTCATGAGAATATTGCAAACTTTCCAAAATTAGATATCTTAACTTGGAGAGATTAGATAGTCTCACTAAATTCTAGAGTTTTTATTTCTTGTTGTACTACTTAAAATAAATGCACATATATTTTCTAAATTACTGAATAGGATTTTGGTTCTGGGGATATACTGGAAAATCACTAGCCTTTTTGGAAGGTTAATCAGTGACAATTAGGGTTAATAGGAAAGCCTTTCGCAATGTGAACTTCAGTGTTTATACTCATGGGTATTATAAAATATATTTACATACATAACAACGTTTGGTTTTCTAATTAGACATGCATTCTACAGAAGATCAGAGTTGACAAGAAGTATTGTTAATAACTCCTACTGAAACAGCCAGTAACCTATCTCATGTGCCATCGCAAAGAGGGAGTCATTTTTTATTCATGGGAAAAGGGAGCTGGAAGGGGTCTGTGAGGTCAGATTTCAGAGGAGCTGTTGCATGTTTGGGTTCAAGCCTTCTTCACACCTTTGTACATTCTCTTTCAAAACTCAGACAACGGTCTGGTCCATCCAGAGATGAGATCAGAGTATAAATGTTTTTTGTTTTGTTTTTGAGAAAGTTGACCATCTATGGTTATAAGTAAGATCAACTGTAATTTGGGGATATTTTTATTTAAAGAAAAATAATGTCTAGTTGAACGGCCTCATTTTTCCTGGCTGTCTTGTTCTCTGAAGATCAGATTGCCCGCTTTGCCGTCCCCTGTCCTACACACGTCAGCATCTGTTACGGGGAAGGACGGAGCCTGGTGCCGGCAGCTGTGAGCTGGAACCCGTGATCCTCGCCCTTGTGAAGTGAGACTCCGGTGGGGAGAGGGGTGTGCAGGGAGCTGCAGTGTGGCCGAGGTTGCGGACCGCAGAGCATTTGCTGGGCGGGTGGGGAGGAGCTATTGAAGGAGGAAGCATATAATCTTCCTGGGGGGGGGTGACGAAAGATCACGCGACCCTCGGGGCCTCTCCTGGCGATCGCATGCGACTGCATTGTAGCTTTGGATCTAATTATTTAGATACTGACATTGTTCTGGGTTTACTATAAAACAATCCAGCCAAGAAACAAAACAAAGCAAAAAACTTGTAAAACAAAAGCAACAGTGAAAGAAACGTGATAACAGATGGGTAAGTGTCGGGTAATCCTTGAAGCTGGATGATGGAACTGTGAGAGTTCGTTGTGCTATTTACTTCACTTTTCTGTATGTCTGAAAAATTTTAAAAAGAAGGTTGAAACTCCATCTTCTCTCCGTATTGGCTTTCATTTCTTAAGAGACGACACAGCGTAGTGATGGAGAGTGTGGTCTCTGGCGGCAGACGGCCTGGGTCTGCATCCTTCCTCTGCTGCCTACTAGCTCTGTGACTCTGGGCAAGTTACTCATTAGTTAATCTCTCTGTGCCTCTGCTTCCTCATTGTAAAATAATATTAACGATAATAAATAAAGTGCAAAAAAACACCATGGGATTGAAGGGAACATGAAATGGAATTAATAAATGCAAAGTGCTTGGAACAGGGCCTTGCACAATAATAGTATAATGTTCCTGTGGTCTTTTCCTTCCATGGCTGTGTGCGTAGCATTCTGTGTTGAGAAGTGTTTAAAAGCTCAGTCGGAAAAATGGCTGTGAAGGGTTAAAGGTGTCTGACATGGGTAAGGAAAGTGATAGTGATAACATACATCTAAGTCAGGCCGTTTCATTTCTAAATTCCTATAATCACCTCTCTCGTGGATGGTAAATACCTTTCTGAGCATTAAACGAAGACATATGAACGCAGGCAGTTCTGGAAGCTGGTCAGTTGATTTTCATGGGACTTTCTTACTTTGGAGCTGTAAGCTTATGGTTTGGATATCAAGGAAAGCTGTGCTTTGATTTCTCTATCTGGAAGGTGTCTGCCATGTCCTCAGCATGTTGTTACTTAAGGAAATGCATCCAGTTGGGCTCCCTTTAAAAGCAAGATACTTGTGCAAGGTGAGTGATGCATACCACATTAATCTAAGCTGATGGCATTTCAAACCTCTGCTCAAAATAGAAACTGAGAGTTGGACCTGATTTTATTCCTGTGCCTTCCTAACGTCTGAGGGAAACAATGGGGACACTGGATTTTGTGGTTATAAAGGCCTCACAGGGCTGCTTGTTCTGCTGTGGTCCAGTTCCGTTGACTCGGGTTTTACCTGTCGAGTATCTCAGTGCTGTTTGGATGGGCGGGGAAGGAGCAGAGTGGGAATAAAAACCAAAACAAGCCTCTGATCCTCTCTAGAAATGAGGAAGTCAAACGCGTGTCACTGATGAATTTAAATATCTATTTCCCTGGAATCCGTAATTATGTAATTTAAATCATTCTTTATAAGGAAAAAAATAGAATCATTTTCTCTGAATCATGCTGTGAATTTTCCCAATTATTTCCATACATTTAACTCATGCCTTTGCCCCTCTCTTTGCTTCCTTCACACACATTTACGAAGGAGACCGTGGCTTTTCTGAGTACCAGCCACTGCCTGTAAGTGAAAATACTTATTTATTGCTTAAGTAACACCTGGTTGATCCACCTTGACTCCAATCTGTGGGAAAAACTGTTAAAAAAATTACATTGTTCCTCAAAAGTTTTATAAGTGCCAGATTCAAGCATGTTCTAGCTCACTTAAGATATTTAATGGAGCCCAGCCGGTGTGGCTCAGTGGTTGAGCGTCGACCCATGCACCAAGAGGTCGCTGGTTCGATTCTCAGTCAGGACACATGCCCAGGTTGTGGGCCCGATCCCCAGTGGGGGGCATGCAGGAGGCAGCCAATCGATGTTCTCTCTCATTGATGTTTCCATCTCCCTCTCCCTTCCTCTCTCTCTCTAAAATCAATAAAGGAAAAAAATAAATAAAATATATGTAATGGGGAAAGGATACTTTGAACTGCGGGACAGAGGTTAAGATAAGAAACATGCCACACTTGCACGCATAATGTGCATCAAAATCAGCATTCACGGCAGTAGAATAATTTTGGGGAAAGTCAGTTAACCTCACTAGGTTCATATTGTTATTATAAAGTTGGGAGGGATTGAACTAAGTGACCACGTTGGGCTCTCCAGAGCTGGGATCCTGTAACTCTATTCTGTAGAAAGTTTGGAGCCAGTATGGTTCTTCGTGAATAATTGTAAGTGTTTGAGGGAAATGAATATGGTAAAGGTGAGCAGAGTCGTTTGGAGAGGACAGACTGAGGGTGAGAGATCCTAGTTCTGCAAACGTAGGCGCTTCCGTTCTGGCCGTAGGAGATGGAAATTTCAGAATACTAACAGACAGAGCAGCTCAGGGGTTTTATTGCCCTGCTTTTCCCCACAAAGCGCAGAGCCAGGACATGCTCCGAAGTCACCGCCTTGCTGCTGCACCCGCCCAGCGCCGGCACCCTGGCTCATTGTCCGGCACCGGAGTGGAGATGGGAGGTGCAAACAGAAAGGACGGGGGGATTGTTTTCACAGCTTTTATTACTTTTGCCTCAGCAGAGATGATAGGTCAGAGGTAATGTCCTGTCACAATTCTAATGTCACTTGGGACAACAAAGAAGACATAGTAAAAAGCAAGCAAGCATACCTCTAGACCCGTGCTGCCTTCTTCCAGGAGCTGGGACAACAGGCCGTGCTTTCCTGTGTCTGAGACACACACGAGCTGTCTTTTGGGAAGGCACATCAAGACCCTTGCAGTGTCCTCCTTGAGGTGGAAGACAGGGTCGCACAGTGCTAGCTCCTTTTGTTTTCAGTGAGAAAGAGAATACACTTCATGGTGATGTCGAAGGTTCTTCGGCTCCCAGACCAGCAGCAGCTGGGGGAGAGGGCTGGTGGGAGCCTGGACTAGTGGCTGTGGGGACGGAGAGAAAGGGCCACATGCGAACGAGTCCGGGCTGACAGGTCAGGAGCACCTGAGGGTGGTGGGACTGGAAGGATAGGGGTGTCACTCACAAAACTGTGGGTTCGGAAGAAGGTGTGAGTTTGAAGGGTCATATTTGCAGAAAGCATTCATAGAAATACATGCAGTAGATTTACAGAAATGCTGGGCTGAAATTAGGGAGAGCAGCCCTGGGAAATACATGATGTTTGGAACCAAGACTGAAAACTAGGAAGTGCAATGGGAATGAGCTTGGCTGAGGGGTGTTGACCGATTCAGCAGGGCGTGTCTGTCAGGGTCAGAGTGGGGACGACACAACCAGGGCAAGTGTGGACAGCGAGGGGGGAGGGGCATCAGGAAGGCCTGGGGAGGGAGAGATGGCTGGAAGGAGATGGTTAGTCACCACTGTCTGTGCTGCAGAGGCTGAGAGGGTCCAATACTGAGAAAAACGGGTCTGCAGACTTAATGATGAGGAGGTCACTGGCAGCTCTGAGGTTAGCTTGAACGAAATGTCTGAAGGCAGAAAGTGGGTTACAAGGGAGTAAGGAAGGTGAGGGTGGAGAATCTCAGTGATGTTCAGAATTCGGAGGAGGAAAGACCAAGGACTATAGCTCAGTGGAGGAGAAGGGTAAGTAGTAACAGAGAGACTGCAGAGGGGTGAGAGTAGGTGAGGGCAGCGGATGGAGCTCTTCCTGGAGCAGTGCGAGGGAGTGGCATGAAATACACAGGTAGGGAGCTTAGCCGTGAACACGGAGAGGAAGGGACCGAGGATGAGTATAGAGAAATGCTGGACGAAAGGAAAGCTCCAAGGAGATCACATTAGTCAGCTTCATTTGTCCCAGGTAATGAAAAGGTAGAGTTTTGGCAGCGCCAACAATGGAGTTGGGGTTTTGTAAAGCAGAAGGCGTTGAATGCTTACCTGGAGTGACACAGGCGTCAGTGGGAGGCGAAGGGAGAATTGGAGGCTGGAGAGCGTGATTTTATACTGGACAGACCTGCCAGACTTCGGGACGGTCTCTAGTGATTGCAGTCGATGGTCCCTTTTGTACTGTAAATTGGAGCAATTCAAATCCCAGAGTAAATATACAGTGTTTCTCAGGAGCGCTGAATCAAGGGACATTTAAAAACAGCTCCATGCAGCCCTGGCCGGTTAGCTCAGCAGTTAGAGCGTCAGCCCTCGGACCAAAGGGTCATGGGTTCAATTCCTGATCAAGGGCACGTACCTGGGTTGCAGTTTCGATCCCTGGCCCCGATTGGGGTCATGTGGGAGGCAACTAATTGGTGTGTCTTTCTCATATCGATGTTTCTCTCTCTTCCTCCCTCCCTCCCACTCTGAAAAAGTCAATGGAAAAATATCCTCGGGTGAGGATTCACACACACACACACACACACACACACACACACACACACAGCTCCATGCAAGCAGAGGTGCTGATTGACAGGGGATGTGGGGACCTGAGCCCTGGCTGCCTGTCCCCTTCCCAGCTGCACCAAGCCCTGTGGAGTTCCATAGAGCACAATTGGAAGTCACTGGTTTTATAGCAAGTATATCTAGTTGGCTCAAGACTTGGAGAACTCACTACTGTGGTCAAAAGAGTAAAATTCTGTTCTAAAATTTAAGTTCCTAATGGTCATTGCCATAAAAGGCATTTTCTCGCTTGCTTGTTTAGGGCCCCGGTGGGTCTGTAAGCATCTGTCCAGTAGAACTTTCTGCGATGATGAAACACATCATATCTGTGCTCTTGGTACTGTAGCCATTGGGGCCATTTCACCAATTAAATGTGGCTAGTTTAACTAAGGAACTGAGTTCTAACTTTGGTTCATTATAATGACTTACATTTAAATAGCTACAATAGCCACAGTAGCTAATGGCTACCCCATCAGACAACATAGTTCTAGATAACTATGTTGAACTATCAGTTTAGATTTTATCAGTTTAGATTTTCTAAAAGATATAATGCTTCTGATCATAACATCTTTAAGATTTCTATGGCAGGCATTTCTTTCTTCATTCACGGGAGGTATCCCACACGAGTCCCTGAAGACCGGAGCGTTGGCCCCTGGGTTAGTGACAAGAACTCATGAAGATCTCGTATCTGATCCCTTTAAAGTCTTGTGTCGGGTTAGGGCTGGGGAGACTCCTGAAACCGTAGGTGCTGCCTCTGACCCTGACTGGTTGCTCAGTGAGTTCATACCGTCGGTCGTCAGACCAGGTCACAGGAGGGGGAAAGAATCCTGCCTAGAGAGCGTCACCCCCACGCACGAGAACAGCAGAGCGCACGTCGGTTAACATTTTGTTGGAGATATCTTCGTGGAGTATACATATAATGACTTAGTCCCACTCTATCGAGACAAAGTTGGACAATATCGAAACTAGAAGGAAAAAGGTGGGGAGGAGGGAAATACATGAAGTCCGAGGAAGGACGGCGGGGGGTAGGAAGGACAGCGAGGGGAGTGGGGTGCAGGCGGGAACCTGTCTTTGTGGAAATAACCGAGAAGGGGGTAGAGAGCTATCCGCTTTCTTCTGGTTCAGCTGTTCTGCCTTGAACAACCACCCCATCCTACTCCAGGTAGGGGCACCGTGAGAGCTAAAGTGAAAGCCTGAGGTCAAGGTCAGGGTCACCTCTAGGATCTTTTGAGCTGCAGACAGTTGTATTTTCAAGTCAGGGAAATGCCAGGCAATTGATGACATAGTATTCAGCTAGTCAGATAAAACGTTTAAATGGGTGCTGATAGGTACGAAGCAAACTTCATTTCTGTGAGATGCAAATCTTACCCTGCGGATTTGCTCTGCAGACAGTGCACCTCTTAAATCACTTCAGGAGCTTTGTAGGGTGCATGCCCGAGCAAGGGCGGCCTGGATTGAACACCAGACTAGATGGGAGAGAAACACAGTATCGGTGACGTGCAAGGTAGATTGTTATCTGCTGGTGAGTGCCACCGGCTGAAATGAGATACTGTAGACTTTGTGATTAAGTGTGTCTAGGTTGCATTAATGCCATAACTGCTGTTAATGGGGGTCTGTTCAACCAGTAGACATAAAACATTCTGTCTGGTGAGCATGGTGACCTTTGGAATCTAAACGGACATCTCGGTGACTGTTCCTACAGTCGAATGCATGCAGGTTGTACACGGACAGGTGGGGTGGCTACCTGGCGATCTCAGTGGAATGGATTCAGCAGCTGGGTTGGAATGCCACTGAGCAGTGGTGTGCGCACTTGGGAACTTGGCATCAGCGTCTGAAGTTCCTTTGTGGCTGTGTTAGTATTCAGGGTGCTTTTGACCGGGCCGCATGCCCATCAGCCACATGCTTCCGCGTAACCAGTAACCAGAGTCCCTAAAAGCTAGGTGGTGTTCTGTTTCCTTGGAATTTAGTTGGTCTTGTCAAAAATCACAAATTTAAATGTTGGAATAGTTGTTTGTACATACTGAAGATAATCTATCTTTTGTATCTTTGTACTGAATGTATCTTTCATAATAGTTTATGAAAATTCACTTTATTAGTTCCCTTTCAGTGAGCAGGGTGAGCTGCCAGGAGAGGGCGGGGGCAGGGGTGTGCCCAGCTCGGCTGTCACTGAGGGCTGTGCGCCCGAGGCAGTCCCGCTTCCCTCGTGGGCCTTGGCTTCTGCACGACGAAATGCAGCATTCACATTTGGTGATGTTCAACAAAGGCCCCAAAATAATCCCTTACAAACAAAGTCTCATAACTTCAAGCCGAATGATAGAATGGATGTCTTTATTCTAGTCAATGGTCGTGGGGACATAAAGTTTAATATCACCTGGGCCAACCAGGCATGATAGGATTGGTACTCCTGGCTGTCAATGCGTAGATTTCTGTGCGTGATGTCCTGTTTTAACTCGGACCACACCCAGACACGGATCCAGCCATAAGTCTGCCTTCACACCTGGCCGCTGAGCCCAGCCAGCACCTCTGGGGCCACGTGGGTCCGGGTCAGAGAGCTCCTTCCGAGCACTTCAGGACTCGTGACGACAACAGGGGTACACTGAGAAGAATGAAACCCATCCGTAGGATTAGATACATTTACTGTGTATCTAGATATTATTTTCACCCTGACTGTATACGGTAGGTTTGTATTATATGTGCTAGGTTTGGCTGTAAATGTCTAGTTCTTCCTTGCTAAGGAACGGGCGAGGGCCTTCTGCCAGGATAACGGTGACATTGTGTTTTCGGTTTCTTGCTTCGGGGCCCTCAGTCTGTGGTTCCACTGTGTCAGTTCAGAGTTGACTCTCAGTGAAGCGTGTTGTCCCTGCTGTCGCTAAGGATGATTACTTCTTCCAGTAAATTCTGAAAACGGTCCTCACTTCCTTTTTTCTGCACGAGAGCGTTCTCACCGTCTGTGGTGTTCTCTCTGACGGAGGGCTTTGCTCTCTTTCGGGGTGCTGGGACTGCTGTGGGCAGAGAACGAGATCCTTTATAATCTTTCTTTGTAACTTCCTAAGAAGGGTTGCAGGTAAACATGGGTGCATTTCTCTGGCCATCTCCCCGCCTGCTGCCGCTCTGGGGACTTCGGGTGAGCAGGCCCAGGGCTGTCACTCCTAGCACCAGCGTGGGGCACAGGAAGGTGGCCAGCCGTGGGCGAGGTGGCCCTGCTGTCCTCCATCCCTGTAGGTAGGTGCCCTGGGGTGTGCTGAGGAGACACGGGGCGCTGGTGACCCTCCCCACTCTCCTTGGTTTTAGGGTTGGCAGCTAAACATGTGACAGCAGTTACGAGGGATCCTCCTGACAGTCGTGTCCGTGACTGAGTGGGTGTAGGCACAGGTGCGTTAGTATACACACATTTTTAAATTTTTTTGAATCCTCACCCGAGGATATTTTTCCATTTATCTTCAGATAGAGTGGGAGGGAGAGAGAGAGAAACATCAATGTGAGAGAGACACATCAATTGGTTGCCTCCCACACAACCCCTACCAGGGCCGGGGATCGAATCTGCAACCCAGGTACGTGCTCTCCACTGGGAATCAAACCCACAACTCTTTGATCCGAGGGCCAGCGCTCTAATTGCTGAGCCAAACCGGCCATCGCCGGTACACACTCTCAACACGGGTTTGCCAAAAGCTACCATGAAGTCTCCCCACCCCACCTCTTGTCCCTGCCATAAGTAAGTGCGACAGAATGACAGCCCCCCAGAATCTCCCACCAAGGCCACTGTGACAGAAATCTGAGCCTGAATCATTTTCCTCGCACTCTGTATTAGCAACGGTGTGGCGGGAGGTTGAGACGACGGACAGCCTCAGCTGTCACCTGTCAACACCTGTGCTCTGGCCCTTTGATTAGAAAATGAAAAATGCAGCACGCCTCGGGCACTGTCACCCCCCCCACCCCCGTGCGCCCCAAAGCGTGGTGCTGACAGAGGGGCCTCCTGTTGCCCCCGGCCAGGTTGGTTCATGAAGGCAGGTGAGCCTGGACAGACTGCTGACTGAGCTGCGGGCCCAGGAGGGTGGTTTCAAGCAGGTGCTGCTGGTTTGTGACCAGCAGGGGGTCTGAAAGGACGTGAGAAACAGTCCGTGTCTTCCCGGTTTGGTTTTGTTTTCTTTACTGATATTAGAGAGAGAGGAAGGGAGAAGGAGAGAGAGAGAAACATCGATGAGAGAGAACATCAACTGGCCGCCTCCTGCATGCCCCCACTGGGGATTGGGCCCACAGCCTGGGCATGTGCCCTGACCGGGAATCCAGCTGGGATCTCTGGGCGCATGGGTCAACGCTCAACCACTGAGCCACACCGGCCGGGCACTAGTTTTTATTACAGTTGAGAAAAGGGGTGCTCACTGGCTAGAGACTGGTTCTCGTCCAGGAAATACAGGGTCGCTCTTTACAGCCTTTCTACTCCGCGGGCACCTTCGTTCACTGCACCAGCTCCCTGCACGGCCCCTCGCTGCAGTTCCTGCCGGCCCTTGCTCCCCATCACGGCTGCCCAGCCTGTCCGAGCTGGCACCTTAGCTATCACCCGGTGATCGTGGTCATCCCCCAGGGGGCGAGATGGATGTCAGAGGAGGGAGATGACTTTTATCACCATCCCAGGGTGACTTTGTGATGAGCCAGGGCTGGAGCAAAGGTCTGATGTCCTCATTCTGTGACACACACCAGGGCGAGACAGTAAAGGTCGCTCTGGGCTTCACGGGAGAAAGGTGTACTTGCTCCGCGTGTAGCCTGAGTCTCGGGATGGGGAGGTCGCACTGTCCAGATCCTACAGCTACTGGAATCTGGTTTCCTGTGATGCCGCTTTGGGAAGCTGAGTTCAGCTGCCTCCCATACCCAGGAGCCGGTCAGCAGCGTGTAGATGCTGCTCAAGGGTCCTCAGAGACGTGAGGCTGGGGTGTGAGTGTGTGCTGAGCGTGGGAATTGGCAGGACCCTGTGCTCCTCCAAGACCTCGACAGGCAGTGAGGTGGCGCGAGGGTGAGTGGGAGTCTAGGAGAACGAAGACCTGGGCCGTCCCCTTGGAGAATTCTCCCAGCCCCTGTGGGCACCCCGTGTCCTCCTGTCGAGTGAGGGGTGGGGCCCTGCTTTCTGAAGTGCCTTCTGTGGATCCGTGTCCCTGGTCCCAGGACTCCAGAGCAGAAGGTTCTCAGGAGGCCCCGGGGCCCTCGAACAGGAGTTTGCTCCTTCTCACGTTTTCATTCAGAAACTGTCAGGAAAGACCCCTTTTATTTCCCATGTATTTGTCTTTTATCATAATTGGAGGATGTACGAGTTATGCTTGTCAATAAAAATGAATAATTACAGCTATATACCTAACACATACAAATGTTGCATTAGCCCATTTAAGAAAATCTGAACTCTTTTGGTAACATTGCTAAGACGATGAAATCCTGAGTCTCGGTACGTGAATATACATCAAGCCATTTTAATTGAGGAAAAGTTGCTCAAAAATTATTTTGTTGCTTTTGTTGTTGTTAATCCTCACCCGAGGATCTTTTTCCATTGATTTTTAGAGAGAATGGAAGTGGGGTCGGGGGAGAGAGAAACATTGATGTGAGAGAGACACATCGACTGCTTGCCTCCCACACAACCCCAACTGGGGCCGGGGATCGAACCTGCAACCCAGGTGCATACCCTTGACCGGAAATCGAATCCATGACCCTTTGGTCCATGGGCCAACTCTCAAACCACTGAGCCAAACTGGGCAGGGCTCAAAAATTAATTTTTAAAAACCTAAATAATAGTAAGGCTATCTTGATCCCATGCGGTTGTCTCTGGTGTCCTGGTACGTACTTCATTAGAAAGTGGTGAGCAGCCTAGCGTGTGCGGGAAAGCAAGTACAGATCTAGTGTTACGAGTCTTTAAGTTAAGAAGCATATGTGACAAAAAGTATTCATATATTCTTTTCTTAAGGTTTATAACTTAAAATTTGATATGTAGAAATTATATGATGATGATATTAAAGTAAAAAGTTAACTCAAATCTGTAGGGAAACCGAAAACAGAAAGAAGTTTCCTGATTTCTCATTCAGCGTCTGCCCCTCAGCACCTGGCTTACCCCTGTGACTGGTGCCAGTGTCCGACTCCGAGACACTGTCTGTCCACCAACTTGCCATGGCGGTGTCTTGACTAGTTTTTAAGCATATGGCATGTAAAATTGTATCCAAAACAAATGTTTATAGTTATAGCCCCAGGATATGAAACACATTTATAAAAACATGCAATTAGCAAACGTCAGAACACGGCCAGATCGTTGCTGTGAAGGTTTGGGACGAGGCAAGAAAATGCACTGTTACCACTGTTAATATCTATTGTTTTAAAAACGCTGACCAAAGCCAGTTCGCCAAGGAAAAGGCATGTGGTGCAATTATTGCAGAGGAAGGCACAAAATAATCATTATGATGACAAGATGCTGTTCATGGAAAAGCAAAGAAACTGAAACATTTTCAGAGGCAATTAGGAAGGAGGCCAGTTGTAATATGCAGGACAAAAAGTAACAGCGTTCCTCTCTGAACCGCCTAAAGGGTAAGGCAGAGTACAGAGCCACGAATTACCGCAACAAAGAGACGGAAACACGAAAATTAAACTAAGCGGTGCGAGGACATGTGAAGGAAACTGCAGAACCTTGCCAAGGGATAGAAGAGAAAATCTGAATAAATGAGGGTTCTGTCCTGTCCCGGGTGGGAAGACTCAGCGCGGTGAAGGTCTCCTTGACCTGAAGGATGCATCTGCCAAAGAACCCCGGCAGGACGTAACGAACGATGCTAATATTCATCTGTAGGAATAAATGTCCCAGAAACTATTTGAAAATGAAAAATTAAACCCTTCCAGTTTAAAATGTTTTGAAAGATTTGAAATTATTAAAAGATAAACAGTCATGTCAGTGGAATGGAAGATCCAGAAATAAGCCCAAGTCAGTAAATCTCTTCATTTATATATAATACTGTATGTATATCTAATATAATATGTATATGTAATATATTTTATATATGTATATAAATATGTTATATGACATATGTAATGCACATAGTTATTATGGAAAGGTGGGTTTTAAAATAAGTAGAATTGGGAAAGAAAGAAGTTAGATCTCTTTTTTCTTTATTGATTTTAGAGAGAGAGGAAGGCAGAGGGAGAGAGAGATAGAAACATCGAGAGAACATCAACTGGCTGCCTCCTGCATGCCCCCCACTGGGGATCAGGCCCACAACCTGGCATGTGCCCTGACCGGGAATTGAACCAGCGATCTCTTAGTGCATGGGTCGATGCTCAACCACTGAGCCACACCAGCCAGGAGAAGTTAGATCTCTATCCATCATGTAACACAACTTCAAGATGAATTACAAGTGTAAATAAAAAACAAATATAAAACCATAAAACAATGGAAGAAAATACAGGCCAATGTTTGTCTTCTTAAGATGGAGATAGGTCTTTTCAATCATAACAGCAAAAGCAGAAGCTGTAAAGGAAAAGATTAAAAGAACACTTATTTGATCACTTCAATCTGGATAAAAAGATGGAGAGTTTCACTTTTTTTTCAGTTAAAATACAGTTTAAAACTTCTATAGGTCTTAAAAATTATAAGACAAATAATAAAGTGGACAACTTATAACCATTATGAACAATGATTATTATCCCTAATATGTAAAGAACTCTTATAAATCAGTAAAAAATTAAAAACAATTCTCAATCACAAATATGGGCATAGGACATAAATGGACATTCATAAGAAAACTGAAGCCATTATCCAACAAACTTATGGCAATTTTTTTTCCTCACTGCTGATAGAATAAAACTAATGGAACACAATATCATTTTCCCTTGTTTTAGATTGACAAAAATGGAAAAAAATGGTAATATATCAAATATATATGCTGTATACCTAAAACTAATACAATGCTATATGTCAATTATATCTCAGTTTTAAAAAAGATAAATGCCTAGATTACTTTCTACTTTAATGTTAAGATTATTGGAAATTCTAAAAAACATTTGTTCGCTTATGTATTCTAAATATTGGGGTTGTTTGAAATGAGAAGGAAAAAATAACATAGATATATCACATCTTTAAAAGTAGAGAACAGAAGAAAAGGGAAATATAGTCAGCTGACCCATCATTCCCGGGGACCTAAGAAGGAAGTGACTCTTCAGTGTGAAGTGTGGGGGAGATGCCACCTAAGGGTGCCCCTGGGTCCAGGGTGATTCCAGTTCCCTCTACTACTGAGCTCAGTTACTTCTGGCAGCAGAGATCGAAATGGGGCAGAAATAGTCTCTACAACATTCTGACAAAAATGAAAAGATAAAGAAGACTATAAAATAACTAGTTTTACAGCGAGAAAGAACAGATTCTGCTTGTGTTCAGAGAAAACATTGATAAAACCTCTGTTATAAATGATGTCATGCTATGGAATAGACAACGCGTGGAACAGAACGTCAGATCACTTTTCTAACAAAGTGTGAGAGCATTTGAAATGTTCCCATCTCTCTCTGTTTGTCAAGGGAATATTATTTCAGTGATCATAAAGTTCTCCATCATTTCTTTTGTTTTTTTAGTTGATTTTAGAGAGAGAGGAAGGGAGAGGAAGAGAGAGATAGAAACATCAATGAGAGAGAACATGGACTGGCCACCTCCTGCATGCCCCCCACTGGTGATTTGGCCCACAACCTGGGCATGTGTCCTGACCAGGAATCGAACTGGTGACCTCTTGGTGCATGGGTTAATGCTCAAACACTGAGCCACACTGGCCGGGCCCATCATTTATTACTTTTCAAGAGGTAACAATATAGATGTTTTATGAGAAATTTATAAGAAATAACTCTCTCTTATCCTTAAGAAAGCTGTCTCAGTACAGTTTGACAGGTGTTATCAGGCATGGATCCCCAAAAATGCCTTTGATCGCTCTCATATTTTAAAAAAACACTTCAGAAGCATTAACAAGAGCCCCTTGCTTTTTTCTGTTTGGGGTGCTTGAGTATCAAGGCAGAAATAGATGCAGATGATGAGGGTCTGGGCACTAAAGAACTTGTATTTATGCTGCTGCTGCTGCTGTTGTTGTTTTTTTAAGAAGACATTTCTGTGTACAGTTAGTTTTATACAAGGAATTACATATATTAATTTTGTACAAGCAGTGTCATACAGATGAATATGGGGAATCTTATAAAGAACTGTAGTAATAGCCTGGCCCGTGTGGCTCAGTGGATTGAGCGTCATCCCAGGGACTGAGAGGTCCCGGTTCTATTCCCAGTCAGATCTCATTCCTGGGCTGCAGGCTCGATCCCCAGTAGGGGGCGTGCAGGAGGCAGCCGATCAATGTTTCTCTCTCACATTGATGTTCCTCTCTCTCTCTCCCTTCCTTTCTCTCTAAAAAAATATCAATTAAAAAAAGAGCTATAGTGTTAAAGTTAAGTACCGTCCAAGGCGTATTGGAGGCTAATGCAGAGGCACGGACGAGCACGGGACTTCACTGGGAGGACTGCAGTTCAAGTCCCCACTCCCCAACCGTCTCACTCACTCTTTCCCTGCTCCAGACCTCATTCTCCATGGTACTGTGAGAGTGAGAGCATGTCCTGGGGCTCCTTGTAAGCCAGAGGGTGTAAAATGTAGTGTAGATGAGGGTACTTATTATATAACTCAATGCTGAGCAGAAAGTTGGACTCCATTGATGCGAAAAACAGCCCCTGAGCTGCGCCCCTAACCCGAGTGTGGGCAGTCATCCCAAGTTAGCAGTGGAGGCTTTTGGGGGGAGCGGAGGGGCTGAGGTGCACTAGGTCTTGAAGGACCACGGGCTCCGGGGTGACGAAGCCTCGGGAGCATCTCCAGGGGAACGCGTGCTTCACGAGGAGGGCTGTCCGGCCCAGTCCTCACCCGTGGGGCCTCTCAGGAGCTGCGGCTGCGTTTCCTTCTCGCTAGCCACGCTGACTTTTTGCTGATAACTAAACTGAGAATACGTTTCCTACTACTTAATGCGAAACACTCATTTCCACCCTGGCCGGTTTGGCTCAGCGGTTAGAGGGTCGGTCCGCAGACCAGAGAGTCGCAGGTTCGATTCTGGTCAAGGGCATGTACCTCGGTTGCGGTTTGTCCCCGGCCCTGGTCGGGGTCGTGTGGGAGGCAACCAGTTGATGTGTCCCTCTCACGTTGATGTTTTTCTCTCTCCCTCTCTCTCCTTCCCTCCCACTCTATCTAAAGGTAAATAGAAAAAAAATATCCTCAGTTGAGGATTAAAAAAAAAAGACCCTCATTTCCCAGCCATATTCACAGCTGCTTTGGGAAGACAGAGGTTGCTTGTACGTCCCTCCCTAGTGGCATCTGTTAACAGAGACATGTTTTTGTGGTGTTGTCTAGAATCAGCTTCATGTGTTTTTTACTCCTGTTAAGTCTAGCTAAGGAAGGGAGATGGGGAGGTTAGGAAAGAATCAGGCCCCAAGAGAGACCTGTCTGATTCCCCTTTGCAGAAGTTGACATTTCCATCTGCCTAACCATCAGAAACAGAGAAAAGAAACTAAATGATGTGAGTTTATCTGAACAAATTCACATCGCAACACGTATCTCTGTGTCTTTCCTTCAATCCCTTTAAACTCTGTCAAAGGGATTTAGCATGTGGAGAAGGAATAAGAAATGTATTAGAGGACAGTACCTGGCTGTCCTCCAGCGTGATTGTCAGCTTCTCAACCACCAGGTCCGCAGGGACCCCACTGCCCAGTTCCGTGCCTGCTCTATTCTAGGGGCTAAGTAAGTGTTTAAGAATTGCAACTAATTCTCAAACAAACGATGATAAAGATAAAAATTACTACAATTTCTAAAATATTTCTTTTGCTTTATTTTTTATTTTTAGATTTAGCTTTTATTATAGTAACACATGCATATAATACATAGGAATAATAAAGTCCGAAAGTCTTACACAAAATCTACCAGTGCTCTGAGGCATTCCCCCCCACCCCAGAGGAAACCACTTTCAGTTCCATTACTTTCTCAGCAATGTACGTATGCGGCTTTCTTTTGCTGATTGTAGATGTTATTCTTTTGTATATGACAGAGGAGAATTTTCACTCTTCCTAATGTTAGAACGAGGGGGAAGATTCCTTTGTGTAGAAGTCCACGGGCATTCTCCACACACCCCACAATCCTGAGGGCAGTGAAAGGTTACATTTAAACACGTGTCAGGTTTTTTAAAAACAACTCTGTAAATTCATCAGCAATTTGGCTAAGTATTTTGCAATAATATGTATGTGCTCCTAATTTCTGTCTCCTTGTTGGGGAAACTCAGATGGTAGAATTTAGAAGAATTCTACAGGAATTAAAGCAATCACACTTGAGAAGCCGAGGAAAATGCAAGTTTCCACATCTTTAATGAGAATGTAATGTTAGGAAAAATCTCCATTTTGATTTTTGTCTACTAATCCACTGTTTTATTTCTCTTTATTCCACTTTCTCATTTATATCTTTTTCTACTGTTACATTGTATATATTTTTATAGGTTGCCATACATCTTTTTTTTTTTTTTTTGGTTACTCTTCACCTGAGAACATTTTCCCATTGACTTTTAGATAGAGTGTAATGGAGGGAGGGAAAGAAAAAGAGAGAAATAAACATCGATGTGAGAGAGAGACATTGATTGGTTGCCTCCTGCATGACCCCAACTGGGGCCGGGGATTACACTTGAAACCCAGGCATGTGCCCTTGACCGGGAATCAAACCCACGACCCTCAGTCAGACACTCCAACTGCTGAGCCAAACCAGCCAGGGCACCACAAATCCTTTTATATTTTTATTTATTATTATTATTTTTTATCCTCACCCGAGGACATTTCTCCAGTTTTTGTTCAGATAGAGTGGGAGGGAGAGAGAGGAAGTGACAGAGAGAGAGAAACATCGACGTGAAAGGGACACATCGAGTGGCTGCCTCCTGCACAACCCCAAGTGGGGCTGGGGACAAACCGCAACCAACGTATGTGCCCTTAGTGGAAACCGAACCCGGGTCTCTCTGGTCCATGGGCCGACGCTCTAACCGCTGAGCCAGACCAGCCAGGGCAAGGGCACCACGAATCCTTTTAAAACAAGGTATTGTATATACATAAGTGGAGGAGACTCAACTATATCTTGATGAATGAGTGAATAAACAAATATCTGTTCTCAGTCTTCCTTTCTTCCTTATTTTTTAAAAAAATATGTTTTCATTGAGTTTTTAGAGGGAGAGGAAGGGAGAGAGAGATAGAAACATGGATGTGAGAGAGAAACATTGATCGGCTGCCTCCTGCACATCCCCCCACTGGGGATCGAGCCTGCACCCAGGCATGTGCTCTGACCGGGAATCAAACTGGGACCTCTCAGTCCATGGAATGACACCCTTCCTTCCTTCCTTCCTTCCTTCCTTCCTTCCTTCCTTCCTTCCTTCCTTCCTTCCTTCCTTCCTTCCTTCCTTCCTTCTGTCCTGAGGATACTGAGATCTTACGGATACTTGTTGTTTGAGATAAGAGAACCATAAAGAGTTGGAAGCATAAAACGAGTCACAACAGTATGCAGGCATATTCTTGATCACTGTATGGTTTAGTTTTAAAAAACCTCCTATTTTATATTAATATTATTTTATCAATACCTGAAATATTTTATTTGCGTTTGCAATCAGTATTCATTGATTTAGTCTCAGAGGTTCCTAAAGGGACCTCTCTTTAGGTTCCTTTCACTGTGCTTATACTTAACAATTACTATTTCTTGTTTATATCATTTACTAATTTCATATTTTCACTTTTCATGCATAGTTTACTCTGTAATACATTGTATTCTTAATTTCTATTTTCATATTAATTTTTCTTCTCATGCTGAAGTTTTATTGTCATTTGTTAACTAACACATTGATATTTTTTGCTTTTAATATTTAGACCATAAAAATGTGCAAGTACAATTTCCTGAACCATGAATTGAGCCCCTCTGTGTTAAACTGGGAGTTTCCCCAGAGAATAAAGCCAGAGAGTCCTGAGAGCGTGGCCACAGCCCTTCCTGGACCCTTCTGCCCCATTGCCCGGGCTGCCACCCTCATCCGACATGTACTGCGCCCACCCCAGGTGTGTCTGCCAGGTCACTGAACTTCAGACACAGGTGCCCCGGTCACCATGGCGATGATTATGGTGTCCTGCAGAAATAGGAAGTAGTTGCTGTCCCTTGGTGATGGGGTCAACATCTTAGCCTGGCATTCAGGGTCTTCCTCCGTCTCCTGTGACCTTATTACTCACAGCCTGGCGTCCCTGGTGTGAGGAAGGGGCTGGGACTCAGGAGACGCATTCGGGACCAGCCGTGTTGCTGGCTCTCTGTGCTGAGTGAGGTATTTAGGATGAAGAAAACTTGGGTCCTGCCGTGAAGGCAGTTTGTCAGAGGTGAGTGGAGAAGGAGACAGATGCTCTGTTTAATGTAAAATGTTATAATACAGTATAAACCTGCAGAAGTAGAGATATGAAAAAATAAAGCATATATAAAATCTGGTGGTCACTTTATACCCATTAGGATGGCAGCTATTTAAAAACAAACAGAAAATATCAAGTGTGGGTGAGGCTGTGGAGAAATTGGGACCCTGTGCACTGCTGCTGGGAATGTAAATGGGTGCAGATGCTGTGGGAAACAGCGTGGAGGTTCCTCAAACAAGGAAACATCGAATTCCCATATGATCCAGCAGTTCTGCCTGAGTGTATACCCAGCGAAGTGAGAGCATGTACTCGAAGAGACCTCTGTGCACCCGCACTCATGGCAGCAGCATTTATAAAAGCCAGAAGGTGGAGACAACCCAATGGATAAGCAGAATGTGGTGCACATATAATGGAACATTATCCAGCCTTAAAAAGGAAGGAACCTCTGCAATATCCTATAGCATGGATGAACCTTGAGAACATTGCAATAAATGAAATACGTTAGACCAAAAGGACAAATACTGTGTGATTCCACGTATATGAGGCACCAGAGAACACAGTGTCGCAGAGACGGAGTAGAACGGTGGTTGCCGGGGGCTGGGGGAGGGGACACGGGGAGTTCTGTGGATGGAAGGTGGTGACAACTGCAGGACAGTGTGAATGTACTTAGTGCCACGGAACTGAGGACTTAAAAATGGTGAAGATGGTAAATTTTATGTTCTGTGTATTTCACCACAATCAGAACATAGAAGGGATCTGGTGAGAGCCACTGACATAGTAACTGTGAAGGAAATAGAAAACTAGAGCCAGTGGCCAGGCTGTCATTCAGATGACATGGGCCAGCTCGTGGGCGGGGGGACACCCGGGGTTACACGCCACAGTGGGCGCATCTCACCCACAGAGATCCTAAGTGTGAGCTGTGAGCGTGTGATAGGCAGCGCATTCGGCTTCTGGAGCAGCTTCGTTGGTTTCAGAATGGGGAGCTGCTCCAGTCGTTAGCAATTCAGCTCCAGAAACACTTGGGGTTGCCAAGCAACACATGACTGCTGTCAACAGGAGCAAATCTAACATTAATTCTGTATCTCCCAAAGTGATAGGAGAACTGTTTAATCTAAATGTTTTCATTTCTACCTACTCTACTGAAAAATATAAACACTGGGATGTCGGGTGCTGTGCCCACGGGGCAGCTGTCCCCCACGTTCTCTCTGCCGGAGCGCACCCCGTCTTTCAAGCCAGAGGCAGCGTGTGGCTGTCTGCTTCCGGACTTACACCGCGAGCACTAAGCTTCGTATGAGACCTTGTAAGGTCGCTCAGCAAAATAAAGTCATCAAATGGCAAACTTCTTTGTTTACTGATGATTTTATTTTTTTTTTAATCCAGAAGACTTCTTTTTGGTTCAGCTTAGGGGGAAAAAAAGGTTAGATTACTCATTGCACCTCACAGAGCAACAGAACAGACTTAAGGGGCAGAGAGCGTGGTGTCTGAGGCCCTCAGTCCCTTACTCAGGTCTGGGAGCCACAGAAACGGAGCCAGTAGGAGATACCCAATCGAAGTGACTCAGCTAATGGGCCAGAGGAACCCACAGGGAAAGGGTTTCCTTCTCTTCTAAAGTGAGATCTGTGTTCTACCTTAGCCACGGCCTTCACTGTATTTGACTGTGTCCGGGGCAGACCAATGAGGAATATAGTTAAGCATGTGAATTATTTTGACATTCACTTTCTTCAAATGCCGGGTTGGTGGAAAGTCCTACCAACCTGGACTTCTTCTTCACTTGAACTCTGCCCTTTCCTGGGAGCCCCCACGGCTGAGCTGTCTGGCACCCCGTCTTCTTGGTTCCTTGCCTTTTCCATTCCATGCTAACAGCTCCCACCTGGTCACAGCAGGAAGGGCTCACCCTCTGAAATCTTTGCCGTCTACGCTTATCTGTGGCCGTCCTCCATCCTTTCCCCTCACCCCATTTTCCTCGGGGGCAGCTCAAACCCCTCCCCCCACTCTCCGGAAGTCCTGTTTACCTGCTGTCCACCCCTCTCTACACTCGCCGTTAGCTCTCTCTTTCCTGTTTCTGCCCAACGCTAAAGTCATTTCTCCATCTGTGCCCTTGATTCGAGCACCTTCCATGGCCCAGGACCCTTTCTGTAGTTAGAAGGCTGGGTTAGGATTCTGCCTGTGTGCTGAGGAGCTGTGTGACCTTAGGAAGTTAGTTGGCCTCTCTAAGCCAGCTCCTCATCAGCAAAATGTGGTTAGGGGTACCTGTGTCCCGGGGTAATTGTGAGGATTAAAGGACGTATGTAAAGCACCTCGGACATGCCCGGCACGTAGTCACGAGGACAGGGTTCAGAGCCATGGTCCCAGCATCAGCATCCCCACTTCTCTGCCTCTGAGCCTGGGATGGCCCCTCCGCCTGGGTACTTGGGCTTCCATTCCTGTGTACACTTGCTCCTCCCCACCCTGCTCATGACCCTGGTCTCCCCACCCTCCCTCAGCTCCCCGCCTTCCCCTCTGCGATGGGCAGTTTTATGAGTCAACATGGCTGGGCTGTAGCACCGTTATCACTGGGACACTGACCCAGGTGCTGCTGCGGAGACATTCTGTAGATGTGGTTGACATCTGTGATCGGTTGACTTCAAGTAAAGGAAGTGATCCCGTGTACCTAGGTGGGCCTCATTCAATTATGTCAAAGGCCTTAGAGCAACACCAAGGCTTCCCCGAGAAAGAAGAAATCCTTCCCCAAGATGACAACGTCAGCTCGTACCCCAGAGTCTCCACCCTGCAGGCTTGCCCAGTGTGTGTGTGTGTGTGTGTGTGTGTGTGTGTGTGTGTGTATGTATATATGACTGCACCTGTGGGAATACGTCTGCCTGTACTCCACGCGTTCTCTGCCCCTGGGGAAGCCTGGCCGACGCAGGCTCTGCTGGATGCTCACGCTCCTCGTGCCGCTGGCTTTCCGAACCTCCTCTGCTCCGACGGTCACGCACAGGCGTGAGCCACCCTTTCCGCGTGCCTGTCCCACAGCTCCATTTGTATCGAATGAATCAATACTGGAGAAAGTCAGCCAGCATGTGTGACAGCACATCCCTGAGCATAATGAAGCTGGCTCTCTAAAGAAGAGTAACTCCACTAACCGGTGGGCGATTCCTCATCCCCCTGCAGGTAGAATCCGCACAGATGGGGCTCTTCCTTCCGTCTCTCGCTGGGCCAGTAAGGATGCTGTTACCATCATCTTCCAGTTCGCCCACTGGCTTCAGAGACAGAACCAGCCATTGATCTGAGTTCATGATTAATCCTTTTCCCTTCTGTATGACCCATTTTGGGCCTCAGCGCTTTAATTTTCCTTCACATGCATCATTTCAATGAGAACAATTTATAAACAGCTGTTCAGAGCTGAGTGGCTTTTTCTGCAGACTTCATCTTTCATTGGAATTTTTCACTTTCTGTAATAGGATTCTTTGAAAGTCCTGGCAACAGGTTTGTTTCAAAACCCAGGCTGAGGCCAGAAATGCTCGCGAAGATGCTGGTGTAGATTTGTGATGTGTTTTTACTCTCAAGTCCAGACTTTTCTTTAATGTTATCATATGAGGTTTTTCTTTTCAGACTGGAAGCTCATTGCACTGATCAGTATCTCTCCTGTTTTGCCCTGACCAGTTTGGCTCAGCAGTTAGAGCGTCGTCTTGCAGACCACAGGGTTGCAGGTTCGATCCCCGGCCCCAGTCGGGGTTGTGCGGGAGACAATCAGTTGATGTGTCTCTCTCACAGTGATGTTTCTCTCTCCCTCCCTCTCTCCCTTCCACTCTATCTAAAAATCAGTGGAAAAATATCCTCAGGTGAGGATTAACAAAAACAAAACCAAACACTGTAGCAGGAAGGCTGGAATTGTTATGGTTTCCATTTTACACACAGGCGAGTCCAGCTCTTGGGTGACGTCGTTGGTTTCCGCACCCCCCGTCTAGCTCCAAGCCCACGTTATTTCACGAGGCTGGAGCCAGCCTAGGCTGCTGCCGAGATGGGGAAGCTCAGCTCAATACACTGGCTCTCTTACAGGCTTCGTGTGGCTTTTGAGTAAGTTATTCTACCAATAACTGATAACTGAAAAGATGGAAATCACAGTATCTATCCCTTGTCAACTCACTTGGGGGGATTAGTGCAGAGCTCACATTCTAGTGGGGAAACCATTGTTGACTGTCCTGTTCAGTGCAATAAGTTCAAATCCGAGGCCCCTCCCCATCCTGAGCCTCTCTTTGCTCTTGTCCTCGTAGCAACAACTCCCCTCCTGTTCGCTCAGTCCTGCATTGCTGTCCCTCTAAGGCTCCAGTGACCCACTGCAGTGCATCCCTGCACGCCTTTCGGCACTTCTCAGTTAGGGTCAGGGAGGCACAGACACTGGGCGGGGTCCTCAGAGGACATGGGACAATGACCTCCACTGTCTGATGACACTGTCGCTCCCCTGGGACTAGAAGCAGAGACACTGTTTCCCAAGAATCACGAGACAGAATGAATAGAGCTCCTTCCAAAGGGAAAAATGCCCAACACATTTCTCTCCCTGAGAAGCTATTTTTAGTTCCTTCAAGTGTCTCTGAATCCAAACAATTCAAGGAGCTGTCCGAGTTCATAGTTTCAACGTGTTCCAACTTTGACAAATACATTATGTCATGTGGGAAGGGATCCAGCCAGTCCTAACTGCCTTGTGGACGCACAGCGCCAGCTCAGAAATAGGATCTTTATCAGCACTGGCAGCACCCAGAGATGATTTCTGAGTCCTGGTGGTCCCTCCGCAGTAACTGTAAGAAAGGGAAGCAGGGCTTAGGTTTACGCTAGACCAGATCAACCAACTTGAGAGAGTGGAAATAATTTTTGTTGTTGCTGTAAATCCTCACCTGAGGACCGGAATCTAACCCGAGACCCTTTGGTCCACTGGCCAGTGCTCTAACTGCTGATCCAAACCGACCAGGGCTGCATAGTGTAGTTTTAAAGATGGGTACTATAAGAAAAGAAAATACAGGCCAATATTCCCAATGAATATAGATGCCAAAATCCTCAACAAAATGCCAGCAAACTGAATTCACGAGCACATCGGAAGGATCGTGTTCTGTGATCAAGTGGGATTCATCTCTGGAATGCAAGTCTGAGTCAGCATGTGCAAGTCCATAAATGTGACACATCAACAGAATGAAGGGTAAAAATCATATGATCATTTTAATAGATGCAAAAAAAAAAAAGCATTTAACAAAATTCAACATCCTCTCATGAATAAAAACTCTAAAAACATTAAATAGAGAAGGAATGCATCTCGACATAATAAAGGCCAGGGATGACAAGCCCACAGGAGACATGGTACTTGATGGTGAAAACTTAAAAGCCTTTTCTTGAAGATCAGGAACAAAACAAGGATTCCCACTCTTGTCATTTCTACTTAACTTAGCCCTGGAAGTCCCAGCCATAGTAACTAGGCAACAACAACAACAAACACAAAGAAAAGGCATCCAAGTCAAAAGGAAGAAGTCAAATAATCTGTGTTTCCAGATGACATGATCTTATGCAGCATATAGAAAACCATAAAGACACCACCAAACTGTTAGCACCGTAAATGAATTCAGTTAAGTTACAGGATACAAAACCAACATCCAAAAATCAGTCGCTTTTTTACACACTTAACAATGATCTATCCAAAAGAGAAATTAAGAAAGCAGTTCCATTTACAATACCACCAAAAACAATAAAATACGTAGGAATAAATTTAACTAAGGAGATGAAAGACCTGTGCACTGGAAACTATGAGACATTGATATTATACAAGAAATTGAAGAAGACACAGATACATGGAAAGATATTACATGCTCATGGATTGGAAGAATTAATATTGTAAAGATGTCCGTAAAACCCAAAGTGAGCTACAAATTCAGTGCCATCCCTATCAAAATTCAATGGCATTTTCCTCCGAAATAGAAGAACGTTTTATAAAATTTGTATGGAATGACAAAAAGACCCTGAATAGCCAAAGCATTCTTTTTTATTTTATTTTATTTTATTTTATTTTTTTATCCTCACCTGAGGACATTTTTGCATTTATCTTCAGATGGGAGGGAGAGAGGGAGGAAGAGAGAGACAGAGAAACATCGATGTGAGAGAGACACATGGAGTGGCTGCCACCCACACGACCCCAACCGGGGCCAGAGACAAACTGCAACTGATGTACGTGCCCTTAGCGGGAACCGAACCCAGGACTCTCTGGTCTGTGGGCCGACGCTCTAACTGCTCAGCCAAACCAGCGAGGGCAGGCAAAGCATTCTTGGGAAAGAACAAAGCTGTAGGCATAATGCTTTCTGATTTCAAGCTCTGTTACAAAGCTCTAGTAATCAAAGTATTATGATACCAGTACAAAAACAGCCACTCATGCATATATGGTTAATTACTTTATGGCAAAAAAGCCAAGATCATACAATGGGGAAAGAATAGTCTCTTTAATAGGTGGTGTTGGGAAAACTGCAGCCACATTCAAAAGAATGAAACTAGACCCCCATTTTAAACCATGCACAAAAATCAACTCAAATTGGATTAAAGACTTGAACACAAGACCTGAAACCATAAAACCCCTGAAAGAAAACATAGGGGTAGGCTCCTTGACATCAGTTGGCAATGATTTTTTGGGTTTGAAACCAGAAACAAAGGCAACAAAAGCAAAAACAAGTAAAACTACGTCAAACTAAAGGAAACCATCAACAAAATGAAAAGGCAACCCACTGAATGGAAATCATACCTCTGATAAGGGTTAATATCCACAATGCACAAAGGACTCATACAACTCAGCAAAAAATAATAATAATAATTGATTTAAAAATGGGCAAACAACCTAAATAGACATTTTTAAAAAGAAGATGTACAGATGGCCAGCAGGTACACTAAAAGGTGCTAAACATAACCACTCATCTGGGAAATGGAAATCTAAGTCACCACGAGCCATCACCTCTCATCTAGCCGGGTGTCTGTTATCCAAAAGACAAGAAATAACAGATGCTGGCGAGGATGTGGAGAAAAGGGAACCCTCATGCACTGTTGGTGGGAATGTAAACTGGTGCAGCCACTATGGAAAACAGTGTGGAGGGTCCTGAAGAAATTAAAGGAGAATTAGCATATGATGCAGCAATTCCACTTCTGGGAATGTAGGCAAAGGAAATGAAAACAAGATATCGAAGAGATACGTCTATGCCCCTGTTCATTTCAACATTATTTATAGTAGCCGAGATATGGAAACAACCTAAGTGTCCATCAACATATTAATGGATAAAGATGTGGTCCATACATACAATGGAATATTATTCAGCCATGAGAAAGAAGGAAATCCTGCCATTCGTGACAATATGGATGAAACTGGAGGGCATTACGCTAAGTAATATAAGCTAAACAGAAAAACACAAATACTATATGGTATTACTTATATATATGAAATTTAAAAAAAAATCTCATAGAAACAGAATAGAATAATGGTTACCAAGAGCCAGGGGTGGGGGAAGGGCGCGGTAGGAATGGGGAGATTTAGGTCAAATGTACAAACTTCAGTTATAGAAGGCTATGTTCTGAGAATCTGATGCAGGTGCCCATATTTCTTAGTGTCGTGTTACATGCTTGATAGTTGCTAGTGGATTCTAAGCATTGTTAGCACACACACACACACGCACACACACACACACACACAAAAGAGTACCTGTGTGAGATGAGGGGTGTTTTAATTATATTAATCTTAGTAATTATTCCACAATGTGTATGTACATTACATTGTCATGTTGTAGACTTGACATATACAATTATATTTGTCAGTTATTTCTCCATAAAGTTGGGGGAAGAGATGACTGTTGCTAACAAATGTCTTTGTTGACTATGTGCTATATGCTGCATACCTTGTAAAGAAAGGATGAGAGACCCCAACCAGAAGAGACTCCATCCCACTTTCTAAGAGATCACCGTTGAAACGAACATTTATAAGATGGTCTAACGGAGCTGTGTACAGAAAAAGTGATCCTATTGCAAAAGCGAGTCGTTTTCCTGGGACATCAGAGGTGTGGTGGAAGAGACCACGTGAAGGAGCGGATCGTCAGGTGTGACAGCCGGAACAGCAGGTGGATGCAGAGGGCGCGGGGCAGCACATGGGTGCTGGGGAATGACTGATTTGTGAGTTAAAGACGACCACAGGGGGGCGGTGTGGGGAGTGGGCTGGGATGTGGATCTAGAAGAGAGGAGACCAGCTTGGGGTAGTGCAGTCAGGGTGACAAGGGCCGTAGTGGGGCAGTGGCAGGGTGGAGAGGAGGGGCTGGGTATACGTGGTCTTTAGCATCTCACTTTATACATTGTGAAATACCACAAAGTACATGTATAAAAACAAACATCATTGCGAGGAAACTCAATCTTAGTACTGTTGATTAAAAACAAAAAACTGTCTTATGGTATGTGAATTATGCCTCAATAAAAAGGAAAAAAAGAACTGTCTGGGTCAGCAAAGTTCCCCGAATCAGAAGTGACTGTCTCTGAATGGAGGCGTGTGGGCCAATTGTAGTTTCTTCTTCTTCTCACTATTATTTAAAAGTTGTGATGGCGGCCATGTAACAATACGTGTGCAGTTGGTACACACGTGAAGGAATGCCAGGCTGCCTCCGTCGGTGTTTATCGACAACGACCCTCACAGCTTTGATTCTTTCTATGCCTCAGTGTTTCGCTCATATATAAAAATATATCCAATGAGGACATGGGAAATGAGAAAGAGCAAACCCTTCATTTTCAGTGGCTTTGTATTCGAAATCAAAAGATGACCTCAGTTTGAGAGGAAATTGTAAACGATAAAATAAAGGTGTGTTCAAGCCGCAGCCCAGCAGCGTGGGCCTCGCGGAGCGTTTTGCAGGCGATGCTCAGCGTGGCCGCCAGCGTGATCGCACAGAACGGCGGACGTGCCGTTCGCTTTCCCCGGCTCATAAATATTTACTACCACCGTGGCTCGTAAATCCGGGCTTGCCACGGACCTGTCCTCCTGGCAGTCTGTTTTCTCATCTGGAATGACATTAAGATTCGGAAAGGACTGGCTGTCATTTCGCTGTTCTGTGGGAGAAGTGTGGTTCTGTTTTTCTGTCCTTGGGCCAGGGCCCAGATTTTGTGGAATAATATTCTAATATTCTTTTCACAGTTGGAGTTAGAAAGGAAATCTGAGGTTTGATTGCGAGCTTCTCCGAAGGCCGGTTTTGTTCTCTGTGCAACAGACTGCAGGCGATCTTTCTGTTCGGGTGCGTTTCCCGTGCCTTCCCAAAGTGCCATCGCTTCAGCAAGGGGGTTGGGCCTGTAGGGAAAGGGGCTTCTTTCAGTAGCTGGTGGACCGTGACTACGAGGGAGGGGAGGGCAGGGGAGCAGGCTGATGGAGCAGGGTGAGCTCTGCTTCCACGCTGGCTCTGGCAGCCCCTTTGCTTCGTGTGGCTGGGGTCCTGGTCTGTGATGCAGGGAATACTCCTACTCTCTTCAGAACGTAACAGGGTCATAAATGCTCAGTTCATTTACAACACAGGAGGCAAGAATATAAAAGGAAAAGGATAGTCTTTTCAGTACATGGTGCTGGGAAAACTGGCCAGCCACATGCAAAAGAATGAAACTGGACCCCTATCTTACACCATAGACAAAAATCTACTCAAAATGGATTACAGACCTAGAACCTTGTAAAACTCCTAGAAGAAAACAGAGCGGGTAAACTCCTTGGCGTAGGTGTTGGCAGTGATTTTTTAGATTTGAAACCAAAAGAAAGGCAACAAGAGCAAAGTAAGTGGGACTGCGGCAAACTATACGGCTTCTGCACAGCCAAGGAAACATCAACAACGTGAACAGCAACTTATGAAATGGGAGAAAATGTTTGAAAAGTATATATCTAACAAGGGGTTAATTTCCAAAATATACAACTCAATAGAAAAACAACAAACAATCTGATTTAAAAATGGACAGAGGAACTGAATGGACATTTTCCCAAAGAAGACATACAAAGGGCCAGCCAACAGGTCCGTGGAAATGTGTTCAGTATCACGAATCATCAGGGAAATGCAAATCAAAACCGCAATGAGACATCACCTCACACCTGTCAGAATGGCTGTTATCAAAAAGACAAGCGTTAACAAGTATTAACGAGGATGCTGAAAAAGGGATTACTGCAAATTAGTGCAGCCACTGTGCAAGACAGTATGGAGGTTCCTCAAAAGTTTAAAAAGAGAACTACCATGAGATCCAGCAATCCCACTCCTGGGTGTATATCTAAAGGAAATGAAATCACTACCTCAGAGATATCTGTACTCCCCTGTTCATTTCAGCATTATGTACAGTAGTCAGGACATGGAAACAGTCTAAGTGCCAATTCATGGATGAATGGATAAGGAAAATGTGGGCTATATGTACAATGGTGTATTATTCAACCATGAAAAAGAAGAACATTCTGCTATTTGTGACAACATTGATAAACCTGGAGAGCCTTGTGCTAAGTGAAGTAATTCAGACAGAGAGAGACAAATACTGTATAATCTCACTTATACGTTGAATCTCAAAAACAGAGCATATTGGCCCAGCTGGTGTGGCTCAGTGGTTGAGCATCAACCCATGCACCAAAAGGTCACCAGTTCGATTCCAGGTCGGGGCACATGCCCAGGTTGTGGGCCTGATGCCCAGTGGGGGGCGTGCAGGAGGCGGCCAGTCGATGTTCTCTCTCATCGATGTTTCTCTCTCTCTCCCCCATTCTCTTCCTCTCTCTCTAAAATCAATAAAGAAAAAATATTTAAAGAAAAAGCAGAGCATATTGGTGGTTGTCAGAGGTGGGGGATGGGGAATGGGGGAAAGGAGTGAAGGTGATCAAAAGGTACCAACTTCCAGTTAAATACTTTCTGTGGATGTAATTAAAAAATAAGAAAATGGGGACTCGGGGTAGGGGAAGTCATGCATGGTCCATTATGGTAAGAGCGGGCGGGTTTTATTTTCACACTTAGAGGAAGCCCCTGACCCTGTCCATCAGGATGGTCCTGTCAGCTGGCTGGTTAACATTGCTGTCATGGAAACTTCGCCCTCCCCGCTGTCAGAGTATCTGCTACCGTGAGCTCTGCTTAGCCGTCTGTGGGAGAATCAGGTTAGAGTCTCACCCCCATCATAAGGAGGGCAAAATGGGGTCCGAGTGATACCGTTATAACAACCTGGTTATTAAATAACAGGAAAGGAGCAGGGGGGAGGCGGAATAATATAGGCATGCCATTTGCACAGCTTTGCCAGAAAGCTGCAGTTCTATTCCCTGCAGATCGATGGGGGAAGGGGCTGGACAAAGGTAGTTTAGACGCATGCCCAGTAAAGTCTGGGTGATGTGAGAAGATGCTTACCTGTCAGTCACACATGGAAACAGGTAATTGGCCAGAATAGGTGTGGCCACTGCAAGGGCACGAAATCTGAGATATTTAAATGCCTAAACAAAGGAAGTTCTTGCTCTTGGCTGTCTCCCTTGCTTGCCCATGTTCCTGGCTTTTTTGTTGCAGGGGGCATGCTCCCCTGTGTTCGCCATGTGGCTCATGGCATGTGGGCCCCACACAATGGCTGATGGACTGAATCTAGCCTGATGCTTCGCCAGACTCAACTTTGCCACGGAACGGAAACTCTGGACACTGTCCCGGCTTCTGCCTCTGATGAAATCCCAGCTGCGTGTCTTCCAGGACTGGCTTAAGGGAACTGGGACTTTAGAAACCGAGGGATATAACTCCTTGCAAATGCAGCTTTTTATCACATTTCATTCTCCCGTGTGAGTCTTAGAAAATTCCTTTTCTCAAGATATTGCAAGAACCCCACTTCCACTAGTGCTGGAGAAATTCAACCCACTCGTTTCTCCAGCTGCTCCAGGGGAGAGGAGGATCCAGCCATTCCTCAGGAGCCCCTGTGAAGGGCACAGGCACGGGGCTAGATTGCGCGTCTGTGGTTAATTCTCCAGCATCTGTCGTCATACAGCAGCTGCGGCTGGCAGACCCCTGCTCGGGAGGATGGCACAGTTTTGTTTTTCAATAAAAAGGCAGACGTACAGCTCTTGGATGAGGAACATAGCGGCCCAAGTGATCATTTTAACACACTGAAGTCAGATCAGGTTCTCCACTCCAGCATCCCCAAAGTTTCTTTCATTCAGAGTAAAGCCAGAACCCTTTTCAGATGGTCACCATGGCCCCATGCTATCTGGCCCTCATTCTTCTCTGGCTGACCCCCTCTCACTGTGCTCCAGCCCGCCGCCTCCTGCCTGGTCATTCCGCCTGCACACCAGGCTCTCTCCTGCTTGAAGCCTCCGGGGCTCTCCGCCCTCCTGACCTTCTCTTCCTCTTCTCAGCCTTTTCTCAGCTTCCCCTTCCCCACGAGGCAGCTGATCACCCACGGCAGGGACAACCTCACCCACCCAGCACTCCCAAAGCTCATTTCTTTGTTCAGCTCTAGCATTTGCATCTAGCACACGTATCCATTATATGAACTTAATGTATACACATACTTTACTAATTCGGATGTGTTCATTGTTTATCCATCTCCCTCTGTTCCACGAAGACAACGGTCCTTGTCTTTTTTACTCGCTGTTGTATCTCAAGTGTCTGAAAGCTCATGGCACATACGAGGCCCTCGAATAGGTGTGGAAGGGAATTGATTAGACTCAGCCCATCGGTTATCCCATCTGCCTAACCTGCTGCTCCTTGGGTGTGTCGTAGGGTTGGGTGAACATAAAAGGGTGGGGTGTTTCAAAGTCCTTGAGGACAAGTAATAGTAACAAAGCCAGCACCTTTAATAGTAATATTGGCTTCTTACGACATGAGCTAATCACTGTACAGTTGTGGAAGTAACTGTTGTCATCCTTATTTTACAGGTAAGGGAAGCTGAGGCCTGTAGGGTTTGGAAAGTAACAGAGCACGGCTCTGAATCCAAGCCTTACTGACTCAACCCACCGTCTTAATGACTGTGACGTGTGCCGCCTGGACTGGGGTGATGCCACACCCGAGACAGGGTAGTGTTGCTGGCAGAGCTCAAACCGCAAGCTCCGAGCTTAGGTGCACAGGTCGGTTTGACCTGATGTGTTGGGCTAACTGCCTCCATGGCCATGGCAGTGGCAGGGAGGCCTCTTCCTCTTTCAGAGGGACACAGGCCACCTCAGGACATCTGTGACACAGCATCAGGGCTGGGACCAAGCTCATTGGGAGCTCCTGGGGGTAATTGCCCCACCAGATACTGGACCATACCTTCAGCTGGAGAAGCTGGGCCTCCCTGCTCACTCCCCACTTGCTTGATCATCCCTCTGGATGGCTTGAAACAACATTTACTTTCCTTATTTCCTCACCGAAACAGTACCAGTGCATGGCCAGTGTTAAGTAAGTCATCCGTAATTCTACCACCTGAGATGCTGATGGTGACAGAATGGTGATGGCTAATATTTACTGAGTGCTGACTGTGTTCCAGGCGCTGCACTGAGCACTTGGTGTGAATTTTCTCATTTAAAGAAGTCTCACCACCCAGTGAGCCCACTTCTAGGAATATATCCTAAGAAGCCTGAAACACCAATCAGAAAGAATATATGCACCCCTATGTTCATAGCAGTGCTATTTACAATAGCTAAGATCTGGAAACAGCCCAAGTGTCCATCAGTAGACGAGTGGATAAAAAAGCTTTGGTACATATACACAATGGAATACTATGCAGCTGTAAAAAAGAAGGATCTATTACCCTTTGGGACAGTGTGGAGGGACCTGGAGAGTATGATTATGCTAAATGAAATAAGCCAGTCAGAGAAAGATAAATATCACATTATTTCACTTATATGTGGAATCTAGTGAACAAAATAAACTGATGAACAAAATAGATCAGAGACATGGAAGTAGGGAACAGACTGACGGATCTCAGAGGGAAGGGTTGAGGGCCGGGAAGAGATCAACCAAAGAACTTCTATGCATATGGGCACAGCCCATGGACACAGAGAATAGTGCGGCAAGGCCTGGGAGGGGTGGGAGCCAGGTGGAGGGAGTCAATGGGGGGGCCATAGGGGGGAACATCTGTAATACTCTCAACAATAAAGCTTTTTAAAAAAATGCTCAGCTCACACAGGCCTGTGAGGTGGGCCTATTTTCTGCATTACTGCTGAGGAAGTGAGGCACAGAGCAGTTACAGGACCTCTCACGACTACATCACTAGGAAGCGCACCAGGTCTCAACCCAAATATTAAATTACTCCAGAACATGTACTTTATATGTACGAGTGTTTTAATATACACACCTATAAATATAAGCTTTATAACTCAAGCACAAGCCTAGAGGGACAGTACCCAAAATTAATTGGTATAGGATTGTGGGCAGTGACTAATGAGTTTCTTTTAGAGATGATGAATATATTCTAAAAATAAATTATGGTGATGGCAGCACAACTCTGAAAGTATACCAGAAACCCACTGAATTGCATTCTTTAAATGGGTGAAGTTCATGGTGTATAAATTACATCTCAATGAAGTTGATAAAACCTCAGCCAGAGTCAACACAAATCCCTTAAAAATGCAAATGCACAGGCCATTTTGCTGGAAATGAGCCAAAAGTATATGAATAATATTTTGGAATAAGTAGAATGAAAATTTATTTTAAAAAATCAAGTCGGTATTATAGTAAGTCTCAGAGGCACCTTAATTTTTTTTAAAAAAATGGATCACCCAGTTGCTTTGGAAAAGTATGATAAGGAGTTGATACCTAGCCATGTTCATAAATATATATTTGTCACACAGTTTTTAACAGATGCATAAGATTATGGATGGAGCCAAGTTCCAGTTGTGGACCTTGAGGCCATGTCTAACTTCTTCCTGTCTCTCTCTCTCGCTGATGTTTGAGTGTCCCACGTGGTGGCCCTACACTAGTGCCCGCAGGGGTCTCAGGCAGGCCGCACCGTGCACACGCTCACGCACAGACTGCTCCCGTGAGGGTGCTCCTGCGTGCCCAGCTCACGCTGAGAACACTCGAGGCGAAGAGGTTCCCTCAGCCTGGGCCTCGCATTAACGTGTTTCCTCCTTGGACTTTGTGCTCGGAAAGCTCTCCTCCGCATCCTGCTGTTCTGCTTTCTCCGAGCACGTCACGTCTCTGTATTTCCATCTTTGCGCTGTAATTAATCTGGGGGCACAGTTAGGCAAGGCTCGGATTCTAATCCGTGGTGCGTGAGTGGCTAGTGGCGCTGAAACTATGGACGACGACGCATCCTCCACTCCCCGGTGTCAGAGGGTCCCTGCCGTGCCACGTGTGCGTGTCAGTTCACGTGTCTCTGTGGACTCTGTTCTTCTTCTTTATTTCTGTTTGAGACAAGGGGTTTCCTTGTTCTTTTCACTCCACTTTTTGGTCGTTGTGGTTTCGGATTTAGGTAATCATTACATTCTCTTACACCAGTGGGAGAAACCGCCCTGTTTTGCGGGTTGTACAACGGTCATTTACGCTCATACATGTTTTGTTGGTTTCAGCACTTAGCTCTAGTCCCTTGTGTCCTGCCTTCCTCATCCTGCGCGCTCACACTTTGGGCTAAGGCAGGTCGGGGTCTGCGGGGCCCTGGGGGTGCGCAGAGGAAGGCTCCCTTCCCCCTCCTCGGCCCTCACGCACCTGCAGCACTGCTGAGGTTGGGTTTTCCATCGGCATCACCTGCCCTCTGACCAGCTGCTGTGTCTCCAAACACGCGGTTGAAAGGTTAGGCTGTCCGCAGTCAGATGGTCAGCACAGAGGGTTTTCTTCATCCTCGGATTTTCACGGATGAGGAACTGCACTGGGGCTGCTACAGATGCCATTTTAAATGCCCCTTTTGACTTTCCTCCATCAGAACAGAGGTTTCACTTATTTATGCATGCCTACCTCGGCTCTTTACTGATTTCTTCAAAATAAGCAGTTTCTTAAAGGAGGAGTAGATCCTCACTCAGGAATGAATGAGGGAAGATGTCACATTTCGGATCTGCAGACTCGGACACCCACCGAGGGGGCAGGCCGTCTTCCTGTGGGGATGGCAGCTCCTCGGGACTGTTCTGGGCACCGCTGCCCTCTCTGCACTGCTCAGAGACACGTGGCCAGTGCACACGTGACCCTGCCGTGGCGTGGCCCGGGCAGTGCCGTGTCCCGTCAGACTGCGTGCCAGAGACAGTGCCGGGGAGCGGGCATCAGCCCCGAATGCCGTAGCTGGTTTGGGAACGGCTTCCTTTGGCAGGAAACCACCGTGCCAGTGCCTGGTGCTGCTGGGCGTCATCCTCCTCTGTCCCGGGGCTCACTGGCCTGGAAGGTGACAGCCCAGGGGCATTTGTTTATTGTTTTTTTCACCCCTGCCTGCCCCAATGACCTGTTAGGTGACCAGGCAACTCCAATCGCTAGAAATGACCTTTCCCTCACAAAGACCCATCCCTGGCACCGCTTACGTGGAGCCCCCGTGGGGCAGTCTGGGGCTTTCCTCACTGGGAGCTGCAGACTGTACTTGAAAAGGCAGCAACATCCATATTCATGCTTGTCCCACGTCTGGCGCTGTGCGTCTGGATTGCTGGTACACCCGCTGAAGAAACTGTGTCCGCGTGTACTGGGTAAGGAGGGGTACATGGCCAGCCTTGCGCGCCCCTAGCCCCTTCAAGAAGCAGCAGAGATGACTTTCATTTTAATTCTGAACTGAATTTGTTGTTGAGGAAATGAAAGCATAGAAAATGTAATTATGCATAGTATTACATTTTACCCAATTATTTTTCCTATTCCACAATGTTGAACACCAGTATGTGATTAGCACTGAAATCCAGCCTGAGAAACCTGCTGTCGGGTGTTTGCAGGTGTAGTGGGGCAGACGGGCAGGTGGACGTGGTTCTCATAGGGCAGCGTGGGAAGTGCCAGGATAGGGGTAAATGCAGGGAACCCCAGGAGCGCAAGGGAGCAGCCTCCCACTTTGATGGAATGGGGATCAGAGGAGCGTCCCGCAGGTGGGCCCTGGAGGGCACAGAGGAGGCAGGCAAGGAACAGAGAAGGACATCTGAGGTGGAAGTTGCCACCCAGAGATGCCGTCGGGAGGCACAGGTAGCTGTGCGCGCCTGCAAGCTGGGGGAGAGACCGCCGAGGAAGGACACGGGGGCACCGTGGTGAAGAGCGTTGTGTGCGGAGCTCATTTTGGTCTTCTCAGCCTTGAGTAGAGCTGCGGATACATACTTGATCATTTATTTTCTTTCCTTTGTACCTTTTGGCCAAAGGCGCTTAAACATTATTGAACCGAGATGGTATCAAGAGACAAGGGGTGTTTAGCCAGAGGGAGTATAAACTTTGTGCTATGTGCTAGGTGTTAAAAATAATAGTAGCATCGTTATATTTTATCACATGCCTCCTGCCCTCTGAAAAGCTTACGATCTAAATGGGGGATCTAACTGATTTTTTTTAAATGACACACTGTTTAGGAAACGGCGTGCATATGTGTGTGCGCACGTATTTTTACTTATATATTGACACAGACCAGTGGTTCTCAGACTTGAGTGCACCAGAATCATGCGAAAGGCTTGTTAAACAGTTTGCTGGGCTCCACCCTCAGTGTTTCTGATCAGTGTGTTTGAGGTGGAGCCCATGGATTTGTGTTTCTAATAAGGTCCTCGGTGATGCCAGTGCTGCTGGTCCAGGGTGCTGGTCTGTGCTGGTGTAAATGCAGGCAAATGAATGAAGTCCAGGTGTTTGAGGGGCACAGAGTTCAGACCTGACCAGAGTAGGATAAGGTGGACCACAAGGGGAATATTGTACCTGCTTTTAAAGGAGGAGAAAAGGGTCGGGTTGTCAAACATGAGCCAGGAGGGCATGTTGTCCGAAGGGCTGGCATATAGGAGAGCAAGGAGAGCCCTGCCCAGCGGCTCAGTGGGTTGGAGCATCGTCCCGAATACCAAAAGGGTGCAGGTTCGATTTCTGGTCAGGGCACGTGCCTAGGTTACGGCTCGATTCCAGGTCAGGGTGGGTACCACAGGCAACCAGTCGCTGTTCCTCTCTCACATCAGTGTTTCTTTCTCTCTGTCTCTGTGTCTTTCTGTCTCTCTCTCTCACACCTTCCCTTCTTCTCTTCTAAAAATCAATAAACATATCCTCAGGTGAGGGTGAAAATAACCCACACACAAGTAGAGAAAAAGTTTTGCTTAAAGGGGCAATAGCTAGTTATCCTGGCTGGTATAGAGAATTTCTGGTAATTAAATAATGAAAACATTGACAGAGAACATTAGATGGGGAAGGAAGGGCAAGTGAGTGTCCACAAGGTGTTAACAAAGCCAGACTGTTTGCACCTTCAGTGACGGGCAGGAGAAGGTCTCTGTGGAACCCTCAGCAGCAGCAAGACAGAGCTTAGCAAGGTGTTCTCAAGTCCTCGGTTGGATCGAGACAAACAAAGGCTGTCATACTTTTCTAGGTTTACGGTGATAAAGGCTTATGCCCAGCTTTTGTGTGTGGGAATATTAGTAGAAAAATATTAAATTGAAAAACAGCAGATAAAACTGTGGAGAACCTACTTTGAAAGTTAAACAAAACAGATGCCTGCCTTTGTTTAATTCATTTTTGCCAAATACAGTACTCCATATATTCTCAATACTTAACAAATTGATCCCTAAGCAGATAACTTACAGGTTAACTCCAAAAAGCATTTTCTCGCCCAGCTGGTGTGGCTCAGTGGATTGAGCGTCGTCCCGTGGACTGAGAGGTCCCGGTTCGATTTTCCGGTCAGGGCACATGCCCAGATTGTGGGCTTGATCCTCAGTAGGGGGCGTGCAGGAGGCAGCTGATCAATGTTTCTCTCTCACATCAATGTTTCTATCTCTCTCTCCCTTCCTCTCTCTCTATAAAAAACAACAACAATAAAAACATATTTTAAAAAAACAAAACATTTTCTTATGTGAAAGATGGGGATTTTATATAGCAAGGCTACCTCTGGGTATTACATGAATAAACAACATAATTTGTGTAAAGTACTTTCATCATCCAGAGTCTGAGTATGATTATTATTGCTAATGACAGAGTGAGAAATCAAGTGCTCTAGTGGGTTTAAATGGGTTCAGAGAAAGGGAATTTGTGCTAATTCCTTTCATAGAAACAAGTTAATGGGGTGCCTTAGGAATTGGGGCCTAGCATTTGTTCCATTTAAAACAAGATCATTTTAAGCATTTGAAATAATTAGTTGGAGAAAAGTAACTGGCTCATTGAAGTAGCTGATGTCACAAAATTATGTAGGCTAGTAAGAACCACAGAGAATTCTACAAAATATTCCAGAAGGATCTAATGAAACAGTATGACCAGAAAATAGGACAGCAGTTCCATTTTAATGAAGATAAATGACTTTATTAAGAAAGGAAATAATTTCAGTTTTCTCAGCAAGTTGATTAACCAAGAGATCGTAGAGGGAAAAGCAATGCATCAAGGTAGTTAATAAATACACTGGAATGCTGAAGTGCCACAGTCATTCATTCGTTTGTTCATTCATTCATTCACTAGATTATTCATTCAGCTCACACTTACTGACCTGTGTGTCAGACAAGGCTGCTGAACCCCCCGGGGAGTAAGGAACAAAAGTCAGGCAAGGTGATCCCTCTCTTTAAACTTGCTCAGGGTCCAGTGAGAGCCATAGAAAGGTAAACAGATGTGGCTACAAAACCACCACAGAAGTGCATGTATCAGTTTTTTTATTGCCATGTAACAGATTACACTAACGTAACGGCTGACACAACACACTGTATCTCTCAGTTTCCATGGGACAGGAGTCAGACACAGCTGGCCCTTGGCTCAGAGGCTCAGGCTGTAATTCAGGTGTCCGCTGGCTTCATCCTCATCGAAGGCTGACCTGGGGAAGAAGCCACCTGCAGGCTCACTTAGGTTGTGGCAGACTTTCCTCCTTGTGGCAGTGTGACAGATGGTCCCCTCTGTTTGCTTGCTGTTGTCTGGAGGTCACCTTCAGCTCCCAGAGAGCCCTGCAGTGCCTGTCGACCACCTGAAGTTCCTTGCCATGTGGGCTTGTTCAACATGACCCCTTGCTGCCTCAAATTAGCAAGGAGAATCTCTTGCTCCAGGCTAAGGTGGAGGCTTACGGGACATAACCTCATCTCCAGAGTATCACGCCCTCACCTTAGCCAGATTCTGTTGGTTCTGAGCCAGTCCCAGCCCAGCTGTACTCAGAGTGACGGGATTACACGGGTCATAAACAATAGGAGGGGGAAATCATGCGGGTGAGGCCACACCCTAGGTCTGTCCGCCACAGTAATATGCTAGAGGCTGCCTAGCAAGGAACACGTTCCTGACACATTCGGAAGGTTACCAGACACGTTATTCATCTACTTCTCTTGAGCCTTTTGGTTACATCTTTTGGAGCATTTAAGGTTAGTGGGGCGGCTTTATTACTGGACCTGGTAGGACTGTCTTGATTAAGTTATACTTCGTTATGCTATTAACTTTTATCCAAGTTCACATATAATGGCTATAAGAATAGTTACTATTGTGATTAATGGTCAAGAAGATACAATTTACATATTTTTGTAATTATTGGTCAAAAAAACTATCGGACAAAAAAAAAGACAAATTATTTTATTTTCATCTAAAATTCAAAAATATGAGTATGCTGACTTAATAAGACCAAGTCATTTACAATTTCCAGTTCAGTTTCCTTTTCAGCTGAGCAGTCTCTTAAAGACACGTTTGAAGTAGACCAAGAGAAGAATAGTTCTAGGGTGTTACACCCGCCACTGGCGCCACCCCTGCCCCATGGTCGTCTCCGATTCTCAGAACATCTTCAAGCAACTTTCCACTGTCATTTTCGTTAACGCTTCTAACCTCTTCTTCACAGAACTCTCTCCTTGTGCATTTGTATTTCCGTTTATGGTGTATATTATTTAAGTTACATAAGTACAGTAGCAAGTGTGATTAGCATAAATAGTTTCAGAAGCAAGAATAGCCAATATATGGTAGCACGCACACACAACAGCAACAACAACGAAACATACCTTCACTAGGCAGAGCACCGGGCGAGAGTTACGTTCCTGAGTGGACCTGGGTCCCCTGGCTCAAGCGGGCAGTGCCCTTGCCCACTGTGCCCCCACTGCCCTGTGACGTGCGGCTTCTGCGTTTGTTGTAAAACTTTGTTGTTCGTGGCGGTGATGTCGCTCAGTTAAATCCCTAAAGCTTTTAACAAAAATGTGTCAAAATAAAGTCTCAAATAAACCTTTACCCTCCCCGAAGAATACCAGCCTGTTTGTAATAAAGGGAGCATCCTAAGTCTGAGCGTCTCCTCGTGGCCCTGGCTGCGTGTAGCCACAGCCCGAGATGCGGATATTCTGGACATGTCGGAACTTCAGAAATGGGGAGACCAGGCATTTGATTCTTAATACTGATATCTGTACCTGGCCTGCGTGTTCCATTCACAACAAGATAATCTTAAGGAAAAAAAATTGAGAATTAAATTTTTGAGAAACATTTACTATAAAGTAATAGATTTACACTCTCGTTTCTTAATCTAAAGATTTCAGCTTTTTACACAGATATTTTAGAACAACAATGACCAAACACTTCGTATCACAGATCGTCACACATCCGACTTCAGCTGCTTCACCATTTCGAGTCACAGTGTTTGCCATTTCTGAACCTCAAGTCACAGCTCCTTACTAATGTTTGGTAACCGTGCCAGGAGAAAACTGTTCACTTGACAGGTGAGATAAATAAATTATCCAATGAGAAAGGCTGCTTACTGTCTGTGCAGATGTGACTACAGGCCAGCGTGAGGACTGATGTTCCCGTCTCTTGGTCAAGAGGGCTGGAGTGCACAGCGGTGCACAGACCTGGGCTCATCGTCCCCCTGTCTGGAACATGGAAGCACAGTAATGTCTATGTTGCAGGATTGTTTTATGGATGAAAGATAATGCAGAGTGCCTAGCACACTATAGTATATGTGAAGTATGTAATACATGTTTGCTGAGTGAATGAATGAATGAATGAACGAACAAACAAACGAACGAACGAACTGGTGAATAATTATTGTGTGTTAATTTTCAATCAGGATGGAAAAACCAGTGAGAGATCAAACCAAGGAAAGCACATAACAACAGTGTTTGCAAATATTCTTGTTAACCTTCGCAAGGTGGCTGTAGTACCCGTTGCATGTGGAAGAAATTCAGATGCAGCTTGTATGTTATGAGGTCGAAGCTGAATGTAGTGCCCAGTTATTCTAAGCCACACTCATTAACCACCAATGAAGTACATTCAAGAGGAAGTAATGTTCATCGTACAAGTTTACGATGTAATTCAGATTGAATTCATGGCTGGCACCTTGTAATATTTGCATATCAACTCTTGTCCTTGGAAAACTCCCATCGCTGATACAGGGGAGGCCACCAGCTAGCTGACTGTGTATGATTTCTACAGTCACAGGGATCTGTCAGAGCCGCAGTCTGAAATCAGACACGTCCTGTATTCCTGATCAGATTCTATGTGAAAGGAGAGTTTTATACATACAGTGTTAATATTAGCTAGGCCCCAATTAATTTTTTGCAATGAATTTTCCTTAAAGAATAGCACTAACTCACCATAATAAATGTTGTCTGAGGCATTAGGACAGAGAGGAGTCCTCTAAAAGTGTGATCAAGATGCTTTCATTTTTTTTTTTTTTAATCTGGAGGCTTAATGTGTGGAGAAGGGAAAGTACTTGATGGATATAAAAGATGCTGATTAGCCCTGGCCGGTTTCACTCAGCAGTTAGAGCATTGGCCTGAGGACCGAGTGGTCTCGAGTTCAGTTCTGGAAAAGGGCAGATACCTGGGTTGCAGGTTCGATCCCCAGCCCTGGCCAGGGTCGTGTGGGAGGCCAACCAATTGATATGTGTTTCTCACGTCAATATATTTCTCTCTTTCTTCCCCCCCTCCATGCCCTCCCTTCCACTCTCTCTAAAAATCAATGGAAAAATATCCTCAAGTGAGGATTAACAAACAAACAAAAAAAAGATGCTGATCACTTGTGTGACTTTGAGAGAATCCCCTAGCCCTCTGAATTTCGAGTTTACATAACATGAGTTGTACCAGATGGACTTCATAATGCCTTCCACTGAAACAGTCCAGAGGGCTTTGTAAGCTGTGTGACGTGGCCAGTCAGCAGTCCTGGCGGCTCGGCCCTGCAGGCACTGCGGTGGCGCTGGCCAACTGGAGCTGGTCCCATGTCGTGGCCGTTAACCTGGTGACAGCCTGAAGACACCCCAGGGTTCAGAAACTCACATTTCCAGTTTTGCACGATAGAATTTAACTGAATTTTTAACCAACTGCCCTCAAATACACAGTGATTTATTTCCTCTCCCTCCTTCTCCTCCTCCTCTTCTTCCTCTTCGTTTTTTTTTTTTAACAGTGTTTCACTTGGGTTGAAAAAGGGTCAGGTGATACTACATGTTTTACCACTTTAAAGTCTCTGAGTTTTTTCAATGTCCTGTGGTTTTCTGAGAATAGGTCTTTTACCTCCTTGGTTAAGTTTATTCCTAGGTATTTTATTTTTTGTTGCAATAGTAAATGGGATTTTTTGTTTGTTTTCCTTTCTGAGTGTTCATTATTGGTGTATAAGAATGCCATCGATCTCTGGATATTAATTTGTATCCTGATACTTTGCCAAATTCATTTATTAAATCTAGTAGATTTTTGATGGAGTCTTTAGGGTTTTCTATGTACAATATCATGTCGTCGGCAAATGATGACAGTTTCACTTCCTCCTTTCCAATTTGGATCCCTTTTATTTTTTCTTCTTTTCTAAGTGCTGTGGCTAAGACTTCATGGATTGGAAAAATCAACATCATTAAAATGTCCATACTACCCAACGCAACCTACAGATTCAATGCAATCCCTATTAAAGTACCAATGGCATATTTCATAGATCTAGAACAAATACTCTAAAAGTTTATATGGAACCATAAAAGACCCCGAATAGTCACAGCAATTTTGAAAAAGAAGAACAAAGTGGGAGGGATCACAATACCAGATATCAAGTTATATTACAAAGCCATCGTAATCAAAACAGCCTGGTACTGGCACAACAAGCATATAGATCAGTGGAACAGAACAGAGAACACAGATATAGACCCTAGACAGTATGCACAATTAATATTCAACAGAGGAGGCAAGAGCATACAATGGAGAAAAGACAGTCTCTTCAATAATTGGCACGGGGAAAATTGGACAGCTACATGCAAAAAATGAAACTAGACCACCAACTTACACCATACACAAGAAAAAACTCAAAATAGATAAAAGACTTAAATTTAACCCACGAAACCATAAAAATCCTAGAAGAAAATGTAGGCCGAAAAATCTCAGACATCATATGTAGTGGAATTTTCACTGATACATTGCCTAGGGCAAGAGAAACAAAGGAAAAAATTAATACATGGGACTCCATCAAACTAAAAAGCTTCTGCATAGCAAAAGGAACCAGCATCAAAATGGAAAGGGAACCCACTCTCTGGGAGAACATATTTTCCAACCATACATCAGATAAGGGGTTAATTTCCTAAATATATAGAGTACTCATACAACTCAACAAAAGGAAGACAAATAATCCAATTAAAATGGGCAGAGAACCTGAATAGACACTTCTCCAAACAGGACATGCAAATGGCCAAGAGACATGTGAAAAAAATGCTCAACATCTCTAATCATCAGAGAGATGCAAATTAAAACAACTATGAGGTATCACCTCACACCTGCCGGAATGGCCGCCATCAACAAATCCTCAAACAACAAATGCTGGTGAGGATGTGGCGAAAAGGGGACTCTAGCACACTGCTGGTGGGAATGCAGACTGGTGCAGCCACTATGGAAAACAATATGGTGTTTCCTCAAAAAATTAAAAATGCAATTGCCATTTGGCCCAGTGATCCCACTTATTGGAATATATCCCAAGAAACCTGAAACACCAATCAGGAAGAATATATGTACTCCCATGTTCATAGCAGCACTATTTACAATTGCTAAGATCTGGAAACAGCTCAAGTGCCCATCAGTAGATGAGTGGATAAAAAAGCTGTGGTACATTTACACAATGGAATACTATGCAGCTGTAAGAAAGAAAGATCTCTTACCCTCTGAGATGACATGGAGGGACCTGGAGAGTATTATGCTAAGCAAAATAAGCCAGGCAGAGAAAGACAAGTACCACATGATCTCACTTATTTGTGGAACATAATGAACAAAATAAGCTGTTGACCAAAAGAGATCCAGAATCATGGAAGTAGGGAAGAGACTGACAAACCTCAGAGGGATGGGGTGGGAGGGGAGGGAAGAGATAAACCGAAGAACTTATATGCATATATGCACAACCAATCGACGCGGACACTAGGCTGGGGAAGGCAGGAGGGGGTGGGAGTGGGAAGGAGGGGGTCAAAGGAGAAAAAAGGAGGACATCTGTAATACTTTCAACAATAAAAAAAATAAATCTCAGTTTTATTTTGTGGGAAAGAAAATTGAAGGATACAGCTGTAAGACCCACCTGTACCCTCTGGTGCTCAGTCAGGAAGTTTTGAGAGTCAAAAGGGTATCAAGGTGGCTGAAGAAAAAGCAGCCATGGGCCCTGAGCACGTCACCTGCTCTTGAAGAGTGTCAGATGGATGCTGGTGGTCAGTGTTACTCCTGTGTTGTTCCAGCTCTGGCTTTGCTATGACGTTGCTCACCGGTGCTGATGACCAAAATCGGAGAGGAAACATCGGTGCTGTGTTTCGTAGACCAACTCAATAGAAAATCAATTCTTAGTTCAGAACATTTAAGACTAGGGGGAAACTAAGTTTTAAACGCTGGCTTTCCATCGTGAACTACACCGTTGTTAAATATCTGAACTCATTTGTTGGTTTCTCTTCAGGTTGCAAATGCTCTTCAAATGTGTAAACACAACAGGAGCTAATCCATGCAATCATTTTACATATCTTTCCTATAATATTGCAGAAATGTAGTCTTCCTGGAATATAAATGAATTAAAAGGCTATTATCTCATGCATTATTAAACATAAATCCTACCACTGACTAAATCAATTAACCGTTAACCTTCTCACAACGCAATGTGTCAGGAATCAATTTCATAAATAATATACTTTTGCAATGATAGTGTAAAGTGGGATTTCTGCTTGGCTAACACTAGAATACCAAATAAAAAACCGTGTTGGGGATGTTACCAGATACTTCTGCAGGAAAAGCAATGCATGAAAAGAATTCAAATTACCTATCATTATGCCATATGCTACAACTCTGGCTTACATAATCTTTAATTGTCTGACAGATTTATCACACTTGAAATTATTTGATATGGCTGAGCTGGATTGGATTTTATGTGTTAACTACTAGCTGCAGTGAAATAGTCCATTGTTTTAGTGTTTCTGCTTCTCAATTCATAACTGTATTGCTTTCCCTTATATTTTGAGAAACTGATCATGTCCCAAAAAAAGAGAAGAAAGCATAGCTACTGGTGCAAAGATTAAGTCACATTAAAAGAGCCACTTTTGCCAGGCCAGTGTGGCTCAGTGGACTGTCATCCCATGGACTGAGAGGTCTCGGTTCTATTCCTGGTCAGGGCACATGCCCAGGTTGTGGGCTCAATCCCCAGTAGGGGCCGTGCAGGAGGCGGCCAATCAATGTTTCTCTCTCACGTGGATGCTTCTATCTCTCTCTCTAAAAAAAAAAAAAAATCAATGAAAACGTGTTTTTTTTTTGTTGTTGTTGTTTTTTAAAAAGAGCCCCGTTCAACAGGGTCCATGGAAAGTGAGTGAAGTTGAGCCGATGCCAGCATCTGCTGGTGGAATAAAATGCCGCAAGCCAGAGTCCTAACACACGGATCTGTAATGGGAAACCCCGGCCAATTTTTAAAGTTCCAATTTCATTCCTCTGAATTGTAAGGAAGAATTCTCATGGTTGGAAAGGTTGATAAGGATAAAATACAATAGCATCACAAAGGTTTCTGAGATTTGAAAGGTTTACCTATATTTGATGCAACTGTACTTTGTCTGATAGCACTAAGCATGCTTTTCAGCCTGGAAGACATTGTGGGTTTCTGTCACATTCCGATAGGGAAAATGGACTTGAGCGAACTGGGGGTTTAAGAGGATCAGAATTTCATTAAAAGGGGCTGATAGCATATGATCTTTCCATCTCTGTATAATTTGTAGTGTTCTTAGCAAAATAGAAAACATCAAATAAGTCGAGTGCCTTTGATTTTATCACTGGAAAGAAAGTGGCGCTCTCGTCTGTCCTGTTTCAGCAGCATGACACTTCCCTTCCTCCGCACATGAACTGTGCCCTGGGAAAGCAGAATGAAGCCGAGGTGTAGGATAGGACCACAGTGGCTGACTCAGGATGGGTGCACGCTAAGAAAAGATTCCAGTGCTTAATTCCAAATTTAAATCTGTGTAAGATTGTGGAAAATGTGTGATATAGAGGAGAAATCACCAGTAATTCTGACACCCTAACTCTGTGTGTGTGTGTGTGTGTGTGTGTGTGTGTGTGAGAGAGAGAGAGAGAGAGAGAGAGAAAGAGAGAGAGAGTGTGTGTGTGTACATATTTTTATAATGTATGCATATCTCTGTGATTTAATCATGGGGACTTCTGTTTTTTCACAATTAACATTGACTGTAAGAAGGGTGATATTAAAGACACTCAACAACTGGAATAGCACCGATGTTGACACACGAGGTGTGGGCAGTAGCTATTCAGAATGGACACCAGCTAAGGAGCCATTCGCCCAGACGCATGCACACTGGCTCAGTACTGTTCTTACCCGCTGTTACAGCGTCTTCACGACGAAAGCATTCATTACTGACTTAACCACAGTTACCTAACCCCTGATGATAATAATTTAAGGTACTATTATTTTTTTGTGTGTTATAAGCTATGCAGTAAAAATTGTGTTAACATAGTTTTTAAAAATCGGATGACAAACAAACACTTATACTTGATTTTCAGTTGTGAAAACTGGAAGGTTGACAGTGGCCAAAAGGAATGAATCACAAATGAATCAAGAGTTCCTGGGTGGCATGTAGGTTCCAACACTGCTTTACTATGTGATCTCGAGTATGTCACTCAAATATATCATAAAATAGCGACCTATAATGGTTTTTCAATCTGCCATCTGAAAAGTATACCCATCACTGACAAAAGGCTCTGAGAGTATGTAATGAAAGGCATGGAAATGATCTTTACAAATAAAAACGTCTGAAAGGTTTTTGGATGGTGGGAGAAAGAACGCCCAATTTGGAACCTGGGTTGAGTCCTGGCTGGACTTCTCGCTGGCTGTGTGACCTTAAGCAAACACCGGCCACTCTGAGCCTCCCCTTCTTCAAAGGGAGGCGACATTTCTCATGCCTGCCTTGGGGTCACTCTAAGGAAACACACGGAGAGTCTCATCCACGCCCAAACACTGTTGGAATGGGAAGAATTACTACTTAGTTCATGCAAAATATCTGTATTGATATCTTTTAAGAACTCTTCCAAACACAGAAAACTGGAGAGTAACAGAACAAACATCTGTGGAATCAGCTCTCAGATGAGTAAGTGTACGTCTTTGCCCAATGTGCCCCCTTGATTCCACGCACTCCCAGAGGCACCGGGGGTCTGATGGGGCGGGCTCCCCGTGCACGCTCCAGACCTTTCACCGTGGGAGTAATGTGTACCCCTGAATAAACAGGGGCTTGTTTTACTGTCTTTAAATACCAGGGGAAGACAAGCAGACTCTGTTATAACTGGTTCACCCTGTGTGAGATCCCTCCATGCTCATGCGCACAGCTCGGTGCATCCACGTGCATCCCTGTGACCGCCGTCGTGGGGTCCTTCCCGCCGCCCGCGGCAGTTACGTTCGTTCCACGTGGAGCTTTCAGAAGCCGCACACGACTCCTCGTGCGTGGTGGGGAACATTCCCTAGGTCTGGAGAGGAATGGTCGGGTTGTGTCCGTATCTGCGCATCTCCGCCTCCCCAGATACGAGAGGCCCCGGGAGGGATCCTGGCGGCACGCACCAGCCCTCGGGCGGCTCGTCCCCACGTGCCCAGCAGCGTTCGGTGTTTGACGTTTCAGTTGCAGTAACATCCTTAAGTAAAAAGTGGGCTCACAAACAAATATTAGAATTTGACTTGATGTAGAAAATGGTAATGGTATTTTTGTTTTAGCATGGAACTATGTTATGCGAACTAAACACGTACCGTGAAAAAATAGGGAGTCCCCAGGACCCCGAGGTCCGAGCCTGACCGAAGCCCCGGTGGGTGCGGCCGCCCCTGGCCACGCCCCTGGCCACGCCCACTGCAGGCCCTCAGCATCCCTCTGGGAGAACCTGCCGCCCAGACCAGGAGGAGCACATGCAATACTCCACGGGCTGCCGGTCAGAATCACCGGCGCTAAGGCAAGGAGTCTGCATTTCCCACACACTCCTGGGGTGAGTGTTTACACCCAGGTCAGCAGGGGTGAACCCCGACTCCTCAGACAGGGTAGGAGAGACCAGGTCAGCAGAGGTGAACCCGGACTCCTCAGACAGGGTAGGAGAGACCAGGTCAGCAGAGGTGAACCCTGACCCCTCAGACAGGGTAGGAGAGACCAGGTCAGCAGAGGTGAGCCCCAACTCCTCAGGGTAGGAGAGACCAGGTCAGCAGAGGTGAGCCCGGACTCCTCAGGGTAGGAGAGACCAGGTCAGCAGAGGTAAGCCCCGACTCCTCAGGGTAGGAGAGACCAGGTCAGCAGAGGTGAACCCCGACTCCTCAGGGTAGGAGAGACCAGGTCAGCAGAGGTGAGCCCGGACTCCTCAGGGTAGGAGAGACCAGGTCAGCAGAGGTGAGCCCCGACTCCTCAGGGTAGGAGAGACCAGGTCAGCAGAGGTGAGCCCCAACTCCTCAGGGTAGGAGAGACCAGGTCAGCAGAGGTGAGCCCCGACTCCTCAGACAGGGTAGGAGAGACCAGGTCAGCAGAGGTGAGCCCCGACTCCTCAGACAGGGTAGGAGAGACCAGGTCAGCAGAGGTGAGCCCCGACTCCTCAGACAGGGTAGGAGAGACCAGGTCAGCAGAGGTAAGCCCTGACTCCTCAGACAGGTAGGAGAGACCAGGTCAGCAGAGGTGAGCCCCGACTCCTCAGACAGGGTAGGAGAGACCAGGTCAGCAGAGGTAAGCCCCGACTCCTCAGACAGGGTAGGAGAGACCAGGTCAGCAGAGGTGAACCCCGACTCCTCAGACAGGGTAGGAGAGACCAGGTCAGCAGAGGTGAACCCCAACTCCTCAGGGTAGGAGAGACCAGGTCAGCAGAGGTGAACCCCGACTCCTCAGGGTAGGAGAGACCAGGTCAGCAGAGGTGAACCCCGACTCCTCAGGGTAGGAGAGACCAGGTCAGCAGAGGTGAACCCCGACTCCTCAGGGTAGGAGAGACCAGGTCAGCAGAGGTAAGCCCCGACTCCTCAGGGTAGGAGAGACCAGGTCAGCAGAGGTGAACCCCGACTCCTCAGGGTAGGAGAGACCAGGTCAGCAGAGGTAAGCCCTGACTCCTCAGACAGGGTAGGAGAGACCAGGTCAGCAGAGGTGAGCCCCGACTCCTCAGACAGGGTAGGAGAGACCAGGTCAGCAGAGGTAAGCCCCGACTCCTCAGACAGGGTAGGAGAGACCAGGTCAGCAGAGGTGAACCCCGACTCCTCAGACAGGGTAGGAGAGACAAGTGTTGGACAAAACGTCAATCAGCGTTAATTCAAAAAGTTTGTTAAAGGGGGTTGAAGAGACAAAATGAAAACAGAAAGAAGTTTAATCACTATGTCATACATCTGAAACTAATATAACATTGTATGACAACAGTAATTGAAAAATAAATTAATAAATTAGCCAAGATATGGAAGCAACCTAGGTGTTCATTGATAGACGAATGAATAAAGAAGATGTCACACACACACACACACACACACACACACACACACACGCACACTCTGGAATATTATTCAACAATAAAAAAGAATGAAATCTTGCCATTTGCAACATGGATGGACCTAGAGGGCAATTGGCTAAGTGAAATCAGTCTGACAGAGAAAGACATAATGTATGATATCACTTACGTGTGGAATCTAAAAAAAATAAATGAATTAACAAACCAAACAGAAACAGACCCATGGATACAGAGAACAAACTGATGATTGTCAAAGGAGAGGGGGTGCGGGAGGGGAATAAAAAATAAAAAAATTAAAAAGTAAAATAACAAGGAAGAAAGGGAGGGAGGGGGAAGAAAGAAAAGCTTGCTAGTGGGTTTATGAAAATTTTGATATTATCCGTACATTTTCCTATATGCTTGAAATGTTTTAGAAAAAATAGAAATGAGGAAAAAGGGTACAAACTGTTATAAGATAAATAATAGGGATTAAAAAATAAGCAGCTAAACACTGACTTACGGCATGAGTGCCTCCTCGTGGTCGATTTTGGTATCACAGCCTTACAGACCAGCACATACTCTCACCCAGGCACAATCAAAATGCTTCCTTTAAGGCCCTGGCCGTCCAGGACTCCCTCACATGTCCTGCTCCTGGGAGGAATGCCCTGCAGAATGGATCTGGAGGACCTAGTCAATGCCAAGCACCCAGTGCTGTCCACTGTTTTCTCATTCAATTGTCAGGATGATTCCACATGTCACATTCCACAAGTGGAAAGCAGGAATGCAGAGCAAGAGCTGAGCCCACGTCGGTGTGGGAGGCTGAGCTCCCTGCTGTCCGTCCGGACCCCAGACCCCAGGACCACAGAGAGGCTGGGCGAGGGCAGAAGGGTCTGCAGCAGTTCAGGGAGCTCTTCTCTGTCACGCAAGAGAGGCACAGGAACGAATATACCTGCTTGGCTCTGTCACACTCAGGGAGTCCGAAAGAGATACAGGGCACACGTGCTGCTGTCTCCCCACCTCCGTCCACTGGTTTACCCACACACGGTGCTCACCTGTCAGGAAGGGATGATGCGTGGACAGAGAGAAAAGCAGCTCATTGCAGCCGGGTGGCTCTCAGTCTGCTGCGGGTTCCACACCCCCAGTCTTCATGTCCCTCCTAGCTCTTTACCTAAGGGATTTCAAATTCTTTACATTTCAAGAAGTTTCGGGAACTTTCTGTCTAAAGATGGCAGTATGACAAGGAAGGATGGGGACCAGGGGCTGTTCTTCAGTGCATCAGCCGGTCCTCACAGCCGCCACACCAGAGAAGGACATGGCAGAAGCCAGCAGAGCCCAGAAGCTGAGGCCGCAATATGACAGAGCAGCAGCTTAGAAACAGCCCGTGGCTGACCACAGGAGACCTGGGAGACCAGCAGAGTGGCTGTGCGGTGGCGCGCTGGGCAGCTGTAAAAATGGTGTTGCAGAGCGTTACCATGGAGGTGGGCATGGTTGTTACTGAACAATTCAGGTAGTGTAATCCTAATTTTGTGTTTTCAAAGTGACATATACATGTGTTATATATGTATGTGTATGTAAACTTTCTTTGAAATATGTTTTCATTGAGTTTTTAGAGAGAGAGAGAAAAAAACATCGATGTTACACAAACATTGATCGGCTGCCTCCTGCACCCCCCTACTGGGGATCGAGCCTGCAACCCGGGCATGTGCCCTGACCAGGAATCGAACCAGGACCTCAGTCCATGGGATGATGCTCAATCCATTGAGCCACACCGGCCAGGCTATGTATGTAAACTTTTTAAATCTGTGGATGTTGGTGTTTCCTCAGAAAATTAATAATGGAACTGCCATTTGGCCCAATGATCCCACTTCTCAGAATATATCCTAAGAAGCCTGAAACACCAATCAGAAAGAATATATGCACCCCTGTGTTCACAGAAGCACTATTTACAATAGCTAAGATCTGGAAACAGCCCAAGTGTCCATCAATAGATGAGTGGATAAAAAAGCTGTGGTACATTTACACAATGGAATACTATGCAGCTGTAAGAAAGAAAGATCTCTCATCCTTTGAGACAACATGGAGGGAGCTGGAGAGCATTATGCTAAGTAAAAGAAGCCGATCAGAGAAAGACAAGTACCACACGATCTCACTTCTTTATGGACTATCATGAACAAAATAAGCTGATGATCAAATAGATCCAGAGGCATGGAGGTAGGGAACAGACTGACAGACCTCAGAGGGAAGGGGCGGGGGAGAAATAAACTAAAGAACTTATCTGCATGTATGCACAACCAATGGACACAGACAACAGTGTGGGGAAGAGAGGAGGGGGTGGGAGCGGGGAGGAGGGGGTCAATGGGGAAAAAGGGGTGGACATCTGTAATACAACAATAAAGAGAAATAAATAAAGTAAAATCTAGGAATGTAAACTTTAGAACACAAATACAAGACTGGAAGGACATATACCAGAAATTAATGGGTAGTTTTATAATACTTTTTAGAGCCGTTTTACTAATCTGTATATGCATATGAATTTGTATACATGTATGTACATACTTATGCACATACATACATATTCCAAACTATAAAAATTTTAGAAAAAAATAGGAAAAACTTTTAGGACCTAGGACTAAGCAAAGAATTCTTAGATTGGACGTCAAAAGCATGGCCCATAGAAGGAAAAATTGATAAACTGGACCTCATCAAAGTGAAAAGTTTTGCTTTACGAAAGACCCTGTTAAAGGGATGTAAAAGCAAGCTAAAGACTGGTAGAGATATTTGCAAACCACATAATCAACAAAGGACTAGTATGTAAAAAGAACCTTAAAACTCAGCAGTAAAGAAACACAATTAGAATATAGGCAAAAGACATGAACAGCCACCGCCCTGAAGAATATGTGCGGATGGCCTGTAAGCGCGTGAAATCAGTCACCTCATTAGCCATTAGGGAAATGCAGATTGGAACAACAATGTGATGTCACTTCACACCTGTCCTAATGACTGAGACAGAACACAGTGACAACAGCAAATGCCGATGAATGCAGAAAAGCTGGGCAACCCCTACATTGCTGGAGGGAGTGTAGAGTGGCACACCCCTTCTGGAGGACAATTTGGGAGTTTCATATAAAACTGAACATTCGATCACCATGCAACCCAGCAGTTATGCTCCTGGGTGTTTGCCCCACACCGGTGAAGACCACGTTCACACAAAAAACCCGACACGACTGTTCATGCAGCTTTATTTGTAATAACTGAACAGTGAAGCAACCCGGAAGTCATAGGTAAGTGATTAAACAACTGTGGTACATTCATACCGTGGAGTACTACTCAGTATTTAGAAAAGAATATACCACTGATAGTCACAACCCAGATGGAGCTTCAGAGGTTGTGTTGAGGGAAAGAAGCCAATCCCACAAGGTTCCATGCTGTGCTATTCCATTGATATAACCTTCTTGAAATGACAAAATTAGAGAAATAGAGAATGGATTAGTAAGCATTTCAAGGGGTTATGGAGGGGAGGTGGGGTGGTGGGAGGCAGTTGGGTGTGGTTATAAAAGACCAACATGAGGGGTCCTTGTGGTGATGACATTTTCTGCATGTTGATTGTGATGGTGATAAAATTGCATAGAAACACACACACACACACACACACACACACAGAATGGGTAAAATGAGGGAAACGGAACAAGACCAGTGGGTTGTATCAATATCCATATCTGGATTGTGATATAGTGCTCCAGGTTTCCATGACATGACAGATGAGGAAAACTGAGTGTAGGCTAGCAGGATCTTTCTCTATTATTTCTAGTGACTGCATATATGTCTACGATCTCAGAAAGTTTGATTTTAAAAGTTATATAATAGTTATAAATTATCTAGCACATATTTATATAATTCTATAACATATAATTATAGTACAGTAGTCCCCTTTATTCATGGTGTACTTTTCTGTTGTTTCAGTTACCCACAGTCAGCTGTGGTCTGAAAACATTAAGTAGAATATTAAAAAATAGACAACCGTCAGTTCTAAGTTATGCACATTTCTGAGTAGCATGATGGAATTTCACAGCGTCCCACTCCGTCCTGCCTGGACGTGACTCATCCCCTTGTCCAGGTCTCCTCGCTGTGTCCACTCCCCGCTCTGTCACTCAGTACCCACTGAGGCGTCGCAGTGCTGGTGCTCAGGTGACCCTTATTTTACTCACGGATGGCCTGGAAGCGAAGAATAGTGGTGCTGACAATTCAGAAATGCCACAGAGAAGCCATAAAGCACGTCCTTTAAGTGAAGAGGTGTGTGTGTGCACCAGGTCCTTGTATAATGTTTCGTTCACCATCGTTTCATTAACACATTTGAGAAAAAATATCAGTTCCAGGCCAGGGCCACTGTGCGGAGTTTGCCCATTCTGCCACGTTTCGTGGGTTTTCTGTGGGTCCTCCGGTTTCCCACAGAGGTAGGCTCCCAAAGGTGTGCACGCGAGGTGAGCTGGCCGGTCTCCGCTGTGCCGGTCTGAGTGGGTGTGGGTGTGGGCGGCCCTCCGATGGAAGGGCGTCCCGCCCAGGGTGGGTCCCGCCTGGTGCCCTGAGCTGCCAGCGGAGGCTCCGGCACCCACAACCCTAAACGGGAATCAGCAGGTTGGAAAAGAATGATCATACTTGTATCTCATTAATCTTTCTTAACTGTATGTAGAGCTCACGTGTGTGTCAGTGTTTAGTATGAGAAGTGTTTGGGGTCTTTATTTAGAGGTTTGGTGATGTTTTGTGACCAGCATGATGCCATAGGAACTTAACTCTGGTCTGTATTAATTAACCTGTGGCAGAACTGGTTTCATTATGTCGTTTTACTTAAACTCGCAGTTTCCAAGCACCTGTCGGAGGTGTTAAGGGAGGACTTTCTGTATAGGGGACGGGCAGTGTACGGAGGGTTTGGTTCTGTCTGGGCTTCCAGGCGCCCACTGGGGGTCTCGGAACATATCCCCTGTGGATGAGGGGACTACTGTCTATATACTACACGGTAGGGTGTTATTTAAAAGAAGTATATTTATTATCAATACAAGAACTTGACCAATTTAAAATATTCAAGAATTTTGTTGCAAGATACAATTAATAATTTGCTCCTTTTTTTTAGCAAAATTCTATGAAAGCGTCTGTTCTCATTGTAGCGGTTCTTCTCCTGTTCTCACTCAAATCCACTTTCATTAGGGGTCACCTACACCATTTTACCAAAAGATACTGAAACTGCCAGTGAGCTACCCGTGTTGACTTCAGGCCACTGCTCGGTCCCACCTCTCCTGACCCGCAGCATATCGGTCGTGCGGGGTGACACCCTCCTCCGCATACTTTCTGCGTGTGGTTTCCTGTCCCCCCTTCTGAGAGCAGAGTGCCCCAGACCCGTGGCTGGACGTCTCCCCCTCTCTGTCTGCATGTTCTGTGACATTACCCAGTTTACGGTTTTAAATTCCATTTATGTGCCAAGGACTCGATTTTCTGTTTCTAGCTCACTCCTTCCTCTTGACCTGCAGACTCACGGCGTACCCACTGCACCCCTGGAACCTCCGTTTGGATATCACGACGTCTTAACATTCAGCAGGCCCCTAACCAAGCCTCTGAGCTCCAACATCATTCCCCCCAAAAGGCCTTCTCCATCCCAGTCCCCCCTCCCGGTCGATGGCACTTCCATATTTCCCTTTGCTCAGGCCAGAATCCCTAATGTCTTGAGGTTGTCTCTGACTCCTCTTTCTCACACCCCAACATCTAGTCTGTCAGCAAATCCTGATGATTCTACCTTTTTAGAATTTATTCAGGATTAAACGACTTTTCCGCACTCAGATCTCTGCCTGTCTGGTCCTAGCCATCAATGTCTCTGAATGGGCTACTACACTAGCCTCTACCCCTGTCCCCAAGTCACCATAGGTTCCAGAGCGATCCTTTAGAGCCCAGATCAGATATCAGTCCTCTGCTCAAAACCGTTCAATTAACCACAAGATGCAGTCAGGTGACCCGCTGCGCTGGCCCGGCCTCCCTGGTCACCTCTCGGCCATTTCTCCCCTTTGCTCGATACTGCGGCTGCACCAGGCTCCAGGCTGTTCCTCGGGTGCGCTGGGCTCACGCCACATTGGCCTGGAAGGCTCTCGCCCTGAAAGCTGTGTTACGAATTATCCCAGCTCCTTCTAAACTTGGCTCATCTCGCCCTGGCCGGTTTGGCTCAGCGGTTAGAGCGTTGGCCTGCGGACCGGAGAGTCCCGGGTTCGGTTCCCACTAAGGGCTCGTACCTCAGTTGCAGTTTGTCCCCAGCCCCGGTTGGGGTCATGTGGGTGGGAGCCACTCGATGTGTCTCTCTCACATCGATATTTCTCTCTCTCTTTTCCTTCCTCTCTGTCTCCCGCTCTATCTGAAGATAAATGCAAAAATGTTCTTGGGTGAGGATAAAAAAAAAAAAAAAAAAAAACTTGGCTCATCTCATTCCCTGTGAAGCCCACCTTGACTGCTACTCAGCAGTGAGCACCCTCTCCCACTTAGCACTCAGTGTCCCCCGTGGTTCTTCCCATAGCACTGGCCCCTTCCAACTCACTGCATTGGTGCACGGGCCGCTGTAACAAGTACCGCACATCGAGGCGCCTTGCACAACAGAAATGTGTCCTCTCCATTTTGGAGACTGGAGGTCCCAGATCAAGCTGTCAGCAGGCCTTGCTCCCTCTGAGGGCTCCAGGAGGGAATCCTTCCTCGACTCTCCTGGCTCCTGCCAGTTGCCAGCAGTCCTCGGCACTCTTTGGCTGTGGCTGCATACCTCCAGTCTCTGTCTGCACGTGGCCGTCTTCCCTCTGTGTCTCTGTACAAACGTCCCTCTTTGGATAAGGATGGCAGTCACATTGGATTCAGGGCCCAACTAACCCGACGTGACCTCGCTTTAACTTGATGACATCTGCCAAGACTCTTCATCCAAGTAAGGCCGCATCACAGGTTCGGTGGACGCACATTTTGGGAGGATACTGTTGAACCCACACACATACCATATAATCATGTTATTGATTTATTTTATTATTCTGTACTTTTTCAGAGGCAGGAATTTTTGTCTGTTTGGTCCTGAGTCGATTCCAAGTTCCTAGTACATTGCCCAGCACACAGTACAGACTCAGTAAGTTGAATGTACCCTTCTGTATCATACAGTGAATTTGAGGGGTTATTGACACCCCTCAGTGGTGTACTGCCCATGGACAAAGTCAGTCAACTCCTTAGACAGAGTTTACTGAACAAAAAGACAAATACAAAATACCATGTGTTCAACTTAAAACAGAGACCTTATCTGGCCATTTAAAATAACTCTTCGGTTTTCTAAATCAAATTATTCTGGCATTTTTTTAGTAAAAATTTCCCAATACTTGAGGAGATTCGTGGAGATAAGGGGCTGTGTCGGCCTCATTCAGATACATATGTGCTTGTTAGCAAAGTGTGTTAGCGATAGCCGCTTCGTCGCTCGCTTTCTGGTGGACCGTGGAGTTCCTGGAGCCAAAGCAAACCCACAGGATCTAAGTGAACCCGGGGTGCCTGAGGCCTGCTGCTGTTCCCTGATGCACCAGGCGGTTCGCTCCGTGTCTGCTAGGGGCTACGAAATTAGCAAAAGAGCCCAGTGGGATCCGAGAGCCGTGAAGAAGGCACTCTGGGTCTCATCTCTCCCACCCCTAAGAGTTAGACCTTGTCCAGTCCAACCGTGGTGTATGTGGTGTGTGCATGTGTGTTTGTGCATGTGGACACGTGTGTGGTGTGTATGTCACAGGGCCAGAGTGAAGCCTTCACCTTGGGCACCCAAAACCTCAGTAATCCAGTAAATAGTATTTTTTAAAATAAAAAATAATGTAAAAAATATCCACAACAAATAAATTACCAAAATTTAAAATTAAAACAGGCTGTTGGGTGTTTGTTTTATGACCCTGCATTATTGTACATGGGGGACGACCAGCCATTCCTGGTCCGTGTGACCAGTTGTCCCATCCCCTTTCGGGTGGGTTCATGAGCGCTGACAGTTATATGGGAACAGATTAAGCAAAGTGGGTATTGTATGTAGTCATCTTTATTGTAGAGTTTTTATTAAATGTTGTACTTGGTTCAAAATATGAGGGATACCTTGATAAGCGCGTGTAGGAACACATTTTTCCTTTTACCCCACACTCCAGTATGGGTCAGCACACCAGTGTGCATGCGTGTTCATGTGTGTGTGTGTTCACTTCCCTTTCTGGCCTTTGGCTCTGAAACATCTCTGGATGGTTATGTGATGACTGGTCAGATTCATTTAAGAGGATCCCCCAGGCTTTGACTGTGTTTCTGCACCAGTGCGCGGGCAGGTGCATCCTGGCTTACCCCAAGGTGCCCTGGGCGTTCCTGAGAGCCCCCATGGGGACACGCAGCCCGGTCCCTCTAGCCTAGCATAATTGACATTGCGATCCATACACGGGACACTGTGGGACTTCATAAGAAATGCAGTCATTAATAAATCAACAAGCAGCCCAGCTGGTGTGGCTCAGTGGACTGAGCGTCGTCCCACGGACTGAGAGGTCCTGGTTTGATTCCCGGTCAGGACACATACCCAGATTGCGGGCTTGATCCCCTGTGGGGGGTGTGCAGGAGGCAGCTGATCGATGTTTCTCTCTCACATCGATGTTTCTATCTATCCCTTCCTCTCCCTCCAAAAATCAATAAAAATATATTAAAAATAAAAATAAATAAATCAACGAACAAAAAGCGCTGGTGAGGTTGTGGAGAAAAGGGAACCCCGTGCTCTGTCGGTAGGAATGCAGATTGGTGCAGCCACTATGGAAAACAGTACAGAGGTTCCTCCAAAAGTTAAAAATAGGACTATCATATGACCCAGCAATTTCACTTTTGTGTATTTATTCTAAGAAATTCAAAATACTAATTCAAAAAGACGTATGTACCCCTCTGTTCATTGCAACATTATTTACAATAGCAAAGGTATAGACGTAGCCTCAGTGCCCACTGATGGACGACTGGATAGAGAAGAAATGGTGCGTATGTACAATGGAATGTCGCTCGGCCATAAAAGGAACGAAGTCTTGCCACGTGGGAGTGGTGGGTATCAAAAGTGAGGGGACTGAGAAGTACAAGTTCGTGGTTACAAGACAGTCACGGGAATGTAAAGGGCAGCGCAGGGAACGCAGGGGTGGGCAAGAGTAGTTTACGGCTGTGAGTACACGAAACAGTGTATTCTTATATGATTATTAATTATTATATTATTTCCTTATATTACAATTATAAACCTGCTTTTGCCCACCCCTGTGTAGCCAATGATAAGGTACCAGCTGGGTACTAGACTTACCGGGTCATCACTTCCTAAATTATACAAACTTCTAACCACTGTGCTGTGCACCTGTGAACAATATAATGTTGTATGTCAACTGTAATCGAATAAACAGAGAAATACAGTCATACACGTTAGGGAAAAAGTCTCCACGATCTTTTCCTCCACACCAGGCACCATGAGTCCTGAATCCTTAAATGCATGAGGACTCCTCTGTCTGGAGCACACGTGTGCCTACAGCTCAGACACTCTTTAACTGAACGTTGATGAAAACTCAAGTTCCCACCCTTTCTTTCATTCTTTAACTGGACAGATGTAAGGAATAGAGGCAAAGATGAAGGGCGGAGTCCTCTGCTGCTGCGATGAGGATCCCGTTCTTCCTTCTGACCTCCCGATGGCACCCGCACCCCACTGCGGACGTTCAGCAGAGCTGGGCGCCGAACAGGCTTCTGGTGCTTCCCGCGCTTGCAGAAGCCACAGCTGGCTCTCCGGTTCGGGAATTCCTCCAGCTTGCGGTTTCAGACTTTTCACTGATCTCTGTGGGCTCACTGCTTTGTCCAGGACTGTGGTCTGGCAGCCCTGCAGCACTGTGGCTGGAGTTTCCTTGGGGACTAAACTCTGCGAAGGGCGAAGCTGGGTAGAAGCTCTAGATGGGATCCCGCCTTCTCCACCCGCGAGTGGCTCGGATGCTCTGCCAACATGATTGTTTTCTGTGGCGGGCACCGTGCAGATGGGCTCGGAGGAGACCAGCGTGGTTACCATGGAGTGCACACCGGTGGGGAGAGTCCTGCCAGATACGCTGGGTCCTGCTGAGCCCATGGGACTCAAGGTCATTTTTAGCAGAGTGGCTGCTGGGAGTGCTGGGGTTTCACTGCCCACTCTGTGGGTAACTGCCTGTTCCCACGAGCCCCGGAGCTGTGGTCTTTTTCACCTGCCCTGAAAGTGGCTCAGAGAAGCCAGAGCAAGTCCGTAGGGCCAGCCCTGAGTGTCCCTGAGAGGACAGAGAATCCGGGAAGAAGGATTGTGTGCAGCATTGCTGCTGCCCGACACCATTGACTCTGCCCCACCTGCTGTGGGTGCGAGGCTGGCTGAGCGGGTGGTGAAGTGGAGGGCCGCTGGATCAGCACGCCGACGCCCCGCTGTGGGAGCCCACGCCGCAGGCCCGCGTGCCCGCGATGGACTGCAGGGCCCCCTGCTGGGCCTCCCGGCTCCGCTCAGCACTGTCTCACCTCGTGGCGTTTCTGTCTGCTCATTTTTGCACCATTATTCTGTCCGAATTCAGCAGCAGTGTGCACTGAGCTTACATTTTTGACAGCGATTTTGGCTTCAGTGCCCTGTGGTGGGAAGACAGGTGCCTTACACAACTCTTAATGGTCTCGGCGATTAGAAACTACCATGACACTCACAGGCGATCTCTTTAAAACTGGTGATTGACAGAGTTCTTGGGGAAAAGCCTTTCTAGCATCAGACTGTCATGTAATATATAGCTTGAGGTATTCCCATCCTTTGTCTAGGGATGACATATATGTGGATTTAATTCACAGCATTTTTGCACTGGTGTGGGGACCCACAAAGAGAAAATGACAAGACAAGATCCTTTTCCAGAATGTATAAAATAAAGAAACAATTTCCGGGAAATTCTGACACTACAAATAATTATGTATTGGTCTTATTAAATAATTTCAAGTAGGAAATAATTTTTGTTCACCTTAAGTAAAAATAATTTAAAAGCAAGTACACTACTATTAGTAGTAAAGGAAAAATTAAAATAATTATATAGATTTATTTTCTACTTAAGCATTGAAATTATGGAAAAGGAATTTTACTTTAAGAATAGGGATGGATACTTCTCTGTAATCAGGAAAATATTGAAAAGCTTGAATGTAGTTGACTGGCCATGGTTCTTAGAATAAAAACCACGCTGGCTGACGGGAGCTGTTCGGTGCAGTGAGCTCTCCTTCCTCTCTTCTCTCTGTTGTCACTGACAGACCAGGCTGCCCTCACTCTCTCCACTGGCATACCCCTCACCATCCTTCGGGTACTGACATGCTACCTCCTGCCCCAGGGACTTTGCATATTCTGCTCCCACCCCAGTCCTATCCTCTTCAGTCTTCACACTAGTGAAGATCTCAGCTAAAGTATACCATCTCCAGGGAAGCCTGTCCTGACCTTCTTGACTAGATCAACCCTCACCCCCACCACATCAGCCACACACACAATACCCACGTCAGAGCTCTTGCCAGAGTTGCACTTTTATAGTTACACTGAAGAATGTTTAATAATCCCTCTCGTCTGGCCGGTGTGGCTCAGTGGTTGAGCGTCGACCCATGCACCAAGAGGTCGCCAGTTCAATTCCCGGCCAGGACACATGCCCAGGTTGTGGGCCAAATCCCCAGTGGGGGGCATGTGGGAGGCAGCCATTCGATGTTCTCTCTCATTGATGTTTCTGTCTCTCTCTCCCTTTCACTTCCTCTCTCTCTAAAATCAATAAAGGAAAAAAATAATAATAATCCCTCTCAACCTCTCCATAGCCCATGAGTGGCTTAAGAGCTGGGGCTAAGCCTGGCTTTGCTCATCGTAATATCCCTTTTGTCTGTTTGAATGCCTTAATAAAAATTTTGGAAGGAAGTGAAGACAATCATTGTGAGACCAGTCCATTTTTAATGACTAATTTATTGGCTATAAAGGAATTTGTTTTAAAATCCTTGCTGTGTTTCAGATAGAGGTTTTGTGTTTTGATGAATAGACAGTGTTACAGAGAACATTTTATAGAGATGTAACTGACATAACATCGTGTATAGGTGTTGATTTGGTACAGCCAACAACTCCATCAGGTCACATGACTATCATTTCTTTTTAATAGTGAGAACACGTAAGGTCTAGCCGCTCAGCAATTTCAAGTATATAACAGTCCTGTTGACTAGAATCACCGTGCTGTGAACTAGATCTCCAGAATTTACTCATCCTTTCATTGCAAATTCTTTTCTTCTATATTTGTTTGTCTCTCGCTACAACATGTCCACTGTGGTCTGGGTGGAAGCGAAATGTTTGAGATGCAGTTCCTGCTGCTCTGAAGCCCCCCCCGCCCCGCCCCCCCCCCCCCAAATACAGGGTGGGGGAATAGTTAAATGCCCTGAGAAACTGAATTTTCACAAAAGTGATGCAGTGATGGAGCATGTTTCTGCCCAAACACTCATGGGTACAGCTACTGGGGAGACAACTCTGCTCTTACTGTCAAAAGAATGGCCCATTGTAAGTTTCCTATAATATCTATTGCTCTAGGACTAGGGTTTTATGTGTTAATATCAACACTTCTGGGTTGGATATATCTAGGTTATAGGAACTTTGAAACACAATTTTATTGATCCATAGAATTAAAGAGAAAAAATAGGCTGATGTGGAAGACCAATAGAACATTGGAGTAGAATTCCATATAAGAATTTTCCAACGAAGGAACCCTTCAACAAACCTTCCTGAGGCGTCATTTATTACCGAATACGATGTGAGCTTCCTTGCTCCGGCAGTCCTAGGCTGGAGCGACCCTTGCATCCTGTAGCGCTCATTGGGTGTCTGCCCAAGCCCATTACCCACCCCCACCTCTCTGCAACTTTCCTTTTCCTCTAGTAATTCTCAGCAATAAGTATCCAGGTTTAAATGTATATAATTTATGTTTTCTGTATTTCTAACATACCTAAATACATAGATTTTTTGTTTTTGTTTGTTGTTTGTTAATCCTCACTCATGGCTATTTTTCCATTGATTTTTAGATAGAGTAGAGGGAAGGGAGAGAGAGAGACATCATGTGAGAGAGACACATTGAGTGGTTGCCTCCCACACAACCCTGACTAGGCGGGGCATCAAACCTGCAACCCAGCTATGTGCCCTTGACTGGGAATCGAACCTGAGACCCTTCCGTCCAAGGGCCGATGCTCTAACCACTGAGCAACCCGGCCAAGGTGGTAGGTTTTTATTTAGGAAGTCAGGCTAGTAGATATTTGCAGTGATAGGTTTTCTAAGTATTTATATATGGATTTCTAAAACAAGTAGGTTTTATACAGACATATTTTTAGACTTTAGGTTCTGTAAAAAGTTGTTTGAGGATTTGGCATTTAAATACTTATTGGATCATTAGCCCACCATTTGACCATAAAACTTAATTTAGTTTAAACATAATCCAGCGCAATTAATGATAAAAAAGTAAATGAATTTTAATTGCCTTTCAGTGTGTTCTATACTGTAGTCAATTCAGGTTTTCCAGGAATGTACTGTGTGGCTTAGTGGAAGGACAGAAGCATCTATCAAGCCATGTATTTTACACTTAATATCACAGATGGTTCTTATGTTCGTGGGCTTAATTCTCAAGTATTCTCCAAAACTGATTATTAGGCTTTTAAAAAATAAAGTATTTCTAATAACCTAATCACTTTAAAATCAAGAAACTACTTTCTAAATCAAACTAGCTTAGTGGTTTATGTAATTCGAATTGTAATACGGTCTCTCCCAATATTGGTAACTACACCTGCATGGCTTCTACATTTGATCATGAGAAAAAAATTCGTTTTTAAAATTGTCTTATTTAACCAGAAACATTAAAATGAGAATATATATTTAGTAATAAACCACAGCACAGGACCTAATCGAGTACTATTATGTTGACCCTATCAAGTTCAGGGATGTGTAATAAATGGAAGGGGCATGAGGGGGGAGCAAACCCAGGGCTTTTTTGTCCTTTTTACCAAAGTAGAAAAGGGACAAGGGGATATGCATAATTTTGTTGAGCTAATGTCATTTTAAATCACACCAGCTGTGTTTAGTGTATCTATTATGACAAATTTATTTAATGTGTACATTAATGAGGAAACTTGAAACAAGTCAAAACAACTCATGAAATCTCAGAAAATGGAGAGGAGGGCTTACTCTGAACGTTATCTGAAAGTTTTTATGTTACCCAAATGACTGCCCTTGAGTTTAGGTCATTAAACAAAACTTTCCAAACCCACCGTAGCTGTTGAGGGTGACTTTGATGGTGTTTCCGATTTCAGCTGAGCTCCCCACGTGTGGGCACGCAGAAAAGCACCTTGTTCCCCAATAAATAATATTAGATGGCTGCTCTATTATTGTGAAAAGCTTTGGATCTGACAGTCTAGCAGTTGGTGTTCCTCTTTCTCTCGGCACTCTTGTAAGACAGGTAATTGCTCTTCATCTCATCTTATAGGTGAACAGATGAAATAACCTACCATTGTATAGGCAGTGCCCGAGCAAAGGTCACAATTCACGATTCAGAAACGTCGTCTGTGCCTTTGCTTACTGAAATGTTCAGCAAATTTCCAGAACAAACAAGGAAGCCCCGTTTTCAGGCAGGAAGGTGGACTAGAGGGATACTACTGACAGCCGAAATATTTCGTTTCCAGCCGTGTGAACGAATTGCCCCTTCTTTATTCCTCCCTAAATCTTCATCACCATTATTCCGAGATCACTATATTGTAGTTCAAGGCGGAGGAAGAATTCAAGCTGGGAAATCCCGATTCTGTGATTTAAGCCTTGCCTCGGGGAGCATGCTAATGTTTTGCAGACATCCTCCCACACGGTTGCCACCTTTCACTCTGTTAATCCAAGTGTACATGTGAAAGGGATATGTCGAGTCGTCAGTGTCATTTCTAGGTCATGTGTGTGTGAATCGCCCTGATACCAGCCGCTGACGCTGACATCCAGAGAACCCGCCAATGAGGCGAGTTTCCTTTTAGGTTTGTGACCTGCCCCAAGCTGTCACTGAATAGGATAACTGCCTCAGTCTTCTGCCCTCCAGGCTTGTCGGGGTAAAAGAGCAAACGAACTCCAAGTTAGACCTGGCTGGCTCTATTGAAACCGCATAGATATTGAAGAGAATGGACGATAAGGCTTGGCAGTTTATAAACGTGGGATTTAATAGTAAAGAGGAATTTAGCCCTAGGACTGGGTGCTCTAAAGGTCCTTTGGTGACATGCCCTTCCCTTTTACAGGAAAAAAAGTGGAGCACATAGATAGTGTGAGTGTCTCTAGGGAACACGGTGTCTTGGCATTTAGAAGTAAAATACAAGTAGTTGTTTGCAAAATAAAAAGCTTTGAGTGTGTGATTCATCCTTTTGTATTTTCATATGAGGTGGCACTTGTAGCCGTGAGCTTTTCCCAGAAGCAGGGGCTCTTAATTTGCAGGTGTGCAGAGCATCAATCAAGTATCTGCTTGGTGTGCGGGAGATGCGCTGGGGCTGGGGCACGGATAGGTGGGCAGGGAGATGGAGAATCCTGTGTGTGTGTATTTTATACCTATAAATATAGTTACATATTTCATTCTCATGTTATCTATGTCTTTGCTCTACACATATTGACTTTTCTGTTGTCCTACTGAGCTTGGGTAAGCGGAGAGGACATTTTCAGCCAGCTCTCAGGCCGGCTTACATCACAAGAACCGTCTCACGAAATCTGCAGGCCGTGCAGGAGATGCCAAGAAGGTTGCAGACAGGCCTGAAACCAAGAATCAACATTTGGCATCAGCCTTTGCTAGTGCCTTGCCTGCAGCCAGATCCCCCAGCCCTGTCAGCACGCGTGTTGCTGTGCGGAGCACATTGGTATATAAGCAGAGGCTCAAAGCTGAGCCGCAGCAGCGACCAGAAGAGCGTGGAGACGTGAATAAGGGCTTCATAGGAGTTGCCTGTACAAATGAGGACTGTGACGCGGGCACAGGTACCCTGGGGAAAGGAGACACACTCAAGTGGAAGGGGACCGACTGATTTAGGAGAGGGAGAGGGACATGTACAAGAATGCCATGAATCTGAGAAAAGGAAAACTTGAGATGAGTACAGAGAGTTTTTTAATGAGAACTTGGAGAATGCAAGGAGGCTGGCCTGCATACCCTATGGCTATTGTGACTGTTTCTCTGTTATTGTTACCTCTGCTGACAGCTGGAAACAAAACTGGGCACTGATGAATTACAGCTTAGTTCCCACTCCAGGTTCATCAACCCCACAGTCCTAGCGATACGCCACTTGTTATCAGCATCTGCTTCTAAGAGAGCTGTGGAGTGAGGGAAACTGGGCTGAATTTAAAAAATCAAATGATATCATGTATATAAAAATGCCTCATGCACTGTAAACTGAAATATGAATGTTAGTAATAGTAAATCCATTTCTGACAGAACGCATCTCTCTGGTTTCCTTACTGCCCCTCCACCCTGAGGTCTCCCAGCTGGGGTGGGGCGTTTGCCCCCAGGTCCCGCTGTGCCTGAGTGAGGCTCACCTGGTGTTAGGGCTGACCTGCAGTTTGGAGAAATGCTACAGACCCAGTTCGTCCTCCCTGGAAGCTGATGGGTGTTCTCCCGCTATTAAGTGTGTGCCTTTTGTTGTTGTTGTTCTGTAATGGCGTTCTTTAAGACAGCTTTCTATATTTATTTTTTTATCAATTTGTTTATATTACAGATGTTTCTCCTTTTTCCCCATTGACACCCTCCTCCCGATCCTGTCCCCCCCCTCCTTCCAGCATTGTTGTCTATGCCATTGGTTACGCACACATGCATATAAGTTCTTTGGCTTATCTCTTCTCTCCCCCGACCCCCTCCTCTGAGGTTTGTTAGTCTGAACCCTACTTCTATGTTTCTGGTCTATTTTGTTCATCAGCTTATTTTGTTCATTATATTCCACAAATAAGTGCGATCATGTGGTATTTGTCTTTCTCTGATTGGCTTATACAGCTTTCTATATTTAAAAAAAAATCTCTCTGAACTGTGGCCGCCGTCGCAGGTGGAATTTCGGGGAAGCAGCGCTCACTCTCACCAGCCTTCGCATCGGGAAGGAAGATGTTCCCTGACTGCGGTCTGACTTTCAGAAATCTGCTGCTCCTTCTCCAGCTGCCTCTTCTCCGTCTGTGAACTGGACTGTCGTGCACATTCTTACAGGGAAACGTGGAAACACAGGATCTCCATTTAGCTGGGAGACTTGGTGACTGGGGAGGAGAGTCCTAGTAACGGAATTTTCTGGTTAATGTAGAGCTAGCAAGAATCTTTCGCCCTGGCCGGTTTGGCTCAGCGGTTAGAGCGTCGGCCTGCGGTACAGAGAGACCCGGGTTCGGTTCCCACTAAGGGCACGTACCTCTGCTGCAGTTTGTCCCCAGCCCTGGTTGGTCGTGCGGGTGGCAGCCACTCGATGTGTCCCTTTCATGTCGATGTTTCTCTCTCTCTCTCTCTCTCTCTCTCTCCCTCTCTCTCCCTCCCGCTCTATCTGAACAAAAGAAAAGAAGAATCTTTCTTTTGTTCAGGTTCTAGTCCAAAGCCTTTCTCCAGTGTTTCATCGTACTCCCTTGCCTTATAAATATAGATTGTTGAGCACTATCACATCCTGACTTGGTGACTGAGAACCTTTCAGGATCGGAGGGTGCTCGTTCTCAGCGTCAGCTGACACGGAAAGCTGGTGATCGGGCGGAAGCAGGAGCGATGGGAGCGCTCCCTCCTCCAAGTGAGCAGTGACTAGACTGCGGTGGGATGGGGCAGGTGTGGAGTTCTGAGTCCTGAGGAAAATGAGCAGACTAACACTTAGTGTTGGTAGCAGTGGAGGTGAGATCTACAGGGAAAAGAAATCAAATGGAGGAAAAGACAAGGCATCTGGGTTATATCCGTCAGGATGGATTTGTGCGCCACAGAAAATCCAACAAAATTGTGGCCTAAACAAGGGAGAATTAATTTTTCTGTCACGTAAAAGGAATCTGGAGATATCTGGAAAGCTTATATGACTTGGTGTTAGGGACCCAAGCTCCTTCTGTTATATTTCTCTGCCAACTTAAGTTCAAAGCTGCTTCCTCCAGGTCCAAAGGGCCGTTTGAACTCCAGCCATTACGCCGGCGTTTTCGTCAGTAGGAAGGAACAGCAGCCACACGTGGGTGAGTTTCTTTCTTTCCAAAGCAGTTTCCGAAAGACACACACTACAGTTCTGCTGACATTTCCGGGATCAGAACTTAGACGCTTGGTCCTACCTAGCTGCAAAGGAGGCTGGGAAATGTCATCTTTCCCCAGGTGGCCACGTGCCCCATGACCATTGTGGGGTAGCAGAGCTACGGTGGAAGCGGGGAATGCACACGGGGAAACAGCCAGCAGCCTCTGCCATGAGGTTTGGGGACCAAGGATGACTGTTGTGTCAGGGAAACAGCATCTGTTAGAGGGACTCCACGACAGGACTCCCACCACTGCTTTGCTGCTGACTCCATGGGTGACACTGGCAGGTCACTTCACTGAGGCAAAGTCCTGTCATTTTTAAGTGTAAGTGCAGATCCCGTTCCTCTCTCAGATCACTTCCCCCTCGAACTTGCTACAACTTCCATCCTCCTGAAGGCGGTTGGTCAAAACCAAACCAGAGCGATCCATGACTTTAGCTATTTAGCATTTCATACCTCGAGGATTGACTGTGTGGATGCTCCTTGGCCTGTGAAAAGAAAAGTCACTCAGCAAATTGAAGCATTTAATACACTGAATAAAATGGTGTAATGAATTAAAAGATTAGTCAGACCTGATATTTCACAGGGAATTAAATGTTGGCAGCGTCCAGTTCAGGGTGTTCTTCAAGTGAGCATTCTCCACTCCGACTGAAATTAGCATGATAATTTATTATAATAAGATCCAGTTGCCCACTCAAGCATGAAATCATTCAAGGAGATAAAATTACAGAAAGAACCCCAGGCAAGGGGATTGTTTATCTCAACAAGAATTTGAGTATCTACTAATTGCCCAGTATTGTGCTAGGGACAAAGAGACATTTCCAAGCTAGTGTGCGTCACAGCCAAGCCGCGGAAGCCCGTTAAGGTGTGATCCATGCAGTGACCCCAGTGCACAAAGTGGAGACAGAAAAGGGGAGAGAGCAAAGTGCACTTGACCCTGGAACAACGTGGCTGTAAATTGCGCAGGTCCATTTATATGCAGATTTTTTTTTTCGATAAATACCTGTAATCTTTTGGATCCATGGTTGGGACTCTGCGGATGTGGAGGGCCAACTGTATGCATTGATCTATGTCATTTCATAAAGGGGACTTGAGCATCTGGGGATTTGGGTACCCAAGGGGTCCTGGAACCAATCCCCCGCAGGTACGGAGGGACAACTGTACCTAAGTTTTAGGGGAGTCAAAAGTTATAGTCTTTGTGAGGGGTCAGAGCCCCTAACCTGCCTGCATTGTTCAAGAGTCAACGTAAGGAGTCCGGAATGGGACACCTGTGTCTGGGATGCGTGTGGGCCGTCTAGTGAAAATATGCCACAGGCAGGTGCCTATGCAGGGTGAATAGGTGGGTCAGAAATCATCACTGTGTAAGTGCTGGACAGAATCACGGTACTGTCCCAGCCCACCTAGGAAGTAGGCCTAGACTGAGAACTCAGGACAGCAGCAACATTTAGGGCAGAGAAAAATCAGTGGAGAGAGTCAGGGAGGAGCTAGGAGCTGACAGGATGGAGGAAACTCAGATCAGGGCTTCCTAGAAGTCAGGGTGAAGTCACTCCAGGAGAAGCAGGCCGTGTGTGTGTGTGTGTGTGTGTGTGTGTGTGTGTGTGTGTGTGTGTAACATAATCTATGTTAATGTCTAACATGACATAGGGATTGAAGAAGCCCTTAAGTATATGTTAAATAAAGGAATGGATGTATGGTGAACCAATGAATGTATATAAATGTTGGTTAGGAATGGAAGGTGTCCACTGGATCTAGAAAGTGAAGGGCACTGAAGCTGTGGAGGTGGGTGGACAGCACACTGGAGAATATGAGAAATGAGTGGGGCGCAGGGCTGGAGATATCACGATTGCATGATATCATGACTGTCCCCTGGGACAAGAGGGGGAGGTGAGAGATTGAAGGGCCCATCAGAAAGGAGCACATTAGGGAATGAAGCCTGTGTGTGCGTTTAGAGCCTGAGGGAAAGAAGAGGGAGAGCTGTGTGTGAACTGAGCAGCACGGAGATTTGAAAGCCTAGGGAACCCCATGAGTCAGCTCAGAATGCTGTGGGTCCTAGCCAGGCCAGCGGAGTGGGCACACGACCGCGCAGCTAACAGTTCTGCACTCAGAACGCCCCACACTTGCTTTATTGTTCTGTTATCACCATTTTGAAATGTTTAATAATTTTTAAACAAGGGACCTTGCATTTTCATTTTGCACCTGCAGATTATGTCACAGGTGCAATAAATCACTGAATCACATTTTTTATAGGTTTTCATCTTCATTCTTTCATTGGCTTTCCACCCAATATATATCTAATGTGTACCTAGTGTGTGCCTGGTACCTTATCTGGGACTTGTGTGTATTGTTTGCAAAATAATTGCACCTATTGTTTTGTTGTAAATTTTTTAACAACTTATTTTTCTTTTCTTTATTGATTTTGGTGTAGTGCATTAAAATCAGTATCTGTATCTTCAGTTTTAACTTCTTAGAGTCAGCCATTCTACTCTCAAGGATGTGTCTGTTTGCAAACACGTTGGGGAAGGATGCTGTCACTTGGCAATTTCAAGTCCCGGGATACGGGAGTAACTGAGGCAAAAGTGCTTGTTGGCTCGAATTGTCCAGTCACTTGCTTAATTGTAAAGTGTATTTTGTTTTCTTTAGGTCTTAAGGAAATAAACGAAAATCCAGAAGTCTGTGTGATTCTAAATATTTAAGTATTGGTTTTACCCTCATGTTGTCATTCTTGTGTTTGTTTATAAAGCTTAGGTTTTGATCTCTTGCCCAGCTATCTGTAATTTTCACATGTGAGCAGAAGGGTTTAGTAATCTGAGCTATCAGGGCCTATCGTAGTGTGTTAAACGTCTTTCATTTCCTTAGGAAAAAAATTACAGTTCAGAGTGAATGATTAGGATGGAAATAACATATTGATTCTCTCGCAGAGAAGGTCAAGATGATAAATTATTTGAACCCTTCTGAGGATATTATGACTGGGTTGGTACCACATTCAAAGACATTACGTTGCTCTTCTCACTTTATTTGGTGGCTCAAATAAACATATTTTTTAAAAGCTCCCATTTGTCTATTTCTTGAATTTAAAATAGAAAAACATATCTTTTGTATGTGTTAGACCTAAACTCAGAATTTAATTGAGATGTTTTTCTCTCTTCTCCCTATGTGAATATTTAGAGGATATTTTTCTTGTTCTATTCCAGGGATACAGACTTCTACAACTCCCTTCCCTCCAAGGCATACTGCAAACTATGGCACTGCGCTTGATTTTATATTAATTTGGAACAACATGTCTACAAGTTAACAATTGCTTCACTCTCGTTTTCTCCTTAAATCAGCTTTTTATTTTTTACTTTATTGGAAAATGTGCTTCATTGATTCCAGATGTTTTCATGCTACCTGGGCACACTGTGATATGCCTACGCCATTTATTTTGCATAATGTGACATATTGCATCTTTGGGAGCACTCCTAATGTATGCTGGTTACCTCTGAGATCATCAGGAAACCAATTTCCTGACAACAAAGGAAGGAGGGTCCCGCGGTAGTTTGCACATTTGTATTTACCGCTTTACCCTTGAGAAATCCTTCACACTGGTTAAGCTTCGACATTTAAAAAAACCAGTGAGCCGTCAGAACCAGGACAGTAGCTTGCATGCTCTGTTCATTAGTGTCTGTCATGGTTGTCCGTGTTGAATTACGAAATTTGAATGTATTTTATTCCATGGAAATAGGGTTAGATTTGAACTGTAAAAATGAGTGATATATGAATAAAAGATTAGCCAAACATCATTCTGTTTTGCATTCTAAAATTGCCCTCCATTTACCTAACCAAAAACAGTGCCCCCCATTGATTAGGGACTTGTGTTTAATTTGGTTTAGAGCAAATGATTGTTTTTCTGCTCATGCTGGTGTGGCCACGTGGACCTGTTTCCCTCCTTCATAGTATTGAGAGCTCGGGTGGAACGGATTGAAGGGCTTCTTCCTTTGTCCCGGTGGGGCAAATGGTGATTATTTATGGTCAGTATTTTAGGAACATTAAGTTCTGTGAGATTTATGTTTTATAAAGTTCAACTATTTGTAGAGTAAATGTAAAATGCTGGCCAGCTTCTTTCCAGCCCCTAGACTGACGCAGCCCAGTATGCCTTCTGCTGACAATCATTCAGCCTCTTTACCCCTCAATTATATTTTCAGCCAAATAACATGTCCATAAATCAAATGGATAGTTTGATTCTGAGGGGAATATTTATGTCTTATATATATCCAGGACCTGAGAATCTTATTTTTGAGGCTCTTAATATATCATCATTCAATTCTGTTTTCAGGAAATTTACATTCATTTATTATAAGCTGAAAACAATTTAAAATAGAAAAACAGATGCTGATGTCCAATATTATTCATACATTATAAACACAAAGTCTAAAGTCTTTCTTTGAATAATGAAAATGTATTATAAGAACATACGTATTATTTTTGGAATGCAAAGACTAATGGACAGTAAAGCATAAATATTTATGGATGATTATAAAGGAGAGGGCTATGGTCCCTCTTGCCCTCAGGGAGGTGATCTGCTGTCCCTCCCTTTATGGTTAGAGTCGTTTGCATTTGAAATGTCTATAGGTGGTAACAGAGGAGAAAATGACAATACTCCATTGCAGTAGTCATTAGACAACGTATGTTCTCCACTTGATGTGTGTGCTGGAAGAAATCGCTTTGGGATGGTGACAAAGGAAGCAGCCTGTGTAGATATCTGTCATCTCTGCTTGGTGCAGATTGTCGATGACTTTGCGAAGCATTGTGGCATAAGGGGTTGCAGTATGTCCAGTGTTTTGTTAGATTGTGGGGGCATACTGAACTCACCAATGATCACCTTTGAGCAAGACAATGGGGTGTTGCCAACAGACATGGACCTATGGCTCTGTGTGCACGAGACCAGCAACGGCTGCGCAGAGATCAGCCACCCAGGTCTCAGCGATGTGCTTTGTTTGCTTATCTTTCTTGAACCTTCCATCAGAGACTTGCTTGAATCCTGTTGTGGCTGCTGAACATTGATTTAAATATCACACGTACTTTAATTTATAATTTACGTAAACATTAAAGGACAGCTGTAACAGAGATAGACTGCCTTTTTCACTCAACAGCCACATGTACTGATATGTTCTCTGTGTATATTTCGTGGGTTCGAATCTTTCAGTCTCAAATTGGTCATAAAGGGAAACATTTGTCTCATTCTGCTCAGCTTAGTCATGAGCCACCCTTTCTGCGGAAAAAAGAAACAAACTGATAGTAGCTCAGTTTCTACGGGGTGGAAAGTATGTGTTGGACAATAGTTAGTTCAAACAGTGCCCCCCATTTTATTGTAGTGAAGATTTAAAATGCTCTAATTGTACTTATCTTCCCTCGAAAAGGTTTTCCTCCAGCTGACTTGGCTTTTGGTTGCAGAGAGCAGTGTCCTGGCAAGTGTCTGGTTGGCCCTCTGTCCCCAGCCCTGCCGTCTTCTGAGCTGTCTTGCCCTGCTTGGTGTTGGAGGCCAGCATTATTGTCATACAGCCCCATGGTGGCAGCGCTGTCTGTCCTCTCGCGCGGGAGGTACAGGGTCCTGCTCCGGGCATGGCTGGCCACTGCTGCTTCCCCGACACCCGGCTCCTCTAGGAGCTTCAAGGCTCTCAGCTGGCACGGTCGCTCTGTCCTCTCAGCCGCCTTCCGTTTGCCTCAGAGGGACTGCGGGAAGACTTTCCGATCTCGTCCAGGCCCAAGCCCGAGGGCAGGGAGCAGTGGGTCATCTCGCCCCGTGCTTGCTGGACCCATCCTCACTGTCCTCTGGACACCATGTTGGGACAGGAAACAGGTTGAGGGGAAAACCAGAAGTTCGCTTTTTAAAATCTTGCACTTGGGATGCCTGAGAGACATACAAGTGGAGTGAGCAGTTGAATAGACACGTCTAGAATTTAGGGGAGAGCTCTGGGTTGGAAATAAGAATTTGGAAGTCATTAACCTTTAGGTCATACTTAAAGCCATAAGACTGGATATGATCACAGAGAGTAAATGGAGGTAGAAGGCTGAAGAGAGAAAATGCTGACATCCTTTCCTTCTAAGAATAAAAAAGATCCCAAACCTTAACTATGATGACAATCTAGGATCCACGAGTGTTCTCATCTGGAGAGCCAGACACGAGGCTGTGGGCCTTTGTGGGAACTCATTCCACCACTTGGTTTGTTTGTATTTATAGAACTTACAATGGACTATTTGACATTTAGCTTACAGGTCAAATCACAACATAAATCCTATAAAGTCTTAACTTGTTTAACTGGCTAAAACATTACTATCCATGAAACTCAAACTTGCTCAATTTTATTGCCTTGACAACCTTTGTTTGGTTACCTTCCCTGACAAATGACCATATTACTCATCTTTTTTTTCCAGTAAAATACATTGCAATTAATTTTTAAAAAATTTTTATTAATTTATTTTTGTTACAGATGTTTCTCCTTTCCCCCCCCTAGACACCCTCCTCCCCATCCCCCCCCACCAGCATTGTTATCTATGTCCATTGGTTACGCACACATGCATATAAGTTCTTTGGTTCATCTCATCCATCCTCCCCGCCCCCTCCTCTTAGGTTTGTCAGTCTGAACCGTACTCCTTTCTATGTCTCTGGGTCTGTTTTGTTCATCAGCTTATATATTTTGTTCATTATATTCCACAAATAAGTGAGATCATGTGGCATTTGTCTTTCTCTGATTGGCTTATTTCGCTTAGCATAATACTCTCCAGGTCTCTCCATGTTGTCTTAAAGGATAAGAGATCTTTCTTTATTACAGCTGCATAGTGTTCCATTGTGTATATGTACCACAACTATTTATCCACTCATCTATTGATGGACAAAGAATTCAAATATTTTTGAACTCCCAAGAGAGACTCTAAGAATTTCAAAACAGGAATTAGGAATTACTGTGTAAAGCAAGGTTTCTGAACCTTGGCACTACTGACATGCGCTGTGGGGTACTGTCCTGCGTTCCACTGTAGGGTGGTTCGCAGCCTCCCTGCCTGTGCTCTCTGCTGCCACTAGCACCCTCAACCTAGATGTGACAATAAAAAATGTCTCCAGACATTGCTCTGTGGGGCAGAATCATTCCTGGTTCAGAACCACTGGTCTCATGGAATGAAAGGGCTTGTATTGCTACAGTCCTGCAATTTTCAACTGGGGTGCCACAAGGATTTTTAAAACATGCGCTACCTGACTATTTAGTCAGGAGCACTGACCTCTTTTCCCTTAGACTGTCAAAAAAAAAAAAAATGACACCAGCCAACACAACAATAACTGACCAGTGTGAATTAATCAAAATTATGCTTTTTTTTTTGGTCAGAGCAGCAAAACATATATTTTTCTGGTATGCTGCAGAATTTTAATAATTAGTTTATGTGTGCCAGGAGGTGAAAAAGGTTGAAAATTGATTCTATAGAAGATGTATTTAAGACACTATTATTTATATGTGTAGATTTTAAATCTCCCAATACCTTCTCTCTTCCCTGCTGAGTGGAAAGCGCCATGGACTGAGGGGTTTAATTGACCAAATCACACTTGACGTAATAATATAGGGAAGTCTGGCGGCCTCACAGGATTGCGTGGCAGCGGGCGGTCCTTCGGGAGTGAGATTCAGTCAGGTTGGGTAACGTAGAGAGGAGCACTGAAATGGAAAGGAATTAGGTCTCAGCCACAGACGTGGACTCTGAGGTCGATGGGATGATTCCAGCAGATGTGTGGACTCTCCAAGTCCACCCAGGCTTCCCAGACCTCTGTTTTGTTATAGGAAACTGCTGTTGGTTGCAGCTTTACCCAGACAGTCTGAAATTTTGGTAGTGCACTTTATTTGTGTTCAGTAGTTCAATATACCGTAGGCCAAAGCTCAGAATGTAAAAGTAACAGATGGGTGCTGATCACTGATTCATAAGAGTCAGTGAAGTCAGTTTTACCCCACCTGAAGGAGAAGATAAGACCCAAGAAGAAGAAAGAATACGCCTTTGATTACAGTCCAAACCCCATTATCTCCACGTGAACCACAGGCAAGGGATTGCTTGACAGGGGTTCGTGTAGTAAGACACAAAGTAATTGTATGAAACTGGAAAGAAATGAGCAAACTTAAATGTCAAGGGAGTTAAGATTTTAGTAGCTCAATTACTGGCCTGCATTTTGTCAAAAGATGCTGTTTGGAGCAACCCTCTGGGAAATATTTAGCAGCAGCTGCGGTAATAACCATGGAGAGGTTCCTCCTTAGAGGAGAGAAAGGGAATCGTCCATCTGGATGACTGAAGAGGGTTTTTGTTTGTTTGTTTGTTTGTTTTTATCCTTACCTGAGGATATGCTTATTGATTTTAGAGAGGAAGGGTGGGGGAGGGGGAGAGAGAGAGAGAGAGAAAAGCAGAGATTGGTTGCCTCCCATACTTGCCTCAACTGGGGATCAACCTGCAACCTAGGTATATGTCCTGACCAGGAATCAAACCCACAGCCTTTTGGTGTATGGGACAATGCCCCAACCGAGCCACCAGCCAGGGCTGAGGAGGGTTTTTCAATTGAGTCTTTTAAATTCGTGTATGTACTCTCAACAAAGTAAATATTGTGCAAGAATGCTACGTGGCCTCAACCCATGGAATTTTCTAGAAGAAGCATAAGAAGTAAATATCTTTCTTAAACAATTAAAAACAAACTTTAAAAATTTGCCCTTTTTTTTATCCTTGTTTGGGAAATCTGAAAACACATTTGATAGCACACCGGTTCCTCTAGGTAAGCTGTTGCTTAACATTGTAGCCTTGAATTTTGACCAGGTCGTTTAGGTTTCCGTATTTTATCTCAGTGGGTTTATCTCAGTTGGTATACAAAAACAGTCAGGGCCCTGGCCGGTTTGGCTCAGCGATTAGAGCGTCGGCCTGCGGTTCAGAGAGACCCGGGTTCGGTTCCTGCTAAGGGCATGTACCTCGGTTGCAGTTTGTCCCCGGCCGCGGTTGGTCGTGCGGGTGGCAGCCACTCGATGTGTCCCTTTCACGTCGATGTTTCTCTCTCTCTCTCCCTCTCTCTCCCTCCCACTCTAGCTGAACAAAAAATGAAAAAATGTCCTCGGGTGAGGATAAAAAACAAAACAAAAAAAACAGTCAGGCCCTTTCATTTGAAAATATCTGTAGGAACGTTTTTCTTATGCTGAGGAAGAATTTTATGAGTGGGTTGCAAATAAACTCCTTAAAAACGAGTAATAGTTGCTGTGTTCTTAGGCATTAACACCATGGAGGTGTTCGAGGTGCACAACTTTCTCCAAAAACCAGAACATAATATGTGTTAAGTGACGAGATAGCTTTTTCAGTCCTGAATTTGGTTAATTAACCTCTTTGTCTTTGGTTGGTTTCCAAAGGAAGTTGTTCTTCAAAAAAGAGAAATGATTTGTAACAACTTAGAATACTTGTCTGTAAAACCCTCTTCTAAAGGGCTTGAATAAGTTCTGCAGCTTGAATCCTGGAGAGGGAAGTTACCCCTCACAGGCGAGCGTTCATGACCTCTTTGCCACGGCTGCTTGGTCTCTCCCTCGCCAGGACGTGCGACCGTGAACACACGACCCAGGGTATCACGTAACCCCAGGACCTCTAAGCACACAAGTGGGTCACACGAAAACAGAGATAGTCACAATTCGATTTTAATTGCAAAATACAAGCATTAGGAAGAAACAAACATCCCTGAGGTAAAGAAAGAAAAGTGGGACATGGGACAGAGACAGAAGTTGTGTTCAGTGAAAGCAGTTCAGTTGCAGCCTACATGGGGACGTCACTCGATGGGGAAAGGACACGAACTTTGTCCTGAGAGATTGACTCTTATGGGCATCCCTGGGCATTTGTCTGCATCTTCAGATAAATCTGCAGCCTCTGACATAGTGCTTCATCATCCATTCCTGTGTTCTTTGGCTTCCAATTGTCCCTACTCATTGTTTCGTTCTAGGTCACAGGTCACTGACCAGCCTATTCAAAGGCTTGCCTTGAGTCCTGTGGCCACCGCTGGTCCAGTTTGTTACAAACAGGGAGACAGGGTTGGTCGCATGGTATCAGACTTGGCCATTGGTGGGACAGCACCCTGTGACAGGGATATCTCGGGGTAGGCTTTCTGACCTCACTTCTGATGAGAGCATAATTGTCCATAAATCGTGTTCTCCTCAGTATAGTGGACAGATACCCGTAACAGGACTTAAGAGCCTAACTGAAAAGCAAGTGTATTTATATCCACTTGATTTTATGTCTAACCACTTTAAGTCTACCTCAAAGAATTCTTACCTCTCCTGTGATTGAACTGTCTCCTCTCTTCTGTAGGCCAGATCTGCAAGGTGTTAAAATCTTCCAGAAAAAAACCATAGGCAATTTTTCGCCATTTCAAAAACCCTAGGGACCAAGTGTCAGAGAGAGCCATGGATGGCGCCCTGACACCCACGGCCTTACTCTCCTGGCCAGCCCGTGGTCACAGTGTCGCGCTGAAATGTTGGTTTCCTCAGTACTGACTGCGCAGCGTCAGGTGGGGAGCACAGGGTGTCCTACTGGTGCACCCAGGGGTGACAAGAGGAAATGATCTTCCTCAGGAACCCGCCACGGGCCACCTGGCCAGAACGGTGTGACCCCTGAGCCTCCCATCGCCACACAGCACCCCAGCCTGAGGGTGGGGACTGTCACTGCAGAAAGCTGGCTTCTTAATACCAGTGCCTCAGACCCTTCCAGGCCAAGTGTTGCTGTTTGTGATCCCCAGAGGACGACCCTTGGGCAAGAGGTTCTCTGTTCTCCTGCCTTTGGGGGTAGAATTTAATGGTTTTGAGGAGCTTTGTTTCAAATGTATGATTAAGGGATAGAAACAGAACAGTATTCAGTTGCCAGGAAATTTCACTGTAACAATAAAATCCATATGAATAATTTTAATAAATTTTCTAGTAAAGGACTTTAAAAGGCATTTTGAAATTTCTGTAGTATATGGAACTTTCTGAGAAATCATGATAACTGGAACATACTATGTATATATGTGTTTGTGTGCATATATGTATATATGTATGTGTGTGTGGTGAAGTTTGTGATCAGGGAGTTTTTAATGAACTTTTTTTTGCTGAGAATAGAAAGTAATTGTAATAGGCATTCTTGCTTTGTGGTCAAATACTCCTAAGAAAGTTCTCTCACACTGTGTACATTTGTATTGTAATGCAGTGTGTCAGGAAGAAGAATTACATGATTTATTGAATTTTTCTCAGCCTTTCTTTGTCCCTGCTTAAGTTGGTTAACTGATGTGTCCGTGGCCTTCTCCGTGGGCTCCCCTCCCTGAGGGCTAACAACAGGAGTGTTCGTCATGGTTCTAACATCTCTGGAGAAGAAGGTTCAGATGTCTGCAGTTTGGAATGAGCTGAGCTTGAGGCTCAACCCTGCTAACAGAAACCTTAGAGTCACCCTTGACACTCCTTCCTCACACCCAGCGTCCAGTCCAGGGGACATGTGCGCACCGACCACAAAACGGGGGGGAGCCAGGCTGGCCGCTTGGCACCGGCTCTGCTTAGGCTTCGGCATCTTCATCCACGCCCCCCACCCCCACCCCCGTGACTGGCTCTGGTCTTTGAGATAGCAGCAGGTACCGCTCTCTCTAGCAGGAGGGGACAGTAATAAGTGTAGTAAGTACATGTTAGTAGGTGATGTTACTGGGTGGGGACCGGGCCTGGAGGGGGTGTGCCTTGGGCCGGCCAGTAGTGTGGGTTCTTGACTTTGTGCGGGAAAGATTTCACAAGACAAGTCCAAGTGATTTTGAGAGTATGTTGATTAAAGCTGGGAACAGTGACACAAAGGAGGGTCTTAGGGTGGAAAAAACAACAGGAGAGCCTAAGTGGGGCTCTGCTGTGCTGTCTGGAAATGTTACGGGAAAGAAGTGAGCCAGGGCGGGCTGCTGTCAGCTCACTGAGAAATCCGAGGACAAAGGGGCCTTGGAGACAGGATCAGGGTAAGCCTGGGAAGGGCTGCCACTGCCCACTGCTCCCCTGATTGCAGGCTTTGTGGGGACCCTTAGAGCTTAGGAGGAAGAGAGCAGAGTTAAGAGAGAAAGCCTAAGAGGGACCAAGCTGATCCTTTGTCTTGAAACTTTTTATCTTTCTTTAGCCGGAGAGAATTCTAGAGGTGGGTTTTAACAGAATATTCATCAGCTTTCCAGGTGTGTCCTTCAGTATGTTGATTCATCAAAATGTGGGTGTAGAGGTGTCAGAGTTATTTTCTAGTTGGTTTCATTTTTTTTTTTAATCCTCACCCAAGGGTATTTTTTTTTCCATTGATTTTTAGATAGAGTGGAAGGGAGGGAGGGAGAGAGGGAGAGAGAGAAACATTTATGTAAGAGAGACATACCGATTGTTTGCCTTCTGCATGACCCTGACCAGGGTCAGAGATCATACCCACAACCCAGGTACATGCCCTTGAACAGGAATCGAACCCGAGACCCTTTGGTCTGAGGGCCAGTGCTCTAACTGCTGAGCCAAACCAGCCAGGGCAGTTGGTTTCATTTATAAAGAACATCATCGAAGAGGGACCAGGATGGAGGCCCATTCTGTGCCGGGACAGTGTGGAGTGTATAAACCACTTGCTCCCAGGTGTCCTTGGTTAGGGAACATAAAACCTCGTGATTCATTAGCTGGCTGTACATTGCTCAAATTGTTTGGCCTTGTTTAATTATTTTGTCTCAGTTTCCCTTATTCCACTTGTCAGGAATGTCCCAGCTTCCTGCTGTCCTGTCAGTGATAATTATGAAGGGAAAACACTGAGAGGGAGGCTCAGGAATACAGAAGAAGTTACCGTTTTAAAGTAGGTGATAAGGTTGAATTATGCAAAGATTTTGAAAATGAGAAGGAGTTAGTCAAGCAGGTATCTGCGAACCACCACTGTAAAGATCGGGAGGAACTCTGAGTTCCAGCCTAAGGCCAGCGTGGCTGCAGGGCTGAGCAGGGGAGCAGGCAGCAGGGGCGCGGAGCCGATGGGGCGGGCCGGGCTGGGACCCGGGCGCCTCTCGGAGAACACGGGCCTTACGTGGAGTGAGAAGGGAAGCCAGTAGAAGGTTTTGAGCAGAGAAATAACGTCAACAGGATTATGTGTTAATGAATCTCTCTGGCTGCTTTTGTTGAGAAGAGACTCAGCAGGGCTATTGCAATAATCCGGGCAGGAGGTGACTGAGCACTGGGCCAGGGTGGGAGCGGTGGAGGAGGTAAGAGGCAGCAAGGCTCTGGTTATATTTTTGAAGTCAGTGACAACAGGATGTCCTGATGGATTAGAGTGGAAGTGTGAAAGAGATCAAGGATGGTTGGAAGGTAGAGGAGGTTAGGAGATGTGTTAGAGCAGGGGCGTCAGGAACTCCATTTCGGACTTGTTTGAAATTATCTACAGACTTCCAATTGGAGATATCAACTATGGACTCTGAAGTTCAGAGGAGAAAGTTGGGGCCAGAGATATAAAGTTGGGGGTTGTAAGCAAATAGATGGTATTTGACACCGTGAAACTGGAAAACATCAGTGAGAGAATGAGTTTAGGAAAAGATGAGTCTCAAGAGCCAAACCTTGGGGACATTCTAATGTGAAGAGGTTGGGGGGAAGAGGAGGAAACAGCGAAGGACACCGAGAAGAATCAAACAGTGAAACAGTAGAAACCAGGAGAATATGGAAGCTAAAGGAAAGAAACCATTGAGAAAGTGATCAACTGGGTCAAATGACGTTGCTAGATTGACCTTACAAATAATGTTATTTAGGTCTTCTGCATTCTTATTTTTTCCCCACACTATTGGACTCCTAATTTTACTACAAATGAAATTTCCAAGGTCTGTTTCTTCTGTATGATTTCAATATGCTGATTTACACAACTGAATTTGTAGTGAAAGATAGTATCATTTGATGCTCTCCTTCTTCCATAATATTTTTAAATTGTTTAAACATTAAAAGATGAAGTAATTCTACCATTTTTACCTACTAACCCACCATCTAGATTCAACAATTAACATTTTACTATATTTGCTTCATCATATATCTCTCCATGTATCCATCAATCTGTTAATTATTTTTGCATATTTCAAAGTAAGGTAATCATCAGTACACTTCACCTGTAAACATTTCAGCATTCATGTCATTATGTAGAGTTCAATACTCGTTCACAGGTTGTTGTTTTTTTCCTTTAGGTAAAATATGCTTGTGGTGAGATGAACAAATCTCAAGTGTTTCATTCAGTTAATTTTGACAGATGCACGCATCATGTAACCCAAATCCCACTGAGATATAAAACAATACGATCAACCTAGGGAGCTCCCTTGTGTACCTCCCAGTAAATCTCCAACTGTCCCATCCTCCAGAGCCTGTCACTGAAAATTTTCACCAGAGATTATTGTAGCTTGTTATTGAACTTTGTATAAATGGAATGAAACAGTACACACCTTTCGTTTCTGACTTGTTTTATTCAGCATGGTTTTGAGATTCACTTACGTTGTTGAATCCGAAACAGTAATTTGTTCTGTACTCCAATAAAAAAATAGAATTAAACACTGGATTTAACTGGCCAGTTTGGCTTAGTGGTTAGAGTGTTTGCCTGCAGACCAAAAAGTTGCAGGTTCAATTCCCAGTTGAGGGCACGTACCTCTTTTGGAGGTTCAATCCCCAGCCCTGGTCAGGGTTGTGTGGGAGGCAACCAATCGATGCGTCTCTCTCTCTCTCTCTCTCTCTCTCTTTCTCCTTCTCTCTCTCTCCCTCCCTCTCTATCTAAAAAGAAAATCAATGGAAATATATCCTCAAATGAGGATAAAAAAAACAAAACAAAACAAAAAAACGGTATTTAATTATATGCTATCTACAAGAGACACACTTCTGATTTAATTTAGACCCAAATAGGTGAAAATAAAAGGATGGAAAAAGATATACTATAGGAAACAGTACCCAAGAGAACTGGATCATCTATATTAATATCAGACAAAATTGACTTTAAGATAAAAAATTGTTACTAGAGACAACTAAGAATATGATAAAAAGTCAATCTATTGAAAATATGTAAAAAAAATTATAATCATATATGCACCAAACAACTGAGCCTCAAAATACATAAAGCAAAACTGACAGAATTGAAGAAAGAAATAGAGAATTCAACAATATTAGTTGAAAACTTCAGTAGTCCACCTTCAGTAATAGAGCACTTAGAGAGAAGACCAAGAAGGAAGTGGGAACTTGAACCAATAAGTCAACTAGACCTAATAGACTTGCATAAGACGCCTTACTGAAAAGTACAGAACGCACACTTTTCTCAAGTGCACATGGAACATTCTCCAGGACAGATCACATGATAGGCCATAAAACAGGCCTCAATGATTTAAAAGGACTGAAATTATACAAAGTATATTATTCAGTTACAATAAAAAATAGGAAAGAACAAATGAAAGAAACTTGGGAAATTAAAAAAACACACTCTTAAATAACTAATGAGTCAAAGAAGAATCACAAGGGGAAAATTAGAAAATATTTTGAGATTAATTAAAATGAAAACACAACGTGCCAAAACTTGAGGGTTCAGCTAATGATTGCTCTATGGCTGTTGGACACGTGTATAAATATGTAAAAGCAATATCAATGCTTAGAAGTTAGAAAAAGAAGAGCAGACAAAACTCAAAACAAACATAAGGAGGGAAAGAAGTTTAGAGAGAAAATGAAATAGAGGACAGAAAAGCAGTTGAGGACATCAGTGAAACCAAAAGTTGGTTCCTAGAAAGAACACTACTTTGAGCATTAATGAGATGTTGGTAAAGCTACAATTATAGGCATAGGCCCATAGTTGTAACTAAATAAATGTCAGTCACTATTATACTTAGGCTTATTCATTCCTAGCCTTCCTCATGTCACAGATTTAGAACAGGTTTTCATAAAGATACCTGTATTTCCATGGCAGAGTACTTTACCTGTCACCAAAAATAATTTAATTTAGTTTTATTTCTGGACCTGGTTACATAAAGATTAAAAATCAATGTTTAAACTCTTTTGCCCTAAAATGTTTAATGCTAAGCTTACTAATAATTAGAACATGAATGTCTGCCTCCTTCTACCACTTTCCACGGTTGCATTTGACAAGTTCCCATTTCCAGGCCTGCCTCTGAATACACTGACACCCCTCGAGTTTTATTATGTGTTTTTTCTTTTGTGTGCTTTTCTGCCACATCTGTTCTTTGTCTCTTTTTCTAGTATGTCATTCCTTTAGTAAACATTGAATCATAGAATGAATAACCTCACTGCTGTCCCTCAAATAAAGGCTTTTAAAACCCTGATATGTATACATAGATTCATTTCCAAATTCATTCATTTCTATCTTCTAGTTTTGATTACTTTCCTTTTCATAGTACCTAGTGTCATTGTACCTAAGAGAGTTAACACAGTTCTTAAACGTGCTCAGTTTCGTTGCGGTAAAAACAGTGCTGGAAATGGAGCAAGAAGAACTGAGTTGAGATCCGTAATTTCTTACTTCCTCTCTATTATGTGGCTGCTGACAAGTTACTTAGCCATCTGAGACTCTGTTTCATCAACTAGAAGTGAACAATTTCACCTGTCTCAAAGCTGTTGAAATTAGATATGATTAAATAAAATAATTTTCTGAAAGTGCTTCATCCATATCCTCATTAAGAGTTTCCACAAGTGTTCACTTCCTTCCTTTCCTCGAGCAAGTAAATGACTGCTTCATCAATAAGATTAGATTCTAGATCTCACAGGATTTGAGGAGATGAAATATTAAATATAATTGAAAAATAATTGATTACTCTGCCAATGTAAGATATTATCATTCCCTTTTTGTTGCTAAAATGTCTTGTTGATAACTTGACTACATATTATAGTTTATTCAGAGAGATTTAGATACAGATGAGACGTAGGTATCTGTAATAGTATCTGACTCCAACCCATGCTCCTCATCCCACCTGAATTCCTCATTACCTCTCAACACACACCTTTTTTTTTATCCTCACCCGAGGAGGTTTTTCAATTTATCTTCAGATAGAACGGGAGGGAGAGAGAGAGGAAGAGAGAGAGAAACATCAATGTGAGAGAGACACATCAACTGGTTGCCACCCACACGACCCCAACCGGGACCGGGGACAAACTGCAACCGAGGTCCGTGCCCTTAGCGGGAACTGAACCCAGGACTCTCTGGTCCGTGGGCCGACGCTCTAACCGCTGAGCCAAACTGGCCAGGGCTCAACACACACCTTTGATGGAGCTCATGACACTGCTTTCATTGCCCCGTAGACACTGTACTGACCTGTCCTCAGGCTTCATTCAGGATTTTCTGTCACCTGAATCTCTCTCTTTTGGTCTCAAAGTGCATTTGTCTTGTTTCAGTGAAACAACAAGGAAATTTCTTGAGAGCAGAGATCACATCTTGCATTTTTCCATGCAAGCTTCCAGAATCTTGGCTCACAGCCAGGCTGCCCATCGCCTGGAGAGCTTTCTGAAAAATTACAAATCACTGATTTTCAGCCCCAGGAATACAAGTTTGGTAGGGCAGATGCTTTATCGGGCACCTCGGGTCTCCCCAGGATCTCCAGGACTCAGCAGTGTCAAGGCGTCAAGGAGGGGCAGTAAACACTAGAAGCTGGTCGACTTTTCAGACATGGGAACTAGGTTCAGAAAAACGAAATGATTAAGTAGCAAAAGTGTCAGAAATTACCAGTAGGTTCTTAGGTTAAATAATTTAACCATTTAGCATCAATTATACTAGTCAGGAAGACGTATGTCTTCTTGGATTTCATTTACCCTGACAGACATGTTATATGAATGAGCCAAAAAGTCTGAGACTTACCAGCTCAAAAGCCCACGGACACCAAATTCAAATGTTTACATGTCCAGTTGTTTTCAACATAGCCCAAATAAGCAGACGTTTAGCCATTTAGAGTCTGCCTGCTTTGCAGACCGTGTGAAACTGTGCGATGGCCTCTGGACCACCTTGTGCTGTGAGGGACCCCCTGCATGCAAGCCTGTCAAAGAGCATCACCCTGTAACCCTTGTTTGTGTGACTGTCACCCTGTGGGCCTAGCTTTTCCGTGCTCAGCCCTGAAATTCCTCGAACCCCCTACACAGCCACCACAGGGTAAATGGACAACATGTAGATTCTGGGATTCAGAAAACATTAGAATGGGAAGCACCAGGGGCCAGATAAGATGCAAGTCAGCCCCGACCCTGGGGAAGCACCTCTGTGTCCAGCAGACAGAGCTCAGGTCCCTGTTGGAACTGGGGCAGTGGGAGGTTCTGGAGTCCCCAGGGGTCCTCACACAAGCCTGGGTTTGCAGGCTGTGTTGATCAATTACACGTGTATCTCTTTTCTAGAAGGTTGTGGCACACAGGATGATGGGAAAGAATGTTCAGGGCTTTCACAAACATTAGAATTCATTCTTGGGAACTTCAGAAACCTCTTCAGAGGATAGAAAACCAAGAGTGATGTGTTTCTTTATGGAGATCTTTTTTGCTCCTAGGGAAGAAACGATTAAATTGTTAATATTTCTCTCACACCATGGACAGACATGCTCCCATGTGTTCAACTCCCATAACCATTCTTCATATTATCCTCACAATATTAAGGCTATAAAGCTATCTTTGTTTTAGTTATGCCATTAAAACTATGAAAATAATTTTCTCTACCCCAGCCAAGGGGACCATTGAAAAGCAAGTTCACTGGAGAAGAAGAGATTTTTCACCTGTAATTATTTAACTTGCCAACTTACTTGACTAATCCTTTGCGCTTTCATGTTGCACAACCACATGCCTTTTGTTTGTTTTATTTTCTTTCCCTTGGACTTGAATTGATTGCCCTCTGAATTCAGCTGAGAAGCTCCGACTCACAACTGAGGTAGACCCTAAGCCGTGTCCTCACAGAGTGAAAAACTCTCAGTGGGGCCACCTGTTTTCTTCTCCCATGTGCTGTAGGAACAGGAAAAGCAACAGAGTGATTGACACCTGATATTTACATGGCACTTACAATACCAGGTGCTTTTCACGTATTAACTCAGCGCTTACACTACCCACCGGGTAAAACCATTTAACCCCATTATTCAGATTGGAAAACCAAGGCAAAGAAAGCTGAAGCAAGCTGTCCAGAGTTATGAACTAGCAAGTAGTGGAGCTGGGATTCAAACCAGGTCATCTAGCTCCAGATTCCACGGTCCACACGCTCTGCCACCTCGGCCAAACTCCGTGCTGTGCAGGCGGCTGGGAAACAGGCCTGGCTTGGAGTCGATGCGGCCTGCTGTGGCTGTGGCAGGGACTCCGCGCTGAGGGCCCTGCGGGTGGCAGGCGCGGGCGAGCACGGAGAGCCACGCTGCGTGGATTGGATGCAGAAGGTCTGTGCTGCTGAGTGGAGATGTACTCCCCTGGCGTTTTCCCTACTTACCCTGCTGTCATTCTTGAGGTGGCGCATTTCGTGTCTGTAAGCTAGTTTGTTGTCATTGCAGACTTTGGAGGTTATCAGAGTGACAGCGTGGCGGCACTCTATCAGCAAAGGGCTGCTTTCCAGGCGTTTCCAGATGGTGAACCTTGACCACCGGTCAGTGTGGGGCATTCACTGTGACCTGCATCGTCACCACAGTGGACTTCAGTAACCATGTTTCTTCCTTTTAATCCAAACAACTAGATTCAAGGGATATACCCTGAGATACCACAGCCCCAGCTTGCCAATCTAGGCGCGCTCGCTAAAGAAGAGCTCTTTCTGGAATCCTGTGCAGGGAAGGGGCAGCCCATCTCGGAGCTTCCCCACGGCGGGATGTGGGGTGGCCTCGGAGACTTTGGGCACAGGCATTCTCAGACGTGCCTTCCGGATCCGTTCCTCCGGAGTCTCACAGTGCCCAGCTCGCCCAGATAGCGTGCATTACTAATCACGGTGTAGAAATCCAATCTGAGTTTGAGGGTGTCTCTTCAGACACTATAGGCAGTAGGTAATGGGGGAATGTCAGGAAGAATGTCAGTCTCGGTGACGTCAACATTCCACTAGAATTTCCACTATGTAAATGTGGGCTTTTGTTTTTGTCTTCTGTACATAATTAGCTCACAGGGATTCTGATTTAGGAGCACAATTACAGGTGTAAAAACAGTGATGAGAAGTAGTTGTTAGGTACAAGGTGGTAATTACAACGTGTCTCCCTGGGTCCTAGCACCACGGAGATGTGACATCCTGGTCTGTATTCTCTGCCTCCAGAAGCCCTTCTGCAGAGTTTGTGAGGCTCCCTAAAGTGCAGAGACGGGGCGACTGGGCTGCTGTGCCAGGAGACCACAGCTGGACTGAGACAGGCTGAATCTCCAGGCTTCTCATCCCCTGATCCCGGGAAATCCTGGGAGTGCAGCTAATTGTTAACTCACCGGTCCCTGCTCTTGAGAGCCTTCCCAGTCAAGAAAGATAAATAGCCCAGGGTACATTTTCTCTGAATGTCTCTCTGATCTTTCTGAATGGTTGTGGTGGTGTGGTAGCTGGTAATGACAGTGAAATTACGGAATCATCCGTTTCGTACCTTCCCCTGTCCCATAGCGAAGTCTCCAGTACCATGTGGAATGGGACTTTGTGTGGCATCTGCAAAAAAGTATTTGTCAGTGATGCGGTGAGGATAATGCTGTGAGTTATTTCCCAAGGGGTAAATGAAGCTGGGAAGAGATATTAACAGCACAGAAGTCCACGAGGGTGTCATAAATCTGAAAATTTGCTTTGTGCCAAAATATTTTATTACAGCATTGATGGTACTTGGAAAAAATTTACTGAGCAGTAAATCAGTCAAATTAAGTAATTATAGTTTGTTATCATTTAGTTTTAAACCCAAACTGGTACATTATCTCCAAGATAATATACAAGCAACCTATACTATATCTAGGAATGCCAGTCTACAGTTTAAATCTATTAATTTAGGCCCAGAGTAGATGAGAAGCAGAGATGATAAATTAAAATGTCAGAGAATGCCAGTAGGAACCCTGGGCATGAGGGGAAGGCTGGGGAAGAGGGTACTATGGGAAGTGCTGAAAGAGAATACAAGAAATGCTGACTACATTTTCACCCTGGATTAACTCTTTGGGGAGACTGAGTCAATAGCATAAACTTACATTTTAGGCCGAGAAGCAGAACATTGAGAAGGGGTTGTTTCCAGCCTTCTCACTGCAGAAATTCTATTAATATATACCTCAGCGACCTCTCTAAGGTTGCTAAACAATGCAGGAGCTGATAGCGAGTGGCCTGAGTTTATTTCGTGTTTTCTTAGTGGGATAAAATACTGCATCAGTGAGGGAGGAATGGTAGTAAATATAGAACACACATTTCAGCTCAGTTAAGTACTTCCGGGCCAGGCATTGTATTAACTCTTAAGAGCTATAGTAGTCAATAAGTCACAACACTTCAGTGTCAACTTCCAGAAGGCAGGAAAGATGAAGGCCCTTTGGAGACTGGAGGAGGGTACCCAACCCAGCCTGGGCCAATCAAGGAGGTCATCCAGGTGGAGGCAAGACCTGAGGGAAACAACCTGAGCAAAAAGACCAAAGCAAAAAACAGTGTAATGTGTTCCAAGGAACAAAAAGAAATTGGTATTTTGGAAGCATGAAATGATGGGGGGAACTGGGAGGTCAGGCTGACGTGGGTTTCTGGGCTGCATGAAGGCCCGTGTGCTGGCAGCGGGGCCTGAGGGTGTTTGAAAGAGATCACTCTGGTGGCAGGGAAGGAAGAAAGGTGAATTTGAGAGGTACAAACCCTGACTGCAGAGATGCTCAACATCACCCAGGAGAGATGACACAGAGCTCGACAGCTGCTGATGTTACAGGTCCAGAGAAATCTGCAGGTTTGTGTTTTGTGGATTTCTTTAGTCTGTTTCTTTAAGTACAAGCTGTTTTATAAACATGCAGAAAAGTATAGGAAATAATACAAACACCCATGTTCCAACCACAAAAGTTTAACACATACCAAGATTTTCCATAATTTGATGTATAAGGAGGTAACACGTTATAGTTGCGTAGACTGTTCCTCCCCTCAGCCCGTCTCCTCTCCCAGTATAAATGTGTGGCTTAGCCGTCCCCTGCATTTGCTTTATGTTTTCCTACACATATTTGTACCTACGCTTAAAATATAGTACTAGTGTTTTTTATATATCTTAAACTTTTACACCAATGGTATCAGACAGTGTAGCATTCTGCAACTTTTTCTCATTCTCCATTACTATTGAGATATCGCTGTATCAGTCTGTATGACATGTATCACACAACATGATACGGTGTTCTGGTGTATACTGCAGTGTGTATACCCACTCTCCTGTGATGGACACGTCGTTTATCTCACTGTAGACCATTGCCAGCAGTGGCGCTGTGAACGTCCCTCACGGCCTTCTTCACTCGGGGGCGCCTGGAGAGTTAAGCCGCCGTGCCCCACGTCACCCACTGTATGTATGAATTAGCTCCTCACCTGTGCGTCTGGAACGGTGCTGGTTACGCACCATCCTTGGCATAGCTGAGAACATAGTCCCCAAATCATTTTCTTTTTCCTATTTATTTTAGGCTTTATATATGCTGGTCGCTAATCCTTTGTTGGTTATATGAATATCAAAAATGTTTTACTTATGGTGTCTCTTTTGGATAGAGGATTTTAATTTAATTTTTAAAAATTTATTAATCTTTTCCATAATGGCTTGCACTGTGCATTTCTTTAGAATTTCTTCCCGTCCCAGGTTTTTCCCCCAATATATTTTTTGTAAGGTTTGAAGTTTCACTTTTCTTATGTAGTTTTTATTTCTTCTGCAAATTATCGATTGAGTTTTATGTTTAGCATGAGGCAGAGGTCTTATTTATTTTATTTTTTTAGAGATAACGGTTTATTAAATTGTACGTGCCAAGGTTCATCACCACCGCATTGCTGTCTGCATGCGCGGAGGGTTGTTCGAGCTCTCTGCTCTGCACATCCTGTCTTCTCTGTGGCGGTACTGCAGTCTTCATTATTATAGCTTTATACCAACTTTGAGATCCGGCAGAGACATTTCTTTTACTCTTTTTTCTTTATTATCATCATGCCTATTTTTGGACCTTTGTTCTTACATATGAATTTTAGGATCAAACTTAGGACTTTCGTTACAATTTTTTTTGGCTTAATAGAATTATTTGGAGAGAACTAATATTAATGATATTAAGTTTCCTTTTCCATAAGTATGCTATATCTGCATATACTCAAGTGTTCTTTCATATTTCTCTAACATTTTATAATTTACTTCAAAAAGGTCCTTCACATCTTGTGTATGATTTAGTCCTGGGTACCTTATAATTTTCTAGCTGTTGTCTTTTCAGATATTTTTCCTACTCTTCGTCTATCTTCCAGGCTCCTTAACTGTTCTTTGTGTCTCTTTGTCTTTCTGGACTGCATTGTGGTAAATTCCTCAGAATTCTTCCAATTCATTAAATCTTGCTTCCACTGTCCAGTCTAGAGTTAACCCCATCTGGCTGTTTTAATTTAAGTGGCCAAGTTTTTGTTTCCAAAGTTTTCTTTAATTCCAATTAGTTCCTTTCTGTATATGTTTCATTTCTGCCTGTTTTCATTCCATAATATCGTGTGTGTGTGTGTGTGTGTGTGTGTGTGTGTGTGTGTGTGTGTTTAGTGGGTATGCTTTAATTTATTTCTCTGAGTATCTGCAACATACTTATTTTAAAATCTTCGTCAGACTAGTCCGTGAAATGAATTCATTCACAGTAACTTCAGGTCAGTGTTGTGGTCTGCCTTTCTTGGCCCTGTACGTTTTGCAGCTTTTGTGTGCAGGCTCATGTTGTTACTGCTCATGTTGTTACTGCTGCTTCTGTTTTATCCTGCCATGTTCACTCTCCCTGTCGAGTGGTTGCATCTGCCAAGCTCTGGGTCCTTCATCCTGGAACGAGGTCTCCACAGGTGATTTGAGGTCCTGTGCCATAAGGACATTAATCTGATCCAATCACAGTGCTAGATGTAGTGAGTCCCATGCAGAGGTGACCGTGATTCCTTCTAATTTTCATTTTCCTGTTTATTGGTGGGAGGTGAGCAGACTGTGTCTGCGGCTTCCAGCCTCTAGGTCTGCAGAGAGCAGCAAGTTTGTCCAGTGTTCTTGGCAAGGCTGTTCCTTCCCTGGTCGCCTTGGACAGTGGGCACAGTGTGTCCTTGTAGGAGCCTGCCTCCAGGCTGGGAGCCTTGTGACCCTTCCCACGGCTTTGTGTTCTCTCCCAGTTCTGACTCACAGCTGTGTCCTCATTTGAAAGGTGACCGTGGTTACTTCTATATATATATTTTAAATCTGTCATTGGCATATGTTACCACAGAGGATGTACATCAAAGTGTGATCACATGTGGCCATCTTGACTGGTCCCCAAACCTGATTGGAAAAATAATACTGTTCCAAGCTGCGTGGTGTTACCCTCACGTTTTCCTGTCACAACAGTGTGATTCTGTACCCTTTCAACCCCTGCTCCCATCTGTCTTCATGCTCACAGACTTGAGGGCAGTATTCTTTCAGTGAATCATATCATGGTCCGCCAGCTGAAAGATTAATTCAGGAAACGTGATTAGAAAGAGACATCTGAGTCGTTTTTCTGAGCCATAAGGCATGAACAACAGTGACAGGATTTAAATAACTGAAATGAATTCTATTTAGTTTTCTTGTCTTACCAAATTATCATCAGAATGTTTTTACCAGTTTTGGTTAGGCAGTGTCAGAAAGTCTAACTGCTTTGCTGTTATAAATGATCGCTGTGTTCGTGTGCTAACTGGAGGAATGCTTTCTCTTACTAAAATACCCAGTGTTCCTTTTGAAACAAGAATGATAATATTGTACAAATGAAGAATAATTAATATCTGAGGTATACCATATTCTGTGTAATTTTCTCAACAACTTGTCAACAGTCTAAGTAAGTAAGAAATTGCATCTTCTCTTTAATAAATTCTGTGTTCATTTCTTCATTCTTCTAGTGTAACCATGGAATCAATCTGAAATTGATACGTCCTTTGGAATTAGGGCTGTGCCTTCCAAAATGACACATTAAATTTTGGTTAGTGCTGACTGTCCTTTGCCCGTGTTCTGCCGAGTTAGTATTAGCCCGTGTCCCAGCATCATCACGCTCTCTGATTTTAGAACATACTAATGAAACATCTTCCCTCAGATTAAACAGACAGCATTATACATTCTTCGTGGACCTTTTAGATTTATGTTCCTCTTTAACTGAAATAAAAAGGTGTGCATTTCAAAGATGAAATAGGTATAAAGTGCTTGGGATAGTTCATTTGGGGTTCTGCCCAATAATATTTGACATTGTGGCCAAACTTAAGTGCTAATAAGTGGCTTTTCATGCTCACATTTATATTATCAAGGGAAGCGGATGGCACTGGATTTTAAATATTAAAACACCAAAGCTTTCTATATGAAGAATTCAGAGACCTAGACACACACTGTCTGAGGCCACCATCACCTGATACTTCAAGAAAACGCCATTTGAATTCCCAAGACAGCACCTAGATTCATTTATTTATGTTTAAAACTTTAAACATGAGGTGCACATTAAATTTTTCTTTCCAAAGCTTTCAAGAGTAGAATTCAGTGGGGATCATCAGAATTCATTGAAGATGGAAATAAATTCTTTAAAACTTGAATTGCTTTTGTTTATGTTTGAAGCCTCTTCAATATTAAAATCTTTGCTGAGGAAATGGGATTTCTCTAGCCTTTGAATCACCAAAGAAAGTAACTTAAATAAATAGAGATAATCAACCACACAGACAAGATTTGTGACTCTTAAGTGTCACTTAAATGCCAGAGTTAAGCATTGAAGATGTTGTTGGTCTTAGAATCCTTTCAAGAAGAGCGATTGCAGGTTTTAGAATGACATCAGAGTCCTGAGTCCTGTCTGTCTCCCGTGTGCCTGGAACCTAGTCTGGAGGCTACAGAGGCGGCTCCATTCCAAGCAGAAAAGTCCCTTTTGTGTCATGAAATACTGAGAGAGAGCTGCCTCTGGCTGGCGGTGGCAGCCAACCATTGACTGTCTCCTTGCCACACTGGATGTGTCTCTAACCCGAGGGCAGGTGACCTGGGGCCCCGGTTTCTGGAGCTGCAGCAAGAGACCTGAGCCTTTCGGTTTCTCTTCCTGCCGGGGAGGAGCTAAGAATCCCATCCAGTCAACTTCTTGAAGTGGTCCCTAGACAACCTCCTCCCCAGAAGGCTGAGGAGAATCTGAGGACGCTGGGATCCTTCTCTTCTTGAGAGACAGGATAAAATTATAGAGAGGGCTACATCACTCCAACGTCAGGAGGGAAGTTCCTTTCTCCCTGAAATGGACCGCTGCCCGACTTAGCTGTTGTACACTCCACCAAGGAAGCTGTGTACTATTCCTCCAGGTTATGTACTGTGTCTACAGGTAACCTAGGACTTCTCAAACTTAGCAGAGAAGAGAAAACCCACTCCCTAGAGAACATTAGGAGGTGGGTGGCTGAAAATCCCATGTTTCATTGAAGGCTTATATGTTTTCCAAACAATCGTGCAAATTTTGAATTTTATTCCAAAATAAATCCAGTTTTATATTAATAGAGTTATAGTGTTCCATTTGTGAATTATTACAGCATTTTTGTAGAGCAATTTGACAATATCTGTTCACATTAAAAATGAATGTACCCTTTCACCCAGCCATCTCACTCCAGGGAGTTTGTCTCATAGAAATAACTGCAACGGTGTATACAGATATATGTGTATTTATGCCCACATGTCATGGCAAACACTGGAATGAAACGAATGGCATTCAACAGGGAAGCGGTGGAATACGTTACGAAGCCCAGAGTAAGCACGCCGTGCAATTGCACAGCCACTGAGGCCAGTGCACTGGAATTCTGCCAGACCTGAAGAATTTCCTGTGAGTGAAGCGAAAGGCAAGAAAGTGCACGTAGGAGCCCTTTTATAAGACAACCAAACACTGACAGAATAATCCTATATGTGTCTATCTGTATGTCTTGTAAATAATCATATCAATATGTGGTACGAGGTAGCTCACCACGTCACCTGCAGGAGAAGGGATACAGGGGGAATAGAGGATGACGGAGCAAAAAGGAGAGAAAGAAACAGAGACAGAGACAGAGAGAGATACTGCATTTCCATAATCATGTGAAATTAGATATGCATGTGTGATATATGTAATACAGATTTCCAATCAACAAGTTGCTTCCCTTCTTATAAACTTGGACAGTGCACAGGCTTGTGCTAAGTGGCTTTGCTGTCTCCCTGTCCCATAGCAGCGTAGCCCTGGCAGCAGTGGTACCATTGGCTTGAGAATCACGGACATGACCACATCCGTAGTACGAAGATCTGAGGGTGGACAGGCCACACGCTGCCTCCAGGGGCTCGAGCGCCTGCACGCGTGGAGGTTCTGTCGCTTCTGCCATCCTGTAAACACCAACGGGCTTCTTGACTGAGGCAGGCTGTGGTCATTTCTAAAATCCCCCAGACTTTGATACCTTGAGTCTGAAGCTTGACTTCTGTTGGCTCTCTGACCTTTGATGCATCGCCTGCTTTGACCTCTGGCTTCAGCAGTGAATCCTGGTTCTTTCTGCGGTTCCACCAGTGGTTATTGGCTTTAACCTTGTCTTGACCTCTAGTTTTCATGCATTGTCTACAACTGAACCACCCCTTTTTGTTGTACGGTACTATATTCCTCAATTTTCCCTTCATTCTCTTCTTGGCCTTTACTTAGAACAGCCTGTCTTTTGATCCACTTTACCAGGATCAAGGATACCTTTAATATGACTTCTATTAAATGCAGTATTCTTTCCCAATGACTTTTCATGGAACCTTCTGAAACGGCTATGTTATTGATAACAATAGAGATTCAGATGGCATCTGTTTCACGTCTGTGTAGAAGCTTACATTCTATATTGGGTGAATTGGGATGTTTTGGTTTGGACTCTGTCTCCTTTAGCATAGTAGTTTCTTTGCCTTAAAAATAAACCTACAAAATCTGTTTTAGACAGGAATCTTGAAGGTCATCTAATCTAACCCACTTCACATACAACAATCCTTCTGAAACACTTCCACAGAGTGCTTGGCCAAACGTTCTCCAGTCACTGCAGGAAACTCACTATTTTCAGAGGCAATTCATTTTTATCTGTGCAAAGTTCTTTCTTATTGATATCTGTTTAAATCTGACCGTGAAATGCTCAAACTTACTGGCAGCCAGGTAGAAATTAGATTTTTCCTTGATAGAGATAACATCATCAAGACCTTCTAGAATGCGTCAAACACAACAAGTGGCATCACATTTAGCAATCACCAGCTATTCCAAAGAGAGGACCAAATAACTGAAAACCAAGAGGGAAAAACTGATAATATCACCGTGTGAGACTGTGGGACGTGCACGTCGCTGCCCCCGTGCCCTGTTCCAAATCAGCAAAGGCTCCCAGGGGAAGGGTAGCAGGAAGGGCTGGCTCACATCTTAATATCTTTTGCTCCATGCTCATCTGTTGGCTGCTCAAGTTGCTCTCCAATGCTTTCAAGCAGCTATTTTTGTATTGTGTGTGTGTGTGTGTGTGTGTGTGCTTTGTTTGTTTGTTGTCATTGTTGCTATTTTCAGTGGGAAGGTGGTCTGATACAAGCTACTCCTTCATAGTCGGAAGCAGCCTGAACACACATGATAATGAGAAATGTCAATGAAACATTGATAATTTATTTTCATAAACTTTGAAATCAGATAACGTTTTGGAGGTATTAAGAGTTCAGAATTCATGCCTGGCCAGTGTGGCTCAGTGGATTGAGCGTCATCCCATGGACTGAGAGGTCCCGGTTCGATTCCCAGTCAGGGCACATGCCCGGTTGCAGGCTCAATCCCCAGTAGGGGGCGTGCAGAAGGCAGCCGATCCATGTTTCTCTCTCACATCAATGTTTCTATCTCTCTCCCTTCCTCTTTCTCTAAAAGAAATCAATAAAAACATATTTTTAAAAAGAGTTCAGAATCCAGAGGAATTAAGGCTTCTCATTTTCATTTCTGAAAACTAATTTCAGTATAGGAAAATGAACTGAAATACTCATGCCAGATGACTTTACCAACCGGTTCCTGCATTTGTGTGCTGCTTGAAGAGTATTCAACGTATTTGATAGGTTGCAGCATCATCCAAGAATTTCAAGTCTCTGAAACACGTTTTCACCATCAGGATTATGCTTTCATGAGGAGAACAATTTTTTTTCTTTTTAACATTCAAACAGATATCTCCAGCACCACCGCCTGACATTAGATAGCATAGCTAAATACCATATTGCGCATCTAGTCCATCAAGCCAAGCACTGAATAGGTGTGGTCTAAGCCACAGGAGTGTATGTAATTCGTAACATTATTATGTTCTGTTTTTAAATTTTTATTGGAAAGCTTTTCTTGGTGAATTATTTAATGAGCTGACTTAAATTATCCTTATAAGTGTTGTTATTAAAAGTCATATAACATAACATGAATATGTTATGTGTTATAATGTTGTGAAATTACCACCAGAGGAGAACTACCTTTAGACATGCTACTATATTAAAGGTTCTAAAAATAAAAATTAGAAACATTTCCTAACCCACCCAAATAAATAATTTCCTGCTGCTGTCTGTTTAATGGGCACTATGTCCCAACAGTTTTTCAATCACATAAAAGTTCTCTTCACCTTACCCATACATACAACTTACGTTCCTCATCAGCTAGAATAGAAAATATCACAATTTATCTTTTTCATGCAGCTTGTCCTGTTTTCCACCAATTCTTCAATACCCTGAACAACCATGTTTCCGATTGTACTTGTATTTACAAAAGGCTGTTCCTGTCTGTTCAGGAGACATAATTAGAGTTCTATTCAATACACAGTTTTATAAAGTCACCATTTCTGAAAGGTTGAATACTGAGCAACTTTTCACTTCATTCATAGTTCAGTTACAGCAGCTATTTAATGCACACTCAGAAACCAATCTGATAGTTTCTTACAGAAACAAAATCGTTTTTCTCACTTGATTCAGTTTTCATCCCAAATCCTTCCTCATGCCAGCATTTATTGTGGCTTATTTCAAAATGAGGTCCTGTGTTGTCAGCTTTCGGTGCCCACATGCTCACTTGCATATTAAATACCCAGCATATTTTCATGCAGAAGTGAAGAATATTACTTTCTCACATTTTTTATGTCATGTTTAGCTTTTTGGATCTGCCTTTTTTTTTTTTTTTTTTGCTTTTACTATGAAATATTTCACTTCCTTTTCAATCAAGTGTGAGAAACAGTGACACAGCTTGATAACTGATGGCCACTGACATCTGACCTTAAAGTTGTGTGGGCATTAGGGAACAGGGGAGACTGTGGCAAACTGGAGAGTCAGCGCCCTGTCTACAGATGGAAGCCGCTACCCAGCCAGGTGTCATTTAGTATTTCCAGCTCTTCTGTCTATTTTAAAAAAAAATAAAAGCCAGAAATTCAGATTTTTCTTGAAATCCTCAATTTCGAATATTGTTCATTGATTCCATGATTTCTGAAAACAATGCATGAGCCAAACAGAACCTGTCTGTCGGGCTGTTTTGGCTTGCAGGTGTCATTTTGGAAGCTAGTTTTATATGGTCGTACACTCCGCGAATGTGAGAGCTGGAAAGAGCCGTAGGGTTTATCATAAATAAACAGCTGTTGACAGCTCAGACCGGAACCCAGACTCCTGGGTCCCATTTCAGGGCGCTACAGGTTTCTAATCTGTTTAGTAGAAAATCTTTTTGAGCTGCATTAGTAATGCAAATCCAGCTATTACCAGATAGTTGAAGCAGAACTAATTCAAAGAATGGTGGTTAGTTGGATGTCAGTAGCCGTTTTTTGTTTTCTACCTGAATTAACTGAGTAGTTCTATTTACATTTTTCTCATTTCTACCTCAGTAGATATGGATGTGGGGGTAAGAGGGTGTTAGTACGTCTGGGTTTCCCCACAGTACCTATGATTCAGAAGTAATTACTGTTTGCTTCCTTTCAAGTAGGTGGAAAATTCTCTTTCACAACATGGGACGTGGCGCGATTCCAGGAGAAATGCCCATGTTAAATGCGATGAAAAAACATTCCTCACAGGAGTTTAAGTGTTTGAGCTTAGATTTGCTTTTTTAAAGACACTGAATTAGAAGGGATTTGACAGTGGATGTCCCTAACAGTGCCGAGTCCCTGGCCGGGGGGAGCATGAAGGCATCGCCTGGGCGGGGAGAAAGGACATCCAAGGGCCCCAGCAGCGCCCGAGCATCCCGGTGAGAATGCGCTCGGCCCCCTCAGCCTCGCTGGTGCCTTTTCAGAAATTAGGTTAGCGAGGTAGCCTTTCTTTCTACTCTGTTTCTTCCAACTGTGATACGGTTCAGCGACTGCCTAGGGCCATTGATTTGAAGCAGAATATTAAGAAGCTAGGAAAATTCCTTGGCAAGTGGAATGGGGAAACTGAGACAGAAAGCTGAACAAACAGGCCGAGCGATTACAGCCAGATAAGGAAGGTCACCAGGACAGAAAGCCCCGGGTGCCTAGCAATGGGCAAAACTGGCGCGGACCTCGCCCCCAGGCTGGCCTTTCTTCCCCTGGCATTTCTCTGGTCCTGCAGCTTAGACCCTCTGACCTTTCCCCTCTAGAGATAACATCTGGGCCTCAGCTGTGTTTCAGCTCCAGGCCCAGAAAAGCAGCAAAACCAGGTGGGTGACTGGAGGACCAGCTGCAATGACTAAGGACCCCCTGCCCTGGTGCTAACCGATCAGCAGAGACTACAACTCTGAAAGGGCACACCTGCAAAACTGATGACTATTCTTGTGAGATCCTCCTAAGACCATCCCTAAACTCCCAGCCTTTAAAAACCCTCAAAACCGAAATCCCAACACACACTCTCTCCAGGGAGCATGCCTGTGCCCTTCCCTTCCCCCTCTTCTTCCTCCTCAGGCACCCATCTCCTAAACTCCAAGGGTCCCCACAAGACTTGCAACCTGGGAACAATGGGCAGAGACAACTGGTCCCGGGCTAACCCCCTGAGCCTGTCCCCAAGGCCCCCTTTTCTCTGACTTCAGTGAGCCAAAGCAGCCCGCCTGCGCCCAGGCCCTCCTGCTGCTTCTGCCCTGGGCCCTGCCTTGTTTCCCCAGCTCTAAACGCCCTCTCAGATCACCTGGGCTGTGTTGTGAGCTCTGTCCTGCACGAAGGCAAGAACCCACACACTGGCTGTCCCCAGGCAGACCCATTCCAGGCCCGGTCCCTTCTTTGGTAACATATTGAGGGTTTTGATGTTTGCCTGTTTTAAAAAAAGGTTTTGGCACTATGGAAGCATCCTGAGCCTGGCATGGTGGAGGGTAGGTGGCAAAGGTGTGGACTTGGCCCCAGCACCTGGAAGGAGGGCAGACAAGTGATGCCACTGATGGGGACAGTGACACTAACCCCACTGGCTTCTTGGGACTGTGTCAGGGAGTGTGCCCAATGTAAATTTACCCAGAAGTAAAATGGGTAAAATCATAGCCAACTTTGATGCCCTCTTAGTTTTACCATCTGAAGCACAAAACTAAATAATGTTATTACCGCTGCTGGTTACCAGCACTGTGCTGGAGAGGCCCCGAGGTCTGGGAGAGCTGGGGCTCGTGTTTTCACTCGCCCACAAACATTTTGTATTAGTGATGATCCGATCTCAGCTTTTTATTTCTGTTTTAAGAAGTTGCTATTTCCAAGGAAAGATTTCCGCCATAATTCCGAACGGGAGAGGTAAATCTACCAGGTGGCCTGCAGGGCGACAGGGAAAGAGGGAAAACAACTCCTTCGAATGCTTTTGGAAGGAAAAAAAAAAAGCCGTTTTAGCCATTCCCATTTCAGAAGTTATTCTCATCTGAAAAGGACATGTGAGGGGTTGAAATGGAATATTGCCATCGCTGTCCCTCGCATGGTGGAGAGAAGTAATAGGCAATTATTTTTGTAGGTGCAGCTTAACAGAAAAGCCGTGTAGGACTGGGCCCACATTCATTAGATTAAATGGGGAACTGAGCAGTTTTTCAACGAATTTCTAACAGTGTCAAGAGCCAATCATGGTTTTTGCCCTGAAGTATGTACGCTGACTTTTCTAACGTGAAAATAGCTTCCAGTCCTGTCCCATTTTAAGGATAATAAGGTTTCATGTTAAAAAGGAAAAAAAGAAAAAGACAAACAATACAGAAAACCACAGAAAAAATTGACTTCAATGTGTCACTTCAGAAGTATCTGTTGAGTACCTACTGTGCGCGGGTTGTGTGCAGGGGGCTGGCAGGGTACAGACAGGCGTGGTCCTCGGCCCTCACCGCTGCCTGTGATGCCACTGCCGCCCTGGCAGACGTCGCTGTGCAGAAATGAACAGGGTTGATGGGTAACTCTGTAAGAGATCAGCTGATATCACACGAGCAGTTCTGCTGTATATGTTCTATCCAGTAGCTGATTCTTCACTGGGGAATATAACCACGTTTCACGCTTTAAGGACTGCGTAGTGTTCAGTTGTGGGATTCCCACCATTATTTAAGTGAAACAGTTCCTTATTGGAAAACGTTTAGATTGGGTCCAGAGTTATATAATTATCTTATTTATTTAATTTGTTTTGCTCCTTTAAAATAATTTATAGCCCGGCTGGTGTGGCTCAGTGGTTGAGCGTTGACCCACGCACCAAGAGGTCACCGGTTCGATTCCCGGTCAGGGCACATGCCCAGGTTGTGGGCCTGATCCCCAGTGGGGGGCATGCAGGAGGCAGCCAATTGATGTCCTCTCTCATGGATGTTTCTCTTTCTCTCTCCCTCTCCCTTTCTCTCTCTAAAAATCAATAAAGAAAAAAAATTTTTTAATTAAAATAATTTATAGACTTTATTGTTTTGAACAGATTAAAGTTTACAGAAAAGTGAACAGAAAGTACAGAGTGTTCCCATGCACCCCTTTACCCTTGCCCTCATTTACTCTATTAATCATAGGGTAAAACACCTTGCATTCATGTGGTATATTGGTTATGGTTGATGAACCAATATGGACAGAGTATTAACTAAATGTAAAGTTTTCATCAAGGTTCCCTCTGTGTTGTGCATTCTGTGGCTATGCACCTATGGGATGGTAGGTATCCACCATCACAGATTCATACAGAGTAGTTCACCGCCCTAAAAATTCAGCCCTGTGCCCCACCCGTTATCCCTTTCTCATCCTCAACACCCAAACATCTGGCAACCACTGAGCTTTTTACTGTCTCCATAGTTTTGCCTTTTCCAGTATGCCACGGACTTAGAATCATACAGGATGTAACCTTTTCAGATGGACTTTTTCACTCAGCAATGCATATCAGGTTCCTCCATGTATTTTGTGGCTTAATAGCTCATTTCTTTTTATTGCTCAATAATAATTCCATTTTAAGTGTGTACCACAGTTCATTTATCTATTCACCCATTGTAGGACATCTTGGTTGCTTCCAATTTTTGGCAGCTATGAATAAAGCTGCTATAAATATTTTAGGGGGGTTTTATGTAGACATAAGTTTTCAACTCATTTGGGTAAATACAAAGGAGCACAATTGCTGGATCCATGGTAAGAGTATGTCTAATTTTGTTTAATATTTTTCCTTTATTTTTTTTTTAGAGAGAGAGAGAGGAAGGGAAAGGGACAGAGAGATAGAAACATCGATGAGAGAGAACATCGATTGGCTGCCTCCTGCATGCCCCCCACTGGGGATCAGGCCCACAACCAGGGCATGTGCCCTATCCAGGAATCAAACCAGTGACCTCTTGGTGCATGGGTCGATGCTCAACCACTGAGCCACACTGACCAGGCAGTATGTTTAATTTGTAAGAAACTGCTGAACTGTCTCCAAAGTGGCTGTGCCATTTGCATTATCACCAGCAGTGAGTGAGAATTTCTGCTGTTCCACATCCTCCCCAGCATTCGGTGTTGGCAGTGCTTTGGATTCTTTCCATTCTAAAGATGTTTAGTGGTATTTCATTGTTGTTTTAGCTTGCAATTTCCTAATTACATAGAATGTTGAACATCTTTTCATATGCATATTTGCCATCTGTATACCTTCTTTTTTTTTAACAAATTAATTTTTGTTTTTGTATTTTTTTCTTTATTGATTTTAGAGAGAAAGGAAGGGAGAGGGAGAGAGAGATAGAAACATCAATGAGAGAAAACATCGATTGGTCGCACACGGCCCCCATGGGGATCGGACCCACAACCTGGGCATGTGCCCTGACCAGGAATCGAACCGGCAACCTCTTGGTGCATGGGTCGATACTCAACAACTGAGCTATACCGGCTGGGCTGTATATCTTCTTTATTGAGGTGTCTTTTCAGATATTTTGCCCATTTTTAAATTGGGTCATTCTTCTCTTACGGTTAAGTTTTAAGAGTTCTTGGTATATTTTGGATACCAGTACTTTATGAAATAGGCGTTTTCAAATATTTTCTCCCAAAACTTAACAGTTTTTTTCTTACATCTTAATTTTGGTGTTGTCCCTAAATTATCATTGCCAAATCCAATATGTCCTAGATATTATTTTGTTCTATGTTATCTTGTAGGAGTTTTATAGTTTTGCACTTTACATTACGTTTATGATCCATTTTTGTGAACGGTGGAAGGTCTGTGTCTAGATTCACTTTTTTGCATGTGGATATCCAGTTGTTCCAGGGCCATTTGCTGAAAAGAGTATCCTTTCTCTGATGAATTTTCCTTGCTCTTTTGTCAAAGATCAGTTGACTGTATTTATGTGGGTCTATTTCTGGGCCCTCTTTTCTATTCCATTGATCTATTTATCTATTCTTTCTCAGATACCACATGGTTTTGATTACTGCAGCTTCATAGTATGTCTTAAAGTGGGGTCATGTCAGTCCTCCGTTTTTCTCCCTTAATATTTTATAGACTATTCTGGATCTTTTGTCATTTCTTAAAAGCTTTAAAATCAGCTTGTCAATATCCACAAAATTGCTTTCTGGGATTTTGATTGGTATTGCATTGAATCTATAGATCAAGATGAGAAGGACTGACATTTTGACAATATTGAGTCTTCCTATTTGTAGAATATCTCTCCATTTTTTAAATGATCTTCTTTGTTTTATAGTTTTCCTCATATAGATCTTGTACATATTTTGTTAAATTTATACTAAGTATTTCATTGTACGGATGCTAATGTAAATGGTATTGTGTTTTTAATTTCAAATTTTAATTGTTCATCAGTGGTATTGAAAGCAATTGACTTTTGCATGTTAACATTGTATCCTGCAACTTTGCTATAATCGTTTATTACTCTCAGAATTTTTTTTTATTCTTTGAGATTTTCTATATCATCTGTGAACAAAAGCAGTTTTACTTCTTCCATTCCCATCTGTGTATATTTTAGTTGTTTTCCTTTCTTATTGCATTAGCTAGGACTTCTAGTAGAGTGTTTAGCAGAAGTGGTGAGAGTGGACACCCTTACCACGTTCCTGATCTTAGCAGGAAAATACCTATCTTTTTCTAATGTTGGACCAGCTTCATATCTCTTGAATAAATCCTGTTTGATCAATATAGTTTTCTAGGGCTGCCATAGTAAAGCACCACAAACTGAGAGGCTTAATTTTCATTTGCTGTTTCACAGGTCTGGAAGCTAGAAGTCTGAGGTCCAGGTAGTCAGCAGAGCAGGATCCTTCTGAGAGCTCTGAGGGATAACCTAGTCCATGTCTCTGTCCTGGCTTCTGGTGGTTTGCTGACAACCTGTGGTGTTCTTTGTTTTGTAGATGCACCACTCCTAGCTCTGTCTTCGTCTTCACACAGTGTTCTTCCTGTGTGCATGTCTGTGTCCAAATCTCCCCCTTTTCATAAGGACACCAGTCATAGTGGTTTAGGGGCCCACTCTACTATAGTATGACCTCATCCTAGTTAATTATAGCTGCAATGACCCTATTTCCAAGTAAGATACTTCAAACATATGAATTTTGGGAGGACAGAATTTAACTCAGAACAATTTATTCTCTGGCTCCCAAAACTCATGTCCTTCTCACATGTAAAATATAATACATTCATTGCCCCACCCCCAATCCCCACCAAATTTTAACCCATTCCAGCATCAACTTTAAAGTTCAAACTCATTTAAATATTATATAAATCAGATATGAGTGAGACTCAGTGTATGATTCATGCTGGGGCAAAATTCACCTACATGTATGAATGTATGAAACCAGATAATACATTATATTCTTCCAAAATACAATGGTGGGACAGGCATACTATCAACATTTCCACTTTAAAAAGGAAAAATCAGAAGGATAAAAAGGGTCACATATACCAAGCAAGTCTGAAACCTAGCAGGGTAACAACTCCAGAGGGACCCAGTCTTAGGGGGAACCAACACTTTTGTGAGTTTTACCTCCAGGAGCAATACTGTGGATGAGTTTGCTTCTTTCCACGTATCTTCACCAACACTGACTATTGGATTTTAAGGCTTGAGGATAATCCTCTGGCTCACTGGGGTAGCAGCCTTACCCTCCAGGTCCACTTGGGTGGCAGCTCCACTCTCTGAAACCAAAGAGTTGTCCCCACCCTCTGGAATCAAGGAGGAGCCATCCCCTGAACTGCCTTTGGGTCATGCTTCCTTTCTCTTGGAGAATAGCACATGTTCACAGGTGACTAGCTCTGCGGGCCCATTTCCTGCCTATAGAACCCCAGAAGTCCAGCAGTCTTCCTTCACTTCATCCCTCCTCGGTTCCTTTCAGTCCAAGCTGGCAGTATTTCTGCTGAGATGGTTAATTTGATCTACAAGTTGCATGCTTAATCTCTTTAGCCAGTGGTGGTTCTCTCCAGCTCACGCTTTCTCATTTTTTTGCAATGTGGATAGGCTGAGAATTTTTCACATCTTCAAGTTCTGGTTTCTTTCAAAAGAAATTTTTTTCCCTTATTGATTTTAGAGAGAGAGGAAGGGAGAGGGAGAGAGAGATAGAAACATCGATGAGAGAGAACATCAATTGGCTGCCTTCTGCATGCCCCCCACTGGGAATCAGGCCCACAACCTGGGCATGTGTCCCGACCGGGAATTGAACCGGTGACCCCTTGGTTAATGGGTCAACACTCAACCACTGAGCCACACCAGCCGGACCAAGTTCTGGGTTTTTTTTTTTTTTCCCCCTTAACACTTCTTCCTTCAATTTATCTCTCTCTTCTTGTATTTTTCTATAAGCCACAGAGAGAAACCAGGCCTCACCTTCAACACCTCATTTAGAAATCACCTCAGCTAAACATCGGTTCATCGCTTACGAGGTCTACTTTCCAGAAGACAGCAGAACACAGTGCCAAGTTCTTGCCACTTTATAGCAAGAACCACTTCCTCGTTTTCAATAACATGTTCCTCATTTCCATCTGAGACCTACCAGCAGCACCTTTTAACATCTATATTTCTAGCAACGGTTGGTTAGTTGCTGGTAAAATACTTGCTTCTGAAGGCGGGCCTTATTAAGAAGAATAGAATGCTCTGGGCTTACTTCAAAATGCCTGCTTTTCCCTTCCCTCTGCCAGAACAAGATGATTTTTCTCTGATCTTCACTGTGAAAACGTGAATCGAAGAAGAGTTGCTGTTTTTAAGTTTGTTCAGCTTTTTTCTTGTTGTGTGGATGGGAGTGATGACTTCCAAGTTCCTTATGTTCTGGACTGGAAACTGAAGTCTGTTTAAGTTTTGTTTTTTATTCTGTGTGTGTATGTACCAGGAGGGGCGTTTCCACTATTATTAGCAATACTGTGACCGTGCATACATGAACAGTCGCCTTGTGCAGATTGATTCTTCCGAGTGGATCAAAGGTTATACAAAATGCTAAGGTCACTATATTCCCACCAGTGTGGCTGGTGTAAGGTCACTATATTCCCACCAGTGTGGCTGAGTCTGCCTCTTTGCACACACCCTCACCAACACTGACTATTGTCAGACTTTTGTATCTTTGCCAATTAGACAAGCAGAAAGTGATATTTCACTGCATTTCTTTCATTAATCACCAGTCTCTCCACATTTATTATCCCTCGTATTTCTTCTTCTCTAATTACCTGTGTATATTTTGCCTATTACTCTATTTGGATGTTCATCTTTTTCCTATTAATTTATAAAAGTTTATTTTAGGGTTAGTAAACCTTTGTGTTTCTTATATTTTGCAAATGCTTTTTCCGCATGTATGTTGTTTATATTGACTTTATTTACGATAGGATTTTGTTCATTTTTTTTTACCTTTTAGAGGAAAATGTATATACATTTTTCATCAATTCTTTTTTAAAATATATTTTTATTGACAGTATTATAGATGTCCCCCATTTTAACCCCCTTTACATCCCTCCACACAGCCCCACCTGCCTGCAGCCCTGAACCACACTATTGTCGGTGTCCATGGGCTATGCATGTACGTATATGAACTCTTTGGTTTATCTCTAGTCATCTCCCCCACCCCCGCCAAGATATGCCAGTCTATTCCATGCCTCCATGCCTCCATGCCTCAAGACTTATTTTGTTGGTCAATTCATTTTGTTCATTAGATTCCACAAATAAGTGAGATCATGTAATATTTGTCTTTTTCTGATTGGCTTATTTCACTTAGCATAAGAGTCTCCAGGTCCATCCATGCTGTCTCAAAGGGTAAGAGATCCTTCTTTTTTTTTTTTTTTTTTTTTTTTACAGCTGCATAGTACTCCATTGTGTAAATGTACCACAGCTTTTTTATCCACTCATCTACTGATGGGCACTTGAGTGTTTCCAAATCTTAGCTACTGTTAATAAGGCTGCTATGAACATAGGGGTGCATATATTCTTTCTGGTTGGTGTTTCCGTCTTCTGAGGATATATTCCTAAAAGTGGGATCACTGGGTCAAACAGCAGTTCCATTTAAAATTTTTTGAGGAAACTCCATACTGTTTTCCATGGTGGCTGCACCAGTCTGCATTCCCACCAGCAGTGTACTAGGTTTCCCTTTTCTCCTAGCCAGCACTTGTTGTTTATTGATTTATTGATGATAGCCATTCTGACAGGTATGAGGTGACATCTCATTGTGGTTTTAATTTGCCACATGATTAGTGACTTTGAGCATTTTTATATATGTCTGTTGTCCATCTGAATGTCCTCTTTGGAGAAGTGTCTACTCAGGTCCTCTGCCCATTTCTTAATTGGATTGTTTGTCTTCATTTTGTTGAGCTTTATGAGTACTTTATATATATTTTGGAAATTAACCCCTTATCCAGTCTATCATTGGCAAATATGTTCTTCCATACAGTGGGTTCCTTTTTCATTTTGATGGTGGTTTCTTTTTCTGTGCAGAAGCTTTTTAGTTTGATGTAGTCCCATTTGTTTATTCTTTCCTTTGTTTCTCTTGCCCTAGGAGATGTGTTGGTGAAAATTCTGCTACGTAAGGTATCTGAGATTTTGCTACCTATGTTTTCTTTTAGGATTTTTATGGTTTCACGACTTATACTTGTCTTTCATCCATTTTGAGTTCATTCTTGTGTATGGTGTTAGTTAGTAGTCTAGTTTCATCTTTTTGTATGTGTCTGTCCAGTTTCCCAACACTATTTATTAAAGAGATTGTCTTTACTGCATTGTATGGTCTTGCATCCTTTGTTAAATATTAATTGACCATAATGGTGTGGGTCGATTTCTATTCTGTCCCATTGGTCTATATGCCTAGTTATGTGCCAGTACCCCACTGCTTTGATTACAGTGGCTTTGTAGTATAGTTTGATATCCAGTATTATGATCCCTCCTACTCTGTTCTTCATTCTCAAGATTGCTTCAGCTATTGGGGGTCTTTTTTGGTTCCATATAAATTTTTGGAGTATTTGTTCTAGTTCTGTAAAGTATGCCATTGGTATTTTAATAAGGATTGCATTGAATCTATAGATTGCTTTGGATAGTATGGTCATTTTAATTATGTTAATTCTTCCAATCCATGAACATGGTATATGCTTCAACTTGTTTGTATTTTCCTCTGTTTCTTTTTTCAATATCCTATAGTTTCCAAGTATAGGTCTTTTACCTCCTTGGTAAAGTTTATTCCTAGGTATCTTATTTTTTGTTGTTGTTGCAATGGTAAATGGGATTGTTTTCTTGGTTTCTCTTTCTGAGAGTTCATTATTGGTGTATAAGAATACCATCAATTTCTGGATGTTAATTTTGTATCCTGCTACTCTTCTGAACTCATTTATTAAATCTAGTAGTTTTTTGGTGGAGTCGTTAGGGTTTTCTATGTGTAATATCATGTCATCTGCAAATAATGATAATTTTACTTCCCCCTTTCTAATTTGGATGCCTTTTATCTTTTATTCTTGTCTGATCACTGTGTCTAGGATTTCCAGTACTATGTTGAATAATAGTGGTGAAAGTGGACATCCTTGTCTTGTTCCTGTTCTTAAGGGAAATGCTTTTAGTTTTTGCCTATTGAGTATGATGTTGGCTGTAGGTTTTTCATATATGGCCTTTATTATGTTGAGGTATGATCCCCCTATTCCCATTTTGCTGAGAGTTTTTATCAAGAATGGGTGTTGGCAATGGAGTACTATGCAGCTGTAAGAAAGAAAGATCTCTTATCCTTTGAGACGACATGGGAGGACCTGGAGACTATTATCCTAAGCAAAACAAGCCAAGCAGAGAAAGACAAATATCATATAATCTCACTTATTTCTGGAATATAATGAACATAACAGTCTGAGGAACAGGGTAGTCCCGGAGACGTGGAAGTAGGGTACAGACTGACAATTGCCAGAAGAGGGGGTGGGGGAGGGGAGCGATGAACCACAGAACTTGTATCCATGTACGCATAACCAATGGACATGGACCTCAAAACTGGGGACAGGGCAGGGAGGGAGGGGGAGGAGGGAGTCAATGGGGGAAAAAGGAGAAACATCTGTAACAAAAATAAATTAATAAAAAAAATGGGTGTTGGATTTTGTCAAATGCTTTTTCTGCATCTATTGATATGATCATATGATTTTTATCCTTCATTTTGTTTATGTGATGTATCACATTTATTGAGTTTCAAATACTATATTAGCCTTTCATCTCAGGAATAAATCCTACTTGGTCATGGTGTATAATCTTTTTAACATATTGCTGGATTTTATTTGATGATATTTTGTTGAGGATTTTCATCTGTGTTCACCAGAGATATTGGCCTGTAATTTTCTTTCTCGGTAGTGTCTTTATCTGGTTTTTTAATTAGGATAATGTTGGCTTCATAAAAGAGTTTGGAAGTGTTCCTTCCTCTTTCATTGTTTGGAATAATTTTAGGAGTATAGGTGTTAGTTCTTTTTTGAATGTTTGGTTAAAGTCTCCTGTAAATCCATCTGGTCCAGGACTTTTGTTTGCTGGGAATTTTTTTATTGCTGCTTTTACTTCATAAGTTGTTATTGGTCTATTCAGGTTTTCTGATTCTTTCTGATTGAGTTTTGGAAGATTGTATGTTTCTAGGAATTTGTTCATTTTGCCCAGGTTGTCCAGTTTGTTGGCATATAGTTGTTCATAGTATTTTCTTACAATCCTTTGTATTTCTGTGGTGTCTATTGTTATATCACCTCTTTCATTTCTGCTTTTATTTATTTGTATCCTTTCTCTTTGTTTCTTGATGAGTCTGACTAAGGATTCATCAGTCTTGTTAATCTTTTCAAATAATCAGCTCTTGAATTCATTGATCTTTTATATTGTTTTTGTAGTCCCAATGTCATTTATTTCCTCTGTGATCTTTATTATTTCCTTCCTTCTACTTACTTGGGGCTTTTCTTGCTGTTCTCTTTCTATTTCTTTAAGTTGTAGGGTTAGATAATTTATTACAAATTTTTCTTGTTTTTTGATGCTTTGAACTTCATTTTCAGGACTGCTTTCACTGTGTCCCATAGGTTTTGGGTTGTTGTGTGTTCATTTTCATTTTTTTCCAGGAAGTTTTTTTTTATTTCTTGCTTGATCTCATTGGTAACCCATTCATTGTTTAATAACATGCTATTTAGCCTCTATGTAGTTGAGTGTTTTGATTTTTTTTTTATTGTAGTTGATTACAGTTTCATGCCATTGTGATCTGAAAAAATGCTTGGTATGATATCAATCTTCTTGAACTTCTTCTACAGACTTGTTTTGTGTCCTAGCATGTGGTCTAACTTTGAGAATGTTCCATGTGCACTTGAGAAGAATATATATTCTGCTGCTTTGGGGTGAAATGTTCTGTAAATATCAGTTAGATCCATCTGTTCTAGTGTGTCTTTTAGGTTGACTGTTTCCTTGTTGATTTTTTTGTCTGGAAGATCTGTCCAGTGATGTCAGTGGTGTGTTAAAATTCCCTACTATGACTGTATTGCTGTTGATCCCTCCCTTAAAGTCTGTCAAAAGATTTTTTATATATTTGGTTGCTCCTGTATTTGGTGCATATTTGTTTACAAGGGTTATGTTTTCTTGTTGGATTGATCCTTTCAGTCTTATGTAGTGGCCTTCTTTGTCTCTTGTTATGGCCTTTGTTTGGAAGTCTATTTTGTCAGATATGAGTATTGCTACCCCTGCTTCCCCCTGCCCCCATTTCCATTTGCATGGAATATTTTTTCCATCCATTCACTTTCAGTCTGTGTGACTTTTTATTTTGTAAACAGAATATATATGGGCTGTGTTTTCTATTCACTCCTTCACCCTGTGTCTTTTGATTGGAGCATTTAATCCATTTACATGTAAGGTTATTAATGATAGGTACTTATTTATTGCCATTGTTATTTTCTTTTTCAAATTTTTTTTCATTGATTTTTAGAGAGAGAGGAAGGGAAGAGGGAGAGAGATATAGAAACATCAATGAGAGAACATCAACCGGCTGCCTCCTGCATGCCCCCAATTGGGGATCGGGCCCACAACCTGGTCATGTGCCTGACCGGGAATCGAACTGGTGACCTCTTGGTGCATGGGTTGACGCTCAGCCACTGAGCCACACTGGCCAGGCCTCCACTGTTATTTTCTTTATGCCTATGTTCCTCTCTCTCTCTCTCTCTCTCTCTCTCTCTCTCTCTCTCTCTCTCTCTCTCTCTCATTTTCTTTGTCTTCTTAAAGCAGTTCCTTTAACATTTCTTGCAATGCTGGTTTGGTGGTAATGTACTCCTTTGGCCTTTATTTTGTCTGGAAAACTCTTTCTGTTTTTGTTGTTTTGTTTTTAAAATGTTGCTAACAAATATTTTTCCCATTCCTAGCATATTCAGTTGTTTATTTTGAGTTTGGTCTTGGATTTTGCTCAGCCACATTTTATTTTTCTCTAGTCTTTAAAATATAAATCTCTGGTTCACCTATAATTTTTTGAGGGTGGAAAGCCTGAGAATGAGGTCAAGCTTGATTTGTTGCTAGACAGCTTGCCAATTGTACAAACAGGAAATAGCTCTTTATTTCAATGATTTGTAATGCCACCTTTATCACCTGCTGGGCTCTCCTCCTGGACTCTACTTTATGGATTTGTCTACTTCATGCTGTATAATACATAGCATTTACTGCTGGTATTTATATAGCACTTATCTCTGGTGGTGGTACATCCCCTTTACCACATCTTCTATTCCTCACATCCCCTGCTAATCTTCCAAAGTTATTTTCAAAAAAACTTTTCAAAATCATTTTTCCAAGGTCACCTCCCCACAATGTAGGAGTTAGTATTTATTTTTATTATTAGTCTCACACAATTTCAGTTAAATTTGTATATAAGTTTTTTATTTATTTGTAAATAATTTGAATGAGATCCTTCCTTCCTTCCTTCCTTCCTTCCTTCCTTCCTTCCTTCCTTCCTTCCTTCCTTCCTTCCTTCCTTCCTTCCTTCCTTCCTTCCTTTCTTTCTTTCTTTCTTTCTTTCTTTCTTTCTTTCTTTCTTTCTGTTAATCCTTACCTGAGGATATTTTTCCATTGGTTTTTAGACAAAGTGGAAAGGAAGGAGAGGGAGGAGAGGGAGAGGGAGAGGGAGAGAACCATCAGCGTGAGAGAGACACATCGACTGGTTGCCTCCTACATGACCCCAACTGGGGCCAGAGATTGAACCTGCAACCCAGGTACATGCCCTTTACTGGGAATCAAACCCATGATCCTTTGGACCACTGGTTGGCACCCTAACCTCTGAGCCAGTCTGGCCAGGGCTGTATTTTGTTCTTAAACTAATAGAGCTATTGTATTTATATTTTTAATTGGTCATTTAATTGAATGCTTATTGATGACAATATTTTCAGTTGAGGGTTTTTTTTTGTTGTTTACTAGGTATGTTAATAATGATTTACTATCAAATGAAGTAAATCATGATAATTATTTTTATTTTTTAATATTTAAAACTTTGCTTTTATTCTCTTTTTTTGCTGCAATTTTTAAATAATATTAAATAATAATGGTGTTAATGAATACTTTTATCTTACTTTCAGCATTGCTAAGGATGCTTGCAGTGATTGTTAATCTTAATGGTTTAGCTGGAAGTATAAAATACATCCTTTTATCATTTTAAAGAATTATCCCTATTCTGTTTTTATTCACTCCTTATTTTCAGTCAGGAATAAAGGTTGGCTTTTGTCAAATATTTGTTTAAACCAATAATTGACAGACTCCTGTGATTTTTCTCCTTTATTTAATGATAGAGTAAATTAAATAGATTTTCTAATATTGAGCTATTTTTCTCTGTACTCTAGAACTAATTAATGGCATACTGATTTTTCTAATTCAGTCATAAAACCATCTTAGCCAGGAGCTTATTAAAAATCAGTAACTGGAAATTTTCTCAATGATTTCTTTAGCCTATAAAAATGTTTTATATTGATTTTAGAGAGGATAGGAGAGAGAGAAAGATAAACATCGATGAGAGAGAACATCGATTGGCCGCCTCCTGCATGCCCCCCACTGGGGGTTTGACCCACAACCTGGGCATGTGCCCTCTCCAGGAATCAAACTGGTTATCTTTTGGTGCATGGGTCGATGATGCTCAACCACTGAGCCAGACTGGCTGGTCTATACATATTTTTTTTTTTTTACAAAATTCTCCACTTCTCCCAAAAAGTCCTAATTCATTAGCACACAGTTCAAATTTCATCTGTATCTCTGTCTTCCCATCTTATATCCAATATTATATATTTACATGTTTTCTTGACTACCTAGAGGTTTGTATGGTATATTAAGGTTGTTTTCTCAAAAAAAAAAAAATCTAATTTATCAATCTACCATTTTCTCTTTTTCCTAATTTATTACCTTTTTTAATCTTTAAATCAGTATCTTTGCTTTCAATGGGCATATTTCTTTGCACTTTTTATAACCTCTTCTCTTGATTGTTTACTTCATTTATTTTATTCTCTCTTGGCACAGAAGGAATATTTCACTCTGATTATATCTTTGACTGTGTTCTGTAGATTCTATTAAATAACTTGGGTGAAATTGGTTCTGTTTGATCACATTATTTTCTGGGACTATAAGGACACAGAATCCTGACCTCTGTCCATCACCTTTCCCCACAGGGTCCCCGAGTGCTCAAGCCCTGGCATGCAGACCCAAGAAAGCTGGGATAAATGGTGTAGATCACTAATTTTTCCTAGCCAGAAGAGACTTAAATAGCTTCTGTTAAACAGTACTAGTGAAGCCTGTTCTGTTTTACCCTTTTCAATACGCAAACCCAAATCCAGTCTGATATTAGAAAAAGTATAGTATATGCCCACCAGCTCTATGAGGAATGGAAAGAGGAAGAGAGAACGGAGGGAGAAAACTGGATGTCTGTGTTCTTCCAGGCAGGAACCAGTGTTGGAATTGCGCTCCAGCTTTCTGAAAGGGAGGTGCAGAGCCTGAAGACCTGCGGGTCTGTGTCTAACGTTGCTCAGTCTCGGATGTGTCCCAGAGTCCTAGAAAGTGGCCAATTGTCGAGTTTCATTCTCTGTTGGGAAGAGCAGGAGAAAGGTAGAAAGATGAAACACAGAAAATAAGCTTATTCCTGAAGGCCAAGTGTTTTCACTTGTATCCGTTACATTTTTATTTTCTTTGGTTGTGGTTTTGATAGTTTATTTGATCTAAAAGTTATTTAGAAAACCATGTGTTACATTTCCAATGGCTCTGCTTTGCTTTAATTTTAGGTATTTATGTCGAGTTATATGGAACTGTGAACACTGGAAGTGATTCAAAGGTTTTTAACGTTTTGGAATTGACTGAATGTGTGTTCATGTTCGAGCACAGTCCTGTGTGCTGGGGTATAGACACATCCTTGTAGATGATTTTGTGTCTCTTAACAGGGCCCCAGGGGCTTTCATTCGTTCTGGATCCATTTTATGGTCATTTCTCAGCCTGGGTTTCCTATGCCCCAGTATCCACCCCATCCCAGTCCAAGGGTGCTCCCCTTTTCTCAGGGGACCCTGCTACCCAGGCCCCAGGCAGATGGCAAGCTTCTGTGCTGCTTCTTCAGGCCAAGGGTAGAATTCTCTGATCCCTCCATGTCTTGATTTTAGGCAACTAGACTAGTCTTCAGCTCCCTGTGGGCTCTAGTCTACACGTGACACCCACAAGGCTTTGGGGACCCCACACATTAAGGGCATGTCCTGTGTGTTGGTTGACTTCCACTCCTACTCACTTGTGTGACTTTGCTTCCTTCTTGACTTCCTGTAGCTGGAGATTTCCCTTTCTTGGTTTCAGCTCAACTATGTAATTGCAAATTATTTTGCTGTATTTTACCCAGAATTTTCATGTGTGAGAAACAAAGGGGCAGAGGTAGGAGAGGATCCTTGAGTGCCAGTCTGTCCACATCTTTGCCTGGGAGTCTGGCAGTGACTGAGTTGGGTGCTATATGAGAAATGGTCTTGATGGCCAGTGTGAGGCCATCATCATCTAGTGGGAGGGACATAGGCCAGAGCACAGAATGGATGGCACATGTATTACCTCTGCAGTGCTTGGGGTAACTCAGGAGTCAGGCCATTTGTTGGATTCTGGGGGCAGAACTAACCAGAATAGAAAGATATGGGTACAGCCCAAGAGGTTCTCAAATTTGGGGGAACTCCTAGACTCCACTGAAAATCTGAAAAAATACCTATGGACCTTGGTCTCAGAAACATATTCATTTTACACATGGTTTCTGAATACCTGAAGCCCTCTGAGGTTTGTCAGTCTGTTCCATGTTTCCATGCCTCTGTTTCTGTTTTATCCATTAGTTTATATTGTTCATTAGATTCCATATATAAGTGAGATCATGTGATACTTGTCTTTCTCTGACTGGCTTATTTCACTTAGCATAGTACTCCGCAGGTCCCTCCATGCTGTCTCAAAGGGTAAGAGAGCCTTCTTTCTTACAGCTGCATAGTATTTCGCTGGGTAAATGTACCACAGCTATTTTATCCACTCATCTACTGAGGGGCACTTGGGCTGTTTCCAGATATTATCTATTGTGAATAGCACAGCTATGAACATAGGGGTGCATATATTCCTTCTGATTGGTGTTTCAGGCTTCTTAGGATATATTCCTTGGAGTGGGATCACTGGGTCAAATGGCAGATCAATTTTTAGTTTTTTGAGGAAACACCATATTGTTTTCCGTAGTGGCTGCACCAGTCTGCATTCCCACCAGCAGTGTACTAGAGTCCCCTTTTCTCTATATCCTTGCCAGAACTCATTGTTTGATGATTTGTTGATGGCAGCCATTCTGACAGGTGTGAGGTGATACCTCATTGTCCTTTTAATTTGCATCTCTATGATGATTAGTGACTTGGAGCATTTTTTCATGTCTCTTGGTCATTTGTATATCCTCTTTGGAGAAGTTTCTATTTATATCTTTTGTCCATTTTTTAAATTGAATTGTTGGTTTTTTAGTGTTGAGTTTTATAAGTTCTTTATAAAATTTGGATATTAATCCTTTATCAGAAGTATCATTGGCAAATATGTTCTCCCATTCAGTGGTTTGGCTTTTCATTTTGTTGATGGTTTCCTTTACTGTGCAAAAACTTTTTAGCTTGATGAGTCCCATTTGTTTATTTTTTCTTTTGTTTCCCTTGCCTGAGGAGAAATATAAGAAAATATATTGCTACAAGAAATGTCTGAGATTTTATTGCCTATGTTTTCTTCTAGGAATTTTATGGTTTCAAGTTTAACATTTAAATCTTTAATACACGTTTACTTTATTTTTGTGTGCATTGTAAGATGGTGGTCTAGTGTTTTTTGTTTTGTTTTTTTTTTGCACATATCTATCCAATTTTCCCAACACCATTTATTGAATAGACTTTCTTTAGCTGATTGTGTGTTTTTGCTTTCTTTGTCAAATATTAATTGACTATAAAGGTGTAGATTTATTTCTGGGCTCTGTATTCTGTTCCATTGATCTATGTCTGTTTTTATGCCAGTACCATGCTGTTTTGATTACTATGGCCTTGTAGTATAGTTTGATATCAGGTTGGGTGATTCTGCCAACTTTTTTCTTCTTTCTCAAGATCATTACTGCTACTCGGGGTCTTTTGTGATTCCATACAAATTTTTGAAACATTTGTCCTATTTCTGTGAAATATTCCATTGGTAATATTGATAGGAATTTCATTGAATCTGTATATTGCTTTGGGTAGTATGGACATTTTAATGATTTTTATTATTCCTATCCATGAACATGGTATATGCTTCCACTTCTTTGTCTTCCTCAATTTCTTTCTTTGGTATCTTATAATTTTCCAAGTATAGATTTTTTACATGCTTGGCTAAATTTATTCCTAGGTATTTTATTCTTTTTGAAGCAATTGTGAATGGGATTTTTTTTTTCAGTTTCCCTTTCTGATAGTTCATTATTGGTGTATAAAAATGCACCTGATTTCTGGATATTTATTTATTTTGTATCCTGCTACTTTACTGAATTCATTTATCAGCTCTAGTAGTTTTTTTGGTGGAATCTTTAGGTTTGCTATATATAATATCATGTCATCTGAAAACAATGACAGTTTCACCTCTTCCTTTCTAATTCGGATGCCTTCTTCTTGTTGTCTCATTGCTGTGGCTAGGACTTCCAGTTGAATAAGAGTGGTGAAAGCAGACATCCTTGTCTTGTTCCTGTTCTTAAGGTGAACACTTGTAGTTTTTGCCTATTGAGTATGATGTTGTGTGGGTTTGTCATATGTGGCCTTTATCATGTTGAGTTATGTTCCCTCTTATTCTCACTTTGCTGAGAGTTTTTATTATAAATGGGTGCTGGATTTTATCAAATGCTTTTTCTGAATCTATTGATATGATCATGTGGTTTTTATCCTTCAATTTGTTTATGTGGTGTATCACGTTTATTGTTTTGTGGATGTTGTACCAACTTTGCATCCCTGGAATAAATCTCACTTGGTCATGATGTATGATCTTTTTAATGTATTGCTGGATTCTATTTTCTAATAATATTTTGTTGAGGATTTTGGCATCTATGTTCATTAGGAATATTGGCCTATAAATTTTTCTTTGTGGTGTCTTTATCTGATTTTGGAATTAGGGTAATACTGGCCTCATAAAATGAGAGCGTCTTCCCTCCTCTTGAATATTTTGGAATAGTTTGAGAAGGATAGGTGTTAGTTCTTTGAATGTGTGGTAAAATTCACCTGTAAAGCCATCAGGTCCAGGGCTTTTGTTTGTTGGGAGATGTTTTATTACTGCTTCAATTCACTAGTTGTAATCTGCCTATTCAGATTCTCTGATTCATTGTGATTTAGGTTGGAAGGTTGTAGTTTCTGGGAATTTACCCATTTCAGATTGTCCAATTTGTTGGTATACAGATGTTCATAATAACTTCTTACAATCCTTTGTATTTCTTTGGTGTCCGTTGTTACACTTCCTCTTTCATTTCTGACTTTGTTTAATTGGCTCCTCTCTCCTTTTTTCTTGATGAGTCTGTTTAAAGGTTTGTCAATCTTGTTTATCTTTTCAAAGAACCAGCTCTTGGTTTCATTGATCCTTTGTTGATTTTTTAGACTCTACTTCATTTATTTCTGCTCTTATATTTATTATTTCCTTCCTTCTACTCACTCTGGACTTTGTTTGTTGTTCTTTTGCTAGTTCCTTTAAGTGTAAAGTTAGATTGTTTATTTGAGCTTTTTCTTGTTTCTTGAGATAGGCCTGTAATGCTATGAATTTCCCTCTTAGGACTGCTTTCCCTGTGTCCTACAGATTTGGGCTTGTTGTGTTCTCATTTTCATTCATTTCAAAATATCTTTTAATTTCTTTCTTGCTCTCATTGTTAACCATTCATTGTTTAATAACATGTTATTTAGTGTCCATGTCTTCTGTATTTCTCAGTTTTCTTCTTGTGATTGATTTTTAAGTTCCATGGCATTATGGTCAGAGAAGATGCTTAATATGATTTCAGTCTTCTTAAACTTATTGAGACTTGTTTTGTGTCCTAACATGTGTTCGATTCTAGAAAACGTTCCATGTGCACTTGAAAAGAATGTCTATTCTGCTGCCTTGGGTGAAATGCTCTGAAGATATTGATTAAATCCATTTGATCTGGTGTGTCATTTAAGGCCTCCATCTCCTTATTGGTTTTCCCTCTGGAAGATCTATCTATTGATGTCAATGGGGTGTTAAAATCCCCTACTGTAACTGTATTACTGTCAGTCTCTCCCTTTATGTCCATCAAGATTTGCTTTACATATTTAGGTGCTCCTATGTTGGGTGCATAAATGTTTACCACAATTATATCTTTTTGTTGGACTGATCCTTTTATCATTGTTTAGTGTCCTTCTTTGCCTCTTACTATATCCTTGGTTTTAAAGTCTATTTTGTGTGATATAAGCATTGCTACCCCAGCCTTTTCTCCTTTACAGCTGCATGAAATATCTTCTTCCATCCCTTTACATTGAGTCTGTGTGTATCTCATTCTGAAATATGTCTCTTGAAGACAGTATATACATGGGTCTTGCTTTTTTATCTATTCATCTCCTTATATCTTTTGATTGGAGCATTTAAGCCATTTACATTTAAAGAGATTATTGATAGATATGTATTTATTTTTTTAAACTATGCTCCTCTGTTTTGTTTTTTTCTTTTTCTTCTACTTCTCAAAACAAGGTCTTTAACATTTCTAGTAATGCTGGTTTGGTGGTAACAAACTGCTTTAGCTTTTTCTTGTCTAGGAAACACTTTATTTCTCCTTCAATTTTTAAATGGTAGCCTTGCTGGGGAAAGTAGCTTTGGTTGTAGGTCCTTGTTTTTTCATCACTTTGAATATCTCATGCCAATCCCTTCTTGCCTGAAATGTTTATGTTTAGAAATCAGCTGACAGTCTTATGGGGGGGTCCCTTGTAGGTAACTGACTGCCTTACCCTTATAGCTTTTAAGCTTCTCTCTTTGTCTTTAGTTTTTGCCATTTTAATTATGATGTGTCTTGGTATGGGCCTCTTTGGGTTTGTCTTGTTTGGTACTCTCTATGTTTCCTGGACTCATATGTCTTTTTCCTTCACCAGGTTAGGAAAGTTTTCAGATATCATTTCTTCAAATAGGTTCTCAATTCCTTGCTCTCTCTCTTCTCCTTAGGGTACCCCTATCATGTGGATGTTGTTACACTTCATGTTGTGCAAAAGGTCCCTTAAACTGTCCTCGTTTCTTTTAAGATTTTTTTTTCTTTTTGCTGCTCTGATTGGGTTTTTTTTTCTACCTTAGCTTTCAAATCACCAATTTGATCCTCTGCTTCATGGAGCCTGCTGTTTATTCCTTCCAGTGTATTCTTTATTTCAGATATGGCAGTCTTCATTTCTGACTGGTCCTTTTTTATGGTTGCTATATCATTTTTCATGCTGTTAAACATCCTTATAATCATTACTCTGAACTCTATATTTAATAAATTGCTTATCTCCACTTCATTTAACTCTTCTAGAGAATTCTCTTGTTCCTTCAATTGGGACCTGTTTGTTTGTCTCCCCATTTTGGTTGTCTGTTTGTGTTTGTTTCTATGTGTTAGGTAGATCTGCTATGACTCCCAGTCTTGGTAGGGTGGCCTTATGTAGTAGGTGACCTGTGGGACCCAGTGGTGCAGTCTCCCTGATCACCAGAACTGGGTGCTCTAAGAATGTATCTTGTGCACCTTGTATGGGCCCTCCTGTTGTAATTAATTATTGACTGCTATTGGCCCATTCATGCATGGGCTTGACCCTCAGGCTGGCTGACAATGAGGCTTAACCCCCAACACAGAGTGCAGGCTGCTGTTCAGGTGCTGATCACATGGAACAGAATTCACTTCAGCAGGATTTGGTGCCTGCCAATATCTCCCTGTGGATATGCTGCTTATGAAGCTTATTGGATCTTGCTCTGATTTGTCTGAAGCTGGCCACTGGGTATGCTGGTTCTGGGACTCTTCAGAGGGACTCTGGTGCACACCAATGTTAGATGCTGTCTGTGCTTTGTCCTGAGTGACCTGTTTGGAGCTATCAGCAATCCAGAGCTTGTGGCTCCCTCTGCTGAGCCTGGGTTCATGTGGAAAGTACCAAGTTGTGCACCCAAGTCTGGTTTTACTAGCTCTGTGCCCAGGAGCCAGTCAGACAAAGACTCAAAGCATCCAGGGATCCACCTATGCCTGCAGGCTGTCTGTTGGTCTCAGTCACATATGAGCCTCCATTTATAGTCAGGGCATAAGGTCCACAGGATGAGGCTAGAGGGGTTCCAAAGGGTGGGGCTATTGCTTGCCCCCAGGCTAATGCTACATGGATGGGAAAGGTCTGCCTGAAAAGGATGGCTTCTGCATGATGGGGGAGTAACTCAGCATAGGGATTCTAGAGACTGTCTTCTCAGCTCTCTTTCCAGATCCACCAACCCCAGCCTCTCCTTGCGCAGATCTAGTCCACTCTGTTCTCCCTCTGCTGGAGTCCAAGGTGAGTGATTGCAAATAAAATTTTGTGCATTGGCCCTTTAAGAGAGTACTTGCATTTCTATCCATCTCTCCCTGGTGGACAGAAACCCCACTGCTTTTCACAGATAGATGTTATGTGAGCACCTTTTCTAGTTCTGGTGCTCTGAACTGGGGAGCCTGGCTTGGTGTTTAGACCCTAGACTTCTCAGGGGGGATCCCCCACAGCTGAGATATCCCTCTGTAACTTCAGCAGCTGCCTGTGGGAACCTGGCCAGCACTCTCACGCTTCTGCACTTCCTACCAGTCTCAATGTGGCCTCCTCTTTAAGTCTATGGTTATAAGGCTTCTCTCCAGCTAGTCTTCAGTTTGTTATTCAGGATTATTTTCTATGTATTAGTTGTAATTCCAGTTTTGTCCTGGGAGAAGGTCAGTGTAGCTTCCATCAAATCTGCCACCATCTTTTTAATGCAGAAAAAGCATTAAAATTGTGGGCATGTTGGGCAGCCCAGTAGGTGAATTGACTTATTCTCTGGAACCTCGTCCTATTAACCCCAGACACTAGCCTATTTCTGGGTTGGCAGGGGGTTGCTAGTCTGATAGGTGTGCTGTGCTTCTTCTTCTTGTCCCTGCCGCCTCAACAAGAACAGTCCCATTTCATGTCCACTCACGCCAGTGTTCATTAGGTCTATTAGTCATCCCAGACATATGTGATTTTAATATTCAAAATATAGTTTCAGGTTTGGAGGTGTTTTTTTGTTTGTTTTTAGTTTATAAAACTGTATTATTTATTTATTATAAATATAAAATTTTTATATTTGTATAATTTTAATAGCTTTATCAGGGTATATTTTACATATCATAAATTCTCCCACTTAACGTGTATAATTTAATGATTTTTAATACGTTTACTGAGAGATTCAACCATCACCATATCCAGTTTTAGGACATTTTCATCACCCCAATAAGATTTTGTATGCCCATTTATACCACCAACCAATAATCTACCTCTGTCTCTCTAAATTTTTCTTTCTTGAAATTTCATATAAATCAAGCCATACAATACATGGGTCTCTTGTGTCTGGCTTCTTCAGTAAGGATCGTGTTTTTGAGGTTCATCTATGTCTTATTATATAGTGGTAGTTTATTCCTTTTTTGCTGACTAGTATTCAAATTTGTGGATGTACCACATTTTATCTGTCCAGTTAAGAGAACTATGTTATCATTTAAAACTAATGATTAGGTCATAAATATTTGAAAGACACTGTATAATTTAATTAATTTATTGCCCTCTTTCTGTCTCTGAATTATCTGTTTGGATGATATCATCACCCTGGCTGTAGTTGGACTTGTCTGTAGGTGGTTTGCAGTGTAGACAGGCCCCATATCTGGGACTCCAGCAACTCTTCAACTTCTGCTCATACCAGCAGCTGTGGAGCACCTTTGTGCTAGGCCCTGAAGATGCAAAAATGAAAAAGACATGCCTTTGAAGAACTTATAGTCTAGTGATAACAGCTACCATTTATTGAGTACCTACTATTGCCGGGGATGGTTCTAAGTACATTACATGAACTCTCTCATTAAATCCTTGCCATCACATATGAGGAGGATGGTATCATTATCATCCCACTTATATAGGTGAAACTGGCCCAGAGAGGTTAAGTAACTTGCCCTAGCTCAGGAGACTGGCATGGAAGTACCAGTAATGGAGATAAATGCAGGAGGAAGCGTTCTTAGGGGGGGGGCAAGAATGGAAAAGATACAAAGAGCATTTCAGACAGTTTAAATGTGAGATGCCATAGGAAGCTCAAGGAGAGCTTCTGGGCAAGTATTTGTATGTACTCATGTAAAGTTGTGGTATGGAGTCAAGGTTAAAGAAATAAATTGAGTATCATCAGCATGCGAGAGGAAGTGAAGTCATAAGAGGGGATGAGGTCACCCTGGGAGAGTGTGAAGAGTGAGAAGAGCCTGAAGCTGAGCACCTCTGTGTAAAGGAGAGCAGGAGGGCAACTCCACACCAAGAGGAAATGCTGATGCAGCCAGGAGGGGGGCCGGAAGAGAGTGGGGCCACACAAGCCCATGGGCAGACAGTAAATGCAGCAGCAAGACCCAGGAAGGTGAGACCAAAGTGTCTCCGGAGTATGGGAAGGTGGAGGCTGTTGATTACATCTGTTCTCTGAGCATTGGAGAGATTGGAAGCCAGTTTGTAGTGGCTTTAGAAATTGATGGACCAACTTCTAGTCAAGATGGAGGTGTAGGTAAACGCAGTATTCACTTCCTCCCACAACCACATCAAAATTAAACTACATCAAAACTAAACTACAGAACAATCATCATTCAGAACCACCTGAAATCCAGCTGAATGGAAGTCCTACAACTACGAAATTAAAGGAGCCACATCGAGACTGGTAGGAGGGGCAGAGGTGCAGTTGGGCTGGTCCCACACCCACCTGTGTTAGATAATATCAGTACGGATACCTCGACTATGAAGGTTCTCCATGAGGAGTGACGGGACCCTGTCCCACACCAGGCCCCCCAGCAAAGGGTCCCAATGCCAGGAAGAGAAGTCCCCATAACTTCTGGCTGTAAAAACCAATGGGAATTGAGACTGAGGGAGGCTGAAGCTGCTGGAGTCCCAGGCACTTCTTAAAGGGCCTGCACATGGACTTACGTGCACTTGCTCCCTCTGGGCTCCAGCATGGGGGAGGCAGCTTGAAAGACACCAGGGACATAAGAGGAAGAACTGAGTTGTTTGGCATTGGGGTGAGAGCTGGAAAGGCAGCTTTCTGCCAGACATACATGCTAGCAGAGGACATTGTTCTTTTGGTGAGCCCTTCCCCCATGGGGCAGGCAGACAGGCTCCATATCTGGGACTCCAGCAACCTGGCTCACACTGTTTGCCCAGGCCTGGTGATTCCCTGAGACCCTGCCCCACCCAACTTTCAGGCCCACCCAAGCTGTTCCCAGTGGCTTTATCATAGGATTTGTCTGTCTTGGCTCATGCTTCAGATTTTCCTAAATTCTCTCATACAAACAGCATCTGACCTCAGCAAGCCCCATACCTCTTGCTAAGTGGCCCTAGGCCTCGCACTAGAAGCAGCCAGCCTTGATTCACAGCTTGGTTTTGCCTGGGTACCTCCACGCCCAGCACAAGAAACAGCCATCTGCAGATTGCTTTGTAGCTTATGCCGGGTGGCCCTGGGTAGAACACAGACAGCTTCAGACCACATCATAGCACCACCACTCAGCCACCTCCATAAGTGACACACTCAATGAGTGGACTCAGTGGGTACCAGATCCCTGCTGAAGTAAGTCTTGCTCTGTGTGGTGGGTCCCTGCACAGCTGATCCTCCAAAGTAGTCAGAGGATAGTAGTCAGTGGGCACAGCCAGTCCTTGCAGCTGATCAGCCTGAGTAAATCCCTTCCATTGATGTGCCAACAGCAATCAAGACTCAATTACAACAGAAGAGTGTTCAGTCCACATGAAGGGTGCACCTTGAGGGCCCAGCTGTGATCAGGGAGGCTATACCACTGGACCCTACAGGGCGCCTACTACAAAGGCCATCCTATGAAGCCTAGGAGACATGACAAGTCTAATACATAGAAACAAACACAGGGAGGCAGCCAAAATGAGGAGACAAAGAAACATGTCCTAAATGAAAGGAGAGAACAGAACTCCAGGAAAAAAACTAAATGAAACAGAGATAAGCAATCTGACAGATGCAGAGTTCAAAACACTGGTTATAAAGATGCTCAAGGAACTTAGTGAGAACGTCAACCACATAATAAAGAGCCAGTCAGAAATGAAGGATGTACTAACTGAAATAAAGAATAATTTACAGGGAATCAATAGTACAGTAGGTGAAGCCAAGAAGCAAACTGGCGATTTGGAATATAAGGAAGCAAAAACACCCAATCAGAACAGCAAAAAGAAAAAAGAATCCAAAACAATGAGATATTGTAAGGAGCCTCTGGGATGACTTCAAGCATACCAACATTTGCATTATGGGGGTGGCAGAAGGGGAAGAGAGACAGCAATAAATTGAACACCTATTTGAAAAAATAATAACAGAAAACTTTCCTAACTTGGAGAAGGAAACAGACATACAAATCCAGGAAACACATAGAGTCCCAAACAAGAATGAACCCAAAGAGGCCCACACCAAGACACATCATAATTAAAATGTAAAAGGTTAAAGACAAAAGAAGATCTCAAAAGCTGCAGGAGGAAAGCAGTTAGTTACCTGCAAGAGAGCTCCCATAAGACTGTCAGCTGATTTCTCAAAAGACACTTTGCAGGCTAGAAAGGAGTGGCAAGAAATATTCAACGTGATGAAAAGCAAGGACCTACAACCAAGATTACTCTATCCTGCAAAGCTATCATTTAGAATAGAAGGACATACAAAGAGTTTCCCAGACAAGAAAAAGCTAAAGGAGTTCATCACCACCAAACCATATTATGTGAAATTTTGAAGGGTCTTCTAGAAGAAGGAGGAGAAGGGGAAGGGGAAGGGAAAAAGGAAGGGGAAGGGGAAAGGGAAGTGGAAGGAGAAGAAAAAAAAATAGGAACAATAAAGTGGCAATAAATACATATCTATCAACAATTGAATCTACAAACAAATAAACAGGTAGAACAGAAACAGACTCATAGATACAGAGAACTTTTTGTTGGTTGCCAGATGGGAGGGGGATTGGAGGGATGGGTGAAAAAGGTGAAGAGATTAAGAAGTACAGCCCTGGCCGGTTTGGCTCAGTGGTTAGAGCGTTGGCCTGTGGTCCAGAGAGACCCGGGTTCGGTTCCCGCTAAGGGCATGTACCTAGGTTGCAGTTTGTTCCCGGCCCTGTTTGGTCGAGCGGGTGGCAGCCACTAGATGTGTCCCTTTCATGTCGATGTTTCTCTCTCTCTTCCTCTCTCTCTCCCTCCTACTCTATCTGAACAAAAAATGAAATGTTCTCAGGTGAGGATTAAAAAAAATAAAAAAAAAAGAAGTACAAAATGGTTGTTAGACTGACAAACCTCAAAGGGAAGGGGGGTAGGTGTGGGAAGACATTAATCAAAGAACTTATATGCATATATGCATAACCAATAGACACAGACAATAGGGTGGGGAAGGCAGGAGGGGGGCATAAGTGGAGAGGAGGGGATCAATGGGGTAAAAAAGGGGGGACATCTGTAATACATTGAACAATAAAGATATGTTTAAAGAAAAAGAAATTAATGGACCACAATCTGTAGGGGTCACAAGTGGGAGCTATTCTTTCAAGAGATTCAAGAACTAAACCCTTAAAGACTCTGATCATCAGGGGACAATTTTCTGTTCAATATCACAGCCTTGAGAATAAAAGTGAGGCAGAGAGCCAGGAAAGAAAGAGTGTTGAAGGTATAACACTGGTAATTTCATGGTACTCAACCCTGATTGCGTGTCAGAACCTCCAGGGTTGGGGAAGAAGGGTGATGCTGCTTGAGAAACACAGAAGCTCTCATTCAGTTGGGAGTGGGGCTCAGACATCCATACAGCTTTAGAGCTCCCTGGGTAATCCTATTTTATAACCAGGGTTGAAAAGCTCAGAAATAATTGATAGAATGGTATTCCAGAGGAGATGGGATAAATAACATCTTGACTGAAACATAAGGAAGGGTGTATGAATCTCTGGGACCAGAGGCGAGGATGTGTATATTTGTAGATAGGTCTACAGTTGTAGAAGTAAGAAGGTGAATTAGTATCTGCCTGTTAACCTTAACTTACTCAACTAAAGGCTGAGGCTATAGTAAGGTGAGGGGAGTTGAGGCTAGATGGCTTGTGACAAGAGGTGAAACTTTTCAGTACATGCCGAAGGGACAGGGATGGGCAGGTAACCAGGGGCCAGCTGGTGCTGACTGCCCATCTGCTGTTGGAGACACGCAGCTCTAATGCAGTCCTGTTGCGGATGCAAACAGGGAAGGGCCGTTTCTGCTGGTAGCAGAGAGAGACTCAGTCATGATCCAGGGCTGGCGTTTTGCCAAGGAGGGGCTCAGTAAGGGCGGGGCATTGGATGTGGAAGACCCTACTGATGGACTAGTTCAGGTGTTTGAATGTGGATTTCAGGATAAGTAGAGGAGCAGCTGAAAGCAGGAAGAGCTGATTAGGAGAAAATGAAGGATATGGAGACTGAAAAGGCCCCAGAGATCCACGTGAAATGCTGCTGAGGTGAGGGGCATGAGAAATGGGGAGGAAGGGAAGTTACGCTGGCGTATGACATGGAACTTACGGTGTCTGCCGTGGATCAGCTCCAAGGTGCAGTGCGTGGCTGTTGTTAAGTTTGGATGAGGTAGATTAGCAGGAACAGTTGGTTGAATTGAAGATGTAAAGTAATGATTAGGCTAGATAGAGTATTGAACGTATTGTCTGTTTGGATACTGAAAACATTCTGTTGAAGGCGTGCGTAGTTTGGGATGTTTGAAGGTAAACCAGATGCCAGTGTTTTTGATGAATAAGAAGAAATGATCATGGACTTGGGACAGGATTCCTGGGACGAGGAGAGGTACAGCCTTAGTCGTGAGCCTCAAGTGATGGAAAGATTTCACAGGAAGGCAGTGGCTAATTAATGGTTTGGATTGGAATGAGAAGAGCAGAGATGGAAAAACTTCCTTCCAACTGAACTCCAAAGTATTCGGGCCATGGAAAAAATACACATTAAGGCAGGAGAAGGCTGCAGGGAAAAAAGGAATCCTTGGAAGAGATCTGTCTGAGATGAGCCAGGAAGCCCAAATTGTGTTCCAAGCAGAGGCGGGTTCAGAAGGGAAGCATTTCTCAACGCTTGCCACTGGAAAAATGGCAGCCACACTGGGTCACAGCGACTTTCAGCGTGACAGCTTGGTTCCTGCTTCAGTTTGCTTTCATCTTGTCATGAATCAAGGAGAAAGTCTTTCTGCCGTTCTTTAGAGACCCCACGAACACTTGCTAATCTTTCTTTTCAGCAGAGAGAATGACCTCGGGCGTAGAGCTAGATTTTAATGTGGTCTTGTGAAGCTTTCATGTAATAGTCACCCTGTGTTTATGGAAGACGACACTGATGTGTGTATGTTGCCATATAAATTCCATCCTAAAAATGTGTGTAAGTTTTTTAAAAGTGAGTTTACTTTGTAAATATTGAGTGAATAATAACAGAGTGGTAAGCCTATGTGGCAAGAATAGCAAAAGTGGGGCGGGAGTGACTGAGGCTTTGGAAGGATGGTTTGCGAAGGATGCAGGAGAAGAGAGTGCCGCTGACCTAGTCCAGATCATTCCGATCCTCCAGATTCCCCAGAAGAGATTTCCAGAAGCAGAGAGAGGCCCCGGAGCGCCTCCAGCCTGGATCTCACACTGCGGCAGGACACGGACCTCAGAGACCAGGCAGAGGGCGGGCTAACCCGGGACATCCTTCTCCAGGCTGCGTTCACCAAGGAAGGTTCTTAACGAAGACGAGACAGAGCCCCAGACCTGACCAAGCTGAAGACGACACCAGGCTATGGCTTCCTTCCCCCCACAACCCTCAATTCGTTAGGAACTTGGTTCTGACAGTCCCTGGGGTTTTGAAGCAATGAAATCAAGCAGAGGCAACCTTGAGAGGTCTGTGTAGACCGGAGAGGGGCAAACAGGTGGCAAATAGTGCTCCAGACAGTGAAAAGGAGGAAAAATGTTTATGTTGAAATATTTTGGATTATACTGGGGTGACCTTTGCTCTTAAAGTTCTTACCTACCCAGAGAAGGTTTTGTTCTGAAATCCAAACCCCGCAGTTTGGTTGTATGACGTTGAACAGGAAAATTAACGAGCATCAAGGTCAGCCACCTTTCAACGGCCTCAGAACGGGGCTGTTGCGGACAGCTATTCAGAATCATGTGCTTCTCTTCTCCTTGAAACACGGAGAGTCGCCCCGTTGTCTTAATCCACCTTTGGGAACAATGCAGTCACTTCGTTTCTCCTGTATGGCTGCGTTTTCCCTCCAGGACCAACTCTGTGATCTCTGTGTTCACTCCCCAGGGAAGCACTGGACAGAGAGGGAGAGAAGGCAGGCGTCCCTGTCCCTGTCACGTGAAGCTTCTCCCCTTTCCTCTCCGTCGTCTTCACAGAGGGGAGAGAGGGCTTTTGGTATTAGACTTCCAAACATTTTAGTTGAACGACGTCTTCTCAGATTGAACAAAGAAATGGATCAGGGTTGTCATCTTTAGTCTTTTCCGCACAGAAACCACTTGACAAGTTTAGTAAATGTTGGAAAACTTCTTGGTGAAGTACCAAGAATTTTTAAATGTGATTGCCGAGAAATTTCAGTTTAACACCTACCTGCGGGGAAAAAAATCGTCAGTGTTCGCTGATGTGAGATTTCCACAGGTCTGAGCACACTGTGCGTATCGACCAAACTGAAACCCCAGGGCAGCACGGAGCGGGTCCCCCTTCACCGGTATGTGCTCACGTGGTTTGGACACCAGTTCTCTTGAACTCCGTGAACTGCTCCCTGTTTTCACAGGCAATTCAAAGTGGGAAAAAGGAGAGTGAACAGCTGGTGATCATCTGACAGTTGTGAGTGAGGCTGTGGTGGAAATCAGAGGGAATAATCTGGCTAAGTCAGTGTGGACACCATTTAGCATATCATTAGGACCGAGCTGCACGCTGGCTCAGGGGAGGCTGTCGCGTCCTCAGCCTGGCTCTCGCAGCTGTGAAATTGGGATAAAAATAACGCCTGCCATCCAGGATGTTAGGAGGTTTGGGGTTTGTTTGCTTGCTTGTTTCAAAAGTTAGCCTTTTAACCACTTTTAAGTGTACAGTTTAGTACCGGTAAGTATATTCCTTCGCGGTACAGCCAGCACCACCATCATCTCCAGAATGTTTTATCTTTTCATACTGAAACGTTTCCCTATTAAACAACTTCCCGTTTCCCCTCCCCCCAGCCCTGGCACCCACCAGTCCACTTTCCTTCGCTGTGAATTTGACTCCTCAAGGGACCTCGTGCAAGTTGAATCAAACAATATTTGTTACTTTTGTGTGTCTGGCATTCACTGAGCAATGTCATCCATGTTGTGCCAGGGGTCGGAATTTCACCCCTTTTTAAGGCTGAGTAACAGTCCATTGTGAGGACAGCCCACACTTCGCTTGTCCAGTCATCCCTGTGAACATCTGGGCTGCTTCCCCCTCCAGCTCCGTGAGTCATGCTGCGGGGACATGGGCTACAAGAACCTCTGCGGGGCCCTGCTTTCACTCCTCAGTGGGACCACTGGCTCCTGGGGCAGTTCTATTTTAATTTTTTGAGGAACCACCATGCTGTTTTGAGGTTTTAATGAGAAATTAGAACGAAGTTTTTGGAATCCTTCTGAACTTGGCACTCCAAGCTTGACATGGAAATAAAATTGATTTATCCTGTGGGCTTTAGGGTCTCACCTCTTGTCCACACTGATTTCACAGCTGTGGATTCTCTCTGGTGGATTCCGAAAAAGTGAAGAGGTCCTCCCAAGCCACGGCTCACTGAGAGCACACAGCACATGGACATTTTTTTTTTCTTTATTGATTTTAGAGAGAGAGGAAGGGAGAGGGAGAGAGAGATAGAAACATCGATGAGAGAGAACATCGATTGGCCGCCTTCTGCATGCCCCCCACTGGGGATTGGGCCCTGAACGGGAATCAAACCTGTGACCCTTGGTGCATGGGTCAACGCTCAGCCACTGAGCCACACCAGCCGAGCTACATGGACATTTTAAAGAACATAAAATGGATGTGTATTTTCTGACTGAGCTCTTAAATTAGGTCTAGTTACCACATAATAATGTGTTAATCCGTTAATAAATATATATTAATATGGTATTAATATAATAATAACAGTAATAATAGTAATAATAATATATAAGCAGAAGCCTTTGGGACTCGGCCTGTTCCAGGAGCGGGGCCCGGCCGCACTCGGTGGGGGCGCTGTGGGACTGCATGCTGAGAAAGCATGAGTGGCCGGAAGGGACACATCGGTTTGAAATGGAAGTCAGATTTTAGGTGTTGCAAGAAAATTTCTTGATGAGTTAAGCAGGGAGAATATCCTGCCAAAGGGTAACCTGGAGAGAGAATTGGATATTCATACAAATATGCCTCTCTGGAACTTTCCTGTCATTAACACCTCATTTTACATTTTGGGGGGTTGTTTTTTTCCCTGTCTTTGAGGCTTTCATCCTGGGTCCTTTTCTCTTCTCCCTCCAACAAGCCCGCGATGGCTCCACATGCTATCCCTGTCCCCTGCCCACTCCCAGTGTTCCACCTCCAGCCCAGTGTCTCTCCTGAGCTCCTTTATTTATTCAGCTAACTTGACTGAGTCCTCACTGTGTGCCAGGCACTGTTCTCATGCTGGGGATTTGTCAGGGAACAGCAGAGTGGCCTTGTCCTCGGGGGTTGATGTGGTGGGGGCGACAGGCTGCGGGAGGGAGCTCCAGGAGGGTGGTCAGGGAGGCTTCCCCAAGAGCAGGAAATCTCAGCAGACAGCTAATATTTCTCTCAGAACTTCTTCCTGTGACACCAAGCCTCTGAAACGCAGTTTGCCCAAAGCTAAATTCATGATCTGCCCTCTTTCCCTGCAATCTGTTCCTGCTCTGGAATGTTCTATCAAAGTACGTGGTGCTACCACCCTCCAGGTTGCGGGGGCAGACACTGGGAGCCGTCTGCAGGAGCTTGCTCCTCAGCCACCGATTGCTGTCAGTGTTACCACTGTGCGTGTCCTGAATCTGCCCTGCCGTGTGCCTGCGACCATCACCGTCACCTGGGGCCTGGCCTGCCGCAACACGCGGCCCTCTCTCCACAACCACTCACTGCCTCCTCACTGCAGCCCAAGTGGTCTTTGAAAAATGCACCTCGGATCAGGTCATTCCCCTGTGAAAACCGTTTAGTGCCTTCCCTTAGCTCTTAGCTTAAAAGCCAGCTGTGTCACCATAATCTACAGGCCTGGGTGATCCAGGCCCTGTCGGCTAACCAGATTCAGTTCACCCATCATCACCCCCGCGCCTTGCCCCCATTTCCTGCCTTCCCCATCCTTCAGACGACGTAGTTCGTCATTCCTTTCCGTCTCAGGGCCTTTGCAGGTGCTGCTCCATTCCCTGAGCACGTCCCAGCCTATTCATCTAGCAATCTCATCCTTCAGTTTTCAGGGTGATGTGACTGTTCGTGCTGGGCTCAGCCTATCAGTAACCAGTGCTGTGGCTGGCCCCGCCCTTGTGCTTCTTCCTATGACTGCAAGGCACCCTCAGCTGTACCCATCAGGAAACTTAGATGAGATACTGGTTTCTTCCTTACAAGATCTGGAAGTTACACAGCACACCTGGGGCCACAGAGGGAGGTGGGGAATAGAGAGAGGGAGTGTGCACGGGCCTGGGGCTCTGCTTTTACTGGGGTGCAGGATGGGGGCCTAGGTTTTTTGTGGGATCACTTTTCATTGGTGGATTTAGAAGCAGCAATTTAAAGCTCAGGAACAGGAAGCAAACAAGTGGCCCAAAGGCCAGTTATTGAAATCAAGATCTCTGAAACAAAGGCGCCTTAGGGGGCTCTTTATCTGGTCTCCTGGCTGGACTGGGTTTTCAGAGATAGCGGTCTGGGCTTTGAAGTGGTTGCCTCTTTGAAACGGATGCCTCTGCAGTCAAAGCTTAACAGGCACTTGCGTTACCAAAAGAAAAGAACATGTGTCAGGGCTGACACTACAGTGACCCTTTTGAAGTCTTTCCAGACCTTCCTCACCCCCAGATAAGGTTAGAACTTAGAGTTATTCTTTCCCAAAGTTTCCTGTGCTTTTCCGCCATAGGCTTTATCCCGTTTGTTCGTCCAGTCAAGAGCTATTTACCAGATATCTTCTATGACAGGCACAGTCCTAGGTGCTTGGGACACGTCCGTGAACAAAACAGACGACATCCCTGTAGACTTACATTCTAATAGGATGGCACCAAGTAGATAAGTAAACACAGTAGAGTCAGGAATGCTATAGTACGTGGGAAGGTGAACCGGGCCCGGGACTAGAAATAGAGCGCCTAGGGAGTTGTGCAGTGACGAGGATGGGGGTTGAGTTGCATTTACGGTAGTCCCCCCTTTTCCTATGTTTCACTTTCTGTGGTTTCAGTTACCTGCTGTCAATCAAGGTTAAAAAATATTAAATGGAAAATTCCAGAAACAAACAATTTATAAGATTTAAATTGTACGCATTCTGAGTAGCGTGATAAAATCTCGGGCTGTGAATCAGCCCACTGTCCAGGGTCTCCACCCTGCATAAGCTCCCGGCCGTTAGCCACTCAGTGGCCATGTGGGTTATCAGATGAAGTTGTAGTCCAGGGCTCGTGTTCCAGTCACCCTTATTTTACTTAATAATGGCCCCAAAATGCAAGATTAGTGATGCTGGCAATTTGGATGTGTCACAGAGATGCCTTGAAGTGCTTCCTTAAGTGAAAAAGTAGGACGAAACACAGACTATATATATAGGGTTCAGTACTGTCCATGGTTTCGGACATCCACTAGGGCCTTGGAATGTATCCCCATGGATAAGGGGAGACTACGGTAGGTCTAATTGTGGATAATTTTAAGAGTTATTATATGTTTCCTGTCTTCCTTGCTAAATGTTTATTTCCACTAGGACTTCCATAGTGTGGTTCTTCCCCGGGCACAGAGGAGGGTCTGTTGAATGAGGTGAATGTATGAGTACGTGAGTGAGTGAATGAACCAACAAGCAAACATAAAGACAGAGATGGATGGCCTGGACCCGGAACCAGGCCATGGGGCAGAGGGAAGAATGGACGTTGGGGGCGCTTTATGCAGGAACAGGCAGCAGCATTTGGCCATCAGGTTGGTGTGAGGTACCGGGTGCAGTGTAGAAATATGCCTTTATGCACTTGTTATTAATTTATTTTCCAATTACAGTCAACATACACTATCATAGGAGTTTCAGGTGTACAACATAGTGATCACACATGTATGCGTCTTAATGGCACAGAGGTTTCGCATTGGGAAGATGGGTGCCATGTGACCGTGGCTGATGCTTTGAGGAAGCTGGACATGTCGAAAGCACTCAGCCTTCTGCACAGGCAGTGGGATTTCCACCCTGAAAACATGCCATTAGGTTCCTCACGGAAGAATTTTCCAATCCCACCCCAGTTTAAAAGTAAGTGCCTCTGCCGTCTCCTGAACCTCCGATCCATTTAGCTTTCTCTCTTTGCACCAGTGATTCCTTCCCGTGACAAGAAAATGGAGTGGCACTTAGCAGGAGTATGGAAACACTACCAGCTCCAATTACCTCCACCTCACCTCGCTCTGCTTCCAACTTCTCGTGCTGTTGATAGAGAAATAGATAACCGCCAGCTGGGCTAGTAATCAACCGATGCAGTCACGGATCCCTTGCTTCCCCTCTCTCTCTCTCTCTCTCTCTCTCTCTCTCTCTCTCTCTCTCTCTCTCCCCCCCGTTCAGTAGTTTTAAAGTTATAATACCCAGGCCACCACTTAAAACATTTTTTTTCTCACAAAATTGCTTACTTGAATTAAATGTGCCCCGATTGTTTCCTGAAAGATGCCAGGTTCTGAGTGTGCCCTGGCTTACAAGCAAAATGGTTTTGGCCCCCAGTGCCCACTTGCATCAGGATTAAGTAGCTCTCGGGTGGACATTTTCCCAATGCTGCCGCTGTAACTCACCCCACAGAGCTGGAGGCAGAAGTAAGCAGACCTGCTGACGGGCCTCATCTCTAGTGTTCTGAGTGGAGTAGAGATGGAAGAGTCCAGATGGGGGAGGGGGAGAAAGGGGAGTAAGTCTAGGTCTTTATTTTTGAGGTTAATCCTGAGGCTTTTCCATTTCAGAGGAGATTAAATGAGGATTCCCTCCCCTGTTAGATGGTTTCTGTTGGAATTGCATGCAGCCCCCTCTGGTCCATCTGTCCAACTGTCATCCCAGAATGGAAATTCAGACTGTTTACACACAGAGGTAAAGGAACTCACCCATATTCTATACTGGTTCTAGACTTCTTTGGGGTCATTTGGTGGGCTTGTTCAATGATGGTTTTACATTTGTCTAGAAAATAAAATCGAAGACTAAGTAACACTGTGAGAAACATACCAGAGTAAAGGCATCTCTAAATTCAAACTTCGGAAATACCAGGATTTACCCTTTGGGGTTTGAAGAAGACAGTTGAGCACAGTTCTGTGGTTTGTGGACTCATAACTCCTGTCTGTGTGGCAAAGCTGTCTGTTAGCTGCCTGCCAGAGCCTGAGGGAGGGCTAGAAGGTTGTGGGAGCACCAGGTGAGGAGAGAATGCTATCTAGAAGGTAAATCCTTAGCTCCTGGTCCCAGTCACCAGACCACTGGTGTTCAGGAGCAGCCTTCCATTTCTGGGCAGGCTGTGTTGAATCATTGAAAGAACTTGCACTTTGGAGTCAAACAGACTTGAATTTGAATGCTGACTCTTCAGCTACTGCCTTTGTAATCTAGCCTGATTCAAATTAGCCTTAGTTTCTGCTTTTGCAAAATGAGCAGAAGATTGCACAGGTACACAAGTTCCTCTATGTAGGTACTTAATGAAAGTATTTGACAGGCATTAGCCCTTTGGTCAGTGTGAGTTCCTGTTTCTTCCAGGCCTGGGCAATAGGACAGTGCCAGGGGCCTACTCCTGAAAGGGCACTAGTGTGTTAGCATAAGATCAAGCAATGAATCCGAAACAGAAGGTACTTTCTGTATATTCTAGCTGTGCAGCTGTGGTCCAGAGTTTATCAAAATGTTAGTCAGAGGCAGTGAACTAAAAAGGAGCCCAGTGACTAGCAGGGGTGTGTCTCTCAGACAGCAACTTGTGGACAGGAATCTGGTGGCTAATCTTGGGACATCTTGTCCTAGACCAGTTTCTCAGGGAGGCACTGGTTGGTTCTGAGGCATTGAAGTGGGTCTCAGGGCCAGCTCCTGCAGGGGGAGGTGGGTGAGCCTCAGCCCAGTGCTGACTGCTCAGGGCAGGAGGCCTGGATAGGGGGTGAGGAGGGTGAGCACAAGCCAAGGGGAGAGGGCAGTGCCTTTTATTGTCATCATTATATGCTCATGTTCTAGGTCTCTTTGATTCTGTCTATGTATCTGGCTTTAAGAATAATTGTGAACAGAATAGACCAATTTTATTTGCTAAAAAAAAGAGAGGGAAAAAAATAGAAGATTTAATTCTGGTGTTTCAAAATGTTTGTCACATTATAAAAACAACCAGCTTCTCCACTATTAAGGGACAGTTAAGTTGTTTGTCATTCCATGATTTGTTGCACTCTTGACTGATCCTAAACCAGCTTTATCTACATTGAAATGAACTCTCCTCACACCTCAGTCAGAATGCTAGCACAGCTTAGAATTGGTCCAAATCTAGGCTCATTAGCACATCTTAGCCCATTGAAGACTTACCCAGCAGGTATTCTCAAACCCGTGATGGCCCCTCAACAATGATGTGGGCCCCTCTCACCTGCTTCTCAACATTTTCTCTCTGAAGTTGCCTTCTTCTTGTCACTCCTTCATTGTGGTAAAAACAGTTGATGTACTCCGGTGCTATTGACAAGGGATATTACTTACCTGGGCCCCTTACTTTGTGTCATTGATAGACTGGCACAGTTTCAGATTATTTCCTTGCCTCCAGTTGTGCCCCATTCCCACCCATCTTCCCACTCCATAGCCTACTCCATATGCACACCCCATCACTCCTTTATTGAAACCTTTCAGTGGCTTTCTGGTGTCCTCAGGATTGATCCCAAAATCATTATCACTACCATATGGCAAGTGCAAATGTAAATATATGTGCAGAAGATGCCAGCACCTCAGAGTGAGATGGTATTACCATTGTCTGCACCCTTCCCGGAATAGTTGACTACAGTCACAACGCCTGAGCTGGGTTTTAAAGAATGAAGCAGACTTCACTTGGAAGGAAGGGAATGGGAAAGGCATTCCAGAAGGAAGGAACCACATGTTTAAAGGCAACAAAGCCAAAACCCAGCACGGCGGTCACAGCATCATCAATAATCGAGTGTTATTGGACCTTTAGATGCAAGGAGGGAATGGCGTCCTTGATCTCCAAGGGGCTGGGATTTCACTATGTAAGAGGTGGGGAATCACTGAAAGGTTTTCAACTGGGCAAATAATCATTTTGTATTTTCTAAAGAGGAGGATGGCAAAGAGACTGGAAGGGAGAGGAAAGTAACATGTATTGAGTATTTCCTTGTGTCATGGGCTCTGCTGGATGTTTTCTCTGAGTTATTTCTTTAAATTTGCACCAGGATACACTTTACAAATGAGGGAACTTAGATTCCGGAAGATTGAGACATTTCTGTGAGACAGTCTAACATACATGTGTGGAACCATGTGCTCCCCACTGTGGGAGCTGGCGTCACAGGGCAGTGCAGCCTCCCTGAGTCTGTGGGGCACTGTGGCTGTGCTGCCCTCACCTCTGATGCAGTCCCCCTTTCCCTGAGGCTCACCTCCCCTCACCACTAAGCTGGACCAGCTTTGCTCACATCCCCTGGCCTGAAGCCACCATTAGTCCGTAGGAGTTTTCTATTGCCGCCTAACAAATTACCACCAATTTAGTGATGTAAAACAATACCTGCTTATTAGCTCATGTACAGCAGAGCTGAATTCTCTGCTTAGGGTCTCAGAGGCTGAATTCAAGGTATTGGCTGGGTAGGATTTCATCTTCAGACTCTGGAGAAGAATCTACATCCAGCTCAGTTGCTGGCAGAATTCATTTCCTTGTGGTTGTAGGACTGAGGTCCCCCTTTTCTTGCCTGCCCTCAGTGAGGAACTACCCTCAGCAACCAGAGGCTGCCCACATTTCTAGATGCTGGTCCCCTCCACCTTCAGGCTGGAGACAGTGTGTTGAATCCTAGTGCTTTGAATCTCTGACTTTCTCTTCTGCCTCCAGCCAGAGAAAATGCTGGGCTTTTAAAGGGGTCATGTAATGAGGTCAGGCACACCCAGATAATCTCCCTTTTCTAAAGTCTGTGCCTTAACATAAGCTAATCATGGGAGCCAGTCCTTCACATTCATCCTTCTGAGGACTGGACAGGGGTTGGTGCACCCAGGAGCTGGGTTATAGGGAGACATCTTAGAATCCTGCTTCCCACACACACCTTGATTATATTTATGTTCAGAATTTGCCATTATTAAAAATAAAAATGTTCCTCTTTTGAGTAGCCCAGGTTTTTGTTCCAATCTGCTGCCAAACAGTTTACTAGAAGTCTCCTTAGGGAAGGAGATCTTAGCAGATATTGCATTTCATAAATATTTTAGGAAACAATTTATTCCACTTCTGCTTAAGCACTAAGGCAGCAGGCTGGCCCATTCCTTCTTTTCTGTGCACACAGCCTTTGGCATCTTACTCATCAGGATGGAAACAGAAGGTCTCAGTCATCATTCATTGTAGCCACCTGGCCCATAGCTACTACTGCCACCTAGTTAGGGAGAAGCTCTCAGAATTCTGTGCCCTTGAGCCACAGCTTCTGACTAATGAAGAATTCAGATTTTGCTATTTGATTAAAATGCTTCTGCTTATAAACCTTAACTCATGAATTGTAAGCTCTATGAATAATATATATATATATATAGTCACTTTCTACTTATACAAACATTCTTCAACTTTGTAGATTTTTTAAAAAATAACTACAACAAAGTGTAAAAGAACTCATTAGCTGGCCTAGCTCAGGCTGGGGCTGCAGGTGTGGCCTGCGGCCATGGGGCACTCTGCCTGCGATGCAGGGAGACCTGGCATTCGCCTGTGCCTGCTCTGCGCCTTCCCCATTATCCAGCATAAGACCTTGCCTTTGTTGGAAGGCCTCAAGGGGAAGGCACCTGAAGAGGCAGGGGCCATGCAGATGAATTGAAGCTGAGGAGGCCTCGAGCTTGGTATCAGGGATTCATCAAACCCAGAAGCCAAGACACAGGCCTGGCTCCACCGCTTCGGGCTGAGTGGGGAGGCTGCTGAAGCCTTCCCGGAGCGGTTTCCCTAAGGGGGTGATCAACTTAAGCCTTTGCTTCTGTCTCACAAAAGCTGGAGTCTTTAAAAGGGTTGTAAACTTCATTTATTAGGCCGTTTATGATCATTTGCAAAAAACAGTTTGAATAGTGTTCGCTTGAGTGATTTTATGATAGATTTTTAAACAGTTGTGATTTTATTTTGCATGGATAATGTTTGGTACAGCGGGTACCACTCACGGAAATAAAAATGATGAAAATAGGGCTTTCAATTTTGAAATTTTGTATTAGAAGGGACTTGAAAAAATAATTCTATTTATAAACTAAGGAGTGAGCACATGGTTTTCAGAGGCCAGGAGAGGGGAGCCTATTGTTTATTTAGTGCTTACTGTGTATCATGTACCATGTACATGACTTGCTCTTCTGATGTTACAAATGAGGACACAGGTAAAAACAGGTGATGGCTGTCCCAGGGCGGCCATGGTCTCAGTGCTGTAGTGGGACCTAGCACAGGGCTCTGTGCCCACAGCCCCATCCATGGGAGCTCGTGGACAGAAAGGCACAGACAGCCAAAGCAAAGAACTCATTTTTATTGGTTTCTATTTATGAGTCCAGTGACTTAAATGTTTGAAAAACTTAATTTTTCTACATACGCCCAGGTTCTTCCAAGGAATGACATATTCTCCGTAAAGCCATAATTTAAACTGCTTGACAAGCATCACCATCTGTTTTCTATTGAGATTTCCTCCGTAGAATTTCAATTGAAATCAGTTGCTATTTATGTTAACAAGATGTTTTTATTTGAACTTGAGTGCAGCTCCTGCAGGTTCAAGGTTTCGGACCAAAGCTGTCAGAATCAAGAATATTTCAGTCCAGCTTCCCACTTTCCGACTGAGACTGATCAGGGTAATAAATATTACTGAACAGCCATTAAAACCTTGTTCAATATTGCCAATAGCATATTTATCCAGTCCTACTTTATCTAAAGGATTAATAAAAAATTAGCTATCAGGTATTGTTAAAGAATTAGCTTTCAAGCTAAACCAGCAGGATTTTAGATGTTACTAGTCTCACTTTTCACAAAGACAAGTAAGTACTGTATTTTTATTAAATCAGTTTTTCATTCAGAGAGAGCAGTAGTTCTCAGCTGGGGGTGGTTTTTGCCCCTAGAGGACATTTGGTAATGTTGGGGGACATTTTTTGATAGTCACAACTTGGGAGTGGGCTGGGAGGGAGAATGCTGCTGGGTGGAGACCAGGGATCTGCCCACTGTCCTACCGTGCATAGGACAGCCCACCCAGCAAAGGCTCCTCTAGTCCACGGCGTACATCCTGCCCTGTTGACAAACTCCCGGGTGAAGGGAACAAGTCCTGAAGTTGCTCTTTAGAAACGAAACCCATGTGTTGAAAAAGACAAAAAGAAACATGACTATCCTCTTGGACTCTGAAGAAAGAGAAGGAGTTTTCTAGCTCCCCAGAGGGAAGAGAAAGTTCAAATGATGAATATAATTTTGATTTACAAGTTGACACACCTCCCTAAAGTCAATATGTTGTTCGTTTCCTAAAAGGCTGTTCAACTTCTTCTCCCTTAAAGGTTTCATGTTCCCCAGAAGTTGCCGAGTAGGAAGGGTTCTTCCTAAGAGTGCAAGAAATCCCAGCTGGAGGGTGCGACCCGCTTCCTTCCAGCAGCCCTGCAATACTGGCAATTCTGCGGAAGAGGAGTTTGGGGCTCAGTTGCAATAATCCACTTTTCAGCATTTGACTTGGTTTCTTAGGATCTGAACTGGGTTTGCTGCTAATTATGGCTCATTAGAACCGAGTTTGACATAGAATAATCCATGAGTCCCTCAGATGCCTCAAAACAACTAATGAAACGGACCTGCGGCACTAAAAGGAGCCTGTATCAGACCACCAAATCCACGCTGTAGACAGGGAACACCCAAACGTTCTTAACGCTCTATCAATAAAAGGTGATAGATAAGCCCTTATCATTTCTTTCCTTTCTTATACCATATTAATAAGTTCAGCAGAATTTAAATTGAGTTCAAATCAGATGCTCTTATCTTTTAACTACTTCTCTATTAAGCATCTAATTAAAATGCTTCAGTTTAAACATTTTCCCCCAGGTATTGACTACTAAAAGATTCACATATTGATGAACCAGAGTTTTCTGGATAATGGCTCAAGCTTCTAAGTATTTCTGATAGGGAGAGGGATTTACTACAACTGGTCTTATTGATATAAGGAGGAATGGTGAAAAGTTGCTTTTAATTACTCACATGCCTCTTGCTATATCTTATTAGCCCTTGGTCTTTTAAGTAACTAACCTCCATCAATATTTGACTCTGTTCTCTCCTTTGGGAATGTGACTTGGTAGATATTAAAGAGAATTTCTCAAATCAAAAGGAAGCTTTGACTCATTTATGTGGTGAGGGTTCGGAAGTCTTGGGCTGGGTGGTGCTTGCTTTCATCTTCCTGTGATTACTTCCGTGACTTTGAGATGTATTATCACCCTTGGCCTTTGGTTTCTCTGTTAACCAGCCTGGTCTTTCTTAAAGTAGTTCTGTTACCCAGAGGGGAATTGAGAGACATTATTATAGAGAAGATGGTGTTTGACTGGGCTGTGAGGGACTAGGAGACTTGCCCATGTCACAGAATGTCACACTCTCAGATGCAGGAGGGCGCCCTTCATATAGGCCTGATTTCCCTTTCACATTGTGTCCCTGGACTGTGACTCTCATTTCACCAGTTCACCTGTATCCATACCGCCTGTTTCCTGAGTAGACATAAGAATGAGGACCTTCATTGCTGTATATTATAATGGACTCCAAGAAGGGAGTGCCTGGGAGGGAACAGGGTGAAAAGTAGGGGAGCAAAGATTTCCTTCTCTTCTCTGACGATTTAGTTGTGATCATTGTCAAAAGAAGGAAATTTGGGGGAATGATGCTTCCCTGGGGCCCTGGGAAGACTACCACTTGAGGCAATAGGACCTTGTGAAGGCAGAGAGGACTGTCAGCACCAGTTGGGCTATTTGCAGAAATAATCTGCCTCTGTCATTGATCTGGTGGCCTTGGGGATGTCTTGAGGGTATTTCCGTGAAACAGGATCTCAAAGTGTGGTGCCATCTGGACTAGTGTGGCCTGGAGAGGGAGCTTGCAGAAATGACAGCTAATGCAAGAGCTGCTTCTGCTGCTGCTGGTGCTCGCACTGGCGATGGCCGCTAACATTTGTTGAGCACCGGACACTTTGCAAAGTGCTTTGTGTGCATTTTCTCATTAATTATCAGATTAGCCTAATGACAGAGGGTAAATAAATGCATAAATAATAAGGCATTTCATCAGAGGCTTAATTAACTTCTTAAAGAGAATATTACTAATAACTTCTAAATCTGGTGTTGAATTTGGGCAGAACTTGTGATATCCATGACTCTCCTATATGGAACGCGTATTATTACTATTGGGACCTTGCTGTCTTGCCCTGGCTGGAAGCGCTCAGGAGCTGAGGCCTCACAGCAGGAGTCCAGTAGGTTCCTGTGGACCCAGAGGAGCTGTCTTCCACCTATAGAAGTGTGTCCTGTGACCCGATGAGGCTGCTGAGTATATAGGAGGACGTGAGGACATGTCCCCTGGCCTAGGGCTGGAATCCCTTACTGACCTCCTGGAGCGCTGCGTTGAGAAGGATTCTTAGGCCACCCTGGCTTTGGGAGAAGTTAGCATTTGCTCTAGGTGAAGTGGGAGTAATGAAATACATGCCACGGGTTTCTCCTTTCATGAAGACCTAGGCTACCAGGGAAAGATGGATGAAGAACCACAGTTCTCTCGAGTTACCTCTTTTTGAAGTCCATTAGGGAGACGGAAGCACACTGACGTCCATTGGTTGATACAAGAGAAAGAGAGACAAAGGGATGATTCTGGTGCTTTAATTCTCATTTTCTAGAACAATGATGATGGCATTAATAATACAGGAGGCTTGGGGGGGCAGTGTGCAGCTGAGAGAAATGTTTACTTCAACGTTACCTCTTCTAAGAGGTCTTCCCCAGCGAGTCCACCTAACGTAGGTTTTCCCTCCTTCACCCTTGAGTTTTTCCTCTAACTCTGCCCCTTGTGTTTCTTTCTTAACTAATCACAGTTTGTGATGATTTTATCTGGCTATGTGTCTGTGGCCTGAGTGTCACTCCCACTGGAATGTAAGTCATGTGACGACAGACTGTACTTGTCCCGAGCCCTTGCCTAGTGTAGAGCCTGGCACAGAGAAGGCTAAGTCTATTTCATCTTGACAAGAAAAGAGCTTTGCTGAAGAGCTTTGCTGAAATGATAAGACAGTAGGTTTATTTCAGCTCTTTAACATAAGAAATAAAACAAACACCTGAGTTAAAATATGCGGAAGATGGGAAATAAAACATTCAGTAGATAACGTTAATAAAGAAGCTAAATTTTGCCGCCAAGTGATAAATGCTGCCAAATCAATGAAATATGCATCAATTAGGCAATTATGCAGCCAGAACATTATACAACTTGATTGCCTTGGATTGTTTTTTTAATCAGTGAAGAGAATAGTTTAATCATTATAATATGGATACATATTCATTTGGCTGTAATGCCTCACATTATTAATCACTGCTTTTCTTTCTTCTCCAGCCATCCCCTCACTGCGGTCTGGTTAATGTGTGTCCTCATTGCCATTCTTTCTTCTTTTTAAAATCCAGGATCAGTGATTGGCATTCCTAATAAATGAAGTCATGGAAAGATAGTTGGAATTCGGACCAGAAACCTGAACTTTTCATCCCGACTTCAGTTATAGTCAGAATCATCCTACTGAGAAGGTTGAGGAGGCACCACTCTTGACTTTGTGCAGGGAGATCAGGTGTCCTGTAAATGTCAGCTTGCTCCGCCCAGTGCCCACCTGCAGCGCAGTCCCTTCTGGCCTGAATTTGCGTGTGTTCCTCTCTCCGCAGGGTAGATCGGAGCAGCTCAGACTCACACCTAATTTGCTGGGAGAAGATGAGAAGGACAGTGGGGTTTCAGGGTGAATTGAACATCATTCTCCTCACGTGGGAGCTTGGTCGTTCTGCTGTAGTGAATAGCGTGCAATAATGGGTTTGAGAAATGCTACTTTTTGTATTATACAAGAGTATGCCATCAGGAGACAGGCAGCCCTGGGACATGCTGGTGGGACAGGCTGGTTGGATCAGCTGTAGCCAGTGCAGGGATGTGGGACAGAAGATAGGAATAACAGAGTCCCTGAGGGACTGAATCACAGTTCAAGGAACTTGTCCCACCCAGACGACAGGAAAGAAAACTTATAGAGGAGACTTATTTGTACTGAAATACAATTCAAATACCATAAAGTTCACTCTTTTATTTATTTATTTTTTATTTTTTTATCCTCATCTGAGGACATTTTTTGCATTTATCTTCAGATAGAGCGGGAGGGAGAGAGGGAGGAAGAGAGAGAGAGAAACATCGACGTGAGAGAGACACATTGAGTGGCTGCCACCCACACAACCCCAACCGGGGCCGAGGACAAACCGCAACCGAGGTACGTGCCCTTAGCCGGAACCAAACCCAGGACTCTCTGGTCCGCGGGCCGATGCTCTAACCGCTGAGCCAAACCGGCCAGGGCAGAGTTCACCCTTTTAAAGTGTACAATTCAGTGGTTTTTGTATATACACCAGGTTATGCACCATCACTTCTACTGAATTCCAGAGCATTTTTATCACTCCAGAAAGAAACCCCTTACCCATTGACAGTCACTCTCCACTCCCCTTCTCCCAACTTCTGACAGCCACTAATCTACTTTCCATCTCTATGGATTTGTCTACTCTGGACATTTCATGTAAATGGAACCATACGAGATGTGGCCCTTTGTACCTGTCTTCTTTCATTCAGCATGTTTTCAAGATTCATCCATACTGTAGCTTGTGGACCCCATTTGGTCATCCGTTCATCAGCTGATGGACATTCGGGTTGTTCCAACTTTTTGACAATTGTGCATGATATTGTTATGAACATTCACGTACAAGTTTGTGTGGACATATGTTTTCAGTTCTCTGGGGCACATGCCTAAGAGTACAACTTGGGTCATATGATAACTATGTTTAATATTTTGAGGAACTCCCAAGCTGTTTTCCAAAGCAGGTGCACCGTATTACCATCTCACCAGTTTTTCCACAGCCTCATCAACACTTGTTATTGTCTGTGTTTTTTATTATAGCCGTCCTAGTGGGTTTAAAGGGCACTGCATGGCTTTGATTTGCATTTCCCTAATGACTAATGACACTGGGCATCTTTTCATATGCTTATTGGCTATTTACATACCTTTTTTGGAGAAATGTCTATTCAAATCCTATGCTAATTTTTAATTGGGTTATCTGTCTTTTTATTGTTGAGTTATCAAAGTTCTTTATATATTCTGGATACTAGACCCTTATCAGATATGTGATTTGCAGATATTTTCTTCAATTCTATGGGTTGCTGTTTCACTTTATTAACAGTGTCATCTGAAGCACAAACATTTTTATTTTGATGAAGCCTAACTTACATATTTTTTCTCCAGTTATTTGCATCTTAGGTGTCATATGTAAAAAACATTTCCTGGGTCCCTGAATTCCCGCCTGGAGTAGAGCTCCCCAGAACAGCAGACCATCCACAGCACCTGTGTTAGATGATTTATGGTCAATAAATAAACTTTTGCTATAAGTTATTGAAATTTGGGGGAGGTTAGATTCCCCTAATAATCCTGCCTGTATGGGAACTTGACAGTGCAGATATGGCAGAGAAAATGGACTGCCCAATATACAGGGTGGGACAATTGGCTATCTATATAAAAAACAACAATAACAAGCCCAATCCCTGCCCTGTGCCCCATTCCAGGTGAATTAATGATCTAAATGTGAAAAATAAAACCTTTATTTATTTATTTATTTATTTATTTATTTATTTGTTTGTTTGTTTGTTTGTTTGTTTTTCCTTAGGGAACATTGCCTAACATAAGACAATTTTATTTATTTATTATTATTTCATTATTGTTGAAAGTATTACAGATATCCCCCTTTTTTCCTCATTGACCCCTCCTCCCTGCTCCCACCCCCTCCTGCTTTCCCCAACCTAATGTCTGTGTCCATTGGTTGTACATATATGAATATAAGTTCTTTGATTTATCTCTTCCCACCCCTCCCACCCCCATCCCTCTGAGGTTTGTCAGTCTGTTCCCTACTTCCATGACTCTGGATCTATTTTGGTTGACAGCTTATTTTGTTCATTATGTTCCACAAATAAGTGCGATCATGTGGTACTTGTCTTTCTCTGATTGGCTTATTTCTCTTAGCATAATACTCTCCAGGTCCCTCCATGTCATCTCAAAGGGTAAGAGATCTTCCTTTCTTACAGCTGCATAGTATTCCATTGTGTAAATATACCACAGCTTTTTTATCCACTCATCTGTTGAGGGACACTTGGGTTGTTTCCAGATCTTAGCAATTGTAAATAGCGCTGCTGTGAACATAGGGGTGCATAAATTCTTTTTGATTTGTGTTTCAGGCTTCTTAGGATATATTCTGAGAAGTGGAATCACTAGGTCAAATGGCAGTTCGATTTTTATTTTTTGAGGAAGCACCGAATTGTTTTCCATAGTGGTTGCACCAGTCTGCATTCCCACCAGCAGTATACTAGAGTCCCCTTTGGTCCACACCATCACCAGCACTTGTTGTTTGAGGATTTGTTGATGGCAGCCATTCTGGCAGGTGTGAGGTGATATCTCATAGTGGTTTTAATTTGCATCTCTCTGATGATTAGAGATGTTGAGCATTTTTAAAATATGTTTCCTGGCCATTTGTTTGTACTGTTTGGAGGTGTCTATTCATGTCCCCTGACCATTTTTTAATTGGATTGTTTGTCTTCCTTTTATTGACTTTTTTGAGTACTTGATATATTTTGGATATTAACCCCTTATCTGATGTATCATTGGCAAATATGTTCTCCCAGAGAGTGGGTGCCCTTTTCATTTTGATGCTGGTTTCTTTTGCCATGCAGAAGCTTTTTAGTTTGATGTAGTCTCATTTATTAATTTTTTTCCTTTGTTTCTCTGACCTTAGGTGATGTATCAGTGAAAATTCCACTACATATGATGTCTGAGATTTTTCTGCCTATATTTTCTTCTAAGAGTTTGATGGTTTCATGGGTTACATTTAAGTCTTTTATCTATTTTGAGTTTATTTTTGTGCATAGTGTAAGTTGGTGGTCTCATTTCTATTTTTGCATGTAGCCATGCAATTTTCCCACCACCATTTATGGAAGGGACTGTCTTTTCTCCATTGTATGCTCTTGCCTCCTTTGTTGAATATTAATTGTGCATACTGTTTTGGGTCAATCTCTGGGTTCTCTGTTCTGTTCCATTGATCCATATGCCTGTTCTTGTGTCAGTACCAAGCTGTTGATTACGATGGCTTTGTAGTATAACTTGATATTTGGTATTGTGATCCCTCCCACTTTGTTCTTCTTTTTCAAGATTGCTGTGGCTATTTGGGTTCTTTTTAGGTTTCATATAAACTTTTGAAGTATTTGTTCTAGATCTGTGAAATCTGTCATTGGTACTTTAATAGGGATTGCATTGAATCTGTAGATTGCTTTGGATAGTATGGACATCATGATGATTTTTCCAATCCATGAACATGGTATGTGTGTCCACTTTTTAATATGTTCCTCTATTTCTTTTTTCAATGTCCTGTACTTTTCTGAGAATAGGTCTTTTACCTCCTTGGTTAAGTTTATTACTAGGTATTTTGTTGTTGTTGTTGCAATGGTAAATGGGATTGTTTTTTATTTGTTTGTTTGTTTCCCTTTCTGAGTGTTCATTATTGATGTATAAGGATGCCATTGATTTCTGGATGTTAATTTTGTATCCTGCTACTTTGCCAAATTCATTTATTAAATCTAGTAAATTTCTGATGGAATCTTTAGGGTTTTCTGTGTACAATATCATGTCATCTGCGAATAATGACAGTTTCACTTCCTCCTTTCCCATTTGGATCTCTTTTATTTTTTCTTCTTCTTGTCCAATTGCTGTGGCTAAAACTTCCAGTACTACGTTAAATAAGAATGTTGAAATTGGGCATCCCTGTCTTGTTCTTGTTCTAAAGGGAAATGATTTTAGTTTTTGCCCATTGAGTATGAAGTTGACTGTAGGGTTTTCATATAAGGTCTTTATTATTTTGAGATATGATCCCTCTATTCCCAGTTTGCTGAGCATTTTTATCAGAATTGGGTGCTGGATTTTGTTGAATGCTTTTTCAGCATCTATTGAAGTGATCACATCATTTTTATCTTTCATTTTGTTTATGTAGTATATCACATTTATTGATTTGTGAATATTGTACGAGCTTTGTATCCCTGGGATGAATCCCACTTGGTCATAGTGAATAATTTTTTTAAATATATTGCTGGATCCGATTTGTGAATATTTTGTTGAGGAATTTGGCATCTATGTTCATCAGCAATATTGGCCTGTAGTTTTCTTTCTTTGTAGTGTCTTTATCTGGTTTTGGAATTAGGATTATGCTGGCCTCATAAAAAGAGCTTGGAAGTCTTCCTTCCTCTTCAATTTTTTTGGAATAGTTTGAGGAGAATGGGTGTTAGTTCTTCTTTGAATGTTCGGTAAAACTCCCCTGTGAAGCCAACCAGATCCAGGCTTTTGTTTGCTGGGAGTTTCTTGATTACATCTTCAATTTCCTTAGTTGTTATTGGTCTGTTCAAGTTTTCTGACTCTTCCTGGTTCAGTTTTGGGAGACTGTGTGTTTCTAGAAATTTGTCCATTTCACCTAGGTTGTCCAATATGTTGGCATATAATTTTTCATAGTATTTTCTAACAATCGTTTGTATTTCTGTGGTTTAAGTTGTTACTTCTCTGTTTTTGTTTCTGATTTTGTTTACTTGGGTCCTCTCTCTTTGTTTCTTTGTGAGCCTGGCTAAGGGTTCATCAATCTTATTTATTTTTTTAAAGAATCAGCTCTTTGTTTCATTGATATTTTGAATTATTTTTTTAGTCTCTATGTCATTTATTTCTGCTCTGACCTTTACTATTTCTTTCCTTCTACTTGCTCTGGGTTTTTCTTTTTGTTTACTTTCTAATTCTTTAAGTTGCAGGGTTAGATAGTCTATTAGAAATTTTTCTTGTTTCTTGAGGTAGGCCTGTTATGCTATTAACTTCCTTCTCAGGACTGCTTACTCTGTGTCCCATAGATTTTGTGTTGTTGTATGCTCATTTTCATTGATTTCCAGGAATTTTTTTGTTTCTTCCTTGATCTCCTTGGTAACTCATTCATTGTTTAATAACATGCTATTTAGCCTCCATATGTTTGAATGTTTTTGAGTGTTTTATTGTAATTAATTTTCAGTTTCATGCCATTGTGAACTGAGAAGATGCTTGATATGATTTCAATTTTCTTTACCTTGTAGAAATTTAGTTTGTGTCATAACAATTGGTCTATCTTTGAATGTCCCATGTGCACTTGAGAAGAATGTGAATTCTGCACTTTTGGAGTGTAATTCTCTGTACATATCTATTAAATCCATTTGATCTAGTGCATCATTTAGAATCTCTGTTTCCTTGTTAATTTTTTATCTAGAGGATCTATCCAGTCAATGGGGTGTTGAAGTCCCCTGCTATGATTGTATTGCTGTCGATTTCTCCTTTGAAGTCCTCCAGAAGTTTTTAAATATATTTTGGTGCTCCTATATTGGGTGCATATATGTTTACCAAGGGTTATATCCACCTTTTGGATATATCCTTTCATTATTATGTAGTGGCCTTCTTTGTCTCTTGTTATGGCCTTCATTTTGAAGTCTATTTTATCAGATATGAGTATTGGTACCCCAGTTGTTTTTTCATTTCCATTTGCTTGGAAAAAAATTTTCCATCCCTTCACTTTCACCCTGTGGGTCTTTTGTTGTGAGATGGGTCTCTTGTTAGCAACATATATATGAGTCATGCTTTCTTACCCATTCAGCTACTCTGTGTCTTTTGATTGGATCATTTAATCCATTTATGTAATAGGTTATTATTGACATGTACTTATTTATTGCCATTGTTATTTATTATGGCTATGTTTCTCTCTGTATTTCTTTTGCTTATTACAGCAGTCCTTTTAACATTTTTTACAGTGCTGGTTTGGTGCTAATATATTCCCTTAGCCTTTTTTTGTCTGGGAACCTCTTTCTTTTACTTTCTATTTTGAATGATAGCCTTGCTAGATAAAGTAATCTTGGATTCAGATCCTTGTTTTACATTACCTTGAATACTTCATGACATTCCCTTCTGGCCTGTAGTGTTTCTGTTGAGAAATCAGCTAATAACCTTTTGGAGGCTCCTTTGTAGGTCACCTGTTGCTTTTCTCTTTACTGCCTTTAAGATTCTCTGTTTGTCTTTAATCTTTGGCATTTTAATTCTGATGTGTCTTGGTGTGGGCCTCTTTGGGTTCTTCTTCCTTGGGGCTCTGTGCTTCCTGAACTTGTATGCCTTTATCCTTCACCAAGTTAGGGAATTTTTCTGCTGCTATTTCTTCAAATGTATTCTCTGATCCTTGCTCACTTTCTTCTTCTTCTGGTACTCCTATGATGTGGATGTTGTTACATTTCATACTGTCCCACAGCTCTCTTAAACTGTCCTCCTGTTTTTATTGTTTTTTCTTTTTGGTTCTCTGAGCGATTTTTTTCTAATCTGTCTTCTAATTTTCTGATCTGATCCTCAGCTTCCTCTAATCTGCTGGTTATTCCTTCCAGTGTGTTCTTTATTTCTGCTATGTCATTCTTCACTTCTGCTTGGTGGTTTTTCACTTCCAATTAGTTTATTTTCAATTGTTTGTATAGCTTTACTCATGCTGTTGAGCTCTTTACTCATGCTGTTGCGTTTCCTCATAATCATTACTCTGAACTCTAAATCTGATAACTTGCTTAACTCCATTTCATTTAGCCTTTCATCTGTAGAATTCTCCTGTTCTTTCATTTGGGATGTTTCTTTGTTTCACCATTTTGGCTGTCTCAGCAGGGTTTGGAGCCTACCAGATTTTCCCTTTGAGTGTCAATGTTCCACTGATTGTTGCTCCCTCTGCTGAGTTTGGATGATTATGGAAGGGACCATGCTGAGCACCAATGTCTAGTCTTACTTTCCCGGGTAGATTCACAGGCCCAGCAGAGATTCAATTATCCCAGAGCTTTTGCCTGCAGGCTGGCTGTTAGTCTCAGTTACTTAGTGAGCCTCAGGTTGTAGCCCTCAGCTGAATGAAAAATCCCACAAGTGGGCAGGGTTAGATTTCCAGAGGGTGGGGCAATTGCTTTCCCCTGGGCTAAAGTTGCTTTGAGAATAAAATGGTTTCTGTAGTGTGGGTTATTGGCTCAGTGTGGGGATTCAGGCCTTAGCCTTCATAGCTCGGTCCCCAGAGGCATGACACCCAACCCTGAGTGCCAGGTCCAAGGCTCAAAGCCTTCAGAATCTTGTCTCTGCCTACTGGCTGGCAGGTAGTCTCTGGCTGTCAGTTAGCCTCAGGTTGTAATTCTCCAGGGGTGGTGTTATATTCCCGAGGGAGGGGCAGGTGTTTCTCCCCCCAGGTAAAGCTGCTCTGATGGGAAGGGGTTTCTTGAGGAAGATGGCTACTGCCATGTGGATGAATGACTCAGCACAGAGCTCTTGATGGCCTCCTTCTCACCTCCCTCCCCAGTGCCACTAACCCCCAACTCTCCTCATACAGCTCCAGTCCACCCTCCCTCAGGTGGAGCCCAAGGTGAGTGGCTGTAGCTGTAGTTTAGTGCACTGGCCCTTTAGGGAAGTGCTAGTGTTCCCAGCACCTCTCCCTGTCAGATAAAACCTCTGCTCTGGTGATTTTCTCAGCCAGGTCTTATGTGGGCACCTTTCCTTGTTCTGCTGCTCTGTGCTGGGGATCCAGCTTGGGGTTTAAACCCCTGACTTCTCAGAGGGAGCGTCTCACAGCTGCTGCCCATGGGCACCTAGCCAGCACTCTCGTGCCTTCGCATCTCCTACCCAGTCTCGATTTGGGTCCGCTTTACATCCCTGGTTATAAGGGTTCTCTCCAGCTGCTCTTCAGTTGGTTTTTCCAGATGACATGTCTTTATTTTTGTTGTAATTCCAATTTGGTCCTGGGAGATGGTCTGTGTACCTTCCATTCACTCTGCCGCCATTTTCCCTTTCCCAACTTTAAAGCTTTTAGAAGAATACATAGGCGAACCTCTTTATGACATCAGAGAGGAAATGATAGGCTAAGACACGCGAAGTACAAATCAAGTGAGAAAAGACAGAAAAATCAATTGCATTAAAATGGAAGACTTCCAGATAAAGGCACCATAAGTGTGAAGACCAGGAGAACATTTGAAATATAGACCAATAAAACATCAGTGTCTAGAATATTCAAAGAACTCCTATATGTCGATTAGAAAGTCAAAACACTTCAGTGGAAAAATGGGCAAAAGGTATGAAGGAGCATCTTATGGAAGAAAAAACTTGAATGGACCATACCTACATGAAAAAAATGCTCAACCTCATTACCTGTCAGAGATTTATAAATTAAAACCAATTTAATTACTAATTAATGAAAGTATGACAGTCACTACCTGTGGTTGGTGTGAATCACAACTAGCAATTTGGAAAACAATTGTGAATCTCTAGGGCAGGTGAACGGCACAAGCCCTCAGTCCTGGCCATTTGCCCAGTAATGGAACCAGTGATGTGTTGTGCTCCTGAAGCTTGGTGGTTCATTCTGACGTATTCTCACCTTTCCCTTTGTCTGAAGCAGCTCATCCTATTTTGTAAAGACGGTCAAACTGCCACTCTTCTCGTCGGTCTTTCCTGCTGCAGTTACTATCATATCTCCTTCAGCTCTTTCTTCTTCTCGCCGAGAGCTGCTCTTCTGATATTAATCCTTGAACACTTTCCACGTTCCTGTGAAAAACTGATTTGCTGTGATGACTAGCCACGGAATTTGAAAGGAACCTATAAGTGTTATTGACACATCAGAATGCCCCATGCACTGGACACTACTCTAAGCGTTTTCTTGTACTAACTCCTGCATCAGCTTTTTAAAAATTCACTTGCATTAGCTCTTGTAACTCTCGTGACAGCTCTGTGAGCTTGGTGACCATTATCCACACTTACAGATGAAGGAACAGAGGTGCAGAGAGTGGGGAGGCAGAGGCAGTGGCTCCCATACCTTGGGTGGCTCTCTCCCAAGTCTACACCGTTTAGCACCTGGCTCCTGCTGGCAAGGGTCGGTTCAGGTTGGTTGGGGATGAGATGACCGAATAGACACACAAACCGCTTCCACTGGCTGAGTTCTCCAGAAAAACATTTTCCTGGCTCACACAAGCACAGTTTGTTTATTTCCAGTTCTTTCCTTCCTCATATTAAACAATAGTTTCCTATCGTCTGCATTGTTGTGAAGTACACAGAGCATTTATAGAATTCAGTACCACTTCCAAATTTAGAGTACTTTTCTTTTTTCTTTTTTTAGTTTTCAGTTACATTTGGCATTCCATATTCAGTCTCAAGGTGGCTTCTTTATATCCTGAGCTATAAGAGTTCTGGCCATCTGGTCTTCCGGTGGTTCTCAAGGGTGGCGGGTCTGTAGTTTAGTTGTAATATCGATGTGGTCGTGGGAGGAGGTGAGCAGTGTTTACCACTTGTCATCTTGACCGGAAGTCTCTAGAGAACTTTTCATTTGCCAAGTTAATGTTTTTTTCACTACTGGCCCACTTAAGCTGGTTTTCAAAGAGCAGTACTGTGTATTGCTGGAGATATTCCACAATAATGGATAGGAATAGAGTTTTATTTTTGTTATGTTATTTTATTTTACTTTATTTTATTCTTTGGTAATTCAGTACCTCTCTCAGAAGGGAACACTTAGCTTCCTTAACACTCTGTCCTTCCCAGCCTGGAGAGCGGCCAGATCTCTACATTGACGTGTTCATTGAATGATACATTTCGTATAAGAGCATGATGCCAGGCACGAGAGGATTTGATAAAAGGGCGTTTGAACTCTACACGTGATACCAAGTATATCCCTTCCTAAGAAATTTAAATAACGTGTTAAATAACAGACTGTGAAATGTTCTGTGCTCAGTTCAGCTTCTCCACGTTTTGGTGAATTGGTCATTCTGGCAGTACTGGCTGCAGTCGGCTGACCGTGAGGGACCTCCACGGGAAATGTTTCTAGCGGCTGAGTCCCCGGCCCATCTGACATGTCCCGCAAACCCCCAGAGATTGTCTGCGTTCGGGCCTGGACTGATGGGCCTGCTCCATGATCAGAAGCTAAGACGCTGTTTTGCAGTGCACGGTGCCCCTTTTCCTGATGAGGCTGGGATCAAACGCGTGCTTGCTTTGTCTGCCGTCCAGCGCGGTGCAGATCCTTCTGGTGGAGTTTGAGTGCTGTGCTCTGTTTGCGTGGCTCAAATGCATTCTGCTGGCGCTGTTCAGAGCTACTGAAATCTCTGCACGGTGCGCTGAGAGAGGCCTAGGGCACAGGTTCTGTGTGAGGAAAAGGCACATTCTTTATTTCTCCTTTCTAAATACACTTTTCTTTAGAAGCAGAACAAATTTCACCCATTTTAAACAGACTTTCAGATCTTCAGAAGGAGGAATGTGGTTGAATCTTTTACTCTAAGGGGTTGAATAAAACCCCTGGATGGTTTAAACACTGAAGCCATTTTAATAATGTTATCATTTTCATGCAGGCTCTATCTAAAGACAATGTTCTGACTATGCTTTTAAAATGATGAAAACAAAAAGAATTAATCTTTCACTAAAATTCTGTATACTTCTTCCAGCTGTCAGTGCTTACTGTCGACGCTGGACGGTCACGTTCCTGTGACTGGATGGTTTTATACCAAACAGCATGATGTTAGTACTTCAAGGCTCTCTGTTTAAGTTAGTAAATTAGGCCTTGCAGCTGTACTCAGAGGTGTACTTAGAAGACTTATCCTTTAACAGGAAATAGATGGTGGTGTCCCTGTCTGTAGGTTTGGAAAGATCTAGAAGGGAAGTGGGGGCCACGACGACATTGTGTGTTAAAGCTGATACGTGCCCCCCTCTGCCACAGCTTCAGAGCGGGGAGCAGCTGATCATAAACACGCTGTCCTGTAGGCAGAGGCTGTTTCCATATTGAGTAGTAAATCAAAATGATCCGTGACGTCTTCTGCCTCTGAAATGAACCGGGCTCTGATGCAGGGTGCTCTCGGTTTGGTGAGGCCTCAGCTTTTCGAGCGACAGCTTCCTGAGTGTCAAGGGTATCTCTGTGTCCAGGTTTCCCGCTCGCCTCCCCTCAGCCCAAGCTCCTATTCTGAGGGTAGAATTAGCCGGGTCCCAGGAGCTCTGAATAAATGGCCTGGACTAGCGGCGATGGGTCAACTCTTATTCTCACCCACCCACTCACCCCCGTCCCTCACCCAGGTTCCCAGAAAAGCGTTGCTCATCCTCTGTGAGTTATCAGATAGTGCATATCACCTCCATATACAGTTCCACATCCACGTAAGGAAAGGGGGTGTGCGGGGTGGGGTGGCGTGTGTGCACACGTGTAAAATCTCTGGCCTGAGGCTGCTCCTGGCTGTTGGGCGCGCCCTGCTCAGGAGGCTTACATGACAGACTTTATGTGGTGTCTGAGGGGAGCCCTTTTCCACATCTGGTCCCAGAAAATTGCTTTTCAAGGCCACTCCCTGAGAGTCAGGTGGAGTTCGGAAGCAGGATTGGTTGGCAACGGCAAACGGCAAGGGTCCATCCATTTTTCATGAAGTTGTGATTAACCTACTGTCTGCCTCCCACAGGTTCAGCCTTTGGGAACGAAGACCAGCCGGCACTGAAGGCCGCTCTGCCTTCCAAGGACGCGCCCAAGGGAGCCGGCCGGGTGGCCCCTCCGGCGACCTCCAGCGTTGCCACCCCCCGCCGGAGTCTGCTCCCAGCCCCGAAGTCCACGTCCACGCCCTCTGGTAAGCCTTTCTGTCCTGGGGAGTCCTTTCTGCGTTACCTGACTTTGGGAAGTCCCTGTGTACGTCAGTTATTCAGATGGGATGACAAGTTTCAAATGGCGCTTCAAGTTAATAACAATTATTATAATACCATTTTTAAGACACATTCATGTTTCATATGTTTAAATGATCGCAGCTGCCTCTTACTCTTTTGATTGTAAAAAAAACAAAACAAAACAAAACAAGAATCAAGCTATTTTAGGCCAGATTGGCATTTGTCTCGGAGAAGCGGGTGCTGACGAAGCCGTTGGAAGGGCTGTCGGAGCAAGCTCCAGGCTGTGCCTCCGAGAGCGAGTCCCAGAGCCCCAGGGGACCTGCTGCCTCTCCCGGGATCTGGAACACTGTCCCGCTGCTGGCCCCAGGCTGGTGCCGCCAGAGCTGGGCTCCTGGGATCAACGGCTGCCACAGAAGGACTGACCCAGAGCCACGCTATGCCTGGTCCACAGCAGCAAACAGATGACCGTGCCCTGCCCCTTCCCACCCATGAAGCTAGTGACCGGATGCAGGAAACTCAGCTGAGACAACCGTGGGGCAGGTGAAGGTGCTTGTCAGGGAAAACTGCTGGAGCAACCCCGGTGAGGCCCCGCCCGGATGGCCCCTGGGAACCTCACACAGGTGTCTGTTCACCCGCAGGCTGTCCAAGCAGGTAGCTCTTGGCTGTCCACCTTCCACACCATAGGGGGGCACACTGACAGCGAGGGAGGGTTGGTGTTGGGCCCTGATCCACTGTAGAACAAGAGCAGTGAAGGTGTGGCCACAGTTGGTTTTGTTCCCCTGAGATAAGGAGACCACACACACACACTGCATACACACCCAGTGACAGCGGAGTTGAGTTATCAGGTATGAGCTGGGAAGACAAGCAGAAAGCTCGTTTTCAAGATTTCAGGACTTCCTCTTTATCTAACTCCAACACCTAAGGCTTCCTTGTATTTTGAAACGATTGTTGTTAAAAGAAATTCTATGACTGAATTTTAGCATGTATGCCAGTGGTAGAATTTCTCATTTGAATGAAATCTACTTTCTCAAACGAGGTCAGCTTCCACATGGACTCATTTGTTTGTCATCAAGCTAATTGAAAAGTGGAAGGTAGGCATGCAGGGTACAGCTCAATCCCAAGTAATTGGATTTCCAGGGGCGCTGAGGTGTTTGGTTCATTTCAGTGACTCAGGTCATGCCAACCCTCGTTCTAACCCCTGCTATTGGAAACGTTTCTGACCTGTGGTGCTTTGCTTCCTTCCCTTGGTGACTCCCCCAGTGATGGGGAACGCTTGCACCTTTGGGTCATCTGCTCATTGCTGTCATCCAGGATCGTAGATGCCACATGTGCCAGAAGAGGACATACCTGGGAGTCCCTGGCTGCCTCTGTGAGCTAGAGTCCTGATGTGAGCTTCTTCTGTGAGCGGCTTTGTTCTGGTTCATTTATTCCCCGACACCTCAGTGCTCACTTTAAGCTGCAGGTGACTTGGATTGGAGGATAACTAGAACCGTCCTTACCCTGGAGGGGCTCACAATGAGGTGAACAGATTTGTAAACGAATAACTAGAGTGAGAGCAAGATATTTGTAAACTGACCCACTGGGTTCCAGTGCATTTCAGCAGACCGAGGATTCACAATAAGGTGGACTGAGACACAAGACCTGAAAAAGCTTAAATGAAAAATGAATAGGTTTTGCCCTGGCCAGTGTGGCTCCGTGGTTAGAGCGTCGGCCTGCACACCGAAGGGTGGTGGGTTTGATTCTCGGTCAAGGGCACGTACCTAGGTTTCAGGTTCGATCCCTGGCCCCGGTCGGGGCATGTTCGGGAGGCAACCACCTAAAACTCAAGGGGAAAAACATCCTCGGGTGAGGATTAGCACCAACAACAACCACAAAAAGGTTTTGTTGATTATTTACTTCATTCCTTTCTGTTTTTATTTAATTATTTTCTGATTTACTTTATGTTTAATGACTTTCTAATCAGAAGAGATCCCAGGTAGCATGCAGTAAAGGGCCCAGAATAACAGGTACAAGGATGAAAATCCAAGAAACACAAAAGAGAAAATCCTGACGAAACGAGGCTCAGAGCTTCCTGGCTACGAGGGCGAAATAGGAATCACAGGCAGGGGAGCAGAGCACGGCACTTCGGCAGAAGGGAGACGTTTATTTTCTAGCACAGATTTCTATGATTTTAAATATGTGACTTTAAAAAAATTATGTTGAACAGCATAATACACAATAACTTTAATTGTATGTCTTTAAAACACCTTTTCTGATATGAAATACTTAGAAATTAGTTTAAAATGTTGGAACAGGGAAAGCCTTTCTCAACATGACATGAAACCTGAAAACATTTTTTTAAATGATATAGATTCAACTACACAAAAATTTAAAATTTTTACGAAAGACATAAAAAGACATCACAGAGGTAAGGATGATAAACTGATAGAAAATGCTGCAACAAAGTGTTAATATGCAGGCACCTGAAAGAACTCCTGAAAACAGTAGGAAAAAATACAATATAATTTGCAAAAAGGGTAAGAGAGATGCCTGGGTGACTCACACAGCAGAGGGGCAGAGTGGTCAAGGCTGCAAACATCTGAGGATTCTGTGTACCATTCAACGTGCTTAGGGATTTGTACCCTGCCTCGTTTAATTCTGGAGGAGACCGGGATTTAGAGGAGTTAGTCCCACCGATGGTCATACAGCTTCTATGTAGCAGAGCAGACATCATCTAGGTCTGTCTGACTTAAAAGCTATTAAGTTAGGTTATTTACCTAACCTCTGCTAGCACTACACTGCGTGTGTGTTCTTACTCGGCTGCAGGCCAATTAATTACATTTTATTGAAATAACTACCATCGGAAATACTTCTTAGAGATTGAGCTCTTTCTAAGACAAGGCTGGTGACCTCACATGGTTCCCCAGATCCCGTACAGTAATTCTGCAGTCTGTCCATGTTCCTCCTTCCCTGGGGCTTCAGACGCAGGTCGAGAGCTGTGCTCCCACGTGTTTAGGGGTGTAAGATATGACCCACTCCTGTGTGACTTCTTCCTGCAAATCAGCCGTGATTATTGCCTCGTTGACCTCAGTGTGACGACCACGGAAAGTGGTATGGGTTTCGTGTTAATGGTCAGCACATATATCAAACATCCTGCTCCTGGCTGTGTAAAGGGAAGGTTCCCAAGAAGTTAGAAGCGGCCTTGGTCTGTCAATGCCTCACATTTTCATGGGAAGCGCTCCTGTTGTGCCCGCGTCTAACAGACTTGCCCAGGGCATTGATCCGTGTACTTGAACGTGAAGAGCCGGCTTTACCTCACACCGGTCTGTAGTTGTAACAAATGGGAAAATATTTTCAGAGGAAAATATCGATCTGAAGATAGGTTACTTCTTGGTCAATATGCCCTCTGATTTTGTCACGTTGACATGTGGATTATAAAAAATAAAATTCCTTTATTCAGCCTAAGGTATAGAAGGATTTCCTGGGGTTGTGTAGAAAATGAACAGCTGGTGCCTTATTGTCCGGGCTCCCCTCTAAGCTGGGGGAGTAAATCCCTGGGAGTGAGGCCGGGAGGCTGCAGACTGCAGAAACTCACGGGATCATAAAAATCAGTTGTACTCCTTTAAAAGCAGGTCTTTATTTCTGCATTAAATTCCACAAATTTTGGTATTTGGGGACATATTATAATTAGAAAATGCAGGTGACGCGCCCACGTCATCAGCGTGTGTTCCCTGAGCTCTCCGAGGCACGTGGGCCAGAGGGCTGCTCCAGGGCCTCTCCCCGCCCCCTCCAGTCCGACCCGGCATCGCCCCTTTCTGGGCGCATCTTAGATGAAGAAATGGAGGAAGAGCTTGCTGACCTATGATAACTCTGCTTTAGGAAAAGACAGGACAGGTGAAGGGATCGCTGATGCTGGACTGGAATCGGGTCTAGATGATCGGGGTGGTGCTCACCGGAGCGTGTGGTGTGCGCCCGTCGCACCCAGAGCTCTGACCGTGTTTTCCTGGCCATGAGAGCCGTGGCACCTCCCAGGACAGAGCCCACGGTGGCACAGGAGTGCGCAGAAGCTCCCAGGAGGAGGACCTGCAGGAGGCGAGGCCCGAGCAGTCGGGCCGCTCTGGGCTCGTGGGTGCCGCTGCGTGGCGTCCACGTGTTCTCCCCGAGGCCGCCTCAGCTGCTCTGGGCTCGTGGGTGCTGCTGCGTGGTGTCCACGTGTTCTCCCCGAGGCCACCTCAGCTGCAGCCACAGCTTCCACGTCTCTGTCGCTGGGATGCCGATGGGAAACAGCAATAGGTTGGGACAGAGGAGGTAACAGGAGGTAAATGTGTTAGAAAGAACCTGGGGGAGAGAAATCAAAGCAATCAATTCGAGACCCATTCCTTCGCATGAGGTCACAGAGACAGAAATAGAGCGGGGTTGGCGTGTGGGATGTGTGGTAAGAGGAGCCATGATTTCGTCACTCAGTCACGTCCTGTTTGCTGTCCCATCTGGCCAGCAGTGGGGAGCTTCCTAGCCCCTGGCAGCAGGCGGGAAGCCCTGGGAATCATGAGCGGTGACACCCACGTCCACTCCCAGTCATCCCGGCAGGGGGACAGGCGGATGTGGATGGGCACCCACCCACTCAGCACGTGTTTCCTGAGCACCTGTGGGTGCGCGCTATGAGGCATACCCGGCGGATCGCGCCCAGTGGAGCTGGCGGTAGAACGGGGCGAGGAACACAGAAGTCGTGCCTGTATCTTCAGTTATTTAATGGCAGCTACGCTAAGAGCTGTGGAAGGGAAATGCGTGTACAATAAAGGCCTATTGTGTAGACCCAGCGTAGTGTGCAGAACACACAGGCCGTCACCTGAAGGGTCAGTAGGAGTTGCCAGAGAGCAGTGATGAGGACAGCATCCCACGCGAGTGAGCAGCGCAAATCCTCTGGGTGAACAGTACAGGTTCCCAAGGCTCCTCCCTTGCAGTCTTGGACTAGGGCTGCTGACAGTCACATACCTTGTCAATTTGACTATACACTCTTCCCCCTTCCAAGCCTGGTATGGACAGACTTGCAAGCTGGCAAGTGGGCAAAGGACAGACAGCATGACATAAATCGCACAGAATCACAGCTGCTTCCTCAGTCTCTGTTTTACTGGCCAGTCCGCCCGAGTTATGATCCTTACACAAAGCTTGCTCTTAAGCAGTTCTTTGAGGCAGTTTGATTTTTTTTTTTTAGGGCACTTGAGTTTAAAATTGTAATAACCTCATTCTCTGTTGCCAGTTTCGTGACCTAGGGTGCTGTTAGCAACTGTAATTGAAATGCTGCAAAATGACCCAAGTAAGGGGAAAGAAACAGTTATCTTTCTTGCATTGAAACAACAGCAAGAATAGCACTATTTTAGATAATTTGGGAGGCAGTGTATGACACCCAGAGTACCAGAGAATGCGTGAAACCCTGTGACCCACCTTGCCCTTAAGCTACCTGCAGGCTGGTGACACCTTTTGTCATTCCGTGGCGGCTCCGCAGAAATAGGGCACAAACCCGATCTCCCTCAGGAGCATGTACACACCCCGTACGGGAAAGGTCGCACCCCACCATTGTGCCCACTCTGCCCATCAGCCGGGAAGACCACGGGAGCCAGTCCAGCAGTAATTAATGCACCTGGCCTTTTAGAGCTGTGTTTTCCTTTGTGATTTGTGACATCCAGGTGTCTTAGAACTCTGCGTACTGTACTAAATGCATTGTTATGCAAATGTCTACCATGACACAGCCGGTCTCTTAACGTGACGAGCCTGGAACTTTTAATTACATGTCACTATTAAAACTTTCCATGTCTTTCCAGACTTCTTATATAGTCTACTGGCTATCTTACATTGATGAAATATCTTATATAGTCTACTGGCTATCTTACACTGATGAAATACCAATGTATTTCATCATGGAGGGGCGGGGTTAGACGCAGAGCAAACATAATAGAAAGAGATTAATGCCAGTCATCTATTTCCTAAGATAACTGGAAAAGAAGGACACATTTCTTAGTCATTGCAAAGTCTTCATATCCTTCATCTTTAATCTATCCGTCAGCATATTTCTATTGAGAACCACTTTGGGCCCCATAACGTTGCTAATCAGTAATCACCCAACCAGCCTACCTGAGATGAGTCTAAACCCTTCCAGCCTACCCTCCCGCGGTGGCCTTTACCACCTTTCTACACGCCAGTCTGGTCCTGCTGCTCCGCTGTGTGGGACCTTTCAGTGGCTCCCGACTGCCTGGACGCAGGTCCAGACTCCCCGTCGGGCACACAAAGCCCTTTCTGGGCTGCGCTGTCTACCACTTCAGCCTTCTCTCTGGCCCTGCCACCATTTTGCACCTTCTGTTCCCTGAATAAGCCAAGGCACTCTGTGTCCCTGTGTCTTTCCCCACTCACTGTTCCCTGTGTATACCGTTCTCCTTCCCTGCTACTTCCAGCCACTTGCCAAACATCTGGTTCTCGTGCGGGCTGGCTACTGATAGATTGCACGGCTGTGGAAAGCCCTTCCCAGCCAGGCGCTTGGCTGCTGTGAAGACCACCACCATCATGGTGAGCACGGTCTCTGCCATGTATTGCCGCTGTCACGTGCCAGACTCCACCGTAAGTGCTTTCGACTCGCCATGTTCTTCCTAAATCCCAGAGCAACCCTGGGGAGTACCGCTTCTCCCATTCTACACATGAGCGAACTGATTTCCCAGCATCACAGTTACTATGTAGCTGGCCCAAGATGTGAGTCGAGGTCTGTCTTTCTCCAAAGCTGCTCCTTTCTCTAACATCCTACATTCATTACCAATTGCAAGACTAGCTGAATAGACAAGAGAGACTGCTGCATATGATGCTGACTTCAGGCTGCGAAATCTCTCATATCATGAGCAGACCAAGCAGGATTCCTCTCGTGAGAGAAACCGTATTTGGTTGGTGAAGTGCTTGGGGTAGAAGCTGAGACTCTAAAGGAGCCTGAGTGTGATCAGAACTCTCCTTGTGGCAGATGAAGAAAAGCAATTTGCCTGCAACCGCGTGTTATCTTGTTTCTCTGCGGCTTCACCATGGGCACCCGGACCCCAAACTGAATGTCGGAAGCCAGCACATGACAACCGGAGACAGGACCGTGAAGGCCAGAGTCCTCTGGCCTAGAAGTAGCTCTGATATGGAACAGTCTGCAGGGCAGGGAGAGGTGGGGGCAATAAGAGTAGAATGCCTAATTAGTTAATATATACAACCTCAGGTGATGTGACAGCATCGTGCTGTGTGTCTGAGTGGGGACAACGGGATAAATATTAAATAGGCCAAACTGAGGTGATGGCTCATTGATGAGCAACTGTAATAATAAAACTAGCCAGCACTTATTGAATACTTACTGTATGCTTAGCCTACCCACCATCTTATTTCATCCTCACTTTTTTTTTTTTTTGGTTAATATTCACCTGAAGATATTTTTCCATTGATTTTTTTAGATAAAGTTGAAGGGAGGGAGGGGGAGAGAGAGAGAGAGAGAAACATCAATGTAGAGAGAAACACCACATGACCTGAGGATCGAACCTGTGACCCAAGTACGTGCCCTTGACCTGGAATTGAACCCAAGCCCTTAGGTCCACAAGTCCACACTGTAATCGCTGAGCTACACCGGCCAGAGCCATCCTCACTTTTAATGATGCACAGGTACTATTAAAACCTTATTTTATAAATTAGGAAACTGTGGATTAGAGAGATCGAATAATTTTCCCGAGGTAACAAAACCAGGAGATTTAAGGGTTAGACACTGAAGCCTGGGCATCTGACTGCCAAGCTTATACTCGCACCCAGTGCTCTTTGTGTAACCCTGGAACCAGGTGCTTCTGACAGTGATGGCCCTCTTCCCACAGCTGCGGTGACTGACGTCACCCAGCAGAGGACCAGCCTGATCCAGCTGCCAGCCTGCAGTGCTCTTGTGCCCATGACCTGGGAAAAAATAACAAGTTATAGGGTCTTCTCCTCCTCCTCCTCCTCCTCCTCCTCCTCCTCCTCCTCCTCCTCCTCCTCCTTCTTTTTTTTTGGTAATTGGCTACATCTTTTTAGGTTTAATAAAAACAAAAAGAACCTTGGACATATTTCTAAACACATGATTGTTTTTGTTCCAAAGAGTGGAGCAACTGTATTAGTAAGCCACAGTAAATTGTTAGTTTCTATCACACAGAATTTGGATGGCAGACAAAATAGGAAAGAGCTTTGAAGTTAGACCCAGATTCCAGCCATGATCACACCACTAATAGCTGTGTGACCTTGATTCAATTATTTAACCTCTTTGACCTCGGGTTCTTCATTGGAAAAAGAAGAGTAATATGATTTCATATACTAGCACAGTGTTTATAATCCATAGGTTCTAACCAAGCTTTATAGTGACCGAGTTAATCTTGTTAATGAGGACCAGCTTTTGCATGCTTAGTGAGTGCCTGGCATTGTGCTAAGCACTTTATGGAATGCACAACACTATTTTATCCTCACACTACCTGTGGGGTAGCTACTGCTGTTATCACCGTTTTACACAGGAGGACACAGGGTTTTACCTGCCTGAGGTCACACAGCTAAGGACACAGGTGAGCTGGGTGTCTGGGGCCTTAACAGATATGCAAATATAAGCCAAACAACCTCCCTATTATGTCCTTCACCTACTTCCACCTCTAACTTAAAATTGATATTTATAACCACAGCTTCTATTTTATCATGGCTACTGTCTCATTGTGAGTCATCATTTAAACTACCAAGTGTGGCCCTAGCCTGTTTGGCTCAGCAGTCAGAGCATCAGCCCGCGGAACAGAGAGTCCTGGGTTCGATTCCCGCTAAGGGCTCCCGGTTGGGGTCGTGTGGGTGGCAACCAGTCGATGTGTCTCTCTCACGTTGATGTTTCTCTCTCTCTCTCTCTCTTCCTCCCTCTCTCCCTCCCACTCTATCTGAAGATAAATGCCAAAAATGTCCTTGGATGAGGATTAAAAAAATTTTTTTAAATTAAACTACCAAGTTAGTCATTACTTTGTATTTGAAAAAAGTATTGTAGATGAATATTATCATGAAAGTTTTTTAGAACATTACACAATTATAATATTGATAAGTCAGTGCAAAAACAAACAAAAAAAAGCAGACCAAAAAGGAACAAGAAGACTTGGCCTACACTCCACGGAAGGGAAGCAATCAAACGTCCAGTCCACACTTGGAAAGGGGCTCCACTTCATCAGTCACCAGAACGCAGTTCAGATCAGTGCGGTATGCACCCCGCGGGATGATGCCGTGTGAAACCGCACCTGCCCGAGTGTGGACCACGATGCAGGACGCGAGGGGCCCACCGTCCTGGCGGGGAACAGGGAGATGGGCACAGCCCCTCCAGGAAACTGTGTGGCCTTACTTTGTAAAATGCCCCCGTGCTTTAACTGAAGAATTCTGCCTGTAGGTATGCGAGAAACGCACACGTATTAGGAGATGCGTACAAGTATGTTCAAAGCAGCACTGCTTGTCATTGCTAAAAGTGGGAGTGGGATTGTTCACGCTTCCATCCGTGGGAGGACGGGTAGGTGGTGACACACGCACACAGCCGGCCGCGCTCTGGCCGTGGGAGGGAACCCAGTGCCGATGCTTCGTAAAAACTGCAAGACAAACATTACACACTGTATGTACGATTTCTTGATATAAAGTTTACAAAGAGAGTTCAGGAGTTGTTCAGGGGTGACTGTGGAGTAATAACACTATGGAGAAAAGAAAAAAATGAGCAAATAACAGTGACAGGAGTTTCCTTGAATGGGAAGAAGAGGCTTGAGACACGACAGGCTTCTGGGGTGCCAGGCATGTTCTGATTCTTGATTAATTTGAAGGTTCTAATTCTTGACCTGGGTGCAATTTCAGGAGTATTTGCTTTATAATTATTTGCCAAACTATACAAATAAGTTTGAAGTATTATACTTCACAATAAAAAGTATTTAAAACTGTATTATAATATTTTATTGAGAAAAAAATCTAAATATACATAGTATGATCTGAAATAATACATTTCAATGGGTTCATAGTGGTTATTGCAGGGTGAGGATATGGTGACATTTTTCTGCAATGAGTACATGTCCTTTTATGAAAAAGGAAATGACTTATTTAAATATTTGTTTCCATCTGATGACTGAGTCTTGTCTGAATTTCTGTCATCTTAGCCAGATACCTTAGTTTGACTATAAGCAATAGCAGCCCAGACAGGTTAAATTCCTGGTTCCTTTCTGTTTTTTTTTTTTATTATTATTAATCATCATTTTCATTCATTGACCACCTCAATTGCATTTTCCCATTTATAAAAATGAAAGGGAAAACTATATAAATAGTACAATAAGTATTTAATTGAACAGTAGTCTTATTTAGCCTTAAATGGGATTTTCAGGGGAATTCGGATATGTTACGTGGAAACTGAGTAAGACAGTTGCCTTGGTCTGATGAAGTTCAAGACCACAGGGGGCTCGAGGGTAAGGCAGGCTGGACTCAGGACAAAAACCGTCCTCCAATCTCATAACGCCCCTCCTGTTTCTGAACTACTGTTCCTTTACCCCTGTCTCTTTGCACATGGCCCCCTCCCCGCTGTGCCCTTTTCATCTGGACGATTCTTCTGCATATTTCACAGCTGAGCTCAAATGTAACCTTGGTGAAGCCCTACCTGGCTCCTCCTCCCGTTCCCAGAGGGAAATCCTCATCCGGACCTCAGGCTGGGACTTGTTGCCTTACGTTGTCATTGTTTATTTACACATCCCACTAATTAGTGAATTTCTGCAGATAAAGATTTTGTCTTTTCACCTTGGACTCTCCAACAGCTAATACTATATCAGGTACAATGGAGGCTCCCAATAAATATATAATGAATTGTTATAACCTGACGGCGAGATAACCAGAGACGCATGGCCGAATTGTAAAGGAGCACTTTATTTCGCAGGCGGGCTGCGGAGGGCATAGTCTCCCCTCAGATCAACAGCCCCGATTCTTCTTACTCGTCCCATTTTAAAGACAGAAACTCCCTCCTCCTTTTGCCCCGTCCCCTCAGGGAACCAGTACAATAGCGGGAGTGACAGAGACTACAGAAGTCAAAATTAGCATTATTTACCGACGGCATAAGTACTTACAAGTACCTGCAAATACCTATACTCAGGAAACTGCAAATGCCTCCCAAGTCCTGGGGCCACTATAATCTTAGGCAAAATTCCTTTCTGTCTAGGGGTAATTAACCTATTATTGGAAGAATATCGAGGAATGTCTATTGGTGACAAAATGGAGCCTTTTAGTCGCCTTAACCAAGGGGCCTACATAAAATGGAATCTAGTTGCCTTAGCCTTGGAGCCCAGATCAGAATGAAAGAATGAATGAATGAAGAAAAGGATGTTTAGGAGCTTTCAAAGAATGAATAGTTCAGAATGAGAGGGATGACATAGACGGTTGAGTAAAGCTACAGGATACTAACATGATGACACTGATTTAATACTAAATAAACTATTTTAGGGTTTTTTTATTTATACGGGGAAAATGTTAGCTCTGAAAAGAACAATTTTATTGTGCTCTTGAATTAATGTGAAAGTAAATCATTGGGTAGAATGAGGCAAATCATCCAGACCATTTCTGTCTCCGTGGCTTACCGAACTAAAGCTGCCACAGTGAGTAACACCCCAGTATCTACTTGTGCAGTTTCAAATACACAGAGTATTTTTCCCACCAGGACTGACTTATTTACATTTTCTCAGGATGTAATAGATCACACAGTGTCTTGATTGCCCTGGAGAACTGGATTATTTTCTTTCTACAAATCCATCATATTCGGGACTTGACTCATTTTGTTGCTAACAGTGTGTAACAGTTTCTCATTACTCACTTAGGACGTGTCTGTTTATTATGTGGGGGAGAGAGGTACTGGAGGAGAAACGAGAAGGGGGAAATAAGAGGTTTCAAAATGTCGGGAATTCGCCTCATTGCAAGGCTGATTTCATTTTCCAGCAAGAAAGAACATGATTAGTTTGTAATAATAACCAACTCATGTGTTTACTAACACTGACGGAGGGGTCAGTTCTCATGTACTGTATTGTCTAATGGAAGTATGGACAGGTGACAGGCATTCAGCTGATAGTGTAATCAAGTCGTGACCACAGAGCGTGCTCGCAGCATCCAGAGGCCTCTCGGTTGAGCTCTGAAGGACGGGATGGGGCAGAGTTAACTGGAGGAAGGAAGCAGCAGGAAGCTTTTGCAAAGTTGCACAGAGAAGTGACCTGGTCTACGTTAACAAGCTGCAGTGACCATCAGAAAAGAAGTGGACTGAATTTAAGGGAGATACCAGACGCATATTTCCCAACACTTGGCATTTTATTGCATGTAAAGAAGCAAGAAAGAGGGAGGAGACGAGGATGAGGTCAACATTTCTGACTTGGGCAAAAGACACACTTTACCGAGACAGGGAAGATGGAGCTCTGACGGACTTTTCTTAGGTGACAAGAAGTTCGGTCTTGGGCATATCGAGTGTCATGTGCATGGAGAGATCCAAAAGGAGATGTGATATGTTGGAGATCATATATATAAATGGCACAAATAATAGGAATTCCATAAAAAGAAAACAAAGAAAATGAGAGGGGAGGAAATTCTTAAAGCAACATTTCAAGGAAATTTCCAGAACTATAAGATGGGTGTTTACAGACTGAAATAGCTGTAAATATGACACCAAGTGCCCAGTATCTTAAAGGAAAAAAGACCCACAGCATGGCACATTGGCATGACATTTCACAACATCGAGGGAAAAGGGAGATACCGAGAGCTCCCCAAGACAGCACACACCACATACCAATGGCTGACACTTAGAATAGCATCGAACTTCTCAGTAGCGACCCTGGAAGCTTAAAGAAAAGCTTAATGCCTTCACAGTTCTGGGGGAATGATTGCCACCCTTGAATTCTGGATTGAGGTAAACGATTGTATGAAGATGTCAGATCATTTACCTCCCACATACCTTTGTCTGTAAACTAAACAAACAGATGTGCTCTGCCCACATAAGGAAGCAGACGGGGGAAGAGGACGACATGAAGGTCCAGCAGAAAGGGACCCACCTCGGAGAGAGGCCAAGGAGTTTCTCAGAACGATGATGACCTTCCAGGATGACAGCCCTGGGCGGCCCTGGAGATTACCACTCCAGAATAAAATGGAGACTGAGGAATCCACGGAAACAAAAGCAAACCTTTTGTTTAATTGTGAGAAGAAAGCTGTGCTCTGATAGAGAATTTTGAGGAGAATTAGCAAAATATATATCAAAACCTAAGCAAACAAAAACCAAGGAAGCTAGCAAGTCTGGGAAAACAAAGTCATACAAGTAAGGATATTGCTCAGTTGTGAATATTTATGTAGTAACAAGATGAACAGTGAATGTTGTACCAAGAATTATGGTACAATTGTGTGGATGAGGGAGCCTACAGAGAGCAAAGTTGTCATTTTCCATAATAGGAAGCTATTAAAATAGGTCTGAAATGTAATATCAAGTAATAACAGTATAAACATGTTATTTAAATATGGAGATATAGATGCTAGGAAAAACCACTTAAAATGTTCAAAATGATGAGTATGAATCAGACATATGGAGAGTGGGACAAGATACTTTTTTTGTGTGGTCAAAGGTCATCTTTATTTATTTTTATTTATTTATGTTTTAATTATTTAAATTTTTGTTTTTTTTGTTTTTATTTTTTTTATTGTTGAAAGTATTACAGATGTCCCCCTTTTTTGTTTAAAGCCTTTTACAGAATGATCTGGAAAGGTACAGTTGTAGAACTTTGGTGGCGGTTTTTTTAAGAAAAGAATTTTTTAAGGAATGCAACCGATGAAGAGAGAAATGGGAGAACTGGACTGTGTTGTGGCCGCAGTTCCAGCTGGCAACTGCCGACGTGGTCCCTCGTCTGTGCGTGTGCTCAGCTGGATTAGGGGGCGACAGCAGGGTGGAGCTGGGGTTGGCTTCTGCAGGCGGCTGTGGCGTGGTGGTTTCGCTGCCTCTGTGATGTTAGAGCAGGTGTGTGGACAAGAGGGCAGCAGACGCGGAGGACGCTGGGATCGACTTCGGATTGGATCAGAAAGGAGGTGAAGGCAGGAGCCCTGAGGGTTGGGTGTGAAGGGATCTGTTGTCCGGAGAAATGAACGGATGGACTAGTCACCGCATGGTGAGACAGCTGGAGGAGAGACGGCTGTGTTCCACAAGTGGGGTTTGTGACTTTCAGAGGTGAGTTCCAGGTGGTGACAAGGTCCAGGGTGATGCCCAGGGGTCCTGATTAAAAGTTCCTGGCAGGAGTAGCAGATGTCAGAGGTCCGAAAGCCTGGAATGTCAGATGAATTGTGACGGGGTCACTGACATTTACCAGGATGCTGGCAGGACCTGGGGTAGGGGAAGACCACACCGGGGGTGAGTGGGGGTCAGTAACCGTGCTTGGTGATGGCCGGCAACAGTGTTAGAGTGGGCAAGCCGTGACTTCAGGGCCTCAGTGGGAAAGCAGTGTTACATGAGCAGGGAGCTTCAGGTTCGGGGGGGGGGGTACCCGAGAGTCTGCAGGGGCTTCCTGACTTGAAGATTGGTTGGATGAGGAGGATAAGGACAAGTGGCAACCATTTGAGAAGGTTGCTCTGAGAGGGGTGAGGACCCAAGTGGGAGAGGGAGGTTATTTACCAAAGGAGTAAGGAGTCCCACACCGTGAGGACCGAGGTGAGAGAGGAAGGTTGGGACCAAGGATGGAAAGGATTTAGGAATTCACTGACCTTCAGCTTTAGGGAGCAAATGGCTTGGCCCATTCCCTGGTCTCTTGGTCACACCCTAAAATAGAAGCATCTACGTTCTCCTGTGCTGTCTCCCAACTCTGCGCTGAGCATCTCACCCTGCCCCTCCCCCCTTCCCTTTAAACCCTCATCTGGAGTCAGACTCACCTGGCTCCGTCACGCTTCCAAATGTAGGTGCGCAGGCAGGCGACAGGCTTCATTACTGTCGGGACTCGCGGAGGCCACTTCGGTGGTGAAGGCACAGGTTCAGATCTTGGCTCAGACACATACTGGTGAACAAGGCTATTGTTACAACCTCCATGCCTTTGATTTCTTCATTTGCAAAGTACCAGTACAGTAATAACAGTGTTTGGAGTGAGGTAAAGTGAGATCATGTACACAGAAGCAGTACAAGCTGGTACCTGGTGTTTATAAATGCTTAGGATAAGTACACTCCGTGAAAATATAACGTCCACGATAGCTCACACCTTCCTCTTTCACAGGAACAGTGCCTGATGCATACTTGGAGCTTAAAGTGAACGAATAAGAAGATATTTGTAAAGTTTTTGTACATATATATATGCCAAAAAAAAAACCCGCTTCTTCATTCTTCTGTCCTTGCCTTTTTATAACAATTTTCAGAATTAAATTATTCCTTAGTCTTATCGCAGAGAATAATTAGGTCTGTACTAGAGTCGTTCTTTGTAGGCCCCTTTGAAAATGACCTTCTTTATTCTCCTTTGTATTCCCAGCGACGGTGTCTGCCCTCCAGCTGCAGTAAATGGAGTGAACCTTAGACAGGTCTGGTCCAGCCTCTCCTCAAGTAGGATCCCCCTCCCTGACTCCATTCTCCACCAGTCTCCGATACTCCTTTTGATTTTTTAAAATTACTATTGACAGCTTTGGCTGGTTTGGCTCAGCAGTTAGAGCATCAGCCTGCAGACTAAAGAGTTGCGGGTTCGATTCCGGTCAAGGGCACGTACCTCGGTTGCGGTTCATCCCCGGCCCTGGTCAGGGTCGTGCAGGTGGCAACCAGTAGATGTGTCCCTCTCACATCGATGTTTCTCTCTCTCTCTCTCTCTCTCTCTCTCTCTCTCTCTCTCCCTCCCTCCCTCCCTCCTACTCTATCTGAAGATAAATGGAAAAATATCTTCAGGTGAGGATTTAAAAAAATAATAATAATAAAATTACTATTGGCAGCTAAAAACTGTTAGCCTCTCCTCTTGTTCCTCAGCTGCGTTGGAGCATTCTCCCTCCCCCGCTCCCTTCACCCAAGTTCTTCTTTCGTTTGAGGTACTGCTATCTAGATCACATTTCCTTCCTTCCTCTATTGAATCCCTATACACCGTCCCTTGAAGTGTCTCCCATTCTCTTGGTCTTGTCAGTGGCTTTGGAATCTGTTCCTGATCACAGCATTCAGTTTTCTCTATTCCCCCCTTTCAGCTGCATAGGCACAATATTAATTGCTCGCGCTGTTGCCGTGTTTGCATTTCGCGTTTCTCCTTGCTCCCCTTCTCCCTCCCGTGGCTTTTCAGGGTCCGGTGGGGGTGGGCCTGCGGGCGGGGCTGAGTCAGCAGGTGCTTTCCCGCCATGTGGGGTGCGACCCCGAGCCGGGTAGGGCATCAAGGCTGGTGCTGTGTGTATTTCCTTATCCTTTTTTGTTTCTTATCTCTCCTTTCTTACTAGATTTACTTGCAGGGATTTGTGGCCTATTGTGTGTGGGGCTGAGAGCCTGTAAAAATTCCCTTTGGTTTTGTTTATGTGCTTATTTCTTTAGATGAAACAAGTATAGAGCATTCTTCTAACCGTTATCTTAAATCTAACTTTCCCCCCATTCTGATGTGCTCAGTGAGGATTGGCATTAGCCTCTGTCGTTTGTCAGGGCATTTTCTTAGGTGATGGCCTCATCCTCAGCACGAGCCCGCGACCCTTGGACGCAGCTCCGGTCACCCTCACGCTCCCTGCGCATGGTCTGTGCTGCAAGCATCCGTGACGGGCAGGCTGCTGGTCACGTCTATGACGTCCAGTTCAGGAATAAAACACAAAAATGGGTCTTCTCCCGGCAGTTGTCAAAGTCACTCATTCCACTGTGGAAGGCCCTCATCCACGTGAGACGCTAAGCTTGTACATCTTCTCTTCTCTTCTCTTCTCTTCTCTTCTCTTCTCTTCTCTTCTCTTCTCTTCTCTTCTCTTCTCTTCTCTTCTCTTCTCTTCTCTTCTCTTCTCTTCTCTTCTCTTCTCTTCTCCTCCCTGCCCTGCCCTTCCCCTTCCCCTTCCCCTTCCCCTTCCCCTTCTCCTTCCCCTTCCCCTTCCCCTTCCCCTTCCCCTTCCCCTTCCCCTTCCCCTTCCCCTTCCCCCTCCCTCCCCTCCTCATCCTTCCCCCTCCCCATCCCCCTCACTCCCTCCCCCTCCCTTCCTTCTTCTCCTCTTTTTTCTTTTCTTTTCGGATGAACTATGTATAGATTGCCAGGCAGAGTCTTTCAACTTTTAGGCCTTCGGGATGCTTCTTGCTGCTCTACTTATGATGAAACATTTAGGACCGTTCGGACTTGTAATAAGTCTGTGGAGCTGGGTGACTGTGGTCAGTGACAGTGTTTCAGATGGAACTCTATGGACGTCTCCTCTGAGACTAGGGTGAGGCCGGCGTTCCCCCTCCGCTGCCTTCTTCCACCCACTCCAGAGCCAGTCGTGGGGCTCTGGATTCTGTATGTACACATTCTGTAAACAGCTCTGGATCTCCGTGTGCATAAGGTGCACTGAGGTCACGGGGGTAGTGCTGACCTGTATGTAAACCCATGAGAGGAGCGTGGATCTCTGTTTGTGAAGAAGCCCTTTTCTCGGCTAGCATCGGATGATGTAGGTCTCGTCTGGTTGCAGGTTACAGAAACCTGATTCAGACCGCCTTAGGCAAAAAGGAAAGCGGGAGGTTGGAGGGACTTTGGCTCACGTAACTGAGAAGTTCAGGTGATAACGCTAACGTGAGGTGTGGCTGAACCTAGGACCTTACACAGTGTCACCACAAACGTCTCTCCATGTCCTAGCCCTTCTCCTCCCTCTGATGGCTTTTTCTTCGCAAAGGCTCTCCCCAGGTGGGACACAGATGGTCAATGGCGTTTCAGACTTACATCCCACCCGCTTAGTCATCTATTGCAAAAAGAACTCTCTTCCAGTAATTCCAGCCAAGTTATCCCAGCTCTGATTGCTCTCCTTCTCCAGCCAGGGCCAGCACCATGCAGAGCTCTGGCTGGGCAGGCCTGGGGCACATGTCCACCTGCAGGCCCAGGTGGACCAGCCACCACGTGGACCAGGAGGAGGGAGGTCGGTTCCCCACAGGTCGGTGCAGGTACCATTAGAAGAAGCTGGTCAGGCCGAACAAGAGATGCCCCAGAAGCACATAGTCTGCCCTGGGGGAAGGAAGTGGGATAGCTGAGAGGGTCTAAGAAAGGCTACATTCAAGAGGAGTTGGGAAATTTTGGAAAAGCGACATAAGTGACAAGGACACACAGGACTGCTACAGGCCAAGCAATTAGTGCCTTGTTGGTGAGTAAAAGGTTTTCCTCTTTATTAATTCAGTTAGCAAGGGTGTGATAGGCTGAGTAAAGGCCCCCAAATACATGCATGCTCTAATCACTAGAGCCTGTGAATGTCACTGTTCACAGACGAGGGACTTCGAAGACGTAATTAAGTTAAGAGTCTCGAGACGGAGAGATTATCCTGAATTATCGGGATAGACCCAGTGTAATTACAAGGGCGCTTATCAGAGCAAGGTGGGAAGAGTTTGAGGAGAAGGAGATGGATGGCAGAAACAGGAACCGGACTGATGTGCGTGGAAGGTGGAGGAAGGTTCCGGAAGCAGGGGACGCGGGCAGCTGAAACAGGCAAGCAGAGGAGTGGCCTGCAGCCCCCAGGAGGAGCCCGCCCTCCGCACGTTGCTAGCCCAGGGAGACTGACGTCGTGCCTGACTCCCAGGACTCTAGGAGAATGGGGTCGTGTTGTTTCAAACTGCTAAGTCTGTGGTCATTTGTTCCAGCGGCAACAGGAAGGAATCCAGAAGCTTCAGAGATGAGCAGTGAGCTGAATTGAGGATGATCAGGAGTGGGACCAGAAGATAAGGGAGACCGAGCAGTCCCACCTAAGGGAACAGCACAGGTTAAGACACAGCGTCACCCGGAAACAGTGGTGTCACAGAGGGGCAAGTGGCAGAGGCAGTGAGATCCTGCAGGTGGCTTCGCCCATGTCACAGAGTGGGGTCTCCTGCTGAAGGTCACGGAAGGGACAGTCACGTGCTTCCATAGCGTGGCTGTTGTAAATAACACTGCAGTGGACACGGGGTGCATATATTTTTTTGAATTAGTGTTTCTGGTTTCTTGGGATATATTCCCAGCAGTGGAATTGCTGGATCATAAGGCAGCTCCATTTTTTTAATTTTTAATTTTTCTTGTTGTTGTTAATCCTCACCCAAGGATATTTTTTCCATTGCTTTTTAGAGAGAGTAGAAAGGAAGGAGGGAGGAGGTGAGAAAGAGAGAGAAATATTGATGTGAGAGAGACACATTGATTGGTTGCCTCCCACTTGCAACCAACCCATGGGCTGGGAATTGAACCTGCGACCCTTCGGTGCGGGGGCCGACGCTCTAACTGCTGAGCCACACAGGCCAGGGCTCCATTTTAAACTTTTTTCAGGTAACTCCACACTGCTTTCCACGGTGGCTGCACCAGTCTGCACTCCCACCAGCAGTGCGGGGGGGTTCCCTTTCCTCCACACCCTCGCCAGCACTTGTTGTTCGTGGGTTTATTGATGGTGGGCATTCTGACAGGTGTGAGGTGATACCTCTTTGGGGTTTGAATTTGCTTTTCTCTGATGGTTAGTGACCTTCTGCATCCTTTCACATGTCTATTGGCCATCTGTATGTCCTCTTTGTAGAAGTGTCTGTTCAGGTCCTTTCCCGTTTCTTAATTCGATTGTTTTCTTGATGTTGAGTTTTATAAGTTCATTACAAGTTTTGGATATTAACCCCTAATCAGATGGATTGGTGAGTATCTTCTCCCATTCAGTGGGTTGTCTATTCATTTTGTTGATGGTTTCCTTTGCTGTGCAAAAACTTTTTAGTTTCATGTAGCCCCATTTGTTTATTTTTATTTTTGCTTCCCTTGCCTGAGGAGATATATCAGAAAAAATATTGCTACAGGAAATGTCTGAGATTTTACTGTCTATGTTTTCTTCCATGATTTTTATGGTTTTGAATCTAACATTTAAGTATTTAATCCATTTTTGGTTTATTCTTGTCCATCAGCAGATGAGTGGATGCAAAAGCTGTGGTACCTTTACAAAATGGAGTACTACTCAGAGAAAGACAAGTACCATATGACTTCACTTATATGTGGAATCTAATGAACAAAATAAACTAACAAAGTGGAGACAGATTCATGGATACAGAGAACAGACGGAGAGCAGTCAGAGGGGAGGGGGTTGGGGGCTGGGTGAGGAGGATGAAGGGATTAAGCAAAGAAAAAAACAGAAAGACTCATGGACACAGACAACAGTATGGGGGAGGTAAAGAGGGTGAAGGGGGGATAAATGGTGATGGAAGGAGACTTGTCTTGGGTGGTGAACACACAATACAATATACAGATGATGTATTGTAGAATTGTATACTTGAAGCATATATAATTTTATTAACCAATGTCACCCCAATAAATTCAATTTAAAAAAGAAAAGAAAAAACAAGGACAATCATGCGATCTGGCTAATGATTAAGAGAAGTCATTCTGGCATGGGAAGGGGGATGGGTTATGTAAAGATAAGGAAGATAAGACACAAGACAGAGAACTCACTCGAGATGTTTCTAGTTGTCCCTGCAAGAAATGACGGGGAACTGCGCTAAGGTAAAACGTGGGAATGGATGAAGGGCCAGATTCAGGAGCTACGTACGAGGCAGAACCAGGAAGCCGTAGTGACCAATGAGACATGTGCGGAAAGGAAGAGGACTCCCTGGCTTCTGGTTTCAGTGACCAGGGGACAGTTGACTAGGAAAGAAAATACAGGAAGGGGCGTGGATTGAGAGGAAGGTACTTAGTCCCACTCGGGGCCTGATGACTTGGTCATTTAGTAGGTAAGTGGCAATGCCTAGTTGACAGTCACGAAAAGGTGTAGGTCTCAGGAGAGATGGCTGGCCCGTCTGGACCAGAAATGTCAGCTCTTACAGTCATCGGTGTGAACAGCTCAGTGGTGCAAGCATGCTGGTAGACAAGCTGATCCAGAAGAGTGGCCAGGAGGGCCGAGGCAGAACCCTGGGACAGCCAGCCGCGCTCGGGTGTAAGGAAGGAGGGGCAGCAGCCAGGGAGACTGAGGGAGAGAGGCCAGAGGGCGGAACACTGAGGGACCAACTGCACCAGCCCTCTGGCAACTCAGAAATCTCCGAATTCAATGAAAGCTGATGGTATATTAAGAACATTTGGTCTGAGTCTAGATCACAAGAAAACTGCAAAGAGGACTGAAAGTCTTGACTGATTGCTCTAATTTTCCATCAGGAATTCCCAGAACCACACAAGAATCTTCCAGGCAGGGTTGTGTTCCTGAGGGAGGGGGCTCGGGAAACTTGATCATAGTAATTTCTGCAGAATTGGTTGTACTAGGCTGGCTTCTCTCTCTATCCTTTCAGGGATCAGACAGATTATTTTCATTTTGGTTCGGTTTCTCTCCCTTTATTGTTTATTTCTTATTATAAAAGCAATGTGTGATTCATCCTAAAAATGGAAAGAATACAGCAGCATATAAAATAAAGAGTGAAAACCCCTCAATCCTACTGCTCAGAATTCACCATTATTAAAAATTCGGTGCCTGTCTTTCAAATCTTTTTACATATTTGCAATTGTAGTACAGCTAACATTTAGTGTTATAAAAATGGGGTAGCAATGCACACTGTTCCACAGCTCGCTGTATGGCTTACACAGGCAGCTGTCCGTGCCAGCACACAGAGCTACCGCATTCTTTAAGGACTGCATAGTACTTGGTAGTGTGGATGTTCCATGGTTTATTTACCTGTTGCCCAGTGTGCATTTTGGTTATTTACACTTTATTATTGACACAGCGTATGAAGTATCTTTGAACGTACATTTTTCCACCCTTATGCCAAGTGTTGCAAAGAAAGATGTGTAGGAGCGGAATTGCCAAGTCAGGTCTATCAATATTTAAATGTTTGCTAGAAGTTGCCAAATTGTACTCCATGGTATGGAAACTATTGAAACTCTGATTAAATATGCATGTTTAATTTTCTTGTAAAGTACTCTGTTCAGTGCAGACTTTTGGCTGTAACATTTCCCGTCTCAGCTCCCAGGGGCCTTGGTGCCTTTTCATATTTGTTGATACCTGAAATCAAAGCAGGGGGAAGGGATGGGAGAGCGAGATTAGCCATGAGGACAGACTGGTACTCTGAAGGGTGCGTGTGCCCTCAGCGGTGTGGAGTGCTGGCTGGGATTTCAGGACCCAAGTTCCAGCCTCTGTACACCCTAGAACGCCTGGGCAGGACCTGCCTTGAAAGAAGCCCAGTGGAGGGATAGGGAGGGGCAGGAAGGGCATCCGCTGAATGACCACGTTGTGCAGGGAAGGGTGTGGCTCACAGGTTGACATGTGTTTTCTAGTGGGCAGAGTAGACAGTAGCCAAGCAGATGAGTATACACTTGGGGGTGATGACAGATGCTGTGAAGGACAACAAAGCAAGTGAAAAGGAGAGTGGCAGGTGGCGGGAGGACTGTTTCACCTGAGGGTCAGCCATGGCATCTCTGAAGGTTAGCATGTGCGCAGAGACCTGGATGCATGGATGAGGGACCATGCTTGAGGTCTGGAGGAAGCATATTCTCTCTCTTTTTTTTTTTTTTGCATTTATCTTCAGATAGAGCAGGAGGGAGAAAGGGAGGAAGAGAGAGAGAAACATCAATATGAGAGAGACACATCGACTGGCTGCCACCCACACGCCCCCAACCAGGGCGGGGACAAACTGCAACCAAGGTACGTGCCCTTAGTGGGAACCGAACCCGGGTCTCTCTGGTCCACGGGCTGATGCTCTAACCGCTGAGCCAAACTGGCCAGGACAGCATATTCTTTTTGTAATATCATTGATTTGAGAGAGAGAGAGAGAAACTTTGATATGAGAGGGAAGCATTAATCGGTTGCCTCCTCTATGCACCCCAACTGGAATGCACCCTGACTGGGGACTGAACCCACAACATGGGAATGTGTGCAGACTGGGAATCGAAACCACGGCCTTTCTGTGTACGGGACTACGCTCCAGCCAACTGAGCCACCCGGCCAGGGCTGGGGGAGCGTCTTCGGTGCAGAAGGAGCTCCAGCCCAGGTGCCCACGTGGGTGGAAGTGTGCCTGGCAGCACCGGCAAGGCTGGCAGTGTGGCTGCAGGGACGCGCGGGGCCGAGTGATGTCAGCATGTTAGTCAGGGTTCTTAGGAGAAACATCCAGTAGGACATGTATGCATATATAGTACATTATATATATAAAGAACATGTATACTTTATATTATTTATATATTAGATATTCATTAGATATTTATAATTATGGAGGCTGAGAAATCCCAAGGTCTCCAGTCAACAAGCTGGGAACCCAGGACAGCCAATGGTGTAAGTTCAAGTCCGAGGACAGAAGGAGACTGATGTCCCAGCTTAACCCATGAAGCAGGCCAAGTTCCTTCCTGATGAGCCCCCCCCTCCCCCATTAGGGAAGGAAACCTGCTTTCCTGTCTACCAGTTCAGATGATAATCTCATCTACAGTGCACGTATACCCAGAACAGTGTTGGACCAACTGTGAGCACCTCATCACCCAGTCAGGTTGACCTATGAAATTAACCCTCCAGGGTGTCTGTGAAGTGGCCAGGGGACCAGGTCGTCTGGGGCTGTGCTGTCACTGTGGTGGCCACCGGCCCCTGAGCAGTTATTGAGCACTTGACAGGTGACTGTGCCTCGTTGAGGTGATATTGAACGCATTGGGTCAAATAAAATGCACTGTTGCAATGAATTGCACTGTACTTTTTATGTTTTAAATGTTGTTACTGGAAAATTTAAAGTTGCCCAAGTGGCTCATACTGTATTCCTATCGGAGAGTGCTGGTCTCAGGGCCGCGTGGTGTGCTAAGGAGTTGGCATTTCCCTTGGAGTGTCTTGCGAGGTGGTGGGAGGGTTTGGAACTGGGGATGACTTGCTCCATTCAGATTTTAGTGGTTGAGCTGCTGTGGGGATGAGCCGCAGGGGGAGGAGTGGGCGCTGCAGAGCAGGTGGGGGGCTGCAGAGCAGGTGGGGGGCTGCAGAGCAGGCGGGGGGCTGCAGAGCAGGCGGGTGATGGCGACATGGGCTCCACAGGGGCAGCGCACGGCAGGGGTGTGGTCAGACCCGGGACGGTCTCAGAGGGAGCCAACAAGCTTTGCTGACAGGCTGAATGGGGGCAAGGAGCAAAGAAACAGGTCAAGGCGACTCCTGGTGTTTCTGACCTGAGCACAGCAGTAAGTGGTGGGATGTGAAAGACTCGGGTATGTTCGCTAAATGCCTCCAAGCACATTGAGAGTGGGAAGGAAAATGCGGGGGGTGGGGGGGGCCTGGCCGGTTTGGCTCAGTGGTTAGAGCGTCAGCCCGAGGACCAATGAATCACGGGTTCGATTCCGGTCAAGGGCACGTACCTCAGTTGAGGTTCATCCCCGGCCCTGGTTGGGGTCATGCGAGAGGCAAAGTCGATGTGTCCCTCTCACGTCGATGTTTCTCTCTCTCTCTCTCTCCCTTCCACTCTATCTGAAGATAAATGGAAAAATATTCTCAGGTGAGGATTATTTTTAAAAAAAATGTGGGGGCGGCGGGGGTGGGGGATACAAAAGAGAAGTCAGGCCTTAGACAATTCAAATCAACAGTTTGTCCAAAGGCAGTAAAACAGGAGATGAAGACAGGTGTGTGATGGAAATGCTGACGCAGGTGGGCCAGCGTGGAGAGGGGCTGAGCACATGCAGTGGCGTGAGGGAGGCGGTGCCCAGTGGGAGAAGGAGGTAGGATCCAAATACCTGCCTCCCTCCCCAAACTCCGGAAATGATCCCTGCCCCCACCTCCCCCCGTCACACACACACACACACACACACACACACACACACACACTCACGCACACACTCTTGCATGCACACAGAGGTGCAAATAACCTGTACTAGTGCTCTTGAAGCTGAACAGGGAAAATTAACATATTTGAACACATTAAAACTGCATAAAACTATAGTGTAATGAAAGATACTATGAATAACTTTTAAAAAGTGAAAGTCTGGAAAACGTAAGAAAAATGGGCAAAGGGTTTCACTAGGCAATTTTCAAGTAAGAAAATGCACACGGCCAATATGAAAAAACTCTAAGTACAGCCGTCCCTCGCCACTGCGCGCTTCGACGTTCGCGGCTTCGCTCTATCACGATTTTTTCAAGTATATTCATTAAAGTTGATCGAGACAGTGAAAATGATACAGCGTGCGCTCAGTTGTCTGAGTCAATTATACACCCTGTATTACAATTACAATTAAAATTACTGTACGTATGGACTGCAGGCCTGTGTATTCGAGCACCCCAGGAATCCTTCAACGCCAGGTGCAACCGCTAGAGTCTGGAACAGATTAACCGCGATAAACGAGGGACGACTGTATCTGGCAAAAATTAAAATGACTGAGACCTCACTGTCAGTAGGGTGGGCATGAGGAGAGAGTTGCTCTCACACTCTTGGTTGGGGGTGCAAATTAGCAGTTCCTCTGGAGGACAGTTGACTGTGTCCAGCAATATTGCAAATGAGCAAAAGCACGTCTGCGTTTGTCCTGGAAAGAGACTGGTACATATGAGCAAAGAAACAAGTGGGAGAATGTTTATTGTGGCACATTGAGCCATAGCCATTTTAATAGCCAAAACCTGCCAATAATCTAAATGCTCATCAATAAGAGATAGGTAATTGAATTATGGTACATCTTTGGCCATTAATACAATGTGACATTTTTCAAAGATCTACAAATGCATGATATGAAAAAAAGATCTTTAAAAAATGTGTGTAGGTAAAAAGAAATTGCAGTGTGCGGTTCATTTAGTTAATTAATAACTATTTGTGTCTGTGTAGATATATTTATAAATACTGAGAGAAAGGTCTGGAAGAATAATCGCCAAATTGCCAGCAGCGGTTGCCTCTGGGGGGGAAGTTGGAGGTTTGTGTTCTGCATCTAAGGAGCCATCACCAAGGTTTGTCGTTTGAAATGACATAAGACACTGTGCAGAAGTGGAGGCAGGTCTGGGTCCATCCAGGGGTGCATTATTTCTCTAACCGTCCTCCATTGTCCTTTGACTTTCTGACGCAGGTGACGTGAAGGTGAGTGTCCATGCCCAGCACACCAGGGAGAAATAGCCCCGTGTGCCCTAGACATAATTTGAGGAGCTGTTCTTAGATGTCACCCTATTCTGCTGGGCCAGCTCTGGTCCTTGGCTCAGCTGCAGCCTAGAGCACAGAGGCTTCCCAGGCCCCCTGTGGGAGCAGCTGCGTGGAAATGCACTCGCGGTGGACCACATGCCCCGTGGCTCCGCCCTCCATGGTGCTAAAGTCGTTAGAAGTTACGTTCAGCGACCGCTTCCTTCTCTCCGTTCTGAAAATTACTTTCTGCCGAAAGAAGCTGACAGGTCACGTTGGTGGCTAAAGACAGGACAATTTTAATTCCCAGATAGTTCCTCAGGGTCAGTGGGGTGCTGTGACCTCCAGAGATAGGGGCGTTTTTCACCAAACCAGATACAGCTGTGAGCTTATTCCCCTGAGCACTGTCACTGAACCCCCTTTGCTGTGAACAAGTGTGTCATTTCTGAAGCACAGTGTGGTGACCATAGCAACAAGTCACCCAAACACGACTGTTCCGTTTGCCTTTTGCTAAACCTCCCTTTCCACAAACAGCTGGTGTTACTCTTCCAAATGTAACTCGTCTGCTTTCTTTCTGTTTCTCTTTTTTAAACTACATAGGAACAAAGAAAGAACTACAGAAAGATCAAGATGCTGGTAAACCTGCTACTTCATCTCCAAAGAAAGTGGCAGCTTCGACCACCAAGCTTCATTCACCAGGTATTCGGGAAATGCGATCTGTGTTCTTTGGGGAGAAACTTGAACTTGGAATGTATTTGTTCAAGTGTCACTGGGAGCCATGCCAGCACGTGGGACATGCAGGATTGTCCTGGGCCTGACACACATATACTGATGTGTTCCAACTCCAGACGAAATGAAACAGCTGCTGGCATCCTTCCTCTTAAAAATCAGTGTTATCTTGCTGCGTTTCAGAGGTAGGGATCTTCTCTGTGTAGGAGTATCTGCTAGTCCAACAGCACGTAGAAATAATTTGCTGTTGAAAAACAGACTTTGAAACTCTGTTCTCAAGAGATAATATTTTCTAAAAGGAAGAAAAACAGCAACGATGCATATCAAATACCTGTTATTTTGTCAATGAGGAAGCCGTTCCTTTACATTCAGACATATATCAGCTACCTGATGTCACTTGAAAGTTGAAAATTATTTACTATGGAAATTCATATCATAAGGCATTAACCCCTTTGTAGAATAGAATGCAATATAACCTCAGAACATTTTCTTCAAGCACAAAAATAGTGGCGATATCAACAGTGGATGTCTGAGTTCCTACTGTGTGCCAGGCACTGTCCTGTGCTCTTCAACTGGAGTGATGTCTTTAGTGCCCACGATAACCTGTGAGGACGGTGCTGTCACTGCCCCTCCCTTTACATGTGATTTTCATGTGAGGAAATCAAGGGATACATATTTTTATTCATTTGCCCAAAGCCACAGGAAATTAGTAGAGTCTTGGTTTGAACCCCAAACACTCAGAATCCCCAAACTGCATTATTTTTCTGTTGTTGTTAATCCTCACTGAGGATTTTTTTTATTGATTTTTTTTTTTTTTTTTAGATAGAGTGGAAACATCGATGTGAGAGAGACACGTCGATTGGTTGCTTCCTGCACAACCCCGACAGGGACTGGGGATCAAACCTGCAACCCAGATACGTGCCCTTGACTGGGAATTGAACCCGTGACCCTTTGGTCCCCAGACCAACGCTGTAACCCCTGAGCCAAATTGGCCAGGGCCAGACTGCATTCTTAGTTGCTCTGCTATTAATCAGAAAGCTTAGAGAATAGAAAACTTTTTAATATTTCTGGTTAATTTAAAATGTATAGGGTGCCCTGGCTGGTGTGCTCCTTGGTTAGAGCATAGGCCCATGCACAGAAGGGTCTTGGGTTTGATTCCTGGTCAAGGGCAGGTACCTGGCTTGCAGGTTCTATTCCCAGCACCCTTTGGGGCATGTGTGGGAGGCAACCAATCAATGTGTCTCTCTCACATCAATGTTTCTTTCCCTCTCTTTCTCTGTCCCTCTCTCCCTCCCTTTCACTCTCTCTAAAAATCAATGGAAAAAATATCCTTGGGTGAGGATTAACAACAACAGAAAGAATGCACAGGGCCCTGGCCAGATGGCTCAGTTGGTTGGAGCGTGGTCCCATACACCAAAAGGTTGTGGGTTTGATCCCTGCTTAGGGTGCGTTACTCTCTCAAATCAATGTCTCTCTCTCTCTCTCTCTCTCTCTCTCTCTCTCTCTCTCTCTCTCTCCCTAAAAATTAATAAAAAAGTGTCCTCGGGTAAGGAATTTAAAAAAAAAATGTATAGGAAATAGCCAAAGCCACACCAGGAGACTAAGCCAGGTGCCTAACGGGGTGGGAGATCAGATGGATGACCTTGCGTAAACTGGGAATTTGTGAAGGGCAGCGCCCTCCTTGATGAATGGGAAAGAAAAAGGAAATTCACCCCGCAGGAGGAGCCTGGCCTGTTGCAGCTTTGGCTCTTGATAAGGTGGGGAGGGGAAGCAGCCCTCCCGTAGGAATTCCTTGTCCCGTATCTGCCCTACCCAGATTTGAGAGGCAGATTCCATGCTACCCCAGTTTTCATGTGGTCTGAAAATTCCATGTAAAATTCTATAGGACTTGTGTCCACCTAGGAGAATAAAAATGAAATTGCTACACACACAAATAAATAAGCCACCATGTGTAAGGTTGTTATATTCTAGGGGAAGTAGAGGTATTCTGTACTTCTAGACTTTAAGTTCATATATATAGGGTGTCCCCCAAAAATGTATACACAATTTTGAATAATTATAAAGCCAGTGTTTATTAAAATATATTTCATTTTTAAAATGTAATAGAATCTACAGACACCCTGTGTACAGTGTTTGGGACACTTCCTAGGATAACCAATAAAATAGAGTATATGGTTCTAAAACAAAAAGAGTGGGAAAAGTTGGAATGAGGGGTAAAAGCATTTTTAATCAACGCAGATGAAGGCAAAACGCAGAGGAAAGAAAAAGCAGATAGAAGAAAAAGGGAGGAGGGAGGGAGGGAGGGAGGGAGATGAGAGAAATCAAAAGAATAAAATAAGATATTAGGAATGAACTCCCAACTGTCATAATGAGTGTACATGAATGAAACTCTAGACTAAATCAAAGATTTCGATTACGAGACTGGATTTGTTTATTTAATAGTAAGTATGTATGAAGTACACATTGTATGCAGTAAATCTAGCTTTAGATTGTTCACAAAGTACACACCTAAACATAAGAATACTGAAAGGTGGAAAGGAAAAAGACTGCCATATGTATACCAAGAAATACTAAACAGAAGAAAGTTTGTAGTGCTGTAGTTTGAAACGTCTCTAATGTGGTATAATTAACAAATATTAAACTACACATATGTAAAGTGTGCCGTGGACAGGTTTTGACATGGGCATGTACCCGTGAAGCCCTCACCGCTGTCCTGGTGCCCTTGGCAATCCTACCCGCCTGCTCTCTGCGCCCCACCCCAGTCCCTGCCTGACACTATTGCTTGGTTCGAATTTTCTAAAGTTTTATAAAGAAGAGAATCACATAATAGCTACTTTACCTTTATCTGGCCTCTTTCACTCAGCATGATTACTCTGAGATCCATCACCCGCGGGTGCACTCTGGGCTTTTCCCGAGGATGTAGCTGTTATGAAGGGAGCTGCCGTGCACATTGTACACACCACCTGTTTCCGCTTCTCCTGCTCAGCACCGGGGAGCAGAATGCCCGCGTCATACGGTCCTGTGTTCCACTTTCTTTAAAAGGTTAAAAAGTTTTCCCAACTGTTTACCAATGTGGTCGAACCATTTCATATTCCCGGTAGTAGTGTATGAGAGATCCCAGTTCTTGCCAACACGTGGTCAGGTCAGTCTTTTTCATCATAGACATTGTCGTTAAGCGCAGTGACACAGTGGTGTATTGCTGTGGTTTTAATTTGCATTTCCTCAATAATTGGGGATGTGGTGGAGTTGATCATTTTTTTCTGTGTATTTGACATCTGTGTATACTCTTTGATAAAATATCTATTCAAACCTTTGCCAATTTAATTGTGTGTTTTTTGTCTTACTGAATTTTAAGAGTTTTCATATATTCTGGATTCCATTTTTTTGGCTATGTGATTTGCAGTTTCCCCCACAATCTGTGGTTTGTTTTGCATTCTCCCAACAATATCTTTTAAAGAGTAGATGTTCTTAATTTTCATGAAGTCTCATCCATAATTTTTTTTTCATGGACCATGTTTTTGATATTATCTTTGCACAACTGGAAGTCGCAAGATTATCTTCCAAAAAGAATGAGAGTTAAAGGTTTACTATTTAAACCTATGATCCATTTGAGTTCATTTTTATTTATTATGTGAGGTATGACTTGAATTTCTTTCTTTGCAGAAGGATATGCAACTGATTTCTACTCATCATTAATATTACTTTTCTTCTGTTTACACTCGGTTTGATTGGCTGACGCCACTAGTTTGAAATCTTTCTTCTTTTCTAATGTGTGCGTTTAGTACAATAAATGTCCCTCTATAGACTGCTTTAGCAATAATCTACAGGTTTTGATCTTGGGATTTTAGCTTCATTGAGTTTAAAATATTTCCAAATTTTCTGTTTTCATTTCTTCTTTTATCCAGGATTCTTTAGAGATGTGTTGTTTAATTTGCAAATATTCGGAATTTTCCAGAAATCCGATTTTATTTCTAATTATGTTGTGATTGGAAAACACACTTTGAATGACTTCTATCCTTTTAAATTAAGTAGGACATTTTATAACCAACAACAGAGTGTGTTTTGGTAAATATTTCATATGTACTTAACAAGAATGTCTTCCTCTGTTCCTTGTGGCGGATTCCACCTGTATCCTCGTCAAGGTGGCTGACAGACTGTCCGAGTCTTCCGTGTCCTTGCTGATTTCTGTCCACATGTTCTATCAGGAACTGAGAAAAGGCTGTTGAGATCTCAGTATAACTGTGGACTCATCTGTTTCTCCTTTCAGGCTGTCAATGTTTGCTTCATGTATTTTGAAACTCTGCGACTAGGCTCACCAACATTTAAGATTGTTTATCATTTTGATGCATTGCCACCTTATCATTATGAAATGACCCTCTGTATCCCTGGTAACATTCCCTAAAACCCACTTTATTCAGTATTCACAGTGCCACCCCAGCTTTCTATTTGTTTCAGCGTGCTAGACCACTTAATACTTCTCCTTTTCCTCTGTGTGCCTCTTTATATTTAAGTAGGCTTCTCGCTGGCGGCATATAGTGGGCTCTCGCATTTTTATTGCATATGAAATCTCTGCCTTTGATGTACATGTAGTGTTATTGATTTGATGGGGATTAAATCCACCATCTTGCTATTCTTTTCTGTTCATCCCACATGTTCGTTTTTCTTTTCCCCTTATTTTCCTGCCACAAGTGAATATTGTTTGTAGTTTCATTGGCCCCCTTTGATGGTGTATTGCCTGTCTATACCTCGTTGGGTCTTCTCGTGGCTGCTCTAAGGTTTCAGTCTGTCTTTAGCTGCCACGTCATAGCTTCCAGGATGTTGCACTTCACGTGGTGCAGGCGTCTTACGGCAGTGTGCCTCCGCCCCCCTCCCGGCATCCGTGCCGTGACATCAGCACCATGCTTCCACGTGGATGGTAAACCCACTGCATTGCTGCTGGTGATGGTCAGCACTCAGTCGACTTTTTAAAAGATTCAAATAAGAAAAAATGGCTTTTACAGAAAAAGACAAATACGGTATAATTTCACTTATATTTGGAATCTAGAAAACAAACAAAACCAAACCCAGATTCACTGGGACAGAAGACAGATTGGTTGTTAGAGAAGAGGGGGTTGGGAGCTGAAACGGGTGAAGAGGATCAAGAGGTAATAAACTCCAGTTGTAAACGAGTCATGGGGACGTAAGGTACAGCGTGGGGAAGACAGCGAACAATATTTTATTAACTCCCTGCAATGATAGATGGTAACTAGACTATTGTGGTGATCATTTCACCATATATACAGAGGTCAAATCACTATGTTGTACACATGAAATTAATATAATATTCTATATCACTTATACTTCAATGAAAAAAGAAAAAAATCTCTCAGTTATACTCATTTAGTTCTCATTCCTCCTGCTCTTCCTTTCTTTATCCAGATCCAGATTCCCATCTGATACTATTTTTCTTCTGCCTAAAGGATTTCCTTTAACATCCCTTGTAGTGGGGGCTTTCTGGTGATGAAATCTTTCCGTTTTTGTTTACCTTCATTTTTGATAGATCCATTTACTTTGTCTACAATCCATTGTGCATTTTTTTCTTTATCCATTTAAAGATGTTTCACTGTTTTCTGGTTCCAACAAAAAATCACCTGCTGTCCTTACCTTTGTCCCTTGGTCTGTAACCTGTCATTCTGTAATCGGCTGCTCCATCGCTGGTTTGTACCGCGTGGTGACGCTACTCCTTGGCGTTGGTCCCTTTATGCTTTTGGAGTTTGAGGTTTGTTCAGATTCTTGAATCTGTGGGTACATAGTTTTCATCAAATTTGGAAATGTTTTCAAAAAATTTTAGTGCTAACCCCTCCTCTTCAGTGACTCCAATTATACATTTAAAAGATTTAAATACGATTTACGTAATTGGGGCACTTGAACTTGTGTCACATCTCCTGTCTAAACGGGTACTCTGTTCATTCCTTTGAGTCTTTTTCCTCGTGTGTTTCATTTTAGATAGTTTCTTTTTCTGCATGTTCACTAATCTTTAACTTTTTCTTTTCTTTTAAAAAAAAAATCCATATGTTAGTTCTATAAGTCACAGTTCCATAGGTCAGACGTCCAATGTGGCTTGACTGGGTCTCTGTTGGGTTTCACAAGGTTGAAATGGCAGTGTCAGCTTGGCTGAGTTCTTGACTGGAGGTTCGAGAGAAAAAAACCCACTTTCAAGCACATTTGGGTTGTTGGTAGAACTAGTCCATTGTAACTGTAGGACTGAAGTCTGTCCTGAGGTCGCCTTGCCGGCTGTCAGTGACCCCTTTCAGCTCCTAGGGCCACGCATGTTACTGCCATAGGCCTCCTCCATCTTCAAAGTAGTGATAGTGATCGGATCCTTCTCAGCCTCACATCTCTGATTTCCTGCTCTGTGACTAGCTGGACAAAACTTGTTTTTAGCAGGATCAGCTGAGAAGGCCAGGCCTCCCAAGGATAATCTCCCTCTTGGTATATACAGTCATGGGCTAGATAACAGCATTTCAGTCCGTGACGGACCCATACATGATGGTGGTTCCATAAGTTCATAATGGAGCTGAAAAAATGCCTATCCCCCAGCGACTTCTTAGCTGTTGTGACATCATAGCACAATGCATTACTGACATGTTCGTGATGATGCTGCTATAAGCCGACCTACGGTGCTGCCAGTTGTATGAAAATATTGTATATTGTATTTTTACATTGTATGCCTTTCCATGTTTAGATATATTTGGATGCACAAATACTTACCTTGGGTTACAATTGCCTATAATATTAAGTACAGCAACACACTGTAGAGGTTTGTAGCTCAGGAGCAATAGGTGTTACCATACAGCCCAGGTGTATAGTAGGCTTTTCCTTCTAGGTTTGTGTATGATGGATGCACTCTGTGGTGTTCACACAACAAGAATATCGCCAAATGAAAATCACTTTTCTCAGAATATATTCCCAGTGTTAAATGATGTGTGGTGTAATGTAATACAAACATGTCACTGTATCTCATCATAGTCACAGATGGCACTCATACTCAAGGACATGGTGCAGGGATCTCAGCTCAGGCTGCTATAATAAATACCATGCTGGTGTGCTTAAACAACAGGAAGTCATTTCTCATCATTCCAGAGGCTGGGAAGTCCAAGCTCAAGGTGGCAGCTGGTGTGTTCCTGGTGAGAGCCTCCTCCTGGTTGCAGACGGATGCCTGTTGGCTGTGTCCTCACATGAGAGAGAGAGATCATCTCTCGTGTCTTTTCTTATAAGGGCACTAAGCCCATTCCTGAAGACTCCACCCCCATTACCTCATTCTTCCCAAAGGCCCCAACTCCCAACCACCATCGCACTGGGGATTAGGGGTATAACATATTAATTTAATTTTTTAAATTAATTAATTAATTTTTGTTACAGATGTTTCTCCTTTTTCCCCCCAGACACCCTCCTCCCTATCCTGCCCCCCACCCCCCGCCCCAGCAAGCATTGTTGTATATGTCCATTGGTTACGCATACATGCATATAAGTTCTTTGGTTTATCTCATCCCCCCCCCTTGCCCCTCTCCTCTGAAGTTTGTCAGTCTGAACCGTACTTCTTTCTATGTCTCTGGGTCTGTTTTGTTCATTAGCTTTTTTTTGTTCATTATATTCTACAAATAAGTGAGATCATGTGTTATTTGTCTTTCTCTGATTGGCTTATTTTGCTTAGCATAATACTCTCCTTATTAGTTGATCTATAATTCACATCGCATAAAGTTTGCCCTTTTAAAGTGTACAATTCAGTGGTTTTTAGAATATTCACAAGATTGTGCAGTTGTCACCACTAATTCCAGAACATTCATCACGCCCACAAGAAAGCCACGCCCACAGCAGTCGTTCCCCACTCCCCCCTTCCCCCATGGCAGCCACATTTCACTTCCTGTTGGATTTGCCTATTCCGGAACTTTCATATAAATAGTATCATATAATATGTGGCCTTTTGTATTTGTTTCTTTCACTTAGCATGATGCTTTTAGGTTTGTCCATGTCAAAGCATGAATCAGTAATTCATTCTTGTTTTGGGCTGACTAATATTCCATTATGTGGATATATGACCTTTTGTTTACCCAGTAATCAGTTGATGGACACTTGAGTTGTTTCTAACTTTTGGCTACTATGAATAATGCTGCTAGGAACCTTCATTTCATTAATCTTTTTTTAATTTTTGTTTTTCAATTACAGTTGACATTCAATATTATATTAATTTCAGGTGACATTAAACTTTTTTTATATGATATCTAATCTAGTAAGGTGGTGTCTAACCTACTTAATCCCATCCAGTGTATTTTTCATCTCTGACATTTGAGTTTTTAATCTCTAGAAGTTTTAACTTAGGTCTTTTTTTTCTTTATCTTCTTTGTTTCTACTTGACATATTCAATTGTTCCTCTAGCTTCTTGAACATGTGGAATATAGTTGTAATTAACTTTTAATCGTTTGTGTCATTTTTTTTGTGGGCTTCCTTTGAGGGCCTCTTCTCCTCCATATGGCTGGATATCCCTGTTATTTGCATGCCTGAGGGTTTTTCAGATGCCAGACATTGTGAATTTTCCGTGTTGGGTACTGGATATATATTTTTTGTAATCCTTACCTGAAGATATTTTTCCATTTATCTTCAGATAAGAGTGGGGAGGAGAGAGAGAGAGAGAAACATCGATGTGATAGAGACATATCAACCGGTTGCCTCCTGCCCAACCCCTTCCAGGGCCGGGGACTGAACTGCAACTGAGGTACGCACCCTTGACTGGAATCGAACCCACAACTCTTTGGTCCAAGGGCTGACGCTCTAACTGCTGATCCAAACCTGCCAGGGCTAGTACTGGATATTTTTATTCCTATAAATACTCTTGAGCGTTTTTCTTGGACAAAACGATGCCACTCGGAAAGAGTTTGATCATTTTGGACCTTGCTGGCCATCTGTGTTAGGAAGGTCCCGGTTAGTCTGGGGCTCATCTCCCCAGCTCCTGGGGAAGCCCCTTCTGCGTGCTCTGCCAGTGCCCACGGCTCGTGAGTGCTTCACCCTGGCTGGTGGGCACAGGAACTGTTTCTGGCCATCTGGAAGCTCTGGGGATTGTTCCGTCTGATCCTGGGTGGAATTGTTTCCCTGCCTTGGATCCTTCCCTCGCAGGCAGGTGCTCATCAGAACTTGGCTCAAAACGTGAGGAACCCTCACATGTCTGCAGACCTGTCTGTCTGTGGAGCTCTGTCCTGTCTGCCAACTCTGCCTTGTCTCCTCTGACCCGTCGACTCCCTGGCCCCGAGCTCCATTTCCTCATCTCGGGAGAACGCCAGGCCCTCTGGGTAACCGGCTGTGTCACAGCCTGGAAGTCACCCCACACCGCAGGCTGAGGCAGCTGTAGGGGTCACCTTATTCATTTTCCAACTTTCGGGGCTCCGCGTGCTTCATCGTCTGATGTTAATGCCTTGAAAACCATCATCTTATATATTTTGGTCAAGTTTTTGCGGGTAGTTTCAGATGAGAAGGTAAGTCTGATTCTTACTCCATCTTGGCCAGAAGGGGCTACATTTTTTTCGTATAAAAATTTAGCAATTGCTCTAATACTATTAAACCACTATTTTTCACCTTTGGAGAAAAAAAAGTTCAGATTTACCTTGATATATGTACCTGTACTTCTTGTAAGTAATAAAACTTTTCTGAAGGTGAGAATATTTTATGTCAATGTTTATTTTGTCTAGAGAGTGGACTATGGTAACTAATTTTTCCAAAGTTGTCTTTGGAAACTCAAATTACAACTTCCTGCTCTTTCTTTTCTTCTGTGCATCAAAATGGAAAAGAATGCTTCTTCCTTGGAACAGGAAATGCAACCTTCTCTTTTCTGGAGTGTAGCAGCTCACTTATGGTAGGCTGGGCATGCCCAGTTCAGCTGCTGCGGACCTCACCCAGGCTCAGGACCAGCTGGGAGGACATTTCCCTCCCTGTCACCTTCTCTCTACCTTCCCACACTAGCCACCCCAGGCAAACAAGTGCGGTACTAAGTAGGAAAAGAGAGTGCTACAGGGCAAACTCTTCTGAAAAACATTTGGATCAGTGTAAGAACCATGAAGCTTGCCCTGGCCGGTTGGGCAAGGTGAGCATCAGCTGGCCCCGCGGACCAAAGAGTTTCAGGTTCAATTCTCGTCAAGGGCACCTACCTCGGTTGCGGTTCATCCCCGGCCCTGGTCAGGGTCATGTGGGAGGCAGCCAGTCGATGTGTCTCTCTCACATGGATGTTTCTCTCTTTCTCTCTCTCTCTCTCCCCACTCCCACTCTATCTGAAAATAAATGGGAAAATATATATATTCTCAGGTGAGGATTTAAAAAAATTAAAAAAGAAACATGAAGCCTGTCAGAGACCACAAAGAACTCAGCACACACGCTCCCCAGGGGTCTTGCCGATGCCAGCGCACGACCAGACACAGATTGGCTTTCTGTTAGGATGCTGACCAGACTCATGGAGTGCTTTCCCTGAGGCTATCAAAGCCGTGTCCTGTGATTCCTTCCTTTCTTGTTGACAAGGTCACGGGCCTTCTCTGGTGTAAATGCGCAGGTTCCGATGCTGTATTTCGTTCATCGCGTCAGTTAAACTTCCAGGTGGAAGATTAAACCAAGCTTTTACATCCATTAGAGTCCTCTGAAAAGTGGCCAGATGGCTGCAGATGAATTTTTAATATTCCCTTCCCACTTTCCGGGGCTGTTCTTCTCCCCAGTGCTCAGGCTTTGCACGCACATGGCTTGTGTTCACCTTGTGAGAATATGTATAAGGTTGCTGGCTTTTTCCTCTGAGTGGCCAGTTGTCACTGGGCTCACCATCTGCCCCTAAGCAGAGTTATGGAGCCACTAGGGTGGCTGAAGAGAAACTGTGATTGGGACAAGACTGGGATAATAGGAGGATGTGACGCCAAACCCGTGAGATGTGCTGGAGGAGTTCTAGTGGGCCGTTTGGGGTGCCATGCTGAGAGCCTGGGAGTGGGTGCGTGCTCAGGGAAAGCTGCTAAGTTTCTTGGTCCCCTCCAAAGCACACAGCATGGAGCATACATGTGAAATCAGCCCTGTCTAGGCCACAGAAAGACAGTGGCTGGCATTTCTACTCCGTATTTCACATCAAAGATGCACCGGGCTGAGCCTCAGCAACAGCTGGGAAGTTCACAGGGAAACGGCAAAACAGACGGGCGTTTCTCCTCTCTTTTTCACTTCAATTAGAGATTGTAAAACTGTCGACAGGCCCTGTTTTGAAGGTCTTGATTCATGCGTGTCAGTGTCTTAGTTCAGCTGGGTGGAAACCAGACGGGAATGGAGGAGGCCAGGGCTTCGATTTTTTGGAAAGAGGCTGGATGCACGGAAGGCTCTGCCTGCCTGCTGGGAGCTTGCAGCCGCCCCCGACGATGCAGGTACCTCAAGGAGCAGGGAGGGAAGTGATAGCAAAAGCTTTCAGCACCCGGACGCGTCCTGGGTGGATGCCCCTCATGTCAAGTGTGCACGGTGTGTGAGAGGTCAGAGCGAGCCGCCGTCACCCCATCCCACCCGTGCTCAGGGGTTCCCCGCCATCCACCTGTTCGCTGCTGTTCAGGAGTTTTTCATCTCGTGGTCCCATTAGCCCCTTACTTCCCGAGCACATTATTATTTAGTTTCATTGTGTGCTGGCTTTTAAGCGAAGACAGCAGAAGCAAACAAAATCCTCCTTACATTTTAATGAATCAGATGAAGCCGGCTGTGTGCTAGCACCTGTCAGCATCAGCTCTCTGTCCCCAAGGGTAGGTGAGCCTGGCGGCTGTCCTTCTGACCACCCTGCGGATGGTCTCACACGGGGTGGGCAGGAAAGCACCTGACGCAACAGTACTTCATGGAGTTAGCTAACGGAGTACTTAACAAAATGGACAACACAAGAACGCGTACTGCTGACGGCGAAAGGATTATTAGACCTACGTACAGTTTCATTTGATATATTTAGAACATGGCAGGACCCTTTTCATCTGAAAGCAGTAGAGATGTCCACAGCCAGCCTCGTTTCTGTTTCCTTCCTGCAGTCTTCGCACTGAGTCCTGAGCTTTGGTTGTTGCTGGGACTGTGTGCGAGTGACATGCACAGCCGGCCTGAGTCCCAAACAAGCATCGGTTTGGTGCCACATATCAACTAAACTTTTCCTGGGTGTGTTGATGCCAAAAGCTAATATTCTCAGGGGAGCCTCTGTCTTCGCTCCAATGTTCATTTGTTGGCCCAGGAATAGAAATGTGGGCTGAGTGTACCGGTGTTCAGTAGAACACTGGAATGAGTGTGTGGAAAACATCAATGCAGTAATAACATCAATATCAAAGTGAGCAGTGTGGGGGCACAAAAATACCTTTCTCCACCTTCTAAGTCCTTCTGGTCAGGCTAATGATCAATTCACATGAGACAGATCAACAGGAGGAAATGTCAAGTTATGCTACAGATGTACACGTTTCGGGGAGCTGTAAGATGAGACCTAAGGAGGCACTGGGCAGTTGAGGCTCGTGGTCATCTTGAGCTAAGAAGAAAGGGGGAGTTTGGAACTTTTAAGGGCAGAAAGGCAACTCACAGGGAGATGGAAAGCAAATGTTTTGTAAACAAATGTTTCCGGAGCCAACTTTAACAGTGGGGCACAGAGAGGACTTGGAGCCAAGGGGCCTTGCGAGGTCCCTCCCTGGCTATCACACCTGGTTTACCCTCATATATAGGTGTCTGTGGTGATGGCGCCCTTCCTGGAGCAGGCCCTCTATCTGAATTCCTTCAGAGAGCCCAGCCGGAGTGGCTCAGTTGGTTGAGTGTCGTCCTGTGCACTGAAAGGTCGCCGGTTTGATTCCCAGTCAGGGCACATGCCTGGGTTGCAGGTTGGGTCACGGGTCGGGGTATGTACAGAAGGTAACTGACTGACATTTCTCTCTCACATTGATTTTCCCCTCTTTCTAAAATCAAAAAAATACATATTCTAAAATAAATAAATAAATAAATTCCTTTAAATATAGACAGGTAATGGGGGAGGATCAAAGGCTATTTCTGTCTTTTATTCTTTAATAACCAGCTTAAAATAATCAATATTCCAAAAGGCATATTTTGGAGGGTGGCAAAGTTTGTTTCCCTTCAGCACCAAGAATAGGATTTCACCAAATCCTTTTTTTTTTTAATACTTTTTCTTTATTGATTTTAGAGAGAGGAAGGGAGAGGGAGAGAAAGACAGAAACATCGATGAGAGAGAACATCGATTGGCTGCCTCCTGCACGCCCCCTACTGGGGATCGAGCCCACAACCTGGGCATGTGCCCTGACCGGGAATTGAACCAGGACCTCTCAGTCCATGGGACAACGTTCAATCCACTGAGCACACAGGCCAGGCTCACCAAATCCTTCTATATTGTCCCTTTACCATTGAATGTAATTGCTAACCGAGTGATGATGATGATGATGGTGATGATGATGATGATATTGATAATAATAGTAATAATAACAGGGAATAAATCTGACAGCCAAAAGTACATGACAACAGCAAGTGCTTACTACTATCCAGAAGCTCAGACGTGAGTCTGTGTGCCCAAGATTGCAATTACCTTTATTTATTTATTTTTATCCTCACCTGAGGACATTTTTGCATTTATCTTCAGATAGAGCGGGAGGGAGAGAGGGAAGAAGAGAGAGAAACATCAATATGAGAGAGACACATCGACTAGCTGCCACCCACACGACCCCAACCCGGGCCGGGGACAAACTGCAACTAAGGTACATGCCCTTAGCAGGAACCGAACCCGGGACTCTCTGGTCTACGGGCCAATACTCTAACCACTGAGCAAAACTGGCCAGGGCTGCAATTACCTTTAATTCACTGAGCTGGAAGTATGTTTATTATTTCCTTCATATTTCTAAAAGAAGTGTCTTCTACATTGGTGTTTGACACCTGGTACCGCATTACATTAATTAAAACACTGGAGTGTTTGATAAAATCACCAGCTACAGCATTAAAATGGCAAACTGTAATCATGGGAAGAATCCACCTTAAGGCTTAGGCTGTGTGTCAGAGTTTAATGCATGCAGTAAATCTCTCATATTTTGCTGGTATTATTTTTCTTTTGTGTTCAGTATTGAGATTGCTGGGATTGAGTACATATTAAGATTGATTTGCCCACAATGTGCAAGTGAATTTTCTGGCATACTCTGTATGCTTCTGTCATAAAGGCAGTTTTAAAGAAGCAGTAAGTTCACATTCCACTATTCTATGAAGCCATGCAGTTTAAGATATGTCATATATGAGGCCACACTGCAGTCTCTGGTGATTTCTTAATAAGAGGAAGATTTAATTAAAAATTGCATGGTTACCATTAAATTACCAATCAGAAGTAGTTAGAGAGCAATTAACCATCATTTCCCCTTAAAACATGAGGCCACTTGTGTGTTCCAGGCCCATTACTCTGCTCTGGCTGTGTATCCGGTCCATTTTCTGATTTGTTTTATGCGTTACTCCCTGGTATTTTGGAGGTGGATGGGGAGGCAAAAGAATGTGTGAAATATTACAGGCTATCCGTGATTGTGTGGGCGTGCCATGTCCTCCAGGGTCTGCTTGGGCAAAGGCAAGAACGCACTTCTGGACTGTACAGCCGTCGTGCACCGCCGAGGTGCTCCGGGGTCTGGTCTCTGAGCTCCCACAGGACGGACGGCAGCTCCGAGGAGGACCCTTGCTACCCATGCGCCTTGGACCGCGATCCAGTGCTTGCCTGTGCTCTTTCCTGGGGCCTGGCCTTTGCACCTTCAAGTTCAGCTTAATAGTCACTTTTCCTTAAAGCCTCCCCACCCTGTGCCCAACAGGAGGAGTTTCTGATTCCCTTCCCTGGGCCCCCACCCACACCCACACCCACACCCACACTGTCTTCCTGGCAGGAACCGGATCTCAGAGGCCTCATGGGCCACGGGAAGGAATGAGCACTTCCTTACCGCAATGGAGCATGATGGAAGGGAGGGGTCCACACAGGTCACGCGCTGTTATGTATGTCCAAAGGTCATTCTGGCTGCTGTGCAGTGAAAGGTGAGAAGAAGCAGGGCTTCCCAGAGAGGGGACAGGTCATGGTGACTTGGACTGGACCTTGAGTCGTGGAGGTGGTATGAGTGGTCACATCAGGAAACATTTTGGAGGACGTTGATGCTGTAGAAATTTAAAGCCAGAAAACCCTGGAGCAGAGGTCATCAGAGGTGTGACTTGAACCCGACATCGCAGAAAGCGTCACCAGAACAACCACAGAAAGGGAGGGAAGGGCACGTGGGCAGGACTCCCTGATGCTCAATTATAAGGTTGCTAGGTTACCACTATGGCTTTGACCTGAACGGATTGATTTATTTCCCATTAGACATTTTCAAAGAGTAATTCCCTTGGAGATAAGACAGCTGCTCCGATCTCCCTCAGCAGACCTGGAAGAAATGGAAGACGCTGGAGGGAATTTGGCAGTGTGGCCTGTTACTCCTTTCCCAAGCAGGAAACCTTGCACTTAGAACCACAATGTATTTTAAGTCCCTGCCCGTTTCTTCTTTTAATACCTGCAATGACTAACCATGGCAATTCCTTTGGTCCGCTCGCTCTTGGTGAAATCCTGTAATAAGGAGCTGTTGTCCCTTTTGGGCTGAATGTTTTTTTCACAACTTTTTTTTTTTTTTAATAGGATACCCGAAGCAGAGGAGCACGGCTCCCCGAAATGGGTTTCCCCCCAAGCCCGACCTGCAAGGCCGGGACGCAGAGCGGCAGCTGGTGCAGCGGCTGAAGGAGAGGAGCGAGCAGCAGGCCCGGCAGCTGGGCCTGGTGCAGGGGGAGCTGCGGCGGGCCGTGTGCGGCCTCCAGGCGCTCGCCGTGTCCACGCAGCACTTCTTCCGCAAGGTGAGGCCGCGGCCGAAGGCTGAAGGGCTCTTTGTGGACGGAGGGTGATCACGATGACCGGGGGTGTGTGTGAGTTTGGTTTTGGGGTTTGATTGTCAGGTGGCATGTTTGGGAGCCAAGCTTATAGTTACCTGTGAAAAGACATTAGTTTGGGAAGAATGATGTAATAACTTGATTCCAAAAGGGAAAACTGTGTCAAAAAGAAAGCAAAGAACATGAGCGAACATTTTCAAGGTGAAGTCCTTGAAGAAAACGGAGCCTATGATTGTACTGCAGAGAGGAGGCCATTTCTGCCCATTTCCGTGACAGGGAGACAGGGCTGGCTGCTGCTGGGATGTGCCAGGCCTGGGCGGCTCCTCGGAGCCCACTCAGTGTTCCCAGGGCAGCGTGGGGTGGGGCGGCCTCCCTGGCCCCTGGGCTGTGTCTGGAAGTGTAGCCAGGGCTGGTTTCTTCTCAGCAGGCGGGCGTGCAGAGGCTCCTGGGCCGTCTGGAAGAGTCTGGAATCAGCCGTGGTGTAGCTGAGCTCCCCACCCGTCGGCCTGGAACGGAGGCTGGTGGAGCCTGGGTCTGAGCGAGGGCTTTGGTGATCCACCTTGAGACAGAGTATGTTTGGGGGAGAAAATTAGCATTTAAATTAGCATATTAAAAACCCATAGGACATTTTGAGTTTCACATATGGACCTTCTGGTACTCACAAATGGGAAGAAGTAAAAATGCTATATATGTGCTCTCCAAATAAGAAAACGGACTGACAAAATCCCTGGCTGATTTGACAAACAAAATCAGAAATATTAGGTAGCACCATGTCCACTGGTTTTATTTATCATCTGAACCTTAAAGTGTGGAAGACTCTTTGGCCTTTTATTGATTGATTGATTTTTTAGTGAGAGATAGAAACAATCGATGTGAGAGAGAAACATCGATCGGCTGCCTCCTGCACGCCCCCTACTGGGGATCGAGCCCACAACCCGGGCATGTGCCCTGACCAGGAATCGAACTGGGACCTCGCAGTCCATGGGATGACACTCAGTCCACTGAGCCACACCTGTCGGGCTCTTTGGCCTTTTATGATACCCTCCGCCCTCCTCTCATCCCCAGGATAGAAGCCAGAGTTGACCTTTTCTGCTGCTCTGTTCTTTTCTGCTTAAAGCTTTCAGCAGAAAGAGCCAAATACCAAATTGTTGTAACGAAGGACAAGGTGACCAGATTTCAGTTTACCAATGATTGCAGCCTCTTCTCTAACCAAAATGTAACCACCGGCAGTAGCGGCCCAGTCCGAATCTCCTGTCTTCCTTTCTGGCCCAGTACCGTTGATGTGAGCCCGGCACAACCAAAGTGGCCGTGTACCCACCCGCTAAGAATTGAAATTGCAAACACATGTCTGAGGTGTCAAAGGGGCCTGCCCTGCCATGGTAAATACTGGGCGTTTTTCTTATTAGAGAAAGAGTGGCATGTGTTTTGTTCTTCAGCTAGATGTATATTTTCCACTGCCTGTCAAGTCTTTAGCAAAGAGAGGAAAGCAGGGCTGTTCTCTGGAGATCAATGATAACACTCACAGGGTTACGCTGCCCACTCTGGGTGGCTGCATCATTCAGTCCTAGCAAATCCTTAATAAAGATTGCACGTGGATAGACATGGATGTAACAGACTGGTGATATGAGCTGTTTCCCAGCTGGAACTTTTGACCTCCTTGAGGGCATCACGGAGGAGAAGAGAGTTTCCATGCTGAAATTAAGAGTTAATTTCCTACAGTTTTGTATTTCTGTGTCCTGGGAAAATTCCTTGTTGGCCCGTGGACCACGAGTTTTATGTCCCTGCAGTGAGCACGTGGCTCTTAAATCAGAGACCGACGGGGCGGGCGGCTGGGTGCAGGGACCCACAGGCCCTCCCTGCTGCTGGGCTGAGCAGCGGGCACTGCGGCAAGATGGATGGGGGCATGAATTTCACTTTCTTTTCAGTAAATCACAACCAGTGACTCCAGACAGGCCTCCCAAATGACCACGAAATTTCACCTCCCACACAGAGTGTTGTTTTCAACTCTCTCTCTCCAGATAAACCCTAGAAGGAAACATGGACATGACACAAAGTCTGTAATTGAACTTGAGTGGCTTCCTCAAGGATTGTCATACGTCCTATGTGGTTTAAGGTGATTGATTTGAGTTTGCCATTAGTCCCAAATGAGACCAGGACGTATGACGTGGCATGAAGCACCTGGAAAACAGAGACAGAGGCACCTGGAAGCCTCCAATGATGGAGCCTCTGTGACAGGGGCCATGATCCTGAGTGCTCAATGTCACTCAGGTGGGGAGCCAATGCATTGTCATTACGTGTGAGAAATGATCACAGCTAAGCATGCCCACTGTGAAGAGCATGGCCTCCCCAGCCAGCCTGAAAAGGCAGCATCTTTTTCACTCTTCTGGTTAGAAGACCTTGCTGGAACTTGACACATGTATCTTTTCTACACTGTAGCATATTCATCTGCAAAGTACCGCCCGGTGGAAGGAGGATGGGGTGCCGCCCGGTGGAGGGAGGATGGGGTGACGCCTGCCCAGTGGAGAGGATGGGGAGCTGCCTGGTGGAGGGATGGGGTGCCAATAAGGAGTCAGTCCCACCTCCGCCTCTCTCTAGCTATGATCTCCAGCAGGTGTCTGGCCCACTTTCAGCCTCGTCTTCATCACCAAAAGGAATCATATCCTTCCCTTTGTTCAGACTCCCATTAACTCAGTCACCTCTGTGTGAGTCTCGGTCTCTTCCATTTCAAACAGGACTAATAACTCTTCACAAGGATATTGTGATAATGCTGTGCATTAATGGATGAAGGGACTTTGAACAAATATTCAATAAAACTTGCTTTTTGAGTATCAGGAAATCTCATACAAAGCCCTGCTCTCATATTTTCCTCTCGAGCAGGATGAATAAGACCTGGGTGAGATATAACACATGAAGTTAAAACAGCACGGACCACTCTTACTTCATTCTCTATGTACGTAAAGGTTTTGGCCTGGGTGTACTTTAAGAACAGAAGTAATTTTCTAGTCCAGCTATTTGAGTGCCGCTTTATGCCTTTTCCAGAACGTGCTGAGCCATTGAGCGTGTATTGGAAGTAAGTCTCAGTGTGTGGGAAGTCACCAGAGAACGGACTCAGAAGCGGGATAAGAATCTCTCATTTCTGCCCCGCGCTTTACAGCTCTTGGCAGCGTGGCTGTGAAGGGTCAGCTGTGACACAGCCTGAGCCCAGGGTCCAGAAACTGTAAGGTGCCACATTTCGGTGCCTCGCGCATGCGCTGCTAGTCCTGCAGCGAGGCACGGTCCTCACCACCCGCCAGATGGATTTGCTGAAATCCCAGCCCCAGACCTCCGAGCAGTGTAATAATGAGTGTGACTCTCAGGGACTCGCGCTTCTGAGGGTCAAGGGGAACAGTGTTATTTTTCTCTTGCTGCCTGGTTCCTGAGAATGCTACTCTTTATTCTTTTTTTAAAAACAAATTTACTGAATTTATTGGGGTGACATTGTTTAATAAAATTATATAGGTTTCAGGTGTACAATTCTATATATATCATCTGCACGTTGTGTTGTGTGTTTACCACCCCAAGTCAGGTCTCCTTCCATCACCATTTTTCCCCTGTTTGCCCTCTTCCAGCTCCCCCACCCCCTTTCCCTCTGGTAACCAATATGCTGTCTGTGTCTGTGAGTTAAAATGTTTTTCTTGATTTCAGAGAGGAAGGGAGAGGGACAGAGAGATAGAAACATTGATGATGAGGGAAACAATCTGCTGCCTCCTGCACGCCCCCTACTGGGGATCGAGCCCGAAACCTGGGCATGTGCCCTGACCAGGAATCCAACTGGGACCTCTCAGTCCATGGGACAATACTTAATCCACTGAGCCACACCAGCCGGGCTGTGTCTATGAGGGTTTTTTGTTTTGCTTAATACCTTCACCTTTTTTTTACCCAGCTCCACAATATCCCTCCCCTATGATAGCTGTCAGTCTACTCTGTATTGATGAGTCTGTTCCTGTTTTGTTTGTTAGTTCATGTTATTCAATAGATTTGATATGTGAGTGAAATCACTTGGCACTTGTCTTTCTCTGACTGGCTTATTTAACTTAGCACAATAATCTCCAGGTCCATCCATGCTGTCACAAAGGGTAAATTTCCTTCTTTTTACGGCTGAGTAGTATTCCATTGTGTAAATGCACCACAGCTTTTTTATCCACTCCTGCTGACGGACACACAGACTGCTTCCAAATCTTGGCTACTGTAAATAATGCTGCAGTGAACACAGGGGTGCATGTATTCTTTCAAATCAGTGTTTCGGGTTTCTTCAGATATAGTCCCAGAAGTGGAATTGCTGGGTCGTAAGGGAGTTCCATTTTTCATTTTTTAAGGAAACTCCATAGTATTTTCCACAGTGGCTGCACCAACCTGCATTCGCACAAACAGTGCACAAGGGTTCATTTTTTTCCACATCTTCATCAGCACTTGTTGTTTGTTGTTTTATTGATGGTAGCCGTTCTGGCAGGTGTGAACTGATATCTCATTGTAGTTTCAATGTGCATCTCTCTGATGGTTAGTGGCGCTGAGCATCTTTCATGTTTGTTGGCCGTCTGTATGTGGTCTTTGGAGAAGGGTCTATCAGGTCCTTTGCCCATTTAATTGGATTATTGGTTTTTCTGGTGTTGAGTTTTTTGGGTTTTTTGTTGTTGTTGTTAATCCTCACCCGTATATATATGTGTGAGATATATGGAGATATATATATATGTGTGTGTGTGTGTGTGTGTGTGTGTGTGTGTGTATTTAGAGAGTGGAAGGGAAAGAGGGAAGGGGGAGAGAGAGAGAGAGAGAGAAAGAGAGAGAGAGAGAGAAACATCGATGTGAGAGAGACACATCGATTGGTTGCTTCCTGCATGAGCCCTGACCGGGGCCAGGGATCAAACCTGTAACGCAGGTACAGGCCCTTGACTGGGAATTCAACCTACGACCCTTCGGTGCACAGGCCGACACTCTCTGAGCCACAGAAGCCAGGGCTCATGTTGAGTGTTATAAGTTCTTTATAAATTTTGGATATTAATACCTATTGAGAGGGGTTGTCTTTTCATTTTGTTGATGTTTCCTTTGCTGTGAAGAAACTTTTTCAGTTTGATGTAGTCTCATTTGTTCATTTTTTCTTTTGTTTCATTTGCCCAAGTTAATATATCAGAAAAAATATTGCAACGAGAAATATCCAAGATTTTGTTTCCCATGTTTTCTTCTAGGAGCCTTATGACTTTAATTCTAAAATTGGAGTCTTTAATTCACTGTGAGTTTATTCTTGTGTATGATGTAAGAAGGTGGTCTAGTTTCATTTTTTTTTGCATGTATGTGTCCAATTTTTCCAACACCATTGATTGAAAGACTGTCTTTACCTGATTGTATGTTTTTGCCTTCTTTATCAAATATTAATTGATCATAAAGGTGTGGGGGCTTTTTCTGGGCTCTCTATTTTGTTCCATTGATCTGATGTCTGTTTTTATGCCATTACCATGCTGTTTTGAATACTCTGGCCTCGTAGTATAGTTTGATATGAGGTAGCAAGATTCCTCCAACTTTGTTCTTCTTTCTCAAGATTGTTGTGGCTATTTGGGGTCTTTTGTGGTTTCATGTAAATTTTTGGAATATTTGTTCTACTTCTGTGAAATATGCCATTGGTATCTTGATAGGAATTGCTTTGGGTACTATGGACATATTAATAATAATACTTCTTCCTATCCATGAACATGAATATTTTATTCCAATCTTTTCTGGCCTGAAATGTTTCTGTTGAGAAATCAGCTTATAGTCTTATGGGAACTCCCTTGTAGGTAACTAACTGTTTCTTTCTTGCTGCTTTAAAGATTCTCTCTTTGTCTTTAATCTTTGCCATTTTAATTATGGTGTGTCTTGGTGTGGGCCTCTTTGAGTTCATTTGGTTTGGAACTCTCGTCACTTCCTGAACTTGTGTGTCTTTTTCTTTCACCAGGTTAGGAAAGTTTTTAGTCTTTATTTCTTCAAATAGGTTCTAGATCCTTTGCTCTCTCTCCTGTCCTTCTGTTACCCCTGTGATGAGGATGTTGTTACACTTCATGTTGTCCCAAAGGTCTCTTAAACTATCCTCATTTTAAATCCTCACCCAAGGATATTTTTTTTCTATTTATCTTCAGATAGAGTGGGAGGGAGGGAGGGAGAGAGAGAGAAACATCAATGTGAGAGAGACACATCGACTGGTTGCCTCCCACACAACCCTGACCATGGCTGGGGACCCAAACTTCAACTGAAGGACATGCCCTTGACTGGAATTGAACCCGCAACTCATTGTTCCATGGGCCGACGCTCTAACTGTTGAGCCAAACTGGCCAGGGCAACTATCCTCATTTTAAAAAATCTTTTCTCTATTTGCTGCTCTGGTTGGGTGTTTTCTGCTACCTTTTCTTCCAAAATGCTGATTTGATCCTCTGTTTCATTCAATCTACTGTTTATTTCTTCTAGTGTATTCTTCATTTCAGATATTGTGTTCTCTATTTCTGACTAGTTCTTTTTTATGTTTTCTATGTACTTTTTTATACTTGCTATCTCTTTGTTGAAGTTCACACTAAGTTCCTTGAGCATCCTTATAACCATTTATTTTTAATTCTATATCTGGTAAATTGCTTGTATCCATTTCATTTAGCTCTTTTTCTGGAGATTTTTCCTGTTCTTTCATTTGTGGGTTTTTGTTTTGTTTTGTTTTGTTTTTTTTGTCTCCTCATTTTTGCTGCTTCTCTGTGTTTGTTTCTATGTGTTAGGTAAATATACTATGACATTCAGTCTTGGTGGAGTGTCCTGTGGGACCCAGTGGCACAGTCTCCTTGATCACCTGAGTTGGGTGCTCCAGGAATGTCCCTTATGTGTGTTATATGGGCTCCCCTATTGTAACTGAGTCTTGATATCTATTGGCCTATTCATATGTGTGGTTGACCATCCAGCTGGCTTACTGTGAGGATTGACTTGTACCTTAGTGCATGAGCTGCTGTGCAGGTGCTGACCACATGAAACAGAATTCACTTCAGCAGGGTCTGATGCCTGCTGTGACCTCCCTTTGGATTTACAACTTGTGAAGCTAATTGGATCCTGCTTTAATGTTGTCTGAAGCTGACCACTGGGTGTGTTGTTTCTGGGCCTCTTGGGAGGGACTCTGGTGCAGGCCAGTGTCAGACACTACCTGTGACTGGCCCTAGGCAACCTGTTTGGAGCTACAAAGCAATCCATAGTTTGTAACTGTCTCTGCTGGGCCTTGGGGTACACAGGAAGGACCAAGCCAGCTTTTACCAGCACTAGGCCTGGGGGAAGGTCAGCAAAAGTCCCAAGACATCCCAAGATCTGATTCCACCTGCCTCCACCTGTCAGCTGCCTGTTATACTCAGTCACTGAAAGAGCCTCTGGTGATACTTAAGTTGCGTGAGGTAGGTTCACCAGTCAGGTGAGTGGTGTTCACCAGATTGATACAGGTTCAAACTCGGTGCCAGTGCTAGGTCTGAGGCCACTCAGCAAAAGTCCCAGGGTATACCAAGTCTACCTGCCACCTGCGGGGTGCTTGTACACCTTTGTGGTGGGGCAGGGTCTCAGGGAGTCGTCAGGGTGAGGCCACCAATGTTTATCAGGCCCAAACAGACCAAGGTTTGGCCATGTGAAGGGAGGGCTCTGCATTGCTCGGGAATGCAAGGACAAAATGGCCCCCATCCTAGAGCCACACAACTCAGTCTATCCTAGGTTCTGCCAAGAGCCCAATCTCAGCAGGGTGGAGGTGCTGGTCAGGCCTGGAGGGTTGGGGGAGTGGTCCCCACCTCAGAAACACACAACTCAGGCTGTCCTGGATTCTGTCTAGCCCTCAGCAGAGTGGAGCCACCAGGAGTTGGGAGGTGAGGCCATCAGGAACCCAGAGAGTGGGGCTAGCAGATCTCCCACAAGGGGGGATACCTGTTAAGTTCACTGGAAAATAGGAGGAATGGTCCCCACCCCAAAACCATACATCTCAGTCACTGACACCCCTTGAATCTTCCCTGACCTCTACACCCCAGCCCAGACAGTTGACTGCTCAGCAGGGTGCAAGCTCTGCAGTGTGGGGCTATGGGGAGTCCAGAGGGTGGCGTTATTGCTTTTGCCAAGGCTGATGTTGCATTGATGAGTGTGCTCCACCCAAGAAAGATGGTGTCTGTGGTGTGGGAGAGGGACTCAGCACAGGGATCTGGCAGCCATCCCTACAGCTTTCTCTCCAGAGCCACAAACCCCAGTCTCTCCTCATGTGACTCTAGTCTGCTCCACCCTCCCTCCACTGGAGTCCAGGGTGACTGACTGCAAAGGAGATTTTGTGTGTTGGCCCTTTAAGAGGGTGCCTGTGTCTCTAGCAGACTCCCGTCTCTCCCTGGTGGACAGAATCCCCACTGATTTTCACAGCCAGATGTTATGTTGGCGTGTGTTCCCGGCTCTGGTACTCCGAGCTGGGGAGCCTGGCTTGGGGTTGAGGCTCCATGCTTCTCAGAGGGTACCTTTGAAGCTGGGATATCCCTCTGGAACCTCAGCCGCTACCCTTAGGAGCAGGGCAGCCTTTTTCGCATCTCTGCCCTTCCTACCAGTCTCGTTGTAGTCTCTTCTGTAAATCCTTGGTTATAAGACTTCTCTTCAGCTAGTCTTCAGTTGGTTATTCAGGTTGATTGCTCTGTATTTTAGTTGTAATTTCAGTTTGGTCCTGGGAAAAGGTGAATGTAACTACATCCACCTGCTCCACTGCTACACTGAATCCCTCTCCTGAGAATGCTGCTCTTTAGCGGCCCCTGGTGGCGAGTCCTGGAAACCATCCAGCTGGTGGTCCTCTGCTAAGTGCTGTGCCTCCCCCTGTGGCATCAGCTTTTATCTGAGTTACATTTGAGGGTGTATTTATTTTCATTTTATTTTTAATAAGATTTATTATATTTATTAAATATTTTTATAATAATGTGTCATTTTTAGCATTAACTTTATGAATGTGATAGTAGATGATAGTTTTTAATTGCTTTTTATTTATTATTAAATAATTTATGCATAAAAGACTTGAACATTAATGTCAAGCATTGGTGTACTTTCTAAGTTTAATAAAAATTAATGCATCAGCCCCCTTCTTCCCAAAGTTTGTGTGTGTGTGTGTGTGTGTGTGTGTGTGTATGCTTTTACTATTTGACCTTTTATTTCAAAGTTTTTTAAATATTGCATGGCAGAAAGAAGAATACTCAAATACCCATTATCTATACTTAATACTTATGAACATTTTGCTATATTCACTTTATCTATGTTTAGGGGTACATATTTTTATAGTTTCTATATTTCAACTACAAGTTTTCAACTTCAGTTCACTTATGTTAGTAGAAGCTTTTTATCAGCCCTGCCTCAGCCATACAAAAGGTTCTGTAGAGGGTTCAAACAAGGAGACAGCAGAGCTCCTTAATGATAACATCACTGCTGTTTATCGACTAGCTCCCATGTCCCAGGCACTTTACATATATTATTTTAACCCTCCCAATAACCCTACCTAGCATAGATATTATTCTCATGGGACAGTTGAGGAAACTGAGGCTCAGGGAGACTGTGTAGCCTTCCAAAGACAGCATATTAGAAAGTGATGGAGCCACAATACAGATGCAGGTCAGTCCATATCCAACACCTGTGTTTCCCAAAATATTATGATGCTACTTCTCCCTCTCCCCCAACCTTCAAAGTGCTCTTGATATAGTTAAGGGGAAGAAACATACGTGGAAAAAAACAAAAAGTGAAACAAGAATACAGAAGTTAAACACACAGGATACAAACAGAAAATGACCTAAGGTGAATTTTCACCTATTGCAGTAAAAAAGTGGGATGCACTCAGGTGAACACCCAGTTATTGTGAATGGGAAGGGAGTGGTCTGGGAAGGAGACCGGAGAGAGCCAGGATGGAGACAGGCAGGATTAGGGATGAGTAACGAGGAAGGAAGAACACGCGTGGGAAGGGCGTAGAGCCCATTGTTTGGAAAGCGATGCCCCCTCCCTGTCTTCCAGCTCTTGATACATGAGTTAATGCTTGATGCAGAGAGATCTAGGGACATGAGAACTTCTAAAAGTGCCGTGGTTCCTCTGTGACAGAGTGCCAGCCCTGGCTGTGAAGGTGGCCCAGCTTCGTTGTCCCTGCTCAGCAGCCCTGGGGCCCGTTCTTGGTCAGAGCAGTCTGTGTGTAAACGGGGAGGAGAGAAGAGACAGAGATAGAATCCTGCTGTAAAACAAACGCTTACTTGCTTTGGCCATTTAATACATTTAGATTTTAAACTCAGAGACCCGCCAGCATGAATGTCTGCCCCAGAGCTCCAAAAGCAGCAGAGACGCGACCGTGTCCTCCAGCCACAGGACTTGGGACTGACCCCAGAGCCGCTCTCAGAGCAGCAATCACACCTGATCGAGATGGAAAACAGTCGGCTTTTTGTTGCTCTCTAAATCTCCGAAGTGGCCATTTAAACATAGTGCTGTGCCCCTCCCCCTTATACGCAGTGCCCCGTGATTACTTCCTCTTTCCTTCATTTTACCTTGAATGTCTAAAGGCTTAGAGGAAATGTGAGCGTGCAGGTGGCATTTCTGACAGTTCTTCAGCACGTAACCTGGTGGGGAATGTTAGTGGAGTAAACTCTTCCAAAGATTGTTGCTCTGAAAGAATGTTATGGGTCACAGAAGCAAGTGTCACCACACTGCCCGGCTGGGAGAACCGTATTTTCTTGTACTCTTAGGACTCTAAGCATAATTCGTAGCATAATCCCACCATACCATATATTCCCAATATCAAGGAATAGAAATCACCCAGCTACGCCCAGCAGGGCTTTGAAGTAATAAGGACCCCTGGCCTGGGGTGTCGAAATGGAAAGCATCGTAGTAGGTAGAAAATAAAACTCAAAACTGTGAAGTGTTCTCAACTTTTATGGAAGAGCCCCGATACTGGGGCCTGATGAGACCCAACTTCATCGATGACAGTATAAATGGCACATGAGGTAATAAGCTAAGAATGAATACTTGACTAAGTAAACACAAATTGCCCCCATTCAGTTCATCTCACTTACACTTTGTCATATGTGGGTTTTTTCTTTTTAATTAAATGACACCCTTTTGAATACGTTCATGCACCACATAGTGGACATCTTGGTCAATGATGGGCCACATATACCTTGGTGGTCCCATAAAACTATAATGGAGCTAAAATCCTATCATCTATTGACTTCATAGTGATGGTAAGTCATAGTGCAACATATTACTGTTTGTGTGTCTCGTTCTAGCAGTAGCAACGTTATCATCTAGAAATGCCTGGGGACACTCCCCTGGGCCCTGAGCTTCTCTCCTTTCTAAACTAGTTACATCTGGACCGACTTTTATGGTTCTTATCATTGCAAGAGGCCCTTTGGTGATAACCATTGGGAAACTTTGCAGGAAAAAACAGTATTACTTGCAGGTCCTGGGGTGAAGTTGAAGTCGCTGGGGGGGGGTGCTTAGGCTTCCACTTGTGTTGGCATTGAGGGTGGGCCTCCGGTTTCCTCTGGATCACTCTTTGTGCATTTAAACGTGAGAGTGAGAATTTAAAGTGTGGGAAGAGAAAACAGCAAGCACCCCAGGTGGTCAGTTATTGAAATCAACCAAGATCTACAGCAGAGAGCCTCGCTGGGGGCGCAGCCTGCCGGTATCTGGTGTGTGGCTGGCAGTGTTTATTCAGATAGCCTTCCCTGAAACGGACGCCTTGGCCACCTGAGCTAAAGTCAGGGGCTTTGTTACCAAAAGGAAAGCCAACCACCGGGGCCAACACTACCATTACTCAAGTGTGCGTGGTGATGCTGGTGTAACACACCTACTGTGCGCCGGTGGTGTAAAAGCGCAGAGTGTACAACTACAGCAGCAGCTGTTCCGTCTGGGTGTGTGTAAGGCACGCTGTGATGTTGGCGCAACCACGACACCACCCCACGTTTCTCGGAACGTGTCTCCTCTGTTGAGCGGTGCGTGACTGCACAGACAGACGCCTGGGAGAACGAGTTCCGTCCGCTCCTTCCGAAGGCGGCCTGCAGGCTTCCCACCCTCGCTGGCCGTCGGGTAAAGTGGTCTGCAGTAAGAGCACCTGCCTTTCAGACAGGCTGAGATGCGGTGCAGTTCCCCTCCAGGCCAGGGAGGCAGCAGAGCGCAGTGGGGGTGGGACCTCGCGAGGCCACACTGTTCGACCCATCTACACCAACATCTCTACTTAAATGGCACTGGGAATTTGTTTTAAAATAAATGAAATGCTGTAAACATCTCGAAGTAAAATCAAGTTGAAGGAACGGTAACTTTCAAAAAGAACTACGTCCTGAGGGAGGAGGTGAGGTTGCCTCAGCTCCAAACCCTTTCCCTGTGAGAGGAGTTTCAGCTTTCCTAGACCTGTGTTTTCATTGTCAAAGGAACTCAGAGTCCAGGGGCTTTGCTAGAAATAAATTATGGAGATTTATTCAAGGGTCTTAGATTTTGCAAACTGGAAACACAGCTAGGCAAAAACCCAGAAGTTTTCAAAGAAGAAAGAAAAATTAAGAGTTCTGTCCGGCCGGTGTGGCTCAGTGGATTGAGCATCATCCCATGGACTGAGAGGTCCTGGTTCGATTCCTGGTCAGGGCTATCTGGATGATGGATGCCAGGGGGCCTGGTCGTGTCCGGTGGTTGGACAATGGATGTCAGCTGGATGTGAATGGGAGTCCTTCAGGGGTCATCAGGTGACCTGGACACACGAGTCCAGGTAATTCGAGGGCTGTCTGGACCTACAGACAGGCATTGGCACAGGACTGGGAAGTAAAAAGGTTGAAGTTCCCAGGCTAGTCAGAACAAGAATGGCGTCTTTCTTCATGCCTCAACCTTCATAATGCTAATAATAATTTTAGCAGCTTGGTTAAAAGGACTCCATTCTATATAGTCCCTATCTTCACCCTTTTCTCACTATAAAATGGGGTGACTAAGTGTCCAGCTTCAGAGTCAAGAGTCGAGGTAAGGCGCCCTGGCGTCTGTGATTCGATTCAGGTCCTCTAACTGTGGCAAAGCTGTCGCTTCAATACCAGAAAACCCCTCGCTCCTCCTGGGTGGAGGGTGCCTTTCACTGGTGTAGCCCACTTTCAACGCATCTACTGTGACCCTCACAGCTTGGGAAACGTGTTATATTTTTCTCTTTGGGAAAACCATTTTTAAGTAGCTCGCTTCTGTGGAGTATTTAAAGCACGAGTGAATTTCTAAGGATCCTGTCATCTCCTGCAGCTCCTCGGGGACACCACCAGCACAGGGAGAGGGGGAGAGGGCGGGAGTGGCCACCTGCTGGGCGGAGCCCTCTCCTCGCCCACTTTGCCATCTGCTTTCCGAAAGGTGCATGGTGGCTGGCTGAACCTGTTCATCCGCGTTCGAACTGGGAGCAGGGGTCCCTTTATGAGAGGCACCTGGTTGCCCACAGGGAATGATGCTGAGAACCTCCCTGCACAGCCCCGGCCCACCTCCCTGTCAGTGTCGCACAGACACACCACTGCCCGCCCTCACCATCCTGTTTAAGTCACCACCAGTTTGAAAACCAGGTCTCAGACCCTGACGTCCAAGTCTGGAGGAGAGACCTGTCTAGATCACTGTAAAAAGGAGGGATTCCTCCAGCCAGGGTCCCTGCAGAGACGACAGCGTGTATGAACTGGCCCTCAAGAGTCAGTAAGGTTTCGGTGTCAGAGGGGAGGGACCGGCAGCCTGGGAAAGGGCAGCTGGTGCTGGGAAGAGTCTAATGTGCCTGAAGGTTGAGCGTGGGACTGACAGTCACCGGAAACGAGGCCTAAGGGTTGGGAGACGTGCATGGCGATGTAAAGAGAAGGGACTCCTTTGGGGGCAGTCAGGGGGCGCTGGGAGTTGGGGACGCAGTACAGAAGTGTTGGAAGCTGCATTTGAGGAAGGTGAAGGTCGTACCAGATTGACATGGATGGTAGGAAGGAAAGCCAGGCAGAGAAACAGGAGATTCTGCCAGGATGACTCACAATCCAGGAGAGAGGAGAGAAGGGCGCGAAGGAGGATCAGGGGCCCTGATGGAAAGGAGAGGCAGAGACCGGACGAGAGGCTCCGGTTGGGAACAACTCCAGGGCTCAGCGGGCTGGACTGGCTGCCAGGTGCCCCGGGTGGTAAGTGACAGACCCTTGCCCCAACAACTCCCAAGCAAAGTCACAAAGCTGTGCAACAGTAAGTGTCAAGAATGTAGGACTTGTGTGTGTTTATAGCTCAGAGATATTTAAAGGGGTCGTGGGTTCTGTGGTTAAATATCGTCCACAGAACTACACACTTTGGGCACCAGCGGACTCTCAAGGTCCGGGGCCACTGGGCCTGTGGAGATGGGCATTTTCAAATATATATATACTTCCCACTCAAATATCACCTGTCCCATTGAAATTCAGAAGAAATTGTCTGGAATCTCATCCCACATTTCAGGGGTATCCGAGGCTCCATTCTCCCAGGAATTTCGGGTGGGAGGAGCTTCCATGTTTTAGAGTCAACCTGCAGCTCTGAAGCGGCTTCTCTTAAATTCTTCAGATGCACGGCTCCTACCAGCCTGCTTCGCTCCTCCACCCCTGCGCAGCCCCCAGCCCCGCAGCCCCCAGCCCCCAGCCCCGCAGCCCCCAGCCCCGCAGCCCCACAGCCCCCAGCCCCCAGCCCCCAGCCCCGCAGCCCCCAGCCCCCAGCCCCGCAGCCCCCAGCCCCGTGCTGATGCCCAAGACTCTCCCTGCTTTGTGATGCTCGGAGTTAGGATTACGGAGTTAAATGTGAGGTTTGACGTCAGGAGAGAAAAAGGGGGTTCTAGGAAAATCAGTGTGGGAGCCATTTACACAGAACTGACATGACAGGGACGATCCACAGGACAGTGTGGACAGAGGAGTGAAGAAGACACAGGTCACGCCCTGTAGGGGACAGAGGAGGAGGAAAGGAGCCGGGAACAGGAGCTGGTGAGGAAAGGTGTTGAAAACAGGGGACTCCCATCTCAAAGAAGCCAGGAGAGGAATTTCCGACAGGTGAGAGTGCTTGCAACACCAGGTACCAGTCAGTGGACGAACCTAAGAAAGAATGAGGAAATATCCTAGAACTTGACAATTTTTGTTGTAAACAGGTATAGGCAAACAGAGTTTCCTGGTTCCTTGACAATTGAATGATTTAACAAAGTTTGGCTTCCTTTCTGCCCACTGTGAAGCGGGCACTTTACCCTGTGAGAAGGGGCAATGGCGACATCTACAGGGCGTTGTTGGGAAGTGACCGTCTGTGCCCAGATGTGTCCAAGCTTGGCCTCAGTTCCAGGGAACTTTTCACAGAGCAGGTGCTGGTCCCTTCCCCTTGCTCACTAAAGTGTGAGCTACAGACCTGCCCATGCCCCAAAGTAATTGAAACTAGGTTTCAAATGGAAAACACACTTTCATTTTTCATTTTATTCCTGACAATCAAACTATTGAGACAACAAGAATACGATTTATGTCCTCCACTGCAAGCAGTTTGCCTATGAGATCATTCACAAAAGCAATCGTGTATTGCACCAACGTAAGAATCAAACTATCTATACCTGTAATTCAGCCCCTGGGGAGAGTGAAAGTCCATCACTTCGCCTCTATCAGGAACAGAAAGAGAAATATTTAAAATTCAGAAAGTATTGAGACTCTGTTACATGACAGTGTTCTCTTGAAAGCAAAGACTGTCCTAAGTACTGTGCTGATGAAATAGGCAAGAGGTGACATCATTTCTGAAATGTTCTTTAATTGTATCTCCTCATTGTTGTTTCAGTTTGAAAGAAACACAGAGCCGGGAAACTGTGTTTACTTTACAAGCATAGAGGAGGCCGCGTAAGAGGGAGAAAAGGAAACAAAGAAGAAATGCAGTCAATAGAAAAGTTACAAAGATGGTAGATATTAATGCAATAATATCAATAATGTGAGTGATCCAAATATACCAATTAAAAGGCAGAGATAGTCATAAATGATTTTTTTTAAACCAACTATTTGTTGTCCACAAGAAACTGAACTTAAATATAAAGACTCAAGCCCAGCCGGTGTGGCTCAATGGATTGAATGTCATCCCATGGACTGAGAGTCCCAGTTTGATTCCCCATCAGGGCACATGCCTGGGTTTCGGGCTCGATCCCCAGTAGGGAGCATGCAGGAGACAGTAGATCAATGTTTCTCTCTCTCTCTCTCTCTCTCTCTCTCTCTCTCTCTCTCAAAATCAATAAAAACATATTATATATCTAGATAGATAGATATAGTCAAATTTAAAATAAAGGGATGGCAAAAGGTACACGATGCTAACACTTATCAAAAGAAAGTTGGAATCGCTGTATTAATTTGATAAGCAGACTTCAGAACAAATAAGCTTATGCAGGTCTCCTGCCTCCATGGTATTTCATGGACAAAGACGTGAAATTGATTTACCGTGATGGGAGTGATGCAGAGGTGGGGGTAGCCCAGCCACACTGTAGCTGGGTGAAGCCATGTACGACATCTGTCGCTGCCCCTGCCTCTGACCAGGGCTGCAGGAAAGGGACAGTTCTCCAGATATTCACACAAGGCCCTGTCTCAGAACTGCTTTGAATTTCCTTATTCCCGTATCAGTCTAGAAACACCAAAATCTCAAAGCGAAATGGCATCTTGACCTCATGCTAAGATGCCCCGTTTCTGACATTCAGTGAAGAAGAGTGTGCGTGCAGTGGCTCAGGGAGAAGCCATGCTCCATCCAACAGGCCGGCACCGTGGGCCGAGGAGCGCTGGTGTTGTGCTGGTTTTGTGTTGCCCTGAATTGCCAAGTCCTAAGTGACAGTTGTAGCTCTGTTGAGATTAACTATGAGGATGGCCAAAGCTCAGCATTTTGCTCCACTCCTGGGACAAATACCCATCCACAGAAGACCATCCACCATGCCCAGGGCAAGCCATGAAACAGATTCGGGTGGCTGTTGAGTGGGAGCCACAAAATGCTGTGGTTTTCCCCAAAAGTAAAGGCCTGAGCAAGTTTTCAGACCTGAGTTATTCAGAATGTTTTTCTTCTTTATGTGGTCAGAAAGTTTTTCTTCTGCAGATCTTTTGTTTTGTTTTTTTTTTAAATATGTTTTTATTAATTTTTTAGAGAGGAAAGGAGAGAGAGATAGAAACATCAGTCAGCTGCCTCCTGCATGCCCCCTACTGGGGATCGAGCCTGCAACCCAGGCATGTGCCCTGACCGGGAATTGAACCGGGACCGCTCAGTCCCTGGGATGATGCTCAATCCACTGAGCCACACCAGCCAGGCTCTTCTGCAGATCTTAATGTATACTACTACCCACGAGCAGCTCCTCACACACACCATTTCTCAAGTGAAAACCCAACACACGAAGCATGCAGGTGATCCAAAAGATTTCAGGTGAGTTCTGGTTCTGGGTGGGACGGAGGGAGTACGTGTCTCCCCCAGTGGAACACAGCCATGCCTGGGCAGAATGCAAGGAGCGGCAATTTGAGAACTCTGGAAAGTACAGGTAGTAGGCACATGGGAAGGAAGACCAGAATTCGAAGTGTCACAGACCTGGTGGTGAATTTACAAGTTTTACCCTCCAGTATTTTCTGGCCTGAGTTCCATGCCGTTTGAACCCTGGAAGTGGACACCTGGACATGGTGGACGGAGCTCCATGAGAAGCCCTCTGTTTCTGGCTCCGGCAGTGGGAAAGGGACCTCCTTGTACTCTTTTGTTCTCTGTGTCCTCAGACTCCCAGCCTGCCAGTGGCCTTATAAGTGTGCCCACAGCAGCAGTGGCCTCCAGAGCCTACCAAAGCCAGCCCCGAGGGAGGGAGCCTCTGCTTGGTGGAGCTGTGTCCCGGGGGTGGGCAAGTCGTTGCTTTTACTCTCTCTGTTCTTCCGCCTTTTAGCCACAGGTGTGGGCACAGTTGTGAGAAGTGCACAGCAGGTGGGGTACTCAAGTCCCAGCCTTCTGACTGGAGGACTAAAAAGGGAGCCCCAGGAAAGTGGGAAGGACTGCAAAGATCGGGGAGAGGGAGGAACTTGGGAAAGTGAAACTTTACAAGTGTTTCTGAGCCCCTGGGCTTCCCCCTGAATTACACACATGTGAGTCTCACCCCAACAGCACACGTAGACTCAGGACCGAGCTACAGGATGGGCACATGTGGACAGATCCTAACAGAACTTCAAAGGCTTTAAAAACTGAACCGACATCAGAAGCACAGCCCACAGAAGGTGGGTGGAACGAGTAGCCTGCACTCTGGCTGATCAGTTGCCTACTGTCAGTTTCCATAGGATTTAAACAAGACCCAGACTGCATAATGTAATCTTCAAAATGCCCAGGACACAATGTAAACTTACTCAGCATACAAAGAACCAGGAAAATCCAAACTGGTATGGGGAAAGCCAACCACAGACAGTAAAGTCGGGATCACACAGATGTTGGATTTATCTGACAAACACATTAAATGCAGCTGTCTTTAAAATGTTCCAAGAAATGAAGTCAGGGACCCTTAAAACGAATGAAAAGATGGAATGTATTTTCAAAAACTAGAAGATATAAAGAATCAAATGGAAATTTTAGAACTGAAAAATATAATAACTAAAATAAGAAACTCACTGACGGAGATAACAAAGAGTAAGTAAAAATGAACCCTCATCAGTGGAAATTGGAAGTGTCCCATCTGAACACTGAAAGAAATAGATTTTAAAAGAACAGCATCAACAGAGAAGACCCAGGGACCTGAAAAATGATAAAATAAAAAAACTTTAAAAAAAGGGAAAAGGAGACTGGGTTGAAAAAATTTTTAAAGAAGTAATGATCCCAAACTTCCCAAATGTGATGAAAGGCATAAACCTACAGACTCAAGAAGCTCAGTGACTCTGGAACAGGACAAGCCCCAAGAAATCCATGCCCAGACTTACCACAGTCAAACTGCTGAAGACTAAAAACAAAGAAACAAAATGTTGAAAGCATTTAGGGAAAATGATGCATTACTTATAAGGGAACAATTCAAATGATCACAAATTTTTTTTTTCCTCACAAATTAAAAAAAAAAAAGACAACAGTAACCGTTCGCTGTGCACCAATCAAAACTATACCTATCTTCGTGCCAGTTTGGCGAAAAGTACATTTTTTGGTGTGCGCTGAATTGTAGTCCGCAGTTGGTGCGCGCTGGGAGGTGCAGAGGGTGGGAGCTCGGGGGCTGGAAGGGGGAATGCGCATGAGATGGATGGCGGGTGCTCCGCCTGTGTCTGTGGAGGGGAAACAGGGAAACAGGCCGGGGCTGCTGCAGGTCAGCTGCCGGGGGTTGGGGGCATGGCGAACAGCCTTTGCTCTCCCTTCTGAGAAAATCTCCGTCGATGTTGGGAGGATTGCGCACAGGAGAGAAAAAAGGCAGAGAACAACCACACTGCAGTTACAACCAACTAGAATCCTTTCTGCCACTGGTGCGCTATAGCTGGGTCCAGGGGGCAGGTTCCGGGCTTCGGCCCAGGTACAGGTGCTGGAATGGAGGAGAGAGGGAGCTCTGTGCCAGGAACAAAATCTGAGCCATCTCAGGTAGACTAGATGGAGCTCGGAGAACATCTGCGACTGTGGGGAGCAGGGGGGAGACGGGCTGCCATCCCTGGCCCCGTGAAGGTGGCGGAGACGGTACAGTCAGACGCGGCGGTGCTGTAGCATAGGGCACAGTGACAGCACAGAAACGACCTGCCGGGGAGTAAGAATTGCCTAGAGGGCTCAGGACTACGAGGGATGCGTACACTGTCTGTCCATCATTAATATTAGCTAACATTTGTATGCCAAGCTTACCAGGTGCCAGGCACGTGGGGAGGGGCTCACTGCACCTGTCCTGTTTCGTTCTCACCACAGCCCCATGGGTGGGCACTGTCTTTGGTCAGAGAATTCTTTGCCTTGAGTCACACAGGTGGGTCAGAGCAGGACTGGGGTCTGAGGCAGGACCTCCTCGCCGTTCAAGCCCGTGTTCACCACGGTGCTGCTTATCAGCTGTGACCTGGAAAATGCGCAGAAACAGCCTCCACTTCCTCCTCTGTAAAGTGAGACTGTGAGGAGGTGAGCGGAGATAAGGCACGTGGGCGTGCTCCGGCCACTTTGTGATCATGGCTGTTCAAGTGCCTGCTCGGGACCAGAAAGTGTGCTCGGTACCAGGAACACAGCAGAGAGCGGAGCAGACACGGTCTGTGTGCCCACGGAGCGCAGACTCCGATGGAGGGACTGACCAAGTCAACACAAAAATAAATACAAAAAGAGTATTGGAGGCTGCGACCAAGTCTGGGAGATCAGGAACTTGTGCTGTGAGAGAGATGAACGAGGTCAGGGAAGAGTATTGCTAGCAGATGGGTGGGGTCAGGGGTAGCTGCCCGTGAAAGTCACTGTGGAGGGCAGGGGCCACGCATGCGCCTGGAGCTGAAGGAGCCGGGAAGGCCAACAGGACCCTAGGCTGGGGAGGTGGTTGCCAGCCGGACCTTGCAGAGCCCCCTCAGCCACGATGGGGATCCTAGTCCTTACCTACAAGCGGAAAGAAGACTGTGTGTAGAGGGTGATCTGAGCAGATTCATGTTCCGAGAGCAGCTGGGCAGGGAGACCAGATGGGGGGCTGTGGCCGTGGTCCACGTGGGGCAGATGGTGGCGGCTGAGACCAGCGTGGTGCGGAGGTGGAGAGAAGTCCAGGGGTGATCAGAGGGATGTTTAGGAGGTGAGTTGGTGGGCAGCGGTGATGTGTTGGAATGGGGTAAAGAAAAGGGAGCTGCCGAGGAGGAGGTCTCGGTCTCTGGCTGAGGAACCAGATGAACAGGGTACCATTCACTGGGAGCAAGATGGCAGGACAAGTGGGCTCCACGGAGCTTCACGAATTGAGATCTCAGACATGGAGGCTTGAGGTGCCGCTGAGAGCACATGAAGATGTCAAGTAGGCTAAAGAGACCTGGCACTCTTCGAGCCATTTGCTAGTACACCTTGTGTGACATGAAGAGGAAGTAACAGAGCACCTGCTATAGGCGCAGGGGTTTCTCTTTCCTGTAAGACACGGTGCCATCCCTCAGCGAGGAAGCCTCATCTGTGAGATTAGGTGAACACATGACACCAAGAGAAAACGTAGGGCAGAGTGTGATAGATGATCAAAGATTAGGGTGTGCTGCAAATGAGTGGAGAAGCTTCCTGGAGACAAGGGAGGCCCACCTGGGAGACACCTGGCCAGCTGAGGGGCAGTGGGAAGGAAGACAGGCATACAACCACGATAAGAGGAGAGAGAATGAGCGCAGCGCTGTGTTGGAGGCGGCGAGGCGGGAGACTGATGGCCCGTGTATTAGATGATTGGTTCACCGGGTCAGCCACTGAGCGCAGAGGTGCATGTGAAGATAAGGCATGTGTTCTTTGCATTGGCTTTCTTTTCACTGGCGTCTGTTCTTGTTAAGGGACAGATCAGTCATGGCAACTGGCAAATACAAGTTCAAATGACATGAACATTGAGTGTGTGTGAGTGTGTGTGTGTGTGTTTTTGTGTGTGTGTGTGTGTGTTTCCGCATACAAGGCTTTAGGCAGTGGGGTGTCTAATAGCCATCTTAGTAAAAATGGTATTTTAAAATAGATGTGAGGGCCCTAAAGGAAATAATGTCTGTTTCCACTCCCTCATAGTCTCAGCTTTTGGGGGCAGCTGGGGTGACCCCATACTCTAACCTGCAGTGAGGAGGAGCACCATGACTGGGTGCTCTCCAAGTGCAGGAGTCCAGGAACGGGGCACCTGGCTCCTTCCTTTGTAGTTTTCTCAGGCAGGAAGGTGACTGCGACCCAGCTTTGTTCTTTAGGACCCAGAGTCTGTCTACACACCCAGAACTTGGACCCAGCGCTTTTTTTTAATTTTTTTTCTTTATTGATTTTAGAGAGCAGAAGGGAGAGGGAGAGAGAAATAAAAACATCGATGAGAGAGAACATCAATCGGCCACCTCCTGCATGTCCCCCACTGGGGATTGGGCCCACAACCTGGGCATGTGCCCTGACCGGGAATCGAACCAGCGACCTCTTGGTGCATGGTCGACGCTCAACCACTGAGCCACACTGGCCAGGCCCAGTGCTTATTTATTTTGATTTCCTAGTTACCAAAACAGTTAAAAGCTAAGCCCATTGTTTATAATCATCAAAGTCAATTTTGACATTACTGTTGGAAAGCATTTTATTTTAAAACTGAAAAATAATTAAGCCACCTTTGCAGGCACTGCAAACTGGGCTGAGAACGAGGGCAGCGTCTCACGACGCACGGTTTGTGAATGACTAGGGTTGGATCACCACCTCTGAGTAAGAGCTGACTTTGGCTCCATTGCCACGTGACTTTTCAGGGGCACATTTGCAGCTTTGGTATCCAGTTGAACTGAAAGAGACAGGTTCATGTGTTATATCTCCCTCTGCCGTTTGCTCAAGGCTGTTGTCTCAGTATGTCCTGTGGAACTGCCGCTGTTGAGCCCCCTGCATCCGTCCACACCCGTGCTTTCTCAAAGCAGTGACAACCATACACTAAACTCAGGAACATCTCAAAGACACTGTTACGTTCTTGATGCCTGTGTTCCCATTGAAGCTAACCTGGGTTGTTTTCTTTTTTGAACTTGAAATTTTTAAATTAAATCTAGGGGGGTAATTTTGGTTAATAACATTATATACATTTCAGGTGTACAGCTTTATGACATCTGTATACTGTATTGTGTACTCACCACCCAAAGTCGAGTCTACTCCCATCACCTTGTATTTGACCCTTTGACCCTCTTCATCCTCCCCCACCCCCCGTCCCTGCTGGTAACCACTATTCTGACGTCTGTGTCTGTGTTTGTCTTTGACTTTTCTTTGTCTGCTGCTTATTTTATGTCCCACATATGAGTGAAATCATCCAGCTCTTGTCCTTTTCTGTCTGACGTATTTCACTTAGCATGGTAGACCCATCCACGTTGTCACAAACGCAGTGTTTCGTCATCGTATGCGCCTAGCGTTCCATTGGGTACACGTGCCACCCCTTTTCGTCTTGGCTGTCGTGAACGGTACTTGTGGGGTCTGGGCGTTTCCATCAGAGTCCCCTGTTATTGACAGAGAGGAGGAACCAAAGGTTGTTTTGACAATAATCTTTTTTCGTTTTAATAATCAGAGGAACTACTGGAAAGAAAGAAGAAGAAGGAATAATGAGACCCAAAACATTTGTAGGGTTGTGGGCACATCAGAGGGTCAAGTATAACTTATGAGTCACATCAGCCGACGTGCTGGACAAGTCGTGGGTTTGTAGGATGTATGTGTGTTGAGCCGGAGGGTGCTTTGAGCTCCTGTGGGGTTTCCGTGGGAGCTGGCCAGAGCAGAGCCGCTGCGCGCTGCTCCACCCCTTACTCTGGACACGCCTGACGAGCTCCTTACGCTCACACTGGGCCTCGGGCCGTGGAAGCCCGAGGCTCGTTGCACCTGAGCTGTTCACGTGACAGGTGCCCGCACCTTCCCCGCCCTCTGCTGCGATGACGTGCGACAGGAACCCTGCCAGCATGAGGTGCGGTGTTAGTGCACAGAGGAGTGTTCAGTCGGCAGGTCTATTTCCTTATTCCAGATTTCAGGGGAAATGTCTCAGAACGAGGGTGCCCGTGAGAGATTTAGGGACTTTTCTTCACATTCTCGGTCACCGTGTGTGTGTGTGTGTGTGTGTGTGTGTGTGTGTGTGTGTGTGTGTATGTGTGTGTGTGTGTATACATTTAATCTTCCCCAATTTTATTGTGGTAAAATACAACTATAGTAAATAATAAAATAAATACAATATAAAACAAAATTACCATTTTAGATGTACCAGTCAGTTGCATTAAAAACATTCATATTGTTGTACAACCATCACTACCATCTGTCTCCAGAACTTCAAAATCTTCCCAAACTGAAACTCTGTCCCCATCCAACAATAACTCCCCATTTCCCTCTCCCCCAGTCCTGGCACCCACTGTTCTGCTTTCTGTCCCTGTGGATTCGATGGCTCTGGGTGCCTTCTGAGCATGGAATCACCTATGTGTCCGTTTGTGTCTGGTTGATTTCACTCCGCGTGCTGCCCCAGGTTCATCCACTCGGGCGCTCCTGCTCTGACATCTGTGCAGAGTGCTGGCAGACCTACTGGATCCCAGCACTGCCAGACACAAGAGCGCGAGTCTTCAATCCCCTGCATCCTCTCTGGGCCACCCTGGCCCTGGGGAAACGAAGCAGTGACACTTGTCAGGTATATTGAAGAATCCTTCACACCCAGGAAAATTCACCCTTTTTGCTGAGCATTTGTATGAGTTTTGAGGCACTGATGTTGTATCGTGTTCCTAGCTCAGCAAGTGATAAATGGATATATGAGATTCCTAGACTAGTCACATTCATAAAGTCAGAAAGTGGAACGGTGGCTGCCAGGGGAGAGGGGACAGAATTAATGTGTCATTAATTAATGAGGACAGTGTCAGCTTGGGGGGTGGACAAGTCCCGGAGACAGTGGTGGTTGCACACAGTGCGATTGTGTGGAATGCCACGGAACTGGACTCTTACAGATGGTTTTAAGTGTGACATCGGTGCAATGGTGTCAGATACTTGGGAATCTGCAATGGTTTTCATCACAAGAAGAAAAGAAGTCTGTTCCTTTTCCTGGGCTGAACTGGAGGACTCCATACGTAGGACAGAGTCACAGAACCCTCGGGGAAGCAGGAGTGGAGGGAGCATGACTGTACCCCCTCTTCCTCCAGGGCCAGCTGTGAGCCAAGTGCTCGGACAGGCAGGATAACATGCTGAGTCACCCAGGCCTCCAGACGCCTTAGTTATCATTTTGATATGTTGCAGTTTCTACTAAGTCCTAGGGTTGCCCAGACACTCCTGGCAGACTTCTGTCTGGAAAATATCACAGATTCCAAAGGCCACATGCCCTTTGTTTTTCCTTCTCTGACAGTAGTCCCTGGAGTGACCTTGAGCAAGTCTTATCACTCAGTTTCCTGGATACCAAGTGGAACTGTCCCCTTTGACAGCTTCTGCATTAGCTTCCTCTTCCAAGTGGGCACTCACCCGCCCCATAACTTCCTAAGTAATGTCAGTGGGCAGCCGTTCTCCCATCAGCGATGCTTAGAATCTCCGTGAGATACTGAGCTCTTCCCTCCCTCCTCTTATGGCCAACCAGTCACCAAGAACCAGGAGCCAGCTGGGATGAAGGCCCCAGTTCTTCAATGACTCCTAAGATGGACTCGGGCCCTGGCTGGTTTGGCTCAGTGGTTAGAGCATCGGCCCGCAGACCACAGAGTTGTGGGTTTGATTCCAGTCAAGGGCATGTACCTCAATTGCGGTTTGGTCCCTGGCCCTGGTCGGGGTCCTGCAGGAGGCAACCAGTCGATGTGTCTCTCTCACATCAGTGTTTCTCTCTTTCCCTCTCCCTCCCTCCCTCCCACTCCATCTGAAAAGCAATGGAAAAATATCCTCAGGTGAGAATTGAAAAAAAACAAAGAAGTAGATCTGCCCTGGCCAGTGTGCTCAGTGGTTAGAGCATTGACCCAAGGACCAAAAGGTCATGGGTTTGATTCCCCGTCAAGGTCACCTACCTGGGTTGCAGGTTCAATCCCCAGCCCCAGTTGGGGCACATGTAGGAGGCATCCAATTGATGAGTCTCTCTCACATGGATGTTTCTCTCTCTCCCCCTCTCTCCCTCTCCCTCCCTCCCTTCCACACTCTCTAAAAAAATTAATGGAAAAAATATCCTTGGGTGAGAATTAACTAAAAATAAAAAAAAGTGATCTCTATCAAGCACTGTGATAGTCACCATCTTAATTCCTAATATTAAATTTGTAAGTGTATGTTACAAATTTTATGACACTTTGTAATAATTCTTGTCATGTTGTTCATTCATTCAACATATACTACTGAATATCTACTGTATACTAGGTACTATTCTAGTCTTTGGAGGTCCAAGGTAGAGTTCCTGTCCTCTTGACCTTCTGTTCTAGTGGAGAAGACATAAACATATGCCTACCATCATGTAATTTCATATGGCATAACTTCTTTTTTTTAAATGTGTATTTTTAATAACAGCTATATTGAGATACTATTCACATACCATAAAATTCACCCTTTTAAAGTGTACCAGTCCATATATTTTAAGATATTTACAATTGTGCAACCATTACCACTAACTAATTTTAGAACATTTCATCACCCCAAAAAGAAAACCCCATATCCATCAATGGGCACTCCACGTTCCCCCTTCCCCTCAGTCCCAGCAACCGCTGATCTTCTGTCTCTGTAGACTTTCCTGTTGTGGAAGTTTCATAGGAATGGAATCATGTAATATGCAGTCTTTGTGACTGGCCTCTCTCATTTATATACGTTTTCAAGGTTCATCAATATTGCAGCATGTGTAAGTACGTCATTCTTTTTTATGGTCAAATAATATGCTGTTGCATGGATAGAACGCATTTTCTTTATCCGTTCATTCGTCATCTGATGGGCATTTCATTTGTTTGCTCTTTTGGTCATTGTGAATAATACTACCATGAGCATTCGTATACACACGTTTGTGTGAACATATATTTTCATTTCTCTGGGTCTATATCTAGGAGTGGAATTACTGAATCACATGGAAACTTCATGTTTAACATTTTGGGAGCTGTTAAACTTTTCCCAAGTGGCCACGCCATTTTACAATCTCACCCACGATGTACAGGGTTCCAGTTTCTCCACGCCCTTACCAACTCGTGTTACTGCTTGTCTGTTTTATTTTGTTATCCAGTGAGTGTGAACCGGAATCTTATTGTGTTTTCTTTTAAGTTTATTTTTTATTGTTGACATTATTGCAGAAGTCCCCTGTTTCCCTCCACTTCCCCTCATTGTGGTTTTGATCTGCATTTCCCTAATGGCTAGTGACGTTGAGCATCTTGTCATGTACTATTTGGCCATCTGTATATCTTCTTTGGAGAAACATCTATTCATAGCCTTAGTCCATTTTTTCATTGGTTTTTGTCTTTTTATTAAGTTGTAAGAGTTCTTTATATATTCTGGATATGAATCCCTTATTAGATATATGATTTGCCAAAAATTTCTCCCATCCTGTGGGTTGTGGGTTGTCTTTCCCTTTTTTTTTTAACTTTTTTATTGAATTTATTGGGATGATATTGGCTACTAAAATTATATAGGTTTCAGGTGTACAGTTCCTTAATAAAATAAGTTCATGTAATTGCAAATACTGTGAAGAAAATAAAGTCAGGGTGATGGCGTAGGAGTATGTGGCAGGGGGCGCTCTTTGGGATAATCAGGGAAGCTCGTCTGAAGAGGTGCTTTGAATGACGTGAAGGAACCAGCCTTGTGAAGATACGGAGGGAACTTGAAATGCACAGGTCCTGAGGCAGCAGTGGGTTTGATGTGTTTGAGAAACAGCCAGAAGGTGTGGCTGGAATGCCAGGAATAAGAAGGAAAATAGAAGGAAGTAAAGACCGAGAGTTAGGTCCCAGATGGTCCCAGGGTGACTTATTTGCTAAGTGGGATTGAAAGGGTTCGATGCAGGTGTGTGGTCCGCTGCCCATGTTTCAAGGACCACCCCGGATGCTCTGTGGGGACGGACGTGGGCCGCAACAGTGGACGCAGGAGGGGAATTCGGTAGGTAAACGTGGTACTCGGAACCTCCTGCAACCACATCAAAATTACACCTAAAGAAAAACCATCACTCAGAGCCTCCTGAAATCTACCTGAACAGAAATCCTGCAGCTAAGGATATAAAGAAGAAGCCACGTGAGACTGTAGGAGGGACGGAGATGTGGAAGGGCTGGCTCCGCATCCCACGTGGCAGATAAAAATCCAGAGGGATCTCTTGGCTGAGGAGATGCCCTCCGAGGAGGGAGGAGGTCCCAGCCCCACATCAGGACCCCTCCCCAGGGTGCCAGTGCTGGGAGATAAGTCCCCATAACTGTGAAAACCAGCAGGGATTGTGGCTGAGTGAGATCAAGGGCCCTGGAGTCCCAGGCGGTCCCTTTAAAGGGCCCTCGCACGGACTTACTCAGATTCACTTGCTCTGAGCTCCAGCGCTGGGGCAGCAGCTCGAAAGGTGCGCCAGGGACCTCAGGGGGAGGAACTGATTGTCTGGCTTCAGACAAGGGCTGTGGTGCAGCTTTCTCCCAGACAGAAGTGCTGGCAGAGGCCGCTGTTCCTGTTCTGAGCCCTCCGCACACAGAGCCCACAAGCGGGCGCCACATCTGTCTCCATTGATCTGGCTAAAGCGGGATGTGGAAGTGGCCTGCTGTTGCCGAGGGTGGGCAGGTAGATGCCAGCATGGCAGCAGCTGGGTTCCACTGCTGTGGCTGGGCCAGGGTGGTCTCCACAGGGGCTTTGGAGCCTGGTACCGTGAGTATGGCTCACCAGCACCTCAAATACATATCCCTAGCCTTGCTGGTGGTCCAGATGCCTCCCTCATCCTCAGTATCCGCTACACCCACACGCTGCCTGGGGACTGCTTCTCTGCCGATGCTGCTGTGGTCATGGCCAAGGTACTCAAAGGTCCCATCTGCCTGCCCTGGCTGGTGTGGCTCAGTGGTTAGAGCATTGGCCCATGCGCCAAAGGGTCATGGGTTCAATTCCCAGTCAAGGGCATATACCTGGGTTGCAGGTTCTATCCCCAGGCCCAGTTGGGGCACGTGTGGGCGGCAACAAATCAATGAGTCTCTCTCACGTCCATGTTTCTCTCTCTCTCCCTCCCTCCTTCCCTTCCAGTCTCTCTAATAATCAATGGAAAAAAATATCCTCAAAAAGGAGAAACATCTGTAACCAAAATAAATTAATAGAAAAATAAATAAAATAAATAAATAAATACCAACAGTTCTACTTCTAAAAAAGAGAGAAAAGAAAAAATATCCTCAGGTAAGGATTAACAAAAAAAAAGTCTCCCCTGCCTGCTGCTGTTCCTGACACAGAGGAAGGGTGTGAGCCAGGGAGGGAGGTGCACCAGAGCTGGGGGATAGGACTCTGCGTGCGTGTGTGTGTGTGTGTGTGTGTGTGTGTGTGTGTACGTACACCTGCACTGACAGGCAGGGCTTGCTGGGGGGTGTCTCTGTGTCTGAAACTGCCCGGGAAGTGTGAATACAGCCAGGCTGCCTCGTTCCTCCAGCTGTGAGTAGCTGTATCCACTTTTATGCCCCAGAACCCTTGGCAGCTGGCAAGAGGGGAATGTGGAGTGAGACTGTCTATGCCCACAAGTAGCAGGTGACCCTTACATGATGATTTACTTATTTCTCTTTGATTTTTTTATTATGGAAAATTTCAAACACAAAATCTGAGAGAATGATAAAATAGTGAACTATCCATGTACCTATCACCCAGATTCAACAATTATCAACTCATGGGCACTCTGCCATTCAGCAGCACCAGTGGTTATCCACTCACTGCCAGTCTATGTGTCTGCCTACCTACGCCCCACCTTATTATACTGAAGTACAGTAAGTCCTCACTTAACGTCATCCATAGGTTCAGTGACTTTACATGAAATGATGTATAATGAAACCAGCTTTACTATAGGCTAATTGATACAAATGAGTCAAGTTCCTGGGCATGTCATAAACAGTTATAACACAGTGACATTGAACAAAACAATGTTATTTGAGGACCTGCCCCATGTCCCACATGAAGTATTATTTTGAAATAAATCCCCCTTATTATCTTGAATATATGTTTTGGTACATTTAAAAAAATAACTGTAATATCTAAAATTTTACATCAGAATATTATCAGTAATTTTAAAATCTAAAATAATCAAACATCCAGTCTCCTCCCCCCAAAAAACTGGCTAAAGCTGTTAGCCCCACCCTAGTAATCACCTGAGACCCCACCCAACCCAACTTGCAGGCCCACCCAAGCTCTTTTCCAAACACATGGCCTATTTTGCATGTTTCATACTTTCCTAAAATCTCTGAAACAAACAGCATCTGGCTTCAGCTTACCCTATACCTCTTGCTAAGTGGCCTCAGGCCCGGCACTAGCAGCAGCCAGCCTCAGTTTGCAGCTTGCCCTCTCCCAGGCACCTCCAAGCCCAGCACAAGTAGCAGCCATCTGCAGATCGCTCTCCAGCTCATGTCTGGTGGCCCTGGGCAGGGCACAGGTGGTGGCTGACCCTTGCACCTCCCAGGAGGCCCCAGAGCCAGTGCACCTGGTGGACAGCTTCAGACCATGCAGGATTACAACCCAACCACCTCCACGAATGCCACTCCAGGAGTGGACTGTACAGGCACCAAAGCAAGCCCTGCTCCCTGGGTCGGCCCCTTTATAGCTGATCCTCCACAGTAGTAGCAGTCTGTCCTTGCAGCTAATTGGCCTGGGAGTCAACCCCTCCCAGTGATGTGCCAACAACAATCAAGGCTCAACTACAAAAGGACAGAGCACACAGCCTACACCGGGGTGCACCTGGAGTACCCAGCTCCGGTAACCAAGGAGGCTGCACCATTGGACCCCACAGAACACCTACTACCAAGTATGGGAGACATAACAGCTCTACCTAATACATGGAAACAAACACAGGGAGGCAGCGAAAATGAGGACGCAAAGAAACAGGTCCCAAATGAAAGAACAGGAGAAATCTCCAGAAAAAGAACTAAATGCAATGGAGGCAAGCAAACTACCACATACAGAATTTGAAACAATGGATATAAGGATGCTCAAGGAACTTAGTGAGAACTTCAACAGCAAAAAAAAGACATGGAAACCATAAAAAGGAACCTGTCAAACTACAAGAATGAAATGAAATGAAAAATAAATGACAAGAAATTAACAATAGAGTAGATGAAGCAGAGAATCAAACCATCAATTTGGAAGATAGGAAGTAGAAAACACCCAGTCAGAACAGCAAAAAGAGAATCCAAAAAATGAAGAGTGTAAGGAGCCTCTGGGACAACTTTAAGCATACCAACAGTCACATCATGGGGATGCCAGAAAGAAGAGAGAGAGCAAGAATTGAAAACTTATTTGAAAAAATAATGATGGAAAATTCCCTAACTTGGTGAAGGAAACAGACATACAAGTCCAGGAAGCACAGAGAGTCCCAAACAAGATGAACCCAAAGAGGCCCACACCAAGACACATCATAATTAATGCAGAAGATTAAAGACAGAGAATCTTAAAAGCAGCAAAAGAAAAGCAGTTAGTTACCTACAAGGCAACTCCCATAAGACTGTCAGCTGATTTCTCAACAAACTTTGTAGGCCAAAAGGCATTGGTAAGAAATATTCTAAGTGATGAAAAGCAAGGACCTACAACTAAGATTATTCTACCCAGCAAAGCTATTATTCAAAATTGAAAGACAGATAAAGAACTTTCCAGACAAGAAAAAGCTAAAGGAGTTCATTACCAACAAACCAGTATTATAAAAAATGTTAAAGGATCTTATTTATGAAGAAGAAAAGGAGGAGGAGGAACAAAAATGTGAATAATAAAATGGCAACAAGTACGTATCTATCAACAGTTAGTTTAAATTCAAATGGATTAAATGCTCCAATAAAAAGACGGAATGGATAACCAAACAAGACCCATATATATTGTGTCTACAATAGACTCACTTCAGATCCAAGGACACATACAGGCTGAAAGTAAAGGAATAGAAAAAGGTATTTCATAAAAATGGAAACAAAACAAAACAAAATAAAGCTGAAGTAGCAATACCAGTACCAGATAAAATAGACCATAAAACGAAGGCTATAACAAGAGACAAACAAGGACCCAGCAACTACGTTTCTGGGTATTTGTCTGAAGAAACCCAAAACACCAAATCACAAGGACATATACATCCATATGTTTATTGCAGCTCTATTTACAATGGAAGTAACCTAAGTGCCCATCAATAGATGAATGGATTAAGAAGAAGTGGTGCATATATACAATGGAATATGACTCAGCCATAAAAAAGAATGAAATCTTGACATCTACAACAACATAGATAAGCGGAGAGCAGCAGATCAACCTGTGGGTCACAACCCCTCTGGGGGTCGAACAACCCTTTCACAGGTGTCGCCTAAGACCATCAGAAAACACATATTTCTGATGGTCTTAGGAACCGAGACACCGATCCTCTATCCATCTCCAGGCAGGTCCGCCCACATGCAGATATGCCCACATACAACATGAGGAACTGTATTAAAGGGTCATGGCATTAGGGAGGTTGAGAACCACTGACCTAGAGGGTATTATGTTAAGTGAAATAAGTCAGACAGAGAAAGACAAATGCCAGATGATTTCACTTATATGTGGAATCTAAAAATCAAACAAACAAAATAGACCCAGAGACATAGAAAGGTACGGTTCAGACTGACAAACCTCAGAGGAGAGGGCGGGGGGGGGGGCGGGGGAATTGATGAGATAAACCAAAGACTTATGAACTTATATGCATGTATGCATAACCAATGAACAAAGACAACAATGCTGGGGAGGAGGGTGTCTAGTGGGGGGGGGGGGAGAGGAGAAACATCTGTAACAAAAATAAATTAATAAAAATTGAGAAAAAAAAGAAAAAGAAACAACAGAAAGACTCATAGATACAGAGAATATTTTGACAGTTGCCAGATGGGAGGGGGTTTGGGGGAATGGGTGAAAAAGGTGAAGGATTTAGAAGTATAGATTGGTAGTTACAGAATAGGCATGGGGGTGTAAAGGAATATAGTCAATAATATTGTAAATATTGTATTAACTCTATGATGTCAGATGGTACTAGATTTATCAGGATGATCACTTCATAAGTCATATAAATGTCCAATCATGAGGCTGTACACCTGAAACAAATACAATATTGTACATCAGCTTAATCTAAATTTTTTTAAATCATGTGAAAAAAAGAAAATTAACAGAACAAATAAACAGAAAAGAGTGGACGCAGGAGGTCAGTTCAGAAGTTGTGTACATAACCCAGGTGAGAGGTCTGGTGAGAGATCAGGGTGAGGGTGGAGAAGGTAGAAAAAGGTGCACTTGGAGTGTGTTTTGAAGGTGTTGCTGGATCAGATTGGGGGAGGCAGTGAAGGGAAAGAGAGGAATTGGAGATGCCTCCTTGGTTCTTGGTCTAGACACTAAGTGAATTGTAGTGCTATTAACTGAGATGAGGAAAACTGGAGAGGTGCCAGCTGAAAAAGTGAGCTCTCCTCACTGTAGGGTACATATAGAGTCACAGCTGAGTTTTGCTTTATCAGGAAAACCCAGCCAAAGTAATCTTGAGAAAGAAGTACAAAGCTGGAGACACCACACTATAATTCAAACTATATTACAAAACTATAATAATCAGAACAATATGGTATTGACTTAAAAACAGACACTGCACAGCAAAGGAATCCATCAACAAATGAAAAGGCAACTGAGTGGAAAAAATATTTGCAAATCATATATCTGATAAGGGGTTAATATCTAAAATATAGAAAGAATACATACAATTCAATAGCAAAAAAAAAAAAGCAATCTGATTTTAAAATGGGCAGATATGAATAGACATTTTTCTAATAAAGACATACAGATAGTCAACAGGTGCATGAAAAGATGCTCAATATCACTAATCATCAGGGAAATTCAAATAAAAAATCCAAAAGAAAATTAAAACACTACCTCAAAAAGATATATGCACTCCCAAGTTCATTACAGCATTATTTACTATAACCAAGCTATGGAAATAACCTTAGTGTTCATCAATGGATGAGGGGATAAAGAAGGTATACGTGGCGGGGCAAAAGTAGGTTTACAGTTGTGAGTATGCAAAAGACAGAATTTGTTCTTATATTGTTATTTATTCATTGTTGTATGATTTTCCATACAAACAACTCTAAACCTACTTTTGCCCCACCCTGCATATATGATGCATACAAGTTCCTTAGCTCACATATATCATTCAGCCATAAAGAGAATGAAACCTTGCTATTTGTGACAACATGGTGGACCTTGGGAACATTATGCTAAGTGAAATAAGTCAGTCAGAGAAAGGCAAATACACTATGGTCTCATTTATATGTAGAATCTAAACAACAAAGAGAAAATGTTAAAAAATAAGCTCATAGCTACAGAGAGCAACTGGTGGTTGCCAGACAGAGGGGGAAACGGAGGGTGTGGAGGATGAACTGGGTGGAAGGGGTCAAAGGTACACACTTCCAGTTACAAAATAAATAAGCCCCGGGGATGTCGTGTACAGCATGGAGACTGTAGTTATAATTCTGAATTGCATATTTGAAAGTTACTAAGAGAGTAGATCTTAAAAGTCCTCATCACAAGAAAAAAATTGTAACTATGAATGGTGATAGATGTTAACTAGATTTATTCTGGTGATCATTTCACAGTATATATATATAGATATCGAATCATTATGTTGGACACCCAAAACTAATATAATGTTATTTGTCAATTATACCTCAATAAGAAAGGAAGGAAAAGGAAAATCCATAGCATTTGTGCGTGGCAGGGCCAGGGCCATCAGTCAGGATGGAGACCCCTACCTCCCGTCAGTCCACTAGGCTGTGCTGGACTGCAGCTTAACAAACCCTTCTGGGATCCTGCTGGGTTTGCTTAAATGACTATTTTAAGAAGACAAAAGAGTATTACTCTTTTTGTCAGAATTCATTAATAGAGTTATTATGTAGGGGAAACATTGTCATGCTGTCAAAGTATGATGTCTTTCCGATCTTTTTAAATTGGTGTCCTGCAAAATGGATCAGCAGTACACAGAGAAGGAGTAAAGAAGTCCTTGTCTCTCTCTGTGTGCTCGACTTTGAAAGGAAGTAACACCCAGCTGGGACTCCCACTGAGACAGCTGTGAGGGCTGGGTTCACAAGCTTCATGAAACTGACTACAGTTGCTTGTGGACTAAGGGACGTGTGTATTTGTGTACTAGTGCTCAGATGTGATTAGGATGTCACTCGTCACCCACTGGGGGCAGGACACTGCTAGGCATGATACAAAGACATTTTAAAAGAATGGTGACATGGTTTGCATCATCTAGACACTCATAATCCAAAGAAGGAAAGATTGCCATCTCCCCGGACACTCAGACACATGCAGGGGACACACACGCAGTGTGTACTAACTCTGGTGTATGTTTCAGCCCTCTGGCATCTACATCTGCATGGGGAAATGCTGCGTGGAAAAACCCAGAGCCACTGTTCGCCTAGCCTAGAATAGTGCCTGGTTTCTAGCAGACGTTCAACAATTTTTGTTGAATGAATTCATGACATGAAAAGAATTACCACAAGTGTCATACATTTTTTAACATACGTCTAAAAATGTGATATTAGGATTTAGATGGTGACTATCACAGTGTTTGATAGAGATCTACTTTTCTATTTTATTTATTTTTAATTTTTTCAATTACAGTTTGACATTCAGTATTATTTTATTTTAGCTTTAGGTGTACAGCACAGTGGTTAGACATGTACATAATTTAAGAAGTGATCCCCCGGGTAAGTCTAGTACCCGCCTGGCACCATACATAGTTATATGTCAATACATATATTATTGACTATATTTCCTATGCTGTACTTTACATCCCATGACTGTTTTCTAAGTATCAATCTGTACTTCTTACTCCCTTCACCTTTTTCACCCAGCTCCCTACCTCTCCTCTCTGGCAACCATCAGTCTGTTCTCTGTATCTATGAGTCTGTTTCTGTTTTGTTTGTTCATTTATATTTTCTTTAGATTTCACATAAATTGAAATCATATGGTATTTGTCTTTCTCTGTCTGACTTACTTCACTTATAATACCCTCTAGGCCCATCCATGTTGTCGCAAATGGTAAGATTTCATTCTTTTTATGGACAAATAACATTCCATTTATATATGTACACATCTTCTTTATCCATTTGTCTATTGATGGGCACCTGGGCTCCTTCCATATCTTGGCTATTGTAAATAATGCTGCAGTGAACACAGGGGTGCATATGGTCTTTCAAATTAGTGGTTTGGATTTCTTCAATTATGTACCCAGAAGTGGAATTGCTGGGTCATAAAGTAGCGCTATTTTATAATTTTCTGAGGCACCTCCCTACTGTTTGCAATCCCACAAATGACAGAGATGTACTTGATAACCAAATTCAACCCAGGAAGGATTTGTTGTAGCTGCCATGTGCCCGCGTGAGATCCAGGGAGGGAGCTCAGCCAGGACAGCTGCGGCGTGCAGCGTGGTTCGGCTGCCGTGGTGCCCGCATGGGATCCAGGGAGGGAGCTCAGCCAGGACAGCTGCGGCGTGCAGCGTGGTTCGGCTGCCGTGGTGCCCGCGTGGGATCCAGGGAGGGAGCTCAGCCAGGACAGCTGCAGCGTGCAGCGTGGTTCGGCTGCCATGTGCCCGCGTGGGATCCAGGGAGGGAGCTCAGCCAGGACAGCTGCGGCGTGCAGCGTGGTTCGGCTGCCGTGTGCCCGCGTGGGATCCAGGGAGGGAGCTCAGCCAGGACAGCTGCGGTGTGCAGTGTGGTTCGGCTGGCCTGCGGCGCCCCTGGTCAGAAATACATGTCTGTAGTTCCCCAAATTAGACATTTCTGGGGAGATGGTGAGCAGGGAGTGCAGCAGGGTTTTTGTCCGTGGTGAGCGCACTGTGAGGAGCCCTCGCCCAGGCCACAGGGCAGCCTCTCTGTGGGACCTACGTCCAGTGAGGACACGCAAGGCCATCCCCATCTAACCACGCTTCGCTTTCCTTCCTGATGTCTCTGGTCATCAGAGACAAGCCCCCACCCCCACCTTGATTACCTGTTCCCTTTGTCTTCGGCTGAGTTCCTTAGAAGCAAAGTGTGAGACAGGGATCTCAGAGCACATGGACTGCTGGAGAGCTGTGCTCCGAGAAAACCCAGACGGGCGTGAGGGAAGCAGATAGGGAGATGGCAGGGCGGCTGGGGCCAGAGCTGAGACTCACTAGAGAGCTCTTCCCGATAACCTGACAAGTGGGCCACCGTCTTAATCTCAGGGGAGGAAACACTGCCTCCACAATGCAAAGCTGCCTACCGAGGGTGCTAGCTCTTTCCTGGTGTTAGGAATTGCAAGGTGTGACCGTCTGTCCTTTACTTTGGAAGAAGTGTTTGTCTTGCCTTAGCCCACTGGAGCCCTGAAAATGTGATCGATGTGCTGGGCCCCATCACTCAGCTCTGGAGCACGCGTCTTCCCAAGGCCTCCAGCTCACTTGCCCGCTTTTTGCTCATCCAGTTGGATTAACATGATTTCGTCAATGTGGTGGACCAGTGAGATGCTCTGCAAATGTTCAATGGCCTGTGTTCCTTCAGACTCGACTCTGACAGAGAGCAGAAGCATTACGTGGCCCTGGGGCAAGGTTCGATGAGTAATGTCCGTCCCATGTGTTTTCAGCCTCCGTTTTGATTGGCACGGAGAAGAATCCAGTTGCCCACTTCATAGCCGCACAGCTCACACCAGTGCCAGCGTTCAGCTGCTCTAGTGAAGGTCACCACATTAGGAACACAGCCTGCTGTTTGGTCACATGTGTGGTGGAGCAGTGACTTCCACCATGACCCTTCTGGTTTTCTTGGGGGCCAGACGGAGAATGAATGAGGCTAGGATGAGGACCATCAGCCTTGGGTCCTTTAAGTCCTTGAGAGTGGTGCTAACCTCTACCATTGCTTCTAGGATACAATAGTGTTTGTGATTTGCTATCTTACCTGGGGCGGAGGGGACAGTTCACGGACTGCTTCCTGACTTTCCTATACAACAGTTGTTACTCCTCAGGTGAAGGAACCAATGTGAGGGTTCTGCCGGTTGCCAAGTACATCCATTCTGATCACGTTTATGAATTAAGGGAATAATCACTGAGGCCCATGGACTCTGCAGACCCGCTTTGATTTGAACCTGGGCCAGGACTCCATTTACTACCTGACCCCACTGTGCTCCTGCTCTAACAGGGGGTGCATGATAGTGCTTAGTACCAGATACTGGGTATCAGAAGGTATGTTCATACTTTATTTTCATTCATGTTTGATTGCCCCGATCTGTCATTGTCTCAACTTCAAAGCATCAGTGCTGCTCTACAGTACAGGACAACTCTGCGGGGTGATTATGTTCCAATCACCCCGCAGAGTTGTCCTGTCTAGAGGTCCAGAGCTTTAGTACTGCACACCAGTCAGTTACTGGCCCTTGTCGGGGGTGGGCAGTGTCAGTCTCACGCCTCATCAGCTTTCATGAACCACCTGTAGAGTTTAAACCTAGAATTTAAACAGAATGAGGAAGAGACAAAGGTTGGATAGGATAGAAAAAGAGATGTGCCTTATCCTCTTCCCCTTAGAGCTTGTGCTCAGGACAAAACAGAATAGGCAAGGCAAAAAGGCTGGTCAGTCATCAAAAAGAAGATATGCTTAAAGTAGTGTTTTAAGCTAAATGTCTAGTAAACTGAAAAGCTGGGTTTTCTTCTGCCTCAGTGAAAGCCCTTTCTGGAGTCCTCCTCAAACCCAATGAGAGGTCACTGTAGACGTGCTCAGTAATGACAATTTCTTTATTTTTTTTTAATTTACATATAGTTATTAAGCCTCAAGAAGCGTTTCTTATTGTTCACTATTTCTATATTGTTGTAGAATTACAGGGTTCCTGATCTTCTTTAGACACTGACCAGTAAATCTTCCATTGTTTTCCACATTACTCAGAAAAGAAAAGAATCCAATGAAAGAGTAAAATCACCCATTTTTCTAGAACTGAGGAGTAATTTAATGTTCTTGGGAAATCTGTGACTAATTAATTTCATTTAAATAATCAGCACTTATAATCAAGTTAAGTTGCTATGGCTTAAGCATTTTGATTTGCTTCTTAATGAAATAATTTTACCAGAACATATATAAAATTTTCAGCTTTAAATAATATTGACAACCTGTTCTTGACTTCTTTATTATCCAATTATGAGGGCTTTTAGAATGTTTATAAGCATCACAGTTTTTAAAATGAAAATGTCAAGTTTAATACTGTTTCTCATTTATCGTAACAGAAACCCAAATTACATAGCACAACCAACCCAAAAGTGTTAGCTTCTGAACTCCTGTATTTTAATCCTGCAAAGAGTAAATGACTTGTTAATGCTTTCAGAAAAGACCTGGAATATTTATTAGCGAGAGAGCAGAACCATCACCTGCTACAGGTTCGTCCTGGCTGTGAACAATGTCCTGCTACCAGGGAGGTAGAACACTGACGAACACTGTCCTTCTGTATGTGAGATACTGCAAATGTACCGAAAAGTACAAGACATTATGTCATGACAACCATGTGCTCATTATCTAAGTTTAATAAACCTTAACATCTTGCTACATTTGCTTTAGATATTTTATTTCAAAAATAAATATTTTGGCCCAGCGGGTGTGGCTCAGTGGATTGAGCGTCACCCCATGGACTGAGAGGTCCTGGTTCCATTCCCGGTCAGGCCACATGCTGGGGTTGAGGACTTGAGCCCCAGTAGGGGGCATGCAGGAGGCAGCCGATCGATGTTTCTCTCTCACATCACTGTTTCTCTCTCTCCCTTCCTCTCTCTAAAAAGTCAATAAAAACATATTTTAAAAATAAATAAAAAGAAAATATTTGGGGTAAGGTGAAGCCCCCTGTTTACCTCTCCATGATCTTAGGGCCATGGCTCCCAAGAAGAAACCTACTCTGCATCTGTAAATTGGGGTTTCTCTTCCATCATTTCTCTAGTCATCATTTGTTTATGTATATGAAGGCTATTGACTTGTCTTTTAATTTTAAATCTTGCTACCCTACTAGATTTTTACACTGAGTCAGTTTTATCATTAACCTTTGATTTTTCTAGAGCTTTCCAGTTATACTATCTTATCATGTAAATATAGAGTTTTACTTCTTTACCAAATCTTTTGCTGCTAACTAATTTCTCTTTTCTTACTGCATTGGCCAATACTACTAGTACAGATTTGAACAGTCATAGAGATAAGAAGTATCCTTGTCTTGTTCCTAATTTGAATGGAAATTCTTCTAGTGTTTCCACACTAAGCAAAATAATAGCTTTAGCATTAATTTTTTTTTATCATGTTAAGGTGTTTTATCATGTTAAGAAAATGTTCTTCAATTTCTGTTTTCTTCAGTGCTGTTAACAGGAATGGATACTGAATTTTTGTCAAAGGCTTTTTTAGCATCTGTGGAGATGATTATATTTTTTCCCTTTGATCTATCACTATTGATTTACTAATATTGAAAAAACTTAAAAAGACTAAGATAAATCCTAATTGGTCATGGTGTATTATTTTCTTTATGTGGAATTGGGCTCTGCAAATATTTTATTTAGTTCTTTGCATCACTATTCATGAGTGGCAATGGTCTACAGTTTTCTTTTTTTTTTTTTTTCCTAGTTTTTTTGGAGAGTCTTCATCAGGTTTAGGTATCAAATGTAGGTCATACTCTATTAAAAGAATTAGGAAGTTTTTCTTTAATTTTGTATTAGTATTTTGAACTAGTTTTCTATTTGCCGCTGTAATAAATCACTACAAACTTAATGACTTAAAACAGCACAATCTTATTACCTAATAGTTATGGATATCAGAAGTCCACAGTGGGTCTCACTGAGCTGAAATCAAGATAATGGCAGGCTGTGTTCAACTATGGAGGCTCTAAGGGAAAATCTTGTTTTTTTGCCTTTGCCAGCTTCTAAGGGGCACCCATATTCCTTGGTTCATGGCCTCCTCCCATCTTTAAAGATCCCGTTTTTCTTTTATGACATCTTTCTGACATCAACTCTCCTGCCTTCCTCTTGCACATTTAAAGACACTAGACCCTCCCAGATAATCCAGGATCATCTCCCCATCTCAAGGTCAGGTGATCAGTAGCCTTAATTCTACCTGCATCCTTCTCTCCATTTTGCCATGTAACCTAACATAGCCATAGGTTCTGGGTATTCAAACATAGACGTCTTTCAGGGAAAGGGGGGCATTATTCTGCCTGCCACAATCTTCAATGGCCCAGAGCAATTTACAGAACACTGGAACTATCTGATCTTCAAAGGTTTAGTAAAAGAACATGATGAAAATATCTGAGCTTGATGCTTTCTCTGGGTGGTTGTTCTTTAATAATTATCTCAGTATCTTCTGTGGAAATTTGGTCTGTTTAAACTTTCTCTCTTTGATGGGCTCAATTTGGGTAATCAATGTGTTTTTAAAGAAAATTATCCATTTAATATAGGATATTAAATTTATTTGTATAGAGCTCTGCAATGTAGCCTCTTGATTTTCAGTTCTTTTTTTCTGTTTCCCCCTTGTCATTTCTTGCTTTGTTTGTGCTTTCTCCCTTTTTTCTTGTTCAAGTTAGCTAGTGGTTTGCTATTTTTGTTGTTGTTGAGTTTTTTCAATTAAGAAATGTTTGGAGATATGGACATATGTAGATACTGTTGTCTTCCTTCTTTCTCTTTTTTAAATCTCTACAGTATCTATAGAATAGCCCTCCTTTACCTTTAGGACATGTATTGGCCTTCAGTCATTTATCCATTAACCCAATAAATATTTATCCAGTTCTGCTCTGTGCTAGACACTGTGAAAAGTAGAGAATACAGCAGGGAGAGAACCATCAAAATCCCAACCTAACTGCGAGTACATTCTAACAGAAGGAGATGAACAACCAACAAGCAAGGTAAGTGCCTTGGAGAAGGAAAAAATCAGGGAAAATGGTATAGGGAGCACTGGGGGAGGAGAGGGTGTGTTGTAGATTTACAGAGTCTTAAGGAATGCTAACTGATGAGGTGGCGGTGGTGGGGGAACAAGGCATGGGTATCTGAGGAAAGGGTATTCCAGGCACAAGGACCAGTCAGCACAAAATGCCTCTGGTGGGAAAACACTTGTGGAAGTACAGCAAGAGGCCAGGGTGACTGGGTGTGGTCAGTGATGGGGAGAGTACTGGGTCGTGAGATCAGAGAGGTCACAGAAGACCATCCAGGAAGCCATTGAAAGGACTTTGGCTTTCATTCTGAGTAAGAAGAGAAGTCACTGGAGGCTAGAGGATAAGGGAGAGACATTCTCTGACCTTTATTTATAAAGTTTCTCCCAGTCTAATTTGTTAAGACTAGACTGGAGGGAGGGGCAAGGGTAGATACAGGGACATCAATTGGCAGGCTGTTGCCACAATCCAGGTGTTGTTGCATATTAGCAGGCTCTCTATGTCCTAGCGTTCTTCAATTTTAACTAGGGTAAGTCCACTTAACTGTTCATGTATTTAATATTAACTGGTTCTATGTGCCCTGCACTGTGCTAAGTGATAAGGATATAGGCAGATATAGTCACTGCTTTCATGGAAGACAGACATTAAGCAGATCACGTGACTGTTGAGTTGACATGGTGAGAAATGCCACAGAAGAGGAGCAGAGGTTTCTGGGAGAACCTCAGTCTGGTTGAGAGGTTGGGGACTGGTAAGAAGCCATATGCTGAGATCAGTGACATGTTTCTCCTGTTTCTGCTGTGACCCCAGTCTATTCTTGGGGAGCCTATTTCACCACAGGATCATAGGGAGGATCAGGGCATGGAAGAGACTAGATTGGGCATAGACACCATTCTAATGTCCTTATCCTTTCTTCCTTTCTGTACAATGGCAGGGACACTATTGATTGATATTCAGCTAATGGCCCATGTAATCACCCTCTCATCTGATATATGTCAATAGACGGGCACCTTGGAGCTTTACCAAGTGCTTCCCATCTCTGTGTCTGAGTCCACCTGCCAGCTATCCAATCTTGTCCAACTAGCAAAGATCATTGTAAATCCCACTTCTCTTATGAGAGTAGTCAATTCTTCTGAATATAACGTAGAAACTTAAAGATGATACCTGCCTGCAATCATCCTAGTCATTGACCTAAATGAAAAAAATTAAATAAAAGTACTGTTGCCCTAGCTGGAGTGGCTCAGTTGGTTGAGCGTCAGCCCATTCACTGAAGGGTCTCAGGTTCGATTCCCAGTTAGGGCGCATACCAAGTTGTGAGTTTGATCCCCAGTCAGGGCACATGTGGGAGGCAACTGATTGATGTTTCTCACATCAATATTTCTCTCTCTCTCTCTCTCTCTCTCTCTCTCTCTCTCTCTCTCTCTCTCTCTCTCTCTCCCCCTTCCTCTTTCTAAAATGAATTTAAAAAAAAAAAAAAAAGTACTGTCAAAGACTTAACAGACTACAAAGAAAGTTGTCCTACAGAAGTAGCAATCTTCTACTTGGGTATTACAGAAAAGTGACATTTTTATGGTTCTCTTTTGAAAAATATCTAAAAACAGAACAGTACATATGTCATTTGTTTTGTTCCCTTAACATTTTAAATCTTGGTGATCACATCAAAGGCATTTTAGAACATCTATTGTCTGCATGCAGGTGACTGTAGCCACCAATCACTTCCAGGTTAAAGATGTCTGCTTTGTGTTTTCCCTTTCCAGCCCATTCCCACCTCATTTAAATCTCTAGGTGGATCCTGTTTGTAGGCTACACATATTTTCCTGGCGATCGCTTTGCTGAACTCCACTGTAAGACCTCCAGCTCGTATTTCAGATGCATGGAAAAAGGAGGGGCGTGGAGGGTGGAGCCACAATAAACACATGGTTGCCATGAGGCTCTCTCATGATCGTTTTTCCTGGTTTTCTTTGGAAATAAATAGTGAGACATAAGTACAATTTTTATGTTGTTGACCTCCTGCAAATGGCCCCTTGGCTCATAAACTACATGAAACACCAAAGTTCCCCTGCCAAGAAGCCACCTTGACTTAGACTCCTGTGTGGTCCCATCCCTCATCACCTCCAGGAATGGTCACTGAGACCTGTTCTCAAGGCAGATTGCTAGTGTTATGTGTGCAAACGTGAGTGAGGCACAGTAAGGGGGCCGTGGGGAGGGGGACACAGATGTAAACAATGATTAATACATGAAGCAGAATGTCATTAGCAAGAACAAGTATACAGAATGACAGGAAATCACAGGAAAGGAGAAAATGCACTCTGAACAGGAGGATCAGGCAGAGGAGCAGAAGTGATGTTGACAGGAACCAGCGCTCAGCTTGAGCAGGAGGAGACTTGAGTCTGACAGAGGTGATCGGGAGACGGGGATGGGTAAGGAACTCCAAGTTGAAGGAAGACAAATAGAAATACAATTGAACATTGTGACATTGATTTATGCACATGGCGTCTACTATGTCAGTTTAAAGGCGTTTGTACGTTGGTTTGTAAATATACAGTAAAAACAAATTAAAAACGTGTTGCAGTTGGAGGCTCTTATTCCAAGATCTGAGAGTGTGGGGCAATTTCATAAGTATGTTTGAATATCCTTTCACATTTTCATATGCTCAGGTTCCTCATGCAGATTATAAACTTACAAATTTAGGATTATGTAGGCCTTACAGAAAAAAAGGGCTCAACGATTATACTATACTTCATAAGCACAGTAGCCAAGGACACAAGTTTCCGAGTCAGATCTGAGTTCAAGACCCCACTCGATCATTTCCTAGCTTTGTTTACACCTCACAGGTTGTGCAGCCTTTGAGCCTCAGTTTTCTCATCTGCAAAATGGGGTGATAATGGGGCTTATTTCACACTGTTTTGTGAGAGTTACATGAGATACTACATGCAAGACCTAAGCACGGTGACTCGCTTCTGTTAATGATCAGTTAATGTTCATGCAGTGTTTATAAGGCTTTCTCTGAAGAGATATACCAGTAGACCTTCATATAACCTCTGAACGCTCATTCCTCTTCCAATGCAGTAAAACGTGCCAAGAATAAAAACCATTTCGAACTTTTAAAAATATTAGGAACCAGAATGTCCCAGATTTCATCAGCCTGTGCGGTCACTGCTTCCTTCTATGCCAAATCACAACAGTCTAAATCCCCATTCTATATGTTGCCAAGAAGTTCAGGTTTTTGTTTTTTGTTTTTTCATATACAAGCACTTTGGGGACTCCTTCGAAATTTTTATGTCAGAAGGTACCTGCCCACCTAAGCCTTGGCTTGCTATATGTTATACAATCCAGTTTATCTCCCTCAAAGGGAACTTCATTGAGCAATTTTTCACTTCTAAGAGCCCCAGAGAAGGAACTGTTACTTTCTCACTCCATCCTAGGCCCCATACTGGGTTTCCTAGTGACCTCTTCCAAGGATGTTTTGTCTGGGAAAAATCACTTCCTTCAAAGGACCTCTCATCCCTACCAAGTAGCCCTCAAAAGACAGAAAACAGCCCTAGATTTGGTATCTAATTTCCATTCTCAGCTAGAAGAAACCAAGGATCCTAGAGGGGAAAGCTGGTCCTAGATTTGTAGCAAGAAATATTCCAGAGGAGCCTAGAATACCATGTTAGGTCAGAGAGCAAAGAAGGTGGACTAATGAGTTGTGTCAAAAGGACACAGGGACCAGCAAGAAGCCACTCCCATTGGCTAAAGATGAGATAAACTGAGCATCTAAAAGGAATAATAAACACAGTTGATTAAAACATTGTGTATATTGACAAAAACATGAGCTCATAATAATGTTTCCAAAAAGTGAGAGAAAGCAAACAACCTCATGAGATACCATCGCAACACCCAGTCTCTATTCAGAAAATTGGCCTTTAAAGGAAAGGAATAAGCATGTACCCTGTATTTCCCATATAAACTGTATTGCCGGGAAATGACATCACCCTAGTTGATGATAAAAAATTCCTTCCTCATATAAAAATTCCAGTTAATAAATGCAAAAGGATGATGGAATCAGAACATGGTGTTGCGACTCCCAGTGAAATAACTGATTCAGGTAATAATCATTAACAAGTGAAATCATTAGATGAAAGGTTGATGGGGAACTTTACGATGGAGATGAGACTCCCACATCTGATCGATGATAGCCCCACTAACAGTGGAACACCCAGACATTGTGTGCTTCCTTCTGCGATCTGATAGGATGCCCACAACATTACGTCTGAGGTGTAGTTGCCCAAATAAATTGAGCCTGAGTCTCATCCAGTCTCAAGAACTAAACTTCACTTTTAGGGATGTAGGAAAAAGTGACATGACACTACAAGGAAGGAAGGAGGCAAATCCAGAGTGTGGGACATTCTCCAAGCCAGCCCACTCAGTTTCTGAGCAAGCCAGTGGCAGGAAAGGGAGGGGTGGGAACTGCTGTTGATAAAGAGGCCTAAGAGACTTAACACTTAATGTGATATGTGGACCTAGTTTGAGCCTTGATTCAAGAAAACCAACAGTATGGTAGGAATACAGATTGGTGCAGCCACTACGGAAAACAATATAGAGGTTCCTCCAAAAATTAAAAATGGAACTGCCTTATGACCCAGCAATTCTACTTCTGGGTATGTATCTGAAGGAACTCAAAACACTAGCTCAAAAGAATACACGCACCTCTGTGTTCACTGCAGCATTATTTACAATAGCCAAGCTATGGAAGCAACCCAAGTGCCCATCAATAGACAAAAGGACACAAAAGTTGTGGTACATATATACAATGGAATATTACTTGGCAATAAAAAAGGGTAAGATCTTACTATTTACAACAGTATGGATGGACCTAGAGGGTATTATGCTAAGTGAAAAAAGTTAGAGAAATACAAATACCATATGATTTCACTTATATGTGAAGTCTAAAGAACAAAATAAACTAACAAAAAAAATGAAACAGATTCATGGATACAAAGATCAGACTGATGGCTGCCAGAGGGGAGGGAGGTTGGGGGGGCTGGGTGAAAAAGCTGAAGGGATTAAGAAATACAAATTGGTCGTTACCTAATAGACATGGGGATGTAAAGTACAGCATAGGGAATATAGTCGATAATATAACTATGTGTGGCGTCAGGTGGGTACTGTAAATATCAAGGTGAAAACACTTTGTGAAGTGTGTGATTATCAAACCACTATGCTATACACCTGAAACTAATACAAAATAATACTGAACGTTGGCTGTAATTGAAAAAAATATATGCACGTGCTAAAAAAAAGTAGTAAGTTTTTGTTAATGTGGCTGCTTTCAAACCTTGAAATGTGATCCAGTCCTTTGCATCATTTGCTCTCCATGCAGTGAAATGTGCTATTTCCAAGCGTCTGATTCCTGGCCGCTATTTATGCTTTCCTATTTTAAGTTAACCTTGGTACTTACCAATTGGAAAAACTATTTTACATTAATACAGTCATCATATAGAAATATGGGGGAAAAAAAACAGTAAAATAATTTTCTTTCAGAAACCAGGAAAATTTTGTTTTGGACTTGGTATTAGGTGCCAAGGAAATATTGTCAATTTTTTCTGTTTTAATGGCATTGTGGTTATATAAAAATGCTCATGATTCTCAGCAATGCATACTAAAGTATGCAGGGCTTTGCTTTCAAATACAAATTTAAAAAGAAAAGGAACAGCCCTGGCCAGTTTGGCTCAGTGGTTAGAGCGTTGGCCCGCAGACCAAAGAGGCAAGGGCATGTACCTCAGTTGCGGTTTATCCCCGGCCCTGGTCGGGGTTGTGTGGGAGGCAACCAGTCCATGTGTCCCTCTCACATCGATGTTTCTCTCTCTCTCTCTCTCTCTCTCTCTCTCTCTCTCTCTCTCTCTCTCTCTCCCTCCCTCCCTCCCACTCTATCTGAAGATAAATAGAAAAATATCCTCGGGTGAGGATTAAAAAAAAGAAAAAGAACAAGCAAACATAAAGTGACAAAACCTCGAAGTCACTAAATCTGGGTGATGGGTGTATGGGGAAAAAAGAGTCTAAAAGGGACAGACGAAACACATGTGCCAAAATCTTGATAACTGTTGAAACTGGAAATTAGTATACGAAGGTCCTTTGTATTTTTCCAACACACATGGCACAACCCTGGGACATGGGTTCGTTTCTCAAAATCTGGGTTGTGTGCACTGATCTCGGCGCGGGGGGTGCTAAGGCTCTGCCGTCTAGGATGGACTGAGCCAGCCCGGCCGCGCCCCACTGTGCCCTGTGCACAGGCAGGAAGGCTGAGTGTCATCTTTCTCTGGGCAGCCTCCCTGACGTCACCCTGATCTGCGGGCAACTGCGTGAGCAAGCACTCTGGTACATGGTGCAAGAATGAGCCGTTCTGAGCACAGTGTCATCCAAGTCCTAATTTAGAAAGAAACAGTTTCCTAAGGGGCAGAAAGTCAGCTCTCTGCGCCACTGCTGACCGCGTGGGGCCTCCGCTCTCCCTCCGGCCTTCCACCGCAGGGGCTTCGCCTCATCCTGACGCGGCCTCTTGCACAGGGACCGGCTGCCTCCAGGTGCACGCAAGTCACCACATTTTTTACGTTTTTAATTGTGATAAAATACACAGGACAAAAACTTGACCATTTTAATCATTCAAGCGTAGAGTTCAGTAGCGGTCAGTACATTCGCATTATTGTGCAACCAACCTCTAGACTTCTTTTTATTTTGCAAAACAGAAACTGTCCCCATTAAACAATGAAGCTCTCTATTCCCGCCTCCTGCCAGGTCCCGGCAGCCACCATGTACTTTCAGTCCCTATGAATTTGATTACTCTGGGTACCTCCTGTGAGTGGAATCGTACAGTTTTTGTCTTTTTGTGACCAGCTGATTTTACTCAGCATAATGTCCTCAAGGTTTGTCCATGTTGTAGCATGTGTCGGAATTTTCTTTGTTTTTGTGGCTGAGTGATATTCCTTTGTATGGAAAGACCGCATTTTGTCTGTCCTTCTCCGCTGATGGACACGGGTGCCTTCCACCTTTTGCCCGCTGTGAGCGACGCTGCTGTGCCCCGAGGTGCACCAGGGCACTGCTTCTTGCAATATAAAATTTCATCCTCGGTTTCAGAAGTTCCAGGAACAGTTCTCAGAGCAGGTTCAAGCTGCAGGTACAGTGAGCTTCTCTCCCTCGGAGAGGTCTGCCCACGCTCACTGCTGAGGACGGCAAGCCTGTGTGAGGGCTCAGTGGTTGCTGCCCTCTCCCTGGTTCACTTTGTCTTTTTGTTTTAATGCTCACGCGAGGATATTTTTCCATTTATCTTCAGATAGAGTGTGAGGGGGAGAGAGAGAGAGAAACATCGATATGTGAATGGGGCCAGGGACCAAACCGAAACTGAGGTACGTGCCCTCGACTGGGATCGAACCCGAGACTCTTTGGTCTGCCAGCTGACACTCTAACCGCTGAGCCAAACTGGCCAGGGCAGTACACTTTGTTTTAAAACCACAACGGTAATATATGCTGGCAAGAGGGTAAAAATTAGAAATTCACTCCTAGTTCTCATTTCATAAGTGGTGGCTGCTCTGATATGGAAGGTGTGTATCTTTCCAAAAGCTTTACTCTAGACATATACAAATGTATGTATGAATATAGTTTTGCTGTGTTTTATAACAGTTTATTTTCCCTCTTAACAAGGTGCCACCTTTCCAGACAGTGGGAGGTGTTGCGTATCTGGAGTGTTTTCCATTTCTGTGCTGGTACAAACAATGCCAAGTTGAATATCCTCACACATACCCCCTTGCACATTTTTGTGACTATTATTGTAGGACAGAAGCGGAAATGATGGCTCAAAGTGTACGAACATTTAAAATGTTGACAGGGATGGCCATGCTGCCCTCCAGGGACTATGCTACTTTACCTGTTAGTTTAAAAGGAAGATTTGAGTTTATTCTTTCGAGTTTAGGGCAAACATTCCAGTCTCTTCTTGTTTGATCACCAAATATCCTTGCCCTTTCTACAAGCAAATCTAAATAGCCTGTGCTACTTAATTACAATCTGCTTGGAAAATCTTAGGTTAGTAAAATCAGATAATTTTAACAACTGTTGTCTACTTATAGCCTTAGGCAAATTTAATGGGCAAAAAACATAATTGAGTGTTTCTACAGATTATACATTTCAGGATTTCTCCTTTGAAGTATCAGGAAATACAAAGTTAATCTTGTAAATATTTGCATCTTTTACTTGCAGGATTACAAAAATATATATTTTAAATGCCATATCTCTTTTGAAAAAAGAAAGAAAGAAAACCCTTTGCTCCCTACCCCCTCCTTTTTTTTATTGTTAACTATTTTGAAGATTACAAATTGCCCGGAAAGATCAAGTCCTCTGAGGCTTTTCTGTTGAGATGCCCAGGGGGAATGTCTGCCCCCAACTCCAAGTTTAATTACTTAAGCCACTTGAAAGGTTTGCGAATGTCTGCCTAGGCAAGCAATTTCACAATTACATTTCAAATATAAAGATTTCATCCAATAAGGCGAAAATTGATCATGGCACACACATTTGAAAATGAGCAATGGGTGGTCCCCAGAGGCAGCCCACAGCCTGAGAGGAGGCGTGACAGGGGAGGAGACGCCAGCTACATCACGTTTACAAGAATGCTCACTTCCAGGGAAATAGAAAGCCGGCGTCCAGCAGGGCCAGCCTGTGTCCCCGGCTCCTTGGTCCTCAGTGCGGTGCCGCGACGCGCTCCTCTTTGTGTTCCCTGCGTGCTCTCGGCGTGTCTGCGTGGTGCACGGGCGCATCCGCACACGGGCGGGGAGGGGAGCGGCAGCCACTCCTCCACCCTTCCCGGTAGGGCAGGCTGGCTGTCCTCTTAGGGGGATGGCCATCCGTGCATGCTCGATTGTTCTGCGACTATTGATTCGCCTCACGCTGAGGATTCCAGTGGCAAAGTGACCCTCCCTCCGCCTGTCCGCTCCCTCCCCAGCTCCCGCCCTCCCTCTCCCCGCAGCAGGATCCCCGACCGCTTGGTGCCCCTCCTCCTCCCATTTCTCGGGCTCCGGGATTCCTGAAGTTATTAGGAGAAATAAGGTAGCCGAGGGGACCACATGGAAGTTGTGACAGCTCCCAGCAGCGCGCCCCTTGCATTTGAGCCATTGCCTCGCCTTAGGAATTACTGCCGACCCGCTGAATGAAGGAAGTCTCCGTGCCTGTCAACCTGCCGGGATGGGCCTCTGCTGCTGCAAGCCTTATATCTGCCTTCAGTGCCTGGACACCACGGTACTTTGCCTTCCCTCTCTCTTCTAACCTCTCCTCCTTTGAAAGGGCAGAGAGAAAGCCAGAGCCACCTCGGTCCCTCTCCCTAGCCTGTGGTGCGCTTTGTGGGCCAGCAGGAGGCTGCCCTGAGCGCCCCGGCGCAGGTCGGCCCACTCTGCAGAGCCTTACATAATTCTGTGCCTGCAGTCCCGAGTGGAACTGTTGCATTTCCCCGAGACTGCTGGGCTGTGCGCAGACACCTCCGAGCCCAAGCTGCCAAGAAATCCTTGGGATGTTCGCAGTGAAACCTAAGATGTTTTAGTGGAGAATTTAGACTAGCTAGACATGTTTTTCTCCGCCAACTGCTAACTTTGAAACTTTATCACTCTTTTTTACAAACAGCATCCATCCTTGTAATTTATATTCTTAAGTGCAGAGAAGAAAGCACCAGTACAGCTATTCTCTCTGGGCTTCTTTGCATCGCGTGGGGCGAATAGCATAGAGGTGAGAACTGAGAGCCAGAGTCTGCGGCTGTGTCCGAGTCTTCAGGGGCAGGAAATTCACAGCCAGGGACCTGGGAATACAGGACAAGTAAGAACTGGATGGCAGTTCCAACACGAAGCCGTTCTTTGCTTTTGACATTTGCCTGTGAGCTTGCAGATGGATTAGGATATGCTTTTCAGTTTACTGCTAGGAATTTGTTGGCCAGAAATCTTGTCTCTGTGATATACTTTATGTTCATGCTCATTGGGATTTCTCAAAGATGCATGAAATGGGATTTAATGAGGGGTTGAAATCGCCTCCTTTCAATGTGGACATCAGCTATTGAGATAGCTCGAGGTACAGTATGTGACCAGGTGAAGGAAATATATGGCTTAATATAAAACTCATTATAAGGGTGTCACTTGGGAACATCTTAGTTATCAGCCTGTTTATAAACTGTGACCTAAAGTCGGGTTACATTCCACCTAGGAAAATTAACTATCCTAAAAGTCACCCAGTACTTTTGTCCCAATAGAAATAACTGTTTTAATGGCTTTGGCTTTTGCTACCATGAGTATGAACTAAAATATTTATATACACATTTATGTGCTTTTAACAACAAGTAGAAATATAAGGTATTTGCAGTCAGTTTGCAAATCCAACATTGACGCAATTAAGCCCTCTTTCAAAAGGAGTGGTCACAAAAAGGCAGTGAAGAAAGCTTTATAATAATAATTATAAAAAAGAAGGAGTTGCTACATGTACAATATTATGTTCATATTCCTAAACCCTGGTACAAAATTTTTAGAAATAGGAGCTATAATATACAGACCTTTTATGAGAAAAATATATTTTAAAGTGAATCCACCCTTTTCTTGTTTCAAATCAAGTTCTTGAAAATAATTAACCCTGTGTCATTCTTCTTAGTTCGGGGGTTGGAGAGATAATTCAAAGTAATTTCGTTTCTTTAGCAGTGTGATATTTAAGTAACTTTCAAACAGTCTAGCTTTGAAACTTCCAGCCTAACACATTATTTTTTACTGATGAAAACTTAAAAGCTTATACTGCATCTACCAACTTCCTCATTGTGTTTATACCCACAGTTCTTGACTTCTCTGTGCCGTGTTTTAGAATAGTATTTCCATCAGAGGTTTTGTAGATATGTGTTCATGGGTGCTCATTTTAGGAATTGAGGGCTTTCTTTTGTTAAGTTTTTTAAAATTATTATTTTATTTAGTCGCCCACTTTTCTGGATAACTTCACAGGCAGTGTGCCCAAATCGTCTGTTTATTCAGTAGTGACCTGTTAGGCCAGGCATTATATACCAGGAGTATTATGGGATTCCACTCCAATCTCCAACTCTGGAAATCAATACTCCTTTAAATCCCACAATAGAATCCTTTAGTTCGTCAATCAGCTCTAAGAATCCCAGCATCACCATTGAAAGAGGCCTGATAAAATTGTTGGTAAAGTGGTTTCTGGTTACTTTAGCCCAGCTTAATAACCTTTAATAAAAAAGAAAGAAAGAAACATTTCCTCAGAACTTTATATGGATACAAAATAAAAAACTTAATTTTGAAAAATAAAAACAATTTTTTGACAATTTGATCATAATGCAGCAAAGAGGTTCTGGAAAGAGTGGTGGGACTATGAAAGAGACTTTTAAGTAATTGATTGGTTTCAGAGATGGGCCGAGAACGAGAAATCTGAAAATGCTTCTTCTTTTTTTTTTCTATCCTTTCCCGAGGATATTTTCTCAAATATCTTCAGTTAGAGTGGAGAGGAGGAGAGAGAGAGAAACATCCGTGTGAGAGAGACACATCCATTGGTTGCCTCCCGCATGACCCTGACCAGGGCTGGGGACGAACCGCAACCGAGGTACATGCCCTTGGCCAGAATCGAACCCGCGACTCTTTGTTCTATTGCTCTAACCACGGAGCCAAACCGGCCAGGGCTGAAAGTGCTTCTTTAGCATTAATTTATTGGCAGAAACTATAGAATCTTGCTAGAGTATAAAATAAATAAAAATGCATTAAATGAACAAATGGTTATTAAAAGCTGCTTGTGCTTATGTGCTTTCAACTTTATAACACCTATTCATTGACAATATTTATTACTGGTTTACTCTGTGCCTACTTACTGTGGGGACTATCAGATAATTCTTAAAAGGCACATCTTGCCCAGTGGAGCTTAGCAGTTCCATGTTTGGTTGTACTTCTACCTTTTCCAAAGAAATTACAAGTGGGGTACACAACAGTAACATACAGACAGCAACTAGAACATTAGCACAAGAGAGGAGTGTAGTTAAGTGAGGTTCTGTGGTCCTGACCTTACATGTTTCTGGAATCTAGTGAAAAGAGAAGTCAGTGCTGGAGTTACAGGCAAGGTTTCTTGGAAGAAGTGGAACATGAATTTCACTTGGAAGAATGTGGAGGCGTTTTCATGAACTGTTGAGAAGGAATGGACTTCTGAGCAAGGAACGCCTGAGGAAAGGTGTTTTAGCCCAGAGTGATGAAAGCTGAGAGTAAACACAGGCAATCTGAGCACACAGGGAGTGCGGGGAAATGTTTTCCAGGCTGAAAGCCAGACCCAGGTTTTTCAACTTGAGTTAATAAGAAGTAGGGGTCCACCTTGGGATTTTGAGCTGTTAAGAAACATCCAAACCTGTAGAGAATCTTTATGAGTGTATTTGAGCCAAACTGAAGACACTGCCAGGAATCAAGATCTCAATTCTCCAGAGACGAGAGTTTTGCAATTTTTCTTCTGCGTGTGGAATTAAGGAGGGAATGTAAGGAAGATTACGTGAAGGTGGGAGAAAGCAAGGTACAGGATAGTTACCAAGATTACGTGCTCCCTTGAGGGTGGTTCTGCCTCCAAGGGGCCTCAATGAGAGGACTCCTCCCCCTGGCCAGGTGGCTCAGCTGGTTAGAGCGAGTGTTAATACAGATGCACAAGAGCGATGGACAGGGCTTGCTTAAGGCCCAGAGAAACCTTTTTATGGGCCTGGGCAGTGACTATCTGTCATGACCTGCATAGTTAGGAATTTATGATCCGCTCACCCTGTGAGGTTACTTTCGGTCAGATTTATTACAGAGCCCCTTGTTCATCCCAGAGCAGAGCAGCAATCTGTAGAAAGACTTATTCTATAGATATTTTGACAGGAAAGGTGTGACCCAGGAAGAACGTGGGACACCCAGATGGACCCAGAGAGTCGTTAAGCTGTGGACTCAGCCTGTTCCTGGATCAGGCCAGCAGCTCCTTACCCTGAACCTGCCAGAGCTGACTGTTCTTACGGACGTTGAGTTGTTAAGAGAAATAAACTAGATGTATAGACCGGAATGCCACTTTGTTCTTTTCACGGTGAAAAACAAGCACATGAAGGATAATCTGCCTGAGAAACATCATTTCTTTTGAGAGTCAGTGTCTGGCTTCCTAAGAAGCTTTGAGAAGAATGGAATCTGAGCCTCATCACTTAGACATTCGGTAGCCTCGGAGCCTGGGGCACCTCATCACCCCCAGCCTGAAACGGATGCGCTTGGGAAGGCTGTATGATTGTCATTACCTTGGTGACTGCTTTTTCTAAGCTCCCTTTGCTCCTGTCGCTACAACTCACTTGGCTGGTTCAGTTCCTGCCCTGTGGCTTTGGGGTTAATTTGCATATCTCTACCCTAACCTTTTCTGTTTTGATTATGTCAGAGGCTAATCTTACATACCTTTTCTCTAAACTCTCGGTAGTGGTGGGTTTGGGAGAAGGCCCCTCACGGTTCCTCCCAGGTATGTGTGGGTGATCCGACAGCAGTGAATTTGGGAAGGTGATTAGAGGAGGGGAATCCAGAAAGGTCAGGAAACATCTTAAGTTATACACACGTGGACTAAAACTCATGGCACTGGCCAGGTGTCCATTCTTTTGCTCACTCTGAGATCCAGAATTTCCTAGCATTGCTTCTTTGGATTCACATTCCTTCTCCTTCGGCCCCCTTAAGTCTCTGTCCGCTCTAATTGTTCATTAGCAATCCAGGTGGGGCATGACCTGCCCTGATCAGCTACAGCCTCTTGGGTAAGCTGGTCGTCTTGTGACCACCGACACCCCCCACCACGCACAAGGGCAGAGGCTGGAACGAAGCACTGATTTAGTGCTTCCGATTTTTAAAACAAGATACGCTTCGCTCATTTTTCACACGAGTAGACAGTAACGCATATTTGAGAGTGTTAAATATGCATGAAACCTTTTCTTTGACCAGTCTATATTAAATATTATTGCCGCAGAGAGAGGCAGATACAAAAAAGCAGCGGCCTGTGCTAATTATATGTGAGAGGCATAATGCTCCTTGGCATGGCGTCAGAGCTGCCTTAATAGCCGAAACGAGCAACGAAAGGTCAGTGCACCCCCTAGAGGGACGTCCCACCGTCCTGTTAGGAGTCTGCGGATCGTCACTGCAGCGGGATTGAAAATGAACTCCGCGCTCGCAGAAGGTTGCATGACAACGGCGCTGGTGACTTAGAAGTTCTCTCCGTGTCGCCTTGTGGCTGCTGCGTTTTGAAAAACAAAAGCAAATGTTCCCCTACGTGACCCAGTTCCACCGTGCAGAATAAACCGTGACCTGAGCTCCTGGAACCCGGGGGCAAAGCAATATTGTTTCTGGGAAGAAGGAAACATTTCTTAACCTCTGTGTAATTTCATGACTATGTATGTCCCTTTGAATTTAAAAAATTCATGACGAGGAGGATCAGGATGTTTCCTCATATACCAGAATTGTGTCGATTTCTCACTGAGCTCCCTGTCGTGGTGCTTTTGTTTGGCCTGGGGAAAGTGGCCCCGCTTATTTATGTGGCTGCATTTTCCTGACCTGCACTGATTTTAGGGCAGGAAAATGATAGGAGAAATTAGTTGGGGGTCTTTGGGCTTACGATATATATTTATTTAAATGTACATGTATATGCCCACCTTTAAGAAATAGCAGGTGGGAACAGAGAGCTGATAAAATCATGACAGTGAATTCTGTGAAATTGTCTTCAGCAGCCCTTGTAGCTAAGCAAGAATTCTTGCAGGGAGGATCAGACCAGAGGCAGAAACTTGGTGAGGAAAAGGGCCCATCTGATGTGGGTGACAGGTCCCCAGAAATAGCTCCTGGTGCTGCTTTTGTCATCGGCTCCCCTGGCCTTCGCCTGGGGTGCTCCCTTCACAGCCTCCTGCTTGTGCATCCTCTGGTCTCAGGAGATCACGCCACCCCTGCCCCATCGAGTTATCTCAGGTTGTTTTATAATTGCTCACTCATTCACTGACTCTGGGAGACTCAAAGGCTCCTTGAATATCCAGAAATATCCTGCCTGGCACATCTGCCTGGCACTTAGTGGGCACTCAGCAAAATGTGTTGTTTTGTATAAATTTCCTATTTGTGGATTAGTTGGGGTGAAAGGACCTCAGATTCACCCAACATTCAGTGTTAATAATAAACAGGCTGTTCTGTTGGTTTCTACTGCAAGGGAGGGGGGCTTAGATGGCCGATGCCCACGAGGAGTCACACGGATGATGTTAATAAGGAGAGTCGTTTCCACATCCTGTTCCCACCAAGTTCACATGGGTGGCATCAGCCATTTGAACAGATAACTCCCATGACCAGGTGTTTAAACAACAGAGCGTGGCAGGTTTGCCCGGGCTTGGCCACACTTTGGTTGCTTGACGTTAATGCAGTGGTGAGCGGGGCCTCCGCCTCGCTGGCATCCGTGGCCAGTCAAGGTTCAAGGCAGCGTTCCCAGGGCGTGTGAGCAGCCCTGGCCTGGGGCCATGTCAGATCTGTAGGCTCCCCTATGGCAGACTTGCAGGGGTCTTTTGAGGGCTCGTGGAGGGGAGAGCTGGAGGTCTCATGGGGACAGTCGTTTTGGACTCCCCTGTGACTGCACGGTACCACGGGAGAAGAACAGACAGCTGAGCGTGCACAGCAGAGGTACGTGGCCAGATTGAAGAGGTAGCTAGGAAGGCACAGCTGCCGGGGTGAGCTTGCTGAGTGATCTCCACGGGTCCGTTTGCAGTGAAGCCTGTCACAGAGCAAAGGTAAAGAGTAACGTTAGCGGGGTGGCCTTCTTGGACGTGGCGATTCTGGACTGTATCGCTAGGATGGTTTGGATGGCTAATTCTCGCTCTATTTTTAGCCCTTTGGAGTGAACACAGGAGCTCGTGTGCTTGGCACCAGTTAGGCATTTCCTGCTCATCCCCCATGTCGGGAAGCACTGACCTAACCCTGGGCCACAGCGGAGTCCTGTCTAACATTCCAGCCGTCCTCCCTGTCCTCGCCCTGGACCTGGTTCAGGTGGAGGAGTGCGGGGGTCGGTGGCATGAGCTCCTTTCCCAGGGAGTCTTTGGGACAGCCTCACTCCTGCGTGTCCAACAGAACCTCGGGGCCGAGCATGGCAGCTGCGGGGTCTGTTGACCACGGTGGGTGGAGGGTCACTCCCTGTAGGCTCCCTTCCTCCTGAGGCACGGTGTCCCTGCGGTCACAGCGCTGACTCATTCCAGGGCAGGGCAGCACCCGTCATCGTGGTCTGGCCAGCATAAAACAGAAGGTATGTCATTGATGCAGAGAATTCATAAATTTGAAAAGTTGATACTTCAAGTACAAGCACTTAGGGAAGGTCTGTCGTCAGCTGAACAGGCTCGGCTGTGCCAGGACCCAGGCAGCGATGTGTCCATCCAGAGGCCATCAGAGAGGGTTAGGGAAAGCTGAACAGCGACCCTCTCAGGAGTTACAGCCCATGCGGGCTACACTGGGAATGTCCTGAGGAGCAACAGACCAATCAACACCAAGAACAAATGTGAACTGCGCAGGTGGCGGGTGGGGTGTGAACACAGCCAGGGAACTTTTTCATTGAAACGGCGGTCAGAAGCTGACCTCTCCCACCAGACGTGAAAATCTTCATGGTAGGAAGTGTTCAATCCGATCTGAGGAGCAATGCAATTTCTTCTCTTTTTTTTAACCCTCACCCGAGGACACTTTTTTGCATTTATCTTCAGATAGAGCGAGAGGGAGAGAGGGAGGAAGTCATTTGAGGGCTGTAGTTTGAAACTGGTTGGTTTTACAGCCTGCGCTTAAAGGGTGAAAGGGTGGGGATGAGGGTAGGATGGGTTCATCCTCTTGCAGCCTTCTCAGTCTCTCCGCGGCCTCTGCTCCCTGGAAAGCGGGCTGATTCTTTGCACCAAAGCAATCAAGTCCCAAAGCACCGTCTGCAGCTGAGTCCCTCCTCCCTGCTCGGGACCTCAGGCCTCTCCTTCCCTAAATGTCTCTTCTCCTGTGGCTGGAAAGTCAGGGGTCTGCTATGACAGGGAGACCCCCCAGGCATGTTAACTTTCCCCTCGGGGCTTCTTTTCCAAGGGCTACTTCCCGGAGCAGAGGGAAATACTGGCTTTGGGTGAGAAATTCAAGGTCGTTTATTGTTTTTGTTAAGTTCTGGTCGTTCACTGCCTGACCTCTCTGGGTCCCACAGCTCTCCGCACTCCGAGAGCGAGTACTTGAGTGATGCTGTTCCCAGTCTGATAAGTACGGTATTTTGATCCTCTGGCTCTGCTTAGGAACTAAGAATATTCGTGTTCAAAATTATTCTTGATAATAGAAACAAGATTAAGATTATTGTAGGGTAAATACTGAAATGTACCCTCTCCGGAATACCACATTTTTTTAAGTAGTAGTAACAAGTTGAATGTCAGCTGGCCATATTGTAAAAAACGAGCGTATAATCCTGGTGATCGGTCTGGTTAGAATTCATTCCCTGTTCTGTTCTGTCTTTGAACTTGGAGTAGAATCAGGGCAGAGCCAGGAAGGTGCTTTAAAAAACTAAAAACCAGAGTATAAGATTGGCATAACAATTTGAAACCCATTTTGGTAGTTAATGTGAAAAGCACCTGTTATTGATAGGATGTCACCCAGTTACAAATCAAATAAAAGGAAACAATGGAGTTATGATAACAACTAACATTTATAGAGAGCTTGCTAAGTGCCAGGCACCATTCTACTACTTCACATGTATTAATGTATCTAACCCTCGACAGCCCTGTGCAGCGGGCATGGCGGAGAGGCCGCGTCACTTAGTGATTAGCAACATACACACTCCCAGGCGGGTCCTCTAGCCTTTATTTATTTATTTTTTAAATATGTTTTTGTTGATTTTTTAGAGGGAGAGGGCGGGAGAGACAGATAGAAGCATCGATCAGCTGCCTCCTGCACGCGCCCTGCTGGGGATCGAGCCCGAAACCCGGACATGTGCCCTGACCGGGAATCGAACCAGGACCTCTCAGTCCATGGGACAATGCTCAATCCACTGAGCCACACTGGCCAGGGACCTCTAGCCTTTAAATTCAGGGGAGGCAAGGATCCTCTGGGCTGGGATGGAAGGAGAGAACTTCACCAATGAGATGGGGTCTATTGTCCCTCAAAGGATGTATCATCGATACAGTGTTCCTTAGAGAACCATGAGCTAATAACTGTTGATGCCTGGGACTAAAATAGCTCTCAGTTTACTCTGCAAATAGAGTTTTATTTTGGCATTATGAATGATGACTTTGCCTAGCAAATGCCTTAGGGATGACCTGAGACCCTCCCCTGAACCCAAAGTGCTACACGTGTTACCCAGGTCTAAACGCAGCGGACACATGTACAAGCTTGTGAACACTGTCTATTCAAATTCGGCCGTTTCTTCAGAGGGGCTGAAATCAAAGTCAAAGGGGTTAACAAAGAAAGAACATTCACGAGGCCCTGAAGATATGCACGCTGGATATTTGGTACACATTTTAGCCATATCCCTTCTTTAGAAATGTTTGCTTTGGGAGTACACGCTACAGAATGACAGAGACTTTATATTCTTGGGATCTCTCACTTGAAGAGAATTTATATGGCACATCTTTCTTAGTTATTAGAACTGATAAAATCCTAAGAAAGGTAAATGTGAACGGTGACCCAACAATGAAGATGATATATTCAGCATCACTTCAGCTGCTTCTCTTCTATGTCAGAGAACGTACTGTTTGAACCAGCTTAGTGGTTATTTAGTCACAGATGACATTCTTTGCACTAAATACTTCTGGTGTGAGATTTCCTCTTATTCCTTCTATTGATATGAAATTCAATACAAAAAAACTCTGAAGCCTTACGTTTTGTTGTTGGTCTTATTACAAAGAAAAATGCTTTATGTTCCATTTTGTGCTCATTCATTAAGGAGCTGACTGCGTGCCTGGACAAAGGGGTACGTTTAAGAGGACCGTTGGTAAAAATAAGCATTTGCCCCTTAGAGCGAGCCATATGACATGGACATTTCAGGGTCAAAAATCTCATAATAGTCGGAGTTAACAATGTATAATAATACAGGACATAGATGTGAAGGGCGTAGCTATGCGGAAAAGGGTTGAAGGGTGATCAGGAAGAAAGCAACGAGAGAAAAGCACAACCATGGATGTTGCTGATATTATGTTGCCAGCTTTGCACTTTGAATACGATCCAAAGGAATGAGTAAGACTTGGCTTTGTAAGTTTTTATATGCTTGTATAATGAGAAAATTTTCTCCTTAAGGGTTAGGCTTATAAATATTTGCTTAATATGATGCATTAATTAAACTTGCGAACGTGCTTATCTAGCATGAAACTAGGGGACTGTCGGTGTCCGTTTTGTTCTTTCAGAATGAAAGTGCCCTCGTGAAAGAAAAGGCGCTGTCGATCGAGCTTGCGAACGTCAGGGATGAAGTAGGTAAGTAGGGCATGGAAACGAGGGACGCGCAGAACGTCTTTTCCTGATGCCTGGGAACGTGTAACAAAAGCAGTTCTGCCTCACGTAATCAGCCAGAGCAACCCTGCCCAGACAGATGAAGAGCCTTGCCCAGCTCAGCGGTGGGCTCTCGCAGCCTTGCGGGAAGCCATAATTTGTACATCTCTGCTTATAAAGACAGCTTCGTAACAGCTCACAGTGGAGCTAATCAGACCTTGACCCTGCTCTTTGCAGATGGCAGCCCCCGTCCATCTGTGCTGTGCTGTGACAAGCAGCCCTCCGTTTAGGGCCCCCCCACAGGCAGCGCGCCAGGAGAAGCAGCCCCACTGTGGGGCCACACGAGGCGCTCTCTGAAACATCAAGTGGCCCGTGGCTGCCTGCCTCGAAATGCTCTCTGACGTGGCACGAGGTCAGCAACACAAATGTGGGTGCGTTAAAAGGCTGAGGTTCGTGTTGAAACTCCTGGTCTTCTGCAGATTGGATGGAATCATTCAGTCTGAACCGTAAGAGACCTCACACGTGACAGGCTGATCCCAGACCCTGGGCTTCCGCTTGGAGCCAAAGATCAGACCAAGTATTTCCCATCTTTCCTTTCTGCATCCCATTTCTCTCTTCCTTTTCCTGTTATTCTCTTTCCCAAGAAGCAGTCAGCATAGCCTATCCCCTTGGCCAGCTCTCGTCTCTTTCCAGTGAGCACCGTCCCCCATGCACGGTGGCCCCGGGCGGCCAGCAGGGTGCAGGTACGCTCCCCTCCAGGAGCACGGGCCTGGGACAGGCCAGCCACCCAGCGCCTCTCCTCCAGGCCAGCCACGCCTGCGGGATTGAGTCTGACGGCCAGACATTTCTGGGGAACCCGGACCCAAGGATGTGCAGTGGGCAGGATAGTGATGTCCAAACACCCACCCCTTTTTTTAACCTTAAAAATTTTTTTTTCTTCACTGTGAGTCTTGTGACTTCTTTTCATCAAAAGGGGTCAGCAGTGGCCTCTTCTCCCCTATAAGGAGAGCAGGGCCCCCGGTGGCAAAGCAGGAAATAAGAGTTCTCCTTCCCAGCCTCCACTGCAAGGCACCCCACCTGGGCCGCCTGCCCCAGGGGTGAGCCCCACATAGGTTTTCTGAGCGAGGTTGCCAGGAGCAGCGACCACAGGGCTTGTGGGGGAAGCTCCTAGGAAGCCACGGTCCACAGGGCATGCGTTTCTCCCGTGAAGTGGGTGAGCTCTCGGGTGGTTCTGAGCATGGGCTCTGAAGGCACATGACCCAGCCGGTCAAGCAGGGCGAGTTGCCTAACCTCTCTGTCCCTCGTTCCCCTTCATCGAGAAGAAAGTCGGTTAAGAAGATACTGGTGATGAAGCAGGCTGTGAGGGTGACTCGTAACTCGTAGGTTTGTAGCGCCTTCCATCCGCAAACAGAGGGGAAGTCTCTCCCCAGAGCGATGTCTGCAAGCTTTGGATCTGGGGGTGTGCACCTGGACCCAGCTGGGTGTGGGCCACATCCAGTGCTGCTCCCCTCTCTCCTTTCCAGAAGCTTCTGAATGCAGCAAGAACCACACAAAGATTGCATTGTGTTTTTTGTATTTAGGTTTTATTTCATTTCTGCAGTAGTGCTAAAAATAGAAGCAGAAATCACCTGGGAAAGGGAAAAGCCATTGAGGGGGGGGAGCGGATGGCCTTGGCAGCCCCACAGCCCCGGCCACTCAGCCCAGCACCCAGCCCCAGCGGGCGCCCGAGCACTGTGCAGACCGCGCCTGTGAGGGAAGAGAGCCAGGGAACGTGGGCTCGACGTTAAGTGAAGTCCATAAATTCCCGTGTCTTGACTTGACCCGCACGGTATTCCCTTGAGAGGCTAACAGAATTAAGCTTACAAACCTGATTACAGATGATCACAGACAAAGATCGATGGTCAAGCCTATCTCTAAATGGAAATCAGGAATTTCTAAAGGTTGTGAGTTCAGACATGGAAGAGGGGAAGAAGCCACAAAAGGTAGGTTGTAGCCTGCGATCGGGCACCCCTCTGAAAGGGGGCTTCTGTTGTGCCCCAGCTGGCACGGGGCTGCGGCTGCCCAGACGCAGGAGCGCTTTTTCTCTTTGCACAAAGGCACCGTGTGGGCCGGCTGGGACCGGTGCTGTGTACCAGCTATGTTGACTGACACTCGCCTCGTGTCCTCAAGCTGACGATCAGAGGCTCCGTGGAGGAGCGGCTCTCTGACACGGGCCTTGTAGGAAGACTCAGGTTTGGGTGGATGCAGGTAGAAAGGGAAGGACATGATTACTGAGCACAGACTGAAGCCTGCTACCCCAGGGAATGTGCCCTGGACCCGTGGCGTCCTGATTGTTTTCCAGGCATGACTCATGCTGCACACCTACAGAAAGAAAATCGTTTGTTTCCCCTTCCTCTTTTATGTATTAACAAAGCTCCTCATGCTTGCCGTGCACAGTGCTGAAGTATCTATCATACTGATGAACTACAATAAGCTACTCTTCCCCTTTGAGTGCCCGGCTTTTTACCGCATTTGCTATTACACAACAACAAACGTACTATTTGCAAAGTACTTGTTTCCTCTTGTATTATATTCCTGGAATATAGTCTCAAAAGTGTAGACCAGCCCTGGCCAGTGTGGCTCAGTGGTTACAGTGTCGGCCTGAGCACTGAAGGGTCAGAGGTTCGATTCCCAGTCAAGGGCACCTACCTGGGTTGTGGGTTTGCTCCCCGGCCCCAGTCGGGGTGCCTGTGGGAGGCAAGCAATCGATGCGTCTCCTCTCTCACATCAGTGTTTCTCTCGCTCTCGTCCCATCCCCCATCCTTCCTTTCCACTCTCTCTCAGTGGAAAAAATATCCTTGGGTGAAGATTAACACACCAAAAAAAGTGTGGACTAATAGTTTTAATAGGATTTGACATTTGTTCTAAAATTATCTGTATGTGAAATGTCCTTGATATTTATTCTGTAGATCAAGGTAAAAGATTATGGTGGATTTAATCTCATTGTATCTAGGGCTGGCATATAAAGAGGAAATTAATCTCTCTCTCTCTCTCTCTATCACACACACACACACACACACACACACACACACACACACACCTGAGAAGAAACATAATATCCAAGTATGTACCAGGGTATACTTTGGGATGGAGCTTTTTGTGGAGAGTAGAGTCCTTGTGGAGAGGCTGAAAATCACCGAGCGCTGTGTTACGTTGTACCCCCTTTAGAGACAGGGCTCTCTGGTCATCCTCTTGAAAGCGTCTCATCCTCAGGTCACCCTCCAGGGATGATGCTCTTGCTTTGTCTCTGGAGTAGGCCTTCACTGGGTCTGTCCTTGGAAAAGCCTTCCCCAAGCTACGGTGGCTGAGGGGTGACAGGGCACAGTGGGTCTCCAGGAAACCGAACCCAGCACCACATCCAGGGACGGAGGAGCCATAAAGCTAGTAACAAGTTTAATATCTAATATTTTTATCACATTTTAGAATTTCCCAGAAAAATGTAATTCTTAAATTATGAGCCTTGATTTTTGGATAGAGGGTCATTCTCCAAATTTGGAAGTCGATATTGAATAAGTGAAGGGTCACTCGTGCATGGGTAAATGCTGAAATAGATTCCTAAGATGTTCTTCCTAGAAGCGGCTTTCCTTTCGAGACCGCAGGCTTCAGGTTGTTAACTGCCCTCAGGTGGATGTTTATGATCCTCTCTCCAGCAAAACGACCTTATTAGAAAATCTGAGCCTTAAAAAAATATGAATTAGAGGAATTCTACCAGACAGAAAAACATGCAGTGCAGAGCTAGGTTCAGATGGGGCCCCTGGCTTTCACTCCGGGTCGGCCCTGACGTCCCCAGCCAGACAGAAGTCCTGTGGAGAGGTCAGGCTGGAGCTGGACCAGCACTGACCCCTGGCCTCCTGCCAGAGTCCGTCCTCCCGGCTGCTCACCGCTGTGACTACCTGAATGGGGTGTAAACTTGCCTCTCATCTTTGAGGTTCTCAGTCACCCCAGCTGTCCTCCTTCTGATCTTATTTACCTGCCACCACCCCCAGTCCCCACACTGACGGACAGGCTGACCTCTGCTTCCAGATGTGCCTTCCGCCCCCCTCTCCTAGCCTCCTTCCCCTCTTGAACTTGTTACAGCCTGTTCTCTGCTGCCCCCGCCCCAAGCCAGGTCCACTGGGTTGTATCTTTCTGCCAGCTTCAGACTCAAGAGGGACTTTTCTTTTTTATCTCTACTGAACACTTTAAAAACATTTAGCAGGAGTGGTTTTTAAAACAGAAAGCCGCTTTGAACAAAGAAAGATAAATAGTTAAATCCACATTTTGATTAAAGTCACCCTATTGAAACAAAGCCAAAAAAAAAAATATTCAAAGAATTCTGACAGCTTTGAAATGAAGGTATGCTAGGAACCTACATTTGTAGTAATACGCCACAAGTTGTTTCTTATTGTTTTTAAGTTACTAACTACAGTGGATTTTTCAAGTTATTCTCATTTATAACTAGCAACCCACACAGACAACAGACACCGCTGTACGTGTATACGTGAGATGATTTTGCCTTTTGGGTTATGCTATCATTTGTCTTCCAGTTTTATGATCATAACCCCTTGTATTTACATAGTGCTCAGTGCTTACCAAGCTCTGTCACGTCTATTTTATTTATTCGTTCCAACAACTCGATGAAGAAGGCGTTGGTATCTTTATTTTATAGGAAGCTGAGGCTCAGACAGATTATTCCCCAAGAGCGTACAGCTGGTATGGGACAGATTTAGGTCTTCTACACACAGCATGTGAGTTTCCCATGGCATCCCAGCCCACCACCAAGTTATTTTTATAACTTTTCATTTAGTAAATTGAAAAATCAGATAAACAAATAAAATAACCTTTCTCCCGATTCTGTGTGACTTTGACACAACTCCCTAAAGGATGCTGGTACGGATCTGTCCAAGCATGGCGTAGAGTGTGATTATGTAACCCTTAGGATGTTAACTGATCCTAGACTAATCCATTAGGGTTGGGTCAGGGGCAAAAAACAGCCTCCCCAAATAGTGGCAGCTTAATCAAGGTTGATTTTTTTTTTTTTATCCTCACCCGAGGACATTTTTGCATTTATCTTCAGATAGAGCAGGAGGAAGACAGGGAGAAAGAGAGAGAGAGAAGTATTGATGTGAGAGACACACATTGACTGGCTGCCACCCACACAACCCCAACCGGGACTGGGGACAAACTGCAACTCAAGGTTGATTTTTATTTCTCTCTTATCTAAAAGTCAGGAGGAACACCCAGAGCCCCTGGGGCCCAGGCTTCTTCAGCTCACTGTTCTGCTGCCCCAGACCGCGGCCCTTCTCGTGGTCCCGTGCAGCGGTGGCGCTGCGGTCGTCATATTTATTCCAGGCCGTGGGGTGGAGGAAGGAATGAGCAAAGAAACAGAGCTCTCTCTGGGGAAGAGTTTTCAGGAACTACACTTCAGCTTAGATCTCATTGGCCAGAACTGTCACGAGGCAAATTTCATCAAAAGGGAGACTGGGCCTGGCCAGTGTGGCTCAGTGGATTGAGCGTCATCCCGTGGACTGGGAGGTCCCAGTTCGATTCCCGGTCAGGGCACACGCCCGGGTTGTGGGCTCGATCCCCACTAGGGGGTGTGCAGGAGGCAGCCGGTCCATGTTTCTATCTCTCTCCCTTCCTCTCTCTCTCTGAAAAATCAATTTGAAAAAACAACACCATATTATAAAAAGGTGGTGGGGAGACTGGGACGTGTGCTCTAATACCTTGCCCAGATGTTTCTGTGTTACTGTGGAAGAGGGGAGAATGAGCATGTGGGGGCTGCGAGCAGCCAGTGTGATGCGGCGGACTGCCTCCATCAGTAAGCTGGGCGGAACAGTCCTGAGCGAGGAGATCAGAGGATCTGGCAGAGTATTTGGCAGAACAGAGGGGGCTTAATATGTGCTACTCCCCTTATCTCCAGTTGGAGTCTTCTATCTTCCTTCCTCTCATAGCTTTAAAAAAGCTGAGTCAAAATGCAAAAGCTAGAAGATACCCCAGAAAAAAATAACCAATCTTGAGATCACAAAAATAATGGGCATTTCCTCATTTATAAAAATATCTCTTCGAAGCACACTAGTTTAACCCACTTCAACTATAAAGACAGATGACTTTAAAGTAAAGGTCTAGGGGAAGATGTACTGTGCTAACACCAGTCAAAAGAAGAATTGGAGTGTCCATGTTAACATCACACAAAGTAAGCTCAGACCTGCAGTACTACTGGGGATGGAGATGGCCATTACGTAATGATAAAGGAGGCAGTTTACTGAAAAGACATAACTACTAAATATCTATGTACCTAACAGTAGAGCTTCAAATCGCATGAAGCAAAAACTGGTAGAACTAAAATGAGAAATAGACAAACCCACAGTTATGTTGGGAGACCTGAGTCTTCTGTCAGTATTGATAGAACAAGCAGGCAGAAAGTCAGGAGGATACACAAGACCTGAAATGGCCCTGGCCAGTTTTGCTCTGCAGTTAGAGCATCAGCCTGCAGACTGAAGGGTCTCGGGTTCGATTCCCAGTCAAGGGCACGTACCTGGGTTGCAGGTTCGATCCCCGGCTCTAGTTAGGGTCGTGCGGGAGGCAATCAATCGATGTGTTTCTCTCACATCGATGTTACTCCCTCTCTCTTCCTCCCTCCCGCCCTTCCAGTCTATCTGCAAATCAATGGAAAAATATCCTCGGGTGAGGATTAACAAAGAAAAAAGACCTGAACTGAGGTATCCACCAGCTCGACCTGACTGACAGGAAGAGCAGTCCGTGCAGCAACAGCATCCTTCTCAAGTGCACACGGAACATTGAGCAACACAGACCGTATTTAGATCCATAAAACAAACCTCACATAATATAAAAGAATTGAAATCATACAAAATATTTTGGACTGTAACAATATTAGTCTCTCAGTCAATACTATGAAAATACCTGGAAGACTCCAAACATTTGGAAATTACACAACATACTTTTAAACAGCACCTGGGTCAAAGAGGAAACCCCAAAGCAAAATAGAAAATATGTTGAGTTGAGTGAAAATAGAAACACAACATATCAAAATCTGTGGAATGGAAAATTCTCTCTGATCAGCAGAGTTGAATCTCCTCATTCAGTTGCGCAGCAACATTGGTGGTTGGCGGGGGCAATATGTACCATCCCTGTCCTAGCCTCTGTGCGGGGAGGCAGGGAGTGTTATTTAGAAGAAGGTGAGCCCTGGCCGGTTTGGCTCAGCGGTTAGAGCGTCAGCCTGCGGTCCAGAGAGACCCGGGTTCGGTTCCCGCTAAGGGCACGTACCTCGGTTGCAGTTTGTCCCTGGCCCTGGTTGGTCGTGCAGGTGGCAGCCATTCGATGTGTCCCTTTCACGTCGATGTTTCTCTCTTCCTCTCTCTCCCTCCCACTCTATGTGAACAAAAAATGGAAAAATGTCCTCGGGTGAGGATTAAAAAAAAAAAAAAAAGAAGGTGTGATTAGGTTCAGTCTGCTGTCAGAAATCTGAGTGTGACAATATAGCTTCAAAATACTGCATTCTTCTCAGGATTAACCACTCAGCGTGACTAGGTCTGGGCATTGCCTATGTCTCCTATAGAGAAATGATATTGGTTTGAGCTGGAAAAAAATAAAAACCAGTGATGTTAACTGCCATGATTAGGTTTATTTCAATAAATGTAATTTTCTGAAGTTATTTTAGCGTCTATCCCGAACGGGTGCCCACCCATGCACAGTAACGTCAGAACTGCAAACTCCCTTGAATGGAACACAGACTGGGTTTGGTTGCCATGGGAAATGCATTATCAGCTACAAGTCTAACAAAACTGTTCCTCTCTTTGAGACAATGATTTATTCCAATTGGCAGCAACACATTTTTTTTTTATATTTATAAAATTCTATGGTATCTACACACATAGCACATTTCAGTTATTTTATGGGGAGATATCTGTTTTGTGATCCTCTAAAATATTTATTCCTTTATGAATAAAGATAATTCTGCTTTCTGATATATGTTAATAGTGATATTTTTAAATCTGTTTTTTATCCTTAACTAACCTGAATTGACTGACTGGAATAACTCAGGGTGCCAAGGGCTGCCATGAACTTACCCGGAGGGCAAACAGCTTCTTGAAATTATGAGTCAGCTGTCTCCATAAAATGGTGGCTTCATAAATCTCATTTACAGTGGTATACAGTTTACAAGGCCCTTTCATGTATTATTTCATTTGATCCTGACAACAACCCTAGGAGAAAGGTAAGCTAGATAATCCAACCAACATTTTAACGATGACTAAATCATGTTTATAAGAGTAAAAGCAAGCCCCATGTCATATAACTGTGAGGCATCACAGAGCTGGGTCCTTATCTCATCCCCCCATGACCACGTGCTGCCTTCATGTTGTAAGGTCTCGACTGGTGTCTCAGGAAGAAAATAAAAAGCAAGAGAAAGACATGACATACTACATACCTCTAACTCAAAAAGTGCTTGCAAAATATGTATTTTCGATGACAGTCACACAGATTATGCAGATACAATCACCTCCCCTTGTGAGTGTCCCATGCACACAGATCCCCCTGTATTTTTCTTTACATCATGAGCCCCAGGCCAGGGCTGAGCCTGTTGAGTGTGAAACATTTACTGCTTCATTTCATAAACTTGATGGAACCCAAGGGACATACTCATTAGTGTGCCGGAAGTGACAGTCTGCACACAGTCTCTGACCTCAGGTGACTGTGTATGGGAGAGATGGACACATAACCAGATCATCTAAATCCAGTGTGATGAGAAAATGCTAGAGGGCTAGAAGTTCAGAGGAGGGTTTGTAACCCAGTCAAGGTTAACACTTGATTTTTCTTGTCTTGTCTCACACCACTGTGACTTATTCTCATTCATTCAGGTAACCACAGATACCACCAGGCCATATGCAGGGATTCTCAAGTACTACTGACCTGTTCCTTAATTTGGCCGTTTATTTGAACAAAATAACATATAAATTGCAATATATGCTTATATAATATGCAGGTCACTTTTTTTTTTTTTTTTTTTACCAAAATTGCAGTCTTCTAGCTAAGTGTCAGGTCTTTGGGAAAAGGATGATATAACTAGACCAATTCTGTGTAGACTTCCTAAATTTCAGAAATAATGAATCTGGTCATCATCTCAGAGCTCCTTAACACAACTTTTCTTAAAAAGAAAAAAAAAAAAAGCTGGTGCTGAAGCGTGTGGTCCGAGCTTAGCTAATCAGATGATGGTTCCAGATGGAGAGAGCAGGCTGGTGGCAGAGTGAGTGTTGACCTTGGTGGAGTCACTGTGGTCCAACTTGTTTGTTTTCTTCATTAGTACACCAAGAATGGCTCTGACTGTCAAGGAAACATCTTGTAACTGTGTTTACTAGAGCCTGATGTAGAAAATGAAAATACCAGTTTGTTCATTTATAATGAGAAATGGATTTCCTTATAGGCGGATCCACCTAGAAACCTGAAACAGTAATCAGAGGATGGCTTACTGGCCCCAAATCAATCACGTGCTGTCAGTGATAATGGCATTTTACTGAGAGAGCTTTGGGCAGCCATCTGCGTGACTTTTGCTTTTCTAGGACCTTAATTCTTAGCCAGGGACCCCGATGGGAGGAGATGGAAGCCTGTTAGAATCACCTGGATGCTTTTACCAACTACCTAGGCCCAGACTCCTACTCCCAGCCGTAATAGAGTAACTAGGACTGGGCTTAACATTGCACTCTACACAGCTATAAAATAGGATATATGAGGCAGCTGTTTTCAAGCATTGGGCTATGTCATTTGTAAGGAAAGGGAGACACACTAAGTAAGTCCCACATTGGCCTTAGCTCTCTGCCTGGGGCTGTTTACCAGACCACAGCACCCAGAGGTGCTCTAGGAAATAACCACCGTCTCACTGATCTGAAGAAACAGATACCAGAGGTCAAGTTGATTGAAGTAATTGTGGGGCCATCCACTGAAGAGGAATAAGCTGAGCAGAGCAGGGCCCCAGGAATTTGCACAGGGGCTTGTGTGTGCACAGAGAGGCCTGGCAGAGGGTGGCTGCTGCAGGACTGTGTGCTGAGTGGAGGTACCAGAAGGTGTGCAGTGCCAGAGACAGGGTTCCAGTCCCACCGGGGTGGAGAGATCTCCCTGAGCACCTCGAGCAGTCAGTCAAGACCTGAGAAAGGCCAGACATAAGGAGTAAAGATTGTGACCTAGAATAAGGGTCTCTTTGGGACTTAAGAAAAACTGAAGTTGACAGACCCTGACACCTAACAGAATCAGAGGAGTCCAATGATTTACTTACCTGTCAACAAATTCAATACCTGTTCAAGAAAGACATCATAATACAAACTTCCTACAATGTATCATCCACAATGTTGAACATATCATTTTTAAAAATTAGACATACAGGGAAGCAGGACTCATAACCAAGGAGAAAAGTATTAAAATAACCCAGATGTTGCAACTAGCAGATAGGAATTTTAAAAACTATTATAAACACATTCAACCACTTCTAGAAAAAGGGGAAGATAATGAGTAAACAGAGAATTAAAACTATAAAAAAGAACATAATGGAGATGTTAGAACCCAAAAGTAGAATCTCTGAAATTAAAACTCACTGAATGGACTTTACAGCAGCTTGGAGACTGCAGAACAAAGGGTCAGTGAACTGAATACCATCAACAGACATCTAATCAAAAGAACAGGGGAAAAATGATTTTTGAAAAAATGAACAGTGTCAGTGACCTGTAGGACTACATTAAGCAGGCTACTAGATGCATAATTGGATTGACAGAAGGAGAAGAGAGAGAGATCGGGGAGAAAAAATATTTGAAAAAAATGATGGCCAAAACATTGCAAATTTGGCTTTAAAAGAGCAACCTGCAGACCCAAGAAACTCGGTGAACCCCAAATAGGATAAATACAGCTAGACAAATCACAACTGAGCATATCACAGTTAAACTGCTGAAAAGCAAAAATAAAGATGAAATATTAAAAGCAACTAGATAGAGATACACGTTGCATACAGGGAACAAGGATGTGAATACAGTTAATGCCATCGGAAACAGACCCGGGGCAGTGGAATGATGTTTTTAAAGTGCTATAGAAGGGGGGAAATATCAACCTAGAACCCTATATCCAAAGAAAATACCCTTTAAAAATGATAGAGAATAGGAAGGAGGATTCCAAAATGGCGGCAGAGTGAATGGAAGCTACACAGACCATCTCCCAGGACCAAACTGGAATTACAACTAAAATAAAGACAAATCTTTGGGAAAAAGCAACAGAAAAGCAGCTTGCGAGGACCATACAACCAGGGACACTAAATCGATCCTGGTAGGATTGCGGAGGTGCGAGAGGGGGGCTGGGAGCCCTAGGACAGCAGCAGTCTTAGCTGTGAGCACCACTGTCGGTGTTAAAGCCCAAGCTGGCTCCACAACACAGAGGGCCAGGACAGAGCACTAAAACAGCCACAGCCACTCACCTTGGGCTCCGGCAGAGGGAGGGCGGACTGGACTGGAACTGTGTGGGGACACTCAGGATTTGGAGGGCGCTCAGAGCTTTTGCAGAGTTGTGGCCATGCAGGATGGTGACCATCTAACTCCTTCCCAGGGCTCTGGGGAGAGGCAGCAGCCCCTCCCTCGGAGATTCAGCCACACCCAGATGGACCATTGAAATGCAAATTGAGGCTCATTAACTACCAGCATCTGCCCCACCCTCGGGAAATCCTCTCACCCTGTACACCTGAGGGAGGTTTTCATTCAACTGAGAACCCAAGGCTCTTCAAGAAACCACGACTAATAGCCATTAGGCAAAAAGCTAGAGGATAACTTAACCTTTTCTGGGCTTGCAAATCTACCCAGGAAAGTAAGACTCCACAGTGATGTTTAACGTGGGTCCTCCCACGTTCATCCAAACCCAGTAGAGGAAGACACAAACAGCAGAACACCAACAACCACAGGGAAAATTTGGCAGGCTCCAAAACCCACTGAGATAGCCAAAATGGTGAAACAAAGAAACAGATCCCAAATGAAAGAACAAGAGACCTCTACCAAAGATGAGATAAATGAAATGGAGTTAAGCAAGTTAACAGAGCTAGAATTCAGAGCCATGATCTTGAGGAAGCTCAACAGCATGAGTAAGGACATCAACACCATAAGCAAAGACCTAGAAATATTGAAAATTAACCAATTGGAAATGAAGAAGTACCAAGAAGAAATGAAGAATGACATAGCAGAAATGAAGAACACATTGGAAGAACTAAACAGCAGAGTAGAGTAAGCTGAGGACCGGATCAGTGAATCAGAAGACAGGGTAGAAAAAATCAACCAATCAGAAAACCAAAAGGAAAAAACAATGAAAAAACAGGAAGACAGCTTAAGAGAACTGTGGGACAACTGGAAACGTAATAATATTCGCATCATAAGAGTCCCCAAAGAAGAAGAAAATGAGCAAGGGTTAGAGAATATATTTGAAGAAATAGTGACAGAAAACTTCCCTAATTTGGTGAAGAAAGAAGGCATTCAAGTTCAAGAAGCACAGAGAGCCCCAAGTAAGAAGAACCCAAACAGGCCCACAACAAGACACATAGTAATTGAAATGCCAAAAATTAAAGACAAAGAGAGAATCCTAAAGGCAGCAAGAGATAAGCAACAGGTTACCTACAAAGGAACCCCCATAAGGCTATCAGCTGACTTCTCAACGGAAACACTATAGGCCAGAAGGGAATGGCATGAAGTAATCAAGGTCATGAAAAACAAGGATCTGAAACCAAGACTACTCTACCCAGCAAGGCTATCATTCAAGATAGGTCAAATAAAGAGCTTCCCAGACAAAAAGGCTAAGGGAATACATTAGCACCAAACCAGCACTGCAAGAAATGTTAAAAGGACTGCTGTACTTAGTAGAAGAAATAAGAAGGAAAATAGAACCACACTGAACAAAAATGGCAATAAATAAGTACATATCAATAATAACCTTAAATGTAAATGGATTGAATGCTCCGATAAAAAGACAGAGTAGCAGATTGGATAAGAAAGCATGACCCATATGTATGTTGTTTACAAGAGACCCACCTCACAACAAAAGACTCACATAGGTTGAAAGTGAAGGGATGGAAAAAAATCTTCCAAGCAAACAGAAAGGAAAAAAAAGCTGGGGTAGCAATACTCATATCTGATAAAATAGATTTCAAAATGAAGGCCATAACTAGAGACAAAGAAGGTCACTACATAATATTGAAAAGATCTATCCAACAGGAAGATATAACCCTGGTAAACATATATGCACCCAATACAGGAGCACCAAAATATATTAAAAATCTTCTGGAGGACTTCAAAGGAGAAATCAACAGCAATACAATCATAGCAGGGGACTTCAACACCCCACTGACATCACTGGATAGATCCTCTAGACAAAAAATTAACAAGGAAACAGAGACTCTAAGTGAAGCACTAGACCAAATGGATTTAATAGATATTTACAGAGAATTACACCCCAAAACTACAGAATTCACATTCTTCTCAAGCACACATGGGACATTCTCAAAGGTAGACCACATGTTAGGACACAAACGAAGTCTCTACAAGTTCAAGAAGATTGAAATCATATCAAGCATCTTCTCAGATCACAATGGCATGAAACTAGAAATCAATTGCAACAAGAACATGCAAAGACATTTTAACACATGGAGGTTAAATAACATGTTATTAAACAATGAATGGGTTACCAAGGAGATCAAGGAAGAAATTAAAAACTTCCTGGAAACCATTGAAAATGAACACACAACAACACAAAATCTATGGGATGCAGCGAAAGCAGTTCTGAGAGGGAAGTTCATAGCACTCCAGGCCTACCTCAAGAAACAAGAAAAATTTCTAATAGACTATCTAACCTCACAACTTAAAGAACTAGAAAGCAAACAAAAAGAAAACCCCAGAGCAAGTAGAAGGAAGGAAATAGTAAAGATCAGAGCAGAAATAAATGACATAGAGACCAGAAAAACAATTCAAAGGATCAATGAAACAAAGAGCTGGTTTTTTGAAAAGATAAACAAGATTGATGGACCCTTAGCTAGACTCACCAAGAAACAAAGAGAGAGAACTCAAATACACAAAATCAGAAATGAAAGAGGAGAAGTAACAACTGACACCACAGAAATGCAAAGGATCATTAGCAAATACTATGGACATTTATATGGCAACAAATTTGACAATCTAAGTGAAATGGACAAATTTCTAGAAACACATAGTCTCCCAAAACTGGACCGGGAAGAGATAGAAAATTTGAACAGACCAATAACAATGAAGGAAATTGAAGATGTAATCAAGACTCTCCCAGCAAACAAAAGCCCAGGCCCAGACGGCTTCACGGGGGAGTTTTACCGAACATTCAAAGAAGAACTAACACCCATTCTCCTCAAACTATTACAAAAAATTCAAGAAGAAGAAAGACTTCCAAACTCGTTTTATGAGGCCAGCATAATTCTAATTCCAAAACCAGAAAAAGACACTACAAAGAAAGAAAACTACAGGCCAATATCCCTGATGAACATAGATGCCAAAATCCTAAACAAAATACTAGCAAATCGGATCCAGCAATACATCAAAAAAATTATTCACCATGACCAAGTGGGATTCATCCCAGGGATGCAAGGCTGGTACAATATTCGCAAATCAATAAATGTGATACACCACATAAACAAAATGAAAAATAAAAACCATGTGATCATATCAATAGACGCTGAAAAAGCATTCGACAAAATCCAGCACCCATTTCTGATAAAAATGCTCAGCAATTTGGGAATAGAGGGATCATATCTTGATATAATAAAGGCCATATATGAAAGACCTACAGCCAACATCATACTCAATGGGCAAAAACTAAAAACATTTCCCTTAAGAACAGGAACAAGACAGGGATGCCCACTTTCACCACTCTTATTTAACATAGTACTGGAAGTCTTAGCCACAGCAATCAGACGTGAAGAAAAAATAAAAGGAATCCAAATTGGAAAGGAGGAAGTGAAACTGTCATTATTCGCAGATGACATGATATTATACATAGAAAACCCTAAAGACTTCATCAAAAATCTACTAGACTTAATAAATGAATTTGGCAAAGTAGCAGGATACAAAATTAACATCAAGAAATCTATGGCATTCTTATACACCAATGATGAACTCACAGAAAGAGAAACTAAAAAAACAATCCCATTTACAATTGCGGCAAAAAATTAAGATACCTAGGAATAAACTTAACCAAAGAAGTAAAGGACCTATTTGCAGAAAACTACTGGACATTGAAAAAAGAAATAGAGGAAGATATAAAAAAGTGGAAACACATACCTTGTTCATGGATTGGAAGAATTAACATCATTAAAATGTCCATACTACCCAAAGCAATCTATAGATTCAATGCAATCCCCATCAAAATACCAACGACATATTTCACAGAACTAGAACAAATGCTTCAGAAGTTCATATGGAACCAAAAAAGACCCCGAATAGCTACAGCAATCTTGAAAAAGAAGGACAAAGTAGGTGGGATCACAATATCAGGTTATACTACAAAGCTACTGTAATCAAAACAGCCTGGTACTGGCACAAGAACAGGCAGATAGACCGGTGGAACAGAACAGAGAATCCGGAAATTGACCCAAGACATTATGATCAATTAATATTTGACAAAGGTGGCAAGAGCGTACAATGGAGTAAAGACAGCCTCTTTAATAAATGGTGTTGGGAAAATTGGACAGCTACATGCAAAAAAATGAAACTAGACCATCAACTTACACTATACACAAGAATAAACTCAAAATGGATAAAAGATTTAAATGTGACTCGTGAATCCATAAAAATCCTAGAAGAAAATGTAGGCAACAAAATTTTGGACATCATACGCAATAGAATCTTCACTGATACATCACTTAAGGCAACAGAAACAAAGGAAAAAATGAACACATGGGACTACATCAAACTCAAAAGCTTCTGCACAGCAAAAGAAACAACCATCAAAACGGAAAGGGAACCCACTGTATGGGAAAGCATAATTGCCAATGATACATCAGATAAGGGGTTAATCTCTAAAATATATAGAGTGCTCATACAACTCAACAAAAGGAAGACAAAGAACCCAATGAAAAAATGGACAGAGGAACTAAATAGATACCTCTCCAAACAGGACATACAAATGGCTAAGAGACATATGAAGAAATGCTCAACATCACTAATCATCAGAGAGATGCAAATTAAAACAATGAGGTATCACCTCACACCTGTCAGAATGGCCACCATCAACAAATCACCAAACAACAAGTGTTGACGAGGGTGTGGAGAAAAGGGGACTCTAATACACTGCTGGTGGGAATGCAGACTGGTGCAGCCACTGTGGAAAACACTATGGTGTTACCTCAAAAAATTAAAAATTGAATTGCCATTTGACCCAGTGATCCCACTTCTAGGAATATACCCTAAGAAGCCTGAAACACCAATCAGAAAGAATACATGTACCCCCATGTTCATAGCAGCACTATTTACAATAGCTAAGATCTGGAAACAGCCCAAGTGTTCATTAGTGGATGAATGGATAAAAAAGCTGTGGTACATATATACACAATGGAGTACTATGCAGCTGTAAGAAAGAAACATCTCTTATCCTTTGAGACAACATGGAGGGACCTGGAGAGTATTATCCTAAGCGAAACAAGCCAAGCAGAGAAAGACAAATATCACATGATCTCACTTATTTGTGGAATATAATAAACATAACAGTCTGAGGAACAGGGTAGACCCAGAGATGTGGAAGTAGGGTACAGACTGACAACCCTCAGAAGAGGGGATGGGGGGAGGGAAGAGATAAACCACAGAACTTATACGCATGTATGCATAACTGATGGATATGGACAACAAAGCTGGGGATGAGGTAGGGGGATGGGGAGGAGGGTGTCAATGGGGAAAAAAGGAGGCACATCTGTAACAAAAATAAATTAATAAAAAAATGATAGAGACTTAGATCTATAGGAAAGAAGATGATCAAAATGGCAAATATGTGGATAAATAACATAAAAGACTATTTTGTCTTAAAAAAAATTGATGATCTTTGATTATAAATACATCCATGTAATCACCACCCAAACAAGATATCGGACATTTACATCACTCCAGAAAGTTCCCTCACACCTCTTTCCAGGCCATTCTACCTCCTCCCTACCTAAGTGACCTCTTTCTTATTTCTCGCACTGTAGATGAGTTTCTCCAATTTCATGTAAATGGGATGAGCAGTGTACAGTCTTTTGTGTCTGATGCCCTTGTTGTTGTTTCAGCCATGCTCATAGGCGTGAGGAGTATCTCATTATGGTTGTAACTTGCATTTCCCTGATCACTGGTGATGGTGAGCACTTTTTATGTGCTAACTAGCTCTTTGGATTTTTTTTGTGAAGTGTCTTTTGCCCAGTTTTTTACTGTGTTGTTTTTCTTGAGACTGAGTGGCAGCTGCCCCTTCACCTGGGCACAGGCTCTCTCAAGTTTGCCACCATCCCAGCTGGCCCACCACTCATCTGTGCTCTTCCCTCTAAATCCCAGCACCTATGATGGGCTCCAATGGCCCAAGTCTATAGTCGTGAACAGGAGAATTGAAAGCACAAGAGTACTGTTCTTAAGAGAATTTTGAATGCCTATTCTGCATAAATTCCAGGTGTTTTATCCAGGTATGAGAAAGCTGTAATCCATGAACCCACAGAGTTTATAATCAGTAGGGAAAACAGGCATATTCGTGAATGATTGTAACATAAAAATGACATGTTCCTCTCTGTCAAGTGTCTGTCTTGGATGCTGTTCTAGGCTTTTTTCCCTCTCATTTTCCATGATCTCTGTTAATCTCATCTACTGCTATGGTTTTAACTACTGCTTAAGCTGCTCCCTCCCAAATTCACATCCCTAGACCTGGTCTCTCTTGAGGTCACCTCTTGGTGAACCACAGGCAATACGACTCTTCATGGTCAAGCAATTTTATCTCCACCCACCGCATGCTCCCCACCTCAGAGCAAAACAAGCAAAATCTCTGCTTCTCCAATATACATCAGTTAGTTCAAGTACAAGCTAAGCTGCTGTAACAAAGAGGTCCTCAATGTATGGAGTTTATATATGGAATAAATAAGATGGAGGGATATTTTTCTTTCATGTAATAGTTCAAAGATGAGAGGCCCAGGGATGGCCTTGTGACTCCGCTCCACTGTTCCCAAGCCTTTGTCCCTGTGGTTGAGGCTGATGTAGGCAGGAGTGTGTTTCAGCCCGAGGGAAAGAGAAGGAAAGAAAGTAGAAGGCAAGCAGCGTCCTTATAGAATATGATTTAGATGTTGCTGTGTTTTCACGTCCTGTTGATGCAAGCAGAGTCAGGGGCCACAAGGAGCTAATGGGGAGGCTGGAAGATGCAGTCTCCAGCAGGGCAGCCATTTGAGTTAAAACCTGAAGAGTGCTGTCAAACAGACAGAAAAGGAGATGGGAGACAGATAACAGACTCAACCACCATCTGTAGCTCAGTTATTGGCACCAGAGTCCACAGAGTAAGCTGGTCCAGAAAGCTGGGGTCATCATCGCTCCACCTCTCCCCCTTCTTCATTCTTATGTCCAGTGACTCAGCAGGCCCTGTTGATTAGAATTTGGAAGTCCGTTCTAGTTCTGTCCTCTCCTCTTCATTCGTGTAGTGACTTAGTCTCTCCTTTTGCAAAAACCTCCTCACTAGTCCCTTGACCTCTCTGCTTCCCCGTAGATCCATCCTCTGTCACTTTGGTGATTAAAACCCATCAGTAACCAGCAACATGTCTGCCTGTGACAAGAACAGAGGTTGTCCCTAGCTTGGGGGTCTAGGACAGGAGGGGAAATTGCTGCTCACCACATTCCTTTACAAGTTGCTTGAATTTTTTTTCACGTGCAAAAAATCAAAATCAAAACACTGTGATAAAGAAAGATCCTTCAGCGGCTTTCTGTCATTCCTAGGACAAGTCGAATTCGAACGCTTCAGGATCCTGTAGTGGGGCTGCTGCCTGCCCTCCCAGACACCCCCTGCTGCTCCCCTCTCCACACCCACCAACCTCCCCAGCTTCCTGGACACTGAAGCCTGCCAACACCTCCTCTCAGCCTAGCGGCCCTTCCTCCTCAGAGGGACTCCTGCTCCGTAGCACTTCTCTGCCTCCACACACAGTCATAGCATTTGTCACATGGCTGTCATTCATTTATCCATCAGGTGCTCCCTTCCAGCCAGCAGCCAAGGCCCCTCGAGGGGTCGGCTGTGCTTAGGAGTCAAGGTTTGTTTCCTGAATCCCTTGTACAAGAGATTGTATTCCAAGGAGTTAAGGCCACGGGGGAAACATCATTTGGGGAGATAGAGCTTACAAGAAAAACTCTTAAAAATACTTTTGTACTTACTAAAATAAAGTAATACAGCAGACTAATAAAAATAATGTTATGCCATTTTGTACATTTCTTTTCTTTTTTTTCTTTATTGATTTTAGAGAGAGAGGAAGGAGAGGGAGAGAGAGATGGAAACAGTGATGAGAGAGAACATTGATTGGCCGCCTCCTGCATGCCCCCACTGGGGATCAGGCCCACAACCTGGGCATGTGCCCTGACCGGGAATCGAACCAGTGACCTCTTGGTGCATGGGTCGACGCTCAACCACAGAGCCACACCGGCCAGGCCCATTTTGCACATTTCAATTACTTTCTTTTCCCATCCCGTACTGGCTAGAGGGATCCAGGCTCTCCTTCCCGGGGATTTGCACCCAATGCTTGAGGACTCTGCACAGATCATTCATAGTCAAAGCTGCCATCTACTGCATGTGTACAAGCTGTCTGGAAGTGTAACCATGTGGTTTCTAATTCTCCCAGTAGCCCTGCGGCAAGATGGCCTGTATTGTGCCTGTTTTACAGATAGGATTATGGAGGCTCAGAAAAACAATCACTGACCTGCACAGGGTTATGCGCTGTCCAGCAGGCGTTGGAACTCTTTCCCCTATAAGCCTCTGCCTCTCATGCCCACTCAGAGCCGGTGTTTTTGTTTTGCTGTTTTAATGTCTGCCTCTCCGTCCACAAGGTAGTGGTTCCCATGTTATGACCAGACCTGTTGGTGGCCCCTTAGTCCCAGCATCAGCTCCTTGTTCTTGTCTCTCAGCCCCCTGCCCCCAACGGACTCAGCCTTTAGGTCTGAATATACTTCAGTTGATTCTTCCGATCAAAACCTCAGAGCAAACGCCTCTATTCCCGCTCTGCTCTGCCATCCACTCTATTTCCCTCTTCTGTCCTCAAACCCGGGTTCTTCTTCAGTTGCCCCAGCAGGGGGAGCGCGTGAGGGCTTCGTCTGTCACAGTGATGTGGTGTCACCAAGGACTGGGGCAGGAGAGAAAGGCTGTGAGCAGTGCCCGGCTCCTTACTGCCTGGGGTGGGTGATGGGGGCAGGGGGACAGGGTGTCACTACATATATGGCTAAAAGGTGAGGAAGATGGGAAGCTGCATGCAGGAACCTTGAAGGGAATTCAGCATCCTGGGACTCGAATTCTCCAGAAAGGCACATCCTCAGGGCCAAGTCTGCACATACAACACACAGGCTCGGGGTCGGCCCTGGGAGCGCAAGCCGGCTGGGAGAGAGCAGGTGGGCCTAGAATTCAGAGTGGCAGCAAGGGCAGGTCCTGTAGTCAGTGACAGGTGCTGTCTGCCCTCTGCTGCGGACGCAGGTGGTGAAGGCCGCTGGTCTCCTGCACACCCGAGGAGGAGGGCTCTGGGCCTGAGCACTGGGCACTGGGGCCTTGCTGCACAGTGGGCTGTGCGCCAGCTGGGGCTTGCTCTAAATGCACACTCTCGGGCTCCAGCCCAGCCTCTGAATCAATGTGTGTGCTGGAACGGGGTCCTCGGATTCTCTGTCAGAGTTTAAGAAGCAGTGTCTTGGCTTGGGGACTGGTTCTCAGCATGTGGTCTCTGCCGCGCCAGCAGCAGCATCGCCTGGGAACTCGTTAGAAAGGCACATGCTCAGACCTACTGCATCAGAAGCTCCGGAGTGGGCCCGGCAGCCTGCATCTGAACAGCCCGCACGTGCTCGGCTGCCCACTCAGTCTGAGCATCCCTGACTGAGGACAGGACCAGGTGGCTGTCAGGAGCGTCACCTGGAGAGAGCCACGGTCTGGGCTGACTCGGTTCTGCTGCTCAGGCTCCTCTTCGATGACTCGGGAACATTCCGTAGGAATCGCACCTACTTCCCAGAGTTGTTTGACGTTCGACCCTCTCTCGCGGAGTGCTCGGACCCGGGCAGTGTGGCTGCTGTCCTTCCGCTCTGCCGAGGCCTTTTTCTAGAAAAGTGTGGAAGGGAAAGAAATGTTTGCACCTTCTGCTATCTAGTGTAATATAAAGGCCTCTATTGCTTTTCTGTGATTATGTGTTAGAAAACAGACATGTGCTGTTCTAACCGGCCGGTCACTAAGTGGAGAACTTGTCGTGTTAGGGATTCTGATGAAGAGCATTGTCACACAGGCCTTTTCTGGCAGGGGGTGCCTTTGGCCACTCTAGCACCGGTGACATAAGGTGGACGCAGTTATTTCAGGCTTTGGATTGGACACAGCAGTCATTCCCCAGTCCCTGAGACTCAGGACAGTGGTCACGGGTCCTTGTCCGGTAACTGTGTCCTCAGAGGACAGTGCTTGGAGGTGCAGCCGCCAGAGCAAACCCCCTACATGGGGACAGTGCTTAGCAAGAGCAGCAGTGTCTACTGCACTGAGTACCTGAACTTCCGTAGTCAACTGGGCCCGCCTAGATACATGGGTGTGACGTGTGTTTCTTATGCTTTGTCCCACCGTAGTGTTCGGGAAGGATGGGAAATAGTTCCATTTGTAAAACTGCAGTGATCAGTTTTACAAACCCCCTCAAAAACAATCCACAGCTACTACCTACTGAAGGCCTAATCGAGGCAGGCACCATGCTAAGCACTTACTCTGAATTATCCCATTTGAACCTTCTAGCCTAGGAGGTAAGTCCCAGCGTGAACCCATTTTACAGATGCGGAAACCGAGGCTTAGGGCGGTTACTCCCCTGCACAGCATCAAGCCATGTCTGGTGTACAGTGCAGCCCACGCTCTGGCCACAGCACTTGCAGAAGCTCTGACTCAAGACAGGAGTGACTGGACCTCTTCTCCTCAATGACCAGAGAGTGTCCCAACTGCAAATATGTGGTAACTTGTCCTAAGAGCTGCGAGGTGGAATTCTGATATGATTCTTCAGATGTCCCCTACTGAGGACACCCATAGTCTTGTTGGGCCGGTCCGACTGCCCCTCCAGCGGAACTGTGATCCCGCTGAAACAGTTAGTCCTCCGCTGCCATCCCAGTGCCCACATGGGCTTGGACTCCCTTTTCCTCACAGGCTTCAGTCAGAACTCTGGTTTGAATCTGCTCAAAGTCACTTTAAAAACCCCCTATATCTGGCAGAGCCTCCCACAGAGGCCGGTCCTGGTCAGAGGGCACTGTGCCGGCTGCTCCTGACTCCCTCCTTATGTATCGCCGGAGACTGTAACCCCTCGTGTCTCTGTCTCCAGCTGAAGGAACTGTGCCCACACACGGGTTCTTCGTGGCCCCGAAGCGGCAGGGGAGGCAGGGCAATGAGCCCAGACAAAAGTCCGTCCCTCCATCGTCCAGCAACACAGTGGTCTTGGTATTTTCTGCACAGTCCTAAGAAATGCTACAGGTGCAAGGGTCTCTGCTTATATCTTTCACACCTGGCAGTCGGAGGTGCTACCCTAAAATCTGCACACTGTCGTTTTGGCTCTGTGTGGGATTGCGTGTCTGGCCCCTATTTCCTGCCCTGAGAAGTGGTCAGCGTGATTCCTCAGCTGGTCTCAGCTGGGTTTGCTTTTCTCTGACTTGCCATTCTTTCTGTCTTCACATTGGAAAGCTCATCAGTCACTCCTCCTTGTCCTTGATCATCTCCTGAAAGCAGACCCACCCCCACCAATCCCTGCTGATCCTGAGCCCGCCTCACGGCCTTCAGCCTGGGACAGGTGTCCTGGTCCAGACGGGCCGATCCAACGGCACACATCTTTACTGAATGCTCCCTGGGGACGAAGGACATCCTTATAGGTTTGAGTTCTATGAACTTTTTAACTCGGAATCTTGCAGCGCTCAGAGAGAGGGCGCCACAGCGGATGGAGTGTCCCCTCCATGCACCGTCAGCACACCCGTGTCCCTCAGAACAGTGCTGCTTGTACGGGTCTTCGCTGTGGGGTCTGGTTAACGCGCAGATTCTGATTCAGGGAGTTGTCTCCACTTTCCAGTTGAAGGTCGCTTCTCCAAGTGTGCACTTGGTCGCAGTGAGTGTGCACATGAGCGCAGTCTGCCTGTCGGCAGGAAGCTGGGCTCCGCAGACAACCTGCCGCTGCGGTGCGGTGGTCCGTGGAAGCAGCGAGGCGGCTGTTCTGTCCCAGACACATCGGGAGGAAACGGTTACCAGTTAATGGGCTCCACCCGCAGTGGGACCGAAACCATCCGCCACATCGGCGCTGCATCCGCAGGTGAGAAGCTCCAGGAACTCTGAAAGGGGTCCCAGCGGCTGTCTCCTGGGAGACGGAAAGTGGTGGCCCGGCCTGGTCGCCATCAGCGCATCCTTGTGGAAACCGTCCGGCCTTGTGCTAAGTGAGAGGATTCTGTAGACGGAGGCAGCACGGGTCCAGCAGGGGCCTTCGACACATACGTCTGCCAATCACAGCACAGTCGGGCTGCTCAGGCTGCCTGTGAACGGCTTCCGCTGAGTCCGTGCCTAACAGGCAATGGGTAGAAGCCGTTCGGGCGGTCTGCTTCGTTCCTTGGAATCAACTTGATGTACTTGGAAGTTACAGAGAGGCCGGGATGCATTCATGGGGAAATGCATATTTTTAAAAAATGAGGTTTTAGCCCGGCCGGTGTGGCTCAGTGGTTGAGCATCGACCCATGCACCAAGAGGTCGCTGGTTCGATTCCGGGTCAGGGCACATGCCCAGGTTGTGGGCCCGATCCCCAGTGGGGGGCATGCAGGAGGCGGCCGATCGAAGTTCTCTCCTCTCATCGATGTTTCTGTCTCTCTCTCTCCCTTCCTCTCTCTCTAAAGTCATTTTTTTAAAAAGTTGTTTTTTAAATGAGGTTTTATAGATTGAAAACATTAATCCTTCATTCCTGTGTAAAATTAAAAGCAGTAAGCCCTTGTACAAAAACCAGTCATTGGCCTGGGCAGAGCACAGCATCCCGGCCCCTGCCTCTGACACCTGTAAGGAGGGAATGACAACGTTTATGCCCGACCCTCAGGTGCCTTGAAACGTGTTAGCTAGCAGCCTCTCGGTCTCCAGATGCAAACAGCGAACGGGAGGTGGAGGACCGAGGTGAGCAGAGCACTGTGGGACGGGACCCTGAGCTGTGGCGCCTGCTAAGTGACAGGGTCACGGGGTTCCATTTTCAGGGCTCTGGAGCATCCGTTCTCCAGTGAAGATGGGTTCAGGACCTCCACTTACGTTTCTGTGTAAACATTTTAGAAAAGTTATTAAAAGCTCCTTTGGAAAGGAATTCAACATGGGGATGATGTTATTGGTACAATCTATGTAACAAGCAGGGTCACATTTTGGATGCCATTTTTTATAGGAGAAAAAAATCTCAAGAGCAGTGACTACTCAGTGCACCCACATGGAGCCATTACCTGGCCTTTGGGGCGCCCCAGGCAGGGCATCGGATGAGCTGGTGCCGTGGAGATGCTTTTAAAACTCTGCAAGCCGAAATTAACGTGGGAGGAAAGGAAGAAACAAGCTCGAGCAAAACCATTTCCCCATAAAGTCATTTCTTATTTATGGGCGGTCGTTATTAGTTCTCATGTAGACAGCAGCTTCTATTCTTTTCAGAACTTATCATTATAACCACCCTCTTAAATCCATTTCCTCTTTCCTCCTTTGTCTCCATAAATCATCCACGTGTTTTTCCCTCCCAGACCAAGAGGCGAGTTACTCAGAAGCATTACAGTTATATTCACACATGGGGTCAGTCGTCATCCATTTGTTGAAATGCTTATCCTCTGTCTTAAAGAAAACATAAAAACGGCACAAAGTATTTACTATGACAATGGAACCTTAAACTCATTGGGATTTTTATATCTGTTTTTCCTTATATTTCTTTGTTTTGCTTCTTCCAAAACACGATTACAGAGGCAGAATAAAGTCATATTACTCAAAGGGGCTCTTCTGAGTCAGAACACCTGGGTGGAGTCCGGCTCTCGCCTGCTGGCTGGGCCGCCTCGGGCAGGTGACTGACCCCTCTGAGCCTGCATTGCTACTCTGTAAAGTCAGAGCAAAGATGCCCGCTTTACCCAGCTTTGACATTTTCTGGGAAGAGAAAACGGTGATATTGTGTGCTGAAGAACATTCTAAACTAAACTCATACAAAGGCCAGGCATCGATGTTACTGTTCGTGTCTCTCATCACTGGGAATGAGAGATTTTACAAAAAGCACGTTTTCTCTGTTAGGTGAAGCTTATCTCCTTAGAGGTCTCTTTTGGGAAGAAAACATAATAAAAATGGGGTGCCCTCCCCTGTCTTCTCCAAGAAAAGACCGCGGACATAATAGAAACTCTTCTTGATGACCTGGGTCGCCGTTTCATCGCCCAGAGGGTTCTAGCACGTGGAGCAGAGAGGGGCCTGCGCTCAGAGTGCCTGCGTCTGTTAGCGGGGGCTGCGGGGCGCGTCCCGGCAGCGGCTCAAACAAGAGACGTGTCCTCACAGCCCAGGAGCTGGACGTCCAGATCGGGCTGCCGGCGGGACGGTTTCTGCCGAGGCCTCTGTCCGCGGCTCGCAGGTGCCCGCCTTCTCCCTGTGCCCTCACACGGCCTCTTCCTTGTCTTATAAGGGCACAATCGTATTGGGTTCGAGTCCCACCTTAAAGGCCTCGTTTTAACTTAATCACCTCTACAAAGATCTCATCTCAAAATATGGTTCTGTCCTGCGGTGCTGGGGATCAGGGATGCAACGTGTGAATTTAGGGGAACACATTTCAGCCCAGAGCAGTGCCCGGCCTCCTCCTTTCACAGGTGAGAGGGGAGGAGTCCAACTGGGGAGAAAACTGCACATTCGACAGCAAATGAGTCTCTACTCAGTGTGCCCCAGTGTGCCCACGAGCCTGGCACAGAGGCCAGGCCTGGTGACCCGGGCTGCAGCTGCCTCCCTGGCCTGCCTGGTTCTGCCTTGTCTCCCTCCTTTCCAGGTATCACTGGCGCTTCCCTGCCTGGGCTCCCTCCTCCCTGTCCCCCTGCTAGTCTGCACTATCCAGAAACTCAAGGCTTGGGATTCAGTGTACCGGGAGGTATTTAACATCCCTTAGTGAGAGGTCCGGTTGTCGGGGTTGTAACATGTATTTGGGGACCTTGAGGCTTCTTATATATAGTCATCCAGTTTGGACTCTGTTTCCAAAGTTTGACCCACAGGTAAGTAAAATATTAGTGTATAAAACACGACCGTGAGGAGAAATCTTTCGGTTTTGTCACGCAGCATCCACAGCTCCTAGCAGCCAGAGAAGGCTCTTTATCCCCCCGCGGCCGCAAGCCACTCACACACCCACAGGAGCACACGCAGCTGTCGGTCTGCCCCACCTCACTGCCACAGTTTAATAACCGGTCTGTTCTGAGGTCTCATGCTTTTAAGACTTTGACACTTTTATAAAACAGACCAGAGCATATGAACCCTGTGAAACGGAATCTCATCACTAATCATAAAGTGTCAAAATGCAGCAGTTCTGAAGTTCTGTTTTTTATACTAATTGATGACACCCAGAAAGGCCCTCCCTGGGTACCATGGAGCAGAGGAGAATTCCACAGGAACATCTGTGGGCTGTGGGCCTTAGATGCACATGAATTCCTCTATTGGTTCAGTAGAGACTCATTCGCTGTCGAATGTGTGGTTTTCTCCCCAGTTGGACTCCTCCCCCGCCCCGCCCCGTGTCCCATCTCTCTAAATGGCATCCCCGTCCCCAGTTGGTCCTACCGATAGCCTGAGGCATCCTTGACTCCGATCTCCCCCTCGCCTCCCTTCAGGAGGGAAGCAAGGTGGCTTCCTCCGGATACATCACAGCGAATCCATCCTCACCGGGCGGCTGTGTTAGCCCCAGTCACGCTCAGACCTGCCTGGACTCCAGAAACATCCCCCGCTGGCCTTGCCTCCCGCGGTCTGCAGTCTGGGCTCCCTGCAGCCAGCAGGGGATCCCCTGAAAGCCCAGATAGCTCTGTTAGCCCTACTGGAAACTGCCCGGGGGCTCCCGCTATCACGAGGATAGCCCCAGCTCCTTTCCGGGGACCACAGGCCCTGTGTGACCTGACCCTGCCTGTCTCTTGAACGTCATGGACACTCGAGCGGGGTTGTCTTTCTGTTCCTTGGATGCTGAATTGTTCCCTCCCCAGGACTTTGCCCTGCGGCTCCTCCACCCAGAACCCACTCCCTGCGTCTCTGCACACAGAGTGGCCTTCCTGTCCACCCCAGCGGAAGGAGCCTCCCTGTGGCCCAGGCCTTCCCCAGCTTCGCCCTTGTTTGACGTGCTTCACTGCCATTAGCTCAAGTTTTTTCTACGATTATGCCATTTAAAACTTCTCTCATGTGTTTGCCTCCAGGACAGCGCGTCCGTTCACCACCGGGCCTGGGCCTGGGCACATAGCAGGCGCTCGATACATTGTTACTCCCTGTGGGTTGTTGGCCTGTGTGACCACAGTTACAACTGTCCCTGCCCACTGGTGAGGGAGGAGGCAAAGAGATTCGATTTAAAACAATGAATGTCTGAAGGGTGATACGCCAACACGTGGCTTCCGCTGAGATCGGAGAGCCGGCCGCACGGTGGCAGCTGCCACCACAGGGGTGGAGGACAGGAGACACCTGGGCCGGGCGCCGGCCCTGCTCTTTAGGGCCTGGTCCACTCCTCGCGGCCGTGGGTCAGTCAGTTTCCTGCCCCTTGCATGCAGAGATTAGGCTCCCTACTGGACACCTAGGAGGGCGGGTGTCCGGGTGTCTGGGCACCCAGGAAGCACGACAGACGCGAGCTGTTGCTTGTACAGTGCACGTGCCCATTTGGGCTTGGCCCCGGAGGTGCGGCGTGGACCTGCAGAGTTCGCTCTTTCACTCCCATTTCTACTCTTGGTCCATGATCCTTTCGTAGTCCATTTCAGCCCCTCCTTCTTGACATTTTCATCCAAAAAAAAGTGGGGTGTGGGGAGGTGGGTCTTAAGGAAAGAGGGCAGAGGGCAGTGTGGCCTGGATCCCAGGTAGCACGGTTCATGAGACTGACCCCCTGCACCTCCTGCATGTCGCTGAGATCTGACAAGTTTGGACAAAGCATCACCACTAGAGGGCATTTTTCAGGCCTCGTGGCTCCCCCTGGTGGGCGCCGATTTGTTACAGGATCGCTGCCATAAAAAAAAGAGACAACAGGAAAATAAAGAAAATAAAACCACAGCATAAAGATATTAATAATACTTAACCCCTAGGAATTTAGCCTAGTAAACAAAATATATGGGTAACAGACTAAATGTCCAGTGGAAGGGCGTATAAATTATAGCACCCCAACATGAGAGTGTAAGGGAGCCATCACCACGTCAGGTAGGAAGACATGGGACATTCCTAGCAGAGTATAAAGAATTCACACGACTTCAACAGCTAAGAAGGGATAATGCAGCTGGAAATCTATTTTTCTTTGTTCAGTGAGATAAGGGGTGATTTTTAAGTTACATTCTTTTCCTTGAAAATTTTGTTTTTTTATTTACTTCCATCTCCCAGAGAAGCAACTTACTTCATCTTTTACCTAACTGTGAGATCTCCTACCAGCAACACGTAACAACAGTGGGCAGACCACAGGCTGGGGGACTCAAACAACACAAATGTGTTTTCTCACAATCCCAGAGGCTGGAAATCTGGGATCATATTTGTTGGCTGAGTTGGTTTCTTCCGAGGCCTCTCTCCTCGGCTTACAGATGGCCACCTGCTCCCTGTGTCCTCACACCCTCTTCTTCTCTAGGCATCTGTGTCCTAATTTCTTCTTGTCAGGATGCCAGTCATACTGGGTTAGGATCTACCCCAATGACCTTATTTCAATTAATCACCCCTGTAAAAATCCTCTCCAAAGGCCATCACGTTTTGAAGTCCTAGGGGTTAGCACTTTAGCATTAGGAATTCCGGGGCGGAGGTGGGGGGAGGTGGCCCCATTCAGCTCTTAACAGTGACAATTATAATAGTACCACTTAGTTGAGTACAGTATCATGTCATCATATTTAGATGATTCGTTTTATAATTGTTATATCCAAAGCACACTCTGGGACAGAAAAGGCAGCATAATATCATTCCTTACGCTTTTCTCATGAGCTGTAGGGCTGTTACCACCAACATTGCTACTGAGTGTTTTTCCCTCTCACTTGATTTATGAACTGTGGTTGAAATTAAGCCTGTTTTACAAACAGCACCACAGCAATTGTCTGCCCTTGTCCAAAGGAACAGGCGACATCCTCGTGCTGTACACCCATAGGCTGGTATTTGGTATCTTCCTATTATATATGTCTGAGGATGTTCTAAATACAGCTGTAATAATATTTTAGGTATTTTAACATCAGGCACACACACTATAAGTAATCATGCACACATACATGTGTATGCTCAATTATTCCCAATTCTGCTTTTGCTCTCCAAACCCATGCTCATGAATTAGAAGTGATATATTCTCTTGGCCAATTACAATTCTGTTATTTTAGAAATTGTTTTCTCAGCACCTTGGGTTCTAGTGATTTATTACTATGGTGTTGGCCTCTCATGGTAAAGTACCAAATATTTTCACATGAAGAAATAAAGGAAGAATCCAGGTGCTAATTATTAAATTCACCTCCATTGATCTCTGTCTGCAAAATGCCTGAATAAATAGATTTTTGAAGAGTTACCAGAGGCAAAAGGGTATTTATTTCTTTAGGGACCCATTACAGAAGCTCTTCCCCTGGGGACCCCAGCTGCTCTTATCCAGCATCCAGCCTGGGGCTCACAAGATGGGGTCATTGGGTGAAGATCAATGTCACCTCTGTCCTGCACAGTAGCAGTTGAGAATTTGGAGATCGGAGCTACATGGGGAAAAAGGAATTACTTTGCCACTTTATAGGCAGCAAAACTGAGGCCTACACTGCTCCTGGTTTATTTAGGCAGTAGCGTGTTCGGGGGAAGCCCAAGGATGAAAACCAATGATCTCTGAGCCCCAAATAGAGAATCGTCCTGCCACTGACATAAATAAAATCACAGGTGAGATGGAAGAGCCATGGTGTCTCCGGCCTCCAGACCCACCACCTTCTCAAACCCCATCTTTTCCTTAATTATGGTAGTGATGTTAAAAACGGCTTTACTCCTAAAGCATGCAAACCAACGACAGAATGTGTCAAATACATATATATGCAGGTGTTCACTGGGCAGTGAGTCCTGTAGCTTAAGCACAGGAGCTCCTGAGGGAGGAGAGGCAGAGAGAGAGATACATTTCCATTACAAATAGAACTATGTAAGGGTGCTATTTCTGCACCTTGCCTTTTGTTAACAATGTATCACAGATATTATTCCGTGACAGCACAAAAAGATTTACCTTATTTTTGTTACTGGTTGCCTATAGCCCATTGTATATAGGATTTGCCCTATATGTACAGGGTGGGCAAAAGCAGGTATATAGTTGTGAGTATGTGAAACACAGAGTGTATTCTTGTATTTTTATTTATTTGTATTACAAATATAAACCTACTTTTGCCCACCCCGTATATTGAATTTATTATCATTCATTTATGTAGCTCCCCAGTATTTCCCTAAGGCAAATCAGAATGTAATAATCCTTGACCAATTTTTGTGTGTGTGCACTTGTGAAATTATTGGGTTAAAATCTGTGTGTCATTTATTTTTTTTTCTCCAATGTAACTGATTTGTTTTATTCATTTTTTTAACCTTTGTAACTGTTTTATTCCATCTTAGGTTCCATTAGATTACACCTATATCTGAGAGAGAGAGGGGGGGGGAGAGGGAGAGAGAGAGAGAGAAACAGCATAGTGTAGGGTTTTCATTTTTGTTTTATTTTGCTATCATATTTTCACCATTGTTATGCAGAGTTTTAAATCATAATATGCACTTTCCTTCTATAAAAACATCTAAATTTATCCTCTAAGGCATTTTCCTTGTCATGTTATGTTTTTAAATTTTCTTTTCTTTTTTGTAAAAACTGTAAGATGTACTATATACAATTTACCCATTTAAAGTGTACAACTCAGTGGTTCTTCGTACATCCTCAAAGTTGTGCAACTGTCATTACAATCTATTCGAGAACATTTTCGCCACCCCCAACAGAAACCCTGTACAGCTTAGCTGTCACCCCCTAATGCTGCCAATCCTGTCCTTTAAATTTTAAAGGTATCGTGCCCTTGAAGCAGCTCAGCAACTGTGTTCCCACCAATAGTCCATTGAATGTCAGCTTCCTCATACCCTTCCGGTGTTATCAGATGCTTTGTTTTTATCAGTCTTTTAGATTTAAAAAAAAAAAGTGTCTTGGTTAATTTGCATGTATTTGATCATGAACGGTGCTGACCGTCTGTTCCCATGCATCCTGGCCATGGGCGTCCCCCCCCGGGCACCACATGGCGGACCCGCTCTAAGTACAAGCAGACATGTCGTCATTGCTTTATTTCGATGCCATTGGCCAGTGCATGACACACAGGGTGAAGATCACTATGAAGTTAGTGAACCCCAATTACAAAAACAAAAGTGCCTTCCGAAGAGGCCCTGCACATCCAGAAACCCACCCTGGGCTCCTTCCCTAGGGCTCCCTAGTCATCCCTGGTGTTCCCATGTCTGTGCTGTCTATGGGATGACTCTCTGCTGTCCCCCACTGGTGAACTCATTACTTCTCTATTTGCTTCAGTTTGACTTTGTCCATCAATCACTATTTTTTAATGGACATTTTAATGGTCTTTGTTCTATTTAAATCCAGTCATGTCAGGATAAGTATATATATACATATATATATATATGTATATATATATGTATATATATGTATATATATAAGTATATATATATAAGTATATATATATATAAGTATATATATATACTTATACATACATATATATATATATATATATATATATATATATATATATATATATACACATATCTCCTAACTAGTCTATGGTAGTATTTCTCTCTAGCTGAAGCCGCTGGTGAAATCCCTGGTAACTTTCCCTAGTTGGTTGATCTTTGGGGAAAGCTGGAATTGCTAACAGCCTGGGGGTCAGAACTCCTGGGAACAGGCATTCCACACCCCTGCCACCAGGCCTGAGCCGCTTTGGCCATTAGTTGCTGTGGGTTCTTTCTGTAGGGACGTAGCCTTCAGTGTCAGAGGTAGAAGAGGATGCTGACCTCCCTCACCAGGACCTCACTACCAGGTATCAGAAAGCCTCAGCCTGACTCTGCCAGTCACGTTCGTAATTATTAGGAAGCCAGCAAAATGCTGATATACTACCTGTGGGGGGCAGCCTAGAGCACGCCCAGCAGCCTGTCCCTCACCTAAGAGATGTGACCATCTGTATTCAGGGGAATACCTAACATATTTGATATTTGCCAAACCATTTGTAACACTCCCTTCTCCATACCACCAAATCATTTCCAGTAGAATCTTGCAGTCATAACGATTACACTAAGCATGATTTTCCTCACTCACTACATAAACCATTAAAAGGAGAAATTTCTGCCCTGGCCAGTTTGGCTCAGCAGTTAGAGCATCAGCCCACGGACCAAAGAGTCGCAGGTTCGATTCAGGTCAAGGGCACGTATTTCAGTTACGGTTCAGTCCCCGGCCCTGGTCGGGGTTGTGCGGGAAGCAACCAGTCGATGGGTCTCTCTCAGGTCAATGTTTCTCTCTCTCTCTCTCTCTCTCCCTCTCTCCCTCCCACTTTATCTGAATGGGAAAAAAAATATTGTTGGGTGAGGATTTAAAGAAAAAAGAAGAAATTTCCATTTTAAAGATTATTCAAGTTTATTAACATTCAAATGAGAAGAGTACACACAACATCACTTCTGTGACATTTCTGTCAAATATGCAGGACTTGGATCTAACAAGGAGGGAATATCAGACACACCAAATGAGAGACTTTCTGTAAAACAGCTGGCCTGTCATCTTTAAAAGTGTTTAGGACCTGAAAGTCAAGGAAGGGCTGAGGACTGTCCTAGATACAGGGAGAGTAAGGAGGCAGGACCACTCGTGATTCAGACCTGGGTCCCTTTTCTCAAAAGGACATTATTGGGACAACTGGTGAGGCTTAAATGAGTCTGAGCATTGGATGGCGCTGTTGGATCAATGCTGACTTCCTGACTTGGATGACTGAATTGAGATTAAGAGGTCCTTGTTGGTAGGGAATAGAGACTAAGGAATTTGGGGCTGATGGGACAGTGGGTCAGCATCTCATTCTCAAATGGTTCAGGGGGAAAAAGTCATTTGTACAATAATGACCTCGTACCATACTTCCAACTTTTCTCTGCAATTTTCTAAATACAAAAATTATTGTTAAAAACCTCAACAGTCTTTTGTAGCAATTGTTTAGAACTTAGACCAACACAGACTATTTTTGAGGAGTTTTTTTCACCAACATTCTTTAGAATTGCTGGCGCGAGGTGCCAATGAAAAGCAGAGGGCTTTTCAAGTCGGTGTGGAATGGCTGTGGAATGGCACGGTGCCTCCTCTTATTGCCTACCCTGGGGGCAGCACGCCCGCAGCCCGCCCCTCGGTTTGCCCTGATTACAGTGGCCAGGTCTGCTCACATCTTCACCAGACTGCATCAGAGTCCCCCATGGGGGGGGGGGGGGGGGTAGGGAACTCTGGGACAATTCACCAGAAAGGCCACCGGGGGCAGTGTTGGGCTGCTGCACTGTCCACACAGGGCAAGGTGCCGGTCCATCCAACCCACAACTCGTTTGGCCAGGGGAAAAGTACTTTGAAACATCCCTGTGCTAATGAGCAAACTCTTTTAGAACTAAATGTGGCAAGGAAGCCCTTGAATTAGCTTCCGTTAGGGCAGGACTTCGGGGTGTTTCAAAGGCTAACTACCTTGGACCTTGGACATGTATTTCTAATCATAACCAAGCACCCCTAGGGCGTAGATTATCATGGACCAGCCCATATACCTGCTCACTCAATTTTAAAGTAAGCGATGAACCCGGCTGGTATGGCTCAGAGGACTGAGCGTCGTCCCATGGACTGAGAGGTCCTGGTTCGATTCCCGGCAGGGGCACATGCCTGGGTTGTCGGCTCGATCCCCAGTAGGGGGCGTGCAGGAGGCAGCTGGTGGATGTGTCTCTCTCACATCAATGTTTTTATCACTCTCTCCCTTCCCCTTTCTCTAAACACTCAATAAAAACATATTTAAAAATTAAAATTTTAAAAATTAGGTAAGTGATGACGGCTCCCCAGCATTTGCACAGGGCGGAGCACACGGCAGCGCCATCTGCAGACCGTATATGATGTGCGCCTGAACCTGGACGTCTGTGCCCTGCATGTATAATCAATATCACTTGACCTGAACATAGTGGATTGTCAAGAGGCTTCTCTCCTTCGTGGGAGCAGTTTGCAGTTAAGAAAGAGACCTTGCAAACAAAAGCAGCGCCTCTGGCTTGAAACCCAGGGGAGGCACGGATATGAAGGAGGGTAAGCGGGCTGCTGTCATTGGCTCATCCCCTGCTGGGGCCTGGGAAGCACACCAGGACCGGGACAGGGTGGCATGCCAATGCAAGGGGGTATTGCACAGTTACTGTGCAGCCTCGGGCCCCTGAAAGGAAACCCACACTTTCTCTGCGATTGTCCAGTTTGGCATTTCAACCCGGACAGAACAGCCTTTAGCCTGGTGCCTCCTCTGTCCTGTCTCGGCTCCCAGAAGTGCACAGGTCTGCCAGGCAGAGGAGTCACTGAGGGCCTTGTGAAACGTTTACCTCCTGGGCTGCTGCCCCAAGGGCTCTGACCCACCCAGGGTGTGCCTGGGAGAGTGCCTGCTGATGCCCATGGTCCGTGGGCCCTCGGAGGACCTTGCTCCAGCAGCAGGACCACGGGGCGGGTGGTCAGAAAGCCCAAGTTTGCCTTTGCAGCTCTTTCTCTGCACACCAGGTGACCTTGGGCTTCCCCGCGCGTTCAATGCAGTAGAAGGGAAAGCCCTTTGCAAGGCTCCTCCAAAGCAAGAAGGCCTTGTCCCGGTTATGACGTTAACCTTGATGTCCTACCCGTGGGTGCTGAAGCCTTTGGGTGCCTCCTCCCCAGTTTTTACAAAGATGCTGTTCTGTTCCCAGCCTTCAACACAGCCAAGTGTGAGAGGCTGCAGAAGGAGAAGGAAGAGCTGGAGAGGCGGTTTGAGGACGAGGTGAGGAAGCTGGGCTGGCAGCAGCGGGCCGAGCTCCAGGACCTGCAGGGGCGCCTGCAGCTGCAGTTCCAGGCGGAGATGACACGGCTGCAGGAGGAGCACAGCGCCCAGCTGCTGCGGATCCGGTGCCAGCACCGCGAGCAGGTCAGTGCACTGCGCGGTCGGGCGTGCAGGTGGGAGGTGGTGGGGGCAGCGCTCCGGGAGCCAGAGGTCCTGTCGGTGGGTGAGCCACACGTAATGTTCCTTCTCTGACCTCAGTTCTTTCTTCTGTGGCCTCCTTTCCTCCCCTCCAGCCCCTCGTCCTCCCAAGCAGGCTCCCCCCTGTTGCCTGGAAAGCTCTCCCTAGTCCAGTGGTTCCCAACCTTCCTAAGGCCGCGCCCCTTTAATGCAGTTCCTCATGCTGTATGTGGGTGTATGGCATGTGGGCGGACCGCCTGGAGACGGAGAGAGGAGTGGTGTCTCGGTTCCTAAGACCCTCGGAAATATGTGTTTTCTGATGGTCTTAGGCGACCCCTGTGAAAGGGTCGTTCGACCCCCAACGGGGTCATGACCCACATGTTGAGAATCGCTGCCCTAGACACTCCGTGGCTCCCTCTCTCCCTGCCTTCCAGACTTTTCTCAAAAGTCACTTTCTCAGGGAGGCTTTTCCTCCTCTCAAATGACAACTCCTTCCGACACCTACACACTCTTCCTGGCCCGTCCTGCTGCAGTTTTCCCTCAATACTGTCTAACAGGTCATGAGTTTTACTGTGCTGTCCATCATCTACATACTCCGTGAGGGCCGATCGTAAGGCAGACGTGTGCCAGGCACCGCTCTTAACCCTTCACAGGTACGAGCTCATTCAATCCTCACAGTCACCCTGCAGGTATGTCATTATTATCCCCGACTTGCAGGTGACACAGCCGAGCCCGGAGGGTGAGCAGCGTGCCAGCACTCTCAGAGCTGGCCGCGGGGAGGCCAGGGCTGGTGCAGGCCGGCTGCAGAGGCCGTGCGCTCAGGCAGTTGTGTGCCAGGCTCTCTTCTAGGACACGGGTACCTGAATGTGCCCGCAGGGAGCAGGCCGCCAGTTTGAACTTGCCGAGTGAAAGCGTGAATGCCACTAGCTGGCCCAGTGGTCTCACAGATAGGGCAGCTCATCTGGAAGGGCAGGGAAATTTCCCAGGGAGCCTGTCAGGTGACAGCAGAGCCGCCGTCCGTCCTTACTGTGGGCGGTGTCGGGGACTGCTTCCCTGAGAGCCAGCTCCGTCCTTTCTCTCCTCTCCTTTCTGAATCCCCAGGCTCTGCTTCCTTAATCCCTGCTTCTGAGCGGTGTATTGTTACTCGTGGTCTGCTTAGGATAGTCCTCAGGGAAACTGGCATTTGCAAAGAGCGCTTTAAATCTCCAGCTAGTGCCAGGTGGCCCTCCTGGATCATGAACATTTGAGCTGCCCTCCCCTGACGGCTCCAAGTAGCCACCCTGGACGGCGACAGCCCCCAGAGGCTTGCGAATCCCAGGGGGCACAAGGAGTTCAGTGTAATAAGTACTGTTGCTGTAATTAAAAATCTCCTAGCTGACGCATTCTATTCTATTCAGCATCTCCTTTTCTGGAGGCCTGTGGAAACCAGACACACCTGCCTGCTTGAGACTGTTTAGACTTAGAGACCAGGAAACACAATAGGTTACAGCTAAAGTTACAGCGGGTGCTAATATTAGAACCAGACCCTCCAGCGTCTTGCCTCCTAAGCTCAGGGAGCATAATTTCTGTAAACAGACACTTGTCCCTGTGGCTGTCTGCAGTGTTAGCATGGCCCCTGGGGCATTCGAGGGGGGTGTAGCCTGGCCTCCTACCTTCCTTTAGTGCCTTTAAAAATAAACTGATCGAGAAAATAGGTCCAGAGACCTGGAGGCATGGAACAGATCGACAGATCTCAGAGGGGAGAGGGGTGGGGGCCGGAAGAGATGAACCAAACAACTCACATGCACATATGCACAGCCCAGGGACACAGACAACAGTGTGGGGAAGGCCTGGGGTGGGTCCGGGGACTGGGTGGAGGGGAGATGTGGGGGGGGAAATAGAGGACATCGGTAATAATGTCAACAATAAAACATAAAAAGAAAGAGGAAAAAAGATAGGGTCTGACTTTTATTTCAGAAGAATGACTATAAGGTGTTGAATCAAAACCTGCGCTCATGCCGTAGCTGGCTCTGCATTAAGGAGCCCGATTGCGAGAGCGTCCCTGTCTCAAAGCCCACAGGACACATGTTCACTGGAAGCACACGGGCTTTTCCCTCTGTGCCCAGACCTGAGGCAAACAGCCTGCCCTGTGCCTCTGTGTCCCTGGGCCATTCACTCCCAGTGTTACACAGAGAATGTGTTTGTACCTCTATTCACTAAAAGACTCTGGTCTGCAGCTCTGGGTTGGTTGAGAAGGTGGGAAGAGGTGGGGAGGGAGCGGGGCTGCCAGGCAGGAGAATGTGCTTTGAGGGACCCTCTGAACAAAGGGTCTCATGCAGTGCCATGTGTGGAGCCAGGGAGCTGGGGCGCGGCCGGGCAGAGCGCCTCCCTCGGCGTCCTGTGTGCGGAAGCTGGGAGATGAGCGCTCAGCTCACCTTTAAGCTGGGACAGGGCAGCATTCCAGAGATTTCATGCTGGGCGGCACTGAAAGAAAGAAGGCCCTGACATTGAGAATGAGTTACAGAAGCTTCCTATGAATATTTGAAAAGGGCTGTGTTTCACGAGGGCTCTGAGTTCTGTTCTTCGTGGTCCTTCATGACCGCTAAAGCGATTCATCTCTGTATCCATTCACCTCTGCCAAGAACGTCTGGGGAATGCTCACGGTACACGAGGCACCGTGTCAGCGTCCTGCCTGAGATACAAGATTTATACACTGCGGGCCTGCTTGGCCCATGCTTCAGGTGATAGGTAACCAGGGGGGTCTGAGGAAGTGCCCAGAAACTGATAGTGGGTGAGGAGCACAGACGATGTGTTTAGGAATTGAGAGCTTATTCTAGCTGTGGGGATAGGGAACGCTTCATAGCAGAAATAACATCTGAGTGCTGTAGGTCTGAGCAAACCCTGCCTGTAGACACCCCTGGTGGGGGGTGGATGATTGAGATCTGTGAACGACGTACTCAGGCCCCTGATCTGGCCTCGCTGCTGAGCACTGCTGACAGCCTGACGGGCAGTCCCGGCCGGCGCGTGGGGCAGTGAGGGAGGAAAGCGGAGCGCATCAGCCGCGTTTCCATCCGCGGAGCCAGCGCTCATTTGCTCTGTGCAGGGGGAGGTTCCGGTGCGTGGCTGCGACGGAGAGTTGCGTGGTCTGTGGTTTCAGCTCTCCAGGCCGGACTCTCCACACTCGGGCTTCCGTACTGGGGACAATGCACTGGGCAATGCTGACTCTGTGGATAGTGACATCTCTGTCAGAAGTTACGCTCTGCCAGCTTCGAAGTCAAGTTAACCGACCTGGCCTCTCCTCACCCTCGCACCCCAACCAGCAGTGCAGGGTCTTCTGCAGCTTTGCTCAGATGGGGAGCTGGCTCGCCGAGATGCAGGGTCTCCCTCGTGACAACTCCAGCCCCCTGCTACCTGCAGAGGCAAAGACTGTCCCCCTGTGCCCACAGGGACTCACTGGGGAGCCTGTGACAGAGCGCCTCCTCATCCTCACCCCTCCTCATCCTCACCCACACTAACTGAGGCAGACTTGCTGGTGCGGCCAGGCACCAGGTCAGGTGTCTGCACTCCCAGGGCCTTCCTCTCCGGAGCAAGGGGCCTGTGGCCTGGCCTCCTGGCTTCCTTAAGTGCCTTTAAAGACAGGGTTTTAGATGAAAAGTATGATGGCAAGGTGTTGGATCAAAACCAGCGCTCACGCCGTAGCTGGCTCTGCATTAATAGACGCCGAGTTGCCCGAGCTTCCCTGTCTCAAAGCACGCAGAACAGATTTTCGCTGGAAACGCAGGCTTTTCCTTTTTCACCCAAACACGGTGCCTTCCAGATCTCCTCTCTGGGCTGTCTTTGGCTGTTTCCCAAAGGTACTCAGCCACAGAGCCTGATGCTCGGTGATCAGTCTTGTGACCTCTGACCCCATTCCTCCGAGACCCTCGGCCTTTCGTCCTCCTCCCTGACCTGGCCCTGAAGTCACTGTGGATCGTGCTCCGCAGTGTCTGAGCAGAGGTGCGCTCCCCTCCGGCAGGTGCGTTTGCTCTGTCTCATACGCAGGACCTCCTTCCTGGCCTTTCTGAAGGAGCTCACCCTGTCGGACTAACTGGCAGGCTCAGGTCCGAGCTTCATGGGACTGCGCAGAGGCCAGCGTGCCCGTCGTGCGTTGCACCCCTTCGTCTCCTGCCTGACCGGCGCGCAGCTGCCAGCAGCAGAAACCACTCTCCCCCAATGAAACAGAATGCATCCCGGGGACCCTCAGTCCCAGCTCCAGAGCCCCACCCAGCACAGCCGGAGTCTCGGTACCTGGGAGGAGGCCTTGTGGGAAGGCGGGGTCTCTGTGAACACCTGCCCACAGGGTGGGCTGCAGAGGGGGCAGGAGGCACAGCTCTTGGCTGGCCGGCTGCCCACTCTGAGTACAGAGACACCGAGGCCACTGTAAGCAGGCACCAAAGGGAAGGAAGGGGAAGTCAGTAAGAGAGCCCCGGAGAGAGGACACATGGGCGGCTCCCTCTGTCCCACCAGATAGGAGTATGTGTCGGGATGCGGGTAAGCGGGAGTTCAATCTGGGTTGGGTTTAGTGAGTAAAGCCGAGATGATACAAAGCACATGCATCTCTGTTCTGAAGGCTGTCTCTCGGGAACTGCCCAGGCCTCAGATGGGTGCGTTCTGCAGTGGCTGAGTGAAGGGTGCCCGCAGCTGTGTCCACCGGTCTGAGAGGCTGGCTTTCCAACGGCGCTGCCATTGCTCAGCCAGCTGGACCGCAAGCCCCTGCGGGAATGGAGCCCGCTGCAGAAACAGCTGCTTCTCCACACGACAGGGACTGCTGGATGGCACAGGGACAGACCCCTCCGTGGCGCAGCCCAGAGCTCGGTCTTCCTACAGGAGGAAGGAGGCTGGCCCTGCAGCGGGGTAAGGGGCCCACGAGAAGGATGCGTCACCCAGCCTAAGTCTGCCTGGCCTGACAGTGAATCAAGGATCTGGTTTGTTTCTCTTCCGTCAGCTTGTCTGATCCCCTCAAGTGCCTGCAGCAGGTTTCCAGATCTCCTGGGCAGGGAGTTCTCACTGGCTGCTGCGGAGTGGAGGCCCTGCTCTGGAAGGAAGCCGGGAGCCACGGGAGAAGCGGTCATGGGGTTAATACTACGGCAAGAGAGGATGGCCGAGAGTGGACAGCCCCTTCCCCATAGAGGGAACAGTCTCTAAAAACCATAAAGATGTATAGAAACTTTAATTACTAAAGAGTAAGGATTCTTGTGCCCAAATCTTAGCTCACCAGCTGGCACTGGTTTCCGCTTAGTGTATATGGCCTTTCAGAGTTAGGCGATCAGTATTTCATTCATAAAAGCCCCTCTGAGGCTGAAACAGGTAGGTCATGCTCTCCCATCATACTTACTATATTGAGCATGGCACTGTGTCACCACTAAACCAAAGACCTGCCTCCCAACAAGCCAGAGGGTGTACCTTCAGCTGCAGACATAATGTGGCATTGCCTGTCAGGACGTCACCACCAGGGGCACGTGAGACTCTTCTGGAATGTGGCATTCTGTGTCAGAGTCCAGTAAATCAGAATCACACCCAGGACTGATCGAAGATTTGTCGTTAGACTGAACTGGGTAACAAGCATCCAGATAACGTGTGGGTACCTATGTCTACAGACAGGGTGCTCTCGGCTCAAGGGACACAGTAATAAAGCAGAAAAAATATACTTCCTTTTTTTAAACCAGTGACTTATTGTTTTAAGAGACTGAAATGCTTCCGACAAAGATTCTATAAAAACCTCATGTAAACAGGAGTTGGACAATTACAGACTGTGGTAAACAGCCTTTCTGCTGGATGGAGTCATAGCTCTGAGCCTTAAGTGGAACATTGTTTCATCAAGAATGGCCAGTGAACAAAAGTGAATCATTGCGAATCATGTTCACTTGAAAACTGGGATGCAGCTTTCCTAGGACTGGGGCTCATGGGTTCTGCCAGTGATATTTCTGTTTTCATGGATGCAGTTCTCATTTACTTTGGGAGAGAAGAGCCAAGCGAACTTTCCCATGAAATTATAGTATCCGGAATGAAAATCTACCCCCATTTTAAAATAAAAATACTCCCGCCCTGGCCGGTTTGGCTCAGCGGTTAGAGCGTCGGCCTGCAGTCCAGAGAGAACCGGATTCGGTTCCCGCTAAGGGCATGTACCTTGGTTGCAGTTTGTCCCCGGCCCTGGTTGGTCATGCGGGTGGCAGCCACTCGATGTGTCCCTTTCACGTCGATGTTTTTCTCTCTCTCTTCCTCTCTCTCCCTCCCACTCTATCTGAACAAAATATGAAAAAATGTCCTCGGGTGAGGATAAAAAAAAATAATAATAATAAAATAAAAATACTCCCGTGCATCCACTCCACACGTGAGCTTCCTTTCCTGTGGAGACCCCTTCCTCCTTGAAGGTCGGCCTGTGAATCATCTCCCGGGAAACGAAGGACGTTGAGCGGTGGCTAGAAGCAGCATGTTTAACTGGTGCACCAAGGAGTTCAGGACCTGGACACATCTCCTGCTTCAGTGTTTTTCAAATGCCAGGCTTTGACACATTGGCAGGTGTGCGAGCATTGTGAAATAAACAAAGTAACATGGAATAAACAATTTAAAAACAGATCGTTGCTAGTAGGAAGGAAAGGGTTGTTATGTGACACTGTGGCTGGTGCATGCGTTACAATGTACAATAGTATTTTTTGCAATGGTCACTGACAAAGAATTTGGAAAAACACTGTTCTGGTTTGCTAGTGTTTTATGCAATCACTTCTATAAGGCATACGTTTGAAGTTAAAACAACAAAAATAACAGAAATGGTACAATTGGTGATGGTGGGGGACCGGGGTCAGGGGTCAGGAAGAGTGGAAATAAAACGTCCCAGGCTAGCTGTGCTACTTGTGATTAAACTCCTGGAAGTGACCTGAGCCAGACCAACAGCAGCCCTTCCAGTAGCTGGACAGAGGCCCAGACTGCGGGCGGATGGCTGGGGAGCAGGCGCCTTGGCCTCGGTGAGAGCTCCTGAGGTCCCTGGTGTTGCTGGGAAGGCAGCAGGGCTGTGCTTGCGGGGGCCTCACTCACCTTTCGAGTCAGACAGACCGGGGCCGACTGCTGCCTCTGCTCCTTCCTAGCCCTTGGGCAAAATGTTTCAAACCTCTGTAAGCCTCAGTTTCCTGTTAGATGAGCATGAATATTTATAATGTTGCTGGGAGGGTTAAATAGAGTCGCTGACAGCAGGTAGCTTAGTAAAGGTTAGTTCCTGCCATTTACCTTGTGCACTGTGGCTCCCTCCTGCCTCTGGGGTACAGAACTGACCATCTAGAAGGGAGGTTCTTCCTCTTTTCCTGAGTCATCGTTACCCACAGAGGGACTGGTGTGAGGGGAAGGGATGGGAGTGGGAGTGGATGGTCTGGCCGGGCCCAGGATGGTGGAGAGGGGCTCAGGCAGCCATGCCCCGGGAGCTGCCGTCGTCCTGCCATCACCTGGCTCCAGGGCTGCCACAGCGCCCCCAGGTCCTGGCTCTCCTGCCTCGGCATGAGGACGGGGGCTGCTGTCCTCTCAGCAGAGTGACTTTTCTGGACATTTTACCACTGCCCTTTCTAGTCATTGAATCCCACCTCTGTGCTCCAAGCAGTGAGGACGTCGCTGCCACCCAACCCGGCCCTTTGTAACCGCAACTGTGACTCTCCGCAGGTAGAAGACATCACCGCCAGCCATGAGGCTGCTCTCCTAGACATGGAAAATAGCCACACGGTGGCCATCGCGATCCTGCAGGATGACCACGACCACAAGGTCCAAGGTAGCTACCACCCTCCCAGGTGTGTGTGGCCGGCAGGGTGGGCCGTGGGAGCCGAGCCTCCGCTGCATTCTCACGGAGCACCTCCCACCCGCGTGTTCCACTTTCCTTCCGTCCCTGGCGTGTCTTTGCGTCGCTTGTGTGGAAAGAAGAGCTGGGAAGCCAGGGTCCAGGTAGCATGCCTTCCTCCGAGGCCGGTACTCTCCACCTCGCCTGCTGTTGGACTCACGGGGCAGCCTCGGTCCGCTGCAGGCTCCCGCGCAGCGGGTCTGGGTGCAGCCTGGGCGTCGGGATGGTGTGGAGCTCCTGCGGAGAGCCTGGCGGGCAGCACGCCTGAGCACACTGTTCCAGGGGAGGCTCGGACCCTGGGCTCCGTCCAGGCCTCGTAAAAGTAAATGCAGTGCCCTGTGGGTACACCTTGGCCACCCTGGGGTGCCCTCAGGACACAGCAACACCAGACCGGACCTGGGTCACACCTTGGGCTCACAGACCACGTTCACCAGGGAGTCTCTGGGTCCTTCTTTTTATAATTTTGGTAACTTCGGATTCTCTGTGAGGACTTAGGGCTCCATGTAGGTTGTAACAACAACAGCAACACTTACTAAATACTACCAAGAGTTTGACTTTGTGAAAGAAGTTTTTGTACTTCTAACATGCACAGATACTAAATATACAACTTACTTTTCAGTTTTTCCCCTCATTTTCCCCCCAGCCAGAAATTAACAATAGATTAATAAATTTAAAACTAATAAATTAAAAAGCGAAGAATTAACATCATGTTTTATATATATATTTATTTATTTATCTCTTTTGTCAATCCTCACCTGAGGATATTTTCCCATTGATGTTTAAATAGAGTGGAAGGGAGGGAGGACGGGAGAGGAGAAACATCGGTTGGTTGCCTCCTGTACTCACCCCACCAGGGATCGAACCCGCAACCTCTCCATGTAGGGGATGACGCTCCACCAACGGAGCCAGCTGGCAGGGCACTGTTCACTGTTTTTGAATGTCCTTTGTGAACAGCAAGGCTGCTCGCTGTGCCCAGCACTCATGTCGGTGCCCCCCGAAGCACTGGCCCCCAGCTCTGGGAGCTGTTACACAGGGAGAAGCCCAAGCAGGGCACAAGGGAGGGTCGCTCCCTGAGAACTAGGTCAGCGTGCCCCTGTGTCCCGACAGCGCACCCCCACGGGAGCACCAGTCCCGTCGGAAGTGTTTTCACGTCGTGGCGTAGACATCTTTCCCACAAGCATTCTTGCCACACATGCTTGCGCCACATAACTAAGTGACGGGAGGCCATTAAAAAAGATGAGATCACAACACATACAGGGACATTCAAAAGGACATAATGAAACGTGGAAAAAAAGGAATCACAAAATTAAGACTTTATTTAAAATGTGTATAAATTCCTAGCAGTGCTGCTCAAATAACTGATTCTATTTTGTGGCTCGTACCTCAGCACTTGTCTCCTTCTGTGGGAGATGTAGGTCCCTCCCGCGCCCTCAGGAGGGCCTGGCCTCCCTCCCTCCTCCCGATGCACTGTGCTTCAAAGCGAGCAACCAGCTCCGGAGCAAATCATCTCATCTGTCCCTGCCCACCCCTACCTAGACCACAGTGAGGGCGCGCTAACATTTACGTAGGCTGTAGAGATGGGAGTCACCGTGAGAATCATCACTGGAGAAATGAAACTGAACAGCAACCCCCCAGAGCTCCAAACCGTCCCCCAGTTCTTTTGACTTGTTTACAGAAAAGGAGCCTTAGAGCCAGTTAGCTATACAGGAAAAATGTTGGAGCAAAGATGTCTGGGGCAGAAACAGCACATGCCAGTTTGGGATCACCTGGGAGTTTAAAAAAAAAAAAAAAAAAAACACTGATGAGTAAATCCCACCCCAGAGATGCCAGTTTAACGGCTCTGGGGTGCAGCCCACGCATCAGGACTTCTTAAAGTTCCCCAGGCGATTCTGATATGCAGCAGGATTTGCGAACCGTTGTCTTAGAGCGCAGTAGTGACTGTGGGACAGGACATTGTGGGAACACAGATACTAGCCATGGTTTGTACCATGCCCAGAATAGATGCTGCCTTTTTCTTGAGGTATAAGGATCATCTGAAAATGTCCCAAAGGCCATCACCGTTGTAGAAGAGTGGTCTCTGGGAGGGAATAGGAATGGAAACGGCGCAGTGAGCCACACCTGCCTTTTGTTTCTGGATTTTCATATAAATAGACCTGGTAGGTTTTTCTCACTAGCAAAGCCTTGCTTAGACGCCACACCCAAGGCCTTTGAATTATGTATATAATGCATCTAATAGTAGCAAAAAAAGTTGTTATTATGGTCAGGACGATGTTCTCAATGCTTATTAAAACTCATCATTTAGACAGAGGCAGGTAGACAGAAGGCAAATGGTTTTATCTTAATGACATCAGCACACTCTTTTTTTTTTTTTCCAAATGTAAATTTCAGCTATAACAACTGGATTTCTTAGAGAACTTCTCCATCATTAGTTCAAAGATTTGGATCAATGGAAACGACAAAGTTTTGCCTAATTGCAGCTCTGGCCAGCCAGAATGATAATGGCTGATCTCTAGGACTCTCCTGTCTGAAGCATGTGTGACCCAGGCTGATTAATGAGACCTCTCCTCTCTCCAGCTATAACATCCAAACAAATTGCTTGTGTAGTCAGAATGAGATGAGCTTCACCCAGTCAGTAAGACTGTTCCCATCTGGAGGAAAAGAGAATCCATTTGCTTAATTAATAAGTCTTACATGACATCTCTTTCTGCCTAACTTGCAAATTATTACTGGAATGACACTTTGCTTAGCACAGACCGGTTCCAAACTCTCCAAGAGGAACCAATCCAATTAGTCCTCCCGTCTGTCTGAGTGTCTCGCATCGACTCTTTACTCAAGCGAATCCTAGCGAGCTGTGGTTTTCAGAGTGTGGCTCAGAGGCCCTGCAGACACAGCACGCTCCGTTCTCCCGAAGCGCTCCAGTGAACTGCGGCAGCAGGGGGCTGCTCGCCGCTCAGCTCACTCTGAAAGCTTTCTCCGTCGGCCCAGGTGGCTGCTCTGTGGTGGAGAGAAAGACTGACCCTGGGAGAGGAAGGAGACGGAGCCTTAACATTGATCACCCAGTTGTTTTACCATTAGGAAAACTTGGAGAATCCATGGGGACCGTGGATGGAGACTCTGACTTGTCTAGGATGGTGGGAGAGCAGGGTATAGAAAGAAGCGTGTGTGTGTGTGTGTGTATGTGTGTATGTGTGTGTGCGCGCGCACTCACTCTGTCTACTTCTCCCTCATTTGTTCTTCTTTCCCCCCTTTTCTCTCCCGTTCTCTTATTCCCCTCCTCTTTCTTTCTCTTCTAAATAACACCACATACAATTACAAAGTCATGGAGACGTCTCTCTGGGCTTGGTCTGCTGTGTACCAGTGTCCCTCGGTCACCCACGTCTCTCGTTTAGAGTCTGGCAAGAGTCTTGTTTGATCCTTTTCAGAAGAAAGACCAATTTAACCATTTGATGTCTTCTCTCCAGAATTGGTGTCTACCCACGAGCTTGAAAAGAAAGAATTGGAAGACAATTTTGAAAAGCTGCGGCTGTCATTACAGGTTAATATCGCCTTAACTCTGATGTCAGGCTAATAGCAGCGTCATTGGTCCTGTCCACAGACACGTACCCAGCACCTGCTATGTTCCAGACCCTGTGCTAAGCACTGGAATATGGAGGGAGATAGCTCTCCTCTGCCTGAGGAACTTACTGGCTACTCAGAGAGTTGTGACAGTGACAGGCAACCACAGAAGGTGACACACACTTGCCGAGTGAGTAGCACGGTCAGTGAGCGCCATGGGAGGCCCGAGCGATTGCTCCACACTCCTGTGGCCAGAGGGGTGACCGAGCTGCGTGTGAGGAAGGGGGGACTTGGGAGAAGGGCGTTCTAGGCCGGGGCATGGTATAAGGAGAGCTGTGGAGGGCAGAAGCCACAGGAAGTCTGGGATTATAAAAAAGGCCTCAGTCATCTGGAGATGGGGAGGATGAAAAGAGCCTTCCACTGCCAACCTACAGAAAATGTGGGGCTCATGCCAGGGAGCAGCCTGGCTTCCTTCTGAAGGGTCCCCCAGATCACCTGCACCTCCCTCCTGCCTTCCAGAGACCCAGGCCGGCTGCCTTGTGAAAAGGTGCTGACCACCCACAGGCCCCGGAAGGAGCTGCCTGGGAAGCTGGGGTGAGGTGGGTGGGCCTGCCTCCATCCCCAGCTGTGGGCATCTCAATCAGAGCAAACTTATTTTTTAAATATTGGGAGGACACACATCTGGACGTTGTGATGACGATGACAGTGAATGTCCACTGATCACCATGACAAATACAAAGCCAGGATGTTGCCTCTCCGATGGCTCACTTTCCCCTGAGGTGGCCCGGCCAAGACAGGATCCAGGACAGTGAAATACCAACATCACAACTACTGAGTGTACTGTTCATAATCTAAAAAGAAATTTTTTTCTTTATTGATATTAGAGGGAGAGGAAGGGAGAGGGAGAGAGAGATAGAAACATCAATGAGAGAGAGCATCGATTGGCCGCCTCCTGCATGCCCCCCACTGGGGATCGGGCCCACAACCTGGGCATGTGCCCTGACCAGGAATCAAACCAGCGACCTCTTGGTGCATGAGTCAATGCTCAACTATTCATAATTTTTAGAAGGGGAAGAGCCTGCCGCGAGCCCACCACTGACCGTCGGTGGGCCTGCAATTCGCAGTCCTCACGTGGCGCACCCTCAGCAAACGCACCCCAAACGCTTTCCTCACGCACCACCCACCTCTCGTCCGCCAGACGTGCTGTCCTCGCACGCACGCAGGAGAGCGAGCCACACGTGACATGACTGAAACCCCATCCAGCCCCAAATGGAAGTCGGGTTTCGTTTCCTCCGTGAGTGAGTCCTCATTCTGCCGTCACCGCACAGTCACACGTGGCACGGACGTGAGCCGTGACGCCCACGAGCAGAATCCGTTTGGGCTGGAGGTGATCTGGTGCCAGGAGGTGGAGTTGCCAGAACCAACGTCCCGGAGCAGCGGGCAGCTGGAGAAGCAGGCTGGGTGGTGCAGATTTGGGCTCTTGGGTTTAAACCCCCCCGGCACCCCCTTACTGGCGTTGAACCCTTGGGCAAGATGTAAGTTCTGTGAGCCTGAGTTTACTCTTCTGTGAAATGGGGCTGATCACAGCACCTCCTCAGGGAGGGAGCCGACTGGAGAAGTAACGTGTGTCAAGTGTGCAGCCCTAGGCTGGCTCGTGGCACAGGCTAGTAAGTAGCAGCTATCGCTATTCTCATAGTTGCATACATTATTGTTACATGTATGTTTATCATCAGCACTGTTATTATCATGCCATTGGTTAGCTCCTAAGTGGCAGTGCTGGGCCCGGTCACCAGCTGGGTCTCTGTGCCTCTTACCTGACACACCGGAGCCAACCTAAGCTGGAAACAGTCTGTGCTGGGCGCCCGTGTGTGCCTTTGGGAAGGCTTTGAGTCCTGGTGAGCACGGCAGAAAAACCACAGCTTGATATGTGAGATCCAACCTAGGTGGTATTTGCCGGGCGAATGTTTTGCTGTTCCGTGTTTTGATGGAGGAAGAGGCCTGAGGGGATGCTGGTGCTGACGAAGCTGGCGCAGAAGCCCGTGGCACTGCGAGGCGTGGCGGTCGCCTTCCTAAGGCCACTGCCCCCGCGCCCAGTGCCTCGGCCCAGGGCTGGGCTCTGACCGACTTTGCCAGGCCCTGTGGGTACTGACAACCCCACCGCCCTGGTGCATTTAATGGCACTCTGGGGCTTTTGTTCCTTAAAATGAAATAGAAGTAACTGGAAACAAACAAAAAGGACGAGAAGCCTGCCGAGGACAGTTTGCCAACAGGCTGGTCTGCCATGAAGGGGGCAAGCCGGGCGCTGCCCACCTCACAGTGTTACTGTGTCCAGTTATGTAATTTAAGATCCCCGGCTCCTCAGATTGGTTGGGATGAAGCCATTTCTCTTTCTAGAAGAGTTCATTGGAAGGCTGTGGGTTCTGATGTTACAGAACTGCCTGGGAACTTCGGCGTCAGTCACTGCTGGGGCTGCCAGGGAGGGGTGAGCCCGGGAAGGGGTGGGGTGCCCCTCAGACACCCTTCCTTCAGCCTGCACACAAGGGCTGCCTGGTGGCTGCTGGGTGCTGGGGCCAGGAGCGTGGTCTAACCAGGTCTCAACTGAGGGGACAGATGGTCTGAAGAGGGAGGACGGACTCAGCTCACATCAGGGACATGCACCCGAGCCCTGCGCCCAGGGGCCGCGCGGAGGCTGGGAGTGATGCGGGATGAGAGGGAGCGGGCCGATGCAGCTAGTGGGGGAGCAGGGGACAGATGGGGGCAGCGAGCAGCCTGGTGGGACCCGGCCAGGCCGCGGTGGGAGGTCCGCCTCACTTGCTGCCCGTGGCCTGGTGCCCAGGGGCCGTCTGGTGGCTCCCCAGGCTGCAGTGCACCGAGCTGGACTTCTTGTGTCCTTACTCGCAGGACCAGGTGGACACGCTGACCTTCCAGAGCCACTCTCTGCGGGACCGCGCCAGACGCTTCGAGGAGGCTTTGAGGAAAAACACGGAGGAGCAGCTGGAGGTGCTGGAGCTCCTGGCTCACCGGGGTCTCTGTGGAACCTCACCCCTGAGGGATCGCCGTGTGGCTTCCCCCGCAGGGTCCCCAGTGACAGGGCCTCTGTGCTAGTCTGCTGCTGAAGTGACAGCGGGGCAGGCCCTCCCTGGGGCTTTCCTGTGCTCCCATCAGCACCTCTCTGCAGAGACAGGCAGCTGTGGGTTCTCCACCTACACGCTACCCCTGCCACACGCACAGCAGTCCCAGCCAGTCCCCAGCTCCTGCGACAAGCTTGCCAGGAACTCTGCCCTGCCCAGCACCCCCCCACCCGGTCTCCCCAGCTTCCCTAGGCTGGCACCGGGAGGCTCCACCGAAGCCTGAGTTAGTAGGTTGAGCAGAGTTTTTCCAGGAAAGTTGGCAAAAACCCTTCCCTCTGATGTAGGGTTGCGTATAAAACACACCACAGCCAGTTAAATCTGCATCATAGAGATGTGAAGTTTTTTTAGTAGAAGTATGTCCTTTTCGATACTTATACTAAAAAATAATGTTGTTTATCTGAAATTCAAACTGAATGCACTTTACTATATATTTTTGTTGTTGCACCTGGCAACATCACACTAACATTTCTTTTTCCAAAACACCTTTTCTTGACAGTGCCGCTGGTGTAGTGGTGTCATGCAAGAGTCCCAAAAGACCTTTTCTGCTTTTTAAACCCTTTTGCTCATGTCCTGTGCTGGGCTGGGGCTCTCCATGGGCTCAGGCGGGACCTGGAACTCCACCTGTCTGCTGAATCCAGTGGTCGGGTGGCTGCCAAAGGCAGTGTTGACCTAACGCCTTTCGCCCCACGAGCTCCCTTCGCGGGTGGGCTGGTAGTGTCCAGCCATTCCAGCATCGGCGGCTTCAGTGGTGACTGCCTTCGCTCTCCTTGCCCAGGGGGCTGGGCTCTTAGCTGCATTCCCAGTGGGACACTAGTGGGCTTCTTTACCAGGGAAGGCTGCGTGTGCTAATGTTCCCTCTCTCTCCATCCCCCTCTCTCCCTCCTCCCTGCTCTCTCCCCCTCTCCCCCTCTCTCGGGCTCCAGGGCCTACTGCACAGCTTGTTAAAGAAGAGTCGCTTTAGTGAAACCCATGACCTTGGTGAACACTGGCCTTTGCCAGACCCTGGTGACAGCTTGTTGCTCCCTCCCACCCCCCCCCCGTAGGTCGCACTGGCTCCCTATCAGCACTTGGAAGAAGACATGAAGAGTCTGACGCAGGTATTAGAGATGAAGAATCAGCAAATACACCAGCAGGAAAAGAAGATCATTGAGCTGGAAAAGCTGGTGAGTTGGTCTGTTTCTGGGGGAGAGGCTAATGACCTCACTGCCACCATTGATGTCCACATTGACACTGTTCAGGACACAGGCCCGTAACCCAGTGCTTCCCCCGCTTGGAAAATTCCATCGTCGAGTCTCAGGGCCTTTCCTAGGCAGCCAGGTGCTCTGGTGAGGAATCTCAGAGGTGGCCTCATCGTGTGTCTCTCTGGCACCCTCCTGACCGCCTGCTCCATCCCCGACCCATGACCCATGGCTCTGAAGTGCTTTTTCCTCCCAGGGGGACGTGTGATGAGCCCTCACAGAGAGCATCCCTAGCCCCACGCAGGAGCTGCCGGACCCACGCAGAGCACCGTGCTGTGTTCCCGACTCTGACAGCAGTGCGTGCAGGGGGTGCCCAGGAGCCTCCTTTCCCGGGAGATGGGGCCTGAGGACAGGGCAGCCCCCCTAGCCAGCCGGGGCCAAGCCCGGGGGGCCCGGCCCAGCGCTCTCACCTTGCAGCCTGGCTCCCACAGAACCGGCCAAGGGCGCCTCTTTGGGGGAAGCGAGCACCCCAGAGTCCACTCCCTCCCTGCAGGCACAAGGGCCGTGCCAGGGCGAGAGTTGGAGGGTGTTGTCCAGAGTTAGCCGCCGCCTGTCTCCAAGGGGTTACCATCCTGAGGTGGAACTGCCCCAGGCTCTCAGATAGATTCTTGTGGTGTGTTTTGTTTTTCAAAATTGTTATTCGTAAAACAAACTTTTAACAGACTGACAAACCTCAGAGGGAAGGGGGTGGTGGAGGGTTTGGGAAGAGATAAACCAAAGAACTTATATGCATATATGCACAACCAATGGACACAGGCGATAGTCTGGGGAAAGCAGGAGGGGGTGGGGGTGGGCAGGAGGGGGTCAATGGGAGAAAGAAGGGGGGTCATTTGTAACACTTTCAACAACAAAGATAAAAAGTAAATAATAAAATCGTTAGAAAATATTAACAGTTCTAAGGCATGCATTACCGACAAAATTTTTTTAAATAATAAAAGGAAACATGTGCATTATAGGAAATGATAAGATAAACAAAAATAAGAAAATTAAAATCTATTTCTACCACAGTTAGTTAACACTTTCCAGAGCTTTTTCCCTGAACACGTGTACACGCACCAGACAGCCCTGCACACGGACAGTCTCACGTCCCGTTTTCCTTCCGTTAGCATATCCTCAACCTCCCACCTCAGTAACTGATCACCTGCTCTGACGTTCAGAGTTCTCCCCTTGTTTCCAAAGTGTCCCTGAAGCGGGTCCCCAACCAGGAGCTGGTGGAGGGCTCAGGTTTGCACTCAGCTGTCACGTCCCTGTCTTATCCAGCCATCCCTTTCTGCAGACATCTGTGTCTGCACTGGGCTTATCAGTTAGGAGGGGCAGACCTGGGTGTGAGTGTCTCACCAGCATCCTGCTAACGCTGGCCACCTGGCCCCATTCAACAGCCCTCAGCAGCCCAGAGCTTCTCAGCAAGACCACAGCTGAGACCAGTGGGAGGTTCATGGACAGAGCCCTGCCTTCCTGTCCTGCCTGCAGTCTGGCCAGTGGGAGGACAGTGACCTTCCTCCTCCAGGCTGGGCCCCCGCACCCACTTGTTCGGTCACCCACAGCCTTGAGGTTGCTGTGGCTGTTTTCAGCCATGCACCAGGCGTTCTGCAGGCATGCATGACTTCTCATTCCAGAAACCCTTTCGGGGGGCGGGGGGGTGGTCTCATCACTTCCCGCTTCCTGGGAGCAGAGAGGAGGGCTGTGTCAAAGTGCCCGGTGGATGGAGAGCAGGGCCAGAGGCGGTTCTTTGGCTCTGATTCCTAACCCTTGTTCCTGGAGGGGTGACATTTCCTTCAGGGAGTAACTACACTAATCGTGAGCGTGTCACCCTCTTTTCAAAACCTAGTTTATTTTCAAATTCATCTTAGAACAGAGCTGCCCTTCAGCTAGGTCCCCGGCCCCGCGAGACCCTCTGACAGGCAGCACGGCGTCAGCTGTGGGGCGACGACCGCCTTGGGGGACGTGATCCCCTGGTGACATGCCGCGCGGGTCCTGCGCGCTACATCCCGGCTGCCCGTAGCCTGCGAAGGAACAATGTGTCCACATTGTATTTCCATCTTTCCATAACTGAGAGCATCACAGGATGTGTGCACCCCCAGCAAGGGAGCTGACGGAGCAGAGGGAAGGACTGTGGGACCCGTTCGCCAAACGAGGTCCTCGTGCTGATCACAGCTTGTCTCTGACAATGGCCAGGGCCTGGGGACACTCACTATAAACAATGTATTTTACGCAGGATTCCAGTATATACATATACACATGTGCATAATATATGTGAAACAAAACTATGTCTAAAATATATATAACAATACTTACTTTTACCATATACAGTACATTCTGGTATTTTCTCTTCTGCTTCATTTTGTTTTTAAAAAAATGCTGGCCACAGCCCTCTAACCTGATTTTACAACCCACCAAAGCACTACACACTGTAGCTTGCCACACACTTCTTGATAATCCTCCTTCCTGTCAGATGGCCCTGCTGGGGACCTCTTAACACTGCACCCTTTCCAGGCGGAAAAGAATATTATCCTGGAGGAGAAGATCCAAGTTCTCCAGCAGCAGAACGAAGATCTCAAGGCAAGGATTGACCAGAATACCGTTGTCACGAGGTAGGCGGACCTGGGTTTCCCAACTGACAAACCAGGTGTCACCCCCTAAGAGGCTTTGCTGTTGGGCTTGAGGGCTCTGTTTTTGTCCCATTGTCCAATTGACCTCACTCCTCTGAGCTGTGAGGCTTCCCCAGGCAGTCCAGACAAAAGCATGTGGCAGGAGCCCCCGACAGAGCTGGTCGCCAAGCTGGTTTGTTCCTGGATATTTTGGAGAGGGGTGCCCGCGGGGCGTCCCCAGGGAAGAGGGAACTGCCCCGTGCCCCGATCCTGCGCTCTGTGGGCTCAGCAGTGCAGACCCGTGTCCCCCTCGGCTCAGTGGTCGTCCTGGGCCACCCTGGCTGAGGCAGTGGACGGCTGGCCCCGGCCAAGGGACAGCAGAGAGAAGCCGCATGGCCAAAGGCAGCTGCTCCTGAGTGACATCGTTTCCATCTTGGTCCCCTGCTCTGAGGTCCCCCGACTTCCAAGGAAGGATGTGGAGAGGCCTCCCTTCTGCTGTCAGTGTGGTGTGAAAGAGGGTCTGGCTTCAACAGCCAGCTGGAGGTTATTTTTGTCCATGAGGGCTGAGCCACCCCCGGGAGACCCTGCCAGGCACCCAGCTGGATGCTGGGGATTTGAAAAGGCAATCTCTGTCCCTTAGGGCTCACCGTCACTGTGCCTGTCCCATCGTCATTGTCAACATCACTCTCTCCAAGCCTCCCGGCCCCCCCACCGGCTCCCTGCGCCCCTCCTCCCTGATGGGCAGAGGGATGTGAGCAGACTCGGTGCTGGCAGGGAGGCTCTGGGAACAGTGTGTGGGCGGGACAAGTGACAATCACGGTTCAACCCAAGGTTGTGGGTGAGGGTGGCCCGACTTATCCCCGCTGTCCCCACAGGCATCCTTGGCCTGGCATCTCGAGCCAAGGCCTTGTGGCGTGACTGCTGCTTGATGGTGTCTTCTTCTCCCCATGCAGACAGCTGTCCGAGGAAAACGCTAATCTCCAGGAGTACGTTGAGAAAGAGACCCAGGAAAAGAAGAGGTTGAGCCGGACCAACGAAGAGTTGCTGTGGAAGCTCCAAACTGGAGACCCAACCAGCCCAATTAAACTCTCCCCCACGTCCCCCGTTTACCGCGGCTCCTCCTCCGGGCCCTCCTCACCCGCCAAAGTCAGCGCGACGCCCAGATGACGCCGCCGCCAGGCAGCCCTCCGGAGCTGCGGCTCCGCGCGCGCCCTGCGCTCCACCTGGAGGGAGTCCACCCCGCGGGCCAGTGCGCATGCTCGGTGGCTGCACCGCGGCCGAGGCTGCCCTGGGGTTGGCACCTGCGATCGCGTTCACCGTAGTGTCTGATGAGCAAACGTTTGACCGTAGTTAGAGCCGAAAGAAAGGCGTGCCCGTGGTTCTCGGGCGATGAGTTTAAGGTTAGTGACAAATAGTGCAGTCTGGAACCTGCACCGAGTCGGCCTGTGGACCGCACCGGTGTGTCTAAACGTGCGTGTCCGCTGCGCAGCCGGGGTCTGAGTTGCATTTTTTATACCACGAAGTGCTGACATATTTTGGTGAAGGTCAGCAGTTTTCTAACTTGTGCCTAAGAAAAATTCGGAAATGAAAATGTATTTCTATCTAGCTTCCCAGGAATATTTCTACCCAAAATAGAAAAAGGAAAAAAAAAAAAAAAAGATACAGAAAAGAAGCGCCTTTCGACCTGCCACCAAGTGGTACTATATTTACTATGTTTAACACAAACACCAGCGACTCCTGAACGGTAACTGCCTTTGGAACCATCAGCTTCCTAGTCCACGTGATGTGAAGTCACCATTACTCCGTTCGCAGGTTTTGATTACGAATCTCCTGTCGCGAGTGGGCAGGGAGGGCGTGGGGACCCCTGCGGGCTGCGAGCTTTTCGGACCAGCCCGCTGGCGTTCTGGGAGCGCTCTCTGCAGGCTGGTCACGGGCCAGCATTTCCTCAGGACCGGTTTCCGGGGACAGTCCTCGGGGCTCGGCAGGATGATTTCTGTGAGCACCTCCTGCGGATAGTCTTGTAAACACAAGTTTTGCTTTTTTTAAAATGGCATCTTGGAATCAGTCATTCCGCCGCTGCACCCCCGGGGAAAGGATGGAAGAGCAAGCCCTTCTGGAGTGAGGGTGAGGATGACCTTGGAGTCGACCGCGACCTTCGCCCTCCTGCCTCGAGAAGGAAAACGGATGGCGAGACCTGTGCGTTGGCTCGGCACCGAGCAGGGAGCTCTGGCAGTCTGTGTGGCTCGCTCCGATCTGATGCTGCAGATGGCCAGCCCTCCGAAAGGACCCTCGGGCCCCACCTCAGAGCACCGCCCCTTCCGTCTGGTTCCGGCATCCCCATCACTGTACGCTGCGCTGGCTCAGGGGTTCCAGCAGGGGCACCCAGAAAAACCACAAACACCTCCGTCCTGGGGGACATGTTCCCAGCAGTGCGAGACCACACACGACCTTCCAGGAACGAGGTGCACTTTTCGCAGGATCGGTGAGCAATGCCACAGATGACAGTGGTCTCATCGTAGACCAGAGGTTCTTCCACACGGAGGAGCCCATTGAAACCGCCAGCCAGTGGTCACTGCGACTGGACTGGCATCTGTCTCTGAAACGGTAGAAGTAGAATGTGAAAGGTATTCCTGTAGTGTGTGGAAGGTTAGGAGCATGACACCCAAAGAGAAGTAGTTGTAACAGTTGATATAGTGATGATAATGATGCCTTTGTTTCCTGTTTGTGACAGAGGCCCTGCACTTTCTTCCCTAAGGCCCCTGGAGATTGTCCTGAGCACAGGGCTGTCTTTGAGCGTGACCAAGGCAAGTGGACTTGTGCAGGGACATCTGTGGTGGGGAAGAGACGGCCACAGAAGGAAGGAGTCGGCTTGACCAGGGGCCTGCCTGCTCGGCTGGCATGAAGACAGACCTGGTCTGTGTTCCCCACCCGAGTCAAGGTTGCGTTTCCTGGCCTCAGGTCCATCTCGTTTTTAGCAAATCTCCAAGGGTATTTGCCCATCCTGGGGACATGCACAGTAGATACCCATCGAAGAAACATTTCTCTTTTCCTTTCATGGCTCTGCATGACGCTGTGATACTGAGTTGGGCATTCCATTAGCGTAGATCATGCCACGTTGACAAAACACACAGTTATGTCTTCTTTTAGCACCACCTGCAAACAGGTTCAGCAGTGGCTCCTTTCTCCACATGAGGAACCAAATGCAGTTACACAGCAATACAGATTTCAGTGTTCCGTCAGGATGTGCTACAGGGTGTCAGCCTGCTGAGGTCAAAGGTGGAGTGGTGTCAGCACTAAATCACGCCTCGTCAGGTGGACTGGAGCTCCGCCCTGGCCAGCCCTCACCTTGGGCACTGGAGCTAACTCCTACATCGCCCTGGCTTCATCGCTTGGTCATGGATACCCATCACATCTGGCTCTTATTCTGGAACACAAGGGGTGGCAGCCATGGTGCCCCTGTTGGCACTGCACCCGCACTCCGTTAGGACTTGGACCTCTCTCAACGTGGGAGTCCTGTCGTCCACCTCCCAGGCTGCAGCTGGTCCCACACAGATGCTGCAGCCCCGCCTGCCTCCGGCAAACCCACCAACCTCACCAACCTTTTCTTGGTATTTGGGAGCTGAGTCTGTGCCCTTCCCCACCCCTCAGACCCCCAGAGCTGGGGCAGGATTCTGGCTGTCAGGGTGGGGGAGGGGCTGATGGATTGGCACACTGGGTGTGATTGTTCGAATGGGGTCACACAATCCTTACCTGACCCCTACACTTCTGTGTTGCATATTTGTGTTTGAAGCATATTAAAATTGATTTGAGGGAGCTCCTGTGACATGCACTTGATGTAACTCTTGGCCGGGCTGGCTCAGCCTTCAGGAAATTCGGGCTGGGATCCAAAGCAGCCAGGGAGGCGTTTGGCAGGCTGGACTTCTTGTCTGTGTTTGCCAGGGTCTGCCACTGAGTCTCCAGACCCCTTGCCCTGACTCAACAGGTGCGAGGTCCCCACACCCACATTTGCAGCCCAGGAGCTTCAGCAGCTCGGCGCTGGCCTCAGGGAACTCAGTGACTCTGCTCTGCCTGGCTGTCTTCAGTAGACAGCGTGGCTGGAGGCATGGGAAAGGAACACAAAAGATTGAGTATAACCCCTTCGCCATCAGTGTCAAATTCAGACCTAGATGGGGGTATGTTTCCACCCCCAGGGGAAACTGATCTGTCCTAAAGCCTGCCAGTGCATGCCTGGATGGCCACAGTCACAGCAGTTCCTTACCACGCACAGACAACTGGCCAGGCTTTTTCATGCCAACAGGGGGACCCAGGACCCTGGACAGCTCTGTGGCTCTTCCTAATGCCCTCCATGTGCAGCCAGCACACCTGCTCCACCTGGAAAACACTTGCCCCCCGTCCCGGCCTCAGGTTGGGTTGCAGCTACTCAGTCAGCCTGCCCCTGCTTAGGGTTGCAAGTGAGAACCCTAGCTGCCCAGTTCCCTGTGGTGGTCTTGCAGGGCACAGAGGAGTGGTAGTGACTTTAGGGAGACTGCAGCCAGTCTGCCCTCCTGAACAACCGCTCTCCTCTTGGCCTGGCCAGCTCAGCCTTCAGGAAATTCGGGCTGGGATCCAAAGCAGCCAGGGAGGCGTTTGGCAGGCTGGACTTCTTGTCTGTGTTTGCCAGGGTCGGCCACTGAGTCTCCAGACCCCCTTGCCCTGACTCAGCAGGAATGAGGTCCCCACACCCATCTTTGCAGCCCAGGATCTTCAGCAGCTCGGCGCTGACTTCGCTGAACAAGAGAGATTTTGTGGATGATAAATCCCCTCGAGTCACTCCCAGACCTCCGAGGACCACAGCATCCCCTCAGTCACCCACACTTCCAGATGATTGACGGCGACCACCTATGTATTAATGATTCACTTGTCAACTTGTCCCAGCCTGTTAGTGTCTTTTGGGGTGTCTTGTGCCCTCCACTTTTATAATAGCCACCTTCCATTTCCTTTCCCCCACACGTGAGGTCTCACCTTCACGGAACAGAGGAATAGATGGTGACTCAGCCACCGGTGTGTGCAGGGAGCCACCTTAGAGTGGCTTCCTCCTGTCTGTGGAGAGCTGTCTGCTCCCACAGCTGACATGCAGCAGTCGGGGTCACCCCTCAGTCACTTTCTCTGTGCCAAGGAGCCTTGCACAGCCTGGTCTCCCTGCGTGGAGGACTTGGGTCATCTCAGCGAAAGGAGTGATGCTCAGGTAGAAACCCAGAAGTGGTTACAGGCATACCTCGGAGGTGTTGCAGGTTCAGTTCCAGACCACAATAAAGCAAATATTGCAATAAAGCAAGTTGTAGTCTTTGAGCTAGTGGAGGGTCCTGCCTTCAATTTGTAAAAAAGGCAACATCTGTGATGTGAGGTCAAAGTACCGTGAAAGGAGGTGTGCCTGTCCTTCCCACCTGTGTGCACAGCTGGTGCCGCCTCGGAGTGCAGGCATCAGGCCAGATCTCCGGGACTGCGCCGCTAGCAAGAGTTAGGGTTCTGCCCACTGGAGAGTTTGTGTCAAATGCTTAATACACACACACACACACACACACACACACACACACACACACCAAAGGCTCAAAGGCTGATATGCTGTCCTGGTTAAGACAAGGGCAATTAAAGCATTTAGGTTTGCTTAATATCTTTTTTAACCACTTGGCTTCTCTCAAACCTCTTAAAAACAAAACCAAAAAAACAGACCCCCTGGGGTTTCTGCCAGCCCAGCTCTCTTCTCTGTCCACCCCGGAGGGGTGAATTCACCTAAAAGTCTACCAGGCTTTTCCAGAGCAGGCACCACGGGGGATGGGTGCTATACAGCTCTAAGCTGGGGTCACCTGCCGCATGTGACTGAGGGCCCTGCAGCAGGCCAGGGCACCCACTGCGCCCTGCTGCTCTGTGTGGTGGTCTGTCTTCCCTGCACCCAGAAATGCAGCAGGGAGCGTATGCATCCCCCTCGCCCATGACTGCAGACCACGTGTCTCAGTAGGCACTTAACAAGTAACTTCATTGTGTTCTTAATTTTTTTTCTATTTATTGATTTGAGTTGGGTGGGGGAAGAGAGAGAAACATGGATTTGTTGTTGCACTTATTTATGCATGTGCCCTGACCAGGGATTGAACCCACAACCTTGGTGTATTGGGATGAAGCTCTAACCAACTGAGTTACCCCACCAGGGCCAACTTCATTGTTTTAAGGAGTAAAGTTTTAAAGCATCCATGGGAAAGTGTGACCTGAACCACTCTCCCTTCCCCAGCTCCGCCCGATTCCCTGGGACTGGGTGCTGCTCATGCGAGAAGCAGGCCAAAGGGCTCGGCTCAAGCAAAGGTGCTGCCTGTTCGGATCCCCGAGCCTTTTCTCACGGTGCATTTTTTCAATGGCTGTATTGATGGGTTGGTGGACAGGCTCGATTTGTTCAGACGAACTGTTCCCTTTGAGGAGGGGCCGGCAGTGTCACTCACCCCTAGTAGGTGTTCTGACCTGCCAGGCTCTGGAGGCTGAGCCAGGCTGGGCTAGGATGGCTGGTGCACGGTGGCCTGCAGTTCCCAGCTGTCACCTGGTGAACAGCCTTTACTGGAGTCCTTGCTACTGCGAGGTAGTAGTAGCAAGGACTCCAAGCTGTTGATGCAGCTCTGGATTCACCAGAAGTGTATCATGACCAAACCGTGCAGGGAGAAGGTGCTCCAGGCGACTTCCCCTCACGCCTGCAGACTGGATCGCTTCTGCGGACTCAGGGTGTCCTAAACAAGGCTGGAACGCAGCGGAGGGACATAGCCGGCTGCCTGCCGACCACCAGGTGGCAGTGTGGCGCTGCGGGACCGGCCTTCGCCGCACGCTCAGCCCAGGCTGGTGCTTGGCTGACAAGCGCATCCCCTGCCCCCACGGTTCTGTCCCAGTTCTGGGCTCTCTGGGACCCTCTGTGAAGCCGGTTGGTCTATAACTGAGCAGTTGCCCTGAGGGAGCCGGCTGAGGGCGGTGCAATGGACGCCTGCCTGCCCTTGTCCCCAGACACCCTGGGGGCGCATTGGGGACACTTCCACACCCTCCGGGTTTGTGGTCTAGTTTACCATTTGGCAGACCACCATGCGATGGGCCTGGTCGTCAGTATTCTATTCCCCATGACAAGCCGCCAGTGCCAGGCCCAACAGAGCTCCCTGGCCTTCTCTCTGCTCTCCTGGGAGCTCCCTCCAGCACTGTCATCAGCCCAGAAGACACAAAGGTTAGCCCTTATCTTTCGCAAAGATCTCCCCACGGAATCACCGAATCATTGCCTGCCAGGGTCTGAGAGCTGAGACCAATTGGACTGCGTTTGCCTCCCTTGCAAGAAAATGTTCCTTTCTCAGGGGGACGGGGAGAGATGATCAAGTATTAGAACAGCTCCAATCCTCCCTAAGGAACAGTGGGTGTGGAGGGGTGTTCTGGTGTGAGGCTGCACCCACTCAAGTCCTTCAGCAAATGGCCTCTGGAGCCCAAACCCAAGCCAAGTCTGGCGAGCAGGAGGCGGGGAGACAGCGGCCAAGGATCCTAAATAAGGGCTGGAGGGGTGCCCTGGTTGTGGGTTTTCCGGCTAACTGTTGGAATAAGGATTTCCACCAAATGGCTGAAGGAGGCGGTACACCTGCCTGTGGGGAGCAGGGCGGTACTAAAGAGCAAAGAGCAGGACCTGGGGCTCGCCGCGCCCGGGCACCTGGCCACGAGCTGCTGGGATCCGTGAGAGGCCACCACGCACACTGACGCCACAGACAGAATTTATTGGAATTGGCAGGAGCATGAGATAATGTACCACAAAACAGTCTGGTTTTACAGCAGAGCACGGCAGGAAGTTGTCGATGGACAGTGTTGCCCGTGAGGACGGGGTACAGAGCAGAGGTTCACATTTTTAAAGGCGATGGACATCTATGCTTGTTCTTAAGATAAAATAAAAACAGGAGGGACCAGCGGAGACCCACCTGATTCGCAGTTAGCATCAAAAATCTAAATCTAGTATCACAATTGTAAGAAACTATAAGAAAACTATTAGAAAAATAGAGCATCAAACCTAAAAATATTTTACAATTTACATAATAAACACAATTCATTGAATAACGGCTCCATGTTCAATGGAAGAAAACGTTTACCGGGGAAACCACAGCTCTCGGGTTTGGTAACAAACCGCTCCTCACACCCGTCGACGAAAGGCACAACCTAAACGGGAAACTTACTTTAAATACCTAACTTCTCAAATGGGAGAGTAAGTCCCCAAAGTAAAAGGGTTGCCATCAAGAAACACAAGATGCTACACCTTGTTCCTAAATTAACGAAGTCTGATACGTCTTCCAGCCCCGCTCCTGAGCCTGCTGGACTCCGCCCTGAGACACCCCTCGCGCCACCGCCAAGGCTGCCCATCCACGCGGGTCCTCCAGCGGCGCCCGTCCAGAGGACGCTCCAGACGGCTCCTTGACAACTGTGCCCTGAGACCTTGGGCCCGTCCATGTCCTCTTCGAAAGAGAGCGCCACCTCACTGAAGTGATGGGCACAGACCGGATTACAGTGATGAAGGTGAAAGTCAGCTGACATTTTTTTTGCCTAAAAACGCCATCAGGCATCATCATGGCGATGGCGGAATACAGAGTGTAGCTTCTCACACCACTGGATCAATAAAGCATTTCATTTCCAAAGAAGTCCACGAGAGTCTGACAAAATGTACATCCCACTCCCCCCAAGGAAGCTTACATACAATACTCTCATTATGATGGCAAACAGATGTTTTAAATTATACATAACAGTGATACCTAACATATATTTAGTTCCGTCGAAGGGAACTAACAGTCCCACACACACGAATCACACACCTACACCCAGCAGTGTGGACGTCCCCAGACAGGCAGGCTGGAACACACCCCTCATGGGGCTGTCTTCAGGGTGACGGCTCTTACTGTAATAGTAATAGTGGGCGTTCAAATCAGAAAGGACAGGTCCTGGTGCAGAGCCAGGCAGAGGTCCCCAAAATGCCAGTGATCTTTCCTGTCATCTGGGCAGGGTCTCTATGAAGTGTGTTCACACTCATCCAAGGAACCCAGCCTCCCACCCTGACCTCACAGGTCTGTCTCCAACGTTAGGCTAGAGGCCATCCTATTTGGGATAGCAAGACTCGGTCAATTCGGAATGCCCGCTTAGTGGTGGGGTGGAGGGGACACCTGGTAGAACCCACCTTTCCACCCCACACATGTAGCAGAGGAAACACAATGGCCAAGGGTCAGGTGCCTCATCCAGGTGTGGACACAGGCCAGGCCACAGGTAGAGGAGTGTGTCAGGGCCATGGGAGCTGGGCAGCACACACAGCAACAGGCAGACCTGTGGTGTGCAGAGCACGCAGCAGCACATAGGACCAGGTGGCTGGCTGCCCACAGACTCACTGGAATAAATCCAAAGGTGGGGAGAGGCTCTGACAATAGCCTAAATTTAGCAACCCTTCCAAAACTGCCTGGAAAAGACGGCTCTATCGCCACTCCCTCTTGGTTTGGGAAAACAACTCCGGCCCAAAATTGGCTGAGGGAGTGTGAGCAGGTGGGTGGGGCGGGGCATGCGCAGGGCAGAGGGCCTCCTCCTGGAAGGTCCCCAGGGGCTCCAATTTGCTCCTTTGTGAGTTTTTGGGAGTGAGGTCAGGAAAACGTGCTAGTGGGAAATCAGGGCAGGAGGGGCACTTCATCACCGTGCGTCTCCATCCGGAGCCTGTGGGGCTGGCGCAGAGTAGACACAGTCCCCAAGGGTGTCTCTACATGTGTGGAATTTCTGACCATGTGGGAAAATACTGGCTGAGCCACGAAACTGACAATCCTATTCCTGTTTGGCGGGAGGGGCACTGTTGGTGGGCTTTCCTTTTGCCTGCGGGGTGGTGGTGGTGGTGGTGGTGGTGTGTGTGTGTGTGTGTGTGTGTCAGGGGCAGGATGAGGAGTGTGATAAGAAGTCTATTCACATGGAGGTCAGCCCCGACACCACCCCTACGTCACGGCCCTCAGCCACGGCAGAGCACAAAGTACTCAACAAGAGCACAGGGACCGTGGGCTCTGTGTCCCAGTCACCCTCCGGGGCCCTTCCCTACATGAGGCTCTGGGGAAGGGGGGACCCGTCTGCTGGGAGGTTCTCATCCATGAACAGTTTGGGGAAACACACCTTTTCAGTTTGCAGAATGGATGTTGCTAGTGAAAAGGTCAGCTGTAATCACAGTCTGCTGGGCATTGTCTTGCATGGAAATTACAGCCAGAAAGAGAAAGAAAGAAAAAAAAAAACTTCTCTTTGAGACCCACTTTCCCTCCAGTGCTTTATGTGGAAAACAGTCGGCCCCATCAAGCACACAAACAGCTAAAGCAGACAATCCGAATCCAAACAAAATAAGTTAATATTTATCAAAATAGTTTACAGCACTAATCTACATGAACTTAAATACCTTTCTTTGGAAATCCAAGCTGTGAGCTCTTGGGATCCTCCGTCCGGGGCCTGCACGACGGCCCAGCCCTGCCCGCCCTCCACTGGCCACCTAGCCATTTGGAAGTTTCAATTCTTCAGTCTTTCTCCAAGAACCCTCTGGGGCAGGAGAATACACAAGTGTTATCGATGCACCAGGCTTCTTTCTACCAGACCTATGCCAAAGGCGGGGGGAGGGGGGGGTAGAAATGGGAAACTAGCTTTGAAAGCAGCATTTACATCTTCTGTGTTGTCCAAAATGTCCGTCTCCCTCAGCTCCCGCCAACATGGGCCCTGCTGTCCCCGGGGTCACTACCTGGAGGCAGGCCGGACTAGCTGTCCTCTGTTTCCATCTGCGAGCGCCGTGAAGGGGCGCTGTGTAGACGCGCACAGGCGGGGGTCGGCGGGGTCCCAAACCCGTATGCAAACCCAGGGACACCAGAGGGACAGCAGCACAGCCCCACTGCCTCGTGTGCGGGCCCCACGCTCTGAAAACACTCCGACGGCAGAGGCTAACTGTTTGGCCATTTTCCAAGTGAACGTGAAGCACCAGCTTATTTGGTGGAGTGATTCACAGCAATACCTGGAGGACCCCTTTTGCTTACACTTCAGAGAGGGACCAGAGAGCCTGGCAGGGGCCACAGCGGCCGCGAGGACCCGGCACCGGCACCTCAGAACGAGCCGACACCTGTCCCGGGAACTTGCAGACCCAGAGGACAGGGTTTAGTGAATGGCAGAGACCCACGGAAAAGGGTGTGAGCTCTGCTAACTTGAGGCTGATCCTACACACAGTGTCACATTCCAGGTCCTCGGGCACAGCCCACGGTGAGGCAGCAGAGCAGCGGGACCAGGCCGGGCGAGGGCGCGTGGCTGGGGGGGCCCTGTGCGCACGCGGCCTGGAGGGGGCCCCGCCCGGCCTCGCTCCGAGTGGTGCCCCGAGTGGCGCCCCCTCTGCTTCTCTGCCCGCGGTCCCGGTGGAGTGGGCTGGGCTGTCAAGGCGGCAAAGCGGAGCCCCGGCCTGGCGCGAGGTGCAGAAGGGGCCAGTCCTCAGACCCTCCTGGAAGCACGAGGAAACCAGTCCTTGCTCCCTTCCTGAGTAAACTGTCCTTCGGCTCGGGGTGACCTGTGGGGACGTACTATTTTGTGGTACTCATCTCGCGTCTATGGCCGGCTGTTGGGGGCTGAGCGGGGAGATGGCGGCAAGGTCGGAGTAGGCACATCTTCGAGACCAGGGCGGCGCCTGGGGACAGGGCCCTGGGGCGGCAGCAGCACGGCAGGAGAGGAGCTGCTTCCGTCGTTCAGAGGGAAGTTAGGAGACGCGGCAGCCAGCCACAGCCACGTGGCCCGGGAAGGAGCTGTCAGGGGTGACCGGGCCGGGTGAGCTGAGGCCACAGTGCGCCTTCCGCTGCTCCAGGGACCTGTGGTTGAGGGTGGGTCCCACTGCACTGGTGGACAGGGCGGCGCTTCTGGGTCCCCTGCGGGCGTCCCTCAGGCCTGCTGCCACCTCCGGGGGACGAGGCCGTGCGTCACTTGCAGTGGTCCAAATTGCCATCAGGAGTCCTTGCTTGGCCAGCGGCCAGGGATGCCTCCTCACTGTGCCACAGTCCGTAGCCAAAGTAGATGGCGAAGCCTGCGGGCCGAGAGCAGAGAGCAGTGAGCAGACAGGGGCTAGGAAGCAGGCGGAGCCCCGGGCCTAGCACAGCCTCTCCCAAAGCAACAGGAGCCTGGCTGGTTTGGCTCAGCAGTTAGAGCGTCGGTCTGAGGACCGAAGGGTCTAGGGTTCAATTCCCGGTCAAGGGCACGTACCTGGGTTGCAGGTTCAATCCCTGGCCCTGGTCCAGGTAGTGTGGGAGGCAGTCAATGTGTCTCTCTCACAAGGATGTTTCTCTTTCTCTCTCCCTCCCCCCTCCCTTCCTTCCACTCTATCTAAAAATCAATGGAAAAATATCCTCGGGTGAGGATTAACAAAACACAAAAAAAGAAAAAACATGACTCTTCAAACAGGGCCAGCAAAGGTGACCCTCTGGGGAGCCTCACACCAGGGAAACCCTGAGCAGGCGGAACTGCTCGGCTGGGGGCCCCTGGGAGGGGCATTAGTCCCTGGGCTTCATCCACTGACCGCCTGCCTGCAGGGCCTGTGGCTGCCAGCGGGGGGCAGGACAGATGCTACGGAAGCTGTGCTCTTCCCGCAGGGGCGGGGTCTCCTGCTGCCTGCACAGTCCCGGCTGCTCCTTTTCTCCACCGGAATCCAGCCCAGTCCAGGGCTGGGCTCCCCCAAGGTCTGTGGCTGGGTCCAGGGATCTGTGCTTCTAACTAACTCCCAGGGACTGTGATGCACGTGGCCCTAGGGCCATCTTCATGCTGGTGACATAAGAAGAGCAGACTGTAAAGGACGCAGCCACCAAAGGCACAGGAAGTCGCGCACGGCCGGAAGCAGGAGTTCACACCAGGGGTGCTCGGGAGCTGGCGCCCGCAGCTCCGGCAGGAAGCGCCTGGCTCTGCAGCCTCCGGGAACAGCCACGCGGCTGGGCCAGGCTGAGCAGCTGTCCCTCAGAGGCTCTGCTGACCCTGTCTGTCCAGCAGACACAGGCTAGCCTGAGGGGAGTGAGGCCCTGCAGAGAACGGGGCAGCAAAGCACCCCAGAGATGGCACAGCAGCCATCTACCACACAGCGCCGCAACCCAGGACTGAGCGGGCTGGCAGAACCCTGGTCCTGAGGTCTTGTCGGGGACACTGAGAGACATCGGCCAAGGCCAGTCCCCCTCATCAGCACTCAGCCTGGACACTGAGGAAGAAACCTGAATCCATCTCCTGCTGCCCCCGAGGCAGAGGCCCAGAGAGAGGCCAGGCCACGGTCCGTCCCAGACGGGACCAGCACCCAGTGACACCCACGCCTCTGCAGGCCCTGCCAGCGCCCACAGCCACGTGGAGGCGAGGCCGGCTTTCCCTGGGGGTGGAGCGGACGGACTGCTGCTCTGTGCACAGCGGCTCAGCCTTGCTCTTGTTCACCTCAAGCCCCTGCCCAGTGACGTGACTAGTCAGCAAGAGGCTAAGAACACGAAAAGTACCTGAAGAGGAGGAAGGACCCAGTCCACCAGCAGCTCCGCGTTTGAGAGAAAACTGCTGACTATCTGTGTTTCCGCTGTGTTTGGACATCTGAACCGAGGGAGGTTCAGAGACATTAGCCATCCAGCCAGACAGCAGGGACCTAAGTGAGCAGCGGGTGGGGGGCTTCAGGGGACACTGGCGTGTGGGACGTGCTGGGCACGGCAGAACCAGCACCCTGACCTACCTATCAGCATCCACACCGCAAACCGGACCCACGTGCCTTGGTCCAGCTGCATCATGAGATAGACATTCACAAAGATGCTCAGGACAGGAAGCACCGGCAGGAAGGGCACCTGCAAAGACACAAGGCAGCAGCGTCAGCCTGGCGAGGGAGAGACGGAGCTGGTACCGTCTGCATCGCTTAGCAAGCCTACCTAGAAAACATCTGACACCTGACAGGTATGTGGACCGCTTTATATGGGGAAGAGGAAGTGAGTGCCAGTCCTACCCCTGTGCCCCCACCCCCCTCCAACACAAACACACCCACATGCGGGCAAATCCTCACAGGTGGGAGCTTGGGTCTAAGCAGGTAATTGCCAAGTAAGCTCTATTCTTATCTTCCACACCTGCTATTTTACCACTAAGGGAGGGGCTAGCAGGATTCCACTTCACCTCAAAGGTTGAACTATTCTATTATTTGTATAATCTAAAAGTGCAGAAGCCCTGGTCACCTCCAAGGCTTGGTGATGATACACGAGCCACCTGGGTGGCACTGGCGAGACGCCCCTGAGGATGAGGTGGCGCTACGCCACTGAAGAGCCGGCTCAGTCCCCAGCAGGCACGTCTGCACGTGGGCCCGCATTCCCCAGGCTGGCCGGCAAGCACCTCCCGCCAGACACCCAGACAAGGGAGCCCACGCAGGGTCTGTCCCATCGGGCGGAGCTGCTCACCTTAAACGAGAGCTTGGTCTTGCTCTCCGGCTGTCTCCAGATAACGATCGTGACCAATGAGCAGAGGAGGGCAGAGCCAATGAGTGTAAAGATTGCCCACAACTCCCCGCTGGCCAGAGCATCCTTCCCATGCACAGCCGCGATGCAGAAGACGATGATAAGAATTGCTGAGACAGAGAGAGACAGGGCGTGAGAGATGTATCTCAACCATTTCTTAACTTTCCAGAGATATCCTCAGCTCCCCCAAAACCTTTGGAGAGGGAGGCTCTATTTCTGTAGGCATCACCTACAGTGAAGACGGAATCACTGACAGCACAGTCCAGCAGCAGGACAGATGTGTATCCCTCTGGCACTCACCCCCATGCCCAGTGACGAGAAATCACGCAATGCCAACAAGCAGGACCCCAGACACATTACAGGGAAGGACAGGCTCTTACCTATCAGGCTGGCTGAAATGTTCACAATTAGCCCAGAGAATCTGGAGGGCTCCATGTTTTTGGGTGAAAGTATGGTTTTCAAAGAAAACTTTTCTGCTCCTGGTAAAAAGCCTGTCTGGGAATCGCTGGTGCTCACCAATTCATTCTGGTCTACTTGGTCCAGCTCGTCAGTAGTTCTGGCCATCTGGTATACCGTGTTAGGTTGCTCTGGCTGATACCTGCACACAAATGTGACCATCATGATGTGCTTTTATTAAGCAAACAAACAAGCAATAATTCAAGTTCTTAGTAAGCCTTCAAATGTAAGCTGCCCAGGACATAAGGCATCACATGGGAAGAAGATGGTTAAAATGACGTCTTTTCTGGCAAAGTGGAGACAGAGAGGAGGCCTGGGACCTCGCCTTCTGCTCCTGCTCTGGCAACACCCTCCTTAGTGTCCGTTTTGAGACAACGTGAACTCCACCATAAACCGTCCCGGAGAAATGTCCTGAGATGGTTTCTCTGGCTCTGAGAAGTAGCACTAGCCCTCGGAAGCTTAAGATTTTAGGCCACTTCCAACAAAACTAGGCTGCAGGGAGCTAAATGCACAGACAGAAATAGAAGGCAGTACATTAGGGTCCTATTTGGTGCAGAGAGCTGGAGAAATGTGTCTGCAGGCTGAGGGCTTTGAGATATTGTTTGTGAGACTTAATTGGATCAGTTTATTTTAAAACTCCAATGCCTTGGCACAGATAAGTCTACAGAGCTGGATGAAGGACCCAGCCCGTGGCATGACTTCCAAGATGCAAGCTACCTGCAAACGGAGCTGTCCTTTTAAATAAGGTTCCTTATCCTCCCACCCGAAATGAATGCAGCTCAAATCTTTTCTACCAGTCTTGAGAAACAGACTGCCTGATGAATTACTTTGCATACAGTCTAAGAGTAAGCATAAAGATATCCACCATATTTTCACGGATTCACTTACACAACACCATTAGGTCAATGAAGAAAGTGGTGGGACCCTGGAGAACATTCTAGCACTGAGCCCTTGGGAAGCAATAAGTGGTAGGAAGACTAGCAAACTAGCTTTAGCTGATTCTATATAAGCACTACCAAGGCTCAACCCGGGTTTTACACATATTAGCTGCTGAGCACACTGGAACGGGATCTGTGGCCTTGCAATAGGAATACCTAGAAGGAAACAAGGAGGCTCTGCCAGGGGACCAACGTTAAGAGTCTTCATGAGTACATGTTCTCAGGATGAACGCCACC